>JANDEH010000007.1:59212507-60478007 GCA_024610705.1 Tetragnatha versicolor
ATGTCTTAAGGGTTTTACTCTCGAAGTCCCGGATATTTAGATACTGATTCCTAATAAATAAGGAATGATCGTTATACTTGAGGTTAAACCTCTTCGAGAGCTCCTCAGCCACGATAGTGATTGGGGGGATACCTGCTAAAACCGACAGCGCATCATTTGAGGCCGATCTGTACGATCTAGTCAATTTTATCAGGAAGGGTCTCTGTATAGAAATTAGCCTACTCCTTCCATGGCAGTTCATTCTCGGGTACCACGCCCCAACTGCATACAACAACTTTGGCTGGACAACAGTCATATACCACAGTCTCAGCAGCCTAGGAGATACACCCCCGTATTTGGATGTCAATCTACCCATATTTATATTCATCTTCCACACAGACTCTTTGAGGGCCTCCAAGTGTGGCAGGAAGGTAAGTCTAATTATCCAATACTACTCCAAGATATTTCAAGCTGCGGACGACCGATATGTTAGTGCCGTTTAACTTAAAGATGGGATTTCGTCTTGAGGTGTCTTTTCCAAGGACTATTGCCTTAGTCTTTTCAACTGAGATCTCCAAATTGTTGTCATCCGATATCCGCGAGAATCTCTCTATTAGTCTATTGACCTCCGACTCCAACTGTCTTCTTCAATTTGCAGGGACTACTATAGCCATATCATCAGCGTATGCAACAATGGTAGATGTTGTTTCTTCTTTGAAGTCATTAAGGACGCTATTTGCCAGAATGTTCCACAAAGTTGGACCCAAGCAGGAGCCCTGAGGGCAACCCCTGGACACACAGAAGGTGCTGAATCTCTGTTTTACTTGATATTGTATTTTTCTATTTCTTAAGTAGCTTCCTATTATGTTACTTAAGTATTCATCTATTTCATAGCTTTTTATTGCATCTTTTATTAGGGACCAGTCCGCTCTATCAAAAGCACCAGTATAGTCAAATGATACTATTGCAATATATTTATAATTGGTTCGATAGCTGTCAACTGTTTTCAATAGGAAATTTAAACATTGTTCTGTATTCTTACCCTCTCTGAAACCAAATTGGTTTGGATGCAGTATGTTATTATTTTCCAAGACGTAATTTAATCTATTGTTAATGATTTTTTCTAGGACTTTACTGATGTTCTGGAGGAGGCATACAGGTCTATATGATTTAGGAGAATCCGACTTCTTATTTGGCTTCAGAAAAAATATAACTTCAGCAACCTTCCATGCTTCTGGAAAATAGGACATCGATATAAGCAAGTTGAAGAGCCGGATCAGATATGACGGAACAGCAGTGGCCAAACTTCTCAAAATTCTTACATCTATTCTATCCGGTCCAGGAGCCTTATCGAGGGCCTGTGAATTAATGGCTGTCCTCATTTCTTGAAGAGTAATCTCCTCATAAACGCTAGGTGTTGGTGTCTCAGCATCCCCAGCACTCGTCAGCGAAAAATGCGTGTCGATCAATTTTTTGTATATCCCATCCAAATCTGTACCATCGGGCATGACCTCAAACACTGTATTGATATCTCTAGATCCTGCCTGCCCCTTTCCCTTGAAGACCCGGAAGGCCTCTCCATAATTTTCACGTGTACCTTTACAAAAATCTATCCACGACTGAGTCTTTACCCTGTTAATCTCTTTTTATAAGACGATCTTTCTCTGTTATATCTCATCTTATCCTCGACCCTTCCGCTTGCTTTCTGTCTCTTATATAAGGCTGTCAGTCTGCTTCTTTTCGTCTTCAATGTTTGAGTCCACCAGGTAATCTTCTTCCTATGTGTTCTCTTACATGTCCTAAAAGTCTTATCACAGATTTTGTAGATGCTGCCGTAGAATAGTTCCAGATGTTCATCAATGCCACCGACGTCACTCCGGAGTTCTAAATCTGCGATAAGGTTCTGCTCCAGGACCTTCAGTCTTTTAACAAAAGTTAAGTCGTTGCCATACTTGGTCTTGTACCTATTATTTATCCTATCGAAGGTTGGGACCGCAATAGTATAGGTAATGTATCTGTGGTCCGAACCTGACTCCGTGAGATGTACCGTCCAGTTGGATATTTTTTCCACTAGGTGGGTGGATGCGATTGTCAAATCAGGGCAGCCATATCGCCCCTGTAGGTGGTAAGTTGGAGGCTGTGAGAGGTTATTGACGACGTTAAGACCATAAATAGTGCAGAAATCCAAAATTATCTCTCCTCTTCCATCGTTTCTGGAATACCCCCAACTTTTTTTTTTGGCATTTAGGTCACCAGATAGGATGATGTTATTGTCCCTTGGGTCTAACTCCAAATTTTGGATATCTTCCAGAAGGTCAGAGCTAGGGGATGAGTAAACGGATCCAATTGCGTATTTTCCGTCTGGCCCTTCAATCTCGATCACAACCGCATTCTCGGTAACCCTTCTCACCAGGTGCACCAGTGATCTCCTTGTGATGACAACAGCCGAAGATCCCCTCCTGGAAGGCAGGTAAGTCCAACTCTGTGGGAGCCCTATTGGCACCTCATTTCGTAGGTAAATATCCTGTGTTAAAATAATATCAATTTTCTCATCAGTCGCGAACTCCACCAGTAAATGCGTTGCGGCTCTGCAATTATTCAGGTTTATTTGACATACAGTGATGTTACCCTGAGTCGCGCTAGCCATTCTTATTTTTAAAAGCCTCCTTTCTGGCCCTGACAGTCTCCTGACAATTCTTGTTACCAGCGTAGTGTTCCACTGAACCACAATGTGTGCATTTCCTATCCGTGGAGCTGCATTGCCTTGTGTCATGCTCGCCCGCGCATTTAGCACAGACCGGCTTTTCCCTTTTGCACTTTGGGGCAATATGTCCGAAGGCCTGACATCTCATGCAGCGAATAACTTCAATATACGGTTCTATTTTAACCCTTACCAGGTCAACCAGTGCGTGTTTCTGTACTTTTAGGCGCTCTGCCAGTCGTGGACTAGCATCGATAATAAAGTTTTTATCTCCATTTTTGCCCACAAACTCTCTTACTATCTCAATCTGGTCTTCAGTCGAGCTCAGGCCCAATCCATCTTTGAGGTTATCTTCCGAACAATCACCATGAGCTCCAAGCACAATCAACCTATTTCTCTTTGGCCTGTTTACCCTTATGTCCGATGGCACCAAGAGGTTATTACCCTGCAATCTCTGCCTGAGATCATCCGCCTCTTTCTTGTTGGTCATCTTGATAACCAGTTTATTGGGGGCCGTGATTATGACGTCCTTAGGGGGAGCAGTCAATAGGGTATCTCTGTTAGCTCTCAGTGCATCCCTATAAGATTTAGCGCCTTCCAGATCCTCCGTGCTAACCATCAGAGTAGACTCCCCGGACTGACTTTGATCCAATCCCCTCGAGGGCAGTTTAGGGAAGTCTCCATCCTGCGTTTTCAGCATATGCTCCACTCTTTCCATTCCCTCCTTCAACGACTCCTGATTATCTTCCAACTTATCCAATCTTCCAGCATTGTCTGCTGCAATTCCCTCAAGCCTGGCCATCTTCCTCTCTGACCCTATAACTATCATGGCCATGGAAAGAATTTCCCTCTCTATTCGGTTCTTTAGGGTTTGGCTCATTCCCTTTTTGCCCGTCAGCAACTCAGCGTCCAAAATGCTCGTTATCCTCTCGCAGTGCAGTTTAAACTTCGAAAATGTTGGTGATTTATAGTTCAACAATACGGTTTTGACTGCGCCCGACATGTCAATATAATCCTTTCTGGGGAATTTCTCTCCTTTGTCCAGACTGGGCTCCATGGTCTTTAAATTGTTCTGATAATTCTCAAGTGCCTTCTCTCCGTCATCATCATCATCCTCCGAAACCTCCTCATCCTCCTCAATGGTCAAGATCTCGGACAAAATTGAATCTGCCCGATCTCGTGTTCCCATCCCGAGAAACTAATCTGCTCCTAGAGAGCCCACAAGAGACTCCAATAAATCAAGATCCTACAAGATCAATCTTCCGATTCCAAAGTTCGCACAATCAAAAGCAAGAAACCCAATAACAACAAACCTTCACAACACCAGATCGAAGACAAATACGTATACTTAGCAATCAAGTCCGATCACGAAATTCAGCTCCGATCTTTGTTTCTAAAAACACTACAGATAGATAACATCAGTATAAAAAATCATACGTCTCATAAATGTCGCATACCAGAGGGCGCTACCTATTTACCCCTAGCGAACCAGCGCCGCCGCTCTCTGCGCGGAAAAGAAGCGCGTGTGCGTCATTATGATGGAGGACGCGAAGCAGTGAGACTGCATGTAATTCGTTGGCTCTAATAAAAGAGTTGGTAATTAACAGGCTTACTTCACTGTGTCCTCCCACATAAATAAAAAATGTTATGTTATCTTTCTCTCCTATGAATCATTTGTTCATTTCAATTATTTTGCACAGTTTTATTCAACAGTAGTTTATTACAGAGCAGTGGCGGGACGTACGGGGGGTTTTCGGGCTGAAGCCTCCCCAAAACGTCTAATATTGTACTAAGTTTGTCAAAACACAAAAATTCATATCCAAACGAGTTAACCAAAGCGAGTTGAAAAAGTGGGGTTTTGGACTTAAATTTTCAAAAACTTTCTGGGGGAGGACCCCCAAACCCCCCTTTTAGTGGTTTGAGAAAGATAATTCACTACCTTTTCCGTATTACCATTGACAAGAAGATTCAATTGGATTATGAAAGTTCTTAGCCCCCCAAAAACCAAATCCTGGATCCGCCACAGTTACAGAGTAGAAACGAAATGGCATGATGTGGAAAAGTATTGCATCAGATTAATTAAAACTGAGAGGCGTCGGGGTGGGGCTAATAAAGAATCGAATGATCGTACTTTACTTGGTTTGATACGAAGCGAAGCGGGGAAGTGCTGAAAGATACTTCACACTGGAATGCTATGGTCAGACCGGTCAGACAGAGGGTCTTCGCGAAATCGTGGTATGAAAAGTAGAAAATTCTGAGATACACGTGAAATAGGTTTGTTCTAAGATATGAGAAAAATTTATTGCCGAAAATGCGAAAGTTTTTGAACACATAAATTATTTTCTATTTTAATAGCTCCTTTGAAATAATTATTGACTTTTGACACGGTTTCTTTCGGGAGAACATCAGCCTCGCCCGCCTCGCCTATAGAATTTCCTCTGCCACAAACTCACAGCCAGTGCAGTCCAGTTTGCTTTTTTGGGATCAACAGAATTCCTGGTTATCTCATTCGTCCTGATGCAGTTTAATTTAAAGCTAAGTACTTTCTTTCAAATTTAAATCTACTAATAATATATATTACCTTATTTGTTGGTTATGAAAAAGAAGAAAAATTACTATTTTATACTGTTGTTTTTTAAACCTGATATAACTTTTGTGTTAGGTGTGAACCCTTCCAGGGTTAATAGATAAAACGGCTTGATAAAAATAGTTAAATGTCTTTTATAAAAGGTATATTTTTAAATAATAAGATATAAAATGAATGTAATGTTAATTTTTCTTTTAAGTTTAATAGATTATTTGATTTTCTAAATTCTATTTAAAAACATTGTAAGACTCGATTTCCCTTGTTTCAGAAATAAAGTCAAAATTTTAGACCCTCCATGAGGAATGAATGCAGTGAAAAAAAGTTAAATTTTGGATATACAGTTAGGGATAGAGTAGTCCGCGGAGGTTCAAATTTAAGTGAAGTGGTCCGCAGACATATTTGAGTTGGGAACCACTGGTATAGATAATGAAATCACGGATTTGAAAGTCATCAAAAATTGGAGTAAAAACTTACGATTTTGCTCTTTCAGCGTTTCTTAAGCTCAACATTCTCTGTATTTCCACCTGACTTGTTCCAAAATATGCCATTCCTCCTATAATTCCGCGTAGAGCAGTATTCCAAAAAGTATATCGCAGAGTCATGTCAGGAGAGAAGCTGGTAAAATCAAAATATGTTTATTAGGGTGTATCGAAAAAAACTTTTTTTCGATTTTGATGACGTAATAGTGCGGAAAAGTTGTCTAAGGTGCCAGAGAGTACCTGTAAATTTTTTCAGAATTTTTGGATAATTTCTTAATGTGCCACATTGGCCCTGAAGTTCCCCATGTTAATCCAATGGGGCGCGCCGCCAAAAAGGCCGAAAATCGGTTTTTCGCCCCTCATTTCTACCCTAATCACACTACGAATGTCTCGTCTCGAGTTATGGACTCTATATGATGTATGCTACCCGAAAAAAATTGAATAATAACTTAAATCTCTATATTATGTTGATTGTGGGCTCTGATTTGAACGAGGAAATACGCGATTTTCGACGAAATTTGAGCATACAAAAAAACGTAATATAGATATTTAGGCTATAATTCAAGTTTTTTCGGATAGCCTAGATCATATAGAGTCCATAACTCGAGACGAGACATTCGTCGTGAGATTAGGGTAGAAATGAGGGGCGAAAAACCGATTTTCGGCCTTTTTGGCGGCGCGCCCCATTGGATTAACATGGGGAACTTCAGGGCCAATGTGGCACATTAAGAAATTATGCAAAAATTCTGAAAAAATTCACAGGTACTCTCTGGCACCTTAGACAACTTTTCCGCACTATTACGTCATCAAAATCGAAAAAAAGTTTTTTTCGATACACCCTAATGTTTATTATATATGTATAAAATTGCACACATCAAATAGTGCAAATGTCAAAAAGGATACACTCGGGTCCAAAAATTAGGGATAACTTTATTATTTAGAATAATGACACAAAACTGATGATACCAGATCAGTAGCGGATTCAGGGGGTGGAACTCTGGAATGTGCCCCCCCTGGGAACCCAAAAAGGTTTTTAAAATGAGTAAAAAGCCTACTTTTTACAGGTCTAATTTCAAAATGTTTTTCTGGGGGCGGACCCCCATACCAGCTTTTAGTACCACAAGGGGATCTTCAGTGGTTCTTTTTAGGAAATCCCCAATATTTTCATATTTTGGTAAAAAAAAAAGTAAAGTAGTGTTGAAAAGTGCCCCTAATTTTTCTAAATCAATCTCAAATTTTTCTAAAAACGAGTTAAAACCCTACTTTTAGAAGTCAAATTTAAAATTTTTTCTGGGAGGGACCCCCAATGGTACCACGAAGGGATCCTGTATGGAAAAGTACCCCCCTCTTGGATCCGTGCTGGATCCGCGCCTGTACCAGATGACAACTTTTCTTGTCAGTGACGTCGCCGATTGACGTAAGATCACACCACACTTTCTTACTTCCTAATTGGCGAGTTAGAGATGACTCTCGCGGCGCGCTCTGTCTTTTTCGCCAATTAGATAACTAAAAAGAGTGGTGTGATCTTACTTCAATCGGTGAAGTCACTGACAGGAAAAGTTGTCATCGAGAATAGTTCCTTATCAATGACATTAAATCGTTCCATACAGGATATTCTAATCGTGGAAATTAGTGGTTAAGGATCAATAACAAGAACATAAGGTGGTACAGAGGCCCTCGATTAATATATTCGAGTTTTTATACACATTCAGAACAGTTGCAGAAAGAAACTTTAGTGTGAGAATCTTCAAGTTAAGAAAATCCTGTTATTTGTGAGATATTCCAGAACTCCGTGCATGATTTTAAGTGCATGGAATAAAAAAATTATTGAAAATATCTGAATATTTGAGGATATATTAACATGGGAAAATAGCCCTTTTCAGGCACAAAAAACAATACAATCTTGCAAATTTGTGACCCTTTTCTTTTTTTAAGCCTGAAAAATTGCTATTTTCACATGATAATAAATCTTAAAGTATTTATGATACTTCCATAATTGTTTTCCACGATATTCTTAACATTATACTCATCTAAATATCCGCTCTATCTCCTTTAGTTCTTTAGTAATTTTTTCATCTTTTTTAATTCGCCTCTAGGAACGCTGTAAGTAATATCAATGGATTCTCCATGGTCACTTCCTAAAGGCTGTACCTTACTTCCGTGACCCTAGGAGACGTTCTTTTCAAATAAAAGCCGTGAAACGGACTTTTGAAACACCCGTGTAAAACAAGAATGAAAGATATAAAATTTTTCTTACTTCCAAAAATACAGTCTATTTCCCTCTACTGATTTTTTAAAAATCTCTCCTACTCCACCAGCTTCTTTTATGCCTTGAATGTACAAAATAATAATAAACGTGATCATGAGAATCGCCTGAAACACATCGGTCCACAAAACAGCTTTCAAGCCTCCCTAGAAATAGAATCGAAATTGTGAAACATTTTTGTGTGTAGCCGTTTTTAAAATAATTCTTAAAAGGATGATGTTTTGTGAAAATCACTAAAAATTTGTTTCTGGGAAAGGATAAAATTTGTGGAAAATTAAATTAAATGCAAAGGTTTTTTAACATGTCTTTAATTTAAAACTTGTTGTTTTTCAAAATGGTCCCTATAATTTCTAATAATAAAAATTGTAAGCAATAAATCGGAATATATTTTATGAAACAATGTAAAATTAAAAGCACAGTTATTAGGGTGGTGTATTTTTTAATTCTAATCAGTATACCCTAAAAATTACGAAATCCCCCCAACCCTCAATTTTCATGTGCCTCAAATGCTAGAAAGCTAATGGCCAAAATTTTTTTACAGACCTGAACTCCATTTAGTTTTGAAAGTATCTGTTTTAAGGAAGTTTTCTGAGCGATGTCAGGATAACACACAAAAATTTCCATGTCTCTAAAAACTTGAAAATGTCTTTTTCTTTCACTTTCTTGCTCATAATTACTTATTTATATTATCTAAGGCTCATGATAGATTATTGATTTTTTTTGTATGAATCTACTTTAAATATAATATATATTTTTAAAAAGTTAGCTGTATGGAGCGTCTTATTATGATAGAGTACAAAGAATTTTCCAATGCTTTGTTACAAATAATGAAGCTAAACAAAGAAAACTATTTATTAAGATTTAAATGTTTATATGATTTAAATACTAGCAAACACTAACATTTCATCCAAAAATATTAAAAGATTAAATGCATTTTTTTTAAATTAAAATTGTCAGTTTTATAAAAGTTTTAATAAAAACAAAGATGAAAAATGGACGTTTTTTTTAATTTAAAAATATAATTTATAAAACTGACCCATTTACGGAAAATATGTTTAGTATAAACCTTCTTTGAACAAGAACATCCTTAAAAAAACTTGGATTTTGCATAAGAGAATGCAGGGGAAACTTTTGCTTACCATCATACAATAAAATGTGCAAATCAGACCGATTATGATAATGGACGCTTCTAGCGAGAGATTCGAAACAGCACCCAAAGCCAAAACAGGTCCATAGAGAGAAAGTGCCATGTAAAACAGCTGAAAGGATAATACTTTTGTGAAGTGAATTTAATAACCAATAGGTATACAACTTCAAACAACCTGGTAAAAAATGGTAAAGACTGAAACCTACCATTTGTATCACAAATAAAGCAGATACAGTGAACCTTAGTTTACGGCCATACCGCATTTCCAGAAACTGAAAAAAAAATTTGAAGTTTCAATTACATAGTTCATTTCTTATTTGTCTTTATTTCTTATTTTTGATGTAAAATTATGTTTAGTTTCAAATACAGTAAGGAATATATCACAAATGTGTGTATTTTTATAAACACGTGTATAATTCATAGAGGCGGTTCGGTTTTACCATAAGCTTGGAACCTACACATTCAGCATACAAATCTGGGGCTTCCTGAGGCCCCAAAGAGGTAATGTTGGCAATACATCAAGTTTTAAAAGGAATAACAAGTTTTTTTTAACTAAGAATATAAGTCGATTTAACAAAGGAGTTCTTAACTGGTCGCTTTTATAACCTCTATTCTACAGGGTGATTCTGAGTTCATCATCAATATTTTTGGGGGAGGTAGAGGGGACCTAGACAAGCATAATTTGAATAGGAATGGGGGGGGGCGCAGCTGCACCGTTAAGAGCAAGGACCTAATGTAATGCGAGAGCGTTACAAAAGAACTTTTTGCCAAGAACGTTTGCCAAAATTTATTGCATGAGGTATAGAAGTATCTGTACTACTTACACCATAAATTTGTTAGAAATTAGACCACTTGCTAAACCGTCGGGTGAGTTTTAAAACCCGCAGTATTAATTTTTTAGCCAAAGAATGGAGTTTCCTTAGTGTAATGGTATTTAGAAAAATGATGATCGGGGAAGGAATTTTTAATGATCACACAGTTTTTTAAACAAATAAGGAACTTACATGATCATTGAAAATTCCTTCTCCCATCATAATTTTTCTAAATACCATACCATTACACTAAGGGAAATCGATTCTTTGGCTAAAAGATTAATTATTGCACGTTTTAAAACTTACCCCCACGGTTTAGCAAATGTTCCAACTTATATCAAATTTATGGTGTAAGTAGTACGGATACTACTTTACCTCATGCAATAAATTGTTTTATTCTATTATGTTTTGTTTTGTTACACGGGCCTTCACAAAACGTCCTTTTGTAACGCTCTCGCACTACATTAGGTCCTAGCTCTTTAACGGTGCGGCTGCGCCCCCTATTCCTATTCGAAATATGCTTGTCTAGGTCCCCTCTACCTGTCTACCTCCCCCCCAAAATATTGATGATGAATTAAGAATCACCCTCTATAATCCAATAAAATTAGCTAAATGTAAGGATTAAAAAACAGCAGCGTTAACCTTTCAGTAAAAAAGCGTAGCTCTCTTACATTTCAACTCATAGCAATATTACCGCAAAAACTAAAGGACACTTACTTCATAACAAGTCGTCACCTCACATTGAAAATAAACTGGTATAAACACAATACTCGCCAAGATAGTCCCTACCAAACCGAATGCATACGAAATCCATAACAAAGGCCCGAATCTCAAAACCTCAGAAGGAGAACCTATCATAGATGCTGAAGACAACAATGTGACAGTCGTGGACAAAACAACAGGAAGTTTCGGCATGTCCTTCCCCGCCATTAAATACTCTTGAGTCGTCTTTGTTCTCTTTCCCGAAAATCGAAAGAATACCCCGATTCCTGCCGCTAGTAATAGTGTGATTCCAATCACCGAGTAATCAGCAGCAGCTAAGTAATATCTGTACCCCATGATAGGCAAACACTGAAGAGACTGATGCTTTGGGAACTGAGCTACAAAAAAATTCTCCAATTATTTCTACTCTATAATAAAATTTCAAAAGCGCGTTGTTAGTTATCATAATTAGCTTCGAATAAAATGTCAAGAGCGCGTTTAGTTATTATTATGGTTAGCTTCGATTCAACCTTGTTTCGGGGTGAACATGAGCTAATAACACTAGTCGACAGTGGTTTCCTAACAACAACCAAATTACTATTTTTGTTACTAATTCATATAGTTATTCAAATATCTGCAAGTAAAAAAGTTCCACCACGTCCTAATTTTGTGTAACAAAAATTTTCGATTTTCTGCTTTTTTCTTAATTTTTGCGTTTAAAGCGTCATTTTCGTCCAATAGCAACCCTGCAATCCCGTCAAATTAGTTTATTTCTAGTATCCCAGTATGTAGAAATTCTTTTAAAAGTGTGTGGCTCAGTTTTTGTACTGCATTCATTTGAAAATTGACGAGTTTTCTGTGTAGATTTTGCACATTTATGCACAACACGTTTTGCTAAATTTGGGTATAGTTTAATTTACAATACAATACAATGGTAATATTTAACAGAAAAGGTGGGAAAAGGTTTTTTTCTCACTAATTCGGGTCCAAATAGGTGACTGAAATGAAATCTGGGCTCCTCACGTGTGTTGCAGAAGTTAGAATGTGGCTCTTTTTAAGTGCGTTCGAGTCACCAGTCCTTCCTTCCTCACTGGCTCGACAGCCCAGGATGGGCCTTGGCCTTCTCTAGTAGTTTTTTCCAAGCTGTCCTTCTTCTGGCAATGGATTTCCAATTTTTTATTTTCAATGTAGAGAGATCTTTCTCCAGGGTATCTAGCCATCTGAGACTTGGCCTGCCCCTTCTACGCGTTCCAGTTGGTCGGGCATCAAAAATCTTTTTCACAATGCGGTCTTCATCCATCCTTACTATGTGGCCTGCCCATTTTATCTTTTGAACCTTAATGAATCTTATGATGTCTGGTTCATTATATGATCGATAGAGTTCGAGTCACCAGTAGTTCTATGCAAATTACTATCCCTACCAGGGCCGGACTGGCCCGGGTGGCCGGGTGGCGATCGCCACCCTGACGGGGGCCTTATGAAAAAGGGGGCCCTAATCAAAATTAAGATTTTCAAAAAATAAGTTCAAAAGGTGAGAGGGCCCCCAAAATGGGGACAGAAGCAATGGGGCCCCGAGAGAAATGTAGAATTTTTTTCACATTAAACCACGCTTCGGTCAATTCCCTTTGATTTCGCTGCCTTAGCTTTTAAACAAACAGTGTACCCGCGCCCGTTATCTTGAGGGATCGGACTTGCCTAGGGCCCTCATTTCAAATGGGCCCCCAAAAATGTTTAAATGCTAAGAAAATGAGATAATGTAAAATAAATTTATTAAATTATAAATTTAATTATGAACGTTTCAAAAATAAAGAATTTTTACGTTGTGCTTACAAAGGATTAAAGATGATTGATTTTGCTATTTTAAGTCAAGTAAATTTAAATTTTACTTTAAGACATGTCTAGGGCCCCAAGCGAGTCTTTTGCCCTGGGCCCCCAAACTTGTAAGTTGGGGTCCTGATCGGTGTTTATATTTTTATCTAGAATTATCTAGATTCTAGATAATTACAATTGGATTTTATGATTTGATATTTTTAAGACATGTAATTTAAAAATTCTCCCAATTTTTGCTCAAAAGGTTTAAAAGGCGTTTATTAAAATTCAATGGAAGTTTACTATAACATTCCTTCTCCCTCACTTTCTTGAAGAAAAACTAAAAGTAATAGAGAAGAGCTACAGACTTAAATTTAACTTTTATAATTTTTATAAAAATGAACGGAAAACTTTTCTGCCACATACGAATATTTCATTTAAATTGAAAAAAGGGTAAAATATCAATTTAAAAATTAATTTCAAAAATTTGATAATCGAAGAAATTAAAACATCGCTCAAAACCACAAAATAACAGCAAAAGAAGTAATTCACACGTTTTTCCCTTAGAAATAACCTACACTAAAATTGGTAAAAATCGGAAAAGTAAAAAAATTTAATTTTTTCAATTTTATTTGGTCTTAAAATTCGACCTTTCGTTAACTCCTGTTTTCCCCGTTGATGAAAGTTTGCCCTCGAAGTGTAGGTAAATGTCTGATATCCTACGTGTTAGCTCTCCAAAACCAGGCGAAACTGATGCCACGCGGTTCACGTTATAGGTGTGGGGGCCAATCCTTTCTGCCCCCAGTTTATGGCCTTGTTTATTTCCTGTTGGAAGGGGAATGTGCGCGGGGCTTCTATCAACGATGCATGTGTTTTCAGGTCAAATTCAAGGAAAGGGGGGCCATCCCTCTGCAATACTATCCTATTTTTTGTTTAGTTAAAGGACAACTTCTTCAAGGACGGGCACAGGGACGTGCCAACAGGGGGGGGGCAGGGGGGTTTTTCGCCCCCGGGCGAACACTATATTTAGCCCCCCCAGATTTTCATGAATTTTTTTCAGGCATCTAATCCGAAAAACTTTTGAAACATTTTTAATTCAACCCATCAGATTGTCTTATATTCTTGATATTATTCAAGAATCTCTCAACTTGATGGCCCAAAAACGGGTCAAACAGATTCTTGCCCCTCACCTCCTTAAGGTGAGTGGGCAAGGTATGTATTATTGTAATGAATAATTTAAACTTTTGCAAAAGGCATTAACATCACTTAATTAGACTTTAATCCTGAACAGTTATTTAAAATGAAATTTATCCAGGAAACTTTAGCAGATTGGTTAAAGTCCAAAAAAGGAAAACTTAAAAAGTGTTTTCAAGTACGAAAAACAAGTTAACAAGTTTAGCAACATATTCTTGATTGTTCAAATCACGGAAGTAAATGAACTTAAATAATTATAAAGAATATTTAAGACTGGAAGAAAGAGTGAGGAAAGAAAATGAAATACTTTTTTACTAGCTTATGTTACAGCATAGCATTATCTTCACAGCAGTGGTTCCCAAAGTGGGGGGCTACCTCCCCTCAGGCGGCGTAGGGGGGATGATGATTTTATGGAAAATCTAGAAATATTTTTACAACTTGCTAAAACTCAAAAAAAAATCTCGGGGAAGGACCCCCGGACCCCCTTTTAGCATTGGATGGAGATATAAATGATTTAAAGGGATTTTTGAGATGAAAATAGGAAAATTTCAGGTAGGGATACCAAATTTCCGTGGACTTAACAAAGCCCTGTTAATCAACCTAAATACATTGATAAAAACTCTTTTAAGTGTCTTATAATAATAATTGAAATTCATGTGATATTGAAATGAAGGAGAAACAGAAAATGTATGGGGCCCTTTTAATTTTTAGCCACCGGGGCCTCCTACCTGCCAGTCCGGCCCTGATCCCTACAGTATGGAGAGGACATCCTACTACTATTATAATTGTGAATGTTTGTCTGTATGTTTGTTACTCTTTCACGCAAAAACTACTGAATGGATTTTAATGAAATTTTACAATAATGTAGCTTATACATCAGAATAACACATAGGCTATAATTTATAAAGAGAAAATCGGTCCTTCATTCTTTTTTTTCCAATTTTTCCTTCTTTTTTCACTTATTTTTCCGTGTTTGAAAACCTTTTTTACCAGTCATGCAAGCCAATAATAGTAAACTTTAGTAGTACCAGTGTTGTTAGTTACTAGGCAATTTTATTAATATCTTTTCTATGAAATTTTGAAATTAAAGCAAAAAAATGGATAGAAAACCAATTTCGAAGCATAAAAAAATAAAAAAAATAATTACATAAATTCAAAATAATAATATTGGAACAAAATCTACTTATTTTGTGTTTTATTTAATTTTTAGTATTAATACCAAAAACAAATTCGAGAGTTTTTGCACTCTTTTGGCATCATAATTATTGATTTCAATATTTAAAGGTGATATGGGTCAGCGTCAGCAACGTCAGCAAAAGTCTCTCAATTTCAAATTTAAAGGTGATTTTGTTTTTGCGCGGGACGATGTGATTTAGTTTTGAAGCGAGATTTTGTTTTTTTGGAAGTGAAGGAAAAGAGTACCTGCTAAGAATTATGCCGCGAAAGCCTAAGTCTAATATTTCCCAAAGCTCTAAAAAAGCTCGAGCTATGAAAGTAGCTAGACCTAACGAGACGTTTCCACAAGCCGAACTGCGAAGACTTGAACAGGCGGAGCTTGAGGCAGCTCACAGAGCTGCTGAGACACCAAAGCAGTCCCAAGATCGGCGTCGACAGAAGGCTTAGTATATGGCATCTTAACGGGCTTCTGATACACATGAACAATTCCGAGCTCGACGTAAAAATAACACTGAGTGTAAGGCATCTCAAAGGGGGCTTCTGAGACACCTGAACAATCCCGAGCTCGACGTAAAAAAATCTCAAAAATTTTGTTTTATGCATAACATACTAACAGTAAATGTTAATTTGTTTTCATAATTATTTTAAGACGTAGCAACGCACGGCGGGTACCGCTAGTTCAAAATATATTGGTTATTTAATATCAATGACAAATACAGAAAATACATTTCAAAAAGTATTTAAAAGGACTTATTTCGCCGTTAAGTGAAGGCAAACTCAGTCAGTATGAACCTCTGATTAAAAAAGAATTCAAGACCCTGCTTATTAAGGAAAATTTAATAAAACGTATTCACTGTTCAACAATGAAAAAATTTCCTTGATGAAAATAGTCATTTCTTATATAGATTTTGGGTCGCTGAATACGAAAATCACCATTAAAATTCTCAATTGACTCAGGATTTTCGGGGAACAGTCCCTCACCCTTTTTACGTTTTTAAACTACTTTATAACTTTAAACTCGATTTTAAGGGTCAAAAGCATTGTTTTATTCTTCAAATTTCCCCCAGGGGACAAGAAAGGTCCAAATTAATAAAATATGATAAATTTATAACAAATGGATAGGTTTAAGGGGTGATTACCCGCCTAAAAATGCAAAAAATAGCTAAAAATTATAGAGGTTTTTATACGCAATTTTTTTTCTCTTATTTTTTACGCAATTCACATTTGAAGGGTCCTAACCCTTCCCCAAGGACAAAAATTTGATGGCAATATGCAGCAATAATTTTTACTAAAAGCGGTTGAGCTGAGAGCGCCCCCAAAGCACCCACGCGGAAGGGTTCAATGCCGCACTAGAGTTAAACTGTGCTGTACAAAAAAATTTGAAGCCACTAACTGAATTTCAGCTGTTTCTAGTGTAAAATGATTTGCAGAATTCAAATATGACACCCATTTTCCTCCATCACCCTCAGTTTTTAAGGGGATGCCCCCTAACTGTTATCCACAGCTGTGCATCTATTAACATCTTGAAACATGGAATCCTCACTCCCTAAAACCGGTCAGTTTTTAAAGAACTGAAGAGTTTCTACTTAGGATAGACCCAAAATATAATAAAAACGTCATTTGTAATCTTTTCAAAATCATCAATATTAATTTCTGAGCTCGCGAGCGCCTTCGCGATTCTGGAAGTCTTCCGAACTCTTCCGCGGGGGCTTCTGGGAGGCTAACACCTCAGCCGCTTTTATTAAAAATTATTGCTGCATATTGTCATCAAATTTGAGTCCTTGGGGAAGGGTTAGGACCCTTCAAACGGGAATTGCGTAAAAAATAAGAGGAAAAAATAGCGTATAGAAACCCCTATAGTTTTTAGCTATTTTTTGTATTTTTAGGGGGGTAATTAGTAGATGCGAAAGGGGGCTTCTGCATCACTAGGTGGATGTGGATTGAGCCTTATCACTTGAGGTTATATGGATTGGGGTTGAGATAAGGAGTTGTGTTATATTTTAAAAGTCTCATATAGCCATCTAGCGGTGATAGTTTAAGTTATTTATAGGATTGAATAATTATTTTTAAAGAGAGAATATTTAAAATATGTTTAGAATGGGATTTGAACCTGCAATCTAGCAAAAAGTATTCATGACCAAGTGATTTGCTCTTAACCACTCGACCATGAACACTTAAGTCCTTAGTGTTGAATATAAGTTCTCAAGCAAGGAGAAAATAAAATTATTTATTATATTTATTTATTTCATTCTTTAATTTTATTCCCTATTCAACATATGCTAAGCTATCGTTTAATTTTTTCATTAAAATTGTAATAAATTTTCTTTTTTGACTATTAAAATTTAATGATCATTAATTCATAATATTTTATAGTAAATTCTAAACAACGATTAAAAGGAACGAAAATAATAACAACGATTTATCAAGAAATAAATACTTTATTTTGCACAAAATAATACATAATTAATTTATAATGAAACACTCTACAAACTTTGAAATCGTGTTTAATTAAAAGATAACCATTTTGTGGATGTTTTTCTACTACGTTTTGAGGGAGGATTTTGTTCTGTTACTGCACTTGATAAGGATCTAACATTTTTATTTTTTACATAATAATTAGGAACATTCATAAAAGCTAATGCTTTTAAAAATTCATCCTTGCCTTTGAGTTCCATGACATTTTTCCTATTTGTAAAAATTAAATTAAATAAATCAGCAAGGTTAGAATTTGGTAAAGATTGACCATTAATGGATATTTCCCCCTTTTCATTCCAATTAAAGTAATTAGGATCTTTTTTCATTAGTTGTAACAAGGAGCTGGCTTGCTTTTTCAATGAAGTTGGAACTGCATTTAAAACCACACTATCATAATCGAACAATTTCTTTTCTTCCTCCTTCTTGATAGGAATTTCTTCATTACTCTTTTCCACTTCAGAAGTATCATTCTGTGGTGTTCTCCAAGGTGTATTGTAGTCTTCCATTTTCATTTTATTTTGTAGTAATTCATGATACTTCAGAACCTTATCGTAATCACTTAGTGTGCTATTCAATACCTTTAGCATTTCTTTATCAAAATCGCTTATCTGTCTTTGCGAGGGAACATGTTTGGACCCCTCTGGAACCAAAACAAACTTTTTAGTGAATTCCATTGATAAGACCAGTTAGAACTGACAATGCTGCAGGGATCAGAACATTCAGGAATCCACCCTTTTGTATGATAAGTGATTTCTTGGTAAATAGAGAGGGTTTTTTGTCAGCAAGTCTTCGAAGAGTGTTCTTATGCTTTCTCAAACTTCCTTTTTGATACTTGGTTAAAGGCACATTTCCTTTTAATACGTTTAAACAACACTCGCAAATAGCTTTGATACAAGTAGTGGGAAGTTTTTTCAAAATAGTTTTACGTAATTTTCGGGGACAACTGTTTAATAGTCGTAACTGGTCGAGTTGTTTCTTAGTCAGCGTCATGCTGTAAAATGACTAAACTGTAAACGTACACATTTTTAAATACGTTTCATTTGATACACATATTGTGTTTGGTTAGGTAAAATACATGCGCGTAATCTCATTTCTTCAGGAGTATTACTTCGCAAGTCTATGAATAAATATGAAAAGGGCTGTTTCGTTGCATCTTCATAAACCTCTTGAAAAAATTTAACATGCCTCGGAAACAATTGTTTCCCCAAGTGAGTTACTTGACTGAGATCACGTCTATTTTTACACAGTAGTAAATAATGTGAATTCAACGTAATTTCTCTCATTTCTTTGCCTTTATGGAAAAAGTTTTGGGTTATAAATATAACACTCAAATTCATATGATGACTTCCGCGTGTAAACATATGGGTTAACTTCTTATCGTTTGCACATTCACTCATTAAATCATCAATGATGAATAATGTGTTAACTCCCAAATGGTCTTGATAGTTTGATGGTAGACCTTCTATAAAAATAACGTTTGATATTTCATCATATAAAGGCTGATATATTCCATAAAACCAAACTATTTTATCAGGGACAGTGGAAAACATTTCCTTTCTAAAATGTAAGACATCACGAACAAACCAACTCTTTCCACTTCCAGTTGGACCCGCTGCGACCATTGTGAATGGGTGTTGCAACTTTGGAAACTCCATTGCAAATGAATACACGATTTATAATCAAATATCTTTTATTGATAAAAACTAGCACGCACTTTAAACATTTTGGTTACAAAATTGTACACTAAGTTATCATTACAAACATGGTTTGATGTAAAAGAAGACAGTATATTATTCATAGTTTTACCACAACATCGAGAATATAAATAATAAATACAATATTGACCACATACAGCTGTTGTATTACTTTGTAAACGCATAGGGTTGCTATGCACATATGGAAATTGAGATGTAAAATCTGCAATAGGGCCTTGGAAAAATCTTGGAGAATTTCCATAAGAGTCAAAGAATTCAATGGCATGATTAAAAGGAATATAAAAACATACCCAATGTGAACCCACCTCATAAGACGGATCTGTGTTTGCTATGAAACATGCAGGGTATGAATTTATATTAATAGGAAGTTGGTCACTTGGATATACCCCCATAAAAAAATTTTTAGTGAATGTATTCTGCGACATAGCTCTATTCAGTTGATTAGAGTCCATTTTTTATATTTAGTTTGAAAAATCACACAAAATATGACGCTCTTTGGAAATTTCAATAAAATTTTCAATCTCAGCATAGACTAATACTGAAATAGTTTTTTCTAAAGCTTCGGAAAACTTTATTTCCAATCTCAAATTTCCTTGTTCTTGCAAATTGAGATGTTGACCATCACATAAATCAGCACTCAAGTCAAAAGTAAAAAGAGTGTACCCTTTTGAGAATTCTTCTCTAGAAATGAAATTGCCTTTATCTTGATTAAAACCAGCAAACAACTGGTGATAAGCCCGAATATAGCTATCACTCTCAAAATTTAACTCTAAAGGTTTACTCGGAACTGGTTGACCGTTAAGATAAACACTTAAAAAGTTTATGTTAAAATGCTCAAATAAAAATGGATTTAAATTATATTGCCCATTAACTGCTGCATTATCTAAACATGCAATAGTAATACGTTTGGGCATGACACCTAAAAATACATTATCTTGCATGAAAGACCAACTACCTTTAGACACAGAATACATTTTACATATTACTCTATCAATAGGGTATTTAGCCGTGGCTTTCTCTAACGCCTTGGCATGGCCCAGTGAAACACCAGGTGATACTTTCACCTTGCGTATGAAAAGAGATGCGTGTTCTAAAATTACTTTATACTCGACATCATTCTTTGATGCAATCAAACAAAAATTTGGATTGGATCGCGTTAATTTAATTTTCAGATCCACCAAGTTTAGTAAAAGTCTATTTTGCTGAAATATGTCACAATGTAACTGACCAATCATATCTAAAGTTTTACTCCCACTTGTCAACTTGAAACGTTTTTTAAGTCCATCATTCCCATCTGCTTCTAATGAAGGGTCAACGACATGCAAGTTGGTATCCTTATAAAATCCTTCACAGCTCAACAGACTCTTTTTAGCATCTTCTCCATAATTCAGAATCGTTTCAATGTAAGCTCTGTATGGATAAGTGTTGGTAGAGGAAGAAATACATCGTTCGTTGAGACTTACATCCACTTGACTAAACAAGGAATGTAGAAAACAGTTGGTGGGAGCAACCAAATCCGTGTCAGTTAAAGAACTTCCATCAGATTTAGTAATTTTTACTTTAACATATAAATGCGATGAAGATAAGTCCAAGTACTCTGATCCGGATCCTGCTATGGAAAATTCAACGATTGAATTTTCACGAACATTTGCGATAGGGTGATATTCCACAAAATATCCTTTCTCTATTGCAGTTTGGGTAGGTGGTATCAAAAACAAGTCCAACTCAGTTTTTGCACATGGTAGGGAATCTTTATGAATAAGTTTAGACATTTTCTGAGCAAAAAATATCATGTGCTTTCACCTTCTTTTTTGGTCGTGAAATGGGGCGTTTGGATGCACGCTTGCGCTTTTTATTTCTTCCAGATCCAATCATCGTCTTCATTTTTACAGCAGCTTTGTCAGTCAAATGCTTTCCAGCTTCTTTCATTCTACGTCTCAAAGCCATTTTAATATCGTCGCCTTGAGATACATCGTTTAGCATATTGACTCCACTGTGAAACAATTGCTTTCCAACAGCTTTAGCACCAGATTTAAACAACGGAACGGCAGCTCTAAAAAGTGATCGAAAGATGCCTCCGATTCCATATCCTCGTTGAAAAGATGCACCTCTATAGTAGTTTAGTGCACTCCCCGTTTGGTTACAATAATAATCCTCAAAAGTTTTTTCACAACATCTATACGGCACATACATGGTTACAGATATTTCTGACGAAAGTGAAGTTTCACGTATGAACGCCCTCGTTGAAATGGCGTGAGTTCTCCAGTGTGGGTTCTTATAACTATTTCTAATGTGTCAATTATTTTTCTGTTAACAGGTAAGTAATGTGGCCGCTCATATTGTGCAACTATTACTTCACCATCCTTTCCTGTTACATTAACGATTCTTAAAAGTGGGGCTAATACATCTCCCACTATTTGAGGAGCTACAATGTCTGTATATACCATGAGGATACGATAATGTGCACATGGATCAGCAACATATGGACTTTCAGTTACAACTGTCAAGTCTATATCAGGAGACTTTATTTCACATGGTTCAAATCCTAACATTTGAGCCAAACCGTCTTCGAATATGACTCTAGCATTATCTTTTACAGTGACAATAACACGTTTAGTAACTGAATTAAACTCGAACTGGATTTTATTTTTATGTTCTTCGAGATATAATTCTTTTATAATATCTGAAACATTTTCATAAAACCCAGGTGGAATACGTCTTCCAATTTTCCTTCCATCACCTATGTCAAATCCAATCAAGTTATTCGTTGAGTTCACATTGAACCATGTATGAGGGTAAATAAATTCCACTAAAGAAACTTCCCACTCGCCTTTGAGTTCAATAGGTACAGGAAATCGTGTTATAAAATGAGAAATTTTATTTTCGGAAAAATATTCCATGGAACTGTCACTGGGGAGTGTAACGTAGAAGCTCATGGCTGAAGAGTAACTGAGAAATATTGATTCAAGTATTCATTTATATCTTAGTTATGTCAGATGATGATACCCATTGGTTAAACTTGGATGGATAGCCTTTGAATTTCACGAAATATTGCATGTGACCATCCTTCGTGCGTTTGCGTAAAATTTTTTCAATTGCAAAATTTTCCTTGGTTTGAACTTTTTGAAGTTCTTGTGTATAAAAAGTTCCTTGAATCGGTTCATTTAACATATCTTTGATTTTGTATACAGGAGGATCTCTTTTAACACATTCAGTAATTGTAAACAGTTCTTCTGACCAATTGGTTTCATATCCTTTCTCAAAAGTGAGTTTATGTTTTGAAACTCTTACAGTATCCCCAACTGAAAATGTACATGCTTTCTTTGTCTTTTCCATTTCACCGTATAATGTGAACCACACTTTCCTTTCCTTCTCAGGTGTTACATCAATCGGAGACATTTTAATACTACTATGGAAGCTTTTATTATAACTTTTTAATAGTTCACTCAATACATCTACATATCTATATGTGTTCTTAGCCGTTAAATACTTCCACATCTTAGTTTTTAATGTGCGATTAAATCTTTCTACTACCGAAGCTTTCGTTTCATTATGAGTTGTAAAAAATCTAACTTTATTCTCTTTTAGAAATTTTTGAAATTTTTTATTTGTAAACTCACTCCCTTTATCCGTTTGAAGAGCTTTAGGTTTTCTCTCATTAAAAATTAAATGAAATGCATCTACGATTGCCCTGCCTGTTTTGGTTTTCAATGGAATCGCCCATGCATATTTTGAAAAAATATCGATACAAGTTAGTAAATACCGAAACTCTTTATTGTATTTACTCCATTTCTGCATGTCAACAAGATCAGCTTGAAACTGATCATTTATCCCAGAAACGATAACTCTATTTCTAGGAAATGATCTTCTCGCAGGTTTGTGAAGTGTGTAGGCATCTACGCCCTCCAACCACTTTTGTATTTCTTTCTTGCTTACTTTTCCTCCAGCAGCACGAAATAAAGCATCGACACCACCGAAACTTGCAACGTGAACCGGATCCTGATATGTCTTTTCCATTACAATACGAAATGTTATTGTGTGTTATTATAATTTCTAAACACATTCGAAGTGGCGTTCATGAACATTAAAAAATCTATAGGTACTTGAATGTTTCCCGTAAAGACATATATCAAAGAAAACGTTACACACACAATCAGATATAAGATAACAAACAACACAAGCTCTTCGCGCGACATCCTGACTGCATATGCCAATCATGGGGGATTACATTATCTTAAATGATGTAGTTGATAAGAATGCTTTCAGGGGGGTGAATGGTCATTTGTTGGTTTAGTAGAGAGGGAGAGAGCGTATCAATAGCTGCGTTTCTTGAAAACGGTTATCAACATGAATTCCGATAACGAATTGATAGTAAGTGGAATGCTTTTAAACCTTTTACTAACGAATATACACTATAGAAATTGACATTTCTGATTTCTTTTCAGAGACTTAACCAGACAAATGACTATTTTCCATTGGGAGAAAATGTGTTCATACTTGTTAACTTTTTTCTAAACAGAGTTACAATTCATATTAGAAAATATGAAGTTGAGAAAAATGATGTTAAAGTACCAACAAAAAAAGGGGTCACATTCTCAACTTTACAGTTTCATCTGTTATGTAGCTTTTTAGACACTTTCTCTTATAAATATCCAAATGTGACAAAAATTATAGAAAATGAAGTATTTATTAGCACTATGTGGGATCAAAATATCCGTTCTGTAAATGGTATTAATTTTCAACTCATAAAATATAACGAACTAACTAAAAGATTTGAATTATCTACAAGTTCAATTCAACTGTCCATGAAACAATTTAAAGAGTTTTTAAATATAATGAATACTGTTCAGTGTCATGTGAGAGATTATATGTTTAAAGAAACGTTGAAGCGATGTATTAAGGACGAATTGTTATTTATATACGATTCAGTTGATATTTCATCAAAAGAAGCTGAATTAAAATTAACTGAGAATTTAATAACCATTCTTACACATTCCATACAGAATATTTTAACTAATTTACCATTTTACTGTAAATCTTGCGATGAAGAGAATGAAAGTGATCATCTATGTGGAATGATAACAAAATTAATGTTTCTGTTTGAACGTGCAGTTTTTATGTTAAACGTGACCGATATCAATTTTCATTTTATATTTTCAAATCCTGATCTCCATAAATATTTAACATTAGAATACGTTGAAAAGATGAATATGGATATTATTTTAAATGAATGTTACAGCAGGTTATCCATGATAGAAGAGTAGCATGGTTGGGGAAGAGGTAGGGGAGGGGAGGGAACTTCTAGTGTAGAGACTGTGTGTCACATGATAAGATAAGAACTTCCTATAAAAGGGCTCCCTTAGCAGAGATGCAATCAGTAGTTTCGGTCCTCCTATAATCATGGACATTGAAACCGATGAAGAAATGGAGTGCCTACTTGCAGAAATCTCTGATCCTGAACTGAATTCTTCAATGGTAAGTAATATTATAAATTTAAAAGTAAAGAATTCTAAATTTTTTTCATTAGTTTCTTTTAGAAATAAAATTGTCATTTTTGTTTCAGATAGTGGATTCTTCACAAAATACGGATGTAATGACTACACCGCGGCAGGAGCAGCAGAGTGTACCCCCGGCTAGGCCTCCTGCTCCGCAGGAGGAAGAGGAGAGCAGCAGCGTGTCCCCGGCTACACCCCCTGCTCTGCGGGAGGAGGAGAGTAGCGTGCCCCCGGCTACACCCTATGCATCGTGGGAAGAGGAAGAGAGCGTGCCCTCGGCTAGAGCTTCAACATCACATAATGATCCACTGGTTGGTCCCTCAACATCTAGAAGCCTCCCATCAACTTCATCGGTTACTATTCATGTAAGTTTCTTTACTTTTAAAGTCTTATAAAATTAAGGAGTGGGAAAAGAAACTTAATTTTTTTCTTTCTTTCTTAGGAATGCCCAACTTGTAATAAGACTTTTACCGAAAAATGTAATTTAACCAGACACATAAAATCACATAACAAATCACTTTCTCACACTTGTAATATTTGTAACAAATCGTTTGATCGGATAGACTCCTTTAAACGACATGCCAAAACACATAATAGTCAGTCTAAATTTCAATGCAATATTTGCAATTCAATTTTTTCTAGAGAAGATAATCTAAAAGCTCATATTAAAAATCACCCCTCTTATCATTGTCCTGAGTGTAATATCACATTTCATAAAAAGTCTGGTTTAATGGAACATAATCGTGCAAATCATAAATCTAATAATAAGCGTAAAAGTCCAACGAAAGACCCCCCTGCTAAACGTGCAAAAGTATCCCCTCCCCATGTATTAAACACAGTAACTACCCAACTTTACTATCCTGATGATAATACATGCCATGATGTCAGTATATTTTTAGATCATATTAGAAGGGAGGTACGCGATAAATTATATGATGAATTAATTGTGATGCGTGCACTTAAATGGTATGCCATATTAAAACTTTCCCTTTCAAGAATTACCGGTGATGAAGAAGAACAAATAATTGAGTCCTATTTTAGATGTAAATGCTTAATAGATTTAATAGTTGATACCGTTGAAAATAATATAGATAATGCCTATAGTGAAATTAAAAAATCTTTTGATAATTTTATGGAGAGAGGATCGGGTTGGGTTTTAGACAAAGTGTTGCATTTGGAATTGTGTATTGCTATGTATGACCCTCTAGCAGGAAATTGTTACATGAATATTCCCAATGCTATTTTTAAGAAAAAATGTGTTTTAAATATTGAAAATTCAGATAATAAGTGTTTCATTTGGTGTATTCTCGCTCACCAGATGAAAATATCTCGCGATAATAACCCAAATCGGGTATCTCATTACATCCCCCATGAAAATAGCATTAAATTAGGAAACGTAAATTATCCAATCTCCTTACCTAAAATTCCCCTCATAGAAAAATTAAACGATTTAAGAATAAATGTATACGGGTGTAAAGATTTAAAAATTTTCCCCTTATATATATCCGATTCTGAAAAGGAAGACTGTATCAATCTCCTGCTCTTAACTAACGAAACAAGGCAACACTACTGTCTGATAAGAAGCATGTCGAGACTAGTGGGGCATCTTTCCAAGCATAAAGTGCGAAGCTTTGTATGTTATCGATGTATGCATCGATTTTCATCTGAAAGAGTTCTAAATGAACATTTGCCTTATTGTAAAGAACATGCCCCAACTCGAATTAAAATGCCCTCTCCTGATAATAATATTTTAAAATTTACGGGAACACATTATCAACACCCTGTTCCCTATATAATTTATGCCGATATAGAGTCCCTCATTGTTAAAATACATACCGCACTGCCCTCAAATAATTCATCATATAGTTTAGAAGTGGCAAAACACGTACCATGCGGGTATGCATATTTAATTGTAGGCCCGAATGGGGAAAGTTTGAAACCCATAACTTTATATAGAGGACCAAACGCAATTAAAAAACTTTTGGAAAATTTAATTAAGGAGAAGGATGAGTTAGAAGAAAAAATTTTGGGTGCAGAACCTCTCCAACTAACTCATGAAGAAAAAGCTAAATTTAATGCAGCGACAATATGTCATATATGTAAAAAGAAATTAGAGGGAGTAGTTGTTAGGGATCATTGCCATGTAACAGGAAACTATCGCGGTGCTGCACATCAGGCATGTAATTTAAATTATAAGAATGCAAAATCAATACCGGTGGTTTTTCATAATTTAAAAAATTATGATGGTCACCACATTATGGCATGTTTAGGAGAATTTAAAGATTACGAAATTGATGTCATTGCCACTAATATGGAGAAATATATTTCTTTCAAAATTTATAAAAAGGGGAAACGTTTCCAAAATGTTTCCCTCAATTTCATAGACAGTTTTCAATTCTTAAGCACATCTCTAGAAAAATTAGTAGCTAACCTTAAACCTGAAAATTTCTCCATATTATATGAAAACTTTGACCCTCTTACACCCTTTGATCTTTTACTCCGTAAAGGTGTCTATCCATATGATTATGTTACTGATTTCAATAAATTCAATGAAACATCTTTACCCCCACCACAAGCATTTTACAATAGTTTAACCGATGAACCTATAAGTGAGGAGGATTATAAACATGCCACAGAGATCTGGAACAAATTCGAGATAGTCACTTTTGGTGACTATCACGATTTATATTTAAAAACGGATGTACTTTTATTAGCCAGCGTTTTTCAAAATTTTCGCGAACTATGTCAAAAGTACTACAGTTTAGACAGCGCGCACATGATGACAGCTCCAGGACTCTCGTGGCAAGCCTGCTTGAAGATGTCTGACCAACCACTGGAATTGCTGACGGATATTAACCTACACCTGTTGTTCGAGCGAGGGATTCGAGGCGGAATATCCATGATTTCCCAGCGGCATGCCCGGGCCAACAATAAATATTTAGAGGACTATGACCCTGATCAAGCCAGCTCATATATAGTTTACCTCGACGCCAACAATCTCTACGGGTAATTATTCATTCTTCTTATTATTTTTTAAGTACTAAATTTAAGTTGAATGGGTTTTTTTCCATAATTTTCCTTTTTTTTTTTAAATATTCTTTTATTTTTCAGCTGGGCAATGTCACAGTATCTTCCTTATGGTGGTTTTGAGAAAGTGAGCATTGACCAAGTGACTGAAGAATGGGTGAAATCGTTATCAGACACTGAGGATGTGGGGTATGTTTTTGAAGTAGATTTAACATATAACACTACATGTCACAACAATCATAATGATTATCCACTAGCCCCTGAAAAACTTACAATTTCAAAAAATATGCTATCCCCCTATGCCACCAATCTGTTGGAGATACTCCATGGGGGTAGATATACTAATCAGGAAAAATTAGTTCCAAATTTACGGGATAAAACAAATTATGTTGTTCATTATAGGAATTTAAAATTATACCTTTCCTTAGGGTTAAAAATAAAAAAAGTACACAAAGCAATTAAATTTAATCAAAAACCCTGGTTAAAAGAATATATTCTTAAAAACACAAAACATAGACAAGAGGCTAAATCCTCTTTTGAGAAGGATTTTTTTAAACTTCTCAATAATGCCGTGTACGGCAAAACAATGGAAAATCTTCGAAATAGAGTAAATATTCAATTAGTTAACAATGAAAAGAAAATGAAAAAACTAGTAAGTCAACCCTCCTTTAAATCATTCAGCATTTTTTCACCCAATTTAGTTGGGGTAGAATGTCTTAAAACATGCATAACATTAAATCGTCCCACTTATGTTGGATTCACAATTCTTGAACTCTCAAAATACCACATGTATGATTTTCACTATAATGTTATTAAGGAAAGGTATAAAGACAATAAAGCTAAACTCCTCATGACTGACACAGATTCCCTTATGTATCATATAGAGACAGATGACATTTATGTAGACATGAAAGATTTGAAATTTAAAAAATATTTTGATTTTTCGGATTATCCCTTAAACCACCCCTTATATAGTAAAGATAACTGTAAAGTAATTGGTAAATTTAAAGATGAACTAAATTCCCATCCAATAATAGAGTTTGTTGGCCTGAAAGCTAAAATGTACTCTGTCTTGTCAGTCGTGGGTGAGAAGAAGAGGGCAAAGGGGGTTCCAAAACATGTAGTTAAAAATAAAATTAAACATAAAAATTACATGGATTGTCTCCAACAGAACCTAGTATCACGCGATTCTGCAAATCGCATAGCAACGACCAAACACCAGTTATTTACAATTACACAAAACAAAGTTTCCCTCAGCCCCTTTGATGATAAGAGATTCCTTTCGAATGATGGCATAAACAGTCATGCTTATGGCCATTACTCTCTTTCTCAGTAATCCTTTTATCATATCACCTCCCTCCATATCACACATTCCCTTATCATTCCCCACACGAATATAAACCCCTGCCTCCAACCCCAATTCACTCATTCTTCTGTGGTCCTGCTCTGCTGCTGCTTCCTCCGCTCACCACAACCCTTTTCAACAACTATGTCAAGTGGATCTTCATTTGTATCTGGATGGTCGTCTGATGATGAGTTTTGGAGTGATCCTAAACAATTAAAAGTTATAGATGCTTTAGAGAAGAGAAATATTTTAAGCTCTGAGACAGTAGCTGTGTTAAAGGAGTTGCATCAACAAAACGGTAAGTTATAAAATCCCAACTAATTTTTGTTAATAAAATGTAGTTGTTTTAATAAATTGTGAGTCTCCGTTTGTATTAGAATCTAAAGTTTAATGTTTTTTATACATTCTAAAGTTTAAACGTAATTTTAGATTAAATGTTTTTTAATTAATCTAGTTTTCTCACTTCATTGAAACTTATTAATTTTACTTAATTGCAATTATTTCTCTTGCATATACATTCTAGAGTTTTAAATGTTTTAGTAAATTTCTAACAAATAAGTTATAGCCATCTTAATCAGTAACTAAAGTTAATTTCTCTTGCATATACATTTTTATGTTTTAAATTACAGGTGCAATACTTTCCACTTCATCGTCAGCCTCCTCTTCCTCCTCCTCTACTACATCCGCTCCTCCAGTCCCCCTTTCAACCAGCTCCTCCTCATCGGATACAGCCGCTCTACCAGTTCCCCTCCCAGCGACCACCAACACCTCGTCTTCCGATACACCTGCTCTGCCAACCCCTCTTCCAGCCACCTCCTCAATCACATCTCCTCAACCAGCTCCTCTGGTGCGCCGTCCTAGCTTCTCCATTGAACCTGCGGAGAAACGTAGACGAGTCTCGCGCGCCCTCGAGGAATGGGATCTTGGGGAAGATGTCAGAGTCTCCGTTGCAGAATTTCGAGGGGTAATTCTTATCCATATTCGGAGGTTTTTGGATGATGCCCCTACAGTGGAGGGGGTAACAATACCCCTTAACATCTGGGACGAGTTTTCAGATAAAGTTAGTAAGACGCACCCTGGTTCCTCCGCTTCCAGCTTTATAGCTGGAAACCATGTCGTGTGTTTTATAGACAAGCGCGGGGTGTACATGCAGAAGGCAATGTGGGGGCCTGCCAGCTACAGGCTGGCCTACAATTTTATTAAACTGAACTTTAATCAGTTAATAAAGCTAAAAAATCTACTCATGGACATCAGAAATATGCTTACAGAAGCAATATGTGTGTTGTAAATTTGTAAATATATATAATTGTAAATAAATAATTTTTTTCTGTATAAATTGTTGTTATCCTTTTCGTTCATTTTATTGTCCAGAATTTTAAGGTTCTTTTCAGTTCAGCAAGTTTTTCTTAGATATCCAGAGTTTTCTTGTTTTTTAGATACTTTTAGGTTTTAGCAGATTTTTCCAGGATCTATCAAGTATTTTATTTTAGATAGGATGAAAATGTTCCAATTCTGAGAGAAAATTGATAGGAGGCAAGTCTTAATAATAATAATAATAATAATAATAATAATAATAATAATAATAATAATAATAATAATAATAATAATAATAATAATAAAGAAATTGATAGGTTTAGTTTAAAAAATCTAGTAAAGTTTCTAAGACAATAGTTCAGTCTCTAGTAAATTTAAAAAAATTAATTTAATATATGAAACTGAAATTGTAAAAAGTCTATTCACTTATAGACTCCCTATTTAATAGAATAATAATCATTATGGCTAATTTAATGCAGATTTGAAAGATAAACTGATAAAATAAAAATTATATGAATAAGTCTATGTATTTATAAAGACTTTCTAATACTAATAAAAGAATATCAACAGATAATTTTATTAAAAAGTTTAATTTACCCTTACATAAAAAAGAGAACTCTTATTATACTCTAAAGAGTCGGGTGGTCTTGGTTGAACGGTTAGAGCATAGCGTATAAAATCGTTCGGCCACCTTTTTGCAGGTTCAAATCCCATTCTGAAAATATTTTAAATATTCTCTTTAAAAATAATTATTCAATCCTATAAATAACTTAAACTATCACCGCTAGATGGCTGTATGAGTCTTAAAATATATCACAACTCCTTATCTCAACCCCAATCCATATAACCTCAAGCGATAAGGCTCAATCCACATCCACCTAGTGATGCAGAAGCCCCCTTTCGCATCTACTGTAATTACCCCTTAAACCTATCCATTTGTTATAAATTTATCATATTTTATTAATTTGAATCTTTCTTGTCTCCTGGGGGAAATTTGAAGACTAAAACAATGGTTTTTGATCCTGAAAATCGAGTTTAAATTTATAAAGTCGTCGAAAAACGTAAAAAGGGGGAGGGGCTGTTCCTCGAAAATCCTGAGTCAATTGAGGATTTTAATGGTTATTTTCGTATTCAGCGACCCAAAATCAATAAGAAATGACTATTTTCATCAAGGAAAAATTTTGAAGGTCAAATTTGTTGAACAGTGAATCAGCTAGGAAATGGTTTTTAGGAGAGTGGTATGATGATTTTTGGAAAATAGGACCGATAAAAATGTTTTTATCCCAATAGAAGGTTCTCTTTAGCCTTACCAAGCCATAGAATGTTGAGCATCACTCAAAATTCATATCTTACATCCACGTTTGAACTTATTTCCGGAAAATATGGCGGGGGAAAATACGGTTTGACCTCAAACAAATTCCAACAAAAGGTTTTTCAACGGTTTTGGACTCTACTAGGTGTCCTTATTGACCAAAAAAAAGTTTACCACAATCTGACAACCGGAAGTTGTTTTTTTTTTAATTTTTTAAAAAATTTTAAAATCCATAAAAAACGATAAATAGGGCGAAACAAAAACTTTTTTCGGTGTTAAATTATATATTCGATGATAGTTGACATTTTTAAGCGAAGAAATTTATAAAAATTTATTTATAAGAATCTGGCAACCATTAAAGTGCATTTTCCAAGATGGCGGCCTACGTTTTCATTAAATGACAGTTAAATCGGTTTTCTCGAGTAAATTCCATTAATTGCGATGAAATGCGATGTTAATTAACTCAATAACTTCAGATAATGCTGTAAATTTGGTCTTTCCGATTGAAATAATAAAAAAACAAGCAAAAATACGCGCATATCTGCGGAGATTCCGAGTCCCGATTTCACTGGGTATAGTCACTTTAAAAGTTCATTACAGCTTGGAAAAATTCCCACAAGCATTTTCTCAACGGTTTTAGACAGTACTAAGTGTATTTATTGCCATGTAGAAAGTTTACCAGAATCTGACAACAGGAAGTGGGTTTTTTTCAAGATGGCCGCCGATGCTTCAAATAAATAGATATTCGGGAAAGAACCATAATTTAACAGCTATGTAAATTTTTTATGGGTTCAAAAAACAAATATAAGGTACTAGTCAAGTTTTCTTATCATACTTATAAATATAAATTTCTTTTACAAAATCTAGAAACCAGAAAAGGGCTTATTTTCAAGACGGCGGCGTACGATATTTTCTAAATTCACGGCTTTTTGTAAAGGTTCATCAAATTAAAGAAAAAATTCCAAAAAGCATTTTCTCAACGGTTTTAGACAGTACTAAGTGTATTTATTGCCATGTAGAAAGTTTACCGGAATCTGACAACCGGAAGTGAGTTTTTTTCAAGATGGCCTCCGATGCTTCAAAGAAAGGGATATTCGGGAAAAAAATTCCATTTTAAGTGCTATAAAATTTTGTTATGAATTCTAAAATCAAATATCAGGTTATAGTTAAGTTCTCTGATCATAGTGGTAAATATAAATTGCGTTTATAAAATCTTTTAACCAGAATAGGGCTTATTTCCAAGATGGTGGCCTAGGTTTCTTTCGGAATTGCCGGCGCATACTGGATAATTTTAAAGGTTTATTAAATTAAAGAAAAAATTCCAACAAGCATTTTCTCAACGGTCTTAGACAGTACTAAGTGTATTTATTGCCATGTAGAAAGTTTACCAGAATCTGACAATCGGAAGTGAGTTTTTTTCAAGATGGCCTCCGATGCTTCAAAGAAAGGGATATTCGGGAAAAAAATTCCATTTTAAGTGCTATAAAATTTTTTTATGAATTCTAAAATCAAATATCAGGTTATAGTTAAGTTCTCTGATCATAGTGGTAAATATAAATTGCGTTTATAAAATCTTTTAACCAGAATAGGGCTTATTTCCAAGATGGTGGCCTAGGTTTCTTTCGGAATTGCCGGCGCATACTGGATAATTTTAAAGGTTTATTAAATTAAAGAAAAAATTCCAACAAGCATTTTCTCAACAGTCTTAGACAGTACTAAGTGTATTTATTGTCTTTACAAAAGTCTACCCGAATCTGACAACCGGAAGTGGGTTTTTTTCAAGAAGGCCGCTGATGCTTAAAAAACTAGAAAATCCTAGAAAATTGAATGTTTAGCGAAAAAATACCTTCTTATATGTATGAAATAAAAACTTGATAACTTTAGACTTTTTTTACCTAAAGTTAAGAACCTAATATTTAATTTTGGAACCCATAAAAAATTTATAACACTTAAATTAGGGCTTTTTTACGAATATATCTCTATTCTTTAAGCATCGGCGGCCATCTTGAAAAAAACCCACTTCCGGTTGTCAGATTCTGGTAAACTTTCATAACTAGAATAAATACACTTAGTACTGTCTTAAACCGTTGAGAAAATGCTTGTTCTAATTTTTTCTTTAATTTGATGAACCTTTACAAAACGCCGTCAATTTAGAAAATAACGTACGCCGCCATCTTGGAAATAAGCCCTGTTCTGGTTTCTAGATTTTGTAAAAGAAATTTATATTTATAAGTATGATAAGAAAACTTGACTAGTACCTTATATTTGTTTTTTGAACCCATAAAAAATTTTCATAGCTGTTAAATTATGGTTCTTTCCCGAATATCTCTTTATTTGAAGCATCGGCGGCCATCTTAAAAAAACCCACTTCCGGTTGTCAGATTCTGGTAAACTTTCTACATGGCAATAAATACACTTAGTACTGTCTAAAACCGTTGAAAAAATGCTTGTTGGAATTTTTTCCAAGCTGTAATGAACTTTTAAAGTGATTATACCCGGTGAAATCGGGACTCGGAACCTCCGCAGATTTGCGCGTATTTTTGCTTGTTTTTTTATTATTTCAATCAGATAGACCAAATTTTCAGCATTATCTGAAGTTATTGAGTTAATTAACATCACATTTCATCGCAATTAATGGAATTTACTCGAGAAAACCGATTTAACTGTCATTTAATGAAAACGTAGGCCGCCATCTTGGAAAATGCATTATAATGGTTGCCAGATTCTTATAAATGAAATTTTTATAAATTTCTTCGCTTAGAAATGTCAACTACCATTGGATATATAATTTAACACCGAAAAAAGTTTTTGTTTCGCCCTATTTATCGTTTTTTATGGATTTTAAAATTTTTTAAAAAATTAAAAAAAAAACCAACTTCCGGTTGTCAGATTGTGGTAAACTTTTTTTTGGTCAATAAGGACACCTAGTAGAGTGCAAAACCGTTGAAAAACCTTTTGTTGGAATTTGTTTGAGGTTCGGCCCTTTTTTGAGCTATTTTCCCCCGCCTATGGCTCTTGGTTTGTTGAAAGATAAGATTTAACGCCACTTAAGAGACAAAAAGTGATAAAATCGCATCGTATTTAATGAATGTTTAATGATTTTTAATTTTATATAGTCTGAAACATGTATATAATCTTAATTATGATAGTATTTTATGCTAAAATAATCATTATATTTTCATTTATTTAAAACAAATTACCCAAAAGTCAAAAAGGAAAATGGAAAGAAATATAGAAAAGGCCCCGGTCAACTCGGCTGGGGGTGCCCCTGATGATGAAGTCCTCAGTCGGGTTGACTATTAAAAGTTTAAAGTTTAAAAATCCTGGTTTTGAATTTGAAATTTAATCTTGTTTATATCTTTATGCTAAAATAATGAGGTTAACTGTTAAGAGTGAATGTTTTTAACGCTTCTATCCGTTTCTTACAGAACTGGTGCCATATTTGTAACAAAAAACTGTACATGCTGCAGCTTTTTCACAACTATTTCTGAATTCTACACCCTGAAATTAGTCGGAAATACCTAATCTAAGTTTTTTTAGGGAAAAAAGTTTAATTTTGTCGACTTGTGTAATTATTAGCTAATTTTTTTCTTATTTATTACGCATCTTAATTTTTTTATGATTCATTCTTGTGGGATTTGCTATTGTTCACCCCAAAACAAGGTTGAATCGAAGCTAACTATAATAATAACTTTTTTTTTAATTACGTCGAGGAATGGGTCGCATAGACCATTTCCCTACTATAAAATCGCATCGTATTTAATGAATAACGCGCTCTTGACATTTTACAATAGAGTAGAAATAATTTTTTTTGTCTTACAGTGTAACCTCATCAAGATTCCTTTTTTACAATAAGTAAAAGCATTAATTGACACACTTAATTCTGAAGCGTGTCAAACGCCACTTTTTTCAAAAATGAGTTATTGGTTTCATGGGATGGATTCTGTAGGGGTAAACGCACATTTTAAAGTAAGAATTATGAAAATAACGTGATTTTAAAATAGTTTTCCAGCATGTTAAATTTCAGATTTAGTGCAGAAACATGTCCAACGACATCGCACTTACTGCGCTTTCTGCGGGGAAATTTGTTCATGCCGTCTCATCTTCAGCTTGTTTAGGACTGCTTTTTTATTTAATCACATGCTAACACTATATGCGATTGTAAAAGTCATTCTTTAAAGGTTAGATCCATTAAGTCATAGTAAAAGCCATATTTTTAAAGTTTTTTTTACGAATCTCAAAACTAAGGGACGTTTTGGTAGCTAGCTAGGGTGGGTCATGGGGTAAAATGGGTCAGTTTTAATTCACTCGAGATAAATCAAATTTAAATTGAATTATTTTCACTTATTTTTTATTATATTCTCTTATCTGTTGGCAACCTTTTTCGACTGTCAAATATTTAGATTTATGAATTTGAGGAGGACTGAAAAATATTTAACTTGAAACGTAAATGTGTCTTCGAAAAAACAGGGTTTACCGACTTCGAAATATTTATATATTGTAATAAATCACAGCAGACTTTTTCCATAAAAAACTTAACTAACTTAAGATTAACTTAATTAACTTAAAATTGCTACTCTTCAAAATCAAATATTATACTTCAAACAAATATAGAAAACTATTTAACAACTAGTTTTTATTGCTACGGCCTTCAGCTCGACAATCATCACGCCTTGCCCATACTGAGCTTTGGTAGGAACGCAAACAGCAGTGATTACAAACAGTGGTGTACATGTTACTTGAAATGTGATAAATCGGGCATTATTAATAATGCCCAAAGTGGAGGAGGGCAATGTGATAAATTCAATGGCATTTATCGATGAAATTTATCCCTTTGCCCGCCTCCACTCTGGGCATTATTAATAATTCCCAATTATAATCACTTTGCCCGTAACATATATAAAAATTATTTTCGGGGGGGGCCCAAGCATCCATCCTCCATCGTCAGGCCCACAGCTAGGTTTTTGCTCCTCAGGCTAGGACCACCCAAAGCCCCCATTTGTCATTTTAGGTAAAAATGTCGTTTCTCCAAAACTTTTTTTAGCTATAATTGGATTTTGGTTAGCTTAATATGATATTGATTATTAGAAAACTACTTACCTCATGAGCCGTCGATACATTACATTCAAAATAAACCGGAATGAAAACATAGGATGATACAAATGCACCGATCATCAAGAAATAGTACATGAGCAGGAGCGTAAGACCATATCTAAATATTTCAGATGGGGTAGCTATCATAGTCATGGGGCTCAGTAATGTCATTGTGGTTGACAGAATAACTGGTATTTTTGGCATGTTTTGCCCGGCCAGTAGATATTCCTGAGCATTTTTCTGCTTCTTTCCGGAAAATTTCAGCCATACGCCAATAAGAGCGGCTATCGAGAGGGAAATAGCTAAGACGATGTAGTCCACCCAACCTAAGTTGTATTTGTTATCCATCTTCAGATCAATCCTCAATACCTTGAAAACTTGTTACTGCGGTTGAAACCTGTGCACTTAAATATATATGCACTTGAGAAATTTTGATTTCATTGTTATTATGTCAAATATGAAAGAAGATTCATTTTGACTGGGGAAATGGGAAAAATCAGGAAGACTAATCTGATGAATAGGAGAATTACCAAAGTTACTGGATTTTATTCGGTGGTGAAAGGACTACATACATTTTCACTAATTGACAGGGGGAGCAACATATCTATGATATAAAAGTCAAGAATTTTCTCTCTTGCTATACACATTTTTTTTTATTTTTTTTTTGCATTTAGATCGTTGGTGGAAAGATTTGAGAAAAGAGTGTTTCAGTAATGAGAAGAGGGTAGGATGTTAGAATTTGACTCATTGAAGTAATTTAAGAATGATACATTTATTCATTTCAATTTACTAAGATCTACACCAGTGTTTCCCAACGTGAGGCGCACGCCCCACCAGGGAACAATATGATTTTCTTGGGGGGATAGTTTAAAAATTTTCAACTAAATTGCCCCCCAGGTGGGGCATGGACCACCAGGTTTTATTTACTTTCCAAGAAAGATTTTCTAAAAAAGAAAGACTGGGGTGCATGAAAAATTTAAAAAGGCTTTGGGGGACATGGACCGAAAGAGGTTGGGAAACACTGCTTTAGAATGATCAGAGAATGATCTAAAAATGTTTTTTTAGATCATTCTCTGAAACTCATATTTCTAAACCTGTGAACTAAGCTGGGTCGAAAAAAACAAATTTTCGAAATTCAAAAACATAGAAATCTCAAAAGTTGCGTCTTGGCTTGCTGATAACAGGAAAATTATCAAAAAATTCCTAAAAATATCCGTGAAGAGCGCATCAGGACTAAAGTTCGAAAAAACTCACAAAAATCACCTTGCATTGAAAAAATTCCACAAACTTGATAATTACGTTTATAAACTTTGAACTAGCTGTAATTATATCTTTTTAGTAGTTTGAAGGCAAATAGAATATTTGAAAAATCTTCATTTTTGGAATTTGGACAAAAGGCTTATACTTGTGAATTTCACTGAAAAATCTAAAATTTGGCACTTACAAAACGAAGGCGCTATTGAATGTGAGACAGCTGTGGCAAGAATAGTTATAAAATCGAATTGTAGTACAATACTTTGTCCATATTTAATAATACAAGTATGTCTTCAGAAATTAAGGTTTCCAACATGGCGAGGAAGAGAGCACACAGTTTTTTCCACTGAATAGCAACAACGTAGCCAGTAGCATAAACATTAATTGCTTAATTGCAGGAGACATGAAATTTCCGAACCCCCATGAAATTTCCTACCTGCCGATGTTCCCAAATGGGAACACCATTTTAAGGAATTTTTTAACCACTTAATTTTTCATGCAGGAATTTGATACTTGGTAGAAAGGAACTCAAAGATATGAATTTATTTTACATGCAAAAGTTTTTCACGTGCAATTTAATCCTTTTTGTAGAATTTACATCAAAATTAGAGATTTTTGGCTCTTCCAAAAGTTGCACAAGTTTCAACTTGCGAAAAATTTAAATAAATTTAGTTTTAAATAATTTTGCTGTGTTTAGGTAGCTTAAGTACACATCTTCCCATTTGGATTGACAGAAAAGCTTCATATTTTAATTTTTGAGAGTAATTACCAATACAACGTATATGTTCCCAAATGGGAACATCGGCGTTTGGGGTATAGTATTTGAGGGGATTTTTATAACATGCAAAAATTCAAGTTATTTCCAATTTTCTTTAATTTTTTTAACATTTCTTGTCTCAAAGGATCTAAACATGTTAAGAATTATGTTTTAAATTCAAAAATATGTAATTTTTATTTTTTCACCTGATTTATGGAGAAATATGTTCTAAATCTTTATAGTAAATTCTTACACTTGTATATTTTTCTAACTCCCAGATCGATTAATATTCAGTAATTATCAATGGGGGTTATACAAAGAGCATATTTGGAGTGCTTCTGAGGATTTGCGTATATATTTTTTTCAAGTACTTTTTTAATAAAAATTTTAGAAATAAAATTGAAGAATTTTTAAAATAAGGAAAATTGCGTACATCTAAAAACACTCTTCTAACGTAAGTTGGATGTAATATTATATGTGTTTCAGTTCGGAATCTTCCATGAGAAACACAGCTTTAATAAATCAATGGAGATAATTATGATTATTAATTTTGAAAGCTAATTAGATTTTAATGCAATTAGTGGATTTTATGCTAGATATCCGTATAGAACCGTAATTAAAACTAATTTTTCTCACAGAAACGTAATTGTTTAGCTTTGAAGAGCATGGGAACACTCTTTTGTATTTTTTACACCAAAATATTACCCATAGTGCAAGAAAAATTTGAGGAAAAGCTTTGCGTACGTAATAAACATGTCAATTTTTTCTGATTAAAATTTATAAAATGTTACTAAATCGTTCAAGTATGGATAATAAAAATGAAAAAACCGTCCACAATCATAAAAATGTTCATAATTATTGAGTAGAAACCTATTTAAATCATTTCATTTGAATTAATTGTAAAATATGTCCCTTTTGGAAATCCCCCTAAAAACTTCACCCCAAACGCCAATGTTCCCAAATGGGAACATCCTCAAAATCATACTTAGGAATTTTTTTCCGCCAAAAAATGACTAGAATGGTTTTAGTAATGATGAAACTAGCCATATAAGTCAAAAATCAGAACCATTAATTCGAAATTTGAATTGCGGCGTTTAAAAGGTTAATAAACAGTAATATCTATATTGATGGAGGGACAGTAGGTTATGATAGAAGACCAATTAATATTTGACCGTAATTCGTAGCATTGAGGATGAGGACCTTATTCAGCGTCCAGCAGTGTTTCGATTTATCACTTATTTTAATGAGTTACTTTTCAGACATTTGTTTCAATACTTGGATGGTGAAATTGAAGCACTCTTAACTTTCAACGATAGAATTTTCAAACAACTAATTGGTTGTAAGAGTGAAAAATTCTTGTGTGTCAAATGGTTAAGGCAAATGCAATACAGGCTTGAAAATGCTCTTTGATATTGCTGTAAATGATCCTGGGTCATTGATACTATCTCTAGAGTTTCTACTAGGTTTTCATATTATACTTTTCTGAAAGACACCCCCCCAAATGCATGTCAGAATAGAATAATTTGTACGCACATGACGACTCTTTATAGTTCATTAAGAAGATAGAAATAATAAGAAGATAATTCTAAATTATAGAGAAAGCATTATTCTAACTATTTGATTGTTTAACTATTACTGGGGAGCTCTACTCGCTATCGCTCACCAACCCTCAGCTTATTAATAATTTAATGGAAATGTTTTCAAAAAATATCCAGCAAGTCTACTAATTATCATCAAATGCACTCACTAGATTATCGAATGCACTGATTTAGTGCATACGCAGCTCATTACCGATCGCTTCGCGATCTGAGCGAGCAAAGCTCGCTAGTTACATTTTACAAACTAACGATGACAACCCTCATCCGCATAAATAACGCTTTTCTAAAACCTTATTTTTTTTCTAACAAATATTAAATACATAATTAACCAAAGGAACCAAAAAACTTAACCTTATTAAGTAATGACCTAAGCAGTAATCTTTGAAACTTTTGAACTTCACATCCGTGCTACCGACAGTCTAGCTAGAGAGGACCAAAATAAAATATAAAAACATTCAATAAACAGTAAACACATCTAATAAAAACCTAGTAGGACTATTGAAAAAATGAAACTATGATGCTTTATAATTCCAAAACTAATTCGAATTTTTTAAGAATTCAAACTCCAATCATTTTCAAAAAAATTAGTGTATAAGTGTTGAAACAATCATATAGATACCGTGATTAGTAACCCGCCTATACGGGACCTCCCATGTTAAAAATTTCTTTCTGCCACTCACACAGGTCCGACTATTTTCGACTTGCAGTGTTGCCTTACCGAGAAGAGTAAGGTGTCTCTATGAACTATACTCTATTCATTTAGAATTGGCGCTTGAGAAATAGTGCTTTCCCCCACGCTAGAAGCGTTACCATAGTTACTATCTTCGAGCAGCCAATAGTAAGCCTTCTTCGTCACTTTGACGAAGATAGTTGCTATGGTTACCGATAGGTGGTGGGGGAAGGAAATATTTTCAAGCGCCAGTTCAAAATGAACAGACTATAACTCTATGATTAAGGCAAACATTCTGGAATCCCTAAACATTCCTGATTTCTATTTTGTTTTTGTTTATTCGACCAAGAATTTATCATATTGAAATTTAAAATCTCTAATTTAAATTTCATGAACACAATTTCCCAGATTTTTTTCAATTACCCATCTTTGTTTTTATAAAGTGTGTATCAAGTTTCTCGTTTCCAGGTCAAATGGACATTGTATCAACTCGTTTCCTAATAGTGGATTGAAATTCACACACAAGCACACACACAATTAAGTAAAAATAATTAAGAATTTTGAAATGAATGAATTTATGGAAATAGAAAGTAAATAACATTAATTTTTAGATATTAGAAGGATAAAATTAAGAGAGTTATGCTCTTTCCTAAAATATGCTTCAAACTCGTTGGTAGCAGCACGTTAAATCTTATTGAGTAACACTCCGATTCCCGTCACATATTTCTCATAAAAATTCCGAAACTAGATTGTTAGCAACTTCCTTTTAACACTTCATAAATTCATAAAAGTTTCTTACAGAAAACTTAGTAACAGCTATGTCGCCACATATTTTCATAGAATCAAGAGGGAAATCATTAGATTGGTTTTTATTTATTTTTATTTTTTATTTGATTTCAAAGTGTGACTTTTTATTGAAAAGGGGCACGAAAACGTCAAATGTCAAAATGTGACGTTCTTCAATCCTAATCATTTACATTAAACAATGCTTCAATTATTCATTCCATTTTCCGGGATAGATATGGCCGTGTCGATGGAATTTATCTCCAAACGTTTCGCCCTCTTCATCAGAGGGCATCCTCAGTGGCGAAAACATCAACTAAAAAAATCAAATTGAATAAAAAATAAATACAATTACTGCGTGAAAAATATTGAAATAACTAAATTTCTTTTGAAACTTGTCATGTAGATTTTTGATTTGAGATCTATTTCCTTTAATGAAAAAATGTATTTTTTTCTGTTTTCAAAAAATGTTGGTATTGCCCATTGTTCTTCCAATATTTTGTCACCGGTGACATAGTGATTGTTGCACAACACTTGTCGATCATTCATTTTTTTTGCTCCAGTTCAACGTTACTTTGTAACTTGTAAGATATCAAATACCTGTTTTAAATGACTTTAAAGAATTTTAGTAATAGTATTTAATTATCATGAAACTAAAGCAAAAATCTAATATTAATTTTATACAGTAAACCGTTGCTATTTGTAAACAAATATATCTCTCTATTCTAAAAAAAAGTTTTTGGTGAACGGTTTCCAGAGAAATGCTTTTTAATTACTGAACCGAATGACACATATATGGTATCAAAATGTCCGAATTCTTTCCGGATTTCCGAGTAGGCCCTTCGATTTTTCAAAAAATTTCTCAATTTTAAAATATTTCCATTTTTTTAGATAACGGATTTGGTCGCAGTTACAAAGCAAGTACTGTCAATCAAATTATTATGCATCCAATCACAACGATCGATTGACGCTATATTTTAAGATGAACCATGTTTTTTTCACCTTTTAAAAAAGTACTTTCTAGATGAAATATCACTCAAAGACTGATAAAAACATATTCTTAAAACGTACATGTACGCCATTTTATACTAAAATTTCACACTTTTTGTCCAATATTTATAATTTTTAATCTGATTTTATCGAAATTAATTGTAAACATAGAGTAATGTTTTGTCTCTTATTATTTTCAATTGCTTAAACGGTATTGTTTAACAAAGTCTGGGTTTAAAAAAATATGAATGATAAACACGAGGCATATTATACTAACGAGTTACTTTAAAATAATGGTTTTTGTTTGGTTCGAATATTGAAAAACAATTAGAATTAGTTATTTTTATAATCATAGATTAAAAATAATTAAGATGAATATTTAAAAAAAAACGTTTCGTTTAAATTTTTGATAAGTTCGAGTTAATCTATATTCAAACTTTTAAGGGAGATTTATTCATGGAGGGGATTTGGTGACGTATTTTTGGAAAATTGGTTGACGTTTTTTCTGTAAATTGTTTAATTGTTTTATAAAGTATATTAAGTTGAGCGAGTTGGAATTTGTGGGAATTGCGAAGCAATTCAAAAAGGTCCTGCGTCAGCAGTTTACGGGGGTTGGCGAGAGATAGCGAGCAGGGGGCGGTAGCTCCCTAGTACTATAAAAAAAGAATATTTATGAATAGAAAAGGCAAACATAATTTAATAAAAAAACATCCATGATCCAGAAAACATTTTTCATTTGAAAATAAAAGCAAATTTCAAGTTTGCTTTGCTGCAAAAGAAATTTGCTTGCTGCATGTTTTTCTTTATTTTGGGAAGCCAGAGTCCTTTTAAACAATTTATCATCTTAAATTTCCCTCCAGTTCTTTACTCTGTGTCTGTGTTTTGTTTGTACTTATTGGGTTGTCCCATAAGTTCTGTTACTTTTTACAAAGTTTTGTGTTTGAAAATTTTTTTTGAAAAAATGGCAGCAGGTGGAGATTTCAAACAAAGGGGATTTTGATATATGTATATTTATGAATAAAATGTGTGATTTTGGTAGTTCTCGTGATATTATTTCTTTTCAAAATGGTGGTTTGAAAAAAAGACCGCAAACGACTATTTTCACTCAATTTTTTTCTTTTGTTTAAAAATCTAGGAAGAATGCATAATTCATGGCTAAAAAAAGTTTTACTGTAAATTTGAAATGTTTAGTTCAAGATGTCATAGTTTCAAGATAATTCGATAAGTTTAACTTAGGAAATTTTGGTCTCAAACATAACATCTTTTGCAAAAAGCTTACCTCAGTAATGTTAGTCATTTCAAAGAAATTTTCACGAAAGAAGCATCAAAATCAGTAAAAAGGCTTAGGAAAGAACCAAGTATTCAAAATATGCAGTATATTAAATTATATCTGAACTTAAGTTCAGAAAGTAGTGCGCACAATGCAAGCGCGCAAAGTTTTAGCTTATCAGAATTACACTCGCTGAACTTACGCTAAGCGAACAAAGCAATTATTTGATTCATATACGAAAACACTGCAATAAAAACAAATCGTTGGGATTTAGAAATAAATCAATTCAATGATATTATGAAAAGAGGCTTTCTATGTTTAAACCGTTGAAACAAGCATTATGGTTCAAAAAACATCTGCCTTTAATTTGTTTCATACCAGCTGCTTAGAAAAACAATAGGTGTGCTTTAAAAAACACGCGAAATTGCCAATATATGAAGTTTTAAAGTCAAAATTTCCTACCTTAAACTTATCGAATCACCTTGAAACTATGACATCTTAATCTTAACATTTCGAATGTACAGTAAAACTTTTTTTAGCCATGAATTATGCGATCTTCCTAGTTTTTTAAACAAAAGAAAAAAATTACGCAAAAATCATCGTTTTTGGTCTTTTTTTCAAACCGCCATTTTGAAAAGAAATAATATCTCGAGAACTACCAAAATCACACATTATGTTCATAAATATGCATATATCAAAATCCTCTTTGTTTGAAATCTCCACCTATTACCAGTTTTTCATAAAAAATTTTCAAAGACAAAACTTCGTAAAAAGTAACAGAACTTATGGGACAACCCAATATTTTGTGTTTAACATTCCTTCTTTTATTACAGTATCAGTATGTATCCATGTATTTTATTGTTCTTTCTATTTTTATCTCTGTACGGCGTAAGGATAATGTCCGTTACCGCCAGCTGTATTGGAAATAAATAAAAAATGAAGAGTATATACACTAGCAGCTGTATTCTACTCAATTGAGTTAATCGCGTGGTAAGTGAAACCCTTATGAGACTGTGTTTCAGAGTGTGTTGAAAATCGGTATTCTGCTGCCTATGATGAGATTACTCAATCTTGGACAAACTCAGTCTTGGTAGCCATTTTGTCCATCCTAACAGAAATAACTAATCTGACTATTATAAGGTAGTTTCAATAATTAAAATATACTTCATGGACCTAAAAACTCTTCAAACAATACAAAAAACTGATTAAACTACCTACATTATTGGTTAAAAATGAAAATATCATTTACTTTATGGTGCTGCCATCTATAAATCAAAATGCTAAATGAAATCACTTCAGGTTGTTGTAACTCCAGCAGACTATTTTAAGTACATTAATGTAACCTTTAATCTTGTAAAAACACTTTTTTACAATGAAAGAAAAATATTCCAGCATAACAAGTACCCAATGACGAATATTTTAATGAATAAAATATTAATTCACAATCGTAGTAATAGATTTAAGATGGCGGCGAACTGTAGGCTGTGCGCCTGTTTACAGTGCAGGTATACCTACGCAAAGAAAACATAGTTCCTTCGCAAAATAAAGATGTTGTTTCATCTAGATGTTGAATATTAATTTCTAAGAGCTCTTTTTGATGTACAAGAGCTATTGATCTGAAAATAATGTACTTATTTCATGAAAAGGCATTGTAAACTTTGTCCGAGAACACTGTTATTCAAGTTACCGGCCAAATTTACCGGATTACAATTAACCCCGAATGAACGTGGTTTTAGGAGGAGTAGAATACGAAAAAGTCCCAAAAACAGGGTAAATCGCATGAGAATGAGTTACGACGTTTGTGTAGAATACAGCCGTAGGAAAAACTAGATTTACAGAAGTAAGGGACTATCACCCGTAAATTAAACCCCGTAAACTGCTTAGGTAGTTCTTTTTGGATCACTTCGCGATCCTTACAAAACCCAGTTTGTTCCGCTTTTTCACTTTTTAAAACAATCGAAAAACTATTTTCCTGTATACTTAATTAAAGAGTGATTAAAACTATAAATTTTAATTAAAATAAGTGAAATCCTGTATATTAAATAACATATTTCTAAGTTTCTATAGCTCTTTTATCAGTCTTGGAAAGATAGTTTTTTAAAGTTTACATTTTTAAAACGTGACATAAATTGGTTTCATTGTAAAATATGTCGTAAATTGACCGTTATTGGATGGAAGATAAGTTTCTTGAGAGTTTACTTAAAGTGGTACCTGATTCGATGATATCAATTTGATCTTAAAAGGTTACGTGCTAATTTCCACAGGGAATTTTACAGCTTCCCTTTGCCCGTTTTTAAAACCCCTAAGCTCGTTAGGGTGTATTTCCGACCCCCATTCCTATGTGATTCAGAGTCCTCGAGGTGTCCTACCCTTCCTAGAAGTAAGAAACACTCATCTGAAATACCCTGTATATTTTAAAATGGAGATTTTATTTTAAATCATGGGCGTGTCATTTAGGGGGGTAGGGGGGTCAATTACCCCCTAGGTTTCCATTGCTATGTAAAAAATAGCTGCTGCAAGTCACTTGAAAATTCAGTAAGGAGCTTCGGGTATAACCCACAAAGTCTCAAAATGAGTTAGAACACAACTTTCGAGGGTTAAATTTCAAAAACTTTTCTGGGGAAGAACCCCATACCCTCGCTAAAAGTTTGACGCCTGTTATATAGTGTTTTTCCTTTGAAAATTCCACCCCTTACCACAGTTCCCTTTGGATGTTCCCCAAAGAGTTTGAAAAAGGAGATAAAACACTAGTTTAGTGGGAAAATGTTAAAAAAATTTCCTGCTGGAGGACACACAGCCCCTCTTAAAATTTTGATGCTTGTTTTAATTTGAATTTCCCTGCGTAACATATTAAAATACTACTTTTTAAGTGATCTATCACTTAACACGTTCACTGCCAAGGACGCGCTGGCGCGTCCTGGAGAAACGAGCGCTGATGTCTACTTTAAAATGTTATCACTTTTTGGGAGCATCTGTATATAACGCATTTATCATACTTTTGCGTTACACTTCGATCTACAGCCAATTTGGGGTCTTTTGGCGAAGAATCATAAAACCGCTTTCCTCATATTTCTGCGATTAGATTTCGTGTTTTTCTTGTTGCCACACATAGACCTAGAAAGTTTCTTCAAACTAAAATAAAATATTTACATTCTGCATCTAATTTGCGCAATTGTGTTTTTTTCTTCAAATTCTTAATATTGATTTAACCCAAGCAGCAAAACTTTCAAGATTCGTCCAAATTTTGTCATGTATGGTCGAATTTCGTTTACTTCTAGTTGAAGTTACATAAGCTCGACATATTTGGTATGAGCTGTGCTACTAGGGAAGCATCTAATACACACAATATTTTATTTTGAGGGTATTTCATTAACTGGAGTATTTTTATGGAGTCCTAAAAATAAACTTATCTTAAAAAATCATGTAAATGTTAGACTGGAGAGGAGGACCAAAGACTTTAGATCTCGGGTTAGCCCTGGGAGAATTTTTAAATTCGTAGAGACAAGGGTATCGAAATCGAAGCACCGTTAGGTTAGGTGTTCCATGTCATACTTAACACGAGATAATTAAAAAGCGCATTGACCCCAATTACGTAGGGATTTTTTTTCTCGGAAAATGAAACTATCTGGCTGTCTCAGAATAAAATTTAAAGATAACTATTCTCTTTTAGTATGCTTACTAATTTTTTTATGAGTAACACACACACACACACCAAAACTTTTAATTATTTCAAAGAACAGTTTCCCTAGCTGCACAGCTCATACCAAGCATTCAAGTTTATATAACTGCTACTACAAGTAAACGAAATCCCGCCCAACATGACAAAAATTGGACGAATCTTGAACGTATGTGCTGCCTGGGTTGATATCCAAGATGCACTGTCTAGATCCACGAAAGTAACAACGCAACTCTAACGAATTTCACTAATACTTTAGCATGGGTCAACTTTCGTGGATATAGACATTTCGATCTCAGAAATAAAATTACGGAAAATATAACTAGATTGTACCTGAAAAGAAATGAAGTAATCAGTGATGGCTTTGACAGGAAATCTCATACGGGGCACATCGTAAAAACACGCCAAATTGGCGGTAATATTTGTTAGTACTGTGTAATAGAAGAGTAGGAAGAAATGCATGATGCACACAGACGCTGCAAACCGTCTGTGAACCCTGCGCTGGTACTGCCACCAATTTTTGTTTTGGGTGCTGGCAGTGAACGTGTTAATGTATAAAAGCACGCATTAGGGGATACCTTAAAAATGACGTTCAGTCAACCCCCCCCCCAAAAAAAACATCCAAAAGCCTGGTTACAGTGTGCCCCAGTTCTTCTTAAAAAAATCCTTGCCCCCCCCCTATCCGAAAACTGAAATAACGCCCCTTTTTAAAATCGGTTGGTTGGTTTGGGTTTTATGGCGCAAGGTATCACAGAGTACTAGAACAGAGAGTCCATCGCCATAGGCGCTAATGGAAATCGAAAAGTTGGATGGATGTGGGGCTATTTTGGCGCTGCGATCACATCAACGTAACGAGAGGCGGGAGGGAAAAGCCTGATTGGTTGAGAAAAACTTTTTCCTTCTCCTTCGAAAATAGAAGATTGAGTGACAGCCAATCACAGGTTTGATCTCTCTGTCAATCATTTAGTTCAGTGGTGCCCAACCTTTTTTTTCACGAGGGCCAATTTGCCGATGAAAACTTATCTCGCGGGCCACATAAAAAACACTTTTAAGGATATTTCTAAACATAAAGAAAAGTTACCCGTTTTCATTGAGAAGTTTGCATCTGTTTGGAGCATTGGCGTCGGCGGCTGCTGAATATTGGGGGGACGCCTCAAGGATTCGGGATCCTCCCCAAATGTTTTTACAAACTTCTGGTTCACTACCCCAAAATAAGCGTTTTTCTTTTTCGCGAATTTTAAGATGGTTTTGAAACTACATAACTTCTGTTCCAATTTTTTAAAAACCGTTTCGAACTTTGCACTATAAAGGGTGGTCTGGGGTCCTCCCCCAGAAAAATTTTAGAAATTTGACCTTTTAAATACAGGTTTCAACTCATTTTAAGTGTTTTAAGATAAGTTTCAAAATTAAATTTTTTATGCTTTAACGTTAACCAGTGCTGTAGCTGGATTTTTTTGAGGGGTTTCATTAAAATATTATTTTTTTTTAGCTAGAAACATAATTTTTCGTAGGGATAATGTTTTCCCAATCTCTCACTTGCTTCAACCTAATCTAAATGAAATCGTGTTCGAAAAAGGGGGTGTCCGTCTCCTTCTTGTATACGCCTCTTAAATCAGGTGCCATTGGTATATTGACACCATCCGTTATGATTAAAAGTCGGAGAAACACACATTCAGTAAACTTTTGGACGCTCTCAAAAGTTAAAACATAATTTTTTAAACACAATGTTCCCAATTATTGAGGGGGACACGTCCCCCCCGGCGACGACGCCCGTGGTTTGGAGGATACTCTAGTTCTTGTAAATTCGGCTCCAAATTTGTAACACATCCTTAAAACTGAATTAAGATGATTATCTGTAAGTCGAAATCGAGCACTAGTTTTGTTCTTTTCATAACAGATAATGTGTATTCTCAAACACACAGTTTGTTCACAGTCTCCTTACATATAAGTGCATATAAGACACAACGGTGTATTTTCTCGCTGAATGAAGAAATATGAATTTATCCACTTTTCTTGAAAGTTTCGGCATTCCGAGTCTTCAACTTTTTACGATCGGACATCTTTTCGAAGTTAGGTTCTAAAAAGATCCTTATAAACTGAATTCAAATGGCTATCTGATACAAAACAAGAGAAGTAAAGAAAAAAATTTGGGAAGATTGGAAGATTTCTGAAAGTGGTTTTTGTTTTTAAGATTTAACGAGTCCGCGGGCCACATGGATTAGCCTCGCGGGCCACATTTGGCCCGCGGGCCGTAGGTTGGGCACCACTGATTTAGTTCATCGTGGTTTTGATAAACTCTACTTTGAAATGACTTTAAAAAGGAATAAAATAATTATATGGGTGTTAATTAGTGAAAAACATCTATGGATATTTATTAATTAAACTCTTTCCATACGGGAGCCCCAAAACCCACTTCTCGGGGTTCCTACGGAAACGGCATTTCAACGGTTTGAAAAACAGTCGCCAGAGACCTGACCAGCGAGCAGCCGCCTGACATTTCCCCCCCCCTTTGAACGATGCGGGCCGAGAGCTCCCCTCCCGTTTTATGGCCCATAATGACTTTCTTATCTTTTCTCCTCCGGTCTGGGTGGGCTGCTTGGTGTTGTTTTGGTTGCTCTGTTTTGTCGCGTTTGCACTTTCACTTAACAATTTTTTTGGTACATTTGTTTTCTCACATTTAATATGAATGAAAGCCTAGAAAATTAAATATTGACTGCAAATATTAAGAATATCGGAAAAAAAAATTGTAAAAAATGTATTTTAGTTTTAACCCGTTAACGCCCGAATTAATTCTACCGAAAATATTTGTATGATTATTTCAAATTGGTGTAATTATGACCCAATTAAGACAAAAAATCCGAAATTTAAAAATTTTATTAATTAGTATGGAAGTTACAGCCCGTCCTCGTTTGAGGACGCTGGGCGTTCCGGTGAAAAAAAATCAAGATATTCAGAAAAGTCAGCAAATAGGAAAATAACGTATATAGTTATGCAAAACAACTAAAAATGGGCTATTTATAGTATTTTATAAGACTTTAGGATGAAATTAATTATAAACTACACTTTTTAGCATTATTTTAATAAATTTTAAGAATTTATCTCCTATTGAGTAAATCCAATGGTACAGATTTTAGTGTTGTTTGAAGTGTGTTAGTAGATAGTAAGGGAAAACTTTTATTAGGAGATCAGGAGGAATATGTTAAATACATGAAAACTAAATACATATGATACATGATCAAAATGCGAGTTAATTTTCAGTAAATTCTAGCATTTTTGGTATGATATTTGGTAAAACAAGGTCCTCAAAATGTTATTTGCTAAATATGAAACATAAAAATTTTATTTCCCTTATTAAATTTATGTTCACAAATACCCTTTAGGTTCTTTTTCTATTATTTCCGAGATTTCAGATGACATCGATCCATTTTATTGCCTTTTATGGTCTCACAATTTATTGGGAAAACAAATATTCGTGAGATTCTGCAATCGGTAAGGACCTATGAGCTCTTCTAACTACTAAAAACCCTTTTAAAACAAAAATAAATATGATTAACTTCCTTATTTTTGTTGAAGAACAGCTTTAACACGATAGTAGATAGAAAAAATCCAAAAACTGTAATAAGTAGAAATCTGAAAAAAGTTGGCTGGAACGCCCAGCGTCCTCAAACGAGGACAGTAAAATTGGACGTCATTTTTGAAAACGAAATTTTTTTAAAAGTTACTAATTTTCTTTTATATGTATACATATGACCTTAATTTAAAATACTAGAGAAAATAAAATTATTACCTTGACTTCAGCCGATGTAGCGAGACCGAAAATCGACGCAAGTGTAATACATGAAAAAAGCGCGAAATTGCGAGCCGAATCAAGGAACTTAAAACAAACCCAGACACATGATAATTTGTGGCATGTTTTGTAGTATTGCCATCTATCGTCATGCAAAATAAACAATCGTTTCCGGAAAAAAGAAAGATTTTACACACCCTTTTATACACTGTCCTCAAACGAGGACGCTGGGCGTTAACGGGTTAATTTTATTTGAGTTATATTAATAATTATGTATATATTAATTGCGCATTCAAAAAAAAGTTATTTTTTATTTAAAAAAACGAAAAATGCATTGATGACAACTCTCTGTAAATAATAGATTATTTCCCCTGTTCCCCCGAAAATAAAGTATCCTAATGTGTTTTTACTCAATTTATCTGAAAATTATTTTAAACAATTTTAATAAAAAGACGAACCTTTTTCAATGAAACCAACACTAAGTTCTCAAAATGTTATGAACTTTATTAATAAAATGAGTCCATTTGCGAGAGAAAACCCAACCCAACCCCACCATAACTTAACTTTTCATGAATGCGATTTTAAAATTTGATAGGTTACAGAAAGAAGTATACATGACAGGGCCGTATATAGTCATGGGGGGATTTGGGGATAATCACCCTCCCCAAAAGTCAGAAATTTAGATTTTTTGACCATAAAAAAGGAATAAATTCACTCCATGTCCCCTCCCAAAATTCCAATACCCCTTCCTGAAATTTATTTTCTGGCTATTGACAACCATAGAAAGTTCCTTGGCAACAAAGATTGCAACTGCAGATAATTTGATTAAAGAAATCCGATTTTAAGAAACAGGAAAGCGGATTTGTCTATCTTAGTAAAAATATAATTTGCTTATTTATAATCAGTCAAAAACAAAATTAAACCCATCCTATCGTTTCAATTGAAGGCCGGGATCTTCTATAACACCTTGGAAACAATCACACAACTATATGTAGTTCAAATTTTGTTAGAATAGCGAAATTGAATAAAATTCAAAACTTCGAGTTGTTATTACTTCAAATATTTCAAAGCTTTGATTCTTAAAAATTTACTAACTTGTGCTATTACACAAATGAAAAAAAAACTATGCTTCATACCAGTCGAATTTAGTTTGATAACTCTTAGATACGAGGTCGTAGCTAAGGGGTACAGGGAGGGCAGTTACCTCCAAAACCAAGAGTGATAATTTTTGGTTTTAACTAATTAATTTTTTATAAGAGGAAAATTTTATAAACTTCAATCAGTAGAGAGTAGACTTTCATGGAAAAGGAAAACATCAATCAATAAAGTATTTTAGTTTGGTTAGATTAAGAAGATTAAATTTTTAGACACCATTTTCATGTTCTGAGAATGACCCAAGAAGTATTACAAAAGATAAATTTTTTCCTAGTTCTTCTCCCGATTTAAATTGGTGAGGTAAAATACAAATGGAGGTGAGAATGAACCATTGAAAATGAACTTGAAGTATAACTATTTCTAACTACAAGCTACCTAGATTCATTTTGTTTTCGTTTATTGTGATTTTAAACGAAAAAGGAATCCAAGGAGTCAATTTTATATAGAATTTACTTCTTAAATTTCAACCTTTACTCTCAGGTTTGGGAGGCAATGGATTATGTATTTTAAGTACTAAAACAAGTGTGGCCAACCCAAATCGTCTTTAGGCCACTTTGGAAAACCACAATACTCCCGCTGGCCGCATATAAAATTTTAGGATATTAGCTTTCTCTATAGAAACTAAATAAGGTGCCGTTAAAAACAGTATGAATTACTCGAAACTGAGTTAGGTCACCATCTGGAGGGGGGGGGCAATTTTTTTTTCTCTAAAATTTGATTTTGGAAATTCAAGTCTACAGGTTTTTAACTTGTTTGGGTACAGTTTGTCCGAATTTCGTAGGGGCGTTAACGTAAAACTTTTAACTTAAGAAAATTTCGTGGGCCGCAGAATTATTTCAAGTGGGCCGCATGCGGCCCGCGGACCTTGGATTGGTCACTCCTGTACTAAAAAATTTGACTATCACACTTTCAATTTTTTTTAGAAATGACCCCTGCCTGGATTGGTGACGTTAATTGTTTATTTATGTTGTATAGAAGGAATCTTTTATGGTTTTTCTTTTCATGAAGACTTAAAACTTTGGAAAAACCAGAAACTAAAACACCAGTTGCACAATTTTTTCAATTAATAATTTTTGAAAATAACATGAACACAGAGGAACTGAACTTATATTCTGAAGAGGACACAGAGGGACTAGATTTCAATACGGGTAATAGAACAAGGGGTCACACTTTCAAATTGAAAAAAGTAAAATTTAAGACTGATTGTAGAAAGCATTATTTTTTTAATAGGGTAGTGGATAGATGGAATGCGTTGCCTGCAACAATTGTAAATTCAAGTGGGGTAAACGAGTTCAAGAAGAAAATTGACAGATACTGGGATTCCGGTAGTTTGGGTTAAAAGACTGGATCAACCTTGCTGGGCTTACGCCTGTAGTTGGTCGATTTAATTTGTATTTGTATTACAGTAAAAATTTTAAATCGTTCCTCAAAAATACTCTTTTTAAGAATGCTTAATATTTTACCGTAACATTCTGTTATTTTCAAAGATTACTTGGAATAAAGAGGAAAGGAGCTGCCTCCCTTTCCACCGCTATCACTTGACGAATATAAAATGAATATACGTAAAATAACACATTTGTAGTTTGCAAGGCATCAAATTTGTAGATGATATAGAAAAAACAGCTGCATTGCTTTGTGACACCATTCAATAATAAATTTTAAAAAAGCATCTAAGTGTAATTTGAATTTATAGCATTTGCAGGAATAAATTTAAATACGGAGAAATATATACTTTTCAGAGGCATTGGTGAAATTTGAGCTTTTTTGACGGCTTTGAATAATCAAATCAGGTTGAGAAACATTGCTTTATGGCCTCATAACATTAATAAAATGTACAAAAAACGTAGTAAAAAGTACTTTTAAAATGGGAATATTAAATGGAAATATTCTAGAGGAAGTTTTAAATGCTTCCGGGCCCAAAACTTAATTAAAATGTCTCCAGAATCTTGTTTAAATTTCATGCCATCTGCAAAGAGGGCAGTGATTTTGTTGTACCGCTTCTAAAGTACAAGATAAACCCTGTTCTCAAACCCTGACACCCCTGATGAGTGTACCCTTGGTGACAATGTGTCGCGCCGATGAGGATAGGGTGGAGCCAATAACCGTGGGAAAGAAAAATTACAATGACGTAAGTAGAAAAACTAAAAGGGGTGTTGTAAAAAGTGATAATTTGTGTGGATAATTATCAGCTAATTAATATAATTCGTATGTAATATAATATAATTCTAATAACTTTGTAGCTATAATTCGTATGAGTCTTTCCCAAGGGCTAAAATCCAACTGTGAAACATGATCTATCATGGTTTGAACACGATACAGGCCCGTAGCCAGGAATTTCCCTTTGGTGGGGCGCCCACTTTTTCAGGGGGGGCAAGGGGGATTTCAGTTTTCAGGAGGTACCATAGGCGTAAGTTCAACTGTTTGACTATGGCAGGGGTTCTCAAACTTTTTCAGCCGCGGCACCCCTAGCAAGCTAAAAAAAATTCGGGGCACCCCCCCTAAAAAAATGGTTAAAATTTTTGGAAAAAAAAGGTGTCCACATAAGAAGTCTCCAGCAGTGTATTATGAAATTTATTTCAAGAGGGGCCCAAAATTAGCCCGCCCCTTCCATGTATATTAATTTGGTCCAATGTAGTTTCTTTCATTTTTTTAGGTAAAATTTATTTGTGTTTTAAAAGAATTTTTATGTAGGAAAGGTTGTAATAAAGCTCAAAGTATTAAAGGGGGGTCTGGGGGTCCTCCCCCTGAAAATTTTTGGAAAGTTGACTGTAAAAGACAGGTTTTTAAGTAGTTTTAGCACACCTTATCCAAAATTTAAATTTACATTTTTGGCAGGATTCGCATTTTGATGAACTTAATATAGTATAAAAAAAGTTATGAATAATAAAGTTCCAAGTAAAAAAGGGGATTTGGAGGTCATCTCCTAAAAAATTTTTAAAATTGAATTCTAAAAACAGGGATCTCCTTGGTTTTGGTGTACACCAACTCCGAATTTCGGGTATATATTTTTAGGTATAGGATTTTGATGAACTAATAAAAAGTTTTGAATACTAAAGGGGGTTTGGTGGGTTCTCCCCCAGAAATTGATGCTGAAAATCAGGGGTTTTTAACTTGTTGTGGTAGACCACGTTGGGAGTTTCGGTGGGACAGGGTACTCTCGGTCCCCATTTACGCCTTGCCGTACTCTTTTTCATTTCCAACAAATTTTTTGTTACTTCTGTTCAGCTGCAGTTTCACTAAATGAAAAAGAAAATAAAAATGTATTTGTCCCTTTTTCTGTGAAAACCAGTGTTTTTTGATCGTTTCTTTTGTGTGTAAGTTATAAAAAAGATATATGGCATTCTACTAACGCAAGAATGAAAGGAAAAAAAGAGTGAAAAAGTTGGATAATATTCACTGTTTTCACCCCCATAAACAGTTAAGACGATTAGTTCCATATTTAAAATTTCGTAACTTTTTCCAACTTTTCTTGTTTATTGTCGCGGCACCCCTGGCATACCCTTGCGGCACCCCAGGGTGCCGCGCCACACAGTTTGAGAACATCTGGACTATGGGACAAAACCCATAAGACCCTCAGGCCTAAGGAGCTGTTACAAGACTTTTGTTTCGGGAGGAATTAGGTCCTAAATTTTTCTAGTTTTACCTTTTCTGTTTTCTTAAGTTATCCTTTTTTAAATTTAAGAAATTTGAAGCTTGAAGTAGTTTTAGCCCATTTTTAGATCCTTTGGATTAAAGTATAGAAGGAACTGCTCCATGTAAGCCCCAGAATTGAAGAGGAAAACTCAAAAATCGAGTTGGATCACTCCTTGTTAATCATTAAATAGACATAATTTTATAAAGGGTGTCAACCTAACTCCCCTTTTCAGCCAGTGCTAATGTATATAGAAGTTTATTTCGGTAGGGGCCGTAAAATATTAGTCCCCCCTCCCATGCATATTAAATATATTTAATGTAGTTGTTATACATTTTGGAGTTGAATTTTCGTCTAAGACAACTTCAGAGCAGTTTTGTTTGTAATAATGGGGGATACAAATATCAAAGGGGGGTTCTGGGGGTCCTCCCCAGAAAATTTTTGGGAACTTGACCCTAAAAATAGGGATTTAAACTGCTTTTAATACTTGTAGACCAAAATTCGGACATAAATTTTGTGAGTAGAATTTTGATTTTGATACAAATGGGGGGGGGGGTATGGGGGCCCTCCCCCAGAAAAATTTTGAAAATTTGACCCTAAAAAAACTGGGTTTTAATTTAGCTAGAAGGAAATAAAGAAGGGGGCAGCTGCCCATCCCTGCCCCCATGGCTGTGCTTGTGGATAGAATTTGTGAAAATTTTCTAGGGGGGGCAAATGAAGATGCCAGGGGGGGCTCAGCCCCCCCTGGCCACCCCGTAGCTACGGGCCTGACACGATAATGGTTTTTATCCAAATCTCGTGTTGATGATTAATTTTGATTAACATCTTTAAAATTCAGACCTGGTTTTTGTACCTATAAGAAGTAAAATCAATTATGAGTTCTATTGATTTGATGAAATTCAAGCCTAAAAATATTTCATTCTAAAGTAATGATACCAAGTGAAAAAAATTTTAGTTTATAGTTAATAAAAATCATCCACTCTTTTAACAAGTAGAAGTAATTTTAATCGATTTTCACAATTTTGTTGTTTTATTGTTATTGTTAATCATTTAAAAATCTGATTAAAACGATTGCTTTGATTTAACTCTTAGAGTTTTTATTTATTTATTTTTTGTTGTATTTTGAGAAATAAACTTTTCTCCTACAATAAAATATAAACACTATAATTTCATAAGTTTTATGAAATTAAAATATTCATGAACGATCCCACCTCACTAGAGAAACAGAAGAACAAATAACACTCCACTGTCAAAACAGAGCCAACTGGCCGACCCCACGGGGAAAAAAGATCCCGTACTGAGATAGTGACCACTGCGACAAAAAACGGTGATAAAAGAAGGAGGGTTTGAAAAAGGGGGTCGAGAAAGCGGAAGAGCCCGCCCGAGCAGGAGTTTGGCGAACAGGTTTTCGAAAGAGGGCCGTAAGGAACGGTAGTGAATTTGCTGTACGGTTGATGCCGTTCCCGTATGGAAAGAGTTAATGAAATTTCACTAACAGCTGATTGATTGGTTGAAATTTCTCTTGGAAAATAAAAGGGGTTTTTTTGTAATAAAACAAAGACCGAAAATTGAACCTGTGAACTGACGCGTGCTAAGCAAGCATCCTACCACTGCTCCATGGGAGATATAATCCGTCCAATAAGTATAAAACTTATTATAACATGTTCCTTATTATCGGGCATCGGGTTAACTTTTTAAAGCAGATATATTTATTTGCTTTCCGCTTTTCAAAGCGCCATCTTTCGGATTGACTATAAGTGACGCATCTGAATATAATTAAAATTAAATTTCCTGTTTCTTGTATGGCAGTTTCCGGTGTTTGACGTGTTGGACGTGTGTTTGTAAACAAGAGGATGAATCCAGATGCGGAAGCGGTGAACAAGCAAATGTCTCAAAGTTTTTTACATCTCATCTCATGCCGAAGGGGTAAAGTTTAATGTATTGGACAACTAAAAAAAACTCATGAAAAGGCCTAAACTATCATGTGTCCCTTGAAGAATTTTTTTCACGTGACTTGTTAATATTTCTCCTTGATTTAAAAAGTTGATAAGTAGTATCTCAACTTTAACTAGCAGAGTTGCTTTTAATTATTTGAAATTTGTAAAACATCGCCATTTAGTGAAATTTGTACCGAGCTTTTCTTTATAAAGTATAATTCAATCATTTCAACATTTTAAAAAATTCTTTTATAAAATTTTGAAATTTCTGTATTGTTTTTAGAAGTTTCAACTAAACAAATAAATGTGGAATGAAGAAATTTGATATGGTTCATATGAAAAGAAAACTAGTACTGAAATATAATTACTAGGATTTGTATCTTATCAGACTTTCTCCTATTTTTAGGTGAGTAGAAACCTTAAATTGGTCTTAAAAATCAATACCAACTTGACATTAAATCACATTTAATCTTGTATGTTACCTTCATATTGTGTTATATGCTTTTTCATTCATGTTGTAAATATGCTTGGTTATTTTAGCTAAAATATTTCATAAACTGTTTCTTTTGAATAAATACTGTTAATAAAAATTCTTACAACCAAAAGTAGATTGTGAAAACAACAATCTAGCTTTGGTTTGAAGAATTTTTATTCCTGGCTGATAATGATCCCCGCAGGTAGGGTTCAAATGTTCATTTTTACAATCACCTTGAACACTGCCATAACAGCCTGGATAAACAATTTTATTAATATTATTGCCATACTTGTATATTATACACGAACGGCGTTCGCAGAAAATTTTGCCCTCTGCAGAAAAACTAAAAAATTTTTTTTTCAGAAATTTTTCTGCAGCATTTATTTTTGATCGATAAATTTGCATTTTTCGCCAAATACTTCCATCCGCGGAATCGCAATTTTAGGAAGAATCAGAAACGCAAAAGTCGGGAAATCGCAACTTCTCCCGACTCCCGTTCCGTTATTGCTCGCGGAGTTTGTTTCATCCGCGATGCTTTCTTGGACGGCCACGGACAATAAGGTGAAGTCGGCTTCGTATTGCGTTGTTATTGCCATGTAGAAAAAACAACTTTATTGTAGTTAGAAGCTAACAAGTCCAAAAGTGAAAAAAATAGCGCTTTTTCGCGAAAGTTCCGTTTTTCTGGCTTATGAGGTTTTTCTAAGTTGCAAAATTTTTGAAAGGCTACTTTGAGAAGCAGAAGCAACTTAAAAAAATAATTCAGTTTTTTTAATCGTTTTACATTATAACCTGCATTACATATCTGATATGATTTGAGATTCTAATAATACTTTTAAAAATTCATTTGACTTTTTCCTCACTTAGCAAAAATTTTATTAAAAAAATTCAGTAATTTAATTATATTTAAAGTAATCAATGTAATCAATAAATTATCCTAGTATTTAACTGATTTCCTAAATTTTCATCTGATTTTAGTTGCATTTTAGTTATTTTCATGCAAATGAAGATAACGTGAAATATGTATCTTTCTTTGTTTAAAGATATTTTCATCTAGACTATCAATATTAATGACTAGTTTAATGCCAGTTTAAAGTTCTTAAAAAATTCCAAAGTATAACCAAGTTAAATTAAAATTTTTCTTGTTAAAATTATTTGTTTCACACATTAAAAAAATTATACATAATTAAGCTCACACGCTTTTTCCTCTTTAGATAAACTCATCCCTGCAATTTGGGTATTTCAGTAATAATGGTTTTATTTTTAGAGAGAGAGATTTAAAAAATGTAAATTCTTGCAGAAAATTTTTTGGAAAAAATTTAAGTTCGCAGAAAGGTTTTTATTTTATACAAGTATGATTATTGCCGGCCGTGGAAGCCTTCATTATTTCATAGTCACTGGATGAGAACAGCTTTCGTCTACGGGTACGGCAACATTTGAAAGTCGCCAAGTGAACCTAGCGATCTCAGTACATGAAAATGAAACTAGAAAACAAATACAAAGAAAAATCTTAATTTATGCAAAAACAACCATTTAAAAAAATACAAATAAAATCACAGAAATAAAATACAGAAAATCACAAATTTATAGGAACTAAAAAATCAAACTCGGACATTATATCAACCGTCCGAGTACCATTCACGATTTCGTAGGAAATCAGGAACACCTCTTCCAGCTTTAAATTGCTCGAAGAAAACCAGGAGCCAAATCGGAGAGTATTTTTCTTCATGCAAGCTGGGCAACGAAAGTTAAATCCATCAGAAATTGAATTGTTTTTGACTAACGACATCTTTTTGGAGCAGTTTGAACAGTCCAGTTCCTTTTTAAGCATGCCGATATCTTGGAGAAATCTAATAAATTGTTCTTTATCATTAATTAATGAAAACAAGAAAAAACGGTTGATTTTGCCACTTTTGCCGAACGTTGGCTTATTTGATGATAATTTGAATGAATTTGATACGTTAAGTTTGGCCTGGTAAGACTCGACAACCTTCTCGACTGAAAACATTTTGAATACTGAACCAATACCGAAATTATAACGACAATAAGGAATTAAAATAAACTTACCCTCTGCAGGAAATTGAATTACCCAATAAAAAGAGAAAGAGTGCTCTAACGGCATTTGAATCAACCGCGTCACACAAGGCACAAGGAATCGAAAATGGAGAACTGAAACTAAAACTCATCCCGTTGCCAAAACTTAATTCGTAAACCTTTAACATCATTTAAACCAGCGATTGAATTTTTAATTGGTCAATTAAAAAAACGGTAGGCGGAACAAATTCACGACCGCAAACTGAAACTTTAGGGTTGCCATGCAAATTTCAGCTGTGAATACTAGGGTTGCCAGATAGAATCATTTATCGCCTTTGGCGACTTTCTAATTTTGCCGTGCCCGTAGACGAAAGCTATACCACTGGATGTTTAAGAAATTCAATATTCATTCTATTAGCAATATTTTTTTGCAAATCCTAAGTTTTGACTGATGAATAAACGAGCCAATTAAGTTATGAATATTTTTACTACAGCTGAATGGGCAAGGTTAGTGAACCCCAATGCAGCCATAACTGCAAAAAAAAAGTTTTATCTCAATGATACAATTAATGTTTAGTAGCTATGTCATCTAATTGGAAATTTTTGAAAAATTGATAACAGGACTGAATTCATCCTTCTCTGTCATCATTGAGAGGAACAGTAAAAAATTATCTTTACCTTTATACCATTCTATGTCCATTTGCCTTGCCAGTGAGAAGGCAGATGATCTGAATAGAGATTGTTTACATTAATTATACCGTTTTCAAGAACAGAAGATGATTGTTGAGAGGTTAAAAACTTATTACCATTATTCTAAAGAAACTATCTATTGAAACAAACTCCATTAGTAGCTGTTATGTGCTTGTTTTTTATGTGGTGGGAGGGTTCATACTTCCACATTTGCGGCACAATTACTAGTTTTTAATGAACCCAAAATCAAGGAAATTCCAAATACCTTACAGGGGTGAATCTTTCACAAAATTTCGTTCCCTAAAAACGGTCCCTTCGCAAATTCCGCTCCTCAAAAACCGCCCCTTCACAAAATGCCAATAGTTAAAAGCAGCCCCTTCACAAAAGTGCAAAGATAAAAAAACGATAAACTTATTTTCTGAAATGTTTAACTTTACAGGGGATTTCATATGGATCTATTGCCATAATTTGTTGGATTTTTTCCGCCCCTATAGCTGTAGCTGGGCTGTGGTGCAGTGCGGCGGCTGGACGTAACACACGGCGCTAAGCGAACAACCACATTGCAATAACTAATAATGGGACCCTTTTAAAGGTGCAGCTGTTTAGTTAAACAAAAATGTACTTTCGGTTTCTTTCATTATTTCCAGTTCTTGAAAATAGAATATAATTGACAACCCTTCCTATTCAGATTGCATGCAATTATTCATAAAACAAATAATCATTTTAAAGTCAGCAAAATCAAATAACTCCAAACGAGTTAAGAAACACATTCCTAAGCCTATAGGGCACAAAAAAAGTTTCATAAAAGTTGCCTTGAATAACCAACCAACTTGGACCAACCTTGCTGGGCTTACGCCTGTAGTTGGTTAACTTAATTTGTATTTGTGAAAGATAGGTTATTGTAGGCAAATTGCTCTGGAATAGGGATGCACAACCTTTTTGGGAGGAGGGCCACTCACATAGTTAATTGAGACACGGAGGGCCGCAGAGTAACAGTAAAAATAATAATACAGCTAATACGTACTACAATAGGCAGGTGTGGCGTTTTATAAAATTTCAGATAGAATTTAGAATTTGCATCTCAAGGAATTTAATATAAGATGTGAGTGATAGAGTTTGTACTACAAGGGCCTAGGGATCCTCCCCAGAAAATTTTTGGAAATTTGACAAGGCATTTTGAAACAAGGCATTGACTAGCTTTTCATATTTAGCCCAAATTTTTGACATATATTTTAAAGTAGGATTTGCATTTTGATTAATTTAATGTATAAAAAACTGTGAATTATAATGTTCCAAGTGAGAGGGGGGTCTGGGGGTTCTACCCCAGAAAAGACCCTACAAACCGAGTTTTAACTTGTTTTGGACAAAGTCCGATTTTTTGGGGGAACAGGTCCCCAGCATTCTGCTATCCCCCTTGAAATCATATCTGAAACAGGTTATAATCTAATAAGAACTAAAAAACACTGCCTTATTATCTAATCTTGCTTCAAAGTGACCTTTTTGTAAAAATTTAGGAAATCCTTAAGAAAAATTAGTTGAAAATACTCACTAAAATCGATAAAAACGCTATGTCAAAGGTATCACTAGACTTATTAGGCTCCTCTGACCACGCTTAAGTTTTTTCTGCATTGTAATTACAATGTGAAAAGAAGCCAGCTTCAACTAGGCGCCGTAAAAACAGCACTTTTGCTAAAAATCACTGTTTTTCAACTTTTCCGCCGAACGCGATTCTTAACACCCGACTTCATGGTTTCAAACCACTGTAAAGTTGTTTTTCCCACATCGCACCAACAACGCAAGAAGAAGCCGACTTCAACTTGGCGCCCGAAGCCGCCCAAAAATCGAGGGAGGCTATGGAGGAACGGAACACTTCACGAGCAAGACAAAACTTCTGAGAAAAATTGCGATTTTCCCCACTTTTTTCCCACTATAAATCGTCATTTTTCTCGGTTAAAATATTGAAAGTAACAAAAGTTAGGGATTATCTGAAATATTCAAATTAGTTCGCGGGCCGCATATTGATGGTTCGCGGGCCGCATGTGGCCCGCGGGCCGCAGGTTGTGCATCACTACTCTGGAAGCTATAAAATTTCAAGGTCAATTGTTATGCTTTAACTTATTTATAAGACATTTTTGCAAGAAGCAGTTTGAAGCATTCATCTTTTTTAAAGAGGATTTTCTATTCTAGGTTTGGGGATAAATCATTTGAAGTTCCAATATGAAAAATAAACTAACTGCAAAGGCTCATAAACACTCTAAATCTGCAGACAGAGAGAGTAGAAGTCAATCCATAGAAAAAGATGACTCAGAGAATGAAGTACTCCCTTCAAGACAAAGAGAATTCACCTTGCCCAATAGCAGCCCAAGGAAGAGAAAGGTGAGAGTTAGAACACAGAGCCAAACTCCATCCAATGACATTCCCAGGCTAAATGTTCCTAAAAAACTTTTCCAAGAAAAAGCTTTTGATAGCTTGGTGAATGAAGTAACCCCTTCAATAAAAAGGGAACCAACATTTGAAGGCAGTGCAAAAATTAAAAATCCAAAAACTAAGACAGGGAGAAAAACATCGGCCAAAGAGGTGCCTAGTCCCTTCAAAGCATCCTTTGAAAATGAAGAAAATGAATGCATTGCAAAAGTAGAAAAAGCACACAGTGAAACAAAGGACCAAAGTTTTTCCACATCTAAAACACACTTGGAGAGACAGTGGTCTCCTCAGGGAAACCCTCCAACTACCCCTTATGCTCTGAATCGCCCTAAACGTAACCGCATTCCCCCTTTGGCTTATTGGAGAGGTGAGCACAGGTCATTTCGCACATTGATCAATGGAGATATAGTTTTAGTTGATTTTCACATACCAGAGTACACAGAAGAACCCCAAAGGAAGAAGAGGAAACGATCTGAGAAGAAGAATGTAAAAATTATTAAAACTGAAACCGATGAAAATTAGACTATTAGGTTTCCCTTAATAATTAGACCCAAAGGAGCTTGTATACAATGTGATACTTGCTTTAGAGTTTAGTTAGACTATTTGATGGCAGATTTTTTAGAACCTGCAATTTTTATAAATACTGACATAGTTTTTTAAGAAAGAGTACTCATCTAACATAGTCATTTTAAGACAGTAATATCTTTAGTCATAATATTTTTTATACATTTATTTATTATGTATATGTATTTGAATGTTATTTATTTGTAATATTTTTAAATGTGTGTAGTAAAGTGACAGTAGTGTTTATTCAATTACTTTTATATTCATTTAAGTGAACTAATATTTGCAGTTTTATAACCACCCACTAAATTTGTAAAAGTTTTGCCTTTTTTTATTCATAGTATGGCATAGCCCTTACTGGTATCCAGGCCCGTATTTAAGGTTTTTACCGTCCTGTGCATTAAAAGTCAACTGCTTAATGATGGGGGGGAAATTAGCTTTTAATCCTATTTAACAAGAATTAGGGTTTAAATTTTCTACAGATTACAAATCGGGGGTTCAAAACATCAGCATCTCTTTAAAAGTAAATTGCAGGATAATTTTTAATCAAGAAAAGAAAATCTCCTTGTTTATTCATTGTCCTCGATGCACACGGAATTCAAATGGCAACTGGGTGCTTGCCTATGTATTTAATTGTTTTGCTAGCTTTGAATTGTTGTAATCTGCCACCCCCCAAAAAAAAAATTTTGCCCACCCCCCCTGTACTATAGCACATGTTGCACCTGCTGGTATCTACCTATTTCATAGCTGCCAAGTACTCCTATTTTATCGGAGTTACTCCTATTTTATGTTCCTTCTCCGATAATCCGATTTTTCTTTAAAAACTCCTATTTTTCGATTTTTAAAAAAATACTTATATTGAAATCATAAAAGACAAGCAAAATAAAGGAATAGTGCCATTTAAAGAACAATTTATCATTCAAAGAGCATGTTATTAAAAGTAAGATGAGTGAAATATATGAATTCAACATTACATTTGCTTTTTTATGTTTAATTTTTCCAGAAAGCTTTAATTTCTGGTATGGTAAGGGCAAGAGCTATGATAAATAAATCGTTTTGGACGCCTGTAGTCGTAACTTATGGATGAATTTGTTTTCATCTATTTTAGGGGATGTTGTTTTTGTTTCTTCAGACTTCGTTTTAGGTTTTTATCTAAATTATTTGTGCTTCGTAGTTTTACTAGTATGAACTAAAAAAGCGGCTTAATTTTTAAATCGTGACTAAAAAAGGTGGGTGAGCTTCCATGTGTAGGTGAGCTTCCATGTGTAGTCTATGAGAATACTCCTATTTTTTCTTTCATCAGGTTGGCAGCTATGCTATTTCTTTTAACAATTACTATCTTTGTGAAAAAAAATGTAGGGTGATATCACTAAAATGGACCATAGTTTGAACTTACTGCTTTATTTATGAATGCAGATGTGATATTCCCTATTCTCCTAATTAAACTAAATTAACTATTGTAAGCATGAAGACTTTCACAGCCGGTTTGATTAATGAAATTCGTTTCTTTCGGGCTTGTAGGCCGTGGTCTATAAATAAATAAATAAAAGGTCCAGACGTCCAGACGAAACGTCTGGACCTTTTATTTATAGACCACGGTCTACAAGCCCGAAAGAAATGAATTTCATAAATTAACTATTATTTATTTGGCACAGTTTATGCTACACACAAGTGTAATGTACATCAAAAGAGGAGTAAAATTCTGGTAACTTATGTTAAATCCAATTTTGATAAAGTATAAGCTTGTACAATTTTCATCTTGGGAACAATACTTCTGTAACTTATTATATATGCCTCCACCATGGAATGGGGAAAAATTTAGGACCACTCCTATGCAAAATTAAGGTACAATGAAATGTTCCAAAAGAAATATTTTATTAAAATGTAAGTATTTCAATTTTATTATAAATGTAGATTTTGCCAAAAAGAAAGATTTAAAATTTCAGAAAGTTTATTAAATTGGTCAATTTTAAGAAAACTTTTACCAAGATCTTGTAACAAGATAAGGTCCAGATTCAATCTTCAAAAATAAACTAAAACCACAATACTATGGGCCAACTTTGAAATTTATTTCATGAAATGATGCATGCATTAGCAATACTCTAATGAAAAAGTTTTAAATCCTGCTTTTTCAAAAAGGCTTCTCTTAAATTTTCGTTTTTAGTTAATTGATATTATATTATTTGGTAGTCCTAACTTGGTTCTTGATAGTTTTTACCGAGCTTTATTTTACAGTAAACTAAAATTTATGCAAAAAACGGAAACAGTTTGCACCAAACGCTTGCTGAATGACATCCATTTATATAGCATTTTGTTTATAAGACAGAGTCGATAAACAATTCATTTATGTAACTTTGTGTACCATTATGTAACTATAAATCCAATTTTAAATTTTTTTTAAAAAGTAAGATAAGTCATATTAGGGTCTGTTTTACTATGAAAATAACAGGGCTCCCAGTAGGTCTCTTCTCTAAAAGTATCTTTTTTCATATCAGGTCTCTAAAAGTCTCTTTTTCAGAATCAAGGTCTCTTTTTTCTTTTCCCCCTTTTTTTTACACTACTTTTAAGGGTTAAATTTACAAAACTTTTATGGGGGAGTGCCCCCAGACCCCCACTATCTTTGAAATTTTTGTCTCTATCCTGTGATTTTCCTTTGAAAATTCTGACTTATAAGCTATCAGTATCTTTGGGTGTTAGCAATGGATCTCAATATAAGTTGAAACAATACTTTAAAAAGGCTAATATTCACGAACTTTTTCCAGTGAAGGACCATCATCCCTGTATCTTTAATTGGGGTTCATATTTTATACAAGCTGGGAAAAAAATTTTACAGGGTTCCCACTCTTTGAACGCATTGAAAATCAAGGAATTCTAGTTCTGAATACATTAATATTACAAAAATTTACTACAATTGTCCATTACCATAATGAGCAAGTTCCTCAATTTTTAAATAAGCATTGAGTACAAATTTCGAAGTATGATTTTAAAGCAGCATAAATCTCTCTATTCTAAAAAAAAGTTTTTGGTGAACGGTTTCCAGGGAAAGGCTTTTTAATTACTGATCTGTATAACACATATTTGGTATCAAACTGTCCGGATTCTTTTGAGGATGTGCAAAGTGCCTTTAGAATTTCTAAAAAAATCTCAATTTTAAAATATTTCCATTTTTTTAGATTACGGATAAGGTTGCAGTTATAAAGCAAGGAACTATGAATTTAAAAAAAAATTGAAAACATATTTCACTGGTTTTTAATATTCAAATAAATTAAATAATCATCTTTCTATTTATAACACGAATTTAAAAAATATATTTTGGGTTATTTTTAAAAATATTTATATTTCTGTTGTTTAAACGGTTTTAATTATATTTAAAACTTATGTATAAATAATTTATCTTTTATTTTTTAAATAACAAATTAATATTTTTACATTTATCTTTGTCGTTGTGGCAACCTAATCATTACCATATTTACAACAAAATATAAACTCGCTTTCGGAAATTTTGAACTTTTGCATTTATTTTTTACAATTATTTTTATTTTTATATTCTTTTGCAAGTATGTTTTTTAAGGTAGTAAAATGTGACACCTTATTTCATAATGCCAAAACGAAAACAACTAGATAACACGGGGGACTGTTTTAGAAATTAAGATAAAAATCGAAAATGTTTGAAGTCTAAACATTCGTGTCATTGCTATGAAACTGACAACTTCGACGTTTGTTTGTTCTCATGAAGATAAAATTCTAAATTTTCGTGATGTTTACGGTAATTACTACATTTTTCACAGCCAATCGATGAAAATAGTTACAAATTTTAAGAACGTTAAATTTATTCCTGAGATGTTTCAGTGCTTCTGGATCTGTGAAAAAAACATTACCTTGGGGAAATGGTAAAGGAGTATTACATTGCTCTGTTGTTAATTTTCTTGGAATTATAAGGCGACCCGCCAATTAATGTTACCATAAAGGAACTGTTAAATTTCCACTACTGAATGTATATCCACCATTTTCGAAAGAATACCCCGGAGAAGTACTAACCCTGTTTTAGGAATGTTTTATAAAGTGAGTAAGTGCAGTGAGCAGGGTTTTGTGAGGAATTGCGAAGCGGTTCAAACGTGTCTGCGTCAGCAGTTAACGGGGGTTGGCGAGCGATAGCTCCCTAGTGTAATAAAATATAATTTTAAACATTTTATGTTTACATTATTAAGTACTTACTAATAAGTACTTATTAATTATTAAGTTACTTACTAATGCATAATTAAGTTCTTAATTTATTCAAATTTCAGACCCCCCTCGCTGTTAACTATTTTCATTGTTCTCAGCCAGGGGCAAGTAACGTTGTAGTCTAGTGTAGTTATGATTATGAACAAAGGAAATGGAAAGAAAGGCACTTTTCCCAAAGAACTTCTCCTGGATTGTTATTGTTGTATGATGTTCATGGAGCAGAGGTTCTCCAATTTTCAAACTGCTAAAAAGTCAATCAAATCGATTTTTTGTTTGTCACGTTTCCCAAAAATTCACCTCTGCTTCTGTCTTAAGAAATCAGCTTCCTTATTTCATACTAAACCAGTATTAATATCGTAACTAATATTCTTAAGACAATGCTTTAGTTTGAACTTAAGGAAGGGAATCATTTATTTATTATTATTAATATTACTTATATATTTTTTTTATTTAACTAAACTTTAAAGGAACTTAATTTAATTTTACTTGATGATTGACAATAAAATAGAGAAGGAAACAGGCTAAATAATATTTTTAGAGTTAAAATATACCAGTTTTTCTTATCTACTTTTGTATTACTGGGAAAAACTGGTAATTTTTAAGAATAATCCAAATCAATCCATCCAAATATCTGGATTTTTAATCTTCAAGCATTTTCTGAAAGTATCACATGATTCCCATGAAAAACTAAAACTTTTATGAGTAAAATTAAAAACAAAAATACTTGTTTGTGTCCACAGGTCGCGCATCAAGCTTGGAAACTTGAAAAATAAATGTTCAAAGACGAATATTTTTTTCTGATTTTTTTAATTGTTAATTTGGGTGTAAAAAGATAATCACTTTACGACTTGAACTGTTTTTTCTGTAACTGAAAAAATTCACATGAAAATTTTTAAAGTTTTTGTTTGCTTATTTCCTCTTTATTTGATAATTAAAAAAAATAGTTTTTTTCTATCATTTCCCATTTTCTAGGAAAATATCCAAAAATTACGACCCAAGAAGGGAAAGTACATAAGAGTTCTGCCTCCCTTATGCCCATTTAACAAATTATATGAATTTAATATAGTACGGGAGCTGGCGTTAAAATGAAAAAATAATCTGCTCGTACATAATTTTAATATGAACGGATAGTGTTAGTGGTGCTGATCATGGAATCGAGCGTCAGCTGATCAAGTAGCGGTGGGTTGAGCGTGGGGAGGGTTTCAAAGTGGGCAAAAAAAGTGAAAAATAAATTCATCTGCTCGTGAATGAAATTAGCTGGGGATCATAGTTTAGACCTTCCTGATTACAAAAATGACCGTCAGCTGGCTGGGTGGCGGTGGAATGACCGTCAGCTGGTCACTTGAACTTGCAAACAAAAAATTATCTGACAATGCATAAACTTGGTAGGGTTGTCAATATGCCAATCTCTGCACTGAGCTATAAAACAAACTGGAGTGACAACCTCCGATACTATAACAAGCGATTGATTGTGCCAGCGCGCATTTTCGCCGATCCCAACCGTTTCGTCCAACGAAGACTCAGGCGCATGCGTCGAAGTCTGCGAAGTCTGAGGTTGTTCTAGTTGTTACATTTTGCTTGGCGGTTAAATTAGGCTTGTTCTGATTGGCGATAAAATTACTTAGATATATTCTGTGTTTTTTTTCGTTTACAAGTTTATACATTTTTGAATTGGAATTTACATTTTATACATTTTTTGGAATTGGGGGATGGGATATTTTAGATCTCAGCCAATTTTTATGAAGCCATAGTACTTATCTTACTTGTTAAAAGTAAAATATCATTCAAAAGTTTTAAATAATAATTTAAAAGTTTTAATCTACTTTTGTTCGTAATTGACAGTTATGTACATAATAAATTTGTTTATCTTGACCAATTATCTAACCTTTGGTATGTAATAAAAATCTATTCTAATGAGACTGTATTAAATATACAGTAATAAAGTCATTTTTACTTGAAAATGTGTGAAATTTATAAATAAGGATATTTTCTAATATTATTGATTCATTAATAAATATTATGTTATGTAAGCATTTTTACTAATATAATATAATTATGTTTTAATTATGCTTATGTAATATAATGTTTTAAAAGTATGTTAATCCAAAGTTTAAAAGAATTATAACTGAAGGGTTTTTTGTGAACATAAATTTTACTTTTACAGAAATGAATTCTCTGAATTCAGACTTACTCCCCACTTGTGTGTAAGTTTTATTATGAAACGAAATCAGAGTATATAGACCAAAAATTTATAAGGGTTAAGTAAATATATACTGGTGTTTCAAAAGTCAGTTTCATTGCTTTTATTTGGAACCAACGCCTCCTAGGCTCATGAAAATATGGTCTACCCTTATGTAAGTGACCCTAAAAAATCCACTGAGAAGACTTACACTTACAGTGGCTCTAAAGGCAAAATAAAAAAGTTTAAAAAAATTATTTAAAAATGGAGGAGATAGACCCAAAACCTGAGAGTATTTTCGTCAATGGAATTAAAAACGCACTGAAAAAATTCATGAAAATTATCCAAGTATATTTTGGGTAACATTTGAAACCCCCCTTGTCAGCAAAGATAAGCAAACCACAAACCTCTCTCATTCTCATAATTACGTAAGAAAACTGCCCGATCCCCTTTTTTGTATGAACAAATTTTAAAGTAAAATTTATTTTTGGTTGAATTTTGAATTTATGCAATAAACGAGAGATTTTAAAAATGCAGTGTTAGTAAGATCTTATGTAAGCGTCACTGACTTCCCACGTTGTCTGGAAAAATAAGCAAAGAGCAAACCCGTCCCCCCTTAGGTGCTTACATAATATTTGAACGGCCCCTGTAGAAATAATTTTTTATTAAAAAATCCACATATTTTGTAAATCTAAATAAAAATAAACTGATTGTTGCAAACCAAGAATAAGAAATACAGCCAAATTTGAGCAACTTGTAAGAGAAGTACGTATATATATTGATAATTAAAGAAAGGTTTAAAAAACTTTTGCTTAAACTTTGCCAAACTGTGAAAAAAATGCTTACGTTAGGTATAATTCATGAAAGTAAAAATTGTAAAACAGAAACATTCAGAACTCTTAAATATTCCTAAACATATTCTCAAAACTCTCCAAAAACGCGAGTTATGACAAAATTTGGCAACCCCATTCAAGACCACGGAGTATTGTGGAAATATCGAAGTCCAAACGCATGCGCCTGAGTCTTCATTGGACGAAACGGTTGGGATCGGCGAAAATGCTGCCAGCGCGGAAAGTTACAATGCCCCGATTGCTCGCAGCAATCGGGGCAATCCCCGCCTGACCATATTTTAATCCGATCATGCCTGTTTTTTAAAACATTATGAGCAAAATTTAGAATGGTCGTTTCATTATGTGCATACAACTGTGCTAACAGATGGGGAAAATTAAAAGAAGATGGAAATCCTTTCCGATGCGTAATGCGGTTTCGGCACGCTAACTAGTCACTCCAGTTTGTTTTATAGCTCAGTGAATCTCTGTTACATGAAGTAATAACGAGTTACTGTCTTCAACTTACACTAGTAACTCATGAATTAATATCTGTTGTACTAGTAACTCTTTATTATTTATGTAACAGAGATTGATTTTCTACCAAGTTTCTTGCTTTGTCAGATAAATTTTTTTGTTTGCAAGTTCACGTGACCAGCTGACGGCCATTCCATCGTCACCCAGCCAGCTGACGGTCATTTTTGTAATCAGGAAGGTCTAAACTATCATCCCCAGCAAATTTCATTCACGAGCAGATGAATTTCTTTTTTTGTACCTTAGATCACCTCCCCACGCTCAACCCACCGCTACCTGACCAGCTGACGCTCGATTTCCTGACCAGCACCACTAACACTATCCTGTAAAATTAAAATCGTGTACGAGCAGATGAATTCTTGAAATTTAACGCTAGCTCCCGTACTATAAGGAGGTCGTGGATTGGCACTAATTCTCTATCAATTCTTATTTCTCCTTATTTTTTTCTCAATAAAGATGGAAAATTGATTAAAACCCCTTTTAAGAGAGTCAAAAAATAAGTTTTAGTAGGGTGGTTAAACTTATTTCAGGTCGGGCATTAGTGTTTGTAAAAAAGTAAAACATTTGGGGTTATATATATTTTATACCAAAAATATTGTGTGGTAAAAATACCGTATCAAAAATCAGTTTAGCCATTCCACTTAAACTTGTGTTAGTTTGATCATTTAAAACAGGATTTTAACCAATTTTCCGTCTTTATTGAGAAAACAGGAAAGTAGAAATCAAATGATAGATGTCCCACTCCAGGGCCCTTTAAATTCATATAATTGGTTAAAGAAGCATGATGGAGGTGATACTCGATGTACTTTCTCTTTGTGTGTAACTTCTGGTTATTTTCCTAAAAACGGTAGATGTTCTACAAAAGAACTTTACAGGCAGAGAATTTTCAAACAAGAGGAAGAAATTTGCAAAGAAACATTTAAAAATATATACGACTTGTTTTACCCATAGAAAGCATTTCAAGTCATAAAGTGTCAATCTGTGCACCGAAAGTAACAGTTAAAAAAATTGTGAAAATAAAAAGATGTTAATTTTTTTAGCAATTTTTTTTCAACTTTCAAACTCAATGCGCTAAATAATCATATAAAAAGACTAGCTGATTTGCCCGGCCTTGCACGGGTGGAGGGTATTAATTCCTTTTTTTTAAGTTCTATCAAGTTACGTGTCTGATTTTTCGTATCAGCAATCACCAATCACTCCAGTGTGTCCCCAGTATTTTTTTCATATCCCGGTGTTCCCGATAATTTTCATACCCGGTGTTCCCGGTAATTTTCATAACCAGGTGTTCCCGATAATTTTCATAACCCGGTGTTCCCGATAATTTTCCTATCCCGGTGTTCCCAGTAATTTTCCTATCCCGGTGTTCCCGATAATTTTCCTATCCCGGTGTTCCCGATAATTTTCCTATCCCGGTGTTCCCGGTAATTTTCCTCATCCTGGTGTTCCCGGTAATTTCCATATACCGGTGTTCCCAATAATTTCCATATCCCGGTATTCCCAATAATTTTCATTACATGGTGTTCCTGGTAATTTTCAAATCCTGGTATACCCGATAATTTCCATATCCTGTTGTTCCCATTAATTTTCCTATACTTCAGGGTGTCCGCTAACCCTGGAAACCGGGAAAACCTGGAATACTCAGGGAATTCGAAAATGCCCTGGAAAACCTGGAATACTCAGGGAATTCCAAAAATATTCTGGAAAAATGTGATTTTGTACAATGCGTAGCGTTTTCCAGCGTTTTTTTACATTGTGGATTTACTATCTCCGGTATTTAGTCAAATCAACGGCATCCTAGCTCGCACGCGCATCGGCGTGGAACAATACGTTCGCGCGACTCAGCCTGTAAAGGCGCCTTCTCCTAGTTCGTTCACCGTATTACGGAAAAACGACTTTTATTGGAAGAAAGCCGTGTTCGTGCTGTTCTTACCATGCAGCCTAAAGATGAGGCGAAGCCTATTTTACGGGGCGTAATCGTCGGTAAAGTCGGCTTCTCGCATTTGGTTTATTGTGGAAAATGGACTTGAGCTTTTTCATGGAGAGATATTCTTAAGTCAAAGACTTGCTTATGAAGTCTTATTTTATTGATGCTCAAATTAAAATTATTTTAAGTAGAATGTTATTGTATGGTTGTGAGTGATAGGTAGTTTTTTCCTCCAAAAAATATAACCTGATAAGATTTTCAGCTCATTTATGAAAATAAATAAAATTTCTTTTCAAGGTAGTCTTTATACACAAATAGGATATTTTACTTAAAATTGAAGTTTTAATTTTTCTCAGTTAAATTTCTGAATAATTTGATATTTTTTGAGCATTAGCCTTTTAAAGTTAATTTTTACTGAAAGCTCCTGATTATCAATTAAACATTTCTGAATTTAAGTTTTTCAGAATAATTTGAAGATCAAATATAATCTGACTTCAGTTTTCATTAAAATAATTTCATTTCGCAAAAATGCACCCCCAAAAATTAAAGCTGGATCAACACCCATTCTAGTCAGTGTATTGAATAGTCATTTCTCAAATCTTGTATTCAATGAGTAAAACATTGTAAATTAAATGTCTAATTTTAAAATTAATGTATCATTCAACCAATTAATACTAATATCTAGATATTTTTTTTAATTAATGTTATTTTTTATTAAGTTTATTTAATATATGGTATGTGAATAGAAGGAAAATAAAAGTTCAATCTTATCACCAAAAATAAAAAAAGAAACGCCTTAAAGCTTTAGTTTGACCGAACCTGGAAAATCAAAAAAATTGTCCTGGAAAACTCAGGGAATTCTTAGCTTAGAATTAAGTGGACACCCCATATCCCGGTGTTCCCGGTAACTTTTCATCCCGGTATTCCCGGTGCCTTTTTTCATCCCTGTAACTGATATCTACCCAAACCCAATCAGTTCCGATGTTGCACATTTAACTATTATCAATTCAATAAATACAGCAATATAATAAATGAAACTTATAACAAAAGAAATTATTATAGCCATCTCAGACTATTTAAAAAATCTTCTAACCATCCGAAAATAATCCCGATGAGTAATTCAGAGGGAATTTTATTATAATAACCAACTTCTTTAAAAGCTACTTTGAAAAAGAAAAAACTAATTGCTAACAATAATAAAAATCTAGTGAATGTATAATTAATTTTAACGATAACGATTTTACGTTAACGATTTTAAAATCGTTTCTTAGTGCGCGTCTAATAGCTGAGAGGAAGGTCTCTGTGAAATTTCAAGCCTCTCGGTCCGGCAGTTTTGGAGATTTCGTGATGAGTGTTAGTGGTATTTGGATTATCTAATATAATAAAAGTCAATGTGTGTGTATATATACAGGGTGGTTATAAAAAAAGTAACCCGACTTATGGGCCTCTAGAGGCCAAACCGTTCATCGGAATTGAATGAAATTTTGGTGGAAGACGTTTTGAGGGATGGGAAAGAGAATGGTATGAGTTGGAGCAGTCTAACTTTATCAGTTACGGTTAAAGTGAAAAAATTTTTGAAAAATCCCAATGTAACCCCCCTTTTTTATTAGCGCTATGTGATCCCCGATGTCTAAAAACACAAATAGAGTTGAAACGGCACCTCTAAGTTGTAAACTCGCTCCTAGAGAGGCAATTGAAAACAGCTATGAAACTGTTATTTTTGTAGCATCTAGACTAGTGAATTGTTAAGAAATTCTGACTAGTGAATCAAAAAATAACAATGAAGTCAGAATTTCTTAACAATTCACTAGTCTAGATGCTACAAAAATAACAGTTTCATAGCTGTTTTCAATTGCCTCTCTAGGAGCGAGTTTACAACTTAGAGGTGCCGTTTCAACTCTATTTGTGTTTTTAGACATCGGGGATCACATAGCGCTAATAAAAAAGGGGGGTTACATTGGGATTTTTCAAAATTTTTTTCACTTTAACCGTAACTGATAAAGTTAGACTGCTCCAACTCATACCATTCTCTTTCCCATCCCTCAAAACGTCTTCCACCAAAATTTCATTCAATTCCGATGAACGGTTTGGCCTCTAGAGGCCCTTAAGTCGGGTTACTTTTTTTATAACCACCCTGTATATGTGTGTGGGTGGGTGTGTTTGTCTTTTATACAAATCCACAGTTTTCTTCCGATCTGCACCAAACTTGGTATACATACGTAAAAAAACTCCAGAAAAAACATAGGCTATGTTTCGAAAACTTTAAATGGCCCCTTGACCCCTTTTTTGTTCTTTTTATGGTCATTTTGCTGAAATAGCTTTATTTCTCCTCCAGAAGAGATCTGTTCACCTCATTGTTACAAAAAAAAACATAATGCAAAATAACAAGTTTTCAAAAGAAAAGCTATATCTAAAGCTGTTTAAAAATTATATTAATAATCTAAAAATATATTTCAACAAAATTTTAAATTTTAAAACTGCTATGCAGAATATTTTTATTTGATAGTTTAATTTTTAAATAAAAAGTTTAATGGAATAGCATTTTTTTTAAAATAGTCTCCATGGAAACGAGGATGAAAAATCAAATGAAGATCATATTGTTGCTTTTAATAAAGTTGGTTAACAGACAAAAAACTAGAGAAATATTCAAAACCTTTCAAGTGGAAATATTGTATTTTTTCTTAAATTGCAGGAATGTTTTATTGAATTTTATACCAAAGATATAATAAAATCATAAAAATACGATTAATTAAGGGCTCTAATTGAATTTTAAGTGATTTTTGGAAGAATACTTTTCTAATATTTTGTTGTTTTTTATAGGAATCATGTGGTAAATGCAGAAAGCGTTCAGAATTTAAAATGCTTGATTCGACACCTTTCACTCATTAAAATATAGGCGCGGATTCAGCACGGCTCCAAGAGGGGGGCACTTTTCCACACAAAATCCCCGTTGGTACCATTGGGTATGGGGGTCCTCCCCCAGAAATTTTTTTTAATTTGACGTGTAAAAGTAGGGTTTAAACATATTTTTAGAAACGTTTTGAGTCTAAGGGGGGCACTTTTCAACACTATTACCTTTACTTTTTCACCCAAAATGTCAAAATATAGGGGATTTCCCAAAAATTATATCTGAAGATCCCCTGGTGGTACTAATGGGAGGTATGGGGGTCCTCCCCCAGAAAAAAATTGGAAAGTAGACTGGTAAAAGTAGGGTTTTACTCATTTTGACAACCTTTTTGGGTTCCGAAAGGGGGTGCTGACCAGAGTGCTCCCCCTTGGGTCCGCGCCTAGAAGGTAGGAAATTAATTTAAAATTTTAAGGAAAGAAATCTCCATCTCCACCCGTGCAAGGCCGGGCATACCAGCTAGTATATACAGGGTGTATCTGAAATGGTGCAACAAACTTTCAAGGATGATAGTACTCATCAAGACGAACAAGAATCGGTAAAGAAAAGGGGGTCCCAGACCAAATCCCAGGGAGTTAAAAATGGAGCGACACCCCAAAAAATCATTGAAAAATTCAATTTGTAGAAGAACTACTATTGGTAAAAACTTAACTATGGTCTCAAAAATTGTAGTTTAATATGATCTTTAAAATTACCTCAAAAGTCTTCACTTTAAAATTTGTTTTATTATGAAAAAAGTTAAAAAACACAAAAAATGTGAAAACTCTGCCAAAACCTTATTTTGTATTTCGAAATCCTTTCTTTTGATTTAATAATCTGAAAGATAATAGTTGAAAACCCTTAAGTCCAAAGTTTCACGTAAATACAATCAATATTAAACGCTTGAGATTCTGTTAAAGTTTGTTTTTTGGGTGCGCAAGCTGTTTTCTAGAGCAGTTTCCAAAACAGCTGTTAGCGCACGCAAAAAACAAACTTTAACAGGATCTCAAGCGTTTAATATTGATTGTATTTACGTGAAACTTTGGACTTAAGGGTTTTCAACTATTATCTTTCATATTATCAAATCGAAAGAAAGGATTTCGAAGTATAAAATAAGGTTTTGGCAGATTTTAATATTTTTTGTGTTTTTTAACTTTTTTCATAGTAAAACAAATTTTAAAGCGAAGAATTTTGAGGTAATTTTAAAGATCATATTGAACCACAATTTTTGAGACCATAATTAAGTTTTTACCAATAGTAGTTCTTCTACAAATTGAATTTTTGAATGATTTTTTTGGAGTGTCGCTCCATTTTTAACTCCCTGGGATTTGGTCTGGGACCCCCTTTCTATACCGATTCTTGTTCGTCTTGATGAGTACTTTCATCCCTGAAAGTTTGTTGCACCATTTCAGATACACCCTGTATATAGATTTAAACAATTCTTGTATATTTTTTCTTTCTACATCCCACACAACTTTAGCCATGAGTATCTTTTTCAATTTTTAAAAACGTTTATTTACTCTCCTTCTTAGTATGCAGATGCAGGTTGTCTTAAATTGATTCGAATTTGCGATTTACCAGTTATTTTTTTAATCAGTGGCGGTTCGTGTATTAGACACTGTAGAACTGAAACACCTTCTAGGGAACCAACACGATCTACATATATATTTGAGAATATTAAAATAGTGTAATTAATGTTTCAAAATTAATTATTTCAATTTATTTTAGTTTTCTTATTACTGTTTTAACTTTTAATTAGAAACTTACGCTGTTTTTCTTCTTAAATTTCGTTGTAAATTATAAATTGTTTTCAAATTATATTTTATCAAGTGAGGCAAGACGTCGCCTTAAGATAGAGAAGTAAACCCTGAATTTTGTGCATTTCAACAATGCACAATGTTATTTCAATGGGTAAAACGGAGTCGAAAAAGCGCCGAAAAACAGGGAAGGAGTCGTTCGATTTTAAAATCGTTTCTTAGTGCGCGTCTAATAGCTGAGAGGAAGGTCTCTGTGAAATTTCAAGCCTCTCGGTCCGGCAGTTTTGGAGATTTCGTGATGAGTGTTAGTGGTATTTGGATTATACATATATATATATAGATTTAAACAATTCTTGTATATTTTTTCTTTCTACATCCCACACAACTTTAGCCATGAGTATATTTTTCAATTTTTAAAAACGTTTATTTACTCTCCTTCTTAGTATGCAGATGCAGGTTGTCTTAAATTGATTCGAATTTGCGATTTACCAGTTATTTTTTTAATCAGTGACGGTTCGTGTATTAGACACTGTAGAACTGAAACACCTTAAACCTTAATTATATTATTCTAATATCGTTACATTTAATAAGTTTTCTTCATGTTCCTACAATAAATATTACTTAAACACAATCGATCAATATTCTTAAATCGGAAATTCTTAAATAATCAGGGAAATTTTTTGTAATTGATTCACAAGGAGCAATGTAATCTAAAGTTCTAAAGGGTTTCAAAATGAGTGAAAAAACTATTTCTAAGGGTAAAAATTCCAAAACTTTTCTGGGGAAGGACCCCCAAGGCCCCCTCAAAATTTTGAAATAAATTATGCTCAGTTTTTCCTTGAAAATTCTGTGACTTAGAAGTGATATTAATTTTCTGTTATAAAATGGTTAAAAAAATGAATTAAAACAATACTTTTTAAGGAGGAAACAGGACCCCCAAACACTCCTCAAAATTTTGCTGTTTGTTATCATTTGGTCCCCAAACAAAGCCAGGAGTGGGGGGTTGAAGTTCGTCGAATTTACGTTGAAATCTTGTTTTTTACGTTGAATTCTCGATTTAGATCCTGCGGGGTTGATGGTTGTAAGGATTAAAATCGAGAAATCAACATAAAGAACGAGATTTCAACGAACTTCAACCCCCACTCCTGGCTTTGTTTGGGGACCAAATGACATGAAAATTGGTTTTGGGGGGTTTTAAGGGTGCTCTTTCAGAATCGGGAATAATCTTTGATGTCGCCCATAGGAAAAACGAAAGTTGGTGCTTCGTTTAATATGAAGACGACCCCCTTGAGAACTTGGAAAAATTTTCTGTAAATAGAATACTTCAAGTCATGAAAAATTATACCTTGTTTGTCTTTATATCACAAGCCGTTCCGGAGATATAGGGTCTGAGTCGTTTTTTTTTCAGTATTGTACAAATCTTATAAAATTTCACTTGCAAATGTACCCTTAAAAAGGTCGGTTAACCCCCCCCTACAACAAAAGTCTAGTTACTGCCGTGTTAAAGCATGAAATAAAAAGAATAATTTAAATGAATACATTCTATTTCCAATTCACAATAGTATACTAATTAGTTAACTTTTCATAGCTGAAGATTTGAAAGAAAAGAACATTAATATTTAATTTACATTTGATAGTAGTTTTTTATTTATTTGTATATAAGAAAACATTCTATATCCTTATAATTTATATTTTGCATTAATAATATTTTTAAAAATTTTTATTTTTAACATCTATTTGATAGACGTATTTCTTTGTGTTAAGTAACTAGTTGAAAGTGTTTAAATTATTAGGAAAAGCTGAATACCCTTTAGATGTATATCAGGGAAATTTTAAAATTATAGTTAGGGAAATTTTTTTCTCAGATTCTGTAGCCACCCTGTATGAAATCTTGTCTCATCCTGTTTTATTAATATGTTTTAAGTGATTTGTGAACACATCGTTACCACCACGCCAAAAACCTGAATCTGCATTCGTAATTAGGTAAAATCCTAGAAGTGGGTTTGGGTTGGCATAAATTCTTCAGAAAAATATTTTGAACTTTTCAAAAAATAGATATTGTGTTTTAGGGTCACGTTTTCTAACTAAATTTTTTAAGTGTAATAATTTAAATTGAATTAATAAGTTTTAAAAATCTGAAGGTTGCGGGTGCAATAAAGTTCAGCATTAAGCAGTTCAATTTAATCTTTTCCAAATAGTGTAAAAGGGCTCTAAATATACCCGCTTTTCCAGCCTACAAAGAAATCGTTGCATGAGAAAAACGGTTTAATTTATTTATTGAATTTGGTGAAAAAAAATTTAGTCGAACAACCATGGTTTTAAAAAGTTTTAACGTTTCTATGGATACTGTTTTTTAAACTTTGAATTTGAAAGACATTGGTGCTCTAAGCTCAACACCTAAAAATACCGATTTGTTCTTGTCTAAATGCATAATTGAGAAAATCGATTCAATCCTATTCAGAAAAACTCGATTCTAGAAATGGATTAGAGAGTGCGATTAAATATTCATCTCTTCTTACAAACAGATCATGGATTGCTTTTCGCGGATTCTTTTCCCTAGTTGCTTCTTTTTTTACGCTGATACTTATAAAAGATTTTTTGCTGGATTATTTATTCGAAAAATAAGAGTAAAAAAGTTTTCAGAGCTATTCTGTATCCATTGCAACGTGTATTGAAGGTAAATAGGAACAACTAATGAAGTTATTTAAACTGAAAGGTTGCTGTGGGGGGAGCATTTAATTTTACATCAAATTACTATTTAATATTTCTTACTATTTTTCCCTCTTGATTCAAAAGGAAGCAAGAAAAACACATATACAATAACTTTTTTCTTTTCTGAATCTATATATATAAAATCCAAATACGGGTGATTCATTCATTCATCATCATTCATAACACTCATCACGAAATCTCCAAAACTGCCGGACCGATTGGCTTGAAATTTGACAGAGACCTTCCTCTCAGCCATTAGACGCGCACTAAGAAACGATTTTAAAATCGAACGACTCCTTCCCTGTTTTTCGGCGCTTTTTCTACCCCGTTTTACCCATTGAAATAGCATTATACATTGTTGAAATGCATAAAATGCAGGGTTTACTTCTCTATCTTATGGCGACGTCTTGCCTCTCTTGAATGAATATAACTGATTAACATTTATACATATTTTATTATTTACAACAAAATTTATGAAGAAAAACAGTGTGAATATCTGTATTTAAATATTATAACAGTTTTCAGAAAACCGAAGTAAATTAAAATAATTAATTTACTTTCTTTAATATTTTAATTTCTCAAAAAAATATATTTAAATAGCAAGAATTTAAAAGTTTCCAAAGAAACAGAGCTAAAATTTTATTGCTTCATAGCGGAATTGGTTTACTAGACTATAATCACTAGATTTTTATTATAACTAGCAATCTGTTTTTACTCTTTCAGAGAAGCTTTTAAAGAAGTTGGTTTTATTAAAAAGAAGACAAGCTTACTTGATAACTTTTTATCGAGGGATTTTTGAAATTTATTTTATTTGGAAATTTATTTTTTGCGGAATTTTAAAAGGATAGCGGGAATACTTTAAGAAAATTCTGTTTAAGATTTTAAACACTGGATTTCAAATGACAGAGACGATTTCAAGTAGATTGTTTTTATTACATATAGGAAGGATAAATGTTTAATAGACAAAAAATCGGGATGGAATGAGATATCACAGTTGGAACTGGGATGAGAAAAAGGCACATGGAATACTGAGATGAAAATTATCGGGTACACCGGATTCTGAAAATTATCGGGAACACCGGGTTATGAAAATTATCGGGAAAACCGGGACATTTAAATTATCGGGAACACCGGGTTATGAAAAGGTACCGAGAAGACCGGGATATGAAAAGGTAGCGGGAACATCCGGATATGAAAAGGTACACTTTAAAAGGTACATTTTAAACACTAGATTTAAAAAAAGAGATGATTTCAATGTGATTTTTTTATCACATGGAAAGGATAAATATTTGATGGAATGAGGTGTCACAGTTGGAACTGGGACGGGGAAAAGGAACCGGGAATACCGGGATGAAAATTATTGGAAACACCTGGATATGAAAATTATCGGGAACTGGGACATGAAAAGGTACCGGGAACATCCGGATAAAAAGGTACCGGGAAAACCGGGTTATGAAAACTATCGGGAACATGAAAATCGGAAATGAAGCTATCGGGAACTATCGAGAATATGAAAAAGTACTGGGGACACCGGGGTTATTGGTGATTCGAAAAATCGGACATATAACTTGGGAGAACTTTAAAAAAGGAATTAATACACTCCACCCGTGCAAGGCCGGGCAAATCAGCTAGTTGTTTTATAAAATGGTTTTTTCCTTCATAGTTTTTAATATTCAAATAAGCATACGTCAATTAAAGAAATGTGTTGAAATACTATTATCTTGTACCTTTAATTAAATAATAATGTTTTATACTTTCCTTTCTTTAATATTATGTTCTGTTTCTTGATTTTAATAGTTAAAATCATCCCTGAACCTAACTCTGTTTATTTCTGTATGATGTTTTTTAAAAGCATGTTATACTTTTAGGTAGATATAATTATGTTTTATTATTTAATCAATATAATTTTATATTCTACGAGTAGTACAAGTGTGGTAACCATGAGCTTCAGGAACCTTTGGCCAACTGGAATACGTTTTCGATGGAAAAGGCGGACTAATATCACATTTTTCGGTCCAAAGTGATAAAATTGCAAAAAGTGACGAAAACTGGTGATTCGATTAAGACAGAGCCATTAAGAGCTCGATTTGCCCATTAACACTTAATCTTGTTAACAGATCAAGGGAAAAAGATGGGCAACATTCTTTACTTCGGAACCTGATTCAAAGTTCTTTGAATTTGAAGGAAATGTGATTTTTTTTATTTTATATCAAGTTAAAGTTTATTTGCAATGGTTCATTGAAAGTGAGTTATGGTCATTTAAAAGCAAAGTTTCGTTCATACAAGTATTCTTAAAACACTTAATTTTTATTCAGAAGAGAAATAAATGCATGAACTTCATAGTTTTCAAGTTAAATATACCTTACTTCATATAATTTTTAACAAACAAAATTTAAAATGCTAAGAACTTTAAAATACTTTGAATTGAAGGATTTATCTTAGTACTTTTGTTTGAATGCTTCAACCACACTTATTCTAAATGGGCTCAATTCACGTGATGTCAGCGATCACATGATAGCATAGAATCACGTGTTAATCAATACTAACGCCCTCTGGCAATAAATAATTGACCCCATTGTATTGAAAATTTGGCCAGATTTTCTTAAACACCGATAAAATGTAGCACATGTTTCTCATGCCTATACTACAAAATTTTAAAAATGTAAAATTTGTTTAAAATTTAAATAAATAGCATCTTGTTTTCTAAAAGCGTCCTTACAAATTTAATAGTAGGTTTTTGAGTTGGCTTTCAAAAACTATTAATTTTAAATTATCAGGTGATATGGGTAAACTAAAAATATAACGGACATTTATTTTATCCAGCTGAATAATAAAAAGAATAGTTTCGACAAGTTATTTTGAAAAACATTTCTTAAAGCTATTATTCATTCTTTGAGTTTTTCCCCTTGTCTGAATGTCAGCCAAAAATACTTTACTCTGAAATCCAAGCTTTTTCATTATTTCAATTTGATCCTTTCATCAGGAAAAACTCCGTGGCACGTACCAATAAAACGGGTTTTATCTCAAAACCCAAGCAGTTCTGACGGTGTTGAAAACTCAAGAAATATGCTGCTCTAGAATTCAGTTATAGAATGTCCATGTTTTTCTGTTTTCCTCTGCTTAGAGTTGCAATATGAATTTATCTTCGATTTTTTGTGTATATACGGAAATCTATAAATTGATTTAAGATCTAAGCTTTGAGTGAATTTTGCGTCATACTCGCATGTATGTATATCAGTATAGTTCTTAACGATAGAAAAAAAATGGAAAAATTTGGCTTCAAAAGCATTTTAGCTAGTTTTAATATGGTTGGCAGATAACAGAATAGTACCCTTTTATTACTTAAAGCTTTTACTCTCTTATCGGTGAAAACAACAATAACTATCGCACAAAAAATAAAATATTTTAATTGTGGCCAGGTAAAATGGTGAATGAGCATATTTAATTTGAAAGATCCTGATTTGAGACCGGCATAAAATTTTTGGAATAAACTTCTACATTTAAGATTCTACATAAATACTACATGTTTCTGTTGAAGAGTTTCCATAATCGATTCTCCAACATCAAATGCAAGGGCTTCTTCTGTAACCCGTGGTAAGGAATAGATCGACATAGCAAGGCTTTGGACAGTAGGGCTTTCCCTCCTCTACGACAGCCTTGACAGGATCGAGCACTCTATGGCACTTGTTACAGCGGAGACAGGAGCGGTGCCATGCTCGTTTTATCAGAAGCACTTTTTCAGCTGAAAAGCAGGGAGTTATTCTCAATGGATTCCTTTCCACATGAGATATCCTCACGTGTTATACCTTTTTCTTAAAAATTATACGAGTGTGTAATTCTACATTAATGGGGCTGTTAATATACAGGGTGGTCCTAAATTCGTAGTACAAACTGGGTAGGGTAGGTAGAGGAGACCTAGACAAGCATATTCCGAATAGGAAGAGGGGGCGGAGATACACCGTTAAAGAGCTAGGACCTAATGTAGTGCGAGACAGTGGCGGCTCGTCCATAGGAGCACAGGAGCACGTGAACACCCAGTGAAAAAATAGAAATAAACCCAAATATAAAGATACACAAATATCAAAAGAAAACAAAACATAAATCATTCTCAAATTCTTTTTCATACTCAGAATCAAGTTTCTACCCCCCCCCTTTCACCTGTCAGCAAAAAAATTATTGCCGGAAACGCAAAAGATTTGTGTTTACCAAATAAAGAGAATATTATTATTTTTCTTTCCTTATACGCACGTGTGAGCGAAGAAACTGAATGAGTCGGAAGAAACCTCGACTTCTCGCCGGAGAACATTTGGGCTTAAGGCAACACATTGGAGATCCCCGTGCGCACAGATTTTGTGTGCCGAGGCTTACGGTTTTGAGGTTAAGCTTGCTTTTTTGTGGTCTGGATTTTTTTCCCGGATTGAAAAACGAGATAAGAACCTTTTGAAAGTATCATTAATTTTTTCACGTCAGCTAATTTGTAATAATTTATTCTTTTGTTACTGGTTATTTTTTTAAAGTGACGTTGGAGTAAAATTACAGATCTTTAAAATTACACATCACCTGTATTTTTCACAATCAATTGTTCGATTAAGCATATATAACAAGCACTATGAGTAGACAGAGAAAGTGCTCTTGTCATGCTCCTAATTAAAAAAATTACGATTAGGTATTATGCATGATTTTTATGAAAGTGTCAAAAATTTGTTTGCTTCAATAAAGGTTAGACGAGTGGACATCATGCATAAAAGTTGTTTTTGAGGTATTATGTAATAGGCTAGGGGTATTATAAAAAATAAAGGCCTTCTTTATCATAATTTTTGCTTATTTCCATTAAACGCATATTTAAAAAATAAAAATGCATGCAGTGAAAAATTTAGGAAACTTAAAATAACTCTCCTGAAATAAATAAATTTGTTCGAAAACAAGTTTTCTTTATGTATTCGTCCAACATCCCTTCTCTATCTTGCTCTTGTGTAAATTTTATTTCATATTACAAAGGGTGTGAACACCCTGTTAATAAACTCACGAGCCGCCACTGGTGCGAGAGCGTTACAAAAGGACGTTTTGCGAAGGCCCGTTTAACGAAAAAAAACCCAATGAAATGAAAACATTTATTGCATGAGGTACAGCAGTATCCGTACTACTTACACCATAAATTTGATAGAAATTGGACCACTTGCTAAACCGTGGGGTGAGTTTTAAAACGCGCAGTAGTAATCTTTTAGCCAAAGAATGGAGTTCCCTTAATGGTATTTAGAAAAATGATGATCGGGGAAGGAATTTTCGATGATCATACATTGATCATTGAAATTGTATGATCATTGAAAATTCCTTCCTCGATCATCATTTTTCTAAATATCCTTACACTAATTTAAAGGAACTCCATTCTTAGGCTAAAAGATTAATACTGCATGTTTTAAAACTCACCCCACGGTTTAGCAAGTGGTCCAATTTATATCAAATTTATGATGTAAGTAGTACGGATATTGCTGTACCTCACGCAATAAATTTTTTCATTTCATTATGTTTTTTTTTTCGTTAAACGGGCCTTGGCAAAACATCCTTTTGTAACGCTCTCGCACTACATTAGGTCCTAGCTCTTTTTTTTATTTAAAAACAAATATAAATCTCCTCGTGTACCACACAGTATGCCACGAGGCTTACGAACGTACACTGTTAAAAAAATAGCTCAACCTTTCACCACAAACTGGTTCAAATTTAGCTGCAACCTAAGTTTGGTAAAAGGTTTCACCAAGTTTTCGTGCTTTCTCTAGTGAAAGTACCGGATTTCACTAGTGAAAGTTCCGAAAACTTGGTGAAACCTGTTACCAAACCTAGGTTGCAGCTAAATTTGAACCAGTTTGTGGTGAAACACTACAACCTTTCACCACAAACTGGTGAAAGGTTGAACTGTTTTTTTTAACAGTGTAAGTAAAAGAAAATTGAATTAAAATCTAAAAATTTAAACTATGGACAAAACTAGAAAATAGAATAAAAGTCTCAAACTTCTCAACCAGACTGGAATAAACGGGCGGCCAGCGTATGAAAATGCTACAGTCGAGTCCGCTTAATGTGATCGCAATTTTCCGAGATGAAATTGATAACATTATCCGATTGATAACAATAAGCGATTCCATATAAAAAAGCAACAAAAGGTGTAACCATATTGTTTGCTTTATAATCAAAATTATGTAATCGTAATTAATGTATGTAAAACAATTTTACACTATGTACTTGGCAACTTATAATTTTTATTGTAAAATATGAGTAATCCAATGTATAAAAATTAAATAATCTCTTACTTTGTAATTTCATTTGTTAGTACCACAGAGTTAGTACAAACTACACCTATGTGATTCCGCTCATACATTCGTTTTCTTTTGACATCCAGACAAGATCAACGCAAACTTTCAAATATTTACATGGAAGAGGCTAAAACATAATCACTGAAATTAATCTGAATTCCACTAAACAAGGGAAAAAATCAAAATCTCAATCGGAAACATCTGCAAGGCGCCAATGATGATAATCCAATCACAAGCATTGCTTCGCTCCCCCCCCCCCCTTTAACAGTTTTCGATGCAGTTTTCTCTTTCAATGTATGCGGAGAGCATCGAATATTTTCTTTTTCTTACAATCAAACTAAAGAAATATAACGGAGCAGCTGTAAGCTCATACTGAGTTTCAGAAAAAGCAATTGACCTTCAAAATGAAACTTGAAAACGGACGTTTTTTAGGGAATATATACAAATTTTGATAACATTAAGCGGCGTGTAGATACTTAGTTGATCACATTAAGCGATGTGTTTTACATTAAATTTAGTAGGAATGATCGGGACCTGTTGAATTCGATAACATTATCCGATTGATAACATTAACCGTGATCACATTAAGCGGATTCGACTGTATTTAAATCCCTTCTAAATACAGATCTACAGTTTGTATGTAGATTGCAGTGCAGAAGGACATGCTCCACTGTTTCATCCCCACTGCCACAGGCACAACTGCCAGAAGGTAAAATTCCAAATCTACACAGGTAGGTCCTAAAATTTCCATGGCCAGTTAAAATCTGAGTCAATTTAAATTCTGTTGAGAAATATTTACACTTTAGACGATTAGTAATACTCGGAAAGAAACTCTTTGTCCACTGGGCATTTGACGAGGCGAGATATTCTGGGTTCCAGTCTTCGATAGTTTTCTCTCTAGAGACAGCAGACTTCCAGTGGGACGCCGGAACACTCATCCCCAAATCAATATCAAGTCTTGTAGCCTGTTCAGCAAGCTGATCCGCTCTCTCATTTCCAAAGTTTCCACTATGCCCGCGAATGTAAGCAAAATGAATTTCGGCAACGTTTTCAAGTGCACAAATAATGGAGTGAATCCCCACCACAAGACCCTCCGTGGCAACTAGATAACTTAAAATATACGTCCTAGCTTTTTAACGGTGTAACTGCTCCCTCCATTCCTATTCGAAATATGCTTGTCTAGGTCTCCTCTACCTACCCTACCCAGTTTGTACCACGAATTTAGGACCACCCTGTATTACGTAAGTACCTAAGGAAAGAGGGATAGCTATCTTTGCCTTTTTAAGCCGGAGAATGATCATTCGTAAGACATTGAAAGCGCGTAACTTAGTATTGGGGATTCGGGCATTTGCTTGCGTAATTTTAAAAGGGAGTATCCTTTACTTCTTTTTGCTGACAAGGGGGGGAGAGGGTCAAAAATGTCCAAAAGATGCTTCACAAAATATATTTGATCAAGCCGCAGAACAGGTTAATTTTGAAGGTAAGAACCGATACGTAATTCAACATAGTTTTAAAACTGCATTTAAATACTAGAAAGCTGCTTGGCTGCCTAATTTTTCTCACAGAGTAGTAACAATCATCAACTGCAATTAAAATCTAAAATCGGTTACTTTCCAAAAGTATCATTTGGTTGTTTATTGAAAAAGTTTTACTTCTCTTTTTATTTTTAGCTGAGAGAATTATCACTACTATATTTACATAATTTCTATCTGCATTTACGTTTGTTAATAATAAACATGAATAATACTCTCCATTTGGGTTTAAATTACTAATCGCACATAACAAAACCTACGGTACATAAAGTTTTTCTCTTACCATTGAAGACAATCTTGCCACAAGTGGGACACTCTGGATAATTATTTGCTTTGATCATTGTAAGCTGATATGGAAACTTGAATAAATTGAAATAATAAAATAAATTTTAAGAAATCAAATGATAGAGAAACATGCATGCGTTGGGAAAATAAGTTGAAAATGGGGTTAAGTTGTAATGTTGGATATATGAAACGTGCAAAAATATTTTAAAGGAGGATATGAAAACTTTTATTGGGTGGTTCACTAGTTTCTTTCGTGTATTTTCTTAAAAGTATTATAGATTTAGAATGGATATTTGCAGTAATTTTTTTTAATTTAAATGTATTCAGAATGGCTTAAAACTTCCAAAAACATTTTAATTGACATTTCAAAGCCCTAAATCTTAAGTTATTTTTAGTTAAAAATTATCTTCTTTTCTGTTTGAGCTGAAACAGCTTGGGACATCAAATTTGCCTTGTTTACTATCATTCCGCTTTGAAATACACTGAGCTAAAAAAACAAACTCAAATTGTTTCAAATCAAAAATTTTTGTTTTATAGCTCAGTGTCAGTGTTGAAATATTGAGTTCTAGTTTTTTTAAAGCCTAGTGTTTCGATGAAAACGGTGTTTCCCACATTTCCAAGAGGCACGCTTGACGTCACACTGTTAGGCGCTTTCTGTAAAAAAAATAACTCATAATTAACTGAAAAAAATTTGTGGGAAAAGACAAGCATATTTTTGGAATCAGGAGAAAATTTTTAATAATTTAAAATTGGATATTCAGAATTTTAAGAGAGATGCTGCAATTCTCCATTACATTTTATACCAAATATAGTTTTTAATTAGAAAGGGAAAAATATATGAAAGCATTATAAACCTATAATAGTGAAAGATTAAACGAAAAACTATGAAATATTTTTTTGTTTTTATTATTACTTTTTCTTATCTAGGATTTAGACGTTTGTATTTTTTGGGGTTCTGCTACTGGTATCGTGTAAAATGATTCTAAGTTTTGAACAGTTTCCCATTGATTGTATTCAAAAATCGAAATCACACAAGAACAAAATCATCAAATAGAAACCTTTAAATGAAAGTTTTTACTAACAAAAAAGCAAGATTTCTGTGATGTCTGAGGAATTTCAATCATCTTGAAAGGAACAATTTTTCTATGGTGATAAAAAGGTGATATTTTCTTATTTTTCCTGGGGTTATCTGTACAAAAAAATTCCTCTTTACTTGTACTCAAGTTTAAAAAATGTGTTTATTTTAAAACACGGGGAAGAACTTCAGCGAAATTAAGACCTAGTACTTGAATAAGCCTAATTAATATGAGGAATGATATATCCATAAAATAAGGTATTAAAACCTTTTCAGAATTAAGAATATAGATTGCTATATTCACGTTTGATTTAAAATGTCATATAATCTATACTTCCTGGAAAAAATAATACTGACTTTTTCGTTTTTTATACCTCCAGTTTCACTGTTTTTAGAACAAACTATTATGAAGAAGAGTATCTCCAATTTATTTGGGAAAATGGAAATTTCCTTTCTTTTAATACTAGCTGATATGCCCGGGCTTGCACAGGTGAAGTTATAGCTCCCTTCTTTAAAATTTTAATACATGCTATACCTTCTTTAATTGAGTGAAAGGTAATCCAGTTTTCAAGCAATAATTCAATATAATTTTTGAATGATTTCCACATTTACCACATGAAAAAATATTCTAAAAATTATTTAAAATTGCTCAATTAGATCCCTTGATTAATCATATCTTCAAGAATAAACGTTTTCGGTGAAATTATTCATTTATTAACGCATATTCCATTTTGCACTTTAAGAAAAATCAATATTTTCTAGTAGAATGGGCTTTAAAATTTTCAATAATTTTTGGTTTAACCAATATTAAGGGGGTAGGTGCACGCAGCTGAATCCCTATTTCCGTAATGTTAGAAATGAGGATTTCTAAGGTACATTTTTAAAATATCTACTGAATCAAAGTTCCCAAATTTTTTTGTGAGTATTCCCTGAACTGTATTACAATTATTACATACTTTGACATGAGCTTTTAGGGCTATTATGTCTGTTTTATTTATATTATCTGAATGAACTTAGGTTTTTCTCAAAAAGACTGAAATGTCATGATGTTTTATGCTATACCTTCAGTTTAAAGGAATAATTTTTTGAGAAACCCCTGTGCTAATGTATGTAACATAGCGTCATTAGTAATGATACCAAGTTATAAGTTGTTTGTTATGATAGATTTTGAGAAAATTTTCCTTTTTTGGTAAAAAATTCAGTTTTGTGAAAAATGGAAATTTAGTAAAAAGCTTACTTATTAGTAGTGCATTAATTATTTCCGTAAAAAATAATTAAACTTACTTCTAATCCGCGTACCTACCCCCTTAAATGGTTGTCCCATAAGTTCTGCTACTATTTTCAAAGTTTTGTGTTTGAAAATTTTTTATGAAAAACTGGTAAAAGGTGGAGATTTCAAACAAAAGGGATTTTGATTTATGCATATTTATGAACATAATGTGTGATTTGGTAGTTCTCGTGATATTTTTTCTTTTCAAAATGACGATGACGGTTTGAAAAAAAGACCGCAAACGACGATTTTCGCGTAATTTTTTTCTTTTGTTTAAAAAACTAGGAAGAATGCATAATTCATGGCTAAAAAAAGTTTTTTGAAATGTTTTACTGCATTTTTGAAATGTTTAGTTTAAGATGTCATAGTTTCAAGATGATTCGATAACTTTAACTTAGGAAATTTTGATCTCAAACATAACATCTATTACAAAAAACTTACCTCAGTAATGTTAGTAATTTCAAAGAAATTTTCACTAAAAAAGCATCAAAATCAATAAAAAAGCTTACGAAATACCGAAGTACTCAAAATATGCGGTATATTAAATTTTATCTGAACTTAAGTTTAGTGAGCACAATTCAAGCGCGCAACGTTTTAGCTTATCAGAATTACAGTCGCTGAACTTATGCTAAGCGAACAAAGCAATTATTTGATTCATATACGAAAACACTACAATAAAAACAACTCGTTGGAATTTAAAAATAAACCAATTCAACAATATTATGAAAAGAGGCTTTCAATGTTTTAAACCGTTGAAAAAAGCATTATGGTTCAAAAAACATCTGCCTTTAATTTGCTTCATACCAGCTGCTTAGAAAAACAATAGGTGTGCTTAAAAAACACGTGAAATTGCCAATATATGAAGTTTTAAAGTCAAAATTTCCTACCTTAAACTTATCGAATCATCTTGAAACTATGACATCTTAATCTTAACATTTCAAATATATAGTAAAACTTTTTTTAGCCATGAACTATGCGTTCTTCCTAGTTTTTTAAACAAAAGAAAAAAATTACACAAAAATTGTCGTTTTTGGTCTTTTTTTCAAACCGCCATTTTGAAAAGAAATAGTATCACGAGAACTACCAAAATCACCCATTATATTCATAAATATACATATATCAAAATCTTCTTTGTTTGAAATCTCCACCTATTACCAGTTTTTCATAAAAAATTTTCAAAGACAAAACTTCGTAAAAAGTAACAGAACTTATGGGACAACCCAATATTATCACATCACCGTTTGATTTTACATCTTCATTTCCATGGATACTATTTTAACAACAATGATGTTCCATGAAACTTTTAATATAATAATTAGAAAAACTCTCAAATAAAAATATGTTAAACAATACATAAAACTTTTAAATTTCATTGAAATATATATTTAAATTAAATTTTTAAATATAGTGTTTCTTTTAAAAACTTGATGTTTAGCATTAAGTTTTCTTTGTAACAAGGGAGTGAACAGATCACTTCTTGAGAAGAAATAAAGCTATTTCAGCAAAATGACCATAAAAAGGGTCAAAAGATGGTCTCGTCGAAACATCCTGTTTTTCCTTTAGTTTTTTAGCTACACTGGTGTTCAAAATTAAGAGAAATTGCACATTTGTTCGATTTTCTCCAGATCTACTGGATAGATTTTGATGAAATTTGGTATGAATATAGTTTGATTGAATACTTACTAATTTAAAAATTCATTAAACAAGTAAGATCAGATTTGTGTGTTCCTTTCTTTCTTGTAAAAAATAAACTTCCTTTAGTATGTGTAAAACGAAAATTAAGTTTTAACGAGACATCTAATAGTTAAGACGAATTTCTTCGGTGTTACTATTTCTTCGATATTGCTACTACTATTTATTTCATCATCACTTCAAAATAATAACTAACAATTTTATAATTTGTAAATAAATTTTAAGTAGGTACATAATAAGGATATCCTCTAAGAAAATTAAAGTATTGCAAAACAAATTATATACATTAGTTTGCTTGAACCTACTTGTCCCTTAATAGATATACTAATAAATTTCATTGAATAGTAAATATATATCAAATCAGAAAAAAGACATAAATGCTAATGAGATTCTGATGAACTATTTATTAGATTTCCCTTTGTTTACCACTTGTTCTTCTTGCTTAGCGCAACATGATCTCACTTAATTCTTGCGCCATAAGACGTTAACCAAACGTAATTTAAATGAAATTCAGTTTGTTGCATAGTTAGTCATGGCTGACTGGATACTAGATAGTATAGGTTTGCATATAGTTTTATGTACCTTTATTTAAATTTTCCTGTTAATGTTTTTTCTAAGTTTCATGTTTATGTTAGTAAAAAATTTTTATTTTTTGTTTGTAATTTTTCAGGTCGTTCTTTTATAATATTCCGCAGGAGTATAAAGGGACCTACTGAAATTTATTTTCTCAAGTTTTTCTAAATTATTGTATTGGAATACCAACTAGAATTTTTCAAGTATGTTTACTGAGAAATGATAAAACACAATACAATATAAATTTTAAAAAAAGTTTGTAATTTTTTTATTTTTAATTAAATAATTAGATTTGTGAGTTAATTATGCGGTGCTGGTTAATCCAGGATTTTAGCAATTTCTTCCGATCGATAGAGATATTATACTGCATCTGTTTAAATACTTTGAAAACAACTTGGCGGTATTTAACGGGGCAGATAATAGAATTGAACAGATGACAATAGCAAAATTTTTTGTATGAATGAAAAATGGTTGTCATCACCCCTCATGAGTATATTGCTTACTCTCTTTCTCTCCTTGAAGTAATTAATTTTAAGACAGGTGAAACTTTATATGCCTGCTTAGTTTTAAAACAAACACCACAAAAGACAGACAAGATATACACTTTATTGTCCAATAGGGAGATGATATAGTGTTCAGTCTCCGGACCCGTATAGCCTCTTTACGAATGAAAAACTACAATTTAGGTGCAATTGGAGTTTGGTTTAACCTTCTTGACGATTCCGTGGTAATTTCTCTTATCTCATAAACCTTCAAAATAAATTTTACTCTCTAGTCTGCTTTAACCCTTTATCTACTGGCACTACTTACAATTGCATAGAATCCTTTCGAATATATTGACGATACTTTGCAGGAACAGTCTTTCAGTTTTATTCTTCCAGGATTAAAAGCAGCTAAGATTCTATGATGAGTATTTTAGTGGGAAATTCGAATAGATTTAACTGAAGTCGTGCTTTCAGCTGCCATTTCGATCGGATTCCCATGATTGCAATTTTCGTTCCCGCAAAAAAGTAGTTAAAGTCAAAAGTAAAGAGTAGGGGAGAGTGCTATACCTAAGGACGGTTGTACCTTCAGCCACCGCATTTTAAATTCGGAAAAAAATGGAAATTTGAATTTGTGGTTGAATTTGAATGTAAACAGATGCTACCTAGTTGCTAACGTGAAATCAGCTCTTTAAAATAATATTTATATTTAATATAATAAATTAACTGTTTTTAGGTGCTCAAAGTTTTTTTTAGTGCATCACTACATTAATATTTTTCTTCACCCTAAATTATAATGCAATAAAATGTGATATTAGGGGTGAATCCCCGAGATTTTGACTTTTTATTTTTGATATTAGAAATTGTCAGATCTCAATTCTTTTATTTTTTATAGAACTTTAAATGCAAAAACACCTGGTGTTGTACCTTCGGACACCATACGTGTTGTACCTACGGACACGTTCTTGTGGGTGTCTGGCGTTTTTGAATCAGGTTTCATTAAAGTGAATGCATTTAATGTATATTAAATTAATTCTAAATGGTTATCTATTTGTCGGCGATTCTTTTCAAGTGATTTTTAAATGAAAAATCAAATATTTTGTTATCTAAACAACTGTTTTAAATTTTTGATTTTACTTTGCATTTAATGTAAAATATAGTATAAAATCTTAAGCACCCTATCGCATTTAAGTGTGATGATAACAAAAAACTTGAAATTTCCAGCGAAGAAGATTTGCGAAAGTTATTAACACCAAATGCTTGCACAACTAAGTGTCGATCGGATTGTTTTTATGGATTAGTGAAGTGATCAGATCTATCAGCATGATTGATGAAACTATTACCTCAAATTTCGATCTGAAAATCCCATGTGATTTATGTATTTTTGGTAAAAAAATCAAGACTTTTATCAATCAACTTCGTTTTAAATGATCATTTACGATCTAAAACTACATTACTTTTAAAAATCTATTCCCAATTTTAAAAATGCTTGAAATAGTTTATTAAAAGGTAATACACCATTTAAAATGTTCATTTTAAGCTTTTATCAACTAAAAATTTCCTTTTTAAGGGTGCCCACAGGTACAACTGGGTCTGTCCATAGGGAGAGTACGTTGTTGTACCTATGGACACAAATTTCGTCAAGTTATTAAAATGAATTAAAAATCCAATTTTGAAGATTTTAGCTAACAAAAAATATTACCTTCTTTGCTAAGGTTATGACTATAGGTTGGGCACTTAAAATGTTAAAAATGTGATTTTACCTGTCTTAGAAAAATCCAAACGTGATTTTTGTCCAGAGGTACAACACTCTCCCCTATTATTTTTAAGACTTAAAACTGCGATAAAAAGTCCATGGTGTTTTTTTTGTATTGTGATGATATTTTACCACTCGGTGTACTAACAGTAATCAAAAGTATTAATTTAATTAATTGGCTATAGCGGATTAAATTTTCTATTGATTTTTTTTATTTATGTATATCCGTTAATTTTCAATTTAGTGACTAAAAAAGCTTTTTTGCACGAAAAAAATTGCAGAAAATCATAATGCAGTAGATAAAGGGTTAAAAGTGTCATTGCTGAAAGTAAATCAAGTTTTATCTCCGTAAATTATTCAAGGATTAACCAATATTTATGCAGGAGTTTTTTGTTAAAGTAAAACATTAATTTCACGTTTCTCTAATTATAATTGCAGGAGGGTTGTTTAAAAAGTAAGCTCCATTTTGCTGGAATTGTTAAATTGGTTAAGGGGAGTAAAGATTTTTTCCATGAGACATGGGAATCTGTAAGGTACCATTCAAGTTTAAAAATGGCCGTGTTCATAAAGATGCCATTCATATTTAACAACAGGAAATGTATATCTGATATGTATTTACAATGTAATTTAACTTAAAAGTCTTGTATCATGATTAAAAAGGCTCTTTATAGACACCTAGATATTTTGGGAAATTGTATAAACCAACCAGTCAATCAATGCAACTCTGCAGAGCAATGTAAAAATCAAATATTAAGAAAAAACTTTTCAATCACTTCACCAGAAAAATACATTTCAAAATTTTCCCTCATTTCATAATCTATTGCCGAACAGTAAACATTTTAAGCTCTTTTTTATTAATATTATTTTAAATAATTCCCTGATTTATATGACAAACTGAATTACTTTTTGGAAACAGTTAACTATCTAAATTGATTCATTCTAAGAAAGAAAAATCTTCGTTTTGTTGCTATTTACTTTCAATTTTCATTTTTATTTTTGAGTATTTGTTTTAATTTTGTATGTATTGTTAAACACATAAGTTCTGCATTTACCCATCGAATGGAAATACTTTCACTTAGATGGTGGCCTTAATTTCTAAAATATCTCCACAAAAAGTGACTTAAAAGTTAAAATAAAAGGATATACGTATTCTAAAGTTTGACACTTTATTATGTTTTGAAACTCTAAAAACAGAGGTGAAAAAAATCCTAGAAATTGTAAATCAGTTCTTCAGTTATTTCTAAAAATAAACGGGCTACAAGAATCAAGCTATAAAAAAACTCACCACATAAATTCACTACTGCTAAATTAGAAAGTGATTTTCTAAAAATTTACCTAAAGATGTGTGATAAAAAGGTTTCTTACATGTTAGTATGTGGTTTAATTGCTAAAATAGATCAAAACCAAAAAGAGAAAAAGTATAGCGTTTCAAAGATAAAATATTTATGTCTTTCGTGTAAAATACATTCTAAAAACAGTAAACAAGGGAGGAAAAAGTCGAATGAAAAATTAAAAATTTAAAGACAGGGTTTAGTTTAAAAAGAACTTAATTGAGATAAGAAAAATCACGCATCTGGGTGTTTTTAATTTCCAACGGAGTATGTCTAACTCTACACTTGGGGCACGTGGTTCTGGTTACAAAAACATACTTAATATTTTCTTGAAAAATAGAAGTGGCAGTTCTTTAAAAAAAGAACAAGGTCCTTCTCTGAGGAAGAATAGTTCAGATTGACTTTACACATAAGCTGCGCCTTGTTTTAAGTTGGAGGTGACAAATAGGGGGTTTACGGGTGCAGTCCGGATCGAGAGTATGCTGTTCTTGAGCATCGGAGAGTCACAAACGTCATCCTGGGCGTCCTGAAAAAATTAATAAGGTTCTGTAACGTTGTATTGCTAAGTACGAAATCGAATGCTGTGGTTGTAGAATACACACTAAACTGTTTTGTAGACGGCAGATATTCAAAAACCACTATAAGCGCGTTTATAGTTGTGCGATTTAACACTGTTGGTCGGAACAAACGGGGGAGAACTAGAGAATTTCAGAAGACTATTTAGATTTCCTCTTTCACTCTCTTTTTTATACGGGGTTTTTTAAGAAGTCTGCCAAAACAATGCACATCCAGATTCCGTACGTGGGGTACATAAAAATGCCCAAAGAACCGTCTATGAACCTACTGAATGCGACAGAAAATACAGTTTCGCGTCACATCCGGTATGCGCTAAAAAGGGTTTATGAAAAACGTGAACATGGTTATTTGGGTATGTTTGCAAACTAATTAGCTACAAATACCCTCTGCTCACGCATGCACGCATGGTGAAATGAAATAATGAAGTTTTAATAGGGTATGACGTCAAATTTTCCGAGAAGGTATAGTTCTTAAGGCATTTTTATGTATACTCTATGCAAGGAACCTTTCTGTGTCGAGTTAAGGGGATTGGTTGAAAAACCCTTTATATTTATTTATCTTTTATCAACTAAAGTTTCTCACATCTGAGTTTTGAGTTATGATTGAGATAAGAATATGGTTTTTATTTACTGCGCTTATTAGATATGGGCGACAAAACAAGGGTGTAGCCAAGTTTATTCTTTCTCTCTTATACCCTCCCTGTATTCAAACATTATTCTCTTGACTACAAGGAACAATCAAAAACATCCCCGTATCTCGACATACATACCCCGAAAGATGACACTTTCCTTTCAAAATATTTCTGATTAACCACCTAAAACTTAAACCTAATTTCTACCACAATTTTCTGAACTATTACATACACATCAAATTAAAAGTAACTAATTTCGCTTAACTTTTATGGCATTATTTTAGGCCGTGGTTTGTTTTTTAAGCTCTGGTTGGTCATTAACCTTTTCAAAATAAGTAAATACCTAATATCTTTCGAAGTTGAAAAGTAATATTTAGGGTTAGTTATTATACATCATTTTTAAACCTAATATTTTGGTCATTTTGTCCTTTTTTGGAACCAAATACTTCAGTTCCAACACAATATTCTAATAAGACCGTCCTATATTTTCATAGCTTTCGTAAACATTGGTCATCTGAATCCTGCAAAGGATCTATTTCAATGTCCGATTCTACTCTTTAGACAATGTCTGTTCTCACAATTATATTTCCATTGTGTCAAAATGTCGTTCTCGGTTAAAGAGACAACCTATCACCTCTTTGGTTTGTAGTCCCGTGTGTTGCTATTTGAATAACAGATACAGATTTGTATCAATACTATAGAGACACTATGGCAGTAGCAACTTAAAAGATATACATATTTAATACTTTGTGAAAATTTATCAGTATCATAAAATACTCGGCTCATTAATCATTCATATATTGTTAATTTCATTATTAAACCTAACAACCATCCAAATTATTAGCTACATGGTTTTAATACACACATGTTGTTTTGCGCAGAGAAAAGATACTACTAAACAACAAGAATAATCTATGACATTTTTTGGTTACCCACAGTGAGGATAAGAACTGAGGGAGTTATAAAAGTGTTTTAAAAATTAAAACATCAATTTATTTACATGAAACAACCCTTTTCCTACATGAATGCTATGGGTTCATTATTTGAAAATTCATGTTTATTGAAATTACAAACGTTTAATTTTCATGTTAAATTTGTGGTATTAGCAAATTATTTAGAATGTCTAAAATAATAGGCACAGAAAAAATAGGTACAGTAAAACAACCACAATATTTATTATCATTGAGTTTAAACCAAAAGACCATAAGACCTATTAAACTAAGCGATTTAATCAAACGAAAGCATAAAAGTCATTCCTTCACTATAAATAATACTATTGCAATTCCCTAATAAACAAAAATTCTGTGTGAAATTGTCTTCTGGATATTTTTTTAAACATCACCATAAAACACTAAGAAAATTTTTAATTTAAATAATCATTTTAATTTTTGCCGTGTTCTCTTAAACAGTTCGCCACTTCACTTCCTCGTTCGGGATTAGTTCCAACACAATCAAATCACCCACACAACCTCTGTTGAACTCTTAAAACCACGGCAAATCGTAATTGCAATACAAACAGCACTTCACAACTTCATGAACACCATCAGGCTGCATAATTTCAGTTCATTCGATAGAACAGGGGCTGAGTTCGTTATCTCTTTCTCCGTCCGACCCATTAGCAGATAAAAAGAAGTGCCTTAATGTCTTCTGAATCCCGATGCACGCCAGGAAAAAGACTTGACTCTGATTCCGGGAGTTATCTTAATTGGAGTGCATTATCTCCGCTACTGGTTTCTTTTGTTAATATATATTAAAACTACATTTCCTTGTTATGAGGTGGCTAGAAGTCATAATTGGGAAGTAAACACCTATTGAAATTAGCGATTTAGACTATTGCATATCAACACACAGGCTCTAAATAACCAGTTTTAAATTTTTTCAGATTTTTTAAAACACTGATTAATTTGTAATCCTTATTTAAAAGTTCCAAAGGAGAAAGCTGCCAATGAGCTACTAATGCAAAGGAGCTGCCGCTCGCTTAAACTGTTCTAACCAATCGAGTGCTCGAATCGAGTGCTCGAATTTGAAAGAGTATTTACTAGCTAATTGATGGATTCATTTAACAATTTATAAACTAAGTTTAAGATCCCCTCTTTGGATTTGGTGTTGGTGAGGAGAGATACAGTACTTTTGTTGTATTGTTAACAATACTGCTTGACCAACGATTTACCAGAAATACTCACAAGTCACAAGGGAAAGGCTCGAGGGTGGTATATCGATATCGGATGAAGATTTGTACTATGAGAGCTCACCCAAATACTAGTAGTTATTTTCCAAAATATAAAAGCACAGTGCTCCCTCTCCGAAAAATCACTCTCAAGCTTTTACGTATCGTTTTATAGTAATACAACTAACAATGTATGTAAACAATGTGGTGATAGAGTGACCAATTCATTTACTACATCCAGCATAAATGCCTCAGCGGGTATTCTAACCTCGAACGTACGGCTTTGTAGTCAGATACTCTAACTTTAACCACTAGGCCTGTATCCCAGGATATAAATTTGTAAAACTGGAATGAAGTGAGATACATATAATTCATTAAATTTCTCATGTTTTGTTTTATGGATATAAGCGCAAATGTCACACTCACCGACGGTCGACAGTCCGAGAGAGTCGTATCAGCACAAGGAGTGGCATTGTACCGGGTGCAAGCGACCCTGTGGGGATAGAACAGAGAATGACAGTAAAACACAATGTTTATGGATGCTAACTGTGATCGTGGCTTTTTTCTACTCTATACAGGGTGTATCTGAAATGGTGCAACAAACTTTCAGGGATGATAGTAGACACTTAGACGAGTCAATCACATAGGATTTGGGGGGCCCAGACAAAATCAAAAATGGGCCGACACCCCAAAAAAATTATTCAAAATTCAATTTGTTGAAGAACTACTATTGGTAAAAATTAAATTATGGTCTCAAAATTTTTTTGTTTTTGCGTGCGCAAACAGTTTTCTAGAGCTGTTTCCAGAACAGCTGTTTGCTCAAGCAAAAAACAAACTTAAACAGGATCTCAAGTGTTTAATATTGATTTTATTTACGAGAAACTTTGGACTTAAGGATTTTCAACTATGATCTTTCAGATTATCAAATCAAAAGAAAGGATTTCGAAATACAAAATAAGGTTTTGGCAGAGTTTCCACATTTTTTGTGGTTTTTTAACTTTTTTCCTGATAAAACAAATTTTAAAGTGACGAATTTTGAGATAATTTTAAAGATCATACTAAACCACAATTTTGGAGACCCTAATTAAATTTTTACCAATAGTTAGTTCTTCTACAAATTGAATTTTTCAATAATTTTTTAAGGTGTCGCTCCATTTTTAACTCCCTGGGATTTGGTCTGGGACCCCCAAATCCTATGTGATTCTAACTCGTCTAGGTGTCTACTATCATCCCTGAAAGTTTGTTGCACCATTTCAGATACACCCTGTATATTTTACCTGCCTACGTTGCTGTAAAATTACTAAATGGTTTCACTCGCCCTAGCGCGGCTTTATCTTATTGGTTCGTAGCGACACACATTTTGAGTACATTTTTTTATCCTTTAGGCCAGGGGTCGCAAGTGATTTTACTTGGAGTCCAAATAATATTGAGAATTTTCTTCGAGGTCCGAAGTAAAAAAATAGGTTATTAGTACTATATTAGTTTAAATTATTATCTTTAGAATCACATAAATAATATAGAGATGTAATTTGAGTACACTGCCAGCTTAATTAAACTGTTAAATTTAATAATATTAGTAGTTGATTAATTAAATTTAATATTATTAGAATGGGGGTCTGGGGGTTCCCCCAGTTTTTTTAATTTGACCCTTAAAAACCGGGTTAAAGCTAATTTTTGTGGCATGAAACTACTAAATAATTATTTCCAAAATGTTATGGCGCGGTCCAAGAAATAACCTCACGCGGTCAGGATGCAAACCAGGGGCCGCCGGTTGCCGACTCCTCCTTAGGATCTTAAGGTGCTCCAAATAATAAAATCATTGGAATACTCCTCTGTCGGTAAAGCACTAAGACATTTATCTTCCTGCAATCGAGGTGTTTGCAGCAGCAAGCTAACTCCAATGAAAACCCTTTAGAGTTAGCTCTTCGTTGCTGCTATCACCTTAATTAGGAAAATTGATAGTAAAGGAAAATAAACTGCTCTCAATCTATCTTGAGGGGTGTTAGTGAGGTTTCAATGAAAGGATGCTCTCACCTGCCTAATGCACTTCCCCATGCAATCCGGTCCTCTCTTGCGGAAGTCGATCTGCACGCGCCACGGGAACACTCGCGGAGACACCTCGTTGGCGTCGTACTCATCCTCCTCAGTGGACGACGGAGCTAGAAAACACACTGGCGTTACAAAACATTGACGCTAGATTTAAGAACTCTTAAAATTTAACAAACTAGTAGGCGGTAGTGACCCTAGTTCAATAAGGCCCTATCGCCTTACTACCCCAAGTAACAAGGCCGTTAAGGCATCGGCTTCGGGATCGGAGGGTCCCGGGTTCGATTCCCGACACCGCTAAAGACCCAACGAGTATATGCGGAAAACGTGCTCGTTAAATCTGTGGGTCCGAAAGTCCTGTGGTCGATCATGGCGCAAGTACCGTGGGTCCAGGTCTCTGGAGACAATTTCCCTCCCTTCACAGACATGTCAAAATTGTGGCGGTGGCGTTAGATGGTGGCAGAATCTATCATCCGAGGCTTAAGTCGTACTCCTGCCATTCATTGGGCCTCACTTTATCAGGAGACGCACCCCCTTTGCCTTAAATCCTGTACGCTCTGCGGATGGAGCTTGGATATACCAAGTGGCATAAGAAACAACAACCCCAAATAACATACAATAATCTCCGATGTTGTTTTGTCACTTTTTAGTCCGCCAAAATGTTCTATAATATTAACCCTTTCAATCCTGAGCTACCCAAGAATACTATTGAGTCCTATAGAGAGTTTCGGGTGGCTAGGACAGAAATGGTTAAAGACATAGATTCTATGAATGCATCCGAACCTCTCTTACAAGCTTATTAAGATATTAGCCAATCATGAGGGTTCATAGTGTGCTGTCGTCTGGGGACTTGATTCATAATCTGAATGTTTTAACTTGTCTTCATTTGACATTTTACAGCATAGGTAGTACACCTTATAGTCTTTTCATTTTGAACTGGCGCTTGAAAATATTTCATTCCCCCACCACCGATCGGTAACCATAGCAACTATCCACGTCAAAGTGACGAAGAAGGCTTACTATTGGCTGCTCGAAGAGCGTACGCTTCTAGCGTGGGGGAAAGCACTATTTCTCAAGCGCCAATTCTAAATGAATAGAGTATAGGTCCATACCGCCCACAAGTGAACATTCGAGCTTTCATGGGTGGTAGGATTTTGTCGAATACCAGACACACGCTATTTTTTTAAATTTAATTGAAGATTTAGAAGTCTTTTGTAATTAATTATTACTACACGCTTTAGCTTTCTATATAACTATGTTTTATAAAATTTTAAAAGAACGTAATACCTAAGTATAAATCACATTTTATGTGGGCATAGGTTGGAGGTTGGAAATATTTTTATTATGAGAGAGATATATAAATGTGGGTGGTTTTTTGTTTGCAAGTTTACGTGACCAGCTGACGGTCATTCCACCGCCACCCAGACAGCTGACGATCATTTTTGTTATCAGGAAGGCCTAAACTACCATTTCCATCAAGTTTCATACACGAGAAGATGAATTTATTTTTCCACTTTTTTTGCAACTTTGAAACCCTCCCCACTCTCAACCCACCGCTACCTGACCAGCTGACGCTCGATTCCGTGATCAGCACCACTAACACTATCCTGTAAAATTAAAATCGTGTACGAGCAGGTGATTTTTTTCATTTTAACGCCAGCTCCCGTACTATTATAATAACAACCACAAAATATTTTCCAGGAAAGTGTAATCGGGATTTTTATGAGTTGATCTACCTCAATTGATCTACCAGAATTGGATTTTTTTGCTTAACCGAATGTCACACCTGTGATAATCGAAATGGATTAAATCTGAATGTATAGAAACAGCTTATACACTAAATAGTGTCTTCTAACCCTTGTGTGTGAAACTCCTCTTATCCCAACTAATCTATATCACGTCTCTGGAGACGACTGGGTTTAAAAAAATGATGTCATTCCACTACGTCAAAAGAAACGGAAATTCGTCTTGTTCGTAAGAAACTACTCAGATTAAAGATAGTTTTCCCCTTTAATTTGGGGAAAACAAAAGCTTTCTTAAGTTTAGTGGGTTGGTTATAATGTATTTAAAAAACAAAGTGTGTGATAATGGATAATTGCAGTCAAAATTTTTTGAATCTTAATGTGTTCAGAATGGCTTGAAACTTCCAAAAAACCTTTTAATTTACCTTTCAAAGCCCGAAATTTTAAGTTATTTTCAATTAAAAATAGCTTCTTTTCTGTCTGAGATGAAGCAGCTTGTGACGTTAAATGTGCCTTGCTCCCGCTTGTTATCATCCCGCTTTGAAAGACTGGAAAGACTGAGCTCTAGTTTTTTTACAGCCTAGTGTTTAGAAGAAAACGGTGTTTCCCACATTTCCAAGAGACACATGTGACGTCACATTGTTAGGAGTTTTCTGTATTAAAATGTGTCATAATTACCTTAAAAAAGTTTGTGGGATAAGATAAGCGTATTTTTGGAATCAGGAGATAATTTTTAATATTTTTAATAAATTAAAATTGAATATTAAGAATTTTAAGAGATGCTGCAATTTTTCATTATACTTTAAAAAATTACTTTCTTAGTCAGGTATCTAGGATCGAGATGAATAAGATGCTAATGCAAAATTGAAAAGACAAAAGCATATAAAAGTGTATACTGATGCACATTTTGTTTTGGCAATCTTATTTATGATTCAAACTCATTTTGTACTCAAAATATTTGTTTGCGTTATCATTCTCTTGGTTGGATAGGAAAGCTGCTTGTATTCTTTTATCAATGTTGTTGTAGACATTAATTGAGAAGGAGAAGGTCATTTTAACATGGTATGTGGAACGTAAGATCAAACGTAAGAACACGGAGAGAGTTAGGGTCGTAAGATCAAATTACAACAAAATGTATGTCAAAGGCTTTGTAATAGGTACCAAATGTACTTAATGACTAAATGAAAACTGATTAATAAGAGCAAAAAATAGACTCAATTAACTTTTCTAACACAATATTGACCTCATTTTTGGCCTTTTAAAAATTTATGATTGATCATCAAAACCGTAGATAATCTACTTCCAATTCTCTTAGGACAACCAAACTGCGACGTCTCGTTGACGTCTCAGACTTATAAAGTTGTAGACAAATCTCATTACTTCAAACATCTGGGTATGGATTTTGATCATGGATTTGGAACACTTCTTTATCTAGAAAAACCAGCTGTCTAAAATCTACTTGTGTCATCAACTAAGAATCCTTTTAAGAAAATTTTGTCTGGAAAAATCATGTCTGAATGATGAAAAACTGCAATTATTGTATTATTGAGTTTCTAAAAGGATATTTTGTAAGAATTCGGAGATTATATGATCTCTCCCCGGTATATATGTTACGGGCAATGTGATAAATCGGGCATTATAAATAATGCCCGAAGTGGAAGATAGCAATGTGATAAATTCAATGGCATTTATCAATGAAATTTATCACTTTTCTCGCCGCCACTCTGGGAATTATTAATAATGCCCAATTAATCACTTCGCCCGCAACATATGTACTATGGAGTCCAATAATTCAACATATTTGTTTTACGGTATTTCAACAGGGTTTGGACCATGCCTGTGATATATTCTCATTTTCTCATTTATTCATAAACTCGTTTACTTCTACCGCTCTCTCTTCAGACGTAGACATGGAAATGCATCATGAATACATAAGCTAATGAGGCTATGTTATACTATGTAATACTCATTTATTTCCGCCATTTTTTCTTAGAGATGGAAATACATCAGCATCCTCATTATGCTTGTAAAATTTGTTGCTTGTACAACTAACAACTATATTAGGTATTCAATATAAAAGGAATGTATACCTTGCATCTTGCTCTTCAAGGCAAGCCTGTCCGTCTTCCAGAAGAGTTGAGTGGTCTGGTGCTGAGGTTGATGTGGGGGAGCTACCACCAGGGGGAGCAAGGAGCGAAACATGTGCGCCACCTCCTCCAGGGCGGGTCCCACCCGGGATCGGCCGCTGACCCCTCCTGCAAGTAATCCATCATTTTCTTTTAGAAGTAAATACTTTGCTTTTTTAAGGATTTGGTTTTACAATGCTTAATATTTAATTAAAATTCGTAATAATTAACCATCATAATTAAAATTAACGTTTTTAATGACGTTCTTGCACTTTAAAGAAGCATTTTGGTTTATTATTGTAATATTCAAATTAACGTTGATGCTGGTATATTTATTGATTGACAAGGTCCTGATTGGCTACATCAGGGGTTTCCAACTTCTAAGTACTCGCGGGCAGCAATCGAAATCACAAGTCAAGTGGCGGGCCGCAAAGTAAACTGGCTCCTTGTTAACGATGATAATTTTTTGGGGTGAGTCTTCAATATAAAACTTTTCCAGCAAAAGAGGGACGAAGGTTGTTTACATATTTTGAATGTATGCAATACACTGTATTTTCCGAAATTCTAGATCATATATGAATTTTTTTACTCTTATAAAACTCGTAGGAATACTGAATATATTTAATATTCTGAATATTACTTAAATGAAAAGGTCTTCCTTAAGAAAATGTTTGTAAATTTTCCTTAGAGGATTGTTTTATCTAATTTTTTGATACTCCATTTTGTCCCTCCTCATGATATGATAAAGGTTATAAAAGCCTTCATACCCCTTGCAACGCTCAGGGGAATTTCAGGTTTTACAAATGACCTCTCGAAACTTTACACTTTTAATTCTTGCACCATAGAAAACGATCGAAGCTAGTCCATAATCTAAGAGGTATATGCGGGGGGGTCGGGGATTCTCCCCCGAAAAAATTTTGAATTTATTGTGCTAAAAAGTGTTTTGAAGCTACTTTTTGGAGGGTTTTCAGAGAGCTTCGCGGGCCGCACAAAATGACCCGGCGGGCCGCCAGTTGGAAACCCCTGGGCTACATAATGCTGTGCTTACCTACTTGAAAAAGGTTAAACATTGTAAGAGAAACCAATTCTAAAATAATATTCAATGGACTGTCAAGAGAGTGACATTAAAAATTAGCATATAAATAAATTAGCACCTACATATCGCAGGATACAGTGACATTGCATTCAAGATGCAATTCATCCTAAAACTTAATAAGACAGAAAAGACAGCATTTGTAATAAAAAGTCAGTAAAAATACTATTTAAAAGTTAAATTACTAATGCCTTTGGTAGAGTACAAGTGTAGCAATATTAGAACGAACATATTTAGACAAAAGAAATACATATATCTTTAAGCCATTGTGAGTATCTATATATATAAAATCCAAATACGGGTGATTCATTCATTCATCATCATTCATAACACTCATCACGAAATCTCCAAAACTGCCGGACCGATTGGCTTGAAATTTGACAGAGACCTTCCTCTCAGCCATTAGACGCGCACTAAGAAACGATTTTAAAATCGAACGACTCCTTCCCTGTTTTTCGGCGCTTTTTCGACCCCGTTTTACCCATTGAAATAGCATTATACATTGTTGAAATGCATAAAATGCAGGGTTTACTTCTCTATCTTATGGAGACGTCTTGCCTCTCTTGAATGAATATAACTGATTAACATTTATACATATTTTATTATTTACAACAAAATTTATGAAGAAAAACAGTGTGAATATCTGTATTTAAATATTATAACAGTTTTCAGAAAACCGAAGTAAATTAAAATAATTAATTTACTTTCTTTAATATTTTAATTTCTCAAAAAAATATATTTAAATAGCAAGAATTTAAAAGTTTCCAAAGAAACAGAGCTAATAGTCAGGGTGCCAAATGGCAAAAAAGGGGTCAACCGTGTATTAGAATGTGTATGGAATTTTATTGCTGATTTTGGTGGGTTATGATGTCTAGATTAAAGAACCGATTGATGCCACCTCGTAAATGTTGAGCATTTTGAGGAATTCAAGATGGCGTCCATGTTAGCCACAAAATAGGATTTTCGATTTATTTTTAATAAAATATGGCATGAGGGGTATCATTCTTTTTGTTTTTTAACAGGGAAACATTTATTTTAAACAAAAAAAAGTTTAAATTGATTTGAAATACCTTTATTTTGAAAATAATTACGATGGAACCGTAATTTGGTTACAAAAGATCCTTGTTTATTTGATATTGGAGGAGATGATTTGCAGAGATGATTTATAACAAACTTGGTCTTCACCAAGTTTGAAATGGCAATTTGAAGCTGAACAGGAGCTTTTTTTAAACAACTTGCGATAATGCTTCTTATCGTGATGGCAGCAAGACTGGGAATTTTGAGTTTCCGGAGAAGAATTAACAGTGTCGGGCTGCATTCCTTACTTACAGAATCAACGTTGATCCTCAAATTGTATTTTGATTTGTCTGCAACTAGGGTTTCTTTTTTAATAATTGATACAAGAGGCTTTATATGTTTAGTAACAACGTCTTCGTCCTTTTCTGTTGAAATTAATGTTGCGGTGCAGTTTTTTCTGAAGAGAATGAGGCTTGCTACTCCTGGGGAAGAAAGTATCAAAAGTTCTTCTCCAAAGTATTCCTCTAATTTTTGCACAAAAGATCTTCGTTTTAAGGTTCCTTCAAAATTCAAGTACAAGGAATGCAGCTGGACACTGTTCCATGTTTGGGTTTCATCTGCTAGCATTTCTTGTGTTACTCTACAGAGAGCAAATTCCTCTTCACTAGAAACATCCGAATCAATTTTTTCTTTTACAGATGAAATATTTCTGTTCGTTGTAAACAGTAGTTCACATTTTCGGTGGTACCTTGCTCCAGCTACATGCAAGCATGTGTGTGTGCCTGTAAGTCTCAATCGTACCTCTTCAGCCCACTTATATTTTCTCTTTTCACACAATATCCGAAAGTCTCCATTGGAAGTCAACAGTGTGAACGAGATGGGAAGGATTGAATCTACTGGGATTTTTTGCATCACGTTCAACGCACGGATTGGAACAAAATATGCAGTGAAGTCTAATATCAAAATCCTTACATTCTGAACGCAATAATCTTCTATTACTTTCTTGGTTGCTATCTTGTTTGTGATAAGTTTTCTTCAAAATCCAATTTACATGAGTTTTGGAGGTGTATGTTGATAAACGAACCCTATGGCTAAAGACTAAAAGGTCAGGCTCTTTTATAAAACGCTCTTTTAGACGGTCAAACTTGTAGTCTCTTCGAAGTTTAGTTGCAGATATGATGGATCTTATTCGTTTTGGTGACAATGAGGAAGTTGCATGATTTTTTTTTATTTTTTTAATCGATTCCTCTTGCAAAAATAAGCAACTACCCAAAATTTGAGGCCGATCGAGGAATTTTTTGATTGCCAAAAAAATTAACAAAAATCCCCTTTTTAAAAGCGCGCGAAAACGCCAAGAGTTTGGATGTGACGTCATCTTATACTAAACATTGTTGTAAAGCAATGGAGTTGATTGTATTATTGTTGACGTCATCTTATAGTTTAAACAATAAACGTTTTCAGTCACGTGTTTTTTTCTCGACTTTTAAATTAAAATATTTAATTACCTGTACATTTTTTTGAAAAATTGACTAGATATTTCATTTTACCATACAAAAAACCATACGGAACACTTGTTTGTTTTTGAAAATCTGACACATGCAACTTCCTTATTTGGTCACAGATCCTTGAACTCTACACTGAAAAATACATTCTTTATCATAATTACCAGACATTTCAAGAACATATGGAATCAGAAAACATTGAGAATCGAATAAAGTATTGTATTTTTCAAATGTTTACAATATTTCGCAGTTACTTAGCAACCGGGGTGCGATATCAGCCAATTGGAGCATTATTTCGGAATGATGCAATAATCGATAATAATACTGAATAAAAAATATCATAATAAAAAATATTAATTAATTATAAATTTTTGGCTCTCTGATAATTACTTTTTTCTCAAACAAATTAAAATTTTATTTCTTAAGCTACATTAAAAACTAATCAGAACATTTCCTCCAGATGGTACATTCTGAATGAAATAAAAGCAATGAATTCTTTAAATTATTAATTTATTCATTTTAATGTGCTATTGGAATTATTCTAAAATCGATTAATTTTAAATTTATGCAAAATATGAGTTTATAAGCAAAATTAGGCACTTTAAAACTCTGTTTTTTAAAAATCCTGCTTTTTCAATGAAATATGTTTATTTGATTAAAAAAACCTATTCCAAACTTAATTAAAGTAAAAAATATTGTTATATTTCGTTTCTTTGACCCCAAAAATACCATATATGATGTATCGCATGCTATATTTTTATTTTCAAAAGTATTGTTTTCAATGGAGGCCATTTCGGACGCCATCTTGATTTATAAAAAATGCTCAATATTTGCAGAGTGGCATCAATCGGTTCTGATATCTACACCATCAAATCTATCAGAAACCGTCATAAAATTCCATACACACTCCAATGCACACTTTTCGAGTTGGCACCCTGACTATAAAATTTTATTGCTTCATAGCGGAATTGGTTTACTAGACTATAATCACTAGATTTTTATTATAACTAGCAATCTGTTTTTACTCTTTCAGAGAAGCTTTTAAAGAAGTTGGTTTTATTAAAAAGAAGACAAGCTTACTTGATAACTTTTTATCGAGGGATTTTTGAAATTTATTTTATTTGGAAATTTATTTTTTGCGGAATTTTAAAAGGATAGCGGGAATACTTTAAGAAAATTCTGTTTAAGATTTTAAACACTGGATTTCAAATGACAGAGACGATTTCAAGTAGATTGTTTTTATTACATATAGGAAGGATAAATGTTTAATAGACAAAAAATCGGGATGGAATGAGATATCACAGTTGGAACTGGGATGAGAAAAAGGCACATGGAATACTGAGATGAAAATTATCGGGTACACCGGATTCTGAAAATTATCGGGAACACCGGGTTATGAAAATTATCGGGAAAACCGGGACATTTAAATTATCGGGAACACCGGGTTATGAAAAGGTACCGAGAAGACCGGGATATGAAAAGGTAGCGGGAACATCCGGATATGAAAAGGTACACTTTAAAAGGTACATTTTAAACACTAGATTTAAAAAAAGAGATGATTTCAATGTGATTTTTTTATCACATGGAAAGGATAAATATTTGATGGAATGAGGTGTCACAGTTGGAACTGGGACGGGGAAAAGGAACCGGGAATACCGGGATGAAAATTATTGGAAACACCTGGATATGAAAATTATCGGGAACTGGGGGTATGTAAAGGTACCGGGAAACCTGGGACATGAAAAGGTACCGGGAACATCCGGATAAAAAGGTACCGGGAAAACCGGGTTATGAAAACTATCGGGAACATGAAAATCGGAAATGAAGCTATCGGGAACTATCGAGAATATGAAAAAGTACTGGGGACACCGGGGTTATTGGTGATTCGAAAAATCGGACATATAACTTGGGAGAACTTTAAAAAAGGAATTAATACACTCCACCCGTGCAAGGCCGGGCAAATCAGCTAGTATAATTATAAAAGGCAAAATTATTATAGAAACACAAATAGTTAAAAACCTCTGAAATCAATCATAATCCAGCTGTTTTAAAGCAAAGTTGAATTCTATACATTTAAGTATTGAATACATATCTACTTATTTCACCTGTATTTATTACTACATGCATGATTTTAATGAGTGGGTTATTTAATGAGTGGGTACAAGTTCAATTTTCGACATTTTGGCATTATTTTAAACTTACATAATCAGGATGCTAAATAACTGTTTTTTAAAGTGTTAGATCGCTTGAATAAATTTACCACAACCCATTCACCCATATATGCTTCTACCCATTTCCACCAGAATTTTGAAGATATACTTTAAGAAAGGCAAATCTAATGTGTTTAAAAGCATAAAATTCCACTGAAAGATGCGTTTTTTAAGGATTTGTTCTTCTCGAGTTTTTTAGAACAAGAGAAAGAGAGAAACTAATGCTTCCAAACTTTCTCTGACTTGGAGGAAACATTCAGAAAGAGTTGGAAGTATTTCTTTGAATATATTCCAAAAATGTAGGTTGAGAATAGTCACTCAAGTTCGTACTTACAAATAAATTTCGAAGAAAGGAACTTTAGCACAAACATTGTAGCTTTTTCTTTAGATAACACTGTAGTATAGTAAAATTTTCGATGAAATAATTTGGCATCTAAACGATCTAAACTACAAACGCTCACACACAAAAATAACAACACTTTAGAGTTGTTGTTAGTTAGTGTTTTTGGATGGATCAGTATAAAACTTTATTGTGTTGTGAGGAGGTTCTAAATATGCTTAAAAAGTGTTGCTTTACAGAATGTGTTTTAAAAATAGCGTTGTAAAATACTGTATTTAAAACACATTTTCTTGTCTCTGTAATATTTAGCAACACTTTATAACTATTTTTAAAACACTTTTATGGATAGAAAAACTTTTCAAACACATTCATAACACTATAAAACAAACTGAAGTGTTGATTTCAGGAAAAAAAAGTGTTCTTGAACGTAGAACATTTGCATTGTACATTAGTGGTGCATTGCCATTACACTGCATTGCCATATTAAGAAAATGAATGTGATTTTACATTACACGAAAACTCAATGTTCAAATATATAATCATTTATGCAAATTAAGTGAAAGGGCTAATTTTATAACATTATAATGAAACCTGAAATTTAAGCTGAATTCAGAGTTTTCTTATATTTTAAATAATATAAATACTTTCTTTAAAAGAAATGTATCTCGAAGCGCCTGTATCTCGATTTTATTATATTGAACATATTAATATTTCTATAATATAACATAAATTAATGTATTAGGTTTAAAAATTACAGAATATTTAAAACTTTATTAAAATAATATTATACAAGAATTTCAAAATATAATTTACATAGTTTTATTATATAGAATTTACCGTTGCTTGCTTTAAAGTTTTTTATACATTTAATATGGAACTTGAAGTTGTTTTCCCTCTAGGAAAAAAGCTAAAAAGTTAAAATGAAATCAAGTAAGCGTTTTTAAAAAAGACATTTATGTAGATAGAAAAAATGTTTAGATATTTTTAAGTCAAAAAAATATTCTTGATGTCAATAAAAGTAAGAAGAAACAAAATTCTTTTGAAGTGTCTTTCTTTCTTTCTTTTATAAAAATAACTTCTTCCGACTGACCAGTGTTTCTATGGTACTTCCATTCCACTCTAATTTCTGACGCAATATTCGAAACTTTCAAGCTATTAATCCGTTGTTATTTTAAGGTCAAACATGTTTTCAACCTTGGTGAAAGAATTTCATGGTCGCTTGTAGAAATTTAAAGATTATACCGATTAGCAATTCTGATTTTGAAACCATTTATTTTCGGTTGTGCTGTGCATCTGTTAAAAACGCATATCCGAAAGTATAGGGTTTACCTCTATGCTTAAAAAAACTTCAACTGTTAAACTTAGAGAAACTTAAAATAGATAATTTTCTCTTTTTAATCAATTTCAAATTTTTCATTCCATTGAATTTTAAAAGAAAAAGTTTTCATGGCAAATTTTTAAGAAATTTGGAAATACCTCGGGTTATATTAAACTGATTTTTTCGTATTGCGTGTAAGTCACAACTCAACTCGTCCTAAATTTGCAATTAAAACTATCATTAAAACGATTTTAATTTTTATCCCAAAAACTATAGTATTATATTTTTGCTTTTCTGATGCTTCCATGTTTTATATGATCTCTCGATATGCATAAAATCATCTTATGCAATTGAAATTTTGAAATGACTTAACATTAACTAAAATGTTGACGGCATGATGTTTTGAAAAACTTTCAAAGACGGTTTACAATAATTGACATTATCGTCCCAAAAGATACAGAAATAACTTAAGAAGAATTTATAGAATTCATTGATTAAATTAGAACTGGCACGGGTTATAATTATTGACTTAAACCACCCAGGAAAGGGAATAAAGTGTCACGAATGGCGTGGTCGATCGAATTGAGTTTGAAGGATAGAGCAAATAGGTGGCCAACAGTGTTTGCCGAGTATTCTGAGGTATGGCCACTGTCCATTCACATGCAATGGCCGAGGGGCTTTCATGGACCGTGGACCTCAAATCGGGACTAGGTTTCAGTACTTTATAATATTGAATCAGATCATTATATTCTGTCAAAAATACGTGAAATCGCCTTTAGTAACGTAGTTATTTTAAGTAACGATGACAGCATGGTTCGGTTCAAAATAAATTCGGCTCCATTTAAGGAAAGAATCATTACAAAAAAGGACCCTTCACAAAATATTTTAACTTAAAAATGGACCTTCGCGATATTTTTATGAAAGATATTTTCATTCTTCTCTATCATAATTTTCCGTTTAACGCGAAATTTTGAATAGATTTTCACAATTTTACATAAACATGACCTTTCACAAAAATTCTGGATTAACCTATCTGGTCAGGCATTACGTACAAGTTGATAGCTGTATGTTCTTTTTTTTTTCAGATTTTTTTAGCAATCTTTGTTTTTTGACTGGTTAAGTTTTTAAAGATTGGTGAAGATTTATAAGACTTCTTTGTGTACAGAAGTGTTGATAATATTTAAAACAATAATGTAAAATATTATATCGGTATATCAGTTTTCTAAATATTTTTCATCATCATCATCATATTTGGCCAGACAGCCCAGGGTGGGCCAGTGCCTTTCTTTGAATTTTTCCCCACAGAGCTCTATTATTGACAACTTGGCGCCATTTCCTCTCCCGGATGGCAAGGAAGTCCGATTCCACAGAGTCAAGCCATCTTAATCTGGGTCTTCCCCTTTTCCTGCATGATAGTGGTTTATGTACAAGAATCTTTTTCAACGGGGAATCATCATCCATTCAAATATTTTTCAAGTCAACAATTGTTTTCGTATAATTTGGTCCAGAGAAAAAAATTGCGGTTCAACAGCAAAAATTATTTGAAAACCACAAGTTTTGAACTATAGTGATCGATAAATAAATTAGGATCTCGTGAAACAGATTATGTTTCGCTAAACATAAGAAACACTTGTTGTCCAGACGATGGCTGGATAAACTCGATCTCAGTGGACGCCCTGATTACGAATAAATAAATACGAGCAGCGTCTATTTACATTTTTATTTACAACAAAAATATAATATATTTTACAACTGCACCTCCTTTTATACACTTTGAAAACAATTGCCGTTGCCACACAACTTGAAATAAACCTGATGCAAAACCTGAATAATGACACAGAGTCAAAACACAATAACACAGTGTCAAAAAATAGCAATACAAATATGCTGTGAGCCTAATTAACACTTGTAATAAAAATTCTTATTACCGATGAATTGCATACAGGTAAATCACAATAGCTAAAAGGCAGAAGAAAACCAACAAACTTATCTAATCCATACTAATTCAATAAATTTAAAAAACACCCAATACACCATCCTAATTTATTAGGAGTTTTCTGATAGATCACCGGTTAAAGGAATGTATTCGTTGAAATCACGAAAAGAATTCTTATTACTAATTAAACAGTCACAACACACGCCATTCTTTCTGTCTATAAATATAAGCTGTCCCATAGACTCGCAAAGCCGTTCAACAGGTTTCACATGGGTTTTGACGTCACGGTTTGAAAGGTGAAGTGCGATCAAAGCGAATTATTTCGGCATTGGAGTTAAGACTCGTTAATCTCGTTGAAGCGCTTAATGCAGGAGCCGAAGAAAGTGACAGCAGCTTAATTAAGTTGGGGGTTGGATCAGACTTCAATTACATTTGTGATGTGTTGATTGTTTTTGCATAGTTAATGGATCTGTACTAGCGCAATTAAGTCTTTGATAAGCCATTAGTTCGAATGGATTAGCGTATGTTGTATATGGGCGAATCTAGAAAGCAACGTTAGTTGACCCTACTACGTCACTAACAAAGTAGTTCCCATCACGGTGTCTGAAATTCGAGGGAAACGAAGAACGTCAATTTTAAAATACGATTGTTTCGTTAAACCTATGTATATACAGTGTCTTTTTATCACTATTTGCTTATCGAAACTCCTCCTAGCAGCCCAACAGGATTTGTGTTTACCCACTTTCTTCTTCCTCGTAGTAACGTACTGACTGGGTTCAGAAAACGTTGCTGTCGAGTATAGTTGTGTCAACGATATCCCCCTGTTTTGAAGAATCTTATCAAAGAAACACTTTGATTACTACACAAAACGATCACGTTTGAAATTTCGATTATTCGAATGATTCTCACCACACCTGATCGGATAATGGAACAGAATTCTATCGTTCGAATCCTCCTGACGACAGGCGGGAAAGAGGAAGACGAATCGAACTTTTTCGAATCGAATCCTTTTCGTCTCTTTTGTGTAAACTATTTCATTCATCTCGTATATTTTTCGAGATTTGGGAAAGATACCATTTTTATTCTCCTTCCATTGAAAAATATTTATTTTAGGTAGATATTCATTGAAGGATTTGAAAACTTAATTTCATGTCTAAATGTTGAAGTTTAAAAACTTAAATGTAACAATTCATATTTAATAATGCAACATTGAGTTCTTTCATAAATAATTTGCCCATATCCAGGGAAAAACCAAAAATTCAGAAACACCGATTTCAGGCGCTTTTTTTAAATCAAAAATATCTTTATTTTCATGTATTAATAATTATTTATGATTTAGTTTCTTCCATTTATTAATATATTAATTCAGTTTCAGTAACTGATAATTTTGACGTTCCTCTCAAAATAACTTAAGAGGAAGCCAGTTCACTTAAGAAAAATGAAAGCTTGGGCATTATTTGTTATCTTTAAATTTTTATAGTTTTTTCTGACACTTTTATAACATCCCTATATGTGCTAGAGTAATTTACAGAACAAATTAAAAGAAAATAAAGTCATCTTTCTTTACATTACATTCCTCGTAAATTTGTTTTTAATAAGTTTTGAATGGGGAAAATGTTAATGGCTGAGCAAATAAAAAAAAACTTTAAAACATGCAAATATTAATACATATATTTAAACTATTTTCTTTGATAAAAATCTACCAATGGTTAATGAAATTAAGTTCTAAAAATATCTGTAGAATTCCCAATTTTTTTACTACATTAATCCCATCCTCTCATAATATGTGAGGATGCTCTTTTTAGTATAAGATAAATTTTTATAAATTGACAACAAAAGTTGAATTCAAAGAAAATTAAATTTATATTTTCATCATTGAAAAAAAAACTTCCTATTTTTATATACTTCTATTTATGAGATTTTATGAAGAAAGGTAAATTTTTTAGGGTAATTACTATAAGAGAATGGGTTTGGGTGAGTATGGCCTCCAAAAATTGGTCTACACATACTAGGTTCAGCTCAACTGAGAATCAATAATGAGAAATTGAAATCCATTTTCCAAGTGTTCACTGCCATTCGTATCACCATCCAATTCGACACAAAAGAACAAAGAAAATCGCTCCTAAAGAACAACAAAGGGCGGTAAAGACATGTTCCAACACGTATGGTGCTATTGCAAACGATATTTTTGAACACGTTCCGAGACAAGCCCCATTCGGAGGAGGTACACGAAGGTCGTAAATTCGTGATGGAAGGGTTTCTAACACTTTCGAATGCACAGAAAGATTCCATTTTCAGAGAGAGAAGCAACAGAATGCTCCGAAAATGTTTTTTTGGAGGGAGTGTCCGGAAAGAATGAAAATGTCTACCGCCAAAAAGATAGTTTGTCAAGGATGAGGGTCTGGATAAACGATGGATATCAGCAGTGCAAGTGACAAAACTACTTTCGTGTCATCTAGCCGCTCTAAGCAAATTTTTCTACTCTCTAACCGTTTAACTTTATTTTAAAACTTCACCGGAGAAGATAAATAATGGTTGCACAATATCATGGTCACCAAATAAATTGATATTTCAATTCAATAAGAGGGGGATACATGTTATGTAACAGAAAGTTTCCTAAACTCATCATAGAAAAATATATTTTACTCGACTGACACTTTTATGTAATGTGAAATGTTCTAGGTGGAAATTATCTCTCTATTCTAAAAAAAAGTTTTTAGTGAACGGTTTCCAGAGAAAGGCTTTTTAATTACTGAACCGAATGACACATATATGGTATCAAACTGTCCGGATTTCTTCCGGATTTCCGAGTAAGCCCTTCGATTTTTCAAAAAAATTCTCAATTTTAAAATATTTCCATTTTTTAAGATAACGGATAAGGTCGCAGTTACAAAGCAAGTACTGTCATTCAAATTATTATGCATCCAATCACAACGACCGATTGACGCTATATTTTAAGATGAAACATGTTTATCACCTTTTAAAAAAAGTACTTTCTTGATGAAATATCACTCAAAGACTGATAAAAACATATTCTAAAAACTTACATGAACGCCATTTCATACTAAAATTTCACAGTTTTTGTCCAATATTTATAATTTTTAGTCTGATTTTATCGAAATTAATTGTAAACATAGAATGATGTTTTGTCTCTTTTTATTTTCGATTGCTTAAACGGTATTGTCTGGGTTAACAAGTCTGGGTTTAAAAAAATATGAATGATAAACACTAGGCATATTATACTAACGAGTTATTTTAAAATAACGGGTTTTTGTTTGGTTCGAATATTGATAAACAATTAGAAATAGTTATTTTTATATAATCATAGATTAAAAATAATTAAGATGAATATTTTTAAAAACATTTCGTTTAAATTTTTGATAAGTTTGAGTTAATATATATTGAAACTTTTAAGGGAGCTTTATTCATGGAGGGGATTTGGGGAAGTATATTCGGAAAGTTGGTTGACGTTTTTTTTGTAAATTGTTTAATTGTTTTGTAAAGTGTATTAAGTTCGGCGAGTTAGAATTTGTGGGAATTGCGAAGCAAATCCAAAAGGTCCTGCGTTAGCAGTTTACGGGGGTTGGCGAGCGATAGCGAGCAGGGGGCGGTAGCTCCCTAGTTACAATAAATATTAGGAAAATAATTTTTCTTTCGTGATATATTATTGAAACATTCTTAAATATTATGATTATTAATTAGGTTTTGATGACGACTTACTACATTAATTTAAATTTAAATTATTTTTATTGGGGAGATGAAACCAATCTATTAATTTGTTTTGCTTTACAAATAGAATGATATCTTTAACTTGCATAAAAATCTAATTTCTATTAAATTTTCACTTTAATTAAAACTGTCTCCAATAGTTCGAGGGTGGGTATCAATAGTTCGAGGGTAGTTAGAGGGTGGGCTTATTTGACCTTCCCTAATAATTACTTTTTTTAACTAGGGAGCTACCGCCCCCTGCTCGCTATCGCTCACCAACCCCCATTAACTGCTGACGCAGGGCCTTTCGGCCTTTCGCAATCCCCACAAAACTGTGCTCAATAAAATTATTTATTTATAAAACATTCGTTAAAACAATTAGTAGAAGAAACGTCAACCAACTTTCCAAAAGCACACTATCTTATAAGTTAGAATATTTATTGGTTGTAAATTATCAATAATTTAATCAACACGTTTTCCTTGAAAATAGCCATCATGTCTGCTCGTATTATTGTTATTTAATATTTACAAAAAAGTTCAACAATGAATCTGTTAAATTTAATATAGTACCTAGTAACTCGTTAAAATGTCTAGTGTTTTATCATTCAAGTTTTTGTTTTAAAACAGACTTTTTAAACAATACAATTTAAGCTATTGAAAATAATAAGAGACAAAACCTACATTACACTCAATGTTTACAAATAATTGATTTTGGTGTGTGAAATTCTATACTCAAATAGTACTGTGAGTTTCTGGGAAAACTCTAACCAGCCATTTAAAAGCCTTACATAAGCGCATTTTTAAAGCGTGAAAGGAATTATTTTCATCATTAATGAATAGCGTCGGTTGGTCATTGTGATTGGAGGTATAATAAATTGTACGACAGTTTCTTGCTGTTAACTGCAACCTTATCCGTAATCCAGAAGAATGGAAGTATTTTAGAATTGAGAATTTTTTTAGAAATTCTAAGGGATTATTGCACTTCCTCAAAAGAATCCGAACAGTTTGATATACCAAAAACATGTTATACGGATCAGTAATTAAAAAGCTTTTCTCTGGAAACCATTTACAAAAACTTTTTTTAGAATAGAGAGATTCTTGTACTGTACTTAGTTTATGAGGTAATGCTTTTTTTTTTCAGAATAACCATGATTATAAACGGATTTAATTGAAGTACCACAATATTTGCCACATTTGTGTAGTAAAATTAGTTTATTTTTACTTTCACTGCCAAAGATGAAATGTAGTATCCTTTGTCCACTCTCTACTACATTTTTCTTTATTAAGATGGTTGTAAGGTTCAGTAAAGTGTGCATGATGGTCCAGCTCCTCCAAAAACTTTTTTTAGATCAAAACTCTGTCGGAAAAGAGAGCTGTAGAAGATATTTGCATATGCGAGTCAACACGATTCCAATCGAACACCGACGAAGATCAAATAGTTCCGTGTTGAATTTGGAACGGAAAGAGAAAAACCTTTTGGAGATTGGCGAAAATTCGGTTTATTTGGTGGGGGGAACGTTTATTGCTTATTAAATCACATAAACCCAAAATAGAGAAGATTCTGAGAAATAATTTAATACCTATCAGAAAAAAATAAAAGGGATATTTGGTCTGGACTGGACCTGCATTAGACCATGACATTCGGTTTTAGACCGAGTTCCTGTTCCTACACTACTTAACTTGACTATGTCCTGAAATCCCTTTATATAATTTTTATCTTTCTCTATATTTCACAAAATGGTCTTTTTTAAGTTTTACGATAAAATAAGACTCGATGTATATAAGTTGGGAAAAAAATGCCATTCAAATCGGAAGAGTCTAAAATTTTTTATGAAGTTGTAGTGAAGGTATTTGATTTTATGCATTTTAACTTTAATTAAAGTAAAAACTCATTTCTGAATGTAAAACATATTTAAATTATGTCCAGTTAAAAATAACTAATGAATAGTCAGATCCATACTTATCTAAATCAAACTCTTGGCACTGATTGACCTACATAATTTTAGTTGCCAAGACAGGTAATTTAATTTTTAGATTGTCCAGGTTTAACTGCCATTGCAGCCGTGTAATAAATATCAATGAAAATGCTAAAAACTGTAAAAATCATGTGAAAATAGTAAAAAAAAACCTGAGTTCTCTCTGAGATCGAGTTCTCTAATAGTAATTCATAGTTTTCATAAGCATGGAAAGAACCAAAAGCGAAGTACTTTATACATTTTATTTTTGTTGATAACTTTAAAAAAATTTCCTTAATGGAGAAGTAATAAGTTTAATAACTAAATTACTTCTTTAAAATTATAAAAAAGTTTTCATGAGAGGACAATTTAGATTGGCATAATTATTTTACTTACTAAAGATTTTTTTCTCTCTCCCACCAATTTGGACACCCATAATACTGTATGAAAAGTTACATTATGCTTGTGATAATTTGAAGCTCGAACCATTTTCAAACGAGTAAGACATGAAATGTTAATCGACACATTTTTATCGACTTTCATTCTGGGACCTTTTAAACAGGGCTTTCAAATCCAGTTTTATCAATTAAGCTATAAAAATTGTTGGAGAAATCAATCTCATCAGAAAAAATATAGGTATACGTAATATTACCTATATACCGAAAATATTTATGTGCTTCTGTTAAATTAATAATAGAAACTAAAATGCAAACAAAGGCAGATTTACATGTTAGGTCAGATAACAGCGAAATAATTAAATTGCCTTGAAATAGAAATCTAACGTCTGTTTTGACCTTTTACGAAAATAAATCTTATTAATTTTATATCGAAACACCAATAGGTTTTTACTGTATTATTATTTTTAATGGAATTTTTACTTATTCACATTCACCAAATACAAACACTCCTGAATTAAAAACCGTTCTATTAATAAAAAATTATTACTCCAAAAACGTAGATCAAACGTAAGAAACTCACGCATTTTGCATTATTAATCATTTCCGCCTTATAAAAAATTAAAGCGGTTAAAAGAACGTTTTAATTATTATCTAGTAAGCCATATTTAATTTTGGATAATTTTAGATTTGCTTTCTTTTCCGTTTGTGATTTTTTTTGTTTAGTAAAGTGGGGATCGATATTTTTTACTTGGCTTTTGAACTTTTGTGTTTCATTTCACATTTCACAGTCACCTTTTAACATCAGCGTGATGAAACAGAGACAAGAGTGCATTTATGGGAGAAGTGTGTAAAAAGGTGTTATGGAGATATGAAACCAGGAATATATTAGATCCGCGGTCAAGGGTAAACGAATAGTTTTTTCCTCTCCGTAAAAATATGATTGTCTTTTCATCACTTTTTCGCTATCTTAAAAACTACATCGATCCTTACTGGACGCCACTGGACGCACAGCAGATCCAAGGTCTTAGATCATTATAACTTCTCCAAGTTTCTTGAGAGTGATGGCCGAACTAAAACTTACCAGTATAGCAGGACCCAAACTTACGATCCCAAATGTCCATTTTCATTTTCGGTTCAATTCCGTTAACGGTCCCGCTAAGCTCTTTTGGACACCAACAATTAGAAATACTAAGTGTAAACTCACAACTCTCAAGCGACACCTCCAACCGTGGACCGGTTTCGTCCTTGTTAGGACTCATCAGCACGGTATAGGAAGGTAACGCAAGAGAGCGGAGGGCAAGTACTAGTCTAGCCGACTATAACTGAAAAAGTGGTGACCATTGATTAGTCCTCCACTCATCTGCTGGAATGACAATGGCATTCCTAAGACAGATTTAATTCCAGAAAGGCAAGGTACATGAAAGGAGAATTTCACCAATTATTGCTGGTTAAGCGGACAATAAGTGTAAACCCACAACTCTTGAGAGTTGTGAGTTTACACTTATTGTGCGCTTAACCAGCAATAATTGGTGAAATTCTCCTTTCATGAATTAGAAATACTGTCAAATAATCCAATTTATCTAGTTTTGGAATTCCATGTTGTTGTTTTTTTTAAACGGAATGAGATTGTCAAACACAGGTACAGATTTTTTTCCCGAAAAATAATTACGCCAGTTTAACTATCAGTTATGCTTGGGGGGGCTCCTGTCCCCATTGAATCACTCCTGTACATCAGGGATAGAACTCGTGTCTAATTCAGTCAGTGGGTTGACATGTGAAAAATATCAGAAAATAACCGACACATTTCCTGCAAAGAACTGCTTAGCATTTCCGTTTCCGATTCTCATCCTTTCCAACGAATTGTTCCCAGTAAAAAACTCTTCACTGCCCACGCACTTAATGACTAGATATTATTCTTTACTATGATAATTAGTACGTACCTGTGCAAAATAACGAGGGGATGTGACGTTTCAAAATTTTTACAAATAAAACCGATTAGTGATGAAGTTGTACTTTGTGGTTATTTTCTGCTACTTTTAAACTGTGCATTATGCTTCTATGTGAAATGTTTCCTTAAGTGGAAAGAGATATTCGATACTAGAAGATGTATTTGAGTAGATGTTTGCATAGAATCGCACGCATTTCTGTTTTATTATATGTAGTAAGTAGTAAGTGATTTATATATCAAGTAAACGAAATATTTTAAAAACAATATGGTGTAAAAATTGTTCACAGTTTTCCATTAAGACGCATAAACTGTTTCATGGAAAAGAGATGATACATTATTTTTGCTATAATCGGAAAATGCTTTTATTTCAGATATTAAAAAGAAAAATTTTAATAAGCCACCGTCTACTTAATGAATATAGAGTTATATAATATAATTTTAAAATTGAGAATTTTTTTAGAAATTCTAAGGGCTTATTGCACATCTTCAAAAGAATCCAGTTTGATACCAGAAATGTGTTATACGGATATAGATATATATCAGATAGCGCGGATTGGACAGAATTGGATGCGCAGAGACGCTTTTAAGCGAGTTGTAGGATGATTCTGAAATGGTGCACCAAACTGGGTAGGGTAGGTAGAGTACATCAAGACGAACAAGAATTGGTATAGTAAGGGGGGTCGCAGTTACACCGTTAAAGAGCTAGGACCTAATGTAGTGCGAGAGCGTTACAAATGGACGTTTTGCCAAGGCCCGTTTAACGAAAAAAAACATAACTAAATGAAAAAATTTATTGCATGAGGTACAGCAGTATCCGTACTACTTACATCATAAATTTGATAGAAATTGGACCACTTACAAAACCGTAGAGTGAGTTTTAAAACATGCAATATTAATCTTTTAGCCGAAGAAGAATGGAGTTCCTTTACATTAGTGTAATGCTATTTAGAAAAATGATGATCGGGGAAGGAATTTTCAATGATCATACAGTTGCAATGATCAATGTATGATCATTGAAAATTCCTTCCCCGATCATCATTTTTCTAAATACCATTAATGGAACTCCATTCTTTGGCTAGAAGATTAATACTGCTCGTTTTAAAACTCACCCCACGGTTTAGCAAGTGGTCCAATTTCTATCAAATTTATGATGTAAGTAGTACGGATACTGCTGTACCTCATGCAATAAATTTTTTCATTTAATTATGTTTTTTTCGTAAAACGGGCCTTGGCAAAACGTCCTTCGCTCTCGCACTACATTAGGTCCTAGCTCTTTAACGGTGTAACTGCGACCCCCCTTTCTACACCAATTCTTGCTCGTCTTGATGAACTCTACCTACCCTACCCAGTTTGGTGCACCATTTCAGAATCACCCTGTATAGGCTCTCTAGGTGCACTCAACTAAATCCCTATCTCCGTAATATTAAAAAGGAGGATTTTTAAGGTACATTTTTTAAAACTACTAAATTAGAGTTCCCAAATTTTTTTCTGAGTATTCCCTGAATTGTATTACATACTTTAACATGAGCTTTTAGGGCGATTGTGTCTGGTTATTTTTTTTTAAATATTATCTGAATGAACTTAGGTTTTTCTCAAAAACACTGAAATTTCATGATGTTTTATGCTATAACTTCAGTTTAAAGGCACTTTTTGAGAAACCCTTGTGTTAAAATATGTAACATAGCTTCATTAATAATGATACCAAGTTATAAAATGTTTGCTATAATAGATTTTGAGAAAACGTTCCTTGTATGGTAAAAAATTCAGTTTTGAGAAAAGTGGGAATTTAGTAATAATTAGTCATAATAACTACATTCGAACCTAGATCTGGTGCTCTCCAGCCACTTGTGCATCCACTGAGCCCATTGACTCACACTCTGAACGATTCAAAAAGTAACTCTGATTTTTTTTAAAATTTAAATTGGAAAAACTTGGCTTGAACTTAGGACTGGTGCACTCAAGCAACGTATGCATCCACTGATCCATCCTTTCTTACAAATAATAACTCTGAATTTTGATTCTTTAAAATCAAATAGAAAACTCTGGATTCTAACATCCATGGACTCACGCATCCACGGAATAATAACTCTATATTTTAATTTTAAAAATTTAAACTGAAAATGACTGGAGCCTTACACGCCTTTTACTCATCCATTTATATGATCCACAAAGTCATATAAATACGTGCACAAATATTAACTCTATTTTAGGAAAAATACTGGAATCGAACCTAGGAGTACAGCTTGTAATTTACACCACTGAGCTATAAAACAAACTGGAGTGACAACTTCCGATACTATAACAAGCGACCAAACGTGCCGGCGCGGAAGGTTAAATTGCCCCGATTGCTGCGAGTAATCGGAGCATTCGGGGCTAGAAGTAATCGGGGCAATCCCCGCATGACCATCTTTTAATCCACCCATGCCTGTTTTTTTAAATATTATGAGCAAAATTTAGAATGGTCGTTTCATTCTGTGTTTACAACTGGGCTAACAGATGGGGAAAATTAAAAGAAGATGGAAATCCTTTCCGCAGTCTGATGCGGTTTCGGCACGCTCACTCGTCACTCTATATAGCTCAGTGATTTACACATGCATCCACTGAGCTATACAGGGTGTCCCATAAATAATGGGTCACACTTCTAGGGGGATAGAAGACTCCTAGACGAGTCAGAATCACATAGGATTCGGGGGTCCCAGACCAAATCCCAGGGAGTTAAAAATGGAGCGACACCCCAAAAAAATTATTGAAAAATTCAATTTGTAGAAGAACTGCTATTGGTAGAAATTTAATTATGGTCTCAAAAATTGTGGTTTAATATGATCTTTAAAATTATCTCAAAAGTCTTCACCTCAAAATTTTTTTTATTAGGAAAAAAGTTAAAAAAAACACAAAAAAATGTGAAAATTCTGCCCAAACCTCATTTTGTATTTCGAAATCATGTCTTTTGATTTTATAATCTGAAAGATCATTGTTGTAAACCCTTAAGTCCAAAGTTTCACGCAAAAAACATCAATATTAAACGCTTGAGATCCTGTTAAAGTTCGTTTTTTGCGTGCGCAAAGTGGTTTCCTATAGCCGTTTTCAAAACGACAGTCTGCGGACGAAAAAAACGGACTTATACCGTGCTTTAACAGGATCTCCAGCATTGAATATTGATGGTTTTTGCGTGACACTTTGGACTTAAGGGTTTACAACTATGATCTTTCAGATTATAAAATCAAAAGAAAGGATTTCGAAATACAAAATCAGGTTTGAGCAGAATTTTCACATTTTTTTGTGTTTTTTTAACTTTTTTCTTAATAAAAAAAATTTTAAGGTGAAGACTTTTAAGATGATTTTAAAGATCATATTAAATCACAATTTTTGAGACCATAATAAAATTTTTACCAATGGCAGTTCTTCTACAAATTGAATTTTTCAATAATTTTTTGGGGTGTCGCTCCATTTTTAACTCCCTGGGATTTGGTCTGGGACCCCCGAATCCTATGTGATTCTGACTCGTCTAGGTGTCTTCTATCCCCCCTAGAAGTGTGACCCATTATTTATGGGACACCCTGTATAATCACATCGATGATTGGAAAAGTAATAATTTTGTATTTTAAAACTTCTTAATCAAGCCTACAATTTTAACACCGAGATCAAACATGATTTCCAACTTTCCCAGAGCTATTGATTAACCACAGAGTAAAGATACTTCAGAGAGCCCATAGACGCTAATGGCAACTTTTTTAACATGGGTTTTCCCATAGACGGTGGCGTTTCTATGTGGTAACGGTGGAACTAACCAGAGAATATGACGTAACGTTGTTGACTCTCTACAATCGAGCTACAGCCGTATACACTCTCTCAATTAACCCCGCCCACTTTCAAATCGCTAAAGAGGGAAAAAAATTATATATTTCCCCGGTTATTAAAACAGTTGCTTGCATCTTTCTTTCGAGCATGTGCTAGGGATAATTTCGTAGACATTACAAGTCTCTCTGATGTCACGCTCTCCAGGGACTCACCCAATGTTCTGGCCAGCGGAGATCTCTCGCTGGCTTATATATACTTGATCTGCCCGTGACGTCACTATCTCGCATCTTCTTTAAAGTGGCGATGGATCGGGAGCTACTCTGGAATCGAACTCACAACTCCAAGTCCACATTTAATACAATTTAAACATATAACTTCACATTTAATGATAACTTCTGCGACCACAATCACTATAACGAGATATTAAACGACAGAACAAACTATATCAATGTTTATAATAGGGAAAGTTTAGTTACTGTCAGGGAAAGTTTGCAACCATAGAGGAAAAGTTTCATTGATCAGGGAAAAATAGCAGAGATTGAGAAATTCAAATGCAGCCTCCATACAAAGTTTTTAGTCCAATGAGAATCACTTGTTTCCTTTAGTCCCCACCCACACTAATGATTGACAGCTGGAGGGTCGCAACGCCACTATGCGATAACTGTAGAACTATTTTAGTAAAATCGCGTTTTGGACTCTCTGAATTATCTTTACTCTATGTGATTAACTATATATATTTTTTCTTGAAATTTTTCAATTATATTACCAAATTATAAGTTATCCCGAAAAACAAAAATTAGCCATGGTGGATTTGAACCGGGAACTGCTGCATGTCAGCCACTTACACAAACACATCCAAATGGCCATAGAATCACACACGATTTAATATGAAACATATGCACTTACTTTTGTTCCACTTATCTTCTAACTAAGGGGCCGTTCAAGTATTGCACAAGCATGTTTTTGGTCATTGTTGAGCCCCCTTGTCAGCAAAGATAAACACACCGCAACCCCTTTATAGGTATACGTAAGAAAACTGCCCAATACCCCCCTTGATTCTCTTTTTTACAAAATAAAAATTTTAAACTAAATTTATTTTCAATTTGATATTTTTATGGAAGAAACAAGCGATATTCAGAAATTCAAAATTTGTAACATCTCATACGTAAGCATCATTCATATCCCCCTCCATCAAGACCCTCTATATAAAGGCCTCCCAACTCGGCCGTGCAACGTCATAACTTTAACTCATCTTTGACGTCACTCCATAGACTTAACATGGCAATTTTCACTCACGTTTGACGTCATCGTCCGGAGTTGGGTGGCCATGTATATAGAGAGTCTTGCCTCCATCCTGTCAGGAAAAATAATCAAAGAGCAAACCCCCTCCCCCCCATAGGTGCTTGAGTAATATTTGAAATATCCCATACCTACAATACCTCAAGTACCTGATGCTACATGGAATAAAATTAGTATTCTAACGAAATCAGTACAAAAAGAAATTCGATCTCAATCGTGTTTTTTTTAATTGGCTGTCGAATGAAGTGTGATCATCCAATCATAGAGCGTTCTCGAAGAAGAAATAATATTAAAAAAGTGAAAGGAACCTAAGAGGGCGATAGAGCTCGTTAGCAGGTTTCTCAAGTTGGATTCGGGGTTAATTAAGCTTGATTGGGGTCCAAATCAAAGCGAAATTGTTCTTAACGGGATATTCCATGCATTCAATTGTTAGAACCTAGAATTGAAATAATTTCAATTTACGTGTTTTATGTGCTAAATTCCAGAACTGTGACAAAAAGGTTAGTATTTCATTTAATTTTAAGGAATTTTTTTTGTTCAAAGTTTTTATAGAACTCAAAGAATTTTTCTAATTAAAATTTCGTGTTTGTAATTAATAAACTTTTTTAATTATTTAATAACCATGAAATCATTATCTGTTTAGCACACGTTTTTTTTTGCTTGGGAATAAGGTAATGGTTTTAATCTTAAACTTTTCATTCAAGTCATTATTTCCCACTCCCTCCCCTTTTATGAATTGAAATGGCTTATAGTTGTTTAAAATTAACAAAAAAAAACAATTATAATTTTTTTTATTTTAAAAATTAGAACATAACCAAATCTCATAGCATAGACTGTGCCGCTGAATCTGACGGTCGCTGAACGGTTGACGGAATAATACGTAAGAACCGAAATTTCAAAATTTTTGAATTTGTTTTTAGAAGATATCCACAAAAATTTTGAGCTCAGTAAAAACACAAGCGAGTAAATGAGGATTTGTTTAATCAAGAAAAGAATGAAATAAGAAAGTAATAAAGTGTTATATATTTATTTCATTAATTAAAGGAATAAAATATGAATTATAGCATTAAAGAAGAAAAAATATTTGCTTCTAGATGACCAAGTTAAGATAACTATAATACCTGTGCAAGTTAACCTAAACTAAAGCTTCAAAATAATATTTTTCTTGTCCCCATTAATTTGCTCAGTACTGTATATGTGTAATGTCTCGACAAAAACTTATTTAAATGTCTTTTGATCAACTGGACAGCTCACCACGCAAGTAACTGAACTGGAGTGCGTTGGCGTTGATTCAAACCGACACTCAGAGTGGAAAGTAAGTTAAATTCAAACGTTAACAGGTATGGTTCAAGACATTCGCTTTGAAAAACAGTCCGTTTTCAGTTAAACGAAACAAATTCGTAAAAATAGCAAAAACCTTTTCCAAACAAGAGAAACACGGTTCGGCGTTTTAATAGAAACTTAATGTAAACCTTACTTTTGGGTATCGATTGCACCTTCTCTAGAGTCATTCGTAATTTAAATACAAACTCAGAAAGCGCCGTTTTCTGTTTCTTGGAGTTAACGCAAAAACAAATCCTTAATTTATAAGTACAGTCGAATCCGCTTAATGTGATCACGGTTAATGTTATCAATCGGATAATGTTATCGAAATCGACAGGTCCCGATCATTCCTATTTAATTTAATGTAAATTACATCGTTTAATGTGATCAACTATGGATCATCACTCCGCTTTATATTATCAAAATTTGTCCATTTCTCCTTTAATACGACCGCTTTTGAGTTCGAGTTTCATTAGGTCAATTTTAACAAGTAAATGCCTGCTCCATGAGAACATCTGGCGCTTCATATTTCTGAAACTCAGTATGAGTAAGAAAAATAAAACATTCTGCATATTATATTGAAAGATAACAGTTATGGGGGGGTCCGAATCCATACTTGTGATTGGTTAAAGAAACACCAAGATCCACGCTTTGCAGATGTTTCTGATAAGAGATTTTGATTTTCCCTTGTTTACTGGAATTCAGATTATGTAATAAATAAGTGGTTTATTGGAGTGGAAGGATATAAAGGAGCGGGAAAAGAGAGACGGTTCTATAAAAATACAAAGTAAGGGATTATTTTAATTTTATTAACTGAACTACTCTTATATTTTCCCCTTAAAATTTACCTAGAGTAAAATTAGAATTTCGTATACATTGTATTACGATTACATGATTTTGATTTTAAAGCAAATAATCTAGTTGCACTGTTTGCTGTTTTTTTATATGAGATCGCTTATTGTTATCGATCGGATAATGTTATCAGTTTAGTCTCGGACAATGAGGAAGTTGCATGATTTTTTATTTTTTTAATCGATTCCTCTTGCAAACATAAGCAACTACCCAAAATTTGAGGCCGATCGAGAAATTTTTTGATTGCCAAAAAAATTAACAAAAATCCCCTTTTTAAAAGCGCGCGAAAACGCCAAGAGTTTGGATGTGACGTCATCTTATACTAAACATTGTTGTAAAGCAATGGAGTTGATGGTATTATTGTTGACGTCATCTTATAGTTTAAACAATAAACCTTTTCAGTCACGTGTTTTTCTCGACTTTTAAATTAAAATATTTAATTACCTGTACATTTTTTTGAAAAACTGACTAGATATTTCATTTTACCACACGAAAAACCATACGGAACACTTGTTTGTTTTTGAAAATCTGACACATGCAACTTCCTTATTGCGATCACATTAAGCGGACTCGACTTTATTTTGATATCTATTTCTTTCAAGTGAACATTTTTTTAGTCCATTGAAACTTTAAATCTTCTACACGAGCTTTGCTGCAAGGCAATTTAATAAAAGTTTTTTTAGAGAAAATGTTTCATTAATCATAAGTTAGAGAATGGTACTCTCTTTTAAAACAATTTTATATCATATCATTACTACATGCTAATATCCTGCTGCTTAAAAAATCTTAACCAAGTTTCTGTCTTTTACACTTTGTATTATCTTAGCTCATTTAAAGAAAAATAAAAAATAAACCAATGTTTATAACAGTTTTCAAAAGTACTATATCATTGTATGAAGAGTCTATGAATTCCCATTACTTATTGTTTCTTATTTTCCGGTAGTTTACCTTGAAAGAACAATTTGTAGGTAAGTGTTGTTTTTTGATAACCAACTTCCTCAAAAACTACATGAAAGCTCGGACACAATCCAATTAATTTAAATCTTCATTTCTTTGAAGACTATTTTTACAAGGTTGTTTCATAAAACTTACTTTTTATTAAATATGAAGATTCTGTTCTAAAATTTTATATATTTCTATTGCTTTTAATTCTTACAACTTTAATTTTTAAAAGTTTTTAAATCCAATTTTATTCCGTTTAAGTATTACAATTTTTCCGCGGGGGTATTTTGAGTTATTGTTTCTGTAACTAGGGGGCTCAGCCCCCTGCTCGCTATCGCTCACCAACCCCCGGAACTGCTTCGCTGTTCTTTGAAGATCGCTTCAGTCCAGGCTCTTCGGCTTAGTTAATGCTTCTTTGATACCGAAACTACTTATCTCTCTAATTATTATCTTATTAAATTATTATCATTCTTAATTATCATCTTATCTAGTTTATCATTCCAACGAAGATATCAAAATAAAACTGTTTCTGAAATATTTATATATTCATCTCTTAACTTCTATTCTTCTTTCTTCAATTATTGAAAAGAAATGTTTTTAAAAAATATCCAGCAAGTCTACTAATTATCATCAACCACCTTAGAGAGAAAACAAGCCTTTAAGAATCTTTTAAATTTATAATATGCAGCACGAGTATATCTAGTGAATCGTCGAAAATAAAAGAAATCAGACTCTCATAAAAAAGCTGTTTCCCTAGTGAGCGAGCAGAAAGAGAAGAAAAAATTGTAACTTTGAATCTCAATAATTCTAAAACTAATTCGAATTTTTTTAAAAACGAAACGCCAATATTTTTATAAAAAATAATTGTATATGTGTCTAAAATATTGTACCTCTATCATGATTAGTTTTTCTTTTATAACAAAAAAATCGAAAAATTGCCAAAAATTTCGAAACTTTAAAATTGAGTTACTCAAAAACTAATCCGAAATTACTCAAAACTTCATGCCTCAGAGTACGTGTCTGCAAAAAATCATGTTTCTGCTGTAAATAGATTTTGCTGGAGGCGATGAATTTGCAGCAGAAAAAATAATTTTCGAATTTGACATTAAATACCTACAGAACTTATTATCTAATGAATTAGGTTTTGGAACGAAAATGATTATCATGCATTTGTCTACCAATGGTCAAAATTTCATAATATTCCTTTAAATAGTTTTTTTCGTAGTGAGAGTTCAAAATGTTCAAAAATAAAATTTTCAAAATCAGCGGCGGCGGTCACTGTTACTTTTTTTAATATAGAGAGATAACTACTTATAATAAGAAACAATGTTCATTCAAGTAACTATATTCAAAATCTCCTAATCCAGTTATAGCAAGGACATTCTCAAAAAGTTCAAAAATGTGTCGAAAATCCGTTTTTAACGTTTAAATTTCCAAATCTCTCAGGGGAAACCCCTCTTTGAAAGGATACTTTTTGTATTTGAATTGCTACTTTTTGTCAATCTGATGACACTTTAACTATACAGGGTGATTCTGAAATGGACCGCCAAACTTTGAGGGGTGATAGTACTCATCAAGACGAACAAGAATTGGTATAGAAAGGGGGGTCGCAGTTACACCGTTAAAGAGCTAGGTCCTAATGTAGTGCGAGAGCGTTACAAAAGGAGGTTTTGCCAAGGCCCGTTTAACGAAAAAAAACATAATGAAATGAAAAAATTTATTGCATGAGGTACAGCAGTATCCGTATTACTTACATCATAAATTTGATAGAAATTGGACCACTTTCTAAACCGTGGGGTGAGTTTTAAAACGTGCTCTTAGTCAAACAATGGAGTTCCATTAATGGTATTTAGAAAAATGATTATCGGGGAAGGAATTTTCAATGATCAAACAGTTTCAATGATCCATGTTACGATCATTGAAAATTCCTTCCCCGATCATCATTTTTCTAAATACCATTAAGGAATGTGATTCTTTGACTAAAAGATTAATATTGCACTTTTGAAACTAACTCCGCGGTTTAGAAAGTGGTTCAATTTCTATCAAATTTATGATGTAAGTAGTACAGATACTGCTGTACCTCATGCAATAAATTTTTTCATTTCATTATGTTTTTTTTTCGTTAAACGGGCCTTGGCAAAACGTCCTTTTGTAACGCTCTCGCACTACATTAGGACCTAGCTCTTTAACGGTGTAACTGCGACCCCCCTTTCCGCATCAATTCTTGTTCGTCTTGATGAGTACTATCACCCCTCAAAGTTTGGCGGTCCATTTCAGAATCACCCTGTAGAAGTAGAAACTTTGCTTAACTAAGAGGGTGGGACTTGCGTCTTGGTTCTTCAGGCCATCAAATCTCTTATACCTACTATTATGATCAATTTCCCCAACATTCGAAAATCAGTGGCTCAACTGATATGAGACTTCAACAGGAAAGATACTTTTCAACCTTTGAATTCTACTTGATTCATGACAATTGCTGCATCTCGCCAGATGGCTGCAGATCCCAGGAATTGTGACAGTTTCAGGTAATGTGTTAACATTTCGCTAACCTTTATTCACCTTTCTAGGGATTCAGCCTGCCTTAATTTCCTATTAATGAACGAAAATCTTTATTGTAATGAAGCATCAAAGGTTGTCGGTTTTCATTAAAATTGTAGATATTTGCCATATAGATAGAAAAGCCCCCTTTGAACCCTTTAGATTTTGTATAAAAGAGGTTCTAGATAAAGCAATTGCATCTCGCTACCCCATCCAAAATCCCTTTAAGGCCGCAAAACAGCATTAGTGGGAAATAAGGACTTATGAACAGGAAAATTTATTATCTGCATAATTCACGGTGTAAAATCACTAAAAGAGGCCTGAATTTCCGTAAGAGGGGATCACATGCCCTTGCTCCCTATAAACCCACTTTTTGCTTGTCTGAAACCGCTACTTCATACCTTTCAACTCTAACGATTGTTAGTCACGCGCATGCGTGTGTGTGATGATTTTTGAATGATTATTTTTGAGGTTATTAGTATCAATACATACAGGGTGGGCCAAAAGTCAGTACACTTTTGAAAATTCCATGAAAGCCGGGGAAAAAATTGGAAAAATAAACGGTCTTCACTCTCAGCATCCTGAGGTCACGGGGTTTTTTTTAAGCCAATAAAAAAATCCTAGTTCGAAAAAATGCTAATAGATGTCCCCACTAGAAGCAATTTGGTAGTTAAGTGTTCGAATCCCTCCGGATTCGAACACTTAACTACTAGCAAGAAAGACATGATAGTCAAGTTAAGGTAGTAAAGTATAAAACTTTTGGGAAAATGTACAACCATGATCATACGCATATAAGCGACATTAGTGGAAATAAGCAAATGGGAGGTTAATAAAAACAGGTATTCCTAATCCACAGTGAAATCATTGTTGTAAATCGTTAAAATTGGATTCCTAAAAGTTTTACACTTCATTACATTAACTTGACCATCATGTCTTTATTGCTAGTAGTTAAATGTTCGAATCCGGAAGGTTCTAAATACCAAATAGCTTCTAGTGGTGACATCTATAAGCTTTTTTTCAAACTAATTTTTTTATTTACTTAAAAAAAATCCCGTGACCTCAGGATGCTGAGAGTGAAGACCGTTTATTTTTCCGATTTTTTTTCCGGTTTTTATGGAATTTTCAAAAGTGTACTGACTTTTGGCCCACCCTGTATTCAAACCAAATTTCATCCAGATCTATCTAGTTCTAGTAGATCTGGAGAAAATCAAACAAATTTTCAATTTCTCTAATTTGAGCACCAGTACACACTATGTCTTTAAATCTATCAGAAGACTTTTAATCTGCTTATAAAGGTATTTCGTATATTTTCTACTTAAAAGCTTAAAGGTATATTAGAGCTTCTAAATTTATGTAATTTTGAATCCAAAGATGAAAAAACAATCAATTATCCACTGATATTCCAAAGGCTGCAAAATTTGATAAAAACACGTTTTCTCTTGTAGGAAGATAATTCTAAAGTCCTAGATAGCAAAGTAAGTAGGTCATCCAGGGCTTTAAATAATTCCACTATGATGTACTACTAGACAAAGTTTGGGAAAATCTAACGTTGTTAAAATAATTCAAAGACAAGAACCAAAATATCTTAATGAAGATTTTAAATTCAACGAGTTTTGAAAGTCGTTTTAAAAAGCACTTCGCTCTAAATGAAAACTTCATGAAAAGGGAGCTTTCTTTTTGTGAGGAACTTCTGAACTTAAAAACAAATGGAACGCTTTGGAAGGGAAATAAAACGAACCCTCACAGTTAGTGATTCGATTTGGGATGTGAGTTTTTGGCGGCTGCCCGATTCAATCAACATACAGGAGAAAACTTTCTTTATGGAATAAAATGACAGTTTACATGAACTTTATTACGAGACGCAAGACTTGGACTCATTTTCTATCACTTTCTCAAACACGCGTTTGCAATATGGTCAAAATTGACCATTGATTTAAAAGTTAGCCTGAAATTGTGGTTAAAATAATTTTTTTTATTTCTTATAAAGTTCTTCAGCATGATTTCTAATTGGAAATATCAGGGGTTGGTTGTATGATTCAGTAGTCATAAAACATCCTTATTAGATATTTATGTAAACTTAGTAATTTTTAAAACTTTCCAAAGCATGAATGTTAATTCGTAATGTTAATTCCAGTGGAGGCAAAAAATTAACAAAACTGGAGTATTTTCATCAATTCTAGATGTTGTTCCTTTGAGATTCGTTCAAAAATAAGACAGTATCAAAAAAACTAATTAATAAAGCATTGAAATTATGATTTAAAATTTTTAAATCATACTTGATGTTATAATGTAATACGTATTGAAATAACTATACAGGGTGTTTTAAAAGTCTGTTTCGTGGATTTAATTTGTAACCAACTTGTCCTAGGGTCCGGAAGTAAGGTCTACCCCTATAGGTAAGTCACCCTGGAGAATCCATTGAAATTACATACAGCGCCCTTAAAGGGTAAATAAATGTTAAAAAATTAATTTAAAAACTAAAAGAGAACAAAAACCTTAGTGAGAGTATTGTTGCCAACATTATGAAGAACTCACTGAAAAAAATTTCTTGAAAATATCGTAAATATTCGCGGTGATATTAGCATGTGAAAATAGCACTTTTTCAGGCCTCAAAAAAGATAAAGTTCACAAATTTGTAAGGGGTTTTTTTATTTTTTGATTAGATTTTGCCTTTATTCAACTAAAAAACCAAAACTACACTATAGCACTCAAAAATTTGCAAATTTACTTAACTTAAACTTAACTTAATTTAAACTTTTTCTTCTTTGAGGCCTGAAAAAGTGCTATTTTCACACATGCTATTATGTCCCGCGAATATTTACGATATTTTCATGAGACTTTTTTCAGTGAGTTCTTCATAACGTTGGCAACAATACTCTCACTGAGGTTTTTGTTCTCTCTTTTAGTTTTTAAATTATTTTTATTAATTTTTAATTCGCCGCTAGGGGCGGTGTAAGTAATTTAAATGGACACTCCAGGTTCACTTCAGGTCACCTTACTTCAGTGACCCTAGGACAAGTTGGCTCTAAATAAGAGCCACGATCGGACTTTTGAAATACCCTGTATATAATGTATACATGAAAAGTCTCGATTTTCAATTAAAAGATGCCACATATTGAGAAATTATTTCATTATTCATTTACTAATTTGACCTATAAATAACTGAAATGAAAACAAAATAGTATTCTAAAATTACTGGCAGGGACATATTTCTCATAAAAAGCGAAATAGATTTTTTATTACTATTTCCGAGTTCCAATATAACCAACCACAAAGAAAGTCACTAAAGACAATAATCTCAAATGCAAAATATAACAATAACATTAAATTTATATCAAGTTAATTTTACTTCTTTGAAAGAGAAGCAAATTGGAAACAAAATGGAACAATGAAAAAATAGCGGAAAATTTTCCGACCCACATCCCTAGACACGAGTGAACGTGATTCATAGTCCTCTGAACCCATCCGAGGTTGCTTTAGGGGCGCTAGCACCTCGACCGCTTTTAGTATGAAGTATATTTTCATTAAATTTGGGTCCTTGAGGAAGGTTAAGGGCCCGTTAAAGATAAAATACGTAAAAAATAAGAAAAAATAGCGTTAAATTTGTAACGATTTTTTTGCATTTTAGGGAGTTAGTTACCCATTAAACTTATCTATTTTCTACAAACTTTCATATTTTAGAAACTTCAACCTTTCTTGTAATTTAAAGTAATTTAATTAGTAGAGTAAATTAAAGACTAAAGCAATCCTTTTCGACTTTGAAAATCAAATTTAAAGTAATCGAAAAACGTAAAAAAGGGGGAGGGGATGTTCCCCGAAAATCTGAGGATAATAGAGAAAAACGGGGGTCAGATTAGGACTCAGGGGGTCATTTTAAATAAGAATCTGTTAATAATATACATTTAAACACTTTGTATTATTTCCCTTTCTGTTTCCTCATTTTTATCCCTAATTTTACTTTTTCAAATTTATATGTTGAAGCATATTCTTTTGAAAATACCTCTAGCCTTTTTAATGTAAAAAATGAAAAAACCAACAGAAAAATCTAAAAAATAGATTTGGTTGAATAATATAAAATTTTCTGGTTTTTGCAGGAAAGCTCACTTTCAAGGCGTTGTTCCCTTCGATCTTAAGTGAAAAATGCTGATACAACCCCTATAACTTTGAGTAAAAAAAAGTGGATGGAGTATAACTTCAAACCAATAAAATTTACTATCAAATGAGATAAGAATCATGCTTTTGAAAATAATATTTTCAGTTTTAAAGCCGAAAAAATCCTATTCTTTGTTAAAAATCGCTGTTTTTCTCAACTGTGACCTCAATGAGGCGGGTCTTAATATTATCCGATTAAGCTGAAACATGGCCAATCTTATTTTCTAGCCCATTGCCACATTTTAGGGGGTTCCCACCGAAAAAATTCTGAAGTTGATGTTTTGTAACCACCTTACTGTACTGACTATTTTTAATTTATAACTTCAAAAAACAAGCGTAAACTGATGATAATTTATATTGGTAACTTTAACTGGCTACAGTTTTTAACACAAAACTAAATTCCTAAAATTTCTTTTCTTGCGTGTCTCTAACCTTAAAAGAAGTTTTTAGCCCCGTATTTTCAGAAAAAAACTTTTATTCAAATTACTGATCCAAATGACGTACATAAGTACCTAAATTATTCTTTTCATAATTCCGAGTACGTTAGATTCAGATAATATGAGTGCATTTAAGCAGGGTTGTGTGTTGTGAGCGGGCACCTAAAAATCATGATCTGAGCGGACATTGATAAAAAATCGAGACTGAAAATCAAGATCGAATCGGTAAGTTAGTGATTTTGTATGCTATTTGTATAATATTTGTATTAATATTTGATATTTCAATGCTCTTTTGCAGGAATTTTGAATTTCAACATCAAAAGAACTGTAAAAAGTTTGTTAGTTAGGAGGGGCTGCCGCCCCCCATAACCCCCCCTTCCCAAACTATAACCAAAATCGTTTTAAGTGTAATCAGTAACAGTGACGATTCAGTAAAAAGGGGGCTCGGTACTCTTTAATGTTACACAAAACACGCACAAATCACAATAAAAGAGCATTACAATAGCATAACTTACCGACTCGATCTCGATTTTTTATCAATGTCCGCTCAGAGCACGACATCATACGAAGTATCTTTCAAAAAATGATTAAAAACAAAATCCAAAACAATGAAGTCTGTTTCATCATAAGTTTTTAAAACTTAATTTAAAGTGAAATTCTGCTGGTTATTCAGAAATATGAATATTTGAACGAATTTTTTTAAACATTTAAAGTATTGTTTTACTTATTGGAATTCGTTGCGGAAAGTACGTACCGTTCGCAGCGGTGGTGAGAACGGCCAGTACAAGTAGAGCAAGGGGCTGCCACATGGCTGAGAGTCTTCAGCCCCGGTAGCCCCTTCACACTCAGCCCCACCGAATCTCTCCGCCCCAGGGAACGCCTCTGACCACTTCTCATTGGACAAGTACCGTGACGTCAGTGACGAAACTTTTCGAAAAGCGGCGATTGTTTAGGCGTGGGATGAAACGCAATGTCTGAAATTTCCGATTTAGGGCCTTTGAGTTATCCCGGATTCGCTAAAATAATCTGTCACAGTTTTCACTGATAGGGTTATTACACGCACGCTTTGGCAATCGGTGGAGAGACGTATTAGGTTTCCAAAAACATGGAGTTTCTCTTTTGAGAAAGAATTATACCATATAAAAATATTTGGAGACCTATAAATACCATGAGGGAAATACCATGAGCTCAATAACTACCAAAGACTGAAACTCAGTTACGTATTTTACTCCTCTCCCCTTTCAAAACACTATAATTTTTCAAAAGAAAGTGCAATTAATATATCTCCCTAACAGTCCCAAACGTTTCAAAGCATAAGCCAGCTATTCAAAATTTTGGTTAAAGCAGAACATGGCTGGTGAACATTTCTTTATTGGGTTGGTTGGGGTAAAATTAAAATATGTATAGGAAATTTCACACTTACTAAAAACTGGGGTTAATAACACTTAAATTCAGTGTTAATAACCTTCACTTTAACAGGTTTTTCTTCTTTTTTTAGATTTCGTTTTACAGCTAAGAAAATTATTTTTTTAAAAATTATTTGGTAAATTTATGAAAACATAGAGGGTAGAGGGGAAAAAGTATTAGTGTATAGAAATTTTTATTCAAATATAGACCTTGACCTTTAGCAAAGACCTTGAAGCATAGGTAGATAAATTTGACACAACTATACATTACATTAAGAATTGTAGAAATTGATGGAGAAAACAAATTATAGTGAAGAGAACCAAGAAATAACACCTAAAAATAGATAATTCCGAGGGTCTCACCCTCGCAGTTTCTTTTTTGAAATTACCAGTCTTTAAAACTTGGATTCACATATTAATTCTAAGGGTATTTTAAGTGAGTAGTTAATAATTCTTATTTACTTTAACAGTTTTGAAAAGCCTTTTTCCCCGAAAAACGGCGGGTATACCAGCCAGTATAGTATGAATTGAATCTTCAGTTTGAAGAAGGGAATACGTCCAAAAAATGACAAATGACTTTTTCTGCTCAAAACAATCTCAAAGCTTTGCTCTACACATGGGTGAAAAGAGGGGGAAATAACTAACCCCTATGGGGAGAAATCTCCCCATGAAGTTGTGAAATCAATGTCCATTCATTGTATTTATTTAAGTTAATTTGGAATTAAAGTTAATTTGTCTTTCTTTTCATATTCTTTGAGCTGTAAAGAAAGTTAAAATAAAGTTTTCTCTTAGTTTAAAATTTTTTTCAAACTTTTTTATGCAGGGAATGCTTGACTCCATTCATATTCATTCACTCCATTGATACTGCTTTAATAACTCCATTTCACTGTAATTTTGAATTTTATTTGTCTTATTCTTTTTTATTTCACCCTTTTGTGGTGAAAATTTAGGAAATATATTATTTGAATGTGAATTAAAGGTTTTTTAAAGATGTTTTCAACAGAAAAATTTAATAAGGTGAAAGAAGGGAATAAGTCCGTCAACTTATTTTGACTGTAAAATATTTTTAATGTACTTATATTTGTTTTCATGATTGCTCTGTTTTCTAAATAGGGTTCTGAACTTCTTGTAAAAACTTGGCGGTTATGCAATGAAAAATTCATTATTTACGCTGCTGTGCAAAAATTAAGGACGGAACAGTTTTTTTCAACATAACACCTAGTAGAATTATTGTTCAACCATGAGAATCAAACCAAAAGATGTTCAACGGGTGAGAATACAGGGCCCGAGAACAAATTTTCCTTATCAATATTTTAAGGGGGTAAATGGGCAAAACAAAAAAATACATAGTGAGACTAAGGAACTCTCATTTGCTGGTGTCGTATTCGTTGAGCTAACATCACTTTCTCTTGTTTTCTCCTCATCGGACCTTCCAAATCCCCTCCCCAAAACAATATAGAACACTCCACTACATCGTACCACTACTACCATCGTACTCCTACCACCTCTTCGCATCCACCAGGGAAACGAAGTGATGTTCGGATTAATGAGAATCTGGATGATCAAAAGATCTTTCTTCGGAGTGCTGTTCCTAGGAGGGGCGTTCTATTATCCGTTAGGATCTTCTCTGCCGACGTGACCAAAAGTACAGATATTAACATTGCATGCTTCGAATTATCATTTTTTGCTTTACTAAGAGCAATGTTTTGCAAGACTGACTGAAGCTTCGAGGGGTCTTAATCCTTCCATTTAAGACCACTTTAAGTGGCTTCAAATCCCTTTACTTTTTATGAACGATTGCTTACTTCGAGCTGTTATCAAATAAAAGTATTCGTAAGCCTTCAATTAAGATCACCTTACGCGATTTCCACTCATTTTATTCTTATGCATATTTCGGTAAACCCCCCAAAAAACATTGTCAACTCACGGCTTACTCATTGTCAACTCACGGCAATAAATTTAGCATATTTTAAACATTATTTATAAATAACCAGTACCTAGAAAATAACACATTAGTCAATCACTAATACACAAGGCTAAAAAATCACGTCGTTTAACCTCGTATCAAAAACATCATAAAATCGTGTGAAAATTACGTATATTTAAATACGTTATAGATTCACACGTTAAAATCAGGCCAAAACATCGCGTCAAAATTCGCGTCACATATGACGTCAAATTCACATTATTTAGGACGTCGAAAATGACGTCTTCAAAATGGACATTTCGACCAAAAAATGACTTCATAAATCACGTCATCTGTCTATTTTTAAAGTTATTAACTTAGCAGCAGCGTTATACAATCTTTAGAAATAAACGAGAAATATCAAGAAAAGTTAATTTTTGTTAAGATGTAATGATGAAGAATTTGGTAAGATGTTAAGGTTGTCTTGAGTAAAACATAAATATGGTTGTTAGAAAGAGTTGTTAGAAAAAAATAATATTAAAACTATTTTAATTCCTTAAATGTTCCTGCGTCTAAATTCCTTTAAACTGAATTACATTTAGGGAGCACGCTACTCTACCGTAGAAAACGATGCCAGTACCTTTAAAAAACGATTAAGATGTTATCAATAGGAGTGAGATGGAAGAGGACTCGAGAGGCGATGTAGTAGATAACTCCTGTAGCGGCCAAAGTACTCGTCACTGACAAAAGCGTCGGATGACACCCGTTTTCCGTTTTCCTCCGCTACAGGAATACTCTAGTTCTAGTACATCGCCCATCGAGTTCCCATCCATCTTCCCTTCTTTCGACAGCATCTTAACCATTTTTAATAGCACTGGCGTCTTTTTCTACGGAAGTGTGGCGTGCTCCTAACAAAGTTCAGATAAGTATCTCTCTATTCTAAAAAAAAGTTTTTGGTGAACGGTTTCCAGAGAAAGGCTTTTTAATTACTGATCCGTATAACACATATTTGGTATCAAACTGTCCGGATTCTTTTGAGGATGTGCAAAGTGCCTTTAGAATTTCTAAAAAAAATCTCAATTTTAAAATATTTCCATTTTTTTAGATTTCGGATAAGGTCGCAGTTACAAAGCAAGAAACTATGAATTTTAAAACAATTGAAAACATATTTCACTGGTGTTTTAATATTCAAATAGATTAAATAATCATCTTTCTATTTATAACACGAATTTAAAAAATATATTTTGTGTTACTTTTAACAATATTTATATTTTTGTTGTTCAAACGGTTTTCATTATATTTTAAACTTATATATAATTAATTTATTTTTTATTTTTTAAATAACAAATTAATATTTTTATATTTATCTTTGTAGTTGTGGCAACCTAATCATTACTATATTTACAATAAAATCAAAGCTATCAACACTTAAGCAACGACGCTCCCATGGTAACAGCGGTCGCAACTTTCTGAGCGATCGCAGCGCCAATTTTCCTCCTGGCGAACGTGCGAGGAGTTAGCCGGTGACGGAGGGCTGCCCGCGCATGCGTGGTTATACCTTCCTTAGCATTGATTGCCATTCCTTAAAATTTATTTTGTTTAGTCTTGTTGAAGAAATAAAATAAATTGGGGTTCCCATAAATTTGATCATTTTTATTAACGTATCATTGCTGATTATAAAATATAATAAATATTGAAACATATATGAAAAAACCTTTTAATTTGAAACCATTTTTTTTAATTTCATCACATTAAATCATTAAAAACAATAAAATCTAGCCTTTAAGTTAAGACATAAAATGTTAATTTTTTTAATTAAAAAAAACTAAAACTGCAATAGTATATGGTTTTGTTTAGCAACTTTATTCTGTTTTCACAGAATACATAAAATCGTTAATGATATTTAAAATTAAAAAATTAGGATTATTGTACATTTTTATGTATCCAAATATTCTTAATAGGATATTTCATTGGTGCAGGAACATAATTGTTTCCTCCAAAAGAAGATTTTATTGTAAAATAATACCAAGTTGATTCAGTTACTGAAATTCTTTAAGTTTCATTTTTTTCACATAATTCATGGATAAAAATTTTAATAAAATTATACCCTATTTTAATTTTCCTTTCGTACTTAAAGCTTATCTTTTAAGTGGACATTTTCTTCAATTATCAATTAGATATAGGTATTTTTTCTCGAATTTAGCTAGCTTAAAGGCAAGATTGATAGTGTTGCATTTGCAAATTTTTGGTTGGTTGACAATATCAAAATATTCCATCTCTTACTTCTAATAGAAATAATTCTATAATCAAAACCTAAATCCTTGCAAAGAAATTTAAAATGTCCCTTTAAAGAAAACTGGAAAGTTATTTACAATATGTAAGGTGATGGGGCAGATTTTACAAACACATTCTTAATACTCCAGTTTGGAAATAAGAAAAAAGTGAGTCTGTCTAGGATTTTTTTAAAACTACATATTTTGGGAAAATTTAAATCAACTTGGAAAAAAATTAAAATGATAGTGTATAAATTAACATGCACATATACATAATCTTCAAAAGATCAAAAAAATAATAAGAATTTTGTTTAGAATGACTAATTAATTTTAAATATAGGATAAAACAGCTTATATCAGAGAACTTTCCTATAGAAATTTATTTTGTGAAGGTACCAATAAAATGTAGTAAATTATCCTTAAACAGACACCTGGAGTAACTTGTAAAACTTTAAAATTATATAAACTAAATCTTGGAAAAAAAATATCTTCTAATTACAAGAAGGTTCTGAACTGTAAGAATGTTAGCACAACAATTTATCAATTATTCAATGTTTATTCAATGACTTAAATATAGTTGAATTGTCACTATTTGATGGTCACAATTCTAAGGAAAAATATTTTTTAAAATTACTAAATACAGTGATCTGTTTTTCACTATCAGAATGGTTATTGTCATCAAAAGATAACTCAGAAATGAAGAGAATTTATCAAAAGGAAAAATGTTTATTCGACTACATTAATCGACACTAATTCTTGAAATACATGACATTTTATTAAGTTACATCATTTTTAAATTCTTCACAATCTGCCCTTTTCAATATTCGTTTCATGGATTTACAAAGAACAGCATTTTATATGAAATTAAAAAAACAATTATTATAGCAAGCGATTACAACATCGAAATAGTAATTACAGGAAAAAATTTAACATTATACTAATTTACTGATTGCTATATTAAATGACTCATTGAAGTATGAAAGGTTTACTTATTTGCATTCAATGATATTTATTTTATCTTGGTGTAAATTTCTAAATTTAATCTCCTGAAGATAAAAACTTTCATGCGAAAGATACAGAAAGATGCGAAAGAAAGATACAGTACTTCTAGTTCTAAAAAACAAGCGAATAAGAATTCTTAAAATATGGGATTTCCTAATTCTAGAAAAATGCGTAATTTAGCTAAGAACAAGTCAAAATGATAAATATTTTTATCCCTGTTTCAATTAAGAATTACAAGTAATACGTAATTTATAACTATGGCAAAAAATATCTTACACAAAATTTAAAAGAAACGATCTCTTATTTTTTTTACAACTGAAAAAACAATAAAAAGCTCCATTTAAAACAAAGTAAACAACAGCTGCTAATAAATATATAATTTGTCGAGTAAGATAACTTTCACTGGGATCTAAAAAATATTAAATATTCAAAATATTTACCTTCGTAATTCCAATCTTGAATTGACCTGAGCTAGTCTATAATTTTTTATGTTGATCTGAAACTAATGATTAATCAAAACAATACTCGCCTCTTTCGATTCAATTGAGTGACGACATGGGGAAAAAATGGCGGCAAATTTTGAGCTCTGAGATTTCTGTAACTCCTCGCACGCTCGCTAGAGGACGCCACTAGAAAAAAAGCGACTGGTCGTCCCATTGAATTGTCTTCGCTTAACTATATAACGCTTTGAATAAAATATACACTCGCTTTCGGAAATTTTGCATTTTGCATTTATTTTTTATATCCTTTTGCAAGTATGTTTTTTAAGGTAGTAAAATGTAACTCCTTATTTCATAATGACAAAACGCAAACAACTAAATAACACGGGTGAATGTTTTAGATATAAAGATGAAAATGTTGGAAGTCTTGACATTCGGTGTCGTTGCTATGAAAATGACACAACTTCGAAGTTTGTTTCTCATGAAGATAAAATTCTAAATTTTCGCGATGTTTAAGATAATTACTACATTTTTAACAGTCAATCATTACAAATTTTAAGAAAGTTAAATTTATTCCTGAGATATTTCAATGCTTCCCTTAATGTATCTGTGAAAAAACATTACCTTAGGGAAATGGGTAAAAGAATGTTTACATTGCTTTGTTGTTAATTTTCTTGGGGTTCAATTCCGTTATAGTTCCCGCTAAATATCGCCAATCTCTTTCGAACGCTCAATATTCAAATGTAAACCAATTTTTCTAATTTTTAATGATAAACTGAATAGTTATAGATCTAATTAAACACTTTAATCTATGAATTTGAAACAATTTAGCAATATTTATACTTTATAGTGTCCAAAAGAGATTAGTGATATTTAGCGGGAACTATAACGGAATTCAACCCCAAGAAAATTAACAACAGAGCAATATAAACATTTTTTACCCATTTCCCTAAGGTAATGTGTTTTTCACAGATACATTAAGGGAAGCACTGAAACATTAAGGGAAGGTTCATATTTAGCGGGAACTATATATGAACCTTTCTTGGAATTATAAAGCGATCCGCCAATTCATGTTACCATAAAGGAAATGATAAAATTCCACCACTGAATAAATATTCGCCATTTTTGAAAGAATACCACGGAGAAGTAGGGTAGACTAGGGATACTTGATCCCTAGGGATACATGATCCCTAGCCAAAAAATGGACTAAAATAAAATGTCAGATCTTTGAAATCTGGCAACAATTTTTAAGTTATACTTGTACACAAAAACTGGCAACACTACATCTTTTTCAGTCATTTTATTTCAGCGCAAGAAGTGATTGCTTAAATCTTGCATGGAAAACTTTTTTCTAGGTCAATGTGCTATTTTGTGTATTGTCTGTAATATGCAACTTAAAAACTTAAACCAAATGTAATTTCAAAGTATAGGCTGTCTTTAACAATTGAGTAATTTTATTAGTGAGCATCCTTTGATTATTTACTATTAAAAATGTATGTTTTGTATGAATCGCATATTAGGGATACTTGATCCCGTTCTTTCGAGGGATACATGATCCCAGGATAAGTATCCCCTTCGAGGTATACATGAGGGTCCTTCTTACATCTTACATGATGAGGTTGAACAAGATGAAGTAGATGATCCTTCTTTAAATAAAAATGATTTTGTTTTAGTTAGATTTGCCACAAAAAGGAGGATTTCCCATTATGTTGGTCAAGTAGAACGTAAAGTTGGATTTTCAGAATTCGAAATCAACTTCTTAAAAAGAAAAGGTACCTCACTCAACCAATTTATTTTTCCTGAAATAAAGGACAAAAGTGTTGTAGAGGAAAATGATTGTGTTAAGTTGCCTCCTCCAGTTAGGATGAGTGGAACTTAAAGAACTGCATCAACTCTAATGTTTGTGTCTGAATTTTCTGATTTTGAAAACATTTGCTAAGATTTATTTTTTTCCAAGTAATGCTTTTACCTGCATACACCTCCACTTTTATTTTCAACAAATACAATTATTGTTTCAAAAAGTAAATAAGATTTTATAATTTTTATTGCAAAGTATTTTATGCATTATTCGTTGTAGTTTTAGCTCCATTAATAAAACTACTTATTATTTGTGTACAATTTTCATGTTTGTATTGTTTTTAATACCTAAGAAAATGAATTAAAATTATGGTTAGTTTTAAAAATAATATTTAGTAAACGAAATATATAGGTAAATTGCTTGTATGATGAATAATAGCGTAATTTCAGAGTGGGATCAAGTATCCCCCACGAAGGGATCATGTATCCCTAGGTGTTGGGATACTTGATCCCTTTATAAAAAAAATTAAAAACTAATTTTACTGAAAGTATCTGTTTACTTTCTAGTAATTTTTTTGTCTTTTGGGTAGAGGATAGTGTTACCAATGTTCATGTCAAAAATTTCTGAAAAGTGATGATTTGCAGCTGAGAAAACAATTAAAAACTAAAGTGGGGATCAAGTATCCCTAGTCTCCCCTACTACCCCTGTGTTAAGAATGTTTTATAAAGTGAGTAAGTGCAGTGAGCTGGGTTTTGTGGGGAATTGTGAAGCGGTCCAAAAGTTACTGAGTTAACGGGGGTTGGCGAGCGATAGCAAGCAGGGGGCGGTAGCCCCCTAGTTTTGTTAAAAAAATCTTTTTAAACTGGATTTTTTACTCTTTATTTCTACTATCTCTGTTTTCACCAATACTGGTAAATTAGAAGCAAGAAAGAGTAAAAAATACATTAAACAATAAATAAACAAACATCTGATTGATAGTTTCATTCTTAACATAAAATAAATTATCATTAAATTGCTTAATTTCTATAGTAAGTTGAATGAGTTAAAAAATATGGAATCTAAAGAGTTTAAGGTAACAGACTTATATTCTTCATTATGGTTTTTAACATCATTATGTTTTTCTTAAAGATGAAAAGGTATATTCCTTATCTGGCGAGGGATAGTTCTTAGGTCATTTCAATGGAGCATGTTGAACAACATAAAAATAATAATAAGGGACCATGTTTTTATCTTTTCATAATCAGGATTTCTGTTCAAGCCGTCTTTCCCAAATAAGTTAAAATAAAAAAGGTTTGAAAAAAAATATTCACATAAGTTTTAATGGTAATTTAGGGTTAGCTGAGCCAAGACCCTCTATATAAAGGCCTCCCAACTCGGCCGTGCAACGTCATAACTTTCACTCATCTTTGACGTCACTCCGTAGACTTAACATGGCAATTTTCACCCACGTCTGACGTCATCACCAGGAGTTGGATGGCCATGTATATAGAGCAGTGGTTCCCAACAGGTGGTCCGCGGACCACTGGTGGTCCGTGAGGCCTTCAGAGGTGGTCCGTGAGAATATTTTTAAAAAGCTTATCCAAAAATGTGTGGAAACTTTTAAAAAATAGTTTTCCTAATCACACATTCCAGGAAATAGTAAAAACACTACACAGATACAAAAACATAAGTAAAAAATCATACGTCACATAAATTAAAAAAATTTTTGTTCTCTTTTTCTCCTATTGTTCATTTCTATTATTTTGCACAGTTTTATTCAACAGTAGTTTATTACAGAGTAGAAACGAAATGTGATGATGTGGGAAAGATTTGCATCAGATTAATTAAAACTGAGAGGCGTCGGGGTGGGGCTAATAAAGAATCGAATGATCGGACTTATACTTGGTTTGATACGAAGCGAAGCGTGCAAGTGTTGAAAGATACTTCAAACTGGGATGTTATGGTCAGACAGAGGGTCTTCGAGAAATCGTGGTATGAAAAGAGGAAAATTCTGAGATACATAGGGTTTGTAAAAATAGGGATAAAAATTGAGATACAAATAGGTTTCTTCGAAGATATGAGAAACATTTACTGCCGAAAAAGCGAAAGTTTTTGAACACATAAATTATTTTTTATTTTAATCGCTCCTTTGAAATAGTTATATTGACTTTTGATGCGGTTTCTTTCGGGAGAACATCAGCCTCACCCACCTCGCCAATAGAATTTCCTCTGCCACAACTCAATTCCTGGTTATCTCATTCGTCCTGCAGTTTAATTTAAAGCTAATTACTTTCTTTCAAATTTAAATATATACTAATAATATATTACCTTATTTGTTGGTAATGAAAAAGAAGAAAAATAACTATTTTATACTGTTGTTTTTTTAAACCTGTAACTTAATAGACTGTTAATAGATAAAAAGACTTGATAAAAATGGTTAAATGGTCTTTTATAAAAGGTATGTTTTTAAATAATTATAATATAAAAAAATTAATGTAATGTTAATTTTTTCTTTTAATAGATTATTTGATTTTCTAAGTTCTATTTAGAAACATTGTAAGACATTACCCCGACTTCAGAAAAAAGTCAAAATTTTAGACCCTCCATGAGGAATGAATGCACTGAAAAAAGTTAAAATTTTGTAGATACAGTTAGGGATATAGAGATGGTCCGCGGCGGTTCAAATTTAAGTGAAGTGGTCCGTAGACATATTTGAGTTGGGAACCACTGATATAGAGGGTCTTGGCTGAGCGCACGCGTCGAATTTATGCATTGCCAAAAATAATCAAGTGAATCAAAATAAAACGTCATCAAAATATCTCATCTATCAGAATATCTCTTAATTTTTGTTATATTTTTATGTGTAGATAATAAAAGTTGTCAATTAGTTCAATGCGCTAAGTTGTCAATTTGCGCCACGCTAATCCTTTGAGGTACCGTTAAGTGCCGTTTTGATTGATGTAACTTATTTTAAATAGGTAGTTATAACTGTTTAAGGATCAATTCCGTTAACGTTCCCGCTAAATATAGCCAAGCTTTTTTGAACACCATATATTCAAATATCAACAGATTTTTCTGATTTTTATAGATAAACAGAACAGTTTATTGTCCTAACTAAACATTTTAACCTAGATGAGATTGAAATTATTTAGCTACATTTCTACTTTTTAAGTTTCCAAAAGAGCATGGCAGTATTTAGTGGGAACGTTAACGGAATTGAACCCTTTTTAATTACCATACAGTCAAGGAACAAATAGGATACTTTTCAATAGGATACAAATAGGATAATTTTCAAGAGGCCCGGTGCAAATTTCATTAACTGTACCTTAATTCCCAACAGTCAATGTACTGTTTTAATAAGTTAGCTATATTTTAGGTCAAAGTGAAATTATGCCAAAATGTGATTACACTTACCCCACTTCACCCTACACCAATTTTATTTAAAACAACACGTGTTTCCCTTCGTAATGAGCATTCTTTTAATAGGATAATGATGATCTTTTCTTTAATAGAAACATAGTAAAAAAAGGCAATACCCCTCAAGCAGTCCTGAAAGAGCTTCTAGACGACTCAGAAACTGTGAGTACATACTGGTTATTATAATTTTTTTAAATTCACACAGAGGTGACAACTTTAGCTGTCTCTGCATTCTACAAGATAATACAGACTGTTCAGAACTTTATTTGGAATTACCTAAAATTTTGTCTGAAATTGGAAGTTTATACTTACTTTAGCTTATTAATTAGTTTTTTAAGTACCGATTCAACATTTTGAAAAAAATTATAATCAAATGATTATATTTTTTTAATTCTAATTTATTTTTCCAATTGCAATTGATATTTTGACCTGCATACGAGACTGATTGCCTGTTGTTTCTTAGTAGTGTAATTTAATTTTAATCACTTTCCATCATTAATGCTCATAACATTTCAAAATTGAATATAGAATCAGATAAATTCATTTGAAGTTTAAATAATAATCATGTTCTTTAAACAATTTTCAGCGAATGGAAAGGATATTGTTTCTTACCCATGCTCCGATACTATGGGGTACACTTGGAGCGGAGCTTCTAATGAAGACCTTCGGTAAGAGTGTGGTTGTTTTTTTCTTTAGTTTTCTGTTGAATATTGCCAAAAATAGCAAAATACCAGTTAAATTATACAGATAAAGGAAAAAATTTTATATGTGAAATATTTTGACTATTTTGAAGGTATAGATCACGGAATAGTATACAATTAAATATGCTAGGGAAAATATTATTTATTTTGTATCTCCTGAGTGGAATAAATACCTATGGAAAAACACCAATACTCTGAGCTCCAGAAGCAATAGCCTGTTAAGAATAACATTGTTTTCAAAAGTAGAGGTCAATATGAATAGTATAGAAAACGATTCTAGAATAAGCTGTGTAATAAATTTTGAAAACTTTCATTTTTTAAATAGTGAGAAATCGTCCTTCTAAAAACAAAAATGTAATTTAACAAAATATCAGAGAAGCAATGTAGTCCCTGTTTGAAAAATTTTTATATGCTCAATAAAAGAGGTTTGACTTTATCATTATCGTTTTAAAAAGCGTGGCAATTATAAACCTTAAAAATAAACTTGGGATCTTCTTTAATAACAAAAAAGCTACAGGGGGTCTTAGTATTAATTTAAGCTGGCTGAGGTTTATTTTTTTTAAAATCGGTTTCTTACAATTAGCTTAAACTAAAATATCTCCTTTCAAGCTCATGTTAAGAATGAAAAAAAATTGCACCATATTATTCGTCTTGTTTTGATAAATTTTCATAAAATTATTATTTAAATTAAACAAATTGAAATTGAAACAATTGGATTGAGAATTGCATATCATAAAAGGTGGTTATTTTTTAAAAGCAAGGCAGAATCTATGCAAAAGTTTATTTCAACCTTCAGCATATTGAAATATTAATAGTTTTCATACTTGTGTTTTATAAGGGATAAAATCTACACTTAACTGCCAAGCTAAAATTTATATAAATAGTATTTTTTATATTCATTCATTTCAGAAGATACGTGACTGAGACTGAAGATGGAGTGACTTTTCCTAGAACATCTGTCGAATCAGACCAAAGGCTGCCCCCTATTAGAAGGTCCGCAATTGTATCAGTTGATGGAACAACCACTCTCAGAAGATCTGTAGCCGAAAGAACAGCCGCTGACAGGAGATATTCAGTAAATTTAAGAGTGAGTAGTATATCTCCAGCAGAATTACACTCCAGAGAAAAAGCCATAAGTAGATCCGCGACTGAGATATACCAGAGGGCTAGAGCGGCTACAAGAGGCCTTACCTATTCATACGTAAGAGTGGCCTCAGCCGCAAGATTAATTAAAGAATACTTTGAAATAGCCACTGCTCCCGGGACATATCTGGATGAATCGGGTGAAAGACAGTTCAGAACCGGTAGATCATCTGCTGAATGGGATAACATAGAATTCGCAACCGAGTTATTCGACACAGCAACCGTGGCTTGTAGATGTGCTTATGAATCTTACGGAAAAGCGATCGCTGCCACAAGATTGGCGAAAGAATATCTAGAAAGTGTGACTGCTCCTCGATGGTCCGTGGGAGATATGGGCCAAAGGCAGATTCTTATCGATAAATATACCCCCGAATTGCATGACATAGAACTCTCTATCGAAAAATCCGCAACTGAATTATGTGAGAGTGCAGCGGCCACTCAACGATGCTCTGCCGAATCATACGAAAAAGCTACCGCGGCCACAAGATTAGCGGAAGAATACTTCGAAAAAGTTACTGCTTTTAGAAGATCCGTCGGGGGATCGAATGAGAGGCATATCCAGACCGGTAGATCCTCCACTGAATTGTATAATATGAAATCTGCCATCACTAAATCAGTGGTAGATTTATACGAGATAGCAACCACGACTCAGAGATGCGCTGCGGAATCGTGCGAAAGAGCGACTACAACCACAAAATTAGCGGAAGAATATTACGAAAGAGCAACTGGTCTCAAAAGATCTATAAAAGGTGTAGGAACAGACACTGGAACAAGATCAGCAGATGAAGACTTTGCGAGTGTGACTGCTCCAAGGAGATCCTCGGTCAATTTAAACGATAGACAATTCGTGACTAGAAGATCTTCTTCAGATTTAGGCAATGCAGAATCTACTCTCAGAAGATCTTTAACCTTGTTGTGCAATAGCGCGTATAATGCAAGTAGAAGCGCTCTTGATTTATACGAAAAAGCAAATGGTGTCGTAAGATTAGCAGAAGAAAAATTGGGAAAAGCGGCTAATCCGTCTGCAAGGAGATCTTCCACGGAATTGTACGAGAGGGCAACTGCTGCCAGAGAAGCAGCCATGATGGCTTCTATTCTGCTCACTCTATCTAAAACGTTTTCGGACACGAAGAACAAAGAAGATTCAGATCGTGATCAGCACGAAGGAGACATTTCAGATTCATCCTCTTTAGATGATGAGAAAGAAAGTTATTCTAATATGGATGATCTGATTAGGGAAGATGAAGATTTAATTACAATTAGTGATCAACTTGATATGGAAGATGAATCATCTTCCGTTCCTGAAGATGAGTATGAGGAAGATTTAACTCCTTTAGATGATCTTTCTGAAGAGGATGATAAAAATTTACTTTCCGTGGATGAGGAAGATTTACCTTCTTCAGATGATTTTTGTGAAATGGATGATGAAGAATATTTGCTTTCTATAGATGATCTTACTGAAAAAGATTTGTCTTTCCTAAATGATTTTACTGAAAGGGAGGATGAAGAAGATTTACCTACTTTAGATGATTTTCCTGAGGAGGGTGATGAAGATTTACCTTTCGTATACAATCTTATTGAAGAGGAGGATGATAAAGATTTACCTTCCGTAGATAATCTCATTGAATTAGAGATTGAGGAAGATTTATCTTTGGTAGATTAGAGGACGGGGAAGATTTACCTTCCGTAGATAATCTTATTGAAATGGGAAACGAAGAAGTTTATTCTGAACTCTAATGCTCTTCCTAATGGCCAGAACTATAAACATTTATCGTCGTCAAATGAACCATACACAGGTTACTCATAAAATCTTTTACATTTAATCATCATTTACCATTCACAAAAGTATCTCCATTGTACCAAATTACATAACAAAGATTTTTTAAAATCCAACTTTAAATTTGTTTTTGATCATAATTTTTAAACAAGCTTTAAATTTCTATATACCATATGTCAAATTAATTAAATTTATTTTCAATGTATGCGTAATAAAAAAATAAGTTTTAGTATAACACTACGAAGGCTTCTACGGCCGGAGTTATATTTGAAAATGGAGTCTTCAGGGCTTATAGGCCGTAGTCTAGATGTAGAAAATCCAAACGTTTCGACCCCTTCTACGGGGGTCATCATCAGTGGATAAAAGTTAAGAATTGTCATCGTTACTTTGCCCATTTCACCATTAATATTTTTTCCCGCACATCGGTTGGCATCACCATCTTTACCATCAGTACGAGTTTACTTCCACGTGTAACATCGACGTTTTCAATCATCATTTCTTAACTTTTCACTTTTATCCACTGATGATGACCCCTGTAGTTTCTCGTTTGTCGAAACGTTTGGATTTTCTACGTCTAGACTACGGCCTATAAGCCCGGAAGACTCCATTTTCAAGTTTTAGTATGTTTATTCTGATGACTAGGAAGAGAAAATTTGATGATATAAAGGCTTAAATTACTATACTTAAGGCAGTACTTGCTAACATCTTCTTTGGAAAAATTGTAATTGAATGTATAATTCCGGTAAATATACACGTTTTTGGCCGATTTTTTTACTTGTGCGGTCTTTTTTCTGCGATTTTTTTCGTGCGGTATATAAAAATTCCAATCAAATTGGAACATAGAACAAAAATCTTGTATATCTGGCTACCGAGAGATATACAAGGGTCTAGTGAAACAACAGTCGTCACCGACTACATAGTAACTGAAAAAGTACAGTCCGTATAGAAACGGTTTCCCAATTCAGCCATAGGATGGGGACTGCGTTATGCTCCAAATATAAAGGGTTTTTCAATTCAGCTGTGCTGAGGGAGTATCGCTACGGTCCTACCTGAGGCCTTTTTATGCTGCCCCTATGCATCGCATAAAAAATTTATTATAAATTGTGTTGCGAAAATTATATATTATAGCTACTCGCGACGTTTTGTGCGATTTTTATGCGTTTTCTCTTACGCGGCCCCTATCCCCCGCACAAAAACAGGTTTGACTGTATATAAATAGTAGGGTGGGCCGAAAAAACTTTTTATTTTATTTTGAAACGCTATACCGCGGAAAACTTGCCTCTGGGGTAGAGAAGTAAAATGCAACAAAAATTTTTAAAATCGGTTAAAAATTGCAATAGCGCATTGCACCTAAAGTTTGAAAAAAATAGGCTATTTTCATTACTTTTCAAAAAAATCAAATTAAATCAAATAACATTTATAAAAAGTATCTAAAGGCATATAATAGAATAAAAATGTGGAGAAACGTATTTAATTGAAAGAAGGTGGTATTTTACAATTAATTGATAGTATAATAACATCTAAAAATACACGTTTTTACCAGAAATCCACATATTTCGTATGAAACAAAAAAACTTATGAAAAACAATATTTCATTACTATACTACCTTTCTAGCTATAACTCAGTAACCCCCTTAACAGTTAAAACATTTTTTACAGTTCGCTTCGTGATCAGAGCTCGCTCATTGCACAACAAACCGCATCTCTATCTCTCGCCGAAATAAAAACTTATTTTATATTTTGAAACGCTATACCACGGAAAACTTGCCTCTTGAGTATAGAAGTGAAATGCAACAAAAATTTTTAAAATCGGTTAAAAATTGCCTTTGTACATTGGTCCTAAAACTTGAAAAAATATGCTATTTTCATAACTCTTAAAAAATCAAATAACTTCTATAAAAAGTATCTAAAGGGATAAATTAGAAGAAAAATGTTAAGAAAAAATATATTTAATGGAAAGAAAGATCTTATTTTATAATATAAGGTTGCACTATAAGGTTACACTTTGCATTTCGCCTTTTTTTTCTTCAAAAATCGCATTTTTCGATTGAATTAAAAAGTTATTATTCCGGATGGTGCATAGTATGATTTGTAATAAAATGTAGTCTTTTACTGGTTATTAACTTCTTTTGGTATTTCGAAAGAAGACTTGATTGAAAAATTTGGCATTGAAGATCTTGAAAGATTAATAGTTCTTATAAACCCCATCTCCTGGCATTCATACCGATGACTTTTCGTGATGCCCTCTGTGTTACTAATTTTACACAACGTTCGACTGTTTGTGTGTGACATGGGAATCTGTCAAAGTTCCAGTAATTAACATAGACTATGTCTCTTGATCGGTGAATCTTCGTAGTATAGGTGGGGAGAAAGAGAAGCAGTATTCCAGCTAATCTATACATAGTCTACTGTCTACGTATGTTCTATATATGGTCAGTAGCTTGAAAATTAGGTTTGGGGGGGATGGGAACTCCTAACTGACTTTCTTTTAGGAGCTGAGTTTCTAGCCTTAATTGTTCTTCTAAACCAAACACCCTCATATATGATCCCTTTTGATCTATGATCATGCCCAAAAGCAAGTTTTCAGAATGAGCAAAAAATGCATTTTGTTTAATCATTGGATCAATGATTTCTAATAACTCTTCTGGCAAAAATCTAGATGTTTCTATCACACGTGTCCAGGTCAAATTTAAAACCATTTACTTTTTCTAAATAAAGAATCATACAGACAAATTAATTTGATATAATTTGATTTTAATATAAAAGAAACTAAAATCTTCTGTTCATCTGTTGGATTATCAGTACTAAAATACAGTTTATGTTAATAATTTAATAATTAAATAATCCGACAGAGAAACATAAGATTCTTCCAAAATACAAAAAGAAGTTAGTAACCAGTCAAGGACTAAATTTTGTTACAAATCAAACTATGCACCATCAGGAAAAATTTTTTTAATTCAATCGAAAAATGTGATTTTTGAAGAAAAAAAGGCGAAATGCCAAGTGTAACCTTATAGTGCAACCTTATATTGTAAAATACCATCTTTCTTTCCATTAAATATATTTTTCTTAACATTTTTCTTCTAATTTATGCCTTTAGATACTTTTTATAGAAGTTATTTGATTTTTTAAGAGATATCAAAATAGCATATTTTTTTCAAATTTTAGGACACATGTACAAAGGCAATTTTTAACCGATTTTAAAAATTTTTGTTGCATTTTACTTCTATACTCAAGATGCAAGTTTTCCGTGGTATAGCGTTTCAAAATATAAAATAAGTTTTTATTTCGTCGAAAGATAGTGATGCGGTTTGTTGTGCAACGAACGAGCTCCGATCGCGAAGCGAACTCTAAAAAATGTTTTAACTGTTAAGGGGGTTACTGAGTGATAGCTAGAAAGGTAGTATAGTTATGAAAAATTGATTTTCATAATTTTTTTTGTTTCATACGAAATATGTGAATTTCTGGTAAAAACGTGTGTTTTTAGATGTTATTATACTACCAATTAATTGTAAAATACCACCTTTTTTCAATTATTAATTTTTCAATTTTTATTCTATTATATGCCTTTAGATACTTTTTATAAATGTTATTTGATTTAATTTGATTTTTTTGAAAAGTAATGAAAATAGCCTATTTTTTTCAAACTTTAGGTGCACTGCGCTATTGCAATTTTTAACCGATTTTAAAAATTTTTGTTGCATTTTACTTCTCTACCCCAGAGGCAAGTTTTCCGCGGTATAGCGTTTCAAAATAAAATAAAAAGTTTTTTTCGGACCACCCTAATAAATAGTCTTTAAACCAATAAAAACTAATTATAGCATCGATAATAAGAAAACAAAGACATATCAACTTAAATTTCAAATTTTGAAAAAATATTATGAATGAGCATCGATTTTGTCAAATTCAAAGGATTATAGGGGGTAGTTATTTTTCCCCATCTTCCCACTCATGTGTAGCTTGGAGATTGTTTTGAGTAAAAAAGTCAATTTACTAATTTTTAGACTCCCTTTTTTAAACTGACGGTAACGATTCAATTTTCCATTGAATAGCTATATTTTTACCTTCGTGATTCCCACAGGTAACTATGAAATGTTTAACCTGAACCTTTTTACGAAATAATTTATGTAACCCAAATCTATAACACTTTTCATCGTTTTTACTTAAATTTAATGGTTTCTTTCTTCCTTTCTTTGAGATCGACTCATATCGATTGCACTTGAAGAAGGAATAAACATAAAATGTAATAGTACTACCTTCCATAGGGTATTTTTCATATCCTAGGGACTATAGAACATTCCACGAGCAGGGATATTGAACTAGGTATTCACAGTGGGGTCTTGATGGACACAATATGGTTCTGTTGCTACTATATTTATAGATTCAATCGGGTTGGTTGCTTCATATAAACTGTAAGTGTTTTGCACTTACCGAGTGGCTTTTTCGACTCGGTAACCCTTCGGAATGAAACTGGCAACGAAAAGAAGGGAATTGTGTTTCAAATTTGAAAAATATAGGGGAACTCTTTTCAATCTTTTTCTCAGCTATTTCCCTTTTATGTAATCTGCTAGCTTTGTATCAGGTATTTCGTTACCGAATTTCTAATGTTTCTGCTATGACACAAAACTAGAAAAATGTGATGTTTTCCTTCATTTTCTACATATAGAAAAACTTACTGGTTCATCTGTTTTATGAATGATTGAGCCATGATGTCGATTTGTAGTAAAAAACTCTTTTCCTACATTTTTGAAGACGGGTTTTTTTTGTTCAATCTCTTACTCTTGTTTCAAACTTAGAGTGTTTTTCGGGAGAAGTTTTTTCCATAATTGTAGAATCTTATAAAAACACACCTGTCTAAATGCACAGTATTTAATTACATTAATTTATTTTGTTTTTAATAAGAATTTAAGCTTCAATATTTTAGTAAATATTTAATATTTATAATTCTACAACTGTATGTGTATTACAAAAATTAAAGTAAGAAATAATGGAAATTACCATAGCAAAGATAGAAAACTTGTTGACTAGTAAAAAAACTAAGCTTTAATAATTATGTTCCTATAAATTAAATTTTTTCCCCAAGCATTATGCTCAGTAACTAGTTTAGTGATGGAATCTTTTTCTAAGTTACTAGTTACCATCTTGTTTGTTAAAATGGCATACCCCAAATTAACACCTATTGTGGAAATAGCAAAAAGGATTTTAAACAATCAACAGCCACCGCAGTCAGGCAAAAAGTAAAATATATTAAGTTTGGCCGTCTAATGGTTAACCGGGGAAAGAGCAGCCAACTGAAATCTAACGATTAGCAATTCAATCAATTAGAAGATAATAACAATTCACAATTAGCGGATAATGATATCTACACTGCCACCTATTGCTTCTGAAACTGTTTTACGTGTTGGTGTCTGAAGAGGTTATTTCACTTATTGGAATAAGCTCAATAAAAAAATTTTAAACAATTCACATTCACTACTTAAAATATTTGGGACTAACCATCTTCCTCTACCACCTCACGGATCCTGGGTTGTCAGTGCAGGGTGTCTCAAAAGGTTGGTTCCAAATTTAACATCATCAAGGGGGGATACTTGAGAGAGTTCCTAGGTCGATGGACCTTCAAACTCCAGTATAACTTAGCCTCAACGGGGGGTGAGGCCATGAGCAGAGCTGTTACAGAATGTGTGATGTGTGACCGCGCTATCTTGATGCTAATACCATCTTTATTTCCCCAAGTAAACTTGGTACTCATTTTATCGACCCCGGAGGGATGAAGGGATGAGTCTTCCCTGCCCGTAGACCGGGATTGGAACCCCGGGCCTGTGGGCCAAATTTAACATGCAGGTCGGTCATGCCATGACAAACAAGATTTTCTTGGGAACCCATGACTGCACACGTAAACTGTTCCCAAGAGGACAATATTTATTTTTTTCATTCTTCAGAAAACTTAAATTGGCTATTACATATTCGGAGAGAGCACCCCCTTGTAAACCAAATTTCAATAAACTCTGCCGGAACTTAGCAGAGAAAACCACTCTCTAATTTGAAGACTGTCGGAAAAAATCAATGAATTAAAATTGAATGTGAAAAAATAGGTGATTTTTTCTGCTAATACAATAATAGTTTTGCTGCTGCAGACCAATACAATATTGGCGGGAATTAATTGGGAACCGTTTTAACATATTGATTTGAAATATATACATCTAGTTATGGTATTATTTTTTATTAAGACCCGAAGTACTTTCCACATTAATATCTAAAGCGTTTCAATGCTACATAATATACACCAAAAGCTGGCTTTAGACATCTCTTTTGGATCAGGGTACATTCACTTTCCCAAAGCAAAATAAATTCAAATTAGAATATTCTCTCTATCCTTTCAGATTTCTTCCTCGCCGCATTCAGATTGGTATTTTTAGGAGAGATTCCTCCTCTTTTGAAACTCCTGCCACCCTACCTAATTCAACTCAAAAGAGGATTTGTACGAACGGTTTAGGTTTTCGGACCTTAGAAAGCATCCAGTTTGAGAATTCTTTTTTGGTGTATCGAATATACACTTCTATTGGATATTTTGGGTGTAAAAGCTATTAATTTACTATACCATGTTTTCCTTTCCTGCATAGGAAATACTTTTTGGAAAAGTTCAATGCATACGTAGTAAGAAAAATGCATACCATAATATTTTTAAGGAGACAAGAAATTCCTTCCAAATAAAGTTATTCTAGGTCCAAATATTTTATTTTGAGAAATATTTATTAGACTAACAAAATATACTTTTTTTATGACACTAAAATTTAAGTAACAATTCTCCTGCAATTCTTTATTTTCGTAGAATGGACTATGTTCGGCCACAACCATGTTAATCACTTGATGGGGAAAAACAAACTCACTATCAAATCATATCTCACAACAAATTATCTCTGTGGTAACCAATTGCAAGCTCAGTAGGTCACATGATGGGTAAAATGTGCCGTCAAGACGGATATAGTCCATTGGGTCGAAAGATTTTTTTTATTTTGAAATTATCCAAATTGGTGTAATATTATCTTTTATCTATTAATGAAAATATAGTATACAACAATTCATAGAAGGAAGAATCAATTATTTATTTTATTTGAAATTATAGTGAATATTTATCCTACCTTTGTGAAGTAGAGCTTCTTGGGCTACCGTGATATACAGTCCAGTAAAAAATATAAACGATTGTGGATATCCCACCTAAAAAAAAACCTTTTAGTTGCCTAATGGTCTAAGAGCTGGATGCAAATTTTGGGAATGATAAGGTGCACGAGATATTTCACCTGGAACAGATTCGATTGATGATGGGAAAACTTATGTCACCAACGCCAAAAGGCGGAGTGGAAGCTTTCAGTTCGAAAGGGGGTGTCGAACATGCAAACAGCGCGCGGTCCCTAGCGACAGAGATTTTGAGGAAATCGGTTGAAATTTTGCACAGTTTAAGGAGAGTGTAAATAAAAGATAATGTAGCATTCTCAAAAGTATAAGTTGTGTTTTAAGGGTCGTAGAGAACTAAACGAATTTTCGAATGTTTATATGAATGATCTGTACGGCCGAAGAGGTGCAAGGCTGGACATAGGCTTAATGTATTGAAGAATGTTAGTAAAAGTTAGGGTAACACTCCCAGAAGACTAAGTGGAAGACAAAGGGTGGCCAGAAGTCACCAAAGGTGCAGAAAAATCTTAAAACCCGAATCATTCGGAAACTTGTGGCTGTTTGCATATGTATAGCTGACATATAGAACAAACTATATGCAAATAGCCAGAAGTCTGAGTGGAAGCGTTCGGGAGATATTCAGGCGCGAAGTACAAAACCGAATAAAAGCGCGGGGTCCCTAGCGACAGAAATTTTGAGGAAATCGGTTGAAAATTTGCACAGTTTAAGGAGAGTGTGAATAAAAGATAATTTAGCATTCTCAACAGTATAAGTTGTGTTTTAAGGGTTGTAGGAAACTAAACGAATTTTCGAATGTTTATATGAAAGTTATGTATTTTTTAAATTTCTAAAAATTTAAATTTTACCTTTTATGCATAGAAGTGACCAAGTAAAAATTTTACGGTGCTGATTGAAAATGGTCGTGGGAAATTCAGTTGTAAAGTGGTAGAGCACCATTCGTTTGCATACATGTCGTTTGACAGCTTTTCTCTTGCAACAATGACTAATAATACGCTTATAAATATAAAGTCATTGTTAGCTTTGTTTTTAGCATATTATTAGTCATTGTTGCAAGAGAAAAGTTATGTGTTATAAGTCATATGTTACATATAAACATTGGAAAATTTGTTAGTTTCCTACAACCCTTAAAACACAACTTATACTGTTGAGAATGCTAAATTATCTTTTATTCACACTCTCCTTAAACTGTGCAAATTTTCAACCGATTTCCTCAAAATTTCTGTCGCTAGGGACCCCGCGCTTTTATTCGGTTTTGTACTTCGCGCCTGAATATCTCCCGAACGCTTCCACTCAGACTTCTGGCTATTTGCATATAGTTTGTTCTATATGTCAGCTATACATATGCAAACAGCCACAAGTTTCCGAATGATTCGGGTTTTAAGATTTTTCTGCACCTTTGGTGACTTCTGGCCACCCTTTGTCTTCCACTTAGTCTTCTGGGAGTGTTACCCTAACTTTTACTAACATTCTTCAATACATTAAGCCTATGTCCAGCCTTGCACCTCTTCGGCCGTACAGATCATTCATATAAACATTCGAAAATTCGTTTAGTTCTCTACGACCCTTAAAACACAACTTATACTTTTGAGAATGCTACATTATCTTTTATTTACACTCTCCTTAAACTGTGCAAAATTTCAACCGATTTCCTCAAAATCTCTGTCGCTAGGGACCGCGCGCTGTTTGCATGTTCGACCCCCCCCTTTCGAACTGAAAGCTTCCACTCCGCCTTCTGGCGTTGGTGACATAAGTTTTCCCATCATCAATCGAATCTGTTCCAGGTGAAATATCTCGTGCACCTTATCATTCCCAAAATTTGCATCCAGCTCTCAGGCTATAACCAGATAAGGGGAAAATACCTTCTTTGCTTCTTTAATTGGACCTTCAATTAGTTTTTTAAGGGCTCTAAGTCTACCTACTCATACAGAAGGTAGATTAGATATAGTGAGTTTTTATTCAAAGAGCTAAACTTTCTTGATTTACCTTCCACTTATTTTATATTAAAGAAGATAATGATAACGTAAGATGGCGGGGAGGAAAATAAGAAAAAGTACGAAGTATGAGAATAGTTAAAGGATATATAATGAGAGGAGAAATTAACAGAGTGCAAAGGAATGAGAATGAAAGATTGGTGAAAGGGAGAAGAAGAGTGAGTACAAGGTAACGGGAAATAATAAAATGGCGGAATGAAAAAGGAGAGTGAAAGGAATGAGAAAGAAAGATAAGGAGGAGAGAATGAAGATATAATCCAAGGGAATGAGAGATGAATTGATGAAATAAAAAAAGAAGGGGGTACAAAGGATCAAGAATGAGATTTAGAAAAATAAGGTAATCTTGAAAGAATGAGAAAGATATAAAATGTTTATACAGGATGGTATAGTAAGAAAGAAAAGAAAGAGATGGTTATTTGGAAAGAAAGAAAGGAGAAAAATATGGGAGAGTAAAACTAATAATTTTGACCCTGAAGCCTAAAGCATTCCCGCTAATCATTGAATTTCGTTAAGGTTGGATGATAGATGCCAACAAAATTAATACTACATTAAAGAGAATAAAAACTCTCACTAAAAGCGCGACACGACTGAATCGATGTCTCTTAAAACGAGCAATCCCAATTCGCGGTTGATGTGCGAAATCCTTCCGTCACTTATTCAGACCAATATTCGAATCTACTTAATCCCCCTAAACATCTTATTCAAACACGCCCTAAGAAAAAATAACTTATCGACGAAAATAAATGCCTAAAAAAAGGCGAAGGGAACAGGTTCTTTTGAGGGAGGGGGTCTATTTGCATGAGGGGGTGGAGTATCCCTGAGATTCGATTACGCGTGGTTTATTTACTTTTTCAAAATCGATTCTTATGGTGATTGTGGCACACCGGGAAATCTTGGGGAAACAGAAAGCTTATTCATTGAGAAATTTGTGAGAGTTTTGCATTTTGTTATACCAGCGGTTCCCTACCTACATGCTCAGCTCAACATCTCAGACACATTTTTGCATCTCTAAATTTTTCTCCAGAGTTATTCTAAAAGTTTATTTCTTCTTTCTTGATTTCCTCCAGGAAAATTTTCCTTCTGAAAACTTTTCCGTGACGAATTTCTCCTCTACTAAGTTTCTTGTAGCTCAAAAAATTTAGAAACCCACCACAACATTATGCTATTTTTTAAACATTATACCCAAGGTGAATCGATTCACCTAATTAAGGGTATGGTGTAAAAAGCTATTAATTAACTCCTCTTTTGTTTAATTTTTATTTAAAAAAATAAGTTAGCCAGAAGCGAAAGTATTTGCGTATGCAAGAAGTTTTTTTTGCGCTAAGGCCCGTCAGTAGATAATAAAAAATCCGCAGTTGGGTTTTCTATCAAATTGTGTCGTAAGCACAATGGCTGTGAATTTAGAGTTGCATATTTATATATAGCCCTAGGAATACAATTATTAATTTCAATCAACTTTAATGAATTCCATTTATTTTTATATTTATATTCTTACCACTATTAACAGGATATTTTTAATATAGGAAAAATTTGATAAAAACTATTCCGAACATACTTTTTGCTTTAAACACCTGAATTCATCAGGGTACGAGTAATAAATTTACTTAATTTTTTTCTAATGTTTAGTTTAGTCATCATTGGTTCCCCACTATTGGTGAGAAAAAAAGGGAATAAAGTAGTCCCCAAAAGGGTTCATCAAGTAACATAAAAATGAAGTAAAGATTTTTTAAACAAAAGTGTGCTATGAACAAGATAGATAAAAAATAATTTCCGTTCTACCGGCTAGCAGCTGTAAAACTCACGGAGAACAGTTAGTATTAATTTAGGTTTTAGCAATAATTTTCACTGGTATTTAAATATTCTTAGGTTGGTTTTTTTGTACTTCGAAATTCGAAAAGTATTATTTAGTGGTAGCAAAACTAAAAAGGTATTACTTACAAAGAAAAATTCCGTTCTGTTTTACCTCAGCATCAGAACCCTAAAATCTTATAAATTTTGTTAAAATAAATGATCATATGAGGATGAGGGTCATAAAAACCTAAAAGATCTAAAGACCTAAATGTGTTATTTTAGGCTTATTGCCAGTTGGAGCAGTTTGATACACATAATTACAGGGCACGTTGATGGATAACCTTAAATAGCAGCTTGTTAGTTAATAATGCTTCAAACGTATACCAAATAATTATCATCCCAAACGCTGACCCCCAGTTCACACCCTCCCTCTGTCGGTAAAAAAATGCATCGTTAATTCATACCAGAATTCATATCGATAATAACTAACCTTCTTTCTATACCTGCTTCCTCCATATTCATGAAGATTTGATAGGAACATTTTATAGAATTACCGGCCAAGTCTCGGTTTTTCAGCCGATCGGGCCTATTACCCCCAAAAGGGGGCCTTCCTCTTACGGGGACCTATTATAATAAACAAGTTACCGTTCCCTTGAATGATTACAACTAAACACAAATGAGGGATGGGGAAATTTGGTTCCCTTATAAAGGACTGCAGTAGACCTTCTCCTTGACGGTATGCTCAAATTTTTCTTTAAGGGGACGCGGTACCTTTCAGGTAAAAATCTTTAAATTCATTGTTATTTTATAATTTTTGTTGGTAAAATACGTAAATGCCTTAAATTAAACATAATATAAATTTGAAATTTATAAAAATTCAAATTTTATGTGTTTTTTAAAAGAAAATTTAAAATTTAAGAGGTGTTTTTAAAATGCTACTCCTCCTACAATTACTGACTTACACTCACAAAATTTGGTGTTCAAATACACTAGCGGAAATAAAAATCCCAACACCAAGAAGGAAAGGAGATATCAAAGTCAAATTTATTTTTATGATTGCACATAGTATCAATGTGAATTGATTAAAAAATCAGCCTTCCTGGATGTTAGGGGGCCGAGAAAACCAGGGATGAGTGTTGTCTCCATAGGTGTCCATTACCGCTGTCACACGTCATGGTATGCAGTGACAGGGGCTCTAAATGACTTTTGAGGGATTGGAGGACCATGTTGCCTCCTCAGGTAGTCCAAATTCATATGGTGCACCAGCGGACGTTGCATACCGGGCAAGATAATTTCTCTTCATTAACCGGACTTGTTTTGTGGGTGTTGGTTCTAGAGAACGGGAAAGACTGGGTAAAAATGCAACCTAGGGGGTTAAGAAGAAAGCTTGGACATTGCATACAACATGTGGTTGTGCATGTTTCTCTTGAAATTTGGCCCCAGGACAGGTCTGAAGGTAAGGGCGGACAACCGGCTAAAAAACCTCAGTGACGCAGCTCTGGTTGGAAAAAGTGCTGGTGAATCATACTCAGGAGTTGCAGAAAGGGAATCCAATGCATCCCCACTCCGTTACCCTGCATCACCACTCCGTGGAACGATTAGAAAATCATCAGCTGAGTGCGCTCTCTCCATTGTGTCTTCAACCTCATACCCAACCGTCGTGGTGCTTCAAACCGAAGCAGGATTCTCTCATAAGCACAATGTCATGAAATTGGGATTTTCATTTCCTTACTTCGTGCACTATTGGAAACAGAAAGGCCCATTTTCAGTTCCTTGTTTGTAGACAAAGATGTAAGAAGCTATGCAGACCAAACGGACAATCCGCAGTACTGCAAACGACATCCATCCCACTGCCGCTTGTCCTCAGTATGATCTACCGGTACTTTGGCCAACCAGAGCTGCTTCATTGAGGTTTTTTTGCCGGTTGTTCGTCCTAACCTTCAGACCTGTCCTGGGGACAAATTTCAAGAGAAAAATGCACAACCACATGTTGTATGCAATGTCCAAGCTTTCCTCTTAACCTCCTAGGTTTCATTTTTTACCCGTCTTTCCCGTTCTCTAGAACCAACGCTCACAAAACAAGTCCGGTTAATGAAGAGAAATTATCTTGCCCGGTATGCAACGTCCGCAGTGCACCATATGAATTTGGACTACCCGAGGAGGCAACATGGTCCTCCAATCCCTCAAAAGTCATTTAGAGCCCATGTCACTCAATACCATGACGTGTGACGGCGGTAATGGACACCTATGGAGACAACACTCCTCCCTTTTTTTCTCGGCCCCCTTATATCCAGGAAGGCTGATTTTTTAAGGGATTCACATTGATACTATGTGCAATCATAGAAATAAATTTGACTTTGATATCTCCTTTCCTTCTTGGTGTTGGGATTTTTATTTCCGCTAGTGTACATTGAACTATGTACAATAAAAATTTGCATCGGTTTAGGGTTTGTAGTATTTTAAGTACTGAAAATATTTATTTTCTTGAATCCTTTCTTGAAAAAGCTCTAAAAATGCTAAAATTCACAACTCATGGATTTTTTAAAAAACATCTACCATTGATATCCAAAAACCCATGCAAATTTTCATTATACACACTTCCAACAATAGTCAGAAAAAAATTCAAGATATTTGGTCCAATAGATAAAAAGCCTTAGCATTTTAAACAATGAAAAAGTGGTTCTGAGTAAAAGGACTTTGAAGTTTCCATAACCCATAGAAACCTTAATACTTTCACACATAAAATTAACTACAGCTTGAATATTTTTTGACGAAAACTTTTGAAAATTTGTAGGAGGATAGACAAATGCCAATAGATTAGTTTGGATTAAAAAAATATTTTTCGTAATTTTGTCGAAACAGAGGTACCGCGTCCCCTTAAGAACTGAGTTTAGAAATATATAATTGCAAAGTACCTACTATAAAAGGTCATAATATAAGCTTTTTAAAAAAGAGCGGGACTTTCCTCTCATTTTTTCAGTCCTCAAATGAGAAATAATTCCTAAATTTTCAAGTTTATTTCATTATTTAGTTAAAAATTGTCTTTATTTAGCTAAAAAAAATCTCAAAAATGCCTGAAAAAATATTTTCACTTGCAAGTATTTACTCGAATATTGAACATATTTTAGTCAAATTTTTTCTGCGTGTTTTTTATGACATTACCAGCAGTATTATCATTGAAGTTTTTGTTACATCTCGTTTCGCAACTAGAGGCGCTCTAAGGCATCCCAATAGACACCCCATGGTACCTAGGGGTAGACCACAGAGTATAGAGCTTAACAGAGATACCAAACGGCCGGTTTCCTCCTAAGGTAATTAATTTAATTCAGCTATCAGATTATAATTCAGTTCAGCAGCCAATCAGAAAAAGCTAAATGCGATTAATTGAGCAAATGTCTTAGAGTGACAGCTTCAGTAGGCGAATGAAGTGGGTGAGGGACAGGTGGGAGGTGGAGCTATAGGAGGTAAAAGGAGGCTGTCCGATGTACTTGAAAATCTCTATGGGAAAAGCCCTGTTAAAAAAGTTGCCATTAGCGTCTATGGAGATGAACACTCTGTTAAGCTCTATACTCTGTGGGGTAGACCTTACTTTCTTGAACCTAGGAGACGTTGGTACCAAATGAAAGTCATGGATTGGACTTTTGAAACACTCTTTATGCATTTAGAAATCAATTTTTAAAATTAAAATCTCCAAACCTCTAGAGAAAATCTTTCCAAACTCTTATTTGGATTTTTACCAATTTAGCAACAACACTTTTATAAACCACCTAAAACCTTAAACTCTTCCTGCTCTGTCATTTTCAAAGCACAGTGAATTTTCAAAGTTCTATGAATGGTTAATAAGGTTTTTGGCTCAAAATACTTTTATAGTGTTTCTAAGGTAGTTTTTCACTCTTCAGAGGTTTCAAATCTGAAATCAGAATTTTTTTTATCACCCTCAGATTTTGCACAATTCAAATTTGTAAATATTGCTTCGTGGTGCTTAGTAACTGTTTTCAAGGAAAACTAATAAATACAAAATAAAATTTTTATTTATTTATTTGATGATTATGGATGGTTATTATTGATATGTTACGGGCAAAGTAATTAATTGGGCATTATTAATAATGCCTGGACAATGTGATAAATTCAACTAAATTCATCATTTGCCCGCTTCCACTCTGGGCACTATTAATAATGCCCAACAATCACTTTGCCCGTAACATATACTATAACAAACCCTATTTCTTTATTCCACTGGCTTTTAGAAGGTAATTCCGGTCCAATTTTCTTCTCAAAAGATGGCAGTTGCTACGCCATGGCTATCTCGAGAGTCAAGATATTGAATGAACGAACTTAACTTTAGGATTCTAAAACCTACATTCAATCAAGATCATACGAGGCGTAAAAATATGATTAAAAGTCCTTATTCTAGCCACCAGGAGCGATCCAGGAGCAAGAATCTGACTTAAGATATGATTGATCCAGCATCTCTCACTTGCTCCCTAAAAATTTCGTTCAAAGCTGGAACACACTCTAATAAATCATGCAATAAGTTCTGTTATGATCTTATCATAGCTAATTACACAAAATTTTTTATTGAAGTTGTTTTACTTAAGTTTGTATAGACGTTTCTACCATATGTATGGAGTGAGAAAGTATATATGAGGCCCCTAGTTTCACCGGACATATCCATTTTGACACAGCTTTGATAAAAGAGTCGACCATTTGATGACCGCGAATCGGTCGCCAAATGGAAGACTAGTTGCCGCTATATCACGGCCGGTCTCCTTTCCGGCCGCCATGTTTTACCACGACTTAAATAAAGATTAACCCAAGTAAAAGGATGTTATAACAAGTTTTTACGATTTCAGTATATCCCGCTGGATCTGCGGTATGGTGCACGCTCTGCATGCGGGAGATACATATTTCAATCCCCGGTAACTGTTAATTTAAAAATAAGAACAAAATTATATTTCGTAACGCACTTAAGTATTATCATTTGAGTCGGTGTAAAACATGGCGGCCGGAACGGGCGACCAGCCGTGATATAGCATGATACCGTAATATTCCATTTGACAACCGCGTCGACTCTTACCGAAGCTGTGCCAAAATGGATATGTCCGGTTTTGAAACTAGGGGCCTCATATATAGAGCTCTTTTATCCATGGAATGTCTCTAAATTTTTATTAGGGTAAATTTTTAAAAATGTCGAATATTTACCATCATTATGGATCTCAAACAATGATTTTGGTCCATGATATTAATTTTTTTAGATGTTGAGTCAGAAGTTCTGACTCAACATCTAAAAAAATTATTATCATGGACCAAAATTATTATCATGGACCAAAATTATTATCATGGACCACTTTTGAGTAAAAATTAAGAATCAAATGGTTCTGACTCAGAACCATTTGATTCTTAATTTTTACTCAAAAGTGGGAGTGTAGTGTAGGGACAATGGCGGGCTTGAATTCTTGCTGGTTTCTTCTGAGAACTTTAATGGAACATTTTTGTTCCGAAGAAAATTTCAACCTTCACACTTTAAGTCGTATACCATCAAGTTTATATGAAAAAGGCAACATTTAGATCAAAATTAAAATACGTGTCACAAAAAACTGAGGGTGATGGAGAAAAACAACTTTCATATTTGAATTTAGTGTAAAAAGTTCTATTCTATTAGGATCACCCCGTTTTGTTTTTGTAGAAAAAAAGTTCAATTTTGTCGACTAGTGTAATAACTATGGAACATTAAAAAACATGAATATCATGCAAAATGCCTGCATTTAATGACAACTAATATTTCTGCATTGCATCTGTAATATCATAGTCGAAATAATTGCTTCATTATCTATAGGTTGAGACACATACGTGCAAGCATAACTTAATATGCGTTTTTAATGTGCTTTAATACACTTATCATTAATTTTACGTAGTAATACCGCAAAACAACAAAAAAAAAGAAAGAAATTTTGAATTTTATCGCCATACTAGTTTTTAGCACGACGAAAAGGAAATCATGTTATTATTTTGACTGCTTCAGAGTCGTCATTTTTATTAGTGTTTTCTTTAATTACCTAACAACTACCTAACACCGTTGTAATAAGTGCAAATGTTTTCACATCCCATAACTTTCAACTGGTTCAACTAAAATCTTGTTGAATTACGGTTGCATAATATACAAAGAAAACCGATTTTTTTAAAGATGTCATGTTTTTACTTAAATGAGAAAAAAACCCTCTCTGCCAGAATTATGCTTGAAAAATCCTCAAATTTTTAACATAAGAAAAAACAACTTCGAATCATTAGGCTAGAGGAAATATTCTCCTCCCTGTTGTTTTGTTTGCGACTATTTTAAAACACCGTGGTTATGGAAGGTACCACTTCCATGGAAAATTTCCAATTGAAGTGCCCCATTTTGAGTTACAATTTTTCCTTGTCCAATTACAGTTAGTTTAAAGCAGACGAAAGAGGTTAGCTTCACAAAAGAGGACGAACCACAAATTTAAAAACTTTTTAGGTGTCGATATGCAGTTTCTTTATGCGGATGGTTGTACCTTCAGCCACCTCATTCTAAAATTCGGGGGGGGAATGTAAATTTGAATGATTTTGAATGTAAACAGATGCTATCTAGTTGCTAACGTGAAATCAGCTCTTTTAAATATTATTTAAATTTTATATAGTAAATTTACTGTTTTTAGATGCTCAAAGTTTTTTTAGTGCATCACTACATTAATTCTTTTCTTCTTATTATAATTATGAAATGGGATATATGGGGTGAATCCCCGAGATTTTGACTTTTTAGTTTTGATATTAGAAATCGTCAGATCTCAATTCTTTATTTTTTTATAGAATTTTGAATGCAGAAACACCTGATGTTTTACCTATAGACACGTTCTTGTGGGTGTATCGTTTCGTGTAGCTAATCGGCGTTTTAGAATCAGATTTCATTTAAGTGAATGCATTTTAATGCATGTTAAATTAATTCGCATTTAAGTATGATAATTACAAAAAACTTAAAATTTCCATTGAAGAAGATGTGCGGAAGTAGTTACCCCCAAATGCTTGCACAACTAAGTGTCGATCGAATTGTTTTTTTGTATCAGTGAAGTGATCAAATCAATCAGCATGATTGATGGAACTATTACCTTAAATTTTGATCTGAAAATACCATGTGATTTATGTGTTTTTGGTAAAAAATCAAGACTTTTATCATTCAACTTCGTTTTAATGATCATTTACGATCTAAAACTACATTACTTTAAAAAATCTATTTCCAATTTCAAAAAGGCTTGAAATAGGTTATTAAAAGGTAAGGCATCAATAAAAATGTTAATTTTTAGCTTTTTTCAACTAAAACTTCCCTTTTTTAAAGGTGTCAACAGGTACAACTGGGTCTGTCTATAGGTACAACAAGTTGCTGTACCTTTGGACACAAATTTTTTCAAGTTATTAAAAATCCAATTTTCAAGATTTTAGCTAATAAAAATATCCCCCTACTCAAAAAGGTTAGGACTAAGGTTGGTAACTTTAAATGGTCAAAATGTGATTTTATCTGTCTTGGAAAAATCAAAACGGGATTTTTGTCCAAAGGTACAACACTCTCCCCTATAAATTTCGGTGTACCTATCGCATGCTAAGCATAAAAACTTTACACTCGTCATTAAAAATAACAACGTCAGAAGCACATACAAAAAAGGAATCCTACTACTATTATAAATGAATCAGTGGTATTTGGATTATCTTAATCCTATTATAGTTGTGAATATTTGTCTGTATGTTTGTTACTCTTTCACGCAAAAACTACTGAATGGATTTTAATGAAATTTTACAATAATGTAACTTATACATCAGAATAACACATAGGCTATAATTTATAAAGAGAAAATCAGTCCTTCATTCTTTTTTTCCCATTTTTCCTGCTTTTTTCACTTATTTTTCCGTGTTTGAAAACCTGTTTTACCAGTCATGCAAGCCAATAATAGGAAACTTTAGTACCAGTGTTGTAATTACTAGGCAATTTTATTAACCTCTATATAAATAAAAACGTTTGTGGCTGTGTGTGTATGTGTGTTCCGCATCTCCTTTTAAACCACACCGAAGGCGTGGACATTTCCTCCATTTCAATATTTTTTTCCTTTGAAATAAATATATTTACTGAAAAATATAATTTTTTTCATGGAAAACGAATGAGACAGATCACTAGACTTTTTCATTTACTAGATCTTTTATTTTAGTTTTAAATTTGTTAATTTGTTCACTATACTAATTAATTTACTAGACTTTTTATTATAGTTTCAAATTTGTTATTTTATAAAGGCACCAAGATACAGGAACACCGGGATTGTAAAAAATGACAAGAACACCGGGATTGGAAAATTAGCGGGAACATCGGGATAGGAAAAATTACCGGGAACACCGGGATAAGAAATTTACCATAAAGACACCGGGAATACCGGAATACAAAAATTACCAGAAACACCGAGATAGGAAAATTACCGGGAACGCCGGGATTAAAAAAATTACCGGGACCAGAAAGGAAAAATTACCGAGAACACCGGGATTAGAAAATTACCGAGAACACCAGGATAGGAAAGAGGCGCCTGGGATACCGGGAGGATTTGTAATATTGCTAATTTACAAAATTATAAATGTATATTAATAGTCCAGTAACTTTATACATCACCGTATGCGTCAAATCCGGTAGATCTGATTTTTTGCAGACTTGTTTATGATGTTGGCCTAATGAATAATCCAAGTTTTCGACCTCGAGCGCCGAACGCAACTTTGTCAAAAATCGAAAAAACCGCGGAAAAATCGAGTTTTTTTTCAAATTTTGGCGATTTTAACCCTAAAGGACTAGTTTTTGAAAAAACTTTCTAATTACAAAGTTAAAGCAAATAAAATTTCCTACAAAATGATACTAGAACTGTCTCTGTAGACTCAATAGTTTCCGAGATTTAGCCTTTCAAAGTTTATCCTTTTTTCGAAATTTTCAATTTTATACAATTGAGGTGTTTGCTACAACAAAGGAGTTATAGATGTGTGGTTTCTGAATGTGGAGATAACTCATTGTTACAACAAAGACCTCAATTCTGTCGTTCTAAATAAATTTTGACCCTGATTATACGGATATACGAAAAAACCGTTCAATACTAAAACCGTTCAATAAAATATAAAAAAATCAATTACATGTGTAAAGCTATGATTTTTTTTTGTTTTTTGAACGGTTTTTGTCTGAACGGTTTTTGCACTGAACGGTTTTTTCGCGTCACCGATTATACTATCGATCCCCTGTACTTTTATGATGGGATGTTAAAAAAGAAAATTAGAAATGTGAACCATGATGTTAAAGCTAAGCTACGAAAAATGAAGTAAAAAGATAAGTACAACAAACGTTAAAATAAGTTTATTTGTAAGGAAATTGAGTAACGATTGATTTTTAAAATACGGAAAACTTAATTTTAAAAACACGTTGTTATGGAAATAAACTGTGTTGTCATGGAAACACTCTATGTCACCTGGTCATCACCATACACTAGTCATCTTCACATCAAAAATTGTCAAAAATCTTAAATTTTTGCTCTTTTGTTAGGTTTTTCATCGATTTTTTAATCAAATATTCATTTTATGAAAAATACCATGTAACCAAATTAAAGAACGTAAAATTTCCTATCAGATGCACTGGTTTATTTTTATTTTGCGATGAGCAGTGTACATTTTATAGCGTTTTGAAGTGTAGCGATTTTTTTTGTTTTTGAACAAAAAAGTGGTGAACGCTAGATTTACCCCACTACAGCTCAACATAAATACAAGTTACTGACAAATAGTTTATACCACATGAAAGTAAGTTTAATTTCCTACAAAATGCACTATTTAACTTTGATTTTATGATGAAAGGTACTTATTTTAGAGCGCACTAAATTACAGCTGTTTCCTGACTTCACACAAAAACGAAAAATCGCTTAACTTCAAAATGCTATAAAACGTACACCACTCATCGCAAAATAAAAATAAACCAGTGAATCGGATAAGAAATTTTACGTTCTTTAATTTGGTTGCATGGTATTTTTCATAAAATGAATATTTGATTAAAAAATCGATGAAAAACCTAACAAAAGAGCAAAAATTTAAGATTTTTGGCAATTTTTGATGTGTAAGATAACTTTAAAAATGAAAATAAACTTAAAATTCGGATTTAGCGATGCAAAAAACATATAAAATCGTTCCTTAAAACACTCTCATAATTTAATATATGAATTTAAAATATTGATCGAAATTACGCCTAAAACACCCAATATTTCATAAATAAAATTAAAAATTTATTTTTTTTAAGCATGCTTTGTCATCAATGAATCCAAAACAAAGCATTTTATTGTTAATATACCGGAAATAAAGCGCAAATTGCAGATTAACAACCGCGTAAATCCGTTTGGTCTGCGAGGTGCGAGAATTTTGATATCGATCTTTGCTTCCCTCCCTCCCCCCCCTTCTTAAAAAATGACAATAAAAAGCATGTTATTTATAGAAAATTAAATGCTCTTTCACGTGGTTTAAAATTTTTGTTGATAACATGAATAGTTTTCATTTTGTAGAGGGTAGAATTGGGCGTTTTCCTTTTTTTTTGCGGAAAGGCAAAAAATCGATGTTTTTCAGCGCGCTCTAGCATCAATACCTTTCATCATAAAATCAAAGTTAAATAGTGCATTTTGAAGGAAATTTTGTTTTCTTTAACTTTGTAACTAAAAAGTTTTTTCAAAAACTAGTTCTTTATGGTTAAAATCGCCAAAATTTGAAAAAAACTCGATTTTTCCGCGTTTTTTTTCGATTTTTGACAAAGTTGCGTTCGGCGCTCGAGGTCGAAAACTTGGATTATTCATTAGGCCAACATCATAAACAAGTCTGCAAAAAATCAGAACTACCGGATTTGACGCATACGACCCCATGCTTTCAGGCGACAAAGTTACTGGACTATAAGAAAACTTTTAAAAAATAAGTTTATACACCCCACCCGTGCAAGGCCGGGTATAACAGCTAGCTAGTAATTAATATTTAAAAATATTTCATTCGATGTAAAAATGGAGGCGCCGGGTATCGATCCCGGTACCTCTCGCATGCTAAGCGAGCGCTCTACCATCTGAGCTACGCCCCCGATACAAAGTCGAACATCTATTTAACTTAAATGTTTCAGAATCTAGATCAAATCGTTTCACTCAACAATAGTGGTAATTCGAGCGCAACCCTTTAACAGTAAAAAAAACAGTTATGGCCAGTTAGTTCTCTCTCGTTTGCTCCTCGTTCTCTTGTCCATCTCCTCTCTACATTCTCTCATCTCTATCACATTGCTTCACTTTGTTTACAATATTCATCATGCATGAGAGATTCACTCCTAGTGAATCGGTAGTCAAGCAGTAAAGAGTAAAAAGCCTATTCACATTTTTCACTTTGAATGATTCTTCCAAGAGGAAGATAAAAAGTGAAAAGTCTGAATGAGCCTATGGGCTCATTTAGACTTTTTTGTTTGAATGACGATCGATCTTCAATTGAACGATTCATTTGATGAACACATTGAAAGTAGAACCCGGTTAAATAAGGTTTATTCTCTTCCTTCTCCTCTTCTCCTCATATTCTCACTGTGTCGGGCACATTGTGAAGTATTCCCTCTACCTTTAGACGCAAACACTGGTTTTTCTATGAAATATGTCTAAAGACCCCCGTATGCGATTTCCTTTTGCCCCTTTCCGCGTTTGATAAAGAGTAACCCAAAGCAAAACATTGTTTCTGAAGCTTTCTGGTTCTCTGTATTGCTCTTTTTTTCTCAGTTTCCCTTTGCCTCTTTTTTGCTTTTCTCTCTTTCATTTTCTTCTGTTTTTTTCTCTTTTCCTCTCCTTCTCTTTTTTCTCTTTCTTTTTTTATTTTTCTCTCGGTTTTTCTCATTTTTTTCTCAGAGGAAAATACAGAAATGGATAAATAGAAAAAGGGAGAAACGAAAAAAGAGAGAAAGAGAAAAGAGAGAAAGTAATGTAGAGAAAAATAGAAAAAGAGAGAAATTAAAATAGAGAGGAATAGGAAAAACAATATAAAGAAGAAAAGTGACAATACAGAAAATGAGAGGAATAGAGAAATAAGAGAAATAGAGAAAAAAGAGGAACAGAAAAAATAGAAATATATAGAATAAGAGAGAAATAGAGAAAAAAAGAGGAACAGAAAAAAGAGAAATATATAGAATAAGAGAGGAAGAGAGAGAAAAATGAAAAAAGAGAGAAATAGAGAGAGAGAAACGTAAAAAGAGAGAAAATTAGAGAAACGTAAAAAGAGAGAAAATTAGAGTACGGAAGAGAGAAATTAGTGAAACGGAAAAGAGAAATTAGAGAAACGGAAAAGAGAAATTAGAGAAAAGGAAAAGGGAAATTGAGAAAATATAGAAACGACGAAAGAGAAACTGAGAAAAGAGAGAAACAGCTAAAAAGGAAACATTCTCAGGATGAACTCACAGAATTGGACGAAAATTTTACAGGGGTTAGTATATGACTCAAAACACCTTCTGTAAAAAAATTAGCTGCTGAATTACAGTAGAAAAGCTGTAAAAAATTATTGAAAATTATCATATTTAACGCCAAATGTAACCCTACAAGGCGAGAAACGCAGAGAGAACGCCAAATGCTAGAATGAACTGGCCGCGTTTTCTCTGATGCCACTTAAATGAGCGAATAAAAAAAGTTCAGCAAAACAGGAATAAAAATTAATTAAAGAAGGAAAATTAAAGTAAATAACGCATGAAGCAATACAAAATTATATGCAAATTAAAAAGAATCCAACATCTATTTAGCATTTAATTTTTAGGAGTTATATGTTTGCCGCATATTTTTTAAAAATGCATTGGAAACTATATATCGTCGTGGAAGATGCAATACAGCACATCTAACATCGGAAAAAGACACAGTTTAATGTAGTTGTCGATCGTTTCAATTGGCAGTGAAATAAATAGCCAAATATGGTTTCGTATGGTTGCTGCTTAAATCGAGTCTAAACCAACAACAGCACATTTATTCATCACCGAAGTTAAGCACTTCCAGGTACGGGCAATACTTGGGAGGGTGACTACTTCGAAACATCGCCTGCTAATAGAATTTCTTATTCTCTTGCCCACATCGAGCATTTTTCTGCTTTTCAGAAAAGAATATACATAATTTCTATTAATTTTGTCTCTAATCATAGATATATAAAATACACATAATTATTATTTTTTGTAAATAGGCATTTTTTCTGTTATCAGAATTAATTGTTTGATAACTTTATTTTCAATGCAATTCTTATAGGAAAATTTTTTTCTTGCCGCTTATCGGTGTATAAACCCAAAAAAATTATAGGAATATAAAAAATTACAAAACTATATACATTTTGCTTACATTTTAATCACAATAAGTTTGTAGCAGGTAAAGTACCACGACATAAAATAAAGCATGCTTTATTTGCATTATTCGGGAACTTTACAAAGCTAATTAAAGGAAAAATAAGTACATGTAATAATAAAGTAACACATAATCGAAGAGCCGATAATATCTTTTTTAAATTAGTTTAATAATATTCGGAGGAATAGTCAAAACAAAATCGCACTCAAAATAAACCAATATCCTTCAAGGTGGTTCATATCTTTCACCTTCTCAAACGGTTTGATCGAGATTGATTCTCTGAATAAATACTATGACAGATCATGAAAGATCGGCAACTTTTTTCTGACCAATGTGAAAATGTGTCAAATCACGGCTTACTAGAACTATGAAGATGTGTGTGTGTGTGTGTTTTAGAAATGTTTTTAATACTTTTAGGTGCGAAGCCTGATCAAGTAATCAAATATCTAAGTATCAATATCTAAAAAATTTTTGGTTTACAAAAAAAGTACAGCCATATTGAAACCGCCAAACGAAGTCGCGAAAACTGTTTGGCGAGAAAGAGGATTGGCATACTAAAGTGGCTTCAAATGTTAGATGTGCTGTATTGCATCTTCCACGACGATATTTTATGGCACTGTCTAAATCCCCGAAAGTAACAACTCAACTCTAACAAATTTCGCTAATACTTTAGCACGGGCCAACTTTCGTGGATTTAGACACTTCGAATCAAATTTCTCATTCCATCCGATTGGAAAGTCGCCAAGTGGTGCTAAATGAATGTGTTTGGCAACTCAGAACCCAAATTTCAAATTTAAATAACTCCTCTCCTATTGAAATTCAGCAGCTAATTTTTTCACAGTAAGTGTTTTGAGTCATCTTCTTATGCCTGTAAAATTTTCGTGCATTTCTGTGAGTTCACCCTAAGAATGTTTCCTTGTAAGAAACAAATAGAGAAAATAGACACCAAAAAAGGAAAGGGGAAAAAGAGAATGGAGAAAGAGTGAAAAAAAGTAAAATATAAAAGAAAATAAGTGAGAGAAAAGGATGAAACTGATGGAAGATAAATATAGAAATTCCTCTCTAATTCCATCTTTTCGGTTTCTCTATTACTCTATTTGTGTCTTATCCGTTTCCCTCTCTTTTTTCTATTTCTCTTTCCCGTTTTCCTATTTTTCTCTCCTTCTCTACTCTCTCATTTTTTGTTTCTGTATTTTTCTCTATATTCTGATTCTCTATTTCTGTCTTTTTTATCTCTATTTCTCGTTTCTCTCTTTTCCTCCATTTCTCTTTTTTCGTTTCACTCCTTTTCTCAAATTATCTCTTTTTAAGTTTTTCTCTTTTTCTCTATTTCTCTCTTTATTCGTTCTCTCTTTTCCTTTCTTTCTTTCTTTCTTTTTTTGGTTTCTCTATTTCTTTTTTATCCGTTTCTCTTTTTCCTCTCAATTTCTCTCTGATCCGTTTTTCTCCCCTTCAGTTTCGCTGCTTTTCTATCTTTTTCAATTTCTCTTGCTCTTATTTCTCGCTTTTCTCTATTTCTCTCTTTCTCCATTTCTCTTCTTTTTTTCTTTCTCAATTTTTTTGTTATTCTCTATTTTTATCATATCCGTTTCTCTTTTTCCGTCTCTTTTTTCCATCTTTCTACATTTGTCTTTTTTCTCTTTCTCCATTTTCTCTTTTCTTCTCTATACAAATTTTTCTATATTTTCCGTTTCTCTAATTTATCTCTTTTTCACTATTGTCCACGAAACAAATGGAAAAAGAATAAAAAATGTAAAAAAAGAGTGAAATAGAAAGAGTTAAAAAAGAAAATGAAACAGAAGAAGGGAAACATAGAGATAAATGAAAAGGGAAATAAGTTGAAAAAGAGAGAAAATGTAAAAAAAAACTCAAAAGAGAACGCTCCATCGGAATATCTGAAGATTACTCGAATCTCTCCGTCAAAAGCGCAGATTCTTGAACACTGAGCGGAAGAAAGCCTTAGAAGATGGTAAGAATGCTAAGCTGAGGTTTGATGAGATTATTCTAAAAAATTTAACTTTTTAAAACTTAATAATAGAAAATTATAGCAAATGTACTTTAAAATTTGTTTTATTATGAAAAAAGTTTAAAAACCACAAACAAATGTGAAAATTCTGCCAAAACCTCATTTTGTATTTCGAAATCCTTTCTTTTGATTTTATAATCTGAAAGATCATAGTTGTAAAGTTTCACGTAAAAACCATCAATATTAAAAGCTTGAGATCCTGTTAAAGTTCGTCTTTTGCGTGCACAAACTGGTTTCCTATAGCCGTTAAGCGTTTTCAGTTTAAATTTTTTTATTACAAAAAAAGTTTAAAAACAACAAAAAAATGTGAAAACTCTGCCAAAACTTTATTTTGTATCTCGAAATCCTTTCTTTTGATTTAATAATCTGAAAGATCATAGTTGAAAACCCTTAAGTCCAAAGTGTCACGTAAAAACTATCAATATTAAATGCTTGAGATCCTGTTAAGATAGTTTGAAAGATAATATTAAACCCCAATTTTTGAGACCATAATTAAAATTTTAATAATAGTAGTAGTTTTCAATAATTTTTTGGGGTGTCGCACCATTTTTAACTCCCTGGGATTTGGTCTGGGACCCCCAAATCCTGTGTGATTCTGACTCGTCTAGGTATCTACTATCCCCCCTAGAAGTGTGACCCAACATTTATGGGACACCCTGTATAGATCGCTCTCATTCACTGTAAATACTTTTGTGTCTGAATTTGAGTCTATTTTATCTGAAATTAGATGTAAAAATGTAACAGTAATAGGTGATATTAATATTGATATCTTAAATTTAAATACGTGCAGTAATGACTTGGATCTTTTAAGTGCGCCTGGTTTCAAAACTCTTATAACTGAAATAACTCTTGTCTCATCGGTACTTGTGTAGATCATTTATTCTCTCGATATACTTTTTCAAACATAAACAATATATACTCTGCACGTTTTATAAACAGCTTTTCTGACCATTTTCCTATAATGTGTAATGTAGTATTTAATCGAACACGGAATTCATCTGACTTTGGCACTGTTGTTGAGACAAAATCTAAAATTATAAATCATAAAAAATTGAAGAATTTCTAAACCACTGCGATTTTAAAGTTTTGGGTAATGATGCATCATATGCTTCTCAGATTTCCATAGTAAACTGAGGGCAATAAAAAATAATTTCAGCTGTGTTTCAAAAAATAAATCCCGATTTAATAAGAATGAATGATTTAACTCAGAAATATATGGTATAATAAAATATAAGCAAGCACTTTACAAAAAGGTTTTGCGTTACCCCGGTGATTCTTTTTTTTTCTTTTACAGATAGCACTCAATTAGCTAACGACCTAAATTTATACTTCTCTATTAATGACCGTACATTTTATCCAAATGACGGTTATAAAAATTATGTAACAACTTCTGTCAGTTCTTTTTTTGGTTTAATATAGAAGATATTGAGGTCCTAAGATGCATTCGTAGCCTATCCTCAAAAAAATGTCCTGGTTCTGATGGAATAGATGCAAAAACATTAAATATTCTACCACTCACCCACGTAAATATTTTAACAAAGTCACTTTTCCAAAATCATTAAAAATTTCAATTATTACTCCCATCTTCAAAAAAAGGCGATAAGAACGACTATTCTAACTATCGACCAATTTCAGTTTTACGTTTGCTCTCCAAGATATTCGAGAAAATAATTAAAGATAGACTACCTACTTTCTTATTTGGGCAAAATAAATTTCTTTTCAAAAAATCAATATGGCTTTTTACCTAATTCTAACACTGAAAAAGCTTTATTAGAGTTTACAAATTTTAATTACAATAATATGAATATGAACAAAAACTGTGTGTGCTGCTGTTTACTTAAATATTTCTAAGGCATTCGATTCAGTGAATCATTGTATCCTTATACACAAACTTTTTTCTGCGGGTATTAGAGGACCATTTCATAATTTCCTGAAATCTTATTTATCAAATCGGTATCAGATTGTTCAGATAAACAATTCCCTAAGTAGGTGCCGCCCAATAAATTCCGGTGTTTTTCAAGGTTCTACATTAGGCCCCTATTATTATTAATATTTATCAACGATTTCGCTGACGATAGGGTCTTACTCTATTCAGCTGATACAATCGAAGAGATTTTAACATGATTATTAACAATGACTTACATAAAATTCGCAAATGGTTTTTGCATAACAATTGAAAACATAGACTAAACGAAATATACAATGTATGTTATTCAATTTAAAACAAAATCTTTCAAATCAGCTATCCCTTAAATACCATGAAAACATATGTAATAGTTTTAATAATTTTGATTGCAAACCCATCAAGAAAGTGTCTTGAATAAAATATCTTGGACTTTACATCGAATCTAATTTAAAATGGCACTCTCATACTAAATATATTGCAGATAAACTTAGTAGCATATTATTTAATTTCTATCATTTAAAACAAAAAGTAAATGGTGGTCTACTAACTAATCTTTATTATTCTTGGGTTCATTCTCGACTTAATTATGGTTTAATGATATGGGGAGGAGATTCTTTTACATACTATATAACCAGAATTGAAAAACACCAAAAAATGTCTTTAAAGTTCTTACTGAATCATATTCTATCAATAAACATAAGTCATTTTAAATCTAGGAATATTTTTCCAGTTCGTCATCTTTTTTTCTATAAACTTTGTCATTATTTATATTCAAATCCAAATGTATATATAAAAAGAAACAATGTTAATCCACGAAGACCAATTGTAATCTATTTAGTTCCAAAACCTGAAAAAACTGTCTTCTCCAAAAACGTTTGTTATTTAGCTCCTAGATTTTTCAATGCATTACCTACAAAAATACAAAATAGCCCGTTGAAATATTTATTTAAGAAGAGGTTAAAGGATTTCTTGTTTTCTATAGAAAATATCGAAAATTTCTTTACTTTGTAGCTATTATCATTATTCCTTCAAAATTTTTAATTACTGAGTTATACAGGGTGTATCTGAAATGGTGCAACAAACTTTCAGGGATGATAGTACTCATCAAGACGAACAATAATCGGTATAGAAAGGGGGGTCCGAGACCAAATCCCAGGGAGTTAAAAATGGAGCGACACCCCAAAAAAATCATTGAAAAATTCAATTTGTAGAAGAACTACTATTGGTAAAAACTTAATTATGGTCTCAAAAATTGTGGTTTAATATGATCTTTAAAATTACCTCAAAAGTCTTCACTTTAAAATTTGTTTTATTATGAAAAAAGTTAAAAAACACAAAAAATGTAAAAACTCTGCCAAAACCTTATTTTGTATTTCAAAATCCTTTCTTTTGATTTGATAATCTGAAAGATCATAGTTGAAAACCCTTAAGTCCAAAGTTTCACGTAAATACAATCAATATTAAACGCTTGAGATCCTGTTAAAGTTTTTTTTGTGTGCGCTAACAGCTGTTCTGGAAACAGCTCTAAAAAACTGCTTGCGCACCCAAAAAACAAACTTTAAAAGGATCTCAAGCGTTTAATATTGATTGTATTTACGTGAAACTTTGGATTTAAGGGTTTTCAACTATGATCTTTCAGATTATCAAATCAAAAGAAAGGATTTCAAAATACAAAATAAGGTTTTGGCAGAGTTTTTACATTTTTGTGTTTTTTAACTTTTTCCATAATAAAAAAATTTTAAAGTGAAGACTTTTGAGGTAATTTTGAAGATCATATTAAACCACAATTTTTGAGACCATAATTAAGTTTTTACCAATAGTAGTTCTTCTACAAATTGAATTTTTCAATGATTTTTTGGGGTGTCGCTCCATTTTTAACTCCCTGGGATTTGGTCTGGGACCCCCTTTCTATACTGATTCTTGTTCGTCTTGAGGAGTACTATCATCCCTGAAAGTTTGTTGCACCATTTCAGATACACCCTGTATATTTCAATGTACTTTTTTTTAATTAACTTCATACAGGGTGTTTCAAAATAGCGTTGCACGGCTTTTATTCGGAACCAACGCCTCCTAGGGTCATGGAAGTAAGGTCTAATTTTAGGTAAGTGAGCCTGGAGAATGCACTGAAATGACTTACAGCAACCCTAGCGGCGAAATTAAAAAGTAAAAAAAAATTAATTTAAAAAACTAAGAGCAAAAGCCACAATGAGAGTATATTGTTGCCAACGTCATGAAGAACTCACTGAAAAAAAATTCATGAAAATATCTCGAATATTCGCCGAGATATTAGCATCAGTAGCGGATTTCTAAATAGGCTAGCTATAGGCTATAGCCTACGGCGGCAAATTTTAGTAGGCGGCAAATTTTCGACGGCAGAATTTTTTTCTGAATAAAAAAGGAGAATAGAAAGGAAGTACTAAACATAAGCTCTGGAAAGACGGAGGCCGTCCTTTTAGAAAAGCGATTATGTGATGGTTTAGGGCAGGGGTTCTCAAACCTTTTAACATCGCGACCCACTTTTGAGAAACAAAATCTAACGCGACCCACCGACTTCAGTTATTTATAATTAACTGAACTGAGATAATTATCTCATGCCCCCTCCCCACAGAATTTTAACTTCTCTGACTGGGGGGTGTTCACCAACTATTTAGTTACAAGGGTATGAAGTAGTTTAATTGTGGTATAACAATGATCCCCACAGTAAATAGGGGGTCTGGAGGTACTCCCCCAGAGGAAATTTTAAAATTTGACCCTTAAAAACATGGTTTTAACTTGTTTTTAGCAATATGGGATAAATTACATCAGTTGCATCATTTCCCAAGAAAATTCTTAAAATTTGCATTGGGGAGAAACACTAAATATTTTTTTCAAATCTTATTTGAATAACCGACTAGATTTGCATTATCGGCACATTAAAGTGACACACATAGTACGTATTTACATTAATTGCCTTTTCCGTTCCACTCCAAGTAGTGTAGTTTTTCATCAAATTTTTATTCTTTTTACTATAGTATAGTAATTTGATAACTTCAAAAGTTCAACTAATAGTTTGATAATTCAAAAGTCAATAACACCGTTTGTGAAAAATTAAAAATCTTCTTGAGACCCACCAAAAACTGACTGGCGACCCACCAGTGGGTCGCGACCGGCGGCCCCGTCGCGACCCACAGTTTGAGAAACTCTGGTTTAGGGGACATTCATAAATTACGTGAGGTCAAAAAGAGGGGGGAGGGGTTTGGAAAAATCTCACCAAATCTCACCAAGGGGGGAGGGGGGGTCGATTAAAATCTCACGTCAACTTTTTAAGTTAGAAATTATACGATTTTCTTTATATGAAGCACAAAATGTAAACGAAATTATTTTTAAAGGTTGTAGGTAATCTCACGTGGGGGGAGGGGGTCCAGCAAAATCTCACTAAATCTCACCAAGGGGGGAGGGGGGGTCCAGATTTTGGAAAAAAACACCTTACGTAATTTATGGATGTCCTCTTACAAGGAACTGTTCTCTTTGTTACTCAAAGGGTCTCAAAATGAGCTAAAACTACTAAATATTGGTCAATTTCCAAAAAAATTTCTGGGGGAGAACCCCCATACCCCCCTCTCAAATTTTGATATCTGCTATCCCTTGAAAATTACGCCGCTTGCCTACAAGAAGCTTTTCCCTTTTGGTTGGTGCTCTCTCCACAAAGTTTGAAAAGTAGACAAACACAAGTTCGGGGGGGGGGGGATTTCTAAAAACATTTTCTGCCGTATTTGACGATTTTTACAACTTTTCCCCCAGAAAATTATGTGGTTTTCAAGGAACTGCAAGGGTCTTAAAATAAGCTGAAACACTACTTTAAAAGGCAAGTTTTCATCATTTTTATGGGGGTAACCCCCAGACCCCCCATTTTACTTCGAGCTCAAATTGTAAAATTGTAACATTTCGTTTAAAATATTACTTTTATACACTAGGGACCTTAAGAAGAGGTTCAGTCGATTCACCCCCCTAAAAACCCAAAAGTAATGTCACGGCGTATACCAAACCCACTTAAAATCTTTGCCCCCCCCCAACAAAAAACTGAAATTACGCCCCTGTTTAGTTTTGTAAGTATGGCTATAGCTATAGCATATAGGCGGCAAATTTTGGTTCAGCCTATAGGCGGAAAATTTGGAAATCCGCCACTGATTAGCATGTGAAAATTGCACTTTTTTAGGGGTCAAAAAAGAAAAAAGTTCGCATCTTAGCAAAAATTTTTTTTGACTTTTCGATTAATTAAATTTTGTGTTATTTAAACTAAAAAAACACAAAACTACAAAATAACACTAAAAAATTTACAAATATGCGAACTTATTCTTTTCTGACCCCTGAAAAAGTGCTATTTTCACATGCTAATATCTCCGCGAGTATTCAAATTTTGATCAAATTTTTTTCAGTGAGTTCTTTATGACAACAATACTCTTTAGAGCAACAATACTCTCACTGAGGTTTTTGCTCTATCTCCTTTGGTTTTTAAATTAATTTGTTAACTTTTTAATTTCGCCGCTAGGGGTGCTGTAAGTCCTCTCAATGGATTCCCCAGGCTTACTTACCTAGGGGTAGACCTTACTTCCGTGACCCTAGGAGGTGTTGGTTCCGAATAAAAGCCGTGCAACGCAAGAAACACCCTGTATACTTGCTAGTAATTTTATGTGTTTAATCATATGGCTAGCAGTAATTAAAATTTATTGGCCACGCCACCTCTTTATATTTCTTTACTTTTATTTATTTCCTTTCTTTTTTTAATTTTTTATATCTTATTTTTTGTGTAATAAGTATTTTGGATTGAGTGTATATGCGTCATTGTTGATAGTTCAATATAGCCACCTACGGGGATAAAATAAGATCCCAGGCGACTAAAAATTTTGTATCTGATATTTTTTGTTTATGTGATGAATAAAATAAAAAATTAATAAAAATTTTTAAAAAACTCTGTTGGTTTTTAGTTGTTTTTCTAAAGATATTTTATAAATTTATATCGTTCTATACATTTCGCGGTCCCTTTCACCAAATAAATAAACGTGTTAAGTTGGATTCTGTTAAAACAGCGTTAATTTTGGTACGCTGAGTTTGCACTCCAGTTTATTATATGGTATAGTGAGGTGGAACCTCCCCTACCACAGATTTTTTTTTTGGTAATTTGACCCTAAATAACTCAAATTAGGGGGCCCTTCTTGGGGACATTTTTCGGAATGCCCCCCTGGAATTCACGCCTGATTCAGAGTGTTTTAATTCCTTAGTTTCGGTTATACAGGCTAAACCTGAAGAGGGCCACTTCTTGTAATTTCACATGTCTAACTCTTTCACTGAAACTTTATTATTGAGATTTTGAGACAAAGACAATCAAAAAGAAAACGGTATTGAGAAATACTTGTTTGAGAGAGGATCTGAAAAGTTTCTTGTAAGGAAAACTCGATAGAATTTTCTGCATATTTTGGAAAGAGAAGAAGGAGATCCCAGAATTAAAAGCATAAGCTATAGATTTCTTAAAAGGTTTAAATTCAAATGGTAAAAAATTGCCGGGGGCGTAATACAGTCTCTAGTTGAAAAAACAGCCAACTGTTGAGAAATTAAAAACAGGAATTAAATAATTTGTTTTAGTTATACAAAAACTTCATGAATGAAAATCTCTTTTATTGGGCTAACTATTCAGATATAACTTGGTAAATTGGAATCCAAGCACCAAAATTCTTACAAGAGAGTCTCCAAAAATATCGTTTGTGTACTAGGGCATTCTGATTAGAGAGGCTTATTGGAAGATTGAAAAACGTTCTATTTCAAAGCAATTGGGTGAAGGGGCGCGTTCGATATTCTCACCTAATTCGATTTGTCGTCACTTTTTGCGACAAACATCCAATAAATTGATATAAAAAGTCAGGATCAAAGCAGAATTTTTCTCCAAACACGGAATTAAAGTTAAGGGGAAATATTCGAAGTAAAAGAATGTGTTCAGCGAAAATAGAACTTTCTTTCCTTTCTAGAGAACTTCCAGCGTATAAGTTCACCCTTTTCAATATTTTTTTTTCTTGAGATATTTATTCATCAAAGATTTCGTATTAAAAACTAGTTGAATTCTGAGTTGTATCTCACAAAAAATGAAGTTTATTTGTCATTGCAAATTTGTTTTTGAGAAAGCAGTTGAACTTTCTTCAATCGAAAAAGCATTCGTAGCCGTTTCATAATTGGAAAACATTATGATGCCTGTATCTTTGATATAAACTTTCTATGTATTTTCTGAAGGGGAGGTGGGACACATTTAAACATGGAGCACTTTAGAACAACGCCTATCTCCCTAGGTTAATTTAAGTTTAAAAATCTTAAACCGAAATCCAATAGTTTGCAGTATCTGTACCATCCATATAATTTTTGTATCTTTAATGGATCCTTAGCATTTGAAACTTTTCTGCACTGAAAAAGCAAAGTAAAAATTTCTTCTCATATTATTCGTGCAAAAATTCAATCAAGATAGCTTTTTTAAATTAAAATTTATACATTGCACTCTATGGTGGCATTAATAAAGTAAAGTGCTCAAAATGAATTGTTTCCTAATTTCAATCGGCCTATATATTTTTACTCTTAAATGTTGTGATAGTAGATGGGGCACATTCGAACATCAAAAGCTCCGACTGACTTCAATAATGCAAATTGTCTTCTAGTTCTTTTTCTTGACTTTTAATAATTTTTTCTTTTAATGCATTGTTACACGTTAAATGCAGTATTTTAAATATATCAAAATTTAAATACTTAAAAATTGTACAAATATTTAACTTTAAAGTCAAAGCTTTTAGAATTTCTTCGGTTTTAATTATATTGTAATAGTAGTAGTTGGGTAATACTTTATCACTAAATACTTGTAAGATTTTTATGCATTTTTCTACGTTGCTTCAAAAGTATTTGTAAGATAATTTAATACAAGTATTGGTAAAATTTTAAACAAAGTTTCTCTCCAATTTAAGAAATACATTAGTAGTTCTTTACTTCTACTTTTCACATATACTCTTAAAACGACAGTCTCAAAACTGAGTAAAAATTACTCAAACTGGCTCCGAATCAAATTTGAAAACATGTACTTAGGGGCCGTACATAAATGACGTCACGCTCAGAGGGGGGAGGGGGTTAATCAATTTGTGACAGTTTGTGACAAGGGGGAGGGAGGGGGGTTTGAAAATTGTGACATCACATCGTGCAACTGAAAATCAACGATGAAAAACCTTGATTCCGGGCACTTTCAAATTGAAGTATCAGACATATTGTTGGTTTAAGAGTGTGACATGTGACAGAGAGGGGGGAGGGGGTATGGGGAAGTGTGACAGTTTGTGACTAAGGGGGGGAGGGAGTCAAAAATGGGCAAAAAAAGTGTGACATCATTTATGGATGGCCCCTTATACATACTCACTCATTTCTGAAAATGTGCATACTCAAAAATGAAACATCCTGAGCTTATTCTTGAGTTAGTGTATGGCATTCTCATGAATCAAGCTCAAGATGTTTCATTTTTGAGTATGCCCATTTTCCAGAAATGAATATTCATGTTTTCAAATTTGATTCGGAGCCAGTTTGCGTAATTTTTACTCAGTTTTTGAGACTGTGGTTTTAAGTAGTAAAAAAACTCCTTAGTTAAAATAAAGAAATCATTAGAAAAAATATCCATAAATTTTTTAGAACTTTTACTGAGCATTATTTACTTTTTTGCATTTTGGTCAAATAAAAAAAAATCAATGATGAACGGAAGAATCAAGATCAGTTTATTCCATTTTCTCTTATTTTCATGAGGATGTGACTTTGAAGTTAATTGAAATTTTTAATAGTAAACCCCTCCGTCCGATTCAATCAAAATTGGAAATAACCTAAAACCTCTAAAAAAATCCTAATTTTAATCCTAATTTAAAACCTCTAAAGATGCTTGAGTTTGACAAGTTAACTTTCTTAAGAAAACGAAAATCAAGCATTCATTTCAAGGAAGAGCGATCTTATATAAATTTCACTATTATTTTAAAGTTTAAAAATGTATCGGGTTTAAAATATGACAACAACGCAAAGATGTAACAGTGACATCTTGTTTCAATGAAGAAGTATGGTAAAATTCATGTTGTTTAATTAATCATTAAGAAATCACAATCTTCCCTTATTTAGGAACTTGAGAAACAACTAGTATTTTTGTAACCAGTCAGTTAAGTCAGGTTTATATCTGTTATGACGAAAGTAGCTATAAGGGTTTTTGAACTCTGTCAGGCTGGAAAAGTGCCACAGCATGAGCCAGTTTGGAAGATACCCAACAACAATCGCTTACCATAAATACATGCAAAACTTTTCGTGATATCCCATTATAAAACACTGTAAAACATGTTAATTTTTTAGTAACTGTAACACAAACTCGATACTTTTTTATTTTCAATTAATAAATAAAAAACAGTTATATGGGTGCTTAAATGGTAATTACTTCATATATGTTACTTCAATTTTTTTTCACAAGAAAACGAAAAACCCATATGATAAAATAATGTAGGGAAAATAGAAATACATGCTCTCAAGAGAAAAAATACACATACAGGACATTTACAAACATATTTCACTAACTTACACAATGTCAGATTTAGTTTTCACATATTAAACAACAGACGGGAAACTATGTAATTAGTACCATGGTTCAACTACTACCCATAAAAAATCAAAACTAAATGGTAAAAATACAAAATAAAATTGCAAAAAAATCAGTTTTACGTCTAAAACCCGGGTAGATCGGGATGTGGAAATACGACGGTTCCAGCATTTCTATGAAAGCTTCGCTATACTCTATTCATGTAGAATTGACGCTTGAGAAATAGTGCTTTCCCCCACGCTAGAAGCGTTACCATAGTTACTATCTTCGAGCAGCCAATAGTAAGCCTTCTTCGTCACTTTGACGAAGATAGTTTCTATGGTTACCGATCGGTGGTGGGGGAAGGAAATATTTTCAAGCGTCAGTTCAAAGTGAACAGACTATAACTGCACTCTACCCATATTCTCTAGCTTTATTCCCTTCTTATAGTCTCTGTATTTCTCTTTTACACTTTTCATCACTCCTTTTGTATCTCCTTCCCCTTCTTCTTCATTTTTTCCCTTCATCCCCCTATTCGTTCTCCCTTTCTCTTCCTGAAGTAAAAGTAAAATGCATGTAAGGACCGGGAGCCCACGACAAAAAATCATGCATGATTTTATTCTGTTCGAGACTTTCAGATTACATAGATTACATCATTCTAATGCGGAAAAGTCAAGTCTTACACCTGGCTGGCCGGACATACATGCTCCGCGCTATGTCGAATATGTCGATTTTTACGAGGGGGTGAAAAATTTTATTCAACCTAAAATTTTAATGAGAGGTACTTTGAAGTATAAAAAAGCAGCAAAAGCCAGTCTTACACGACAATGGCCTCAAAGCCTGCTTAAATCTTTAACAATGTTTTGGCGCATTTGTCCGATTTTTTGGACCTTGCGCCATTAAACCCCAACTAACCAACCAACCACCAGTCTTACACCTGGGGAGCGGGACAAATGCAGTCTTACACCTTGTCGAAAATGGCTCCTTCCATTTGTAACCTAAGGATCACGGAATGTTTTATTCAAAATTTTACTACAGATAATTTATCTATGAGAAATATCGCCTGGAAAATCAGATTTATATATCTTACTTAGGGACCGCAGGAATTTTTTTTAATTTGAAAAGTCCGTTAAGCAAGTCTACATAAATAAACCATATCCATTGGTGGGTCCAGGGGGGGCCATGCCCCCCCCCCGAAAAACCCTCACAAATTGCTCAAAAACCACTTTTTCATGCTAAAATACAAAATATTTTCTCTGGGAGAACCCCCAATACCCCCTGTCGGTTCCTGATGTTTTCTTGCGCGTCTTCCCTTGGAAATTCTGTGTCTTAGAAGAAGCGGTCTTCTTTAGGGTTTAACATTTTTCTGAAGGAGGACCTCTACCCCAATTCTGTAGTTTACAAGGTGTCGAAATGAGCTAAAACTTTGCTTTTCAGAGGCAAAATTTTCTAGGGGGGACCCCCTAACCTTCATTTTTACTTGGAGCTCAAATTATAGAATATAGACATTATATAATTAATTTGAACTTAATTTAATGGTTAATTGAATGCGGAGGTCCGCTCCCCCTTAGATTCGTACAGGTTTATGTGATATTTTTACTTGGGCATAAAAAAAATTAGGGATTTTTTAATGCTTAAAGTTTCATTAACATTAACGTTTCATTTAAAAAATTTTAATTTTAAACACAAAAGTAATTTAAAATTCATTTATGCTAATTTCTTCTTTGAATTAAACTAAAACTTTTTGTATAAATGTACTTGGGGGTACCTTAGAAGTAAAATAATGTAGTCAACCTCCCACACTGAAAATAGGTTACGGTCCTAGTGAACTGTACTCAAAAGAGCAGAGCCGAATCCAAGGGGGATGGTTGACTTCCTCTCCTTCCGAAATTCTCATGATTACTTACATTATAGTACTTTGCTTCTTTTGGAAATTCTAAAAGAGTACAATAAGTGATCATCTTAAGGTGTTATCAAAGGCTTTTTTAAGCCAAATTTAACAAAATTTTCTGGGGGAGAACTCCCAGACTCCCCCTTTTGTTTGAGAGATATTATTATTTGAAATAAGCTTTTCATACTTATACAAAGTTTGGCATTGAACTTATTATGTTATTGGAAAATAGCTTCGAAAAAATTGGGAACCAAAACACCTCTCAAACAAATGTCTGGTTATAGCCCTCAAAAATTATTTTGTCCGGTTTTTTGTTTCGGGGCTCTAAAAATTTAGAAAGTAACATGCCTTCCGATATCCCCCCCCTCCGAAAATATGGTCTGGACCCGCCCTTGCCATGAGCAATAACTGATTGTTGGTTTGCGATCACCAACTTTCCCAAAAAAATACATTACATTGAATTTTCCATTGTAGAAAATTAGAATTGTGTTTATGGTTAGTAAAAACTATAGTGACTAGAATAAGATGGTGTGTTTACCGCCCATAGACACCATTATAAAAAATTGTGCCCCAAAAAGGGTGAAAAATCGAGGTGGCCTGTGTTACACATATGTTTAAAGGTTATATGTATACAAGTTCCTCTAAACCAGTGGTTCCCAACCTGGGGGCGATCGCCCTCAGGTGGGCGATTTGTGTTATCAAGGGGGCGATAAATAAGGGAGGGGCGATTGGGGGGCGATGGGTATTTAAAGGGGGGAAATAAAACAGTACTGTAATGACAGACTGTATTCAGACTTAATGTACCAATACAAGTTAAAACCGTGTTTCTTAGGGTCAAATTTCCAAAAATTTTCTGGGGGAAGACCCCCAAACCCCCCTTTTGTACTTGAAACTTAATTTTTCAAAAAAAATTTGTAACTACTATTTCATCAAAATCAAAATCCTACCTAAATTATATGTCCGAAATTCGGAAGAGGTGTACCATAACTAGTTAAAAACCTGTGTTTTGGAGTCTTAATTCCAAAAATTTTCTGAGGGAGGATCCCGGACCTAAAATTGCTTTTTTATTTACACTTTACTTCAAATTAAAATTAGACATACAATGAGAATGAAAAAGGGGTGATAGGTGTTAGTCAACCTCTAGAAAGGGGGCGATGGGCTACAAAAGGTTGGGAACCACTGCTCTAAACTTTACGTACTCAGGGTGTTTCAACAAATCAAACAAAACTTGGAGAAAGATTCCTATCAAGAAGTACATAGTAAGTTATCAATGAGCTACACCTGTAAAATGCCTTTTTTTGAAAGATTTGACGTCATATCCGATAAAAATTTCATTATTTCATTTCACAGCACACGCATGCACGCTCAGTAGATATTCCGACACATTCAAATAACTATTTTCACGTCTATATAAATATTTTAGCGTAAACCGGATGACTGCACACCTTTTTTTATCGCACAGTTTTCTCAAAAACTATCCGTCGTACAGGTGCAGTTCTTCGGGGCACTCCATTTACTCCAAGGAAGAAATCTGGGTGGAAATAGTTTTGTCGTACCTCTGTTGAAACTCCCCCTGTATATCACCAAAAACTTTTTTAAGGTGTAAAGGAAATCATAGCTTTCGACATCATTTTGTGGTACTGTGGTATTGATCCAATAGGTCTCACCAGATACCCATAAAGGAACAGGTAGCACAGGCTGAAACGATGTTTAATGTTGTATCATCGATACGTTCGATTGATAGATTCGTCCCTATCGTCGAGCCCCGCGGCTTCTTTGTCCCCGATGCTTCAAAACAAAAACCATCACCCATTGGCCAATCCTCCTTTCGCAACTCGCTGTTCTTGGCAAAAAAAAACGCAAGTAGGAAGAACAACCAAGGAACGGGGAGCTGTTGACCGACATTCAGAGGCAGTTAAAGAGAACGCGTCGTCCCTCACGCCAGCCGGTTATTTTCCTCTTCCGAGAGAGCGCTCCTCACAGCACGCGGGATACTTGACCTCGCTCAGGTGAGTGTTTGTTGATGTGCCTTTGTTGTGACTCTCTCTCTTTCAACACTACAAACCGACTTAATGACCGATTCGAGCTTGATGCAGTTCAGTAGCACTGAGGATGTCACAAATATACCCTCTCCCGCGAATTTTCGAGCTGTGTTATTCAGAGTGTTAGTTATAGTCTGTTCATTTTGAACTGGCGCTTGAAAATATTTCCTTCCCCCACCACCGATCGGTAACCATAGCAACTATCTTCGTCAAATTGTCGAAGGAGGCTTACTATTGGCTGCTCGAAGATAGTAACTATGGTTACGCTTCTAGCGTGGGGAAAAGCACTATTTCTCAAGCGCCAATTCTAAATGAATAGAGTATAACCTAAGTCACACATATAAAAATAACCACTTGGTACTTACGTATTAACAGCAGCTACAGATTTGGCGGTTTTAATTAACCCTCTCGCCACCCTGGGCCTCATATGAGGCTCCTACTTATGAGCTCAATTTTTGTATGATGTAAACACGCAAATTTATTTTCTTTTCATGAGTTGACTTCACTGATTCATATAGATCACCTATGAGACTTCTACATGGTTTCTGAATTCGTTCCTAAATGACAGAAAGATGATTTATACCCCAATGTTTACATTTTAAGCTGTGATGCTTGTGAAGAGAAAATACTAGCTAGATACTAGCTTCTGTAGAATATTTTTTATAGATTGGTAGATATTTCTTATTTCGTAACCTTCTAATATGATGACTTTTAATAAGTTCTAAACCAAGTATTTTCTGTTAAAATGAAAAAGATATGGCTCATAAAAATAACTAGGAAGGAGTGCACACAAGAAAAAAATTCCAGACAAATTATAGGGGCATTTTGGATGTATTGAGAAGAGGAAAAAAAAGTTTTTTCACTTTTTTGATGTTCTGGTGCCGAGAGGGTTAAGATTTGTAAGATAATATTATAAGATAGATTATAAGATAAGATTATAAGGTTTTATTACCATTATTAGATTACTTGGTTAGCTTATACGATAATTTAAAGCCAAATCTGTAGCTGAGGAGGCGTTAATCCGTAAGTACCAACCACTTTTGAGGAGATTTTGTATGGCCCACGTGGTATTTCACCAATGTGTCCTTTGAACGGTGCACCATAATTACGAAAACTTCCGTTGTAAAGAAGGACATTGCAAAGGAATCTGTTGCCTTTGTTTCTTTATAATACTGTGAAGAAACAAAGACAGCAAAATACCTTCATATTATTGAAAACATTTTTATTTTTTTGGAATTGAAGTTTTTTCTGATCTCAGATTAACACTTTGTTTCTTTTCGCTTCTTTACAATAAATACCGTGCTTTGAAAATGCTTTAAAATAGTAGCTATCCATTGTTGATTATGGTTTTCCAAAGCACTGATCAATACGCGTGGGAAAATCTATGATGTTACCATTCGAAGATATCAAAATTTTCATTAACCGCTATCGTGAAAGCTCTATTTACATTCCATAATCTCCATATCTTCAATAGCTGAGTCCGCTTCGTGGCTTTTATCAACCAACGTGTCCTAGGGTCATGGAAGTAATGTCTACCCCTAGATAAATGACCCTGGAGAATCCATTTAAATGACTTACAGTGCCCTAGCGACGAAATAAAAAGTTAAAAAATTAATTTTAAAACTAAAGGAGATAGGGGAAAAACCTCAGTGATAGTATTGTTGCCAACGTCATGACACACAGAAAAAAATTTCATGAAAATATCTTGAATATTCGAGGAGATATAAGCAATTAAAAATAGCACTTTTTTGGGCCTCAAAAAAGAAAAAGTTCGGAAATTTGCAAATTTTTTTTTATTATTATTTGATTGAATTTTGCCTTCATCTATCTCTGAAAAAGACAAAAATACCCAATAACACTGAAAAATTTGCAAATTTACGAACTTTTTCTTTTTTCAGGTCAGGAAAAAGTGCTATTTTCTCCGCGAATGTTCAAGATATTTTCACGAAATTTTTTTCAGCAAGTTCTTCATAACGTTAGCAACAATACTCTCCCTGAGGTTTTTGCTCTATCTCTTTTAGTTTTTTAATTAATCTCACTTTTTTATTTCGCCGCTAGGGGTCACTGTAAGTCATCTCAATGAATTTTCCAGGGCCACTTACCTAGGGGTAGAACTTACTTCCGTGACCCTAGGACTCGTTGGTTCCAAATAAAAGCCGCAAAACGGACTTTTGAAATACCCTGTATAGTATAGAAATTTTTTCGGGGCAGCTAGATTTTTTGCTCCTGGAAATACCCATAAATCGCCTTTCATAATCCCCGTCATGCATTCATATTAGGTTTTAAAAAATATCGTTTTTTAGAGCATTCTTTTGGAATTGCAGGTTTTGCTTTTTCATTAGCTTTTTTGGGGGGTAATTCAGAATTACAATTAATAAAAGGGGTGAGGGGGCCTTCCTCCAGAAAATTTCTGAAAAATTTACTTTTAAAAATATTAAGTATTTTGACTTGTTTTTATCCCCATATATACTGTCCCCTCCGTGGCCCCCTTTTATACTACCCTGACATTAATGTTCCAATTTTTTTTTGATCGATGAAGTAGATAAACCGCTAGGGGCTAACACGACATAAGGATATTTTTTATAATGTTTTTAGTAATCATTATTAAGATATTAAAAGAAGCTAGCATTATTCTTATGGGGCCCTCATAGAGCGTCATTTTTTTTTCAATATAACCTAGAAGAAAGGTCAATAGCAGACTGAGCTGAGAAGGTTATGAAAGCGCCACAACTTATGATGCAGATAAAAACGTTTAATTGGCGGGTGTAGGTCCGGTTTCTTTCGCAAACTATCTATATACATCATGAATTACATTAAATTTAGAACATCTCGAGTATCTTATGGCCCGCAGGCTACTTGGGGCCCCGTCCCATTACAGATGTAGGGTGGGACAAACAGCTCCTTCATCCATGAGGCCCCAAATAGGGATTTTGCTGACCGGTTTGGTTCGAAAAAAAACAAGCTTGAACTTAAAAATTGAATCTATCATTTCAAACTGAGGTATGCATTATTAACACTCCGCTCCAATATTGTTTTCCAAAAAATATCAATGAGGAGGTTAGGGGTTCAAACCCCCCCCCCGAAATTTTGACATCAGTTTCTAAATTTCTATACTGTTCTTTTTCCTTAAACATTTTGTGACTTACATTTAACATTTAATGATCCTCATTAACATTCATTTAACATTTAATGTTAATGATATAACATTTTTACCTTAACATTTAATGATCCTCTTCGATGGGGTCTCAAAATTAATTAAACACCACTTTCAAGGGCAAAATTAAATTCCGAAATTTTTCCGGAGTAGGAACCCCAAACCTCCCCACTCGAAATTTTGCTGTTTTGTTCCTTGAAAATTCTGCCGCTTTCAATGAGCGGTACTCTTTGAGTGTAATTAAAGTGCCAAAATGAACTAAAACACTATTTAGATTAGAAAATATTTTTGGGGGAGGATCTTCCATCCCACAGGCCCTGTCCCCTCAATTTTGCTTCGGATTCACATTGTACACGAAAATTAAAATACAACGTGTAAGTCATTTAAAACCTAACGTACTCTTAAGGAGGTACCTCAGAAAAAAATTTTGAGTAACCCCCTCCCAGAAACAAAAGTCTGGACCTTGGTAGATAGGCAGAGTTTTAAATAATGCTTGTTTCTGTAAGGTTTGCATTCTCTCAGATTATCTTCAGTAACAGCATACACCCATAGATCATGTCATGTTCTCTAAAATGATTGTGTTATTTGTTAACGGGCAAACGCCCAAAACAATAAACTTTTTTCTATGTCTATGTCTATGTCATACACCCATAGAGATCAAACATACACCAAACTAGATACGATTTCCCGTTACCGTTTCTCAAAACGCATGAGTGAGTGTCATGTAAACGTTTGCGTGGAAATTTGACAGTCACGGCATATCGCAAAGAAGAGTTAGCATTTTATACTAAACTAGTGTTTCAAAAGTTACGTTTCAACCTGTCGCAATATTCGAAACTACACATTCCGGTCTCATATTTGGTATTGAGATCAGACTCATAATTCATTGTTCAATGCTGGAAAAATAAGATAGTTTTCAGATATCCTAAATAAAATTGTATGATTCCCTTTCTTCAATTGCATAAATTTAATATAATCCAATTTAATAACCTATAAGTCGGCACTCAATATGCAATTGCATATGGTAAATTTGACACGTTTTGTAGAATTTCTATCAGGCTTGTGAAACGTAGCTTCCTTATTCTTAATTTGACAAGACGGAGGGGTCGGCCTAGTACAAGCCTTTCTGTAGTCTAACTTTCTTGAGAAATAGTTTTACTGTTATTAATTGATACTATAAATAAATAATCTTAAAAAATCCAAACTGAAGAAAAGTTTCTCATTTAAAAAATAGATATTTTCTCTGGTTAAATATGTGATTTGGGGGGGGGATTCCAACAAACTCTTAAAAGGACATAATTTTTCTGATGATTTTGCTATCAGAGTTTCCAAATCATGTTTAATGAAATTCCTCCGGGATAGATTTCATATTATATTACATAGAATTGTTCTGTCAGCTTGCTAAAATTAAATCTCTCTTTCCAGTCCCAGCTATTTGAAATTCACTGACCTCTGTTATACAAAACCATTTAATTATTTTCTGGGTGTGATTTATCTCAATTAGGAATCAGTCCCAAGAATGAAAAATCTGGGAACCATGAAAACTTGAAACTTTAAAAGTAAAAAAAAACTGGATTAATTCATTTTTTGATCAGAATTATGCCAGTTGCACAAAAAGAGTCTCTCTCCTGACGCTAAAATTAAAATAATGCTCTTATGGGTGGGTGAAAGGCAAAAGAAGGCTTGAAACAATAAAAGCTCTTAGACCTTTATTAGACCATTTATAGCTATAAATATCAAGAATTCAGCTATGGTGGCTTGTTTTCAAAAAGCAAAAGAAACCCTTCGTGATGCTAAAATATTTTTTGGCCCACTTTCTCAAAGAGGTAATGAAAAAGTGAATTCAAATATTTGAAATAGTAGTTAAAATGTAATATAAATGTTTTTTTAAGAAATACTGAGCATTGAGTTTGTTCTTTCTGTAATTTCTATCTATTACATTTTTCATACTAAAAAAACTGCCGGTATCTAACTACTTTGTTAATTTGGCATTTTTTTAGAAAATTGCGCCATTCGATCCACATGGTATATTAATATTGATTAATTGATGTCACTCTCGGTAAAAACCTGATTTATTTTCGGGCCTTCATCACTAAGAAAAGCTCCATATGCGCAGTGATAAGATTTATGTGATTAAATTATATATCGTAGATCATTTTGACTCAAAGCAATTTACTAAAGCTTTTAATATTATCATTTCATTACCGTGGAGAATGTCTCGAAATGTATTGCCTATTGAGAGATTACTTGTCATCAGAAATGTGGTCTTTTTTACACCCCATGTATTGGATACATTATGTGAAGACAGATAGGAAGTACTATATATTGTATATTTAAGACTTATCTTTGTACGAAAACCCGTTGAAAGATTCTGATGATGATTCAGCGTTTCTTGATAAAGTTCATAAACGTTATACAGGGCGATTCAGAAATAATCATCAATAATTGGGGGATGTAGAGGGGCCCTAGACAAGCATATTTTGAATAGGGATGGTGAGGCGCAGCCTTACCGTTAAAGATATAGGACCTAATGTGTAGTGCGAGCGCGTTTCAAAAGGCCGTTTTTAGAAGGCCCGTGTGACGAAACAAAACATAATAAAATGAAAAACATTATTGCATGAGGTACAGGAATATCCGTACTACTACTTAAATCCTAAATGTGATAGAAATTGGACCACTTCCTAAACCGTGGGGGGAGTTTTAAAACGTGCAATATTAATCTCTCAGTCAAACAATGGAGTTCCCTTAACGGTAATTGGAAAAATGATGATCGGGTAAGGAATTTTCAATGATCAAACAGTTTCAATGATCAATTTTAAGATCATTGAAAATTCCTTAAATACAAGTATATTTCGAATAGGGATGGTGGGGCGCAGCCTTACCGTTAAAAAGCTAGAACCTGTAGTGCGAGATCGTTACAAAAGGACGTTTTGCCAAGGCCCGTTTAACGAAACAAAACATAATAAAATAAAAAAGTTTTTTGCATGAGGTGCAATATTAATCTTTTAGCCAAAGAATGGAGTTCTTACTGTTAGTGTAATGGTATTTAGAAAACTGATGATCGGGGAAGGGATTTTCAATGATCATACATAGATCATCGAAACTGTATGATCATTGATACTCTTCCCTAGCAGTAATTTTCTAATCTGTTGATTCATGGAATGTGAAGGTATCTTTCCATCGCAACTGCGTAAGATCAGCAATGATTTCTTGCTACTGTGGGACATACCTTACCGTGAAATGCAAATATCAAAAATAGTGAGTGTTATCATGAACATCCATCTTTTTAACAATGCAAATCAATGACAGTTGCAGCTTAGAGACTACGGTATAATGTGAACTTAATTTTTCAATGGATCCCGAATCAACTATCAACATTTTATTTATCGCTCGAGAAATCTCCCAACTTTTACTTGTCATTTGCCAATGTATTTGCAACAGGAAAGGAACACCCTACCCCACTTAAAACATCTATTCCTTCCCGATTACTATCGCATCTTGCTGTAAAGTTCGTATTAATTGATGATCTGTGGGATTTAACAACATATACACCTTTCGATACTATGTTCTGTGACGGTGCCCTACTATAACGGGGTGACAACATTCAACAATAGAAGGATCGTCTAAACAAATTTTGAAATTCCCATTTCTCATACACTTTTCTTCTCTTCCATGCAGGCCAAGAAAGATGGAGCTCCATGACATTACTGGCAGCTGGGGCCGTTGGCAGGCCTACGTGTTCGCGATACTGTTTTACGTGAACGTGGTAGGCGTTTGGCAGAACCTTTCCATAACGTTCATGGCTCCGAATGTCGCCTTCACGTGCACTAACTCTACCGAGCAGTGTCCAGCAAACTGCACAAGCTGGCAGTACGAAAATCAAGATACCATTGTCAGCGAAGTGAGTGTTTCAGTTGGAATCAAGAGATACCTGACAGACCTCCGTAAAGGCCTATCCCTTCGTTTACACAGATCTAGCTTGCTTTAATATGCATTTTATATAGGTTTAAAAATAAACTCTTTGAGGGAACAAATTTTGTTTGAAAGGATTAACTGCTAGAATATTTTTAGCTAGTGAAATGAAAATAATGTTTGTGAGAGAAATACCAATTGTTTGAAAATCGGAACAGTGTGATGAAATTCAGAACCCAAATTTTGAAAAGTGATGCAGAATTAAGAATGGACCAAAAATTAAGGTTTGTCATAATAATTCTCCTTGAGTGACCATCCATAAAATCTAAATATTTATTACATACACTTGGGATTGTTTTTTTAGTCAAGCCATGAGTTTTAAGTGGGTTATGATCTTTATCATATATAGCATCAAAAATTTTCTGTTATGCACTTACTTGTTTTTAAACGCTTTTTTTCTGATACTCGACAGTGGGACTTGGTGTGCGACAGAGAATGGCTAGTTTCATTCTCAAAGTCCATCTACATGGCTGGTTTCTTGATCTCCGTCATGTTTTTCGGACAACTCTCGGACAGGTAAGTCTCGGGTTTTATGTTGACCTTTTCGTTAGCTTACGTGAGCTTAAGCTTAAATGTAGCCCATATGAAGTGATACCATCGATGTTGAGAACGAGGAATCTGATGTGTTCCATTCTTATTTCAGCATAGGTCGTCTCAAAGCCATGATTGTTGCCTACATCATCACTGTGTTCAGCATGTTCATAACCCTACTGTCCTCATCTTACATCATGTTCGTTGTGTTGCGTTTCGTCCAGGCTTTCGGAAGGACAGGGCTCACTACCATTGGATTTGTACTCAGTAAAGTATTTTAAATGAGCTCATTATCTAGTGTGGATATTATCTGTTACATTTAAACAGTAGGGGAGACTGGATATTTGTACTTGTACTTCCGGCAATTTGTACTTCCGGTTTTAAAATTCAGAAAAATGGGGAATTTTAATTGGTGGTCAATATTGAATGTAAACAGATGCTAAATAAGTGTAAACTCACAACTCTCAAGCGTCGCCTCCAACCGTGGACCGGTTTCGTCCTTGTTAGGACTCATCAGCACGGTATAGGCAAGTATAGAAAGGTAACGCAGGAGAGCGGAGGGCAAAAGTACTAGTCTAGCCGACTATAACTGAAAAAGTGGTGATGAACTGGGTTTGAACTGGATTTCCAGCAGATGAGTGGAGGACTAATCAATGGTCACCACTTTTTCAGTTTAGTCAGCTAGACTAGTACTTGCCCTCCGCTCTCTTGCGTTAGGGAACGTACCCATACTACGTGACCCATTTTTTACCATTTTTGACCCCCTCCCCCCTTGGTGACCATCCCGTAGTATATGCCAAGACCCCCCTTCCCCCTTTAGTTTTCACGTAGCAATTCATAAATACGGTTTTCAATCATTTTTTGCAAACAGAAAGTTTAAAAAAATTAATTTGGCTTAATTTGTCTAATTTTAATAATTAATTTGTCTGAATTTGGCAAATTTCAATAATTAATTTGGCTTAATTTTGTCGTATTGACTAGAGGGAATTGACTACGTGACGAAACCTTAAGCCCACCCCTCCCCCCTGTGACCAAGCGTGGTATTTTGAAGACCCCCTCCCTCCCCTGAACGGGTCACGTAGTATGGGTACGTTCCCTTACGATCCTATACCGTGCTGATGAGTCCTAACAAGGGCGAAACCGGTCCGCGGTTGGAGGCGACGCTTGAGAGTTGTGAGTTTACACTTATTGTCCGCTTAACCAGCGATAAATGGTGAAATTCTCCTTTCAGATGCTAACTAGTTGCAAATCTCGGAGCGATTATGGGAACGAGAGCTCCTGAGTTACCGTTTGAAATCTACCGTTACGTACCATTCTCGTTTCTCCTACGTGTTTTGTCATTCTGAATATGGCCCTTAAACATTTTCCTTATGATGCATGAACCTTATGATTATGAACCTTTTCCTTATGGTTAGTATGTTTTTTACAAATCCAATCACTACTGTTATCTAAATGTCTCCTCCTTGCAGTCACGGAGTTGGTGGGCACCAGCCACCGCACCAAGGTGGGCATCGGCGTGCAGCTGGGCTGGACCCTGGGCTTCATCACCCTGGCGGGAGTGGCCTGGGTCTTCAGGAACTGGATCTGGTTCCAGCTCGCCATGTCGCTCCCCATACTCCCCATCATGCTAGTCTATCCGTGAGTCCATCAAAAAGCTCTGTATCAGGAAGCAGCGACTCGGTTGACAAGGGACATCAGAGAAATACAGTCGACTCCGCGTAATATGATCGCGATTAATGTTATCCGAAAACGATTTAAATACTTCAATTGTAACTACACAATCGTAATTTTATGCAAACACTCGAGTTACACTGTTTGCTACTTCTTAGTATTGAATCGCTTATCAACCGAATATTTGCTGTCTTTCTTATCTCGGACAAATGTGATCACATTAAGTGAAGTCGATTGTATTTGGGTCCTATTAATAGCTTTCTAACATTGAGTAACCAAAAGCGATGATGGGTAGCATGAGTTCCCAAAAGTCAAGAAAACTCGCTAGCATATTGTAAAGAACTATGAAACTATTGAATTATGAAAGCATTCCATTTTATACACTTTATCGCTTTATCTAATTATATTACCGGGAAAGAGTTTTGATAAATCTAATATCTAATATATAGAACCTTAGTACGGGGTAGGACATCAGGGAGGTCTAATATCAGTATATCAAGTTTCTTAAGCTAATATGGACTTCAGGGAATTAATTTTTAATTTCTCAAAATGATAGGGTCTCAAATTTAGGGTCTCAAAATGATATCAAAACGAAGTTAAAACAGGTATACATCCCTTTTAAGAGAGTACATTAATTTATAGTAACTTGAACAATATAAAGTAATTTATTTGTATGTTACAGAGAGGTAACATCCTCATCTCTTTACTCATCGCACATGTATCTGTGTATTGAATAAATATCGTTGTAAAATTGTTAGAGATTACTTCTCCACGAGGTTTAGTAAAGCTGAATGTTTGAATACCACTAATTTCTCACTTTAGATTTAACATGTATATCTTCTCTTAACTAATAGGCGAAATTGGCTAAAATACTTAGGTATTTAAAAGTATTTTGAATTCTAATAATAAAGGCTTATTCAAAAAAAAGTATAAAATTATCTCAATACCAAAAAGTATTGACCATCGCCAGTCCTAATAAACTCTTTGCGGCAGGTTGGTTCCCGAATCTCCTCGCTGGCTACTCATGAAAGGGAAGATGGATACACTCGAAAAAACACTCATGAGAGCAGCAGAAATCAACAAGAATCCCATCAAGGTGGTTACCTATGACCTAGAGACAATCAGGAAGCAGAAGGTGATGGCAGTTTTGTAAATTATGTACACATACACTACAAAGTGTCCCCCCATGTTTTTAGCATTAACTCCTTTCTTTTTGTATGTATCAATAAGTTATAAATGAGAGTTCTTCCCTCCCTTACAGTAATTGCCATTTCCGATCAACTCAAAGAAAAATTAAAAATAAAATTTACGTAATCCTGGGGTAACACGCATGTATACTATGTACTTAGGACAGTATGCTAAAAAAAACTTATGACGTTTTCTGTTTTGTATAAGTTTTATTAAACCAAGGTTCTACAAACCTTTTGACTCAAGGGAAGGAAGAATGCTTTAGTTTTATTCAGCGATTCAGAAAATTTCATTATAAAACTTCTTTGGCCAAATTTAAAAAATCAGATTTTAAAAAAAAGAGAAATTAGGTTTTTAAAGATAGTTTAGATATTTTGAGAGGCTTAACAACTTAGTGATAAAACTGGAACGATATACAATACATACTTGTGATAAATAAAGTTGTGAAATAATAATTGTTTCTGCAATCAAGTAAAGAACTAACTCTAAATTTTTCAAATTATTGTCAAATAATGAGAACGAAATAAGAGCGAAAATGTGTTCCTTAACCTACTATATTTATAATTTTTGGTATATCGGAAAAAAAGTTGACCAGGTATCAGTATCATACCTTATACGTTTCGCTAAACAACAAAGAATGCAAGGCTGGTAAAAATCTAGGAACACTAACGAGAAACATACTCTTCACAGCTTTAATTTTTAAAGTATTTCAGTTCCCTGCATGACAACTAAACTGCTTTTGATTACAGATAGAAGAGAGCCAGAAGACTAAAACAGTGTTCAATCTATTTGATACCCCCAACTTGAGAAACAGAACTTTTAACATGATGTTCCAGTGGTAAGTGTTCCGCTAAATTAGTCAAACATTTCAACATAAAGGTTTTTAAATTTTTTTTTAAATAACGAGTATTTAATATTAATGCATTGTTATGGATAAAGTGGTGAAATTTGGGTCTAAAATAAATAATATCTAGCACCGCCTGGATTCCAGAAATTCATTGCTCTGTATAAATACTCTATCTAAAGTTAAAATTTTCCTTGGGAAATCAAAATGCTTTAATTGTTTTTTCCTGGTTTAATTTTTTTTGTAAAGTTTGTTTTTGGTTGAATTTAGAAATTTTTTATGCAAGAAACAAGATATTTTCGAAAATGCACTTCGAAATGCATTTCTTAACATCTTACGTTAGCATCACTCATTCATACCCCCTCCCTCCCCCTCTTGTTAGGAAAAATAAGTAAGAAGCATGTATGCCGCCGTATGCCGTGTGTGCCGAAGCCCCGTATGCCGTATGTGCTTACGTAACAGTTGCACGGCCTCTAATGACTGTTAGTGATTTTGCTCCTTGTATTAGGATTACTTTGTCAAGAGTGAAAAATAAAAGAGTACAAAATTTGGAAAAGGGGAATATCATCAAAAATAAGTGGAGGATAGTATTTGTTAGTAGTTGCTAATGAATTTTGTACTATACTTCCGTCTTTCTATAGACTTAACATTGCAAAATCACTGATTATTCCTCATGTTTGACGTCATACGTCAGAGTAGTGAGGCCATATTGGGTCACTAATTGTGTTTTACTAATTGTGACATCACACATTGAAAATCAACAAAAAAATCTATATAGCATTTTTTTTAATGTAGTTTAAATGACATTATTATAAATTTATGCTAACCAAATAAGGAGTTAACACTTTGAAATTATAAGGTAAGATGAACTTAAACTTGAATAAAAAACATAGGTCCCCCAGATTCTTACCAACTTTATTCTAAATTTGATATTGGTTAGCAGTTTGGCATGTGACAAAGAGGGAAGGAGTAGTGAAGTGTGGCACTTTGTGATATAGGGGAGGGGTCAAAAATATTGAAAAAAAGTGTAACATCATTTACGAATGGCCCCTATACAGAGGATCTTGATAAAACCCCAATTTTTCCTAACTACAGGGCACTGCCCCTAACACTCGAATATACTTCGGTTAACTAACTTGCAATCGAAAATGCTGTGTAAAATCAGTAATCAAAAATAAATCAAATTGTGTGTAAAATCAAATTGTGTACCCACCCGTTCTTGGGCAAGGAGGCCCTCCGTCCCATCAAGTAAATTACGGCTCCCCTCACATATTCTCCAATTAATAGTTAATTCTAAAATAAATTAATTATTAGTTTAACCAATTAACAAGTATAATTATTAACTTGATATTGCTACTAATTTAATTATGCTAATGAATATATTCCGTGGCGGATCAAGGATTTAGATTTTAATTTCCGACATACATGTTTCCAGTGTTTAATATATTTTTGGTAGGACTCTCACATTATGACAAACTGATAATAAAAAAAAGTGATAAATAATATAGAGGGTCTGCGGGTCCTCCCGCAAAAAAGTTTTGAAATTTTAGTATAAAATGCAGGTTTTCAAGACGTTTTGGTACACCTATTCCGAATTTTGGACATCTTCAAGAAATTAATATATTTTTTGGTAGGATTTTTGCATTCGGACAAACTTAAAAAATACTTGTAAAAAATAGAGTTCCAAGTACCGAAAAGGGGTGTGGAGGGTCCTCCCCCAGAAAGTTTTTAGAATTTTATAATTCTAAAAAGTAGATTTTCAACTCGTTTTGGTACGCCTAATCCGAATTTCCGACATACATTTTCGCGAATATAAAAGGCTTGGTAGGATTTTCGCATTGCGAAGAAATGGTCATAAAAAAAGTTAATATTATAGAAATCCAAATACGGTAGGATGGTCTGGGGGGCCTCCCCCAGAAAAATTTCTGGAAATTTGACCCTAAAAAACAAGATTTTAACTCGTTTTGGTACAATTGGTTGCCTTCCCCAAATTACGCCCCGACTTTCATCCTCTCCTCTTTCTCACTGTTTTTGTTCTTTTTGAGCGTCAAGAACGGCTTGAATGGGAGCTAAAGCTCCCATTAATCTATTAAAATTTTATTTGAGTCACGCCCTTGATAGCTTTTAAAAACAGGTTAATTCATCCTTCCAAATAAACTATTCTAAGAAGTCTTAATGAAGCCTTAATGACTAGCGTGTTAAAATTTTCATTTAACTCAGGGTTGTGCCTCTTCAAATTAGTTTTGCTCTTACAAAAAAAATCCAAGTCTAATAGTAGCTCTTTAAGGATTAATGCTTTAAAATTTTCACCCAAGGCGGGTGCCCCTTTTATAGTCTTCTTTTTGGGGGGCGGTGTCTTACATTTTAAATTTCCTAAGGCGCCTATCATTTCTAAAAGACTGAGGTGGATCAAGCTTTTACTCTGTGTTGGCGCCTCTTTATAAATTCCTTTTAAGAGGGTGTTCCCATCATACATTTTAGTTTAGCAAAGACGTCTTTTAACTTTTATAGTCGGGCATATTCAAAATTCCACTCGGTTTTGGCGCCCTTAATAAATTCATTTGATGAGGGCGCTCCGTACTATTTGTTTTTGCTAAGATGCCTAGCTTTAAAGTCCGACTTGTAAAAATTCTCACTCAAGTTGGCGCCTCTTAATAGATTCCCTTTTAAAGATTTCCTTTCCCCTTTTCACAAAAGAGTCAAAACTCCCTTCTCTGTGGCGCCTATTAGTTCTTAGGGACTGACGTGTATATTTTAACCCATGTAGGGCGCTCATTCGAAATTGGGCGCCTCTCATAACTGTCTTTTTTTTTGTAAAGGAGAGCTTGGTTACTGCTTAGGTGTGTTTCATTTTGAGTCAGGAGGTAAAATAGTATTTTTCTTAAGTTTAAAAAATTTCAAAGGCGCCCCTTCATCAGTCGGAGCCTTCGTGCAGGCCCGGCCAGAACGGCCCTTTGGCCAGTCAATAACGATATAAAATAGGGGTGAAAATTGCAAAAAATCACATAGTTCCAATTTTTGTCTCATGTTGTTAGGACTCATACCAGGAGTTAGTAACCAATTTTGCAACCTCGAAATCCCTGTGCTAACTGCGCAATCCTCGAAAAACCTAAAAAAGTTCCGACTTTTTTCAGTTTTTAGCTTAAAACCTATACAAAATGCATCTCCACGAAAAGGTTTAAATTATCTCTTTTAAAGTAGTTAAAATTTGTAACAATTTAAGACCATTCCCAGGTTTATACGTCCAATAGATCCCAGTTAAAAATGGGCAATTTTCCCCAAAATTCAAAAATTTGAGTTTTAGTACCCAAAGCAATTTATTGGATATATTACGCATCTAAGAGGGAATATAAGGGCTATAAACTTATAATTCACATATTAAGCTTTAATTTAAGCCTTGAACTAAGTCTGTGAGATCAATAGTTCTCACGCTATCTTAAAAAAATTGGAAAAATAGGATTTTCCCAGTAGTGGAGCCTAGAGGTTTGTGGGTACAGTAAAAGAGAAGTCATAAAATCAATATAACAATATTGAAAATAGTATTTATTTTATTTAATATTCCATTTTACCTCATATGTATTTATTTCTTGATTTTTAATAACCTGCAAGCAGGGGTGCTACAGACTGCAACTCAAAATCCCGGAAATCTGTTAGAATATAACGAACTTTTTTCTGGAATCCTAAATTCAAGATAGCTCAAAAATCCGGAACTTTTAGAGATTTAAAAAAAAAGTTTCTTGTTTTGAAATTTATTTTTCCCCCATGGAACCGATATGACCGTTCGCCGAGAAAGCTTTACTACAGCAGCTAACTACAGCAGCTCGATCGTCGGTAAGGCGGCGAAAAATTCATATTTCAGAATGACGCATAGTAACTACAATGAAATCGCGCTTAGACCCATGATAAGACCATATTCTCCTTAAAAGATGATGATAATGCGGCAGACCTAAACTCTTTTTTTTTAATTGAACCTTATTTTTCTCGAAAATTTCAATAAAACCCGGAATTCCGGAATTTATGCTGTTGAAAAAACCGGATTTCCGGGGCAACCCCAGAAAAGTTGCATCCCTGCCTGCACGTAAATTATTGATCAATTAATAGTTCTAAAACACCCCGACTCTTTCCTAACAGGATGGTGAACGCTCTGCTGTACTACGCGCTGGCGTTCAATACCAACGAGCTGGCCGGAGACCCCTACCTCAACTTCTCCCTGGCCGGCCTGTTGGAGATCCCCTCCTACGCCCTGCTGATCGTCGCCCTGAGCCGCATGGGCAGGCGGACCACCCTCGCCGGACTCGTGCTGGCCGCCGGGGCGTGCCACTTTGCCGCAGCATTCTCGCCTGAAGGTACGTTCACTGAGCTATAAAACAAACTCCAAACTACTAGTACAAACTAGTTTGTTTTATAGCTCAGTGGGTACGTCTCACTTCCATCAAGGAGGCGTTTCCACTGAGAACGATCTGTTGGTTGTTGAACAAATCGCAGAGAGACGAAGGTATAACATAATTTGTGTCCTGAGGGATTGTGATTCGTCCAGTTTTGAGTCGTCTCAGCTGAATGTTCTTCGGAATGATGAGAGAAAGATGAGAGGGATGAGATAGTGATAGTAATAAGGGGAGAGATAATGTGGAGGGATAATACAATGGAGGGATACGGATTGAAGATTTATGATAATGAGAAATCAAGGGAGGAAAAAATAGAAAGGGAATGATAGAATAAAGAAAATGAATAAAGGAAAGAAACTTAATTATTTTTCAGAACGTTGTTCCATTACGTTTAGGTTCATCAAGGGAATCACTGTTGGGAGGCATTGAAACAACAGACCATGGAACTATAACGGCTCCATTACAGAGGTAATTGAGAAGAAATGCCCCTTATCAAACTTTTTCAGGATATTATAATATTTTTCAATGGTAAAGAATGTTTCCAATGAAAACTGGGACAGCATCCCTAATGTTTCTAGCTTTCCCTCCCAAATGCACCCCATGCGTCCTATTATTACCAGGTACACATAAGGATAGTCTGTAGTTTCTTAGCTGGATCGTCCGTGTAAATTTTCCCAAAACAGTTATAGTCAAGGAACAGTCATTATGGAAATTGCGGGGAACGGTTTGAAGAGAAGCATTGGTTCAAATATGAACGATACTTAGGTTCCACACAGGTTTAGGATGTCATTGATGATGATTTCTATGACGGTTATGAGACTGATAAGTGTTCCTTTCTCGCACAGACTGGGTCCGCTGGTTGTCGCAGTTGGGCAAGCTGTTCGTGACCGGGTCCTTCGGGCTGCTCTACCTCTACACGAGCGAGCTCTTCCCTACCGTGGTGAGGAACGCGGCCCTGGGCTCCTGCTCCATGGTAGCCAGGGTGGGTTCCATCGCCGCCCCCTTTCTCAAGGAGATGGTGAGTCCAACTTTTCTAATACAGGCTGTTCCAAAACAAGTCCACCCAAACTCTACAGAAAGATTCCTAGCGTAGAAAATATGTGGGTCATAGAAAAGTATAGTGGTTCTTGGGCCATTCACATACGCAAAGAATCTGACTGTGCAGAGTTTGGGCGTACTTGCTGAAGCTTTATGTAGGTATATGAGGATTGTACTTAATAAAACGGTTGTCGATCAGAAATCGCGTTGGACTGATTTGGAGCTAGGAGCATTAGTAACAGACAAGTGAAATCTTGTGGTTGACCTATTGACCAATTATTACTTAAATTTATTGACTTAAATTATACCCCTGCTGCATGGAATTTTGGAAAAGGCTGTATAAACAGAGATTTATGAGCGTGGAATAGTGAGGTTCATGTTTTTTATGCAAGTAATTCTTCGGACATGAAACACCTTAAGAGTCTCCTGTAAAGAAAATTTGCATTTTAAATAGATAACATTTTTTATTCGAACATTAACGCATTTTAGGTAGGAAATACAAATTAATGGTTTCTGGAAAAGAAGTTAATCCTCTCAAAAACATTTCGTACCGATTAAAACTACTAATGATCTCGGGGAACCTTGTAAAAAACAACAGTCTTGAAAAAACACTACTCTGTCAGATAAGTACTTCAAATTTAAAAGGTTTGCAAGTAGACATTGGAGTTTAAAGGTACAGAATCGTTCATAAATAGTCACCATTTTTCCCCCAGGGTCAGGCTACGGCTCCGTGGGCCCCAAGTGCCCTCTGTGGTGCCCTGGCTCTCGCCTGCGGAATATTGGCGCTTCTGCTGCCGGAGACCAAAGACAGGGAGATTCCGGACACTATGCAGGAAGGAGAAGATTTCGATGACAAGTGAGTGGAACTTATTATATCTTTCCCCAGAATAGCGATAAATGGCTAATGTCTATACCAAATAATACAAAATAACGCACAAGCGTAGTTTGAATACGTCCCAGAATATTTACATTTCACAGTTTACATTTATTCAAATGTATCTGATAGAGCCAGTCATGAAAAAATATATTTGGGGGGTAGTGGAAGCTTCAACCCGTTAAAACGATTGAAATTTCATTGTAGTTCCCAACGCAACAAAAAAAATCTGAATAAATTCCTTTAAAAAGTATATTCTAATAGCTAAAGAGGTAGCTTCCTTTCCTAAAATAAAATAAAAATACTAATATTATTTTATTTTATAGGGCTACAGAAACCCCAACCCCAAGCAACGCCCAGGGGAATACCACTGAAACCAGCCAACTGTGAATAACAGTCCATACCTCAATTTTTTACACGATCATCTAAGAGCAATAATTGAAAGTGTAATAGAAACTCAGATCACAACAAGAGAAAGAGAATGAATATTTAAGTACAAGGTTAGCTTAACTGAATGACAGGATTCATTTTTTTAACCATTTCAACACTATATGTGAATGTGATACATGAAAACAAAGGGAAAAAATACTCCTAATTCTCCTTTTAATCACTGATGTTTAATGAACAGATCTGAACTCGACTAACACACACTTAACCAGTGAAATGTTCATTCTCAACAGTACCGCCAAGTTAATGTTTAAATAAGGTACCATTAAAGTATTTTAAAACATCCTCGACCTCAACGCTCATAAACAGAGATTGAACTGACTGAACTCGACTAATCTCAGCAACGAACCCAGTTCCCTCTAAGATATTCACAACTAAAAATAAATTCTCGAGATGTGTCTTTCTTTTCATGTAAGTTCAGTAGTTGGGCAAAAACCATTTATGCTAACCTCTTACATCGCTCACAATTTTTAGCGTGAATCAACTTCCATCAATAAACCTTTAATTCATGAGCTTAAGTATCCGATAGGGCCGTTTTCATATAATGACCTTGACAACTTCAAGTAGGCCACAGCCTTGTCTGACAGAAACCTTAGCAAAGACTTCAAAAGAGGCAAATACACACTCTAAGAAAACCTAGTGTAATTTAGAAGGAAGGCCCTGGGGGGAGCTGAATCTCACAGCTATGGAATCCCTCCCTTTTATGAGGCCAAATAATGACAAATCATTAAGTGATATGAATGCCTTACTCCTTAATTTTTCCAATCACCTAGGCACTGTTTCCACGTATCTAATGTGTCATGTTAACGGCAATCCAGAGAGACGTTAATTGGTCTCGCCAGAATGACGTAACACAACAGGTATATGGAAACGGTGCTTTAGTAGTGCAACGTAGAAAAGTTAAAGTGGCGCATGCCAAACAAGTCTGAATGAACAGATGCCAAGAGGTAAACTTGCTTAAAACGGAACAGCAAGGTACCAAATGATTTTTGTGATGGGAACAAGTATTGACAATTTTTCAACAACTATCATTGAAAAACTGAGCTCAGTAAAGAATACATGCAAAATTATATACCACGCAAGAGTATACTACGTAAAATAACTATACAATCAAAGTAGAAGTCAATGAGTTAGAAATATAGTTATGAAAATCCTTGCAAGGTCGGGAGTTCAGCACTACTGAATACGATATGTAAAATAGCATCGTCCCCTCTCCGTTTAAAAACACAGAGGAGAATTGATTGAAGTTAAAAGCTCGGTGTTGGTTATAAATGTTGTCTTGGTTTGTTGCCGTTTACACTTCGCTCACTGCTTTTTAAAACGTCATACCTCAAAAAACCTTATATTTCAGGAAATTGATTTGAAACTTTAAAATTAGATTGAAATGCATTAAAAATAAAAATTATACATATTAAATTTACTATACAGCCTAAAGATATGGCGATTTCGCAGAGCTTTTTCAAGGCTTTCTAAAAACAGTCATAACTAAAAATCGTTGATTTTTGAGATATGACGTTGTTGAAAAGAGTGAGCGACTTGTGTCATTTGTCATTCAATCGGTCTTCTGAGCAATGTGAAATTTAGTAACTTGTGAAGAAGAATAAAATTTATTTTTGAAACCTCTTGCTATTTTTTATACATAGATAATTTGAGAAAGGCCTTAACCAGATCTCAATTTCGTCTGAGCAATTTGACAAAAGAGTGTTTTGAGGCACAGTGATCCATCTATATCAAGACACAGTTATAGAAATAGCAGTACCTTATATGGACAAGGCAATATCAGATCACTAATAATATCAGAATAGATTTGTCTAATGACTTTAACTCAATTTTATTTCACATTTTGTACTGCTTTAAGAAATGCAACAATATCATTAAAATTAATTTCTTAATTAGACTGTCTAACTAAAAAGTTGAATTTTTATGATATTCTTGCATTTTTAAAGCATTAAAAAATGTAAAAGACTGAATAATCCCCTATGCAACCCTATTAATATGATAAATAAAAATCATGAGAGAAAAAATAATAAAAAAACGCTTATGGTTAGAACAAAACTAAAAACCTATCAGACAATTCCCAACATTCGAGCTTAAAAAAACTAATACTTGTAATGTATGCAATTCTACTTTATTCCATAAAATTAGACGACACTTAAAAATAAATTTTACAATTTATACACCATATATACAACATTGGGTAAGAATGAAATATAAACTAAGGAAAATGCCTGGAAACATACAACTCAATACTCTTTAAGCAAACTCCAACATCAGTTTTTGTTGGAATGTTTCAAACATTGCTCTTAGAAACATGTTTTAAGAGCTATGCAGCATCAATTCAACAAATACTACATCACAAAAACTGATTTTTGAGTTGCTTAATGGGAAAAAATACTTTTAAAATGGAATATCACCCTTTTTAAACCAATAATACCATAATAACCCAATAACTTGCTTATCGATATGAGCAAATTCACGTCCACACAAAAGCCTAAAAGTTTTAAAAAATAACAAGATATAACTCATGATACAACTTTTTAAAAATACTTTTAAAAGATTGAATACTTAAACAGCAACCTGTAAAGTTATAGCTTTTATATTACAACTTAGTTACAAATACAGGGAATTCTTAAAGTATGACACTCCAAATATAAAAGTAACACCCCTATAAAAGTAACATGACTTTGTAAAGCTTGAGCCCTGCTATCAATCCCTATTTTACCTTATTGGAAAATAAATCTATCAATGATTCTAAGTTCATTGAAATCATCAGACTATTTTACAGGTCTCCAAATAAAAGTATTTGGTCCCCTTAAGCTTCCTTGAGAGATTAGGGAAATATTAATCTTAAAATACTACGACTAAAATGAGAACAAAGATTAAATATTATTGCATTTTTCATATTTCTTAAGGATATCTATAAATTTATTTAGAAGAGAACATTTTATTTAATCCTTTTCGGGGCAGTGCTTTCCCTTTAAACCGGTCCGTATCCTTGGATTCTTTTCTCTCCTGTTCAAATTATCACAAAATCAAATCAAAACTAATGTAAAATATATCGCATAGCCCCCACAAAACTCAGAAATTTTCTTTTCATTACTGCAGAAAAAACCACTAATTTTACCCCAAATCCCTCTTGTAAATTTCTATATTCCTTTCCAAAAAAATTTTCTGGCTACATTACTGTTTCGGCATGGTCTTCCAAGAGTCTTAATCCTAATAATTAGTTTCACCAGTAGTGAGGGGACTATTAAGAATACCATTGATATAAATCACTTATTGGTCACTATACTAGATTTTATCATCTCACATGAAATAAGAAAATCAGTGTCATACTATAAGAATCCCTGGTATTGCAAGTTCGTTAATATTAAATAGTTCAAATTTTAAAGAAAAAATGCCAAGATAAAACGCTTGGTTTAATCTTCTTACAAAAATACTCTATCAAATTATTTATTAGAAACTTTTTGATTTTTAAATGAAACTACTAGAAACTTTGTTTACCTTTTTATCAGTAAAACACTTAGGTTATATCAAGATATTTTTGCTGTAGGTAAAACAAGGTAAATAGCTAACCTAGAAACTGAAATGGACTACAATTGAATAGATTCTTGGAAAATAAACAATATAATAATTTAAGTAAAAGTTAACACTCCACATTTAAAATAAGTAAAAACTAGTTTTAAAACATTAATGAGAGCATTAATATTTTTCCAAGATTTTAAATTGAAATGTTTTATAAGCGTTTGATCTTTTTTTGCAAGTTACCCTTTATCAAAATTTTTTCTTGGATTGTAATACAATTTTACTTATGACTTTGCATGAACATATTTGGAGTAGGATGATAGATCTTAAGATCTTTTAGCTTAAGATCTTTAAGATAGCCTTAAGATCTGAGTGAAGTCAATATCATAAAAAAATGGGTTTTAAGAAACTTATTGGATACCCACAGAAAACTAAAAAGTTAAAACATTATACACATAATGCACTACTTCCAACTATTACAACAGATCAAATCAATAGCATGCAAATTTTCTGAATATAAACAGCAAAAAATACTACATTCCCAAAGAAGTGAAAAGAGAGTTGAATGTTGCAGGAATAGTCTTTTCAGGGGATTAAGAAGGAATTTTACTGCAGTGCCGAATGTGATAACACTTAAGTGCAAGAAAATACATTCTGTGATCTAGACATTGGATCAAGTCTCCAATCATACTTTTCGGGGTCCATTTCACCTAAATCAGAAATGTATTCTTTAATCAAGGGTTCTCTCCCATTTAAGAGCAATAAAAAATATTAATAATTGTAATGGTTACAATTACATAAAAAATTTTACTGTGTAAAATAAAAAAACTCCAAACCTGTTAACTAAATATTCCCCTTCGTCAAATTTTTAAGAGTAGTAAATTGTTTTTGTTAAGAGTTGTAAATTGAATAATATCAATAAACTTTCCATTCACAAATTAAATTTTCAAGGTTGAAACTTATAAGCATTATCAATTTTAAAAGAAAGGTAGATTTCGCCTAAACACTATTCTAAACCGTTTTGGCATCTTAATGTTCTCCATTTAGGTGTCCTAATTACTATCAAATAAAACTGGTAGAAAGAATATAAGGTATTTCTAATGAGAAAGTTTAGCTTGGTAGATTCTAAAGAAACAAAGTTAAGAAATTTTTGAGTTAAAAGAAATTTGCATATTTGTTAATTGTTTCTCATCCCATTTTAGGAAGAAACTATTCTCTGATATAGTTCAACAAGCTTGTGGAAAAAAAATTGTCAAGTCTTAAAATATCTCCTAAACTCAAAGGGTGTTGAATATATTTTCTGATGGATTCACAAAAACAAACAGAGAAATAGATTCAAACAAGTAAACTCAAATGCAATGAAATGCAAAAAAAAAAATATCCAGCTTCTGATAGATTTGGTTTGAAAAATTTCTATAAATACATCAAGCATATTCATCAAACTAAATGGAGCAAAAATATTCCTTATACTAAACAGAAAAATATATAGTCACTAAAGAAAAATAAAAGAATCACACATGACTATTCAATAAAATATTGAAAGACATCATCCAATGTTAAGGTAATCAAAAAAACATGACTAGAAATTAAAATTCCCAATGCATATATAATTTCAGAAAAAATAACACATTGCACATAAAATAAGCATTATTTTTTAGATAGAAAAACAAGTTCAAAAGTATTAAAGCATTAATTATCATAGCATTGATCTTCTAGATCAGTCAACTATGGGTAGGAACTTTATAAAAGAGAAATAAGTACTAAATGCAGATGAGAAATCCCCAAGATTAGTTATTAAAGAAATGAAATATCAAACTATGAAATTATGCATAGAATGAAACCATAAAAAGCAACATGAAGTTAAGTTCAGACAATTATGCCCAACGTTCTTAGAAGAAAACTTCAAATTTAATTGAAGTTTTATTTACTATCTTTAAGCAATAAATGAGAATGAGCAGATGCCTTACTTAAATAAATAATTTGAGCATGTGAAAAAAATACTTTGGTTTCCATCTCATGGTAAAAAAAATTACTTATTTTCCGAGAAAAGGATTTCAACCAAACAATGGATCAGAATCTCTCATGGTACTTTAGTAACAAAACATATTGAAGGGCAGTTTGCTAAGAGGAAGAAAAGCTTTGCTATTTATACAATGCAAAAGTGCACTTTAAAACCATCCAAGGTTATGCAGACATATATAGCAGGCAGCAAATATTTCTGCTTTATCTTTCCAGTGGTACCTGTGACCACAGCATTTTTAACGAAGGAGCTGTACATTTTTTTGCTTTGCTTGAAAATCATTTTGATGGCAAAAAAGAAAAACAAGAGTATAAAATAAAATACAAAAAAATAAAATACTGCACTAAAATAAACTCTTTCAAATGCAATAAGGTATCACAAAGGTGTAAAACATTAACCCGGTTGATTAATTAAAAAATAAGTTATAAAATTTTGGCTAGATGTATTTTATAAAGCATGAATTCTTTGGTACTAGATCCTGGCATGCTTACATCATTTTCGGTAAAAACCACCAGAAGAGACAGATATGATATTAACACATAATATAAGTAAATACATAATAAGTACAGTAGTACCTTTTTCATCCAAAACTCTTAACCAAAACCTTCTTTTAACCCATGTTGGTTTCATTAAGTTATTTTTTTTACTTTAATATTGCATTTTGACTGGTATGACATCAATTAAACAAACTTAATGTTTTTAATTATTCTAACATTAATTATTATTATTCAAACATGTATACAGCAGCAGCTTGTGGGTAAATTAAATGTGGGCTCACAATTATAATTTAAAAATTACAAAAATTAAATTGACAGGTATGAGGTATCATTTGATTATGCTAAAAGGAAAAGGAAGACCTGTTTAATTAATTTTTTCCTAATGGTAATAAAAATAAATTTTTATAACAAATTTAACTCATATAAGTACAAAAAAGCATGAGGTGAAAAATAGCCATATTATTGAAAATTCACTAAAACACTAGAAATAAGGCTAACATATAGCTCCTACGCGCTCAAGCCTGTGAAATCGGAAATAAGAGGGTGAGACATGTTAGACATTTCTCTCCAACCAAATTTTTTTTCTTTCGGAAATGTTAGAAAGCACAGTGGGTAGCAGCTCATTTTAAATGGGGTACAAATTGAAACCATTTATTATTACTTTTTCCTTTATTTAATTAGTCAATTTATTTTCCCTGGGGGGTTTATCACAGCTTGTGAGCTTCAATGGTCAAGCTGCCACAACATATATACAAGTTTAAAATCTGGTGTTGAAATTTTTAGCTTCTCCTGACAGCTAATTTTGGGTGTTCCTTTAACTCATAATTTATGAATAACCAGTCAACACCAACCACTTTAGTTATCTCATAGGTTCTACTGTATTTCAAAAGTATAAATAATAAAAATACATAAAAGTAAAATACTCTAAAAATATTAACCCTTGCATTCTAAGAAAATCTTTCAGCGTTTAAAGCTACTCGTCTCAGTTACTTTACATCCTTAGTTAAGTTTCCATAAATCAAGAAAGAGTGAGAAACTTCTAGGGAAAAAAATATTAATCAAAACTAAGCATGGAATGCGCAGTTAAAATTGACTCACAAGATAGTAAGGAACCTTCAACAAACTAATATAGTAACTGATATTTGGCCATAGCAAAATTTAAATTTTGGTAATAATTATCAGCATTAGCATAAATAAAAATTCATTTTAAAAGTTCTTGTTAAATATTAATTAACAATATATTTAGTTTGTTAAAACTAAAAATAAACAAATTCCCTAAAATGTAAATATTAAAAAATTAAACCTTAAGTCAAGAACAGTCAAATTTCACAAACAAGCTAACAAGAAGGTAAAAAAATATCCTTATTTTGATGTTTTTATACAAATGAAAAAAGATTATAATTGAAACAAAAAAGAAACACCTTTACCCTTGGAAACAGAAATATTCTGCCCTAAGTTCCTCCAATAGTTATGTAATTTGTTTGGACAACTTTTCAATGAAATCAAGTCAAATAAATTTGCAAAGTATCTCACTCTCATCTTGCAAAAGTATCATGCACATAAATATTAAAAGACCAGGAATGGTAACCAATATTGATAAAACCGCATTATGTAACACTCCAGGTCAGAGGTCCCAAGAGAAGAGATGATGCTTCACCAACATGTCTCTAACTCCTTCCTTGAGAGGTTGAGAAGGTTCTTTTTTCAAGGGCAACTCCCATTCTGGGTTCAAATTAAAAGCAAACTGAGCTAAAAGCCTGAAAAAATGGCACACAATCGATAAGAAAATCATGTTTAATCAAATTAACAGGTATAAAAAACAGAAAATTCTCCTACATCAGACAATTTTCTGGGTGTAATACTGCTTAATTTTCAGTTCTGCTAGCAGAGTTTGCAATAAGTGCAAGGTAAAACTGCTTAATATCTATAAGCTTTATGTAAATGCTGTTACTAGGAATTCGAAATATTTTAAATGAAGACGGGAAAACCCTTTTGACCTAATAAATTACTAAAAGTACAATTTACCTGAGTTCACATTTGATTTGCACCCATCCAGGACTATTGATAAAGGACCAAGGCTGATACCACTTTTGAACAACAGGAATACAAGAGCACAATACTTCAAACCACAAATGCAAGACCTGTTCACTGTAAAGGCATACATAAAAGATAGGTATATTAGATGGGCAAGATGAATACATACAAGTACTTGAAATGATGTGTTGGGAGTTTTTTTTAATCATGGCATTGAGAGAAAAACTGGATGAATATTTTTCTTTAAAAATATCTGATAAGATTCATTAAACAGAGAGAATGATTATTGCAACAAAATGGTTAAGAAGATCAACTTGATAGTTAGTTCAGATTTGTTGGGCTTTTAAAGAAGGGCAGTGGACTGAGAAATGAAAGGTAGGCATGATAGTTTAAAAGTAAAAGTATTTATTTGGAACAAAGATCATCAAAAATAAAAGGGCCTCAAACTGAGGTAAGCAGAGTAACATCAACGATCAAATAAGAGAGAGCGAGCTGCATCATCTATCTCATATCACAAGTTTCCGTACAACCTTATATACCAAGAAAATTAAAATAAAAGCTGTTGCCACAAGCAATACAGAAACATAAGCAATACAAAGACACCTCCCGGGCGGCAGCTCGCGAGAAAGGTTAATGGCTCGAAGCCTCGATGTTTTTAGATTGTGAGATCACACTTAACAATAGCCCGCCTCTCACAAAGTTAAAAACATAACACTTACAAAAATACTTAGAAATACATAAATTCAATACACAAAAATATCTACTATACAAAAATTTTATCAGTTAAAGTCCTTAAACCAATCTTAGGCAAGGGTTTAGTAAATAAATCAGCATAATTCCTCTTAGTGTTCACATATTTCAAAGTAAAAGACTTACTCAAAACTAAATCTCTCAAAAAGTGATACTTGACATCAATATGTTTCGTACGAGAGTTCTCAATTGAAGACTTTGAAAAATTGATAGCTGCTTGGTTATCACAATACAGAAAACTTTCAAATTTACCTTTATACAATTGATTACTACCAAATTCATTTAACACTCTAATAATCCAAATTAGCTCCTTTGCAGCTTCAGTCAACGAAACATACTCACTCTCCATAGTAGACAAACTTATGCACTTTTGTTTAAAAGTGCGCCAAAGAATAGGAGCATTATCAATAAAAATAATCATACCACCAATAGAAATTCGGTCATCCCGATTGGATGCAAAGTCTGCATCACTAAAACAATTTACATATAAATCATTGACCTGAGATAAATTCAACTTATAATGCTTATTTTTACAGACATAACCTAACAGTTTTAACAAAGTATTCCAGTGTGCAATACCAGGATTAGATTGGAATTGTGACAGAATATTAACTGAATAGCATATATCAGGACGTGTTCTCGAAGCTATGAAAGATAGACAACCAAGTAAATTACGATAAGGTAATTTAGAACACTCAGCAATTTCCTCTTCAGAATTAGGACACTGAATCTTGGATAAAACAGTTCCAACAGCAATTGGCAAAGAAGTACATGGGAAATTAAACTTTTTATAAATTTCACAAACTTTTTCAATATACTCTATTTGGCTTAGATACAAATTCTCGCCATCTTCACAAAACTCAACACCTAATAATTTTCGAGTTTTGCCCATTACCTTTAAATCAAAATGGCAACTTAAACTTTGTATAGCATTTTTAACAATAACACTAGTTTTACCAAATATGACTATATCATCTACATAGAGTAAAAGAACAGTATTTCCCTCAAAAGTGTACACACAATTCGCCCATTGCAGTCTCTGAAAACCAATTTCAATTAGTACAACATGCATTTCCTGAAACCATTCACGTCCAGACTGGTGTAAACCATAAAGTGCTTTGTTAAGCTTACAAACATGTTCAGGTTTATCTTGATCAACAAATCCAGGTGGCTGTGTCATATAAATACTTTCTGAAATTGAAGCGTATAAATATGCATTTTTAACATCTACTTGGCAATGCAGCCATTTAAATTTACACACTAAAATTGCAAAACACATTCTTATAATTGAAAAATTAACCACTGGACTGAAAACATCGTCATAATGTATACCTTTGGTTTGTCTAAAACCCTGAGCAACAAGTCTTGCCTTGTGCCGTACGATTTTCCCCTTTTCATTACATTTTACAGTGAAAACCCATTGGCAACCTATAATAGGAGTATTTAAAGGTTTAGGAACTAAATCCCACACTTGACGATCATGTATAACTTTTAGTTCGTCACTCATTGCCGAAACCCAATGGGGGCTGTCCAAGGCTTGTTTATAACTCTTAGGTACAGAAACATTATCTAGTCATAAATCAGATTGATATACCTCGTTAACATCAGTAGTTTCATCAACAATACCAGAATATTTAACCTTTCCATTAAAGTTAAATAAGTGCTCATTATAAATCAGGTTACTTTTAGCACAGTAATCAATAACATCCTTATGTGATCGGAGTCTGGTATTGGATCCTTCAGGGTAGTAATAAATATCGGTTCTTGAACCGTCAGTCCTATCTTTTGCCTCACGAAACCATTTTACAGGTCTACTTAAATTTTGACTGTCATCAGACTCGTCCAAAACCTTAGGACTCTCTGTATCCGAAAAATCAGAACTAGAATCATCCGAATCAAAACTTAATTGTATTGAAGGACCCAGTACAGCTCCACTGCGTTTAGATTCATTTTCAAATGTAACATTAATTGACTCAACAATTTTTCGCTCAGTAGGGATCCAAACTCTATAACCACGAGTTTGCTGAGCATAACCTACAAAAATTCCCTTTTTAGATCTCAGATCGAGCTTTTTCCTCAACTGTTTTGGAATACCCACAAACACAGGAGTACCAAACACTTGAATATGTTTAACAGAAGGATTTCTACATCCAAATAACTCAAAAGGAGTTTTGTTATTATCCCCGTGACATACCCTATTCCAGACGTACGTATGACACATCAGAGCTTCTGCCCAAAAACTCTTATCGAGCCCGCCATCATTAAGCATGGCCTTAACAGCATCAAGGGCAGTATAATTGAACCTTTCACTTACCCCATTTTGTTCGGGTGTGTAAGTGTTAGTACGTTCAATCCCAATTCCCTGATCATCCAAGAACTTTTCAAATTCTGAATGGCAAAATTCCATGCCATTATCAGTTCTTATAGTGATAACCTTTTTACCCAGAAACCTTTCAACTCGTTTTTGATAACTGGTAAAGTACTTAAACACCTCATTTTTCTCTTTCATAGGGAAAGTGGTTACTTTCCGAGAAAAATCATCGGTGATTGTTAAGAAGTACTTGAAACCACCTTTACTTAAATTAGGCATAGGACCGCAGACGTCCATATGCAATAACTCCAGATGGTTATTAGATCTAATTTTACCAATACTTTTGAAAGACTTTCTTCTAGTTTTTGCTAATTTACATGGCTCGCAGTTTAGATCAGTAGACTTTAAATTAGGCATACCTTTTACACTCTGATTTTTACAGGTATTCAAAATGTATTTACAATTAATATGACCAAATCTTCTATGCCACAATTCTAGATCATCAGATAAAGTCACATTACCCTGAATATTATCAGAACCAACATCTACATTTTTAGAACTTTTTACACTTTTCTTTTTCTTACTACTAGCCTCAAAAACTTTCTTAGTATTTTCAGATTTTACAACATTAGGCTTTACATAATATAAACCATTTTCTAATTTAGCATAAAATAATTTGCTACCGTCTTTGGTATAAACGCTAACTTTCCCGTTTTTACCCACAAAACTTAAACCCTTCTTATCTATAATAGAAGCTGATATTAAATTCTTTTTAAGTTTAGACGAGTATAATACATTCAGCAATTTAACTTCTTTACACTCACCCTTCTGCCAGAATTGTAAGTGAGCAGTTCCAGTACCCTCCACAGGACAGCTGATCCCTTCTACAGCTACGGAAATTGTCATGCCGGAAACTGGTTGGAAGTCGGTCAACAAGTTCTTGTTGCAGCAGAAATGCCGCGTTGCAGCTGAGTCAAGCACCCAAGAGTCACTGGAAACGTCACTGGTACAAGTCTCTATGACGAGGCTGGAAGGATTGGAATCTTTCTTAGTTGAAGATCGTAGCTTACAGTTCCGGATGATATGGCCAGGCTCACCGCAACGGAAGCACTTAAGAATCTTCTTGGATCTCCTCCTAGGTTTCCTCGGTTCATCAGGAGAGGTCAAAGGGTTGTCATCGTCCACTAGGCTTTTCTTAGGTTGGACGTGCCATGCTGTGTTCCCATGGTCTCGTTGAGTCTGTTGGATACGGGCTTCTTCAGCAATTAGCTCTTTCAGGATATTGTCGAAATTAAACTTCGTATCGTCCCAACGGTAAATGTTTTGAATGAGGCTGTTATATTGCTCAGGCAGGAACCTCATGAGTTGAAGACCGTGAAGCCAATCGGGTAAAGACTTGTCTGCATCCTTCAGCTGAGTGATCAGATGCCTGAGTCTAGCAGCAAACAGACCGATGCTTTCTCCCTCGTTGATTTGGCAATTGAAGAAATCATGCGCCAGTCCGTAGACTCGAGCTCGACTATCAGGCTTGAAATGTTCAGCTATGGTCTTCCAGGCTTTGACCGGGTCTTCCTCATCAGACAGCAGACTTCTATAATCAGGGGTCATGTGAAGATAGATGATTGAGAATGCTTTGTCACATCTCTGCTGGAAATCCGCTTTCTCCTTTTCAGTTACTTGGTTTCCCACGGGTGACTTCTCTGAACCGGAAACTATGCGCCAGACCTTTTCTTTCATCAGCACGCATTTCACGTCATCAGCCCAAGTGTTGTAGTTCTCAAGTCCGAGTAACTGGATGCCAGGAACCTCCATCTTAAAGTTGGGTCAGCAGTCTCAAAAAGTCCAGGAGTACAGGATCAAGAATCGGGATCCAAATATTTTAAAAGTTCAACTCCTCTAAAGCAAAGCTCGCTCTAAGTTCCAAATCACACCTACCCTCAGTGCACATGCCTGGGCCCATAACCTTGTTGGGCTTTTAAAGAAGGGCAGTGGACTGAGAAATGAAAGGTAGGCATGATAGTTTAAAAGTAAAAGTATTTATTTGGAACAAAGATCATCAAAAATAAAAGGGCCTCAAACTGAGGTAAGCAGAGTAACATCAACGATCAAATAAGAGAGAGCGAGCTGCATCATCTATCTCATATCACAAGTTTCCGTACAACCTTATATACCAAGAAAATTAAAATAAAAGCTGTTGCCACAAGCAATACAGAAACATAAGCAATACAAAGACACCTCCCGGGCGGCAGCTCGCGAGAAAGGTTAATGGCTCGAAGCCTCGATGTTTTTAGATTGTGAGATCACACTTAACAAGATTTACTAAAACATACAAGCTGATTACTGCATTTTAAGGGTTTAAAATACACTAGAATGTCTGAAAATTTTTCACAATGTGATAGTTATAGCCTGAGGTCAATATAAAAACTGACTTTTAATTTACATGAAGATGAAATTTCTTACTTCCCTTTAAGTAAGAAACAAAGACTCTTAAAGGAAATAAGGAATTAAGTTAAAATTTGAAACCCTATAGATCAATAGTTCATCTCACAATAAGATCCTAAAATTTTAATGAAATTGTAAATTTTAGTATAAATTTCTATTTTAATTTATTACTTCTATATATGAATAAGCATTTGCAGTTTCATTTTCAGTATTTAACACTTACATAACTTGTTACAAAGAAAGTATACATCAGAAAAGAATTTCATAAAAGATCATGGTTTCAAACTTATATAAACTGAGTATATTAGTAAACGACTTACTTCAATCCAATGCACACAAGAGTACGCAGCTTGACATCCATTTGAGCATTAGCAGCATCATGGGATAAGTTAATGGCTTGAACAGACTGCAAAAAAAGTTTATTTAAACAATAACAGAAATTAAGTACATTGGATACATTTTGATTTGCTAATCCAAATATCCAGTAATTTAAGCCCAAGGTATTACTATACTCTTCATAGGCATTTAACTATAAAATTATAAACACAAACTCACACGATATAAGATTTCTTCAGGAGTCAAAACTTTTCCATCTTCATCTAACCTATTGATCAATAGACTTTATTAACATTTATAAAGACAAAATAAAAAAATAACACAGGTCTACTTCAATATTAGCAGAAAACTTTTAAATTTTTGAAAAACGTTAGAGTTCTTCCACATACAAAAAAATATCAAAGCAAAGTAAATCAAAAATAAGAAAAATTGCATACCTAAATGTTTTACACAATACTAGTCTTGAATAAACTGAATTAAAATCTTTTTCAACTTCCTTATTTGCAACCTATTAATTATAATTTTTCATAAAAATACAAGACTAAAATTATGAGCTCTGATACAAAAGTACTATTAAAATCCACATTAAAATGAATCCAACAAAATGGTAAAAAAGTTATTTTAAAATATTTTTAGAAATACCTTTATATTATAATACTGATAGATATTATAAATTGTAGTAAGAAAGAAGTTTTATGTCAATAATAATTGAACATAGCAATTAGAATATAAATATTTCATTTTACAAAAATTTCAGCTTTGAGTGACTACTTCAGGTTAAGTACTTACTTCTTCTATAAAAAGCCATGGGTGACAAGTTCCTCCCATAATGGAAGATTTTTTCATGCCATGTTCTAACACAGCTTTAATGGCAGGACATAACCTAAATAAAAAATTTAGTGTCCCTTTGATTGTTAAAACACCTAATGAAAACAAATGGTAAATTTGGATGCATCAGGAACAAAGGGAAATTGAAATCCTCGGCATTTATAAGCAATTTAATCTACTTTAACTCACCAAGTTAAATAGTGGGAAAATTTTGAAATTCCTTAATGATTGGTATTTAAATTGAAGCGTATAATTTAATTATAAAAGTTGATTAGAAAATACAGGAGAAAACATTGAGCTTTAAAAGACAAATTATGGGATTTAAGATGAAATAAAAATTTTTCTGTTAAAAAAATCGGAAAATTCAGTGTTAAGTAGAAAGATACTTTAAAAAACATTCAATACAGTAGAGCCCCGATAATCTGTGGAATTCGGTGGCAAGGGTACCGTGGATAGCGAAAATGGCAGATAACCGGAAAGAATACTAAAAATAAAGTGAAAACACGAAAAAAATATTTCAGTATAAAAACTATGTTTTATTGTACAAAAAAACATGATGTGTAAATTTTTAAAATAAGTGCAGTACAGCAGAGCTCTTTACTCTACATCTAAATCACTAAAATAAAGAACAGTATACAAAAAACAATATATGTACTGTAGGGTGTATCGAAAAAAACTTTTTTTTTATTTTGATGATGCCTTAGTGTGGAAAAGTTGTCTAGGGTGGCAGAGAGTACCTGTGAATTTTTTCAGAATTTTTGGATAATATCTTGAGGTGCCGCCAAGGCCCTGAAGGTCCCATGTTAATCCAATGGAGCGCGCAAGCCAAGAAGGCCGAAAATTGGTTTTTCGCCCCTCATTTCTACCCTAATCAAACGACGAATGTCTTCACTCGAGTTATGGACCCTTTATGATCTAGGCTATCCGACAAAACTTGAATAATAGCCTAAATCTCTATCTTAAGTTTTTTTGTATGCTCCAATTTCGTCGAAAATCGCGTATTTCCTCGTTCAAATCAGAGCCCACAATCAACATAATATAGAGATTTAGGCTATTATTCAAGTTTTGTCGGATAGCCTAGATCATAAAGGGTCCATAACTCGAGTGAAGACATTCGTCGTTTGATTAGGGTAGAAATGAGGGGCGAAAAACCAATTTTCGGCCTTCTTGGCTTGCGCGCTCCATTGGATTAACATGGGGACCTTCAGGGCCTTGGCGGCACCTCAAGATATTATCCGAAAATTCTGAAAAAATTCACAGGTACTCTCTGCCACCTTAGACAACTTTTCCGCACTAAGGCATCATCAAAATCAAAAAAAAGTTTTTTTCGATACACCCTAATGTACTGTTAACAAAAAGTGTTCAGTGTAACTTGCGGATAATCAGGGCTCTACTGTATTATTTTCTTGTTTCAAACAATATTTTTGCAGTTCACTTTTATAAAAGAACATGTTAAAAACTATACTTACGTTCCGCGAGCTAAATCTGTGATGACTTCAGTTACAGAATCATCTCCAGCACTGGAATACTGTAAGAACAATTTATTTAGATAAGAGAAGTATCCAATAAATTCAAATGTACATGCATACAAAATAACTAGAGAACAGCATGAGTTCACAAGTTGATTGTGTTAAAACAAGTCTAATGTAACATTTGAATTTTTAAAACAATTGTTACATTTAATTATTACAAACATCTAGTCTAGAGGGGGGAATTTTAGTACTAAAACATTCCCTTATGATGATTTTGTTGGGTATCTTAGGGAGACCCACACGAGTGTTTGAATCAAGAATGAAAAACAAAGGTAAAAAATAAACTCAGATTTATTTAAAGAACGAAAGTAAATTAAAACGATGAGGAAAAACAAAATTACGGAGGCTATGGCTCAGGCCTAACAATACGCCTCAAACTAAAACACATTTACAACAATTTATATACATACAAAAATATAACAAGATCATTGCCAACGTTAAAAACATGAAAAATATAATACGGGGATTCTTCCCCCGGTAGGCACACAACAGAAACAAAATAGATTACAGGGGGTTGAGAGATCCAGTCCTAACAGATTTTACATTAGATTTTAATAATTTCCTGCAGTTGATGCTTTTTAATACCAATACAATAAGCAAATTATTATCAAGAAAAATACTCTGATTTTTTCCCCAAAAATATTTAGTCAAATACCTCCCTTGATAAAACTGACTTAAAAATTTAGAAGACATAAATAAAAATACTTAAGTAAGAAAAAACATCATAAAATACCAATAAAGGGGTAACAAACATTTTTAAGATTGTGCAACTTACCTGCTTGCTTCTTTCATCAAGAAGCTCAACAAATTTTGCTGGAAACCATCCTCGCAAACCATTTAGCTCACCAATCCAACAGTGTTCATCTTTTTGGCTGATAATCTGAAATTCAAACAATTTAATTTTGTTTGAACTAAGGACAATGCCATAACAAGGCTTAAAATTTATGCTCCAAATTGGCAAGCTAATATTTAAGGCTGGAAAGTAAATTTAGTCCTTTAATATGCTGTGTTTCATATGCAACAACTATACATGCTCATATTAGTGCCTCAATTCTGTAGAGAATAAAAGTTTTGTTTTGCATAGTACCTTCCGGCTAAAAATTGAAATTTCATGAAATATCACTTTTAATTTTTAGACATTTTCAATAACTTTTCTTAATGACATAACAGCATTGAAATCTCCAATCTCTGGACCTCATAACTACTCAAACAAAAACTTGGTTAAATAGACGGCATTAGTGTGACGTCACTTGCTTGTTTGGATACGTTGAATCTATCTGTGATTGGTTCCATGATTGGAAGTAATTCCATGCGGAACCAATCACGGATGGAATCAACGTATCCAAACAAGCAAGTGACGTCATGACTAATGTCGTCTATTCACTTCAGTAATTAACAACCAGTTTCTCCCTTTTTCAATTACCACCTTATCAAGTGTATTTCATTCTATTGATGTAAAAAGATCCATCTGCTTTGAATTAAGAATAGAATCTTTAAAAAACAAATTGAATTATTTTACAACTTTTTCTATTAGTTTAGAAGATTGAAGAAACTATGTTGTTTCATGAAGAATATTATTAGAAATTTATTTATAAGTTTAAATTGTTTTAAGTTTTTGCAACAAATACCAGTTATGAATTTTAAATATCTGGTTTTACTGTTTTAGGTTCAGGGATAAATGCAATCAGTGAATCTGACTGAGAAGGGTGTTCCTTGTTTGAAAAAAACTAAAGTTTAAAATAAAAACCACACTTTATAAATGAAAATCTTAGTTGCACAAAGATTACCCATTAAGATTCTAAGCTGAAATTAGATTTCAATGTCCTTAAATAACCTATTCATAATTTATGTAGCTAACGCGTTTTTTTTAAGTAACAGAACTTACGGTGATGATGTCATTTTTTCTGAATCCAAGCTCATCATCATCGTGTCTCTCAAAGTCCAGGCATGCCTTGGCACGTCTGCGTCGGTTCCGTGCAACGTTGGCAAACACTTCTTGATCTCTGGCATGCCCTTCCATGCTGTAGTCAGCTATCAGATTCTAATAAGAGAAATACATCAATATGTAACTATATTCCTTAAATGGGGAAGGAATTTACTGAATTAATACTGGAGGAATATTATATTATTATTAGGAATATTATATTGTTACTCAACTACAAGTTAAAAAGTTGAACTTTATCACTTTTTCCCTTTATTAGTATCTGTTAAAACTCACTCATTACTCACAATAGACAAAAACATTATTTTTGACAAACTTCAAAAAAAATTTTGGTAGAACTATAACTATTAGGAACATTAACCACAAGTGTAGTAACCACTTGCAGCCGAGAACCTGAAGTTTCTCTTAAAGTATTTTAAAAAGACCTTTAGGCTTACCACTTTAACCTTGGGATCTACTGCTTGAAAGTGCCTCGCCACTTGCAGAATGGCCTCTCTCAAATCCACCAGGATCTCTGTTTGCCTGACATTCTTGCTGCGGATGTCCTCCTCTGTCTCCCCATCACCGAACATTATTAACTGCAGCATTGACTTGGAGCGCTTCAGCTGACGACGATTCAAATGCTGCGGGTAGAGAAGCATTCAGAAAATTACAAAATGGAATTACAGAGTGTTGCAGAGTTAGCCTTTTGAGGCTATGATTTTAAAGAGTTGAGATATTGTATTTCACTGCTTGATTTCCATTATAGAATACAATTTTTTAATTAATGGCAATTTTTTTAAAAAACTATGTGTTCATCAAATTTTGAACAACGCAATAGAAACTCAATACTTTGAGGTGGATGGGACGAAGCCTACCTTGAACTACCCAAAACTTGAATTATTGAAATCCAAAAATTTAATGAAATAATTGAACTAAAGCTATTTTTAAATTTTAATTATGTATATTTGAGCAAACAACATTAGTTTATCAAATCCTACTATGCGTTGGTCATTTGGGAGCTTGACTTGTTCTGGATTTAGCTAGGATTCAAGAAAAAAACCATCAATTTATTAAGACTACTGAAGTGTAAAATAACCTTCAAATTAAATGAAGGCTAATTATTCCTTACTTATACTTAATACTAACTTATCCCTTCGTGTTCCTTGAAAAAACTTACTTATTTTCGCAATTTTAAATAATATGGTAGTGACTTCCCCTCAGTTAAACAACTCATGAGCCACCACTGTGTATGGTTTTAGAAAAAAACACAATTGAATTTTGAAAGTGTTCTATACTTGTTTGGGTAGGTTCCTTGCACTCTCTGGATTGAGTAATGCTCCTTGGTCAGCCATGAGGTATGCCAGATGTCTTCTCCGCAGTGTCTCCAAAGCCTGTTCATTCAAATTATCAGACACTTCATTGGCAGCAGTAAAGAGACGTTCTACATCTTCTACTTCACCTGGAATGTCACTAAGAGCATTAAAGATCTGGGCACTGTTTTCAAGGGAACGGAGGTCCACTTCCTGAAATACAAGATAGAGAGGATGTAAGCACACATGTCAATTTAATGAAAGACAACAGTATGATTTTTAAACAGGTTGTCTGTTATCACAGATGCGGTAACACTAAAAATGGTTTCTAGGCATGTTTTATTTTCATAGATGGTTGGTTTTTTCTTTTAAAATTGTCATACAGTAAGTTGAATAAACAGGATCATTCTAAAGGGGACATAAATCATTTTGTACAGGTTGGCTAATGCATGGATTTTTTGTTTGAAAAAATTTTTAAGTAGAAGATACTACTATTTTAAAAGAGTTTAACAGGTTAATATATGGTTCCAAATATCACTATCAACTTCACTTTATTTTTGTTAATATTTTTATTAAAATATTTAAACTACATGGTCACTAGAACACATACCAGCTTGGAACCATATAATACTCAGGCTGAACAAGCTTCTGTCCCTTTTTTAAGGGATTTTTTAAAACTTTAATTTTTTTAAAGACAAATTTTCACTAAATGTGTGCATTCCTCTCCAATTAAATTAAGTTCTACATTATCTGTAAACAACATAGTTCAAACACTAAAGAAGGTTAAAGCTTCAAAAAGCATCAGTTTAGCTTACCTTGATTTTGAGCATGGCTAAAGTAACCTGGAATAATACAATTGATCCCTCATAAAAGAAGTAGTCCCAAATTCGCAGGAGAATTTTAGTGTGCACCACACTAGCAAAAATCGTGAGAGACCAGTGAAGGGTGATCAGGGACAACTCTGCAATGTAAAGAATGTATAAATAAGAGCATCACTCTACTGAGGTGAAGATAATGCTGGCTGCCCAACTGAAAGGAAGGGTGAATGCCCATAACTAAAAAATTTTAACATTTTAGAGATCCCATAGAATCAAAACCAACCATTTTGGAAGCAATAATTGTTGTATCAGAGTTTAAGAACTACAATCCAGCAGTTTTGTAAGCATTACAAAATTTATAAAATTTTAAAGGTACCTCCTAAAATTCTCATTATTTTAACAGAAATTAATTACAAGTTTCCAGAAAAACTAGAATAAAACCAGAATAATTGAGTTACCAAAGAGCTTTTTCATCAAAAATTTAAACAAAGTTATGAAATATTGAATTTCAAAATTCTTTAAAAATTGTTTTCAAAAAGAGGTCTGGTTTTTTAATTTTAATCTAACCAAACACATTAAACCCTTATATAATGCTAACATATTTTATCATCTACCAAAATTTACATACTATATCTTTGAACTAATAAATGTTAGAGTGAGCAAACTAGGATTTTTGAAGGATCAGAACTAACCTATGTCGTGTTCTTTGAGAACATTATCTAAATCAGGCAGTACACATGATATGAGAGATGCTAAGACACGCTGGTCTGCCTGTACTCCTATCAGTGTACTAGAATAGTATGATGCAGGAAGAAGATCCTCTACCACAGTACATAAAAGCCAAAATGCATCTTCTTCTTCTAAAAATAAAAGTAAAAGAGCAGCAATCTGGAAAAAAGATTGAATTATTTAATGAAAATAATTTTTTTTCCAAAAATATGATTAGTCAATGAATCTTATATTTTTGAAAGGAAATCTATAATTTTGGGAAAGTTTCATTAATTTTAAAGAATTAAAACTTATCATACCACGCCTGTTCCTTGGCAGTACCCAATATCAGGGTAGAGCCATGCCAGTCCTCTGAGAATCCTTCGAAGCCGGGGAATACCAGTACTGTTCATGTGAGAAAAACATGCATTGCTGGGCAAGGTACGAAGTAAATCCTACAGATAAAATAAAAACAGATGTCTTGACATAACTAAATTTTACAGTTTGATATGTCATGGTATAAATTGTACTATTGAAATTTTTTTCATTAAAATTAATTTGTAAATAAAAAAAACTAAAATTAACAAAATTAATGATTATAATTGAAAATTAGTAATGTGTTGAAGAGGTTTGTGAACAAAGGCAAAGTATTGCATGGTTATATGGCTTTAAAAGCTTAAGAAACGTTATTTTAATAAATTGCTCAAATAAGTACATTTTTTTTATTTAATAAAGTGAGGACTTCATTGGACAGATACAAACTACATACCTTTTCAATTTGCTTCGAAGTCATGACATGATCATTAGCACTGGCTTTGACCACATCCTTGTAAGTGAGGTCAGCTGACATTTTCTTGTGCATTGCACCTGAGAGACGCAGCCACAGCTGAGGACGCAGGGAGTGGGGGATACCAGAACGTACCATGGAGCGCAGTTTTTCAGAACGGGGAAGCTGAGGCTCAACCTGCAAAGAAACAGAAATGGCTTAATATAACTAGCGATTTAGAATGGCATTCCTAAAATCGTCAAACTCACTTTAGCTCTTTCTTAAGCTTTTGTTTTTAATCTATTATATATCAGAATCACATGTCAGCTACAGTAATCATGAACTTTTCATTGTAGAAGAGCATGGGGTATATAGTACCAAAGAAGGGCATCCCCATACACAATTTACTCTGTGAGTTTTAAAACCTAAAATCAACAGTAGTTTACATTATTTTCGCCCTAAGTAAGTTCACCACCAGCGGTTCTGAGGAAGACATTATGCAGCAACATAAAAATGTTGGTAACACAGAAAAGCCAGAGGCTATCTGAAAGTGAAATATTTTAGAAGCGTCTAGATAAAATACAGTGGTATGAGAAATTTATTTCGAGAGGGACCTAAATTCAAATCCCTATCCCATACAATAGGTTCAATTTAGCTTTTTAATACTTTTTAGATAGGAGTCTCATCTACTAAACTCAATCTCAGAAATTTTTTGAAATTTGATCCTAAAAACAGGGTTTTAAATCATTTTGGTACACTTTATGTCTGCCCAGGAAACAAATATTCCGATTTTTCCCATATTTTTGAAATATTCATACATGTGATTAGGGGCCGTTCAAATATTACGTAAGCCCCTTTTGGTCATTTTTGACCCCTCCTCTCCCCTTGTCAGCAAAAATAAGCAAACCCCAAACCCCCCCATCATAATAACGTAAGAAACTACCCGACCCCCCCTTTCGGTTTTTTTTATACAAAAGCATGTGTAATTAAAATTGGCGGTTCGTCACCATGGAAACGCAATAGAAATGCAATCTGAAATGACTAGTAGCGAGTATGCATAAGATTTTACAATTAAAAAATAAGTAAATTTAAATTATATCTTCATCCTAGTTTGTTACTTAATATTAACTAATTTTTATATTCCAATTTTTCTTAAAATTTAGTACTAGGCCACACAAGTGGTCAGGTTTTCAGGATAAAACAATGAGGAAGTTGCATGATTTTTTTAAATTTTTTTAATCGATTCCTCTTACAAAAATAAGCAACTACCCAAAATTTGAGGCCGCTCGAGAAATTTTTTGATTGCTAAAAAAATTAACAAAAATCCCCTTTTTAAAAGCGCGCGAAAACGCTAAGAGTTTGGATGTGACGTCATCTTATACTAAACATTGTTGTAAAGCAATGGAATTGATGGTATTATTGTTGACGTCATCTTATAGTTTAAACAGTAAACGTTTTCAGTCACGTGTTTTTTTTCTCGACTTTTAAATTAAAATATTTAATTAACTGTAAATTTTTTTGAAAAATTGACTAGATATTTCATTTTACCATACAAAAAACCATACGGAACACTTGTTTGTTTTTGAAAATCTGACACATGCAACTTCCTTATTGGAAAATAAGAATGTGGAATTTCAGTTTTGCAAATCGAATTGTTGGATTTTAATTTTGCTAAGCAAATTGGCGGATTTCTGCCAATTGGCGGAAGAATCACATGTATGAATATTAATTCCACACACAATTGAGCAGAATTACGATTTCCACACCTCTAAAATTAGTGGATTTCTGCTAATTAGCCGAAAAATCACATGCCTGTGACAGGTCTCCATTAAGAACAGGCCTTTTATCTCTTTTGATCTCACCTTATCCCAAGTAAGGTCTCCAACCTCATTGTTGTGAGTGAACTCAAGGTAAGCAATCCACAGCAGACGATGCTGAGGGTCTTCTACAAAAGGAATGCTTAGAAGCTTACTTGAATTCTGCTCTGGGCCATCTGATAGAAGAAAAGTATTCACAATTATTACACAGTAGAATTCCAATTATCTGAACTCCAACCATCTGAATCGCTGATTATCCGAATAAGTTTCAGAATTTCAAAAAACAAATTAAGTCAAAAACGTACTGTCATGGGAAGTCAAAAAGCCTATGTGAAAAGCACCAAAAATCTCTTGGAAAAATAGGTTTTCTCCCATTCACACACAACAACCATACAGTATTTTATTAAAATAGACCTTTTTTTGTGAGAAAAATCAAATTATCTGAGTTTTTGTCCCAATTGATTTAGATAATTGGAGTTCTACTGTATTTCTCTAGCATGATCAATATTTATTCTTATTTTTCTCCACAGTAAGAACTGCATAACAAATTATAACCCTAACTGTTAAATCACATATCAGTCATCATATAAACTTCATTATGAGAGCTTACTAAAAATTACACTACTTGCAGTGTAACTAGCTTGTGTCACATAAGGCACAAACTGATGGCAGTGGCGGCTCGTGAGTTAATTAATAGGGTGTTCACACCAATTATTTAAAAATTAAAATTTCCATTAATTTAATCCGTTTATGTCATAAATGTCATCTTTAAATTCTTTCTGTAACTTGGACAATGGTCAGATGAGGTGTTGGAGTTGGTCTCAAGTTCTTTATTTCAACTTTTTTTCCAGAGGCAATGGAAAAAATACAGATGCTTTAACTCAAACACGGAAATTTTACTTAAAGCCATCATTTAAAAAACATCCTAATTAATAACAAAAGTATTAAAATATTTTGATAAAAAGATTTTAATTGTATTTAAAGAGTGCTTACTCGTACTTTCCAATTAGCCAATAAAATCACTTCTATCAGACGTCAAAAAAGAAAGCTGTGCCTCAAAATTGAAAGCCTCGGCACACTAAATCTGTGCTAACGGAGATCTCCTGCGCGTTGCCGTAAGCTCAAATTATCTCCGGCAGGCAGTCGGGGTTCCTTCGGATTCTCATATATTTTTCGCTCACACGTGCGAAAAGGGAAAGAAAAATAAGAGTTCAGTCATTTTTTTATTTCTTTCGCATTTTTGTAAATTTTTCTTATTGAGTAGAGAAGGGGGGGGAGAAACAGTTTTGAGAAAAAAAAATGAAATTGAGAATATATTTCTTTTGATATTTATTTATCTTTACATTTGATTTTTGTTCTACTTCTTCAGTGGGTGTTCATGTGCTCCTATGGACGAGCCGCCACTGACTGATGGTGTCTTAAACCTAACAAACAATTATATAAAACTTGCTTGAAATATTTATCCAACCAACAGCTTGCATCATAGACCCCACAGCTCTTTTGAATGTGTTTTCCAGTTTAGTAGCATAATAAATTTTACTGAAACAATACATCTCTTAAAGACTGAATTAGTCCCAAAACACTGAATTTGATAGCTTTTGAAAGAGGGGAAGGAAGAAACTGCGTGATTAGTGCATACCTGCCAACATTTCAGAAACAGAAATAGGAACAACACGCACGACACATTTTGGGTATTATTAAAAAAGGTAGGTTATCTAAGGTATCTTATGGTTATTAAAAGGACTAAGTGTTTTATATACCTTTATATTCTGACTAATAATTATCTACATTTATACTAGGATATAATAAAGTTAATTTTTTTTCTTTTATCTGGGTTTAAATTTCTGCAAATAGAATAACAAAAATGACTCAAAATGGGAACACTGGGAATTTCATACATAATAACTCAGAAATATTTAAAATACTTAGTAAGTATTAATAAAATGAAACAGTGAAATAAGCAAATATTGTTTGGAAAATAGAAAAATTAATCTTTATTAAGTGCTACAAAAGTAGCTAATTTTGCCCTATTTAATAGGTCAACACTGAAAGATTTATTATAGCATGGATCAGAATTACTATTTTCACAGCTAGCAATGCCTGTAAAGCAGGGGTCGGCAAGTAATTTTACGTGGAGTCCAAATAATTTTGAAAATTTTCATCGAGGTCCGGAGAAAAAAATAGGTTGCTATTACTACTTTAAATTGTTATCTTCCAAATGACATATATTTTTTACAACGATGTAATTTGAGTATGCTACCCGCTTGTTTTAATACAATTAGAAGTTTTCACATTAAAAATGGGGGGTCTGGGGAGTTTACCCAGGAAATGTTTTGAAATTTGCGGCTTAATAAGCGGGTCAAACTAATTTTTGAAGTGTAAAAATACATATAAATGATTTTTAAAACGTATTGGCGGTCCGCAAAATAACCCCACGCGGTCCGGATGCGGACCGCGGTCCGCCAGTTGCCGACCCCTGCTGTAAAGTATCAGAGTCCATGGAACTCTGAGAGTCAGTCTTGTTCTTACTAACTAGACTTAACACCCTTTCACTAAGACTAAACACCTTATTATTGCACAATTCCAGTAGGTCGAAAATAGTGGGACAGGGGGACGTAAAAACGGAACATTTGGTACTGAAATCGTATTTTTGGAACAACATTGAAAAATCGGAACAAATACGATTTAATCGGAACGGTTGGCAGGTATGTTAGTGCCTGCAGGTATAGCTCTGCTAGGAAAAAAGTCATTGAGTTGGCAAGTCTAAATGCATTACTAACCTTCTTCATCCACACGAAAGCCAAATTCATCAAAACGGTAATCAGGATGACATTCAGAATCTTCTGGCTACAAAAATAAAATAAAATATTTTAAAATGATAAAATTTGCAACAAAACTACCATTTAGTAAAGTGGAACAGTGATAAGGCAACATTGAATACCTGTGCCAGTGTTGCTAACAGATCCTGAGGCCACATAGAAGGAGTAAGTGCAGAAAAGGGTCCTCCAGGGGCTGGAGAGTACCCCTGGCCACTAGAGGGACAACCAAACAGATTGGCCCGTATGCTGATGGCTTCACTAATGTCGTCACAATATTGATCATCCTCATCTTCAGACAGTGTCTCCACTAGAAATGGATTTAACATTTGCATATTGACAAAAGATAAAACAGTCTTGTATATTGTATAAGGACATAGCCAGAAGGAATGGAATATATATTCCTTCAAAGCTCAGATGGATTTTCTGATTTGACCATAAATTTATAGTGAATACTTATGATACTTATACCTTCCCAAAATACCAATGTCCTCTTCCTAGGACAGGGGTTGGCAACCTTTTGAAACGGAAGAGCCTAAAGTTGCAACTTACACAATTTCCCAATTTTCAAAGAGCCACTGATTTTTTTTGTTTCAATTTTATATATATCTGCTTACAAATTTGATTTTAGATCGGGAGGGAGATTTTACTTGAAGAGATTGACCCAACATTTTTTCTGAGGTACCACCTTTCGGGTACTTTTTTACATCAAAATTTAGATGACTTACGTACACATTGTAAATTAATTTTAGTGAACTTAATTTCCAAATTTTGTATGAATGATGTGAATTCCTGTAAAAATAAGAGGGTCTGGGGGCCTCCCCCAGAAAATTTTTTTTAAATTTCCGTTACAAAATAGCGTGTTAGCTCACTGTTGCCTTTTTCGGTTGCACCCTAAGATCACCTCTCATTATTTAAGTGGCAGAATTTTCAAGGAAAAATAGTATTAGTTATAATAAACAGCAAAATTTCGAGGGGGGTGATCCCACTTCAGAAAAATTTTGGAAATTTGCCCCTAAAAATAGTGTTTTCATTAGTTTTTAGAACTTCTATAACGACCAAATAAGGATCACTCCTTTTAAGTCACAGAATTTTCAAGGAAAATCAGCACATATTCTAAAAACTTTTAGGAGTGTTAAGGAGTTCTCCCCCAGAAATTATATGGAATTCATATCCTTAAAAATATAGTTTTGATTTTGACTCATCTTGAGAACTTAAAAATATATTTTCTGATTTTTTTTTAAAGTTTTGATTTGTAAATTATTAATTTTTTCTTATGGAACTGGAGAGCCGCAACTTTATATCGAAAGAGCTGCATGCGGCTCGGGAGCCGCAGGTTGCCGACCACTGTCCTAGGACAATGTTACACTGTTCATTTAGAATAGGCGGCTGAAAAATAGTGCTTTCCCCCTCACTTGAAGCGCAACCATAGTTATGCTTTTCGTGCAGCCTTCTTCGTGGCTGTAAAGTTGATGGTTGCCAAGGTTACTAATTTGGTGAGGGGAAGGAAATATTATTAGCCGCCTACTCAAAATGAATAGTGTAGAGTTTACTAAGCATTGCATTTATAGAAAAAGGTATGTCAAAGGGATCAACCAGGAGCATCTTCTCTCCTTTAGTAATTTTTCTTGCATACTTTACCTTCTAAGGCAGGGGTGAGCAAATACAATATAAATATTTCCCCCAGAGTATATATATTTTTTTAATTTAACCCTCATAAGTAGTGTTTTAACTCCTTTTGAATTGATATTAGTTAAAACACAGCACAAAAGTTTTTAAAAACGTAGTTTATTAAGTCCTTTTTATATCTAAAAAAAGAGAGTTAATATGTAATACAAAGTTAATTATCTTCGGGTGGAATCTAGTCCCCCTCAGCTATTCTTTCATACGTTTTCAGTTTTGACAAATTATCAAAAAATTACAAGTTAAAAATGTTCCCAAAATCTACTCACAAAAAGTTAAAAAGGACACGATTGAAGTAAAAAACGATGCTGGATCTACCTACGCATAATCACCACAGTCCACTAAGGATTGTTGATGAGAGACTGACGAAAATGGGGTAATACCCTTGATGAGGCCGTTTAAGAACAGTTCGAAGAATATGTTATGCTGAGTTTGATTTTGCTTTCACTTTTCTGAATTCAGCTGACTAAATCCATAAATTATTTAGGGTTGTTCTAACATGTAAACCAGAAAAGAAAACTATTTTCGAATCTTTCGCAGAACCCCAGTTGGGAAACGCTGCTCTAAGGTTGGAGGTAGGGGCTGGGACTTGGTCATCCCCACTTCTAGAAATAGGATCTCTTCCATAGAGTTAAACTGAAATTTCATAGAGTAAAGATTTATAAAGAAGAATGTTTTTAAAAAAGATGACTTGCCATTTTTAAAAATCCTACTGCTTCATGAAGAGAGAAAGGTTGCACATGGCTAATTTAATTAACTGGCATCATGATTGTAAGAGAAGACCATAGGTTAATTTTATAAAGATATTGGTATTCAATCATGGATAAAACTAAGACAAAATTGTAATATTAAAACACAAAATAAATTTTAATTTATTTCTAATGAATGATGTCCGTACGCAAGCACAAAATTACAGAGCGCATTCCTACCTGTTGTATTTTTTCCACTATATCCTTCAGGTGATTTTCCAAATACTGCTCTAGCGAACTCCATTACAATTTATTCATCACACACAAATGTAATCCTCAATAAAATTTCTTTTTATGTATCCCAGCGCTTTAGCAATTCAAATAATAACAATCAAACACTAAATTACAGACAGTTATTGACTTGTATTGAACGCTTCGTCATATCATCTACAGTTCATCAAAAGAAATATGATCGGTATAAATATAAAGGGTTTGATTAATTCCATCTCAGATTTTTATAAATGCTATAATAATTTTACTTTTCACAAAAGATTGACATTAATTTAGCACTTTTCTCGCTTAACAGATGTTTTCAATAAAATAAAAATAAAATATTACACAGCAGTTACGGTTTCAAAATAGTTTCGGTTTTGCTCTCAAATGCCACGACTTATGAACTGTGGCAATTCAAAGTAACAACAGATGGCGCTTTGCATGCAGTAGACAAAATGGCGCAAGTTCAGAGTTGCGTATGTTTGGCGAATTTTCGCTGTTTAGCGGCACATTTAGAAGCCAAATCATTCACTTAACATGAGTTAGGGTTACCATATTAGTCATCTTTACCGCTAAAAATTTGGCGCATACGCAAGTATGAACTTGCGCCGACAAGATAGCTACACATCTCAAAATTTCAATGAACTGAATTGGAATTTTTATTTTTACATTCAGGAACGCTCTTTGCTAATTTTTAATGCAGAAGAAACCGGATATAGTCCTTAATCATCAAGATATACTTACACACAGTGGCGGATCTATGGAGGGGCTTCTCAAAAATTTTTTTTGTAGCTGTTTTACATTTCAAACGGCCTAAAGCGCTTTATTTCATAAGCCCCTTCTAAGATCTTTATCCCCTGAAAATTTGTAGAATCAATGCACAATTAGGGGAAAGTGGGTTTTTGCTCTTTACATTTTTGTAGACTATTAATTCACTAATATTTAAGGAATTCAAGAGTTTCAGCCCCTACACCCTGTATGTTTGTTGAATTAATTTGCAATTTAAAGGATTCAGTGAGCTTTAGCCCCCTATAAAACATCCCATTTCATGATCTTTAGCCCCCTTCGAAATATTAGCCCATTTCATGATCTTAAGCCCCCTACAAAACACTAGCCTATTTAATCATCTTTAGCCCCTGCAAATCTTTTTGCACCTGTAGTATTTGTATATTAAATTGGTAATTTAGAGGCCAATGAGCTGTAGCCCCTACAAAGCATTTATTAGTCCCCCCTTGCATTTTTATATATGTGGTTCACATCAACTTGTTCTTTTATAAAGATGGAATTCATAACTTCAAAAAAAAAGTTGTAATGAGCTTACAAAATCTTTAGCCCCCCTAACATTTTTATAGATTCAATTCAAAATTTAAATAGAAAAATGAGCTTTAGCCTTCTAGCGTTTTTAATGTAAAAAGCTTTAGCTCGTTAGCGATTTATAGCCCCCTACTTAAGTTTTTGCAGATTCGATTCCCAATATAATGAGCTTTATTGGCTTTATCCTAAACTCAGCCAGCATTAGCCCCCTCCACTAGCAGATCCAGGGAGCTCAAGCAGGGGGAGGGGAGCAGAATAATTCACTACCTTTCCCGTATTAACATTAACAAGATTCAATTGGATTATGAAAATTCTTAGCCCCCCCCCCAAAAAAAACCCAAATCCTGGTTGTTTGGAGTTTTATGGCGCATGATCCACATCAGGAAATTATGAACCAAATAATTAATCTTGTAATCTTGATTGAGTTTTTTAATGTAATTACTCATCTTCATATTTATCCTTTTTTAATTGCAAATTTAATTTTATTTCATTTCATATTTTCAATTAATAAAATTTTATTTTTTGCTAATATTTTCATTCAGGGCTTTAGAGACATATTCCATACCAATACCCCCTCCAAATTTTCCATGATAAAAAACTGCACCAAAATTTCATCAAATATTATTAATAAAATGCAAACTAATTAAGTGCCCCCAGTCGTTTGAATTTTAACTAAAAACATGACAGCTCCATTGTTTAGCTAAATCCTATAATGATGATTTGTAAGCAACAGTAATAAAGAATGATTAACAAAACCTTATTTCAAGATTATCTGCTAAAATCTAAAACTTTTGTTGAGGGCCACTTTGGAAAACCACAATACTCTAGCGCAGCGTTTTTCAACCTTTTTACTCTCACGGAACCCTTTTGATATAGTCCAAGTTCCGGGGAACCCTAGTGTCCATGCAACATTGGCGTATATAGAAATTTATTTTGGGAGGGGCCCAAAAGTATTACTCAACCCTTCCAATACAGATTTAAAATAGGTTTAACGTAGCTTTTTAATGCATTTTAAGGTGAAATTTGCATTCAAGAGAACTTAATATCATAAAAATTGTGATTAATAAAGTTTAAAGTAGGAAAGGGGGGTCTGGGGGGTCCTGCCCCAGAGAATTTTTAGAAATATGACCCAACAAACTGGGTTTTAAATTGTTTTTGGAACATTTAATCCAAATTTTGGGCATACATTTTTAGGTAGGATTATAACTTTCATAAAAGCATAATAAAAATAATACAATTTCATGTACTAAAGGGGGGTTTGGGGGTCCTCCCCAAGAAAAATTTTGACCCTAAATAGCAGGATTTTAACGTGTTTTGGTATGCCTAGTCCAAATTTCGGAGGGATGGAGGGCCCCCCTTATATACGCCACCATGATACAATATTTTTCTTGCTGTTTTGTGCCCCCTCAGAATTTATTTTGAAAACTCTCCTTTAAACTAGTGTTTTTTCTCCATTTCAAACATTTTGTGGAACACCCATGGAGAAAAGCTTCTTGAGACCGCAGAATGTTCAATGGAAAAACACTGTATAACAGGCGTCAAAATTTTTGAGGGAATTTCGGAGTTCTGCCTTGAAAATGTTTCGAAATTTGCCACTTAAAGTAGAGTTTCAGCGTATTTTAAGACCCCTTGAGTTTCATTTGAAAAGAACAGTTCCTTGTAAAACACAGAATTTTCAAGGGGGGAAATGTAATTAACGTCAAAATTTTAAAATGGGCTAGGGGTCCTCCCTTGGAAATTTATTTTGAAATTCCCCTTCAAGCTAGTGTTTATCTTCTGTGTTATCTTTAGAACACCGAAAGGCTACGGAAGCAGAAGAAAATGTTCAACGGAAAAACACTGGCTCGCATTTGGCTGGCTGTTCCTTAATTTATTTAGGGTTATCCTAAAATGTACGAAAAAAAAAGAGATTTTCGGATCCCTCGCGGAACCCCGGTTGAGAAACGCTGCTCTAGCGGGCCGCATATAAAATTTTAGGATATTAGGTGCACAGAATGACAGTGAAGCAGGGGTGCAGAAAATGTCCGAACGCCCGAACAATGTTCGGGGGAAATTCAGGCAGTTGTGGGGAAATTTTTGCCTAAGTATAAAAAGAAAAAACTACAATTCCAAGTTTTTATTAGAAAAAATATTTTGGCCGCTGAAAATATCATATTCTCTGAATCCTACGGTAATTGGGTAAAAATTACAGAGTGAAAATCTACGGATTTTGCTAAAAGAAAACGAGTTTCCTTGGTGAATACCTGAAAGTTGCCTTTTCCTTCGTTTTGACTGAGATGTAGGGGAAAACAATGTATCTATGATGGACGTGTTGAATTTAAAGGGACATATTTTTGGGGAAATTTTGATGAAAATACGGAGACATTTTTGGGGGAAATTTCTGAGAAAATTAATTGTGTTTTGGGGAAATATTGGGCCCTGGAACATTTTCTGCACCCCTGCAGTGAAGTAAAGTGAATAAATTAGGGAGTTTCTTAGGTACTATATTAGACAGCTACATAATTATCAGCTTTTATTTGTTGTGATTAAACTGGCATATATGTACAATAAAATTCATTAATTATTAAAAAAGAATCAACATCCACATTCACATAAAAACAGAGAATTAAAATCACACATGATACCCTTTCTACTACAAATACGTTACAATGGTTAAAGATGTATGATACAGTAACCAATAAAAGTGGGAAAAAAGTAGTATCAGGGTTCATACAATTTTTCACAAATCAAAATCAAGGAGTATTCAAGTAGTTTTCAAGGAGTGTTTTTAAAAAATTCAAGGAGTATTTGAAAGAAAATTTGTTATACAGCTTAAAACGCACTCTTTGCCAATTGCATTCCTGAAATCAGGTTTTAAAATCACCCTCACTTTCACGAAATGTCGAGATTTTTCCGCGGTAACCCATTGTTTTTCTTGAAAATAATTAGGATTGAAACTATTTTTATATACAAGATAAATTTATTAAAAAAATTTCATGATGAAAATCAAGGAGTTTTTAAGGAGTACAGCCTAAATTCAAGGAGTTTCCATAGTGCTTGAAAATGAAAATAATTTTCAAGGAGTATTTAAGGAGTTTTCAAGGAGCGTATGAACCCTGAGTATGTTTTACCTGTTATAAGATTCAATACTCTAAATAAAATATTTGTGCGCTTAGTACAGTTAATTTGTAGTTCCTAAAAATGGTACACAATACATAAAAGTATTATAAAAATAAACGCAAGTCAGTGGAATGAAAATATGGTTTTATATACATTTTTATGTGATTAACTTTCTATTACTATGAGTTTAATTTAATACAGAATCTTTTAATTTCCTGCAAGATCACAATTTAAACTGAAAGAAAATTAAGCAAACAAAAAGGTTGGAGGTTCAAAATGTTAAATAAAAAGTTCTATGATTTCAAAATGGGTATTGCATTAACTAAATTCAAATAAAATTCATTAAAAAAATATTTTTAAGCAACTTAGTTGCTTCCAATTTTCTTTCAGATTTCTCCACTTGGATATGGGTTTTCAAAATGCTTGAATTTTTATACAAAGAATTTCTAGACTGTTACATATCTCCTTTCTGACTTTAATAATATAGACGCATTGTCCAAGATGTGGAAATTTTTGGTATTTTGCAGCCTTTTTTTAAACAGTTTAAATTTTTTATTCCCTACTGTTGTTTAATTTGCAAAAAAATATCGATATAAAATTTCACATCTAAATCTGCCTCCTAATACAAACTTATTGAGAAATTAAATTACTTTTAGGTATGACTTAGGTCGCCTAGTTATGCATTAAAAGAAGATTCATTTCCAAAGATTTTTATAAATTACTTCCATCTCTAAGTGAACTAGAAAGGTTTTAAACTGTTATACATTTACATTTTATGCAATAAGATTACTAAAATAGGATTATTAAGTAGGGATTTCTCTCTTTTAACAGAAAAAATACACTGTTCCATATACTCTTATTTAGGTGTTTTTAAACCAGAATCCATTGATAAAGTTTTTTTTAAATAGAATTGAAATGACACCCTTGCTGGGGATTGTGGTAAATGAAACTAATATCTTCCTTCAAAAAATATTTATATTTTAGTTGGCAAGAAATATCTAGCCAAGTCATACCCTATAGTCACTTGTGTCTTCACTTTTGACTAACTAAAACATTGTCAAGTGAAGAACAAGGCCGTTTCTACTTCACACCTTGAGTAGGTGCAAAAAGTCACTGAATAAAAAAAACAAGACAAAACTTTAAATTTAACATTCAAATTTAACTTTTATTGTTTTAGTATGATAATTTGCTTAAAATTCATCTGCATCTTTTACTGAAGTCCCAATAGATATTATGTCAATACTGAGAGATGTGTGTATCACAATATAACCGTAAGGAATATCTATTTCAGATTAGCAATATATGCGAAATCTACATGAAGTTGTACTAGCTTGATTTTTGTAAAACCCTAAGAGTATTTATCACTCCCTAGATAATAGGGGTCAAAAATATTGTTATTGTCCAAGCCTACAAGTATTACAATTCCATGTATTGCTATACTAACCCAAAAACCAACCAACTTTTTATCATGCCAAAAAAAGCAATGAATATTCAACTGTCTATGTAGTAACTGAAAAGCACATTTACACAGCAATTAATCACATTGCTCCACGTTTAACCCTTTAGTGTGCCATAAATGCAACATGGCACACTAAAGGGTTAAAGCCTCAAGTAAGGATAATGCAAATAGCTAACCAACGGCCATCAGCTTAAAAATGAACAAACATGCTAAAGCAGTCAAGACTGACTATCGGTAAAGAATTATTGATAGCCAGACCAATACGCTGGAACAGTCAGTAAAACTAATGAACTATAGGGATTACCGAAATCGATATTGTACAAAGGGTACAATATTAGTCCACTTTATACACTAACAAGGTTCACAGTTCTAGATGCCGAGGTACCCTAATTCTGGCCACCTCTTCATATTTCTTATTCAAATATTTTTTGTACACAGCACTTTCATCTTTTGCCTGACAGACATGCACAAACTTTATGTATACAGCCAGAGCAGCTTCCCTTAAATCACTCATCAAATAACCACTTCTTTCAGCCAGCAACTGAGGCCAGACTTCACCATGCTGGTTTTCTTCAACAATTATCATTAATTTCCGAGCAATGGCCAAACAGGCAGCCCCAATTTGGCTAGGTAGAAACTCCAAGACGTCGAGAGACATCAGGGCAGCATCACAGACGTAACGGGAGAGATGGATGGTCATGGAACTCATAGTTGATTCTACTACATTGACGTACATATCAAGAAATGTACTTGCAGTTGGGAACTGGAAAAAAAGAAATGAGTAAACAATACATTAGGGGGCCTAGAGAAAATATTTGGAATAAAAGTTAACTTGTGGAGTGTTTGCTGCAACAATGAGTCAACTCCACAAAAATGAATATTTTGTAAGGCCATTCATTAATTACTGGTGAGGGGGGTTGGAAAAATCTCTACACACCCTTACTTGGGGGCGGGGGGGGGGCAAAACGAAAACCATTCTTACGTAAGATTTTCCAAGTTATAGTAAACAAATTTCAATTATTCTAATCAAATTACTTTTGAATAACCCCAGAAAAACTTTAAAATGCTGACGATCTCGGATTATTATCGAAAAAATTAAATTAAAAAAAATTAAGGTATATCAGATGTATCTGTTTTATTGGAGTAGCATTAAGTTAAAAAATAAAACGTCAAACTGAGAGTTTTAGTGTAACTGATCCTTTTCTAATATTTTATTATTTTGAAAAACGAAATGGAATCTTACGTAAGATTAGGGGGAAAATAATTAATAGTAAAAATATTATGTACCCTTACATGGGGGTAGGGGGTTAAAATTGCCAAAATCATCCTTACGTAATTAATGAATGGCCCCTAAGTAGTCAACGGTGTGGCACAATTGCTAATGTGCTACTGTCGTAATCTCAGTCAAAGAACCTCAACCATGCTTAACCACAGCTCAGATGCTAATCACAGAAGAAGTTTTACCACAATATAGGATATAGGGAGAGGAAAAATTATTTTTAACAAAGTATCAAAACATAATGATGAGATCCATATTTACTTTTTAATTTCTATTTCCCTCTTAGGCTGATTGTAAGTTATTCTCTCTCAGAAATGTTATTTATTTATATTGTTGCAGGGTAAATTTGAGCAATTAATTTACTTTTGTTTTAAAGTTAGCTTGAAGGATCATTTTAAAGTAAAGCTGGATTTCTGTACCTTACAACTTAATGAAGATCTAACGATAAGATTAACTTAACGATTAATGGTAGAACTACATCTCAATATCTTTTTATTTAACTTGTTTAACCTGAATCTTAGTTGAATATCTTCCTGTTATTATGAGTTAAATCCATAATCTAGAAAATAATAACATTTAAATGAAATCAAAATTTTTTTTACTATAATTTTGAATCATAATGAACTCATTCCGTAAATAATATGCATAATGACCTACACGCAGCCATCTTAATATAAAAATAGAAACCTGGAAACTGTCTGTGTGTGAGCGCGTTTCGGGTTTTTGATTGGTCGACAAAAATCTCACTTCCTCTTGGAACGATTTCGAGGCGTGGCGCCGGCAAACGAACAGTATTTTATGAGCGCTTTTTGATGCATTGATTGATTTGTGTATTTTTATTCCATTTTCTTTCCTACACAGATTCTTTTATTCGTTTCGACTCCGATTATTTTATTATGTTTTGCTTTATGAGTGTAGATTTCAATTTCACAAAACTTGCTCACGGTGGTTATCGGAGGGCAATGTGATGAATGAATTTAATATGCATTGGTTATGCATTTTGTACTCTAAACATTCTTATGTAGTTTTTTACTTTTTTAAACATTGTTTGTAGATTTCTTAAGTTAACAAGTGCACTGAAGTAACTATCTTCAGTAATCATTTTTATTGGGTTTGTGTACAGTGTCGATCCCAAGAGAGGGGGGCACAGGGAAATTTAGATTTCATTATGACAGGTGTTCTGAACGGGTGAAGCCCGTTCGAATTTTTTAACTAGAAAAGGACGTTAAGTTTTAAATGCATGTAGGAGTAGGTATATATAAAAATTTACTGCGCCAGGGCAACGCCGGGTCTAGCGCTGTAGTGCTAGTATAATATAAAAAAATCTTAAGATTATCAAGAAAAAAACTTGATTAAACTGAACCACCAAACCCACCAATTCTTGAATTAACAACGAAAATGACGATAGCACATAAAAAAAAGAAAGAATTTTAATTCTAATTTTGAAGTTAGCTCCTTTCCTTGTGGCAGCAAACACTTCAATTGAGTTTTGGCATCAAGTTATGACTTCCATTAAATTAAGAGAGTGGCACTTACTGATTAAAATATAAAATTATTTACAAACACAGTTAAAGCTTCTCTTACAATTGAAAAAACTAATTTTTGAAAGTGGAAACAATACTGTAAATTGAAGTAAGATCTCGCATCACCATCACATAACCACCCTTCTAATATAGACAGCTCCCATCTGCATTGTAGAAACATAAGTGAGACTAACAATCAAATGAAGAAAACCAATTTTTTCTATATACTACTGACTAAGGACTTTTGGTAGAAGCTCCCAAACTGTCATTTTGCTCTTCCCCCATTTTATGTTTCTGAAACTAATTATCTCAAGAGTATTTGAGTTGCACATTTCTGCTATGTATCCATCAATCCAAATTTGGTTTATGAGGATTGTCACGGCCCAAACCCCATTTTTAAGAAAAAAGCATGGGTGCTTATTCCCACAAATTAATTGATATGGCATTAGACAGTGAGACTTCGAGTGATATAAAATACTTCATAGATAAAATTATATGATGTTAAAATGTGTTCCAAGAGCTATGAAAATTTCCTATTAATTATAATACTTTTAAAATTTGTATACTTCCAGAGCTTTCTCAACCTAAAAAATGATGTTATGACAGAGTAGATAATCAATTACATAAGCAAGCAAAAATTCTAACGATGCATCGATTTTAAAGGTTGCAGTTTATTTCGGACCTGGAAAAAATGCCTAAACCTACGAACCTGGTTGGGGGAAGCCCCTGCCAGTTCCATAGGAGCAATACATAAGGTTTGGAGAAATTCAATTAGGTTCGGGGGAAGGTTACAACTTTTTCCAGGTCCGGTTTATTTCACAAGCAATCACTTTATATAAAAAAAGCAATTTCCTTATTTTCTTTTTTAAATACTTGACATTCAAAAATATATAATTAGATATTCATAAATTTAGTTCCTTGTGTGAAAGTTTTTTTCTTTCAAGATTCTAAAATATTTGGGAACAAATACATTTTCTATTTAAAGAGAGGTATTAATATTTATCTATTTCACACTATTTAAAGATTTTTTTAAAGTTGTGTAGTGGTTAAGTGGTTGCAGAGGAGGCAGTGGCGAATCCAGGATTTTGGTCTGGGGGGGCTGAGTTTCACAAATAACCATAACCTTATTGCTATTATGGGCTGTTCAAATATTAATGTAAGCAACTGAAAGGGGGAGGGGGTGTCCAGTGCAGTAACTATATTTTTATTTAGGGGTTACTCAACATCTTTTCTGGGGTCTAATCTTAGGAATACTAAGTTTTAGGTGAGATGACTTTGTAAGGTTTTAATTTTGGTGCACTAAGTTTCAAAATTGTGTAAAAATATCAACTCCAAGTGAAAGGGGGGTCTGGGGGTCCTCCCCCAGAAAATTTTTTAAAAATTTGCCCCTCAAAATAGTGTTTTAGCTCATTTTGAAGCCTTTCAGATTCCACCCAAAGAGCACAACTCATTGTAAGCTGCAGAATTTTATAGTATTATGAATTGGAAAATTTCTAGGGGGTTTAGGGGTTCCTATTCCAGAAAATTTTTTGAATTTTGCCCCTAAAAGTGGCATTTTAACTCATGTTGAGACACTTTAGGGAACATCAAAGAGGATCACTCCTTGTAAATCCCTAAAGTTTCAAGGAAAAACCGTACTTATTAGACTCAAAAATTTCGAGGGGGTTTGGGGGTCTTCCCCCAGAAAAATTTTGGAATTTTTACCCTTAAAAGTAGGGTTTCGATTCATTTTGAGACCCTTTGGGTAACACCACCGAATGTCCGCAACGTAGTGAAATTTCTTTTTTGCTTTATTGCTATTACCAAAACTTGAATGTCTTATTCCTGGGGGGGGCTGCAGCCCCACAGCCCCCCCTACTGGATTCGCCACTGAGAGGAGGTCATCATGAGCCATCCTAGGAATTCCAATTTATGACTGAATTAAACACGAGAATTCCAATTGCACACTGAGAAGTAAACTTATAATGATGTATTACTTACAAGTATAACAAATTGCAAAGTTCTCAGAATTCGTTGCTCCATTTTGAGCACTTGTCTCTTAGTGTATGTCTCATTAGTAATGTAAACAAAATCTTTCAACTCTGGGGGGTACACTTCACACTGTTTGCAAGCTATGAACAGAGCACTGGTACCCAGAAGCTGCAGTTCAGAACGAGAAACCTGAAATTAATTTAAAATTAGTTATTTCAGTAATTAACTGCACTATATAACAAGTGAACTCTGAAAGATTTATCAATAAAGGCACTTAAGTGTGTCCTGTTAACATTAATTTTTTAGTCCTTACTTTCTTAGTTGGTTGTAAGGTTTTATTTTTAAGGCACAAGGACCATATTCGGCTATTCCTGGGCTAATTATTTCTCTATTTTGATTTAGCATTATTTTTCCCTCAACACATTCAAAACTGAGTGCAATTTTCAAAAGAAGAACTTCTGCAACAATTTACAACTAAAATCTACATTATGAATCCTGCCTATACTTTTCAAATGTGTGTTTTGTAAAATATGCTGTAAACATATTATAGATGAACATTACAGTATTTAAAACCATTTAGTATCAGTGGTGTGAAAAATTGTTTTTTAAGTGTTCAATTCAAATTTGGTAAATTTTAAGAACCCGGGTCATAGCGACTTCTTGGCGAAATGCTTTCCCTCCAAGCGCTTCGTGGAACAAACATTGTAATAGAACTAAGGGTTGTGAGCTAGAAAGAGCCACTTATTGTCAAGTTTTCACCAACCTTTGGCAATTGGCCTGGATTCTTAAAATTAAACTCGTACCTTAAATACAACTTAAGGAAAAGGACAAGAATTACTGTGATTGGTCAATGAGAAACGGATATCTTGACTGAAATAGCCTCCCTAACTCAAGAGTCACCTTCTCTATCTTGCGGCTCCCTTGCTACCAAAACATGGCAGGCTTGAGGTAGGACCATCCTAGCTCCCTTCTTGCACAATTGGAATGCAGATAAACAAGTAACCAAATAAACCACTTACATAATCTTTCTGCAGGTACCGGTCAGCATGTGCCACGGCTAGATGCACTGCCTCTTCACTTAGTTTATATTCATCCCCAACTTCTACCAGCCAGTCCATGAGTATTGTCCTCATGCTCTCTGTGATTTCTTTCTGACTCTTGATTCCAAGAGGATCGTATGGAAGCTGAATTTCTCTCTCCCTGAGGTAGGTATGGATGGAAGACCAAAAGGGAGCAGTCCATTTCGTCTCAGTCTCCTCCTAAAAATTGAAAAGAATATACTACGCGAACCCTTGTACCAATAATTCATACTATATTCCACAAACATTTAACTTAACTATAGCCCGATTGCATATATTTTAATTTAAGTGATCAATATTAAAGGCACAGGCAAAAGAAAACTCTGCTAATGCAAGTCTTGTCTAGATTAACCGAAATAGCTTTGCTACATTTATTAAAAATATTGATTTTCTTTTTAATTTCTATACTTATCTTAATGCAGTTTATGTACAGTACAAGTACAGCAAATACCTAATCTTAGTTTTCTTGGCACAGCTTCGATAAGAGTTGACCAGCTGCCATGTTTACCTACAGTTCAAATTAGATCTATATGGTTGTGTGTCATCATTTGAGCTGTGGGTTAACATGGCGGCTGGTTGACTCTTATCAAAGCTGTGCTGTTTTTTTGTCATTTTAATACCACAGAGCTCAACCTATATCATGGTCTGGGAAAATTTTAAGCCCTGAAACATTTTCTGCACCCCTGATGTAGAATGTAGACTGGGTTGTAATACGTACTGATAATTATTTCTTATAAACAGTTAAAAGTATCAAAAGTAAAGCATTTGGGATTTGCGGATTCTCCTGAACCACACCTAATTTTTTAAATGTTATCAAAATCTACTGACTGTTCTATAGCTGGGTTGGTGAATTAGACGGCCTCTGAACAATCTACAGGGTTATACGCCAGTACTGCATTTGCTTATCAGCATACCTACCATGGGCGTAGATTCAACATTTTGACTGGGGGGCAAAACCTACCAAAAATCTGGACCACGGAAAAACGTTTTAGGGTCCTCCGCGTTTGTTTTCAGATACTTTTGGCAAAAAATCAGATGGGCAGAAGCACCCAATTGTTATGGATAGTTTGTTAATTATAGCTCTAATTAAAAGGGCTACTAGGGTCACCAGAAATATTTTTCTCTCAACAAAAGATCAAATTCATATCTAAGCAATTGTTAAACTGAACTTGTTCCTTACTTGCCTAATTTTAACACAAACTAATTCACTAATAAATTCTTCTATAAAATAGTAATTGAATCTTCTTGATAATGTTAATATGGAGAAGATAGTGAATTATCCTGCTCCAACCACCAAAAGGGGGTCTGGGGTCCTCCCCCAGAAAATTTTTTGAAATTTAAGTCAAAAACCCCACTTTTTCAACTCTTTGGTATGCCCCATCTGAATTTCGGATATAGATTTTATGCGTTTTGACACAAACTTAGTAAAATGTAGTTGTAATAACAGAGTTACAAGTGCCAAGGGTGTCTAGGGATCCTCCCCCAGAAAATTTTTTAAAATTTGACCTTAAAGTAACAGGGTTTTAACTCATTTCGGGGTATAAAATGTCATATTATACAGAGTAAAACTTTTCATTTTTTTGAGGGGGGGCTTGAGCCCCTAGCCCCCCTGGATCCGCTAGTACCCATACATATTTATAAAAGGTCCAATGTTAATGTAGCTTTTATTACCTAGAATGTTGCTTTTAGTACATTCTTAGGTAGAATGTTCGTCCTAAAGATCTTAATACAAAAAAGTTATGAGTTTTTGAGTTCTAACTGCAAAAGGAGGGTCTGGGTGTCCTCCGCCTCCCCCAGAAAATTTTTGGAAATTATAGACTTTAAAAACAAGCTTTTAACTAGTTTTGGTACCCCTAGTTAGAAGAGGATAGGATATAAATTTTTCGTAAGATTTGCATCTTAATGAACTTAATGTAAAAAATGTTGTTTGTAATAAAATTCTAACTAAAGGATATCTGGGGGTCCCCCAGAAAATTTAAAAAAATTTGACCCTAAAAACACAGGGTTTCAACTTAGCTTGTATACACCTAGCCCAAATTTCAGTCATACACTCTTAGCAAGGATTTGAATTTTGATGATCTTATAAAAAAGGTATGAGTAATAAAGTTCCAAGTACTAAAGGGCGTTTGGGGGTCCTCCCCCAGAAAATTTTCGGAAATTTGACTCTAAAAAACAAGGTTTAACTTGATTTTGTATACCAAGTCCGAATTTCGGAGGGGGGGCAGGGCTCCTTCGCCCAGTGGCGGATCCAGCCTGGACTTACGGGGGGGAGCAACCACATTTTTGGGTTGGGATTGTCCACCAGAAAAATTTTGAAATTAAGATCCTAAAAACCCATTTTGGATTAACTACAAAGACGTAACCCCAACCAGAATTTTGTTTTCAGAAATGGTTTTTGACTCAATTTCCATTCTTAGGTGCCTTCCCCAGGGCCGCCGAGAGCCAAGCCGGGCCCGGGGACAAAGTTGAGAAGCGGGCCCCCCAGTCCAAGCCCCTTACCTAGATCCAGTTTAAATTGTGGCACTGTATATTTGCACGGCTTTTTTTCAACTAAACTCTACTCTAACTTCCACGGCTAGGCGTACCATTGGTTCCATCACTAAGCGCCGAGACTGCTACGTCATCACGAGACCTACAGCGCATGCGCCACTGGCCGTTTTGGCCGTCCAAATATACACTTCCTTAAATTGTTACTACCCTTAGTTTTATGATCCTAAAGAACACTCAGGATGGATGGCTCAATTAGTTAAGAAATGACCCGTCTAGCACGCAATGGCAGATCCAGGATTTGGGTTTGGGGGGGGGCTAAGAATTTTCATAATCCAATTGAGTTTTCTTGTTTATGATAATACGTAAAGGGTAGTGAGTTATCCTACTAAAAGGGGGGTCTGGGGGTTCTCCCCCAGAAAATTTTTGGAAATTTAAGTCAAAAACCCCACTTTTTCAACTCGTTTTGGTACACCTCATTCGAATTTCGGATATAGATTTTTTGCGTTTTGACAAACTTAGTAAAATATTAAACGTTTGGGGGGGGCTTCAGCCCGAAAGCCCCCCCCGTAGATCCGCCACTGCTAGAACGGGGTTCAAGGGGGAACCCTCAAACACATAGATTGTTGGTGTTTTTTACCCAATTTGTCATGCTTTTTTACCCTGTAAAACTGAGCGTAGTAAAGCTCTTGGCGTATTTTGCGTATTTTAAAGCAATTTGGCAAATTAAGCTTAATAGATTTGTGAATAAGAAACATTTAAATTGTAGCATTCCTAAACCCTTAATTTTTTTAGTCTCTGTGGGTGTGGAGTATGAAATTTCGTATAAAAAACTCCCAGGCTAGTCAACAAACCGTATGTTTTTATCTCCTTTATTTTTATTAATTTTGTAAGAGTATATATTATTTAATTTTGGGACAGCCTGTTAAATGACACAGACAATATACATTACTTTTTAACAAAATTTAAAAATCCTTTATTCTTAAATTTTATTTTTATTTAATATTGTAATAAATTTTCTTGTTTTAAGAAAATTAAGCAAATAGCAATGCCCTTAAAACCCCCCAACACCAACATTATACAAAACATGAGACAAAAACAACTAGTGTAATGCAAAATCCGTATACTCTTTCAACCGATTCTTATATTTTATTTTCATTTAATAATGGAATATATTTTCTTGTTCTCTAAGTAAATTTTTTTATGGTTTACAAAACTTTTCATTATCGAAAACTTCAATTTTTTTAAAGAAAATTAAACAAACAGCAACCCTCCAGCATATGTAAAACAAGAGACAGAAACAACTAGAAAAATAAAAAGATGTATAATACTTTCAAATGTATTTGGTAGCTGAAATTTCTATTATATAAAAAATGAATAGAATACTCACCTAGACCTACGGTACGGTCATCTTAGAAGACTAACGTTACCAACTTTTTCAAGTACGGTAACTTTCAAACAATCGGGAAAAAACTTAATTGCTTTTAAAAAAATTGACGATTTTTATAAACAGAATACACGTTTAACTAACGCTTTCTACAACTACATCCACCTGGTCTGCATGGGTAAATGGCTTCAAACTAAAATTGTTTCCGCTGTCCTCTGTGGTATTTTCCATTTGGTCAAGGGGAGGAAAAGGGGCCTCATTTCCTGTTTGTTCTGGCTAACGAAAGACCTTTTCGCAAATAGGGTTGGGGGGTGTCCGGTTCGGGTCCTTATCTTGTGACAATTCTTGGAATGTGTTGCAGCGTGTGTGTGGTAGTGGTGGTAATTATCTTAGTTAGGAAACGCTGGAGATTGCATGCCAGGGAGGAGGGGGCCCGGGGCCCGTTCTCAGGAAGAAGGGGTAGTTGGGAGAAAAATCTATGAATGGGTATTCTTGTTTCAAAACGTTTAGTAGTGTATCCCAAGATGGAGATTCTTTACGGGCCCCTATAGGTCTGGGAAAATCCCCGGGCCCGGGGAAAAGTGCCCCTTTTGCCCCCCCCTATCGGCGGCCCTGGCCTTCCCCCAAGTATTTTATGGATCCAATGTGAACCTTAGCTGAAAAAATATGCAAGTTTTACTGTCGATGCAGGAACGGAAGGGGGTCTCGGGGTCGTCCCCCCGAGACTTTTTTTTTTAAAAAGTAGTATCTCGCGACTCATTTTTGAACATTTAAGACGGGATGAGACCTTAATTAAGATCGGAGGATGAGACCTTAATTAGGGTGCCCTGCTCTTAAGTAGGTTTTAGTTATGAAACCCGATTTAACGTAACATACTTGTTCATTACGCATTATACTTGTTCCAGGATAATATCTTATGGCTCGAAAAATTCATTTAGGATACACAAATAAAGAGTAGTCAAATTCTTTAAGATACTACACACCTTTTGATTTCTTTACATATTAATTCCTCACAATTTTTAAAATAGCTTTTTTAAACTGCAACTGCAATTTTTGCGCCCTCTCACTTTTGAAAAACCACTTTTTTAACAAAAACTCGCCGACTCTTTCTTCCCAGGATGACGAAATCAGACGAAGAGATTTTAAAACGATTCTTGTTCTTGGGTGTAAGTTTACTCAGAAAAACACAGTGCGTAAAAATCCTGAAATTAGTTATAATTGTGATGAAAATAAAGGAATTCTTGCGCTTGTATTTCTATTATTCTAATATCAGTGTATTATTGAAATTTCACTCTAAAATTCTGGGGGGGCAAAACACAGTGCGTAAAAATTCTGGGGGCAACTGCCCCCCCTTATTTACGCCACTGATACCTACTGTATCGATAAGACCAAATTAACCATTTTAATACAGTAACAACTGCTTGCACCATATACTTTTCGAAGTATCTTATACTGTTAAGTCATGCAACTTGAAGACAAAAGTTAGGAGACAAAAAGAATATTAACAGGCAGAGGCAAGAAATGTTTTACCTTATCTTCAATAACCATATCAACTTCATGGGCACCCCAATATTCATTTTCCTTACAGTCCACAACTTGGTCGGAGTAAAGTTTCCTCAAGTACAGCGGCAACCTCTTCTCTTTATGAGGCTGAGGACAGATCTCTTCAGCATTCGAGTCTTGGAAAATCTCAAACGCCAAAGGCTGAGAGGAAGGTCGTTGGGTAGTCACTGAATCTTCAGTCTGCCAAATGCTGTCTTTATTAAAAAAATGATGCTTCGATTTGACGAAGGTTTTATTTGGGTTAATGGTAGCCAGGGCAGCACGTTTAATATTAGGAGGTTCTTTAACAGTTTCACCATCGGGCATCATATGAGCGCCTTTTTTAATGGCTGAATTTAAAGCAGAAAACAATTCGTGGCTCCCGTCGTCATTCATGATTGATATTATGGCTTAATCAGTTGTTAGGACTTCAAAAGTGATCAATTGATATATATAAAAGAACAAGCAAGCAAAATTCTAGTTAAAGCGTTATCAAAGTCCGCGAAAAAGGTTGTTGAAGTCAGGGTTGCCAGGTGAAAATGCTGACTTGAGGCCAAATCGAGTTCGAAAAAAAGCCAAAAAAGGCCAAATATTTTTTAAAGGTAAAAAAGGGACCCTAAATTAAACAAATTTATTTTTTGACTAGTATTGGGTTAAAATAACATTCCTAAAATGCTAAATTCCATTTAGTGTATTTAAAAAAAATTTATATACTAAATTATAAAAAATTTTGAAATTTGATAAAGAATCACGGAAAAGAACCGGTTTCCAAAGTGCAATTCGGTAGTGCATTAGATAATCGCTCAAAAATCAATTAAATTAATTTTCATGGGGTGGGTAACTTCTGAACTTTTTTTACATTCCCATAAGCACTCAGAATCTGGAATTTCGTGAATTTAGGACAAAAATTAGGGTCCCTGGAAGTCGCACTAAAATTGCGATTTTTACCAAAATCTAAAAGCGATATCGAGTTTTCGATTTCAAAGTCTTAAAATATACCCTGCCATCTACATCCTATTAGATTTTGGTAAAAATCGGTTGGTAATTAAGGCAGTAATTGGACTTTAAAAATGGTCCCGATTTCGACGAAAAAAACACTAGTCAAAAGAAAGCTTATAAATCCGAAAATATTAATATTAATTTTTTATAGTAACTAATTGTTATGGCAAAGTTTTTCCAGAATTAAGGGTTTCCATGGGGATTTTTACGTCATCCAGGATTTTTAGAACAACACAGGAAATTTCGTTAACTCTAAGCTCTACCTCTTGCTCAACTCAATTCCAGAGAAATTTACGAAAACCAATCGCTTTTTGACCATTTTTAGCCATTTTTTTTCAATATTGTGAACTTTATAGGATCCCTTAGTGTCAAATAATAATTAAGTAGTAAAAAAACAAAAAAAAACTATAAAATCCTTAAAAAGTGTTAAAAATCCTCAAAAAAGCCAAAAAAAGGCCAAAAAGCCAAACACATTTTTCCAAGCCAAACGGTTCTAAAAAAAGCCAAATTTCTCGAATTTGGCCTTAAAAAAGCCAACCTGGCAACCCTGGTTGAAGTGCGCGAAAGCGATGTAAATTTGCCTCTCTCGTTATTTAATTTAAAGCAGTTAACAGTTAAGCCTTCAGGCATTGATCAGTTCAAAAACTAGAAGATGTTACAATAGCATTTATAAATGAATAATTTATTAAAAAACGAAATTATCTCAAGTTTATATCATTTCAAATTACTATTTACATACGTATATGAGTGTTTTCAATATTTAAACGTTAGAGAAAACAAACTATACTATGTTGTAGCCGCATAATAGGGCTAGGTTAGTAAAGTCACTACCACTTCAACTACATTTATCAACCCTCTGATTCGTTAATATTTTAACTGCTAGATAAAAAAAAGCGTGCCTTCTTAATGTTTATTTACCTTTTCTGTTTTTTATTTGTAAATCTGGTCTGGATTCGCACCTCTACCCCTCTATCATTCCAATCCCCATGGCTATTATCTAAGAATTTAAAATAAGGATAAATTTACTTAATTTATCTTTTCTAGTTACTTTGAATTTATTTTTATCTACAAAATAATAATCTAACCTTTCTTCGAACTACAAGCGCTTAAGTTTAAAATGTCAGATTCTGATCGTACTATGTCGGAAGCCAAGGAAACGTTCCGCAATCTCCAAGAAATGTCTCGGCTCTTACATTCAGGGCTAGATGATGAAACCATGGCCATCTGCGTGAGATTAGTTGAAGATGGTGCAAATCCTGAGGCATTGGCTACAATTATCAGAGACATGCGAGGAGAGTTAGCAATTGAACAAGAAAGACAGTAAAGTACTAACATTGGAAAGGTATGCTGTAGTAGTTCATAGAAGATAATGCCCTCAAAAAAATTTGTCAGTGGTGAATAAGTTTTTGCTTGAATGAAATGAATAACAATGAGATTATTTGATAACCTTGATTAAATTAAACCTGGGCTTGGTTTCTTAGGCCCCAACAATATTGGTTAACCTTTGTTTTCTTAAATAATACAGCAAAAGTGCATATAATTAACTGAGTTATAGGTACACCAATTGATATCTTCTCTAAAATGCAATTACCTGGTAAACTCTTTTTTCAAATTTAATTTTTCCTAACAGATTTTTGTAAAAGAAGATTATCGATGAAGAAATTTTGGAACAGCTTTAGAATAAGTTCGCTTTTGGCAACCCTGGCGTCGACCGCCATATTTAAAACGCAACCGCCGTTTTTACCTACTATTTCATGGCCTGTTGGCCATGAAATACCGCCAACTTGGCGACCGTTCAAAAAGTGGACATGCGCAAAGTGTCCGTCCCCAGGGGAAGTTTTTTCTACTCGCGTGCAGTCCCGTGAGAACAGTTCAGTGGCTGATACACCCATCCTAAAAGGGTTAAGGATAAGCCAGGAGGAGCAAGCTTGAAGTGTTCTTGTAAATGGTATAAAATATTTAAGCATTGGAATAGAAAACAATTCAAACAAATCAACTAGAAGTGTTGCTTTTATTTTTTAAATGTTTTGATGTGAAATTCAATACGGTAAAGCACTGTTTATACGTCTTTCGAGGGACCGATGTAAAGCGCTATTAAATGAAATTATCTTTGATTATTTGGTTTTTAACGCTCCTAACGCATATTTGCGTAAGTACATTAAATTTAAGGTTTTAAACTGAAAATAATAATTAAATTTTAAAATATTAAACATTTAACATAAAAATTAAAGAAACCCATACCCTTATCGGTGCGGGCCGTTTCGGCACGAAAAAAAATTTTTTTCTTCTAATTTTTAGAAGGATTATGAAAGAGTTCTATTTACTGTAATTTTATTTCTGGTGCCGAAACGGCCGCGCCAAATAGTAGTAGACCGTACCATTACAGTGCTGGGGTTTTAGCAACAGCTAGGGTTTTTAGAACGGTAGTTTCATGGTCCCCCTTTCTTTGTAGGGTCATTTAGCGATCAAAAGAATTCTTCTCCTCTGCAGGGGGTGCTGGTGACCCCTACCCAGAGATAAGGGCCATAAAACTAGTGTAGCACATCCCGTTATCAGTTCAACGAATTGCCCTTTTACTCACCCCCACATCAATGGTCATACAACAGCCAAGGAATGCAGTGTCCTTCGACCTTCCCTGGGGAAATTTTCCCAGGAAGCATCAACTGATACTGGATATTTTTGAATTTTAAGACAGCCGAAAACGACGTATAACCGCTAAATTGTGCGTTGTATAAACGAAGAAATTTTGTATTAAAATGAATAGGAATGAATTGGGACTTTACGAAGACGACTTATAAATGATAAAGTCGTATAAATGAGAAACGCATAAACAGTGCTTTACTGTATAACCTTGTTAACCATCAGTTTCAGGAGCAGTTAAAAGGCTTTGGCCATGTTTTTGTTCTCAGTAGCACAGTCGACGGGATAATTTTTAAGTATCAAATAAACTTGTATTTCAAAGCATTGCAATTGTTAACTTCCAATTTTGTTTTCCAGGTTTTCATTTTAATATGACTTCCTTGTCAAACCGAAAGATATTTAGATGATGCTTGCATTCCTCTTCTAAATTGACTGATTTGTAAGCAATTTGTTTTTGTGTTCGTAAAGTTAAATAAAGAGTTTTTTTAGTGTCGAAAGGGTCACTCAGTATTGACATGACATTTATATTTATAAATTTCATAACTTCTTACATGCATTTGATGGTATAAAAATTAGTTCAAAATTATAAATAAAATAGTAATTTATTTCACTAAAAGAATGGTCCAGAATATTTTGTACATTAAATCATAGCCACTTATGCTATATCATACATGTGATTCCTCCGCCAATTTGTTAAGAAAAATTGAAATCCGACAATCCAATTTGCAAAACTAGAATTCCACTTTCTTATTTCCCAATCGTTTTTACTGAAAACTTTGGCTGCGAGTGTTGCCTAGTTATAAATTTTAAGTAAAATCGAAAAAAATATCGAAGTAATATGAAAACTAGGTAATATTTAAGCTGAAAAATATAACTATCATATCGGGAAGTAGAAGCCAACAGACCCCCTCTACTTAAAATGAAGGAAAATTTAGGTGCCATAGAATTTTTTTTAAATATTTTCCGCCAATTTATTGTCTGAGTAATCACATGTATGTATATTATACAGAAATTTATTTCAAGCAGGGCCTAAATCTTCTCTAAATCATTAGTCATCACCAGGACCAAGCCAGATTTTTGCACCAGGGGAAAAGACCCTATGTCAGCGTTGGCAAATATCATGATATTTATATAAATACAAAATATCTGATATTTTTTATATATATATTTTCTGAAATTCTTTAAAAATGTAAATATTTTTTAGAGGATAGTATAAATATTACTGTCTGTCTATCACCAGAAGAGCTCTGGCTTTCACATGAGCGGTGGTATGGTGTTGAATGATAAAATCGTAAATTTCGAGATAACGATCATGAAAAATCATAAATTTGTATTTTTATGAGGTAGATTAAAAATGTTCTTGATCATAACGAGCCAGATATCTTCTTGTGATAAACAGACAGTAAATACTATTACATTATAATGTTAAATACAATAATATTTATTAATTTGCATTGTAATATAAGTATGAAATATCACAAATATAAATGCTATTATTTTAATGTTAAATATTTTAATAATTGATAAGGAATAAATAGAGTAAAAAACATATATTAACTGAGAAAATCTTTCTGTGTAATTATTAGGTAAAATCAATGGTCTTATTTATAAAAAGTAAATTGAAATCCTGGCTAGTCTTATTTCTTGATGATTTGGCTTACTGGCTCATGGTCAGTTATGGTTAACCTTTTGCTACCCTTGACCACTGGTCACTACCTTTTTTTTTATGCTTACTGAATATATCTTCAGTTTTTGACACTCTAGCTAGACAGAGGTCTGTCCTGTTCTCTTCAAATTAGTAAAAAAATCACCAAATAAAACTTTTGGCAGATTTTGTTTTGTCCATAGGAGTTTATAGGAAGGATGTGTTTATATGCTTGCTGTAGGAAACTAATTGGATTATCAAAGTAGAATAATACATACTTGCTTTTTATCTCTCCATCATCTTTTCCCAACAGTAATCTTTTATTGCCATAAATATATTTTTATTTTTGTATGGTTTTGTTAATATGGTTATAATTATTAGTTATTTTTTTCATATACTAATTATTGTATTCTATTTTACTGTTCAATGATTTACAAATGTTAAAAAATATTCAATAAAGCAGTCAATAATTGATAACTATTAAAATATTGCATAAATATAAAAAATGGAAAATATCATGATATATATCGGCCAACCCTGCCAAAAATTATTCTTAAACCCCTCCCACGCATATAAGTTCAATGTAGCTTTGTAACACATTTAGATAGGATTTACATCTTGATAAACTTCATACAATAAAGTGTGAATAATATAGTTCCTAGTACAAAAGGATAGGGGAGAGCAGGGATGAATGGGACAAATTTCACATTTTTGCTAAAATTGTGAAAAAAATATACATTTTTCAAACCTGTAAGAAGTTTAAAACCAATAATTGAACTCTTGGTTACATTATAAATGCGTGTATTCAATCAAATACCCATAATTTAAACTCCAAGAAAACTTTTTATGAATGCATGTATTTTGTCCCATTCATCCCCGTGGTCGGGATGGATGGGACACCGAGTGGGGATGAATGGGACAGTTAAAAAAAGTTGAAAAATTTACAAAATAACAAAGTTATTTTAAAAGTTGCACAACGTTTAGTTTTTTAAAGCGTCACCTTAGTATCAAAAACTACTATCTCCATTCGGCAACCTTCGGGAATCCCGATCCTTGGTGATCAGATCGGTGGAGAAGCTCGTTTTTTGGTTTGTAAGAGCTGACATGATCGAGTAGAAAAGATCAAAACCAATCAAATTATTTTCTACAACGATCTAAACGCCAAGAATCGGGATTCCCGAAGTTTGCCGAATGAAGATAGTAGTTTTTGATACTAAGGTGACGAAAGGAACAACACACTTCTATTTTCCAAAGAAAAAAATTTAAAAAGCTTTTAAAGGGCAAAAAACAGCCTACATTTATTCGACTTTGACAAGTAAAATTAACACATAAACTGAAGCAAATGCTTTTGTTCTTTCAGCTCAGTGGTTGAAGCTGGTGTTATTTCTATTAATGCTACTGGCTTTTTATGGGTTTGTACTTAAGTGCAAATAGATAATTTTTGATGCCTGGACCTAACCCCCAAAGCCATTCCTCTCCTGCAGTAACATTTTCCCTGCCATTTTGAAGGAACTTTTCATAAAAATAGAGCATAAAAACCTAACTTGTTTGAATAATTGTTTAACCATAACATATTTGAGATGACAGTTGCAACTATTTGCTCATTAAGACTTTGCATATTCACACATGAGTTTGGAACATAAAACACAAGTTTAACATAAATTTTTGCAACCTATTTTAGTAAACTTTATCAGAAACTAGCTGATTTGCCCGGCCTTGCACGGGTGGAGTGTATTAATTTCTTTTTTAAAGTTCTCCCAAGTTATATGTCCGATTTTTCAAATCACCAATAACCCCGGTGTCCACAGTACTTTTTCATATTCCCGATAGTTTCATTTCCTATTTTCATGTTCCCGATAGTTTTCATAACCCGGTTTTCCCGGAAACTTTTCATATCCGGGTGTTCCCGGTACCTTTTCATATCCGGATGTTCCCGCTACCTTTTCATATCCCGGTTTTCCCGGTACCTTTACATACCCCCGGTTCCCGATAATTTTCATATCCAGGTGTTTCCAATAATTTTCATCCCGGTATTCCCGGTTCCTTTTCCCCATCCCAGTTCCAACTGTGACACCTCATTCCATCAAATATTTATCCTTACCATGTGATAAAAACAATCACATTGAAATCATCTTTTTTTTTAATCTAGTGTTTAAAATGTTCCTTTTAAAGTGTACCTTTTCATATCCGGATGTTCCCGCTACCTTTTCATATCCCGGTTTTCCTGGTACCTTTTCATAACCCGGTGTTCCCGATAATTTTAATGTTCCGGTTTTCCCGATAATTTTCATCCCAGTTTTCCCGGTGCCTTTTTCTCATCCCAGTTCCAACTGTGATATCTCATTCCATCCCGATTTTTTGTCTATTAAACATTTATCCTTCCTATGTGATAAAAACAATCTACTTGAAATCATCTCTGTCATTTGAAATCCAGTGTTTAAAATCTTAAACAGAATTTTCTTAAAGTATTCCCGCTATCCTTTTAAAATTCCGCAAAAAATAAATTTCAAAATAAAATAAACTTCAAAAATCCCTCGATAAAAAGTTATCAAGTAAGCTTGTCTTCTTTTTAATAAAACCAACTTCTTTAAAAGCTTCTCTGAAAGAGTAAAAACAGATTGCTAGTTATAATAAAAATCTAGTGATTATAGTCTAGTAAACCAATTCCGCTATGAAGCAATGAAATTTTAGCTCTGTTTCCTTGGAAACTTTTAAATTCTTGCTATTTAAATATATTTTTTGAGAAATTAAAATATTAAAGAAAGTAAATTAATTATTTTAATTTACTTCGGTTTTCTGATAACTATTATAATATTTAAATACAGATATTCACACTGTTTTTCTTCATAAATTTTGTTGCAAATAATAAAATATGTATAAATGTTAATCAGTTATATTCATTCAAGTGAGGCAAGACGTCGCCTTAAGATAGAGAAGTAAACACTGCAATTTATGCATTTCAACAATGCACAATGCTATTTCAATGGGTAAAACGGAGTCGAAAAAGCGCCGAAAAGCAGGGAAGGAGTCGTTCGATTTTAAAATCGTTTCTTAGTGCGCGTCTAATGGCTGAAAGGAAGGTCTCTGTTAAATTTCAAGCCTATCGGTCCGGCAGTTTTGGAGATTTCGTGATGAGTGTTATGAATGAATGATGAATCACCCGTATTTGGATTTTATATATATAGATTACTTAAATGAGTTGAATATAGCAAGCTATTGATGGAAAGTTTTGGAAACAGGAAATGAAGTGATGACGGAACTGTCCCATTCATCCCCGCAACTCTTGCATGGTTCCCACTTTTTAAAAACATTGAAAATCAAGGACTTTCAAGAACTTTTCAAGTACCTTAACAAAATTTTTCAAGACCTTTTTCGCAGACATTTAAAAATTAGTCGTATTACAAGACAAGTTATTTTTCCCGCATAGAATCGGAACGAGAGGAGAAGTCGCTCTTCACTGTCAGTTTGTAAAACTGGCCGCAAGTTATGTTCATTAGAGTAGTTTTAAAGAAAATTTCAAGAAAAAAACAAAAAAGATCTGAAAAAATTAAGTTGGATTAGAGGCTGAGTGAAAATTCAAGGACCTAAGTCAGTTTTTCAGGACCTAGAACGTTTTTCAAGTACCTAACTTTATCCAGGGTTGCTGATTTTTTTTATTTTTAAAAAAAAATTAAAAAAATCGGATTTATTTGATTTAAATCTGACTTTTTTATTTAAATCAGATGTTTTTGATTTAAATGAATTACTAGTTCTGAACTTCATGAAACTGGTTAATAATATTCTGATATTGTAATTTCAATGAGATATAATACTTAAGCATTACTTAATTACCCAATTTTAGTCTATTTAATACATTAAGTAATTAAATTAATTAAGAGAAGCAGTTCACTGGTATCTCACCGATGAGAAGCCCATTCGAAAAGGGTGAATTGTACTCAATATAACTAAAAATTTTATCCTTTCTATAACTATTTTTGCCAAATTTTGATATTAATATTAGGTTTGAAAATAAATTGTGACAATGATTACTAAAAACATCATGCCTCATTTTTGTGTAAAAATTAAAATCAATCTTTAAATTATATTGATTCAGTTAAATTAATTTTACTCAAAGAATATATGTGTTTATTTCTTTAAAATAATAACCTATTATCTGTAGTTTTGTATATGAAAAAATTAGTTGGGAAAACATGACTAAAATTTAAAAAAAAGCTTTCAATAAAAATCATCCACATACTTGTATTTTAAGAATTTGATACCAGGTAAAAAATAAGATTTTCATTTTTGTTTAGTTTGTCACGATTATTATTGATTCCAAACCCTGCTGTATTTACCCCTTTTTGTCATAAACATTTTTGTTATTGGAGGCAAAAATTTTAATCTTGAAATTGCAGGCAATTTTATGTAGAATAACTTTAACCTATCTCTCCCAGTTACATATCTAGCAGATAAATTTTTTATTTAAATTGTGGCAGTTTGACATTTTTGATTTAAATCAATGATTTAAAAAAAAAAATCAAGTGATTTAAATCAAGCTGATTTAAATCCAGCAACCCTGAATTTAGCCTTAAAAAATTCAAGGACAGTGAGAACCCTTTCTTGTCCCATTCATCCCCGTACCCACTTATTTTTGAAAAACTAAAATTAGACTAGGAAAAAATTCATGGATTTTCTTCATTTAAATTGGAAACTATACAAATATAAGTACTCTTTCAACACACTGTAAAATTTATAGCTTTAGTTAAATTATTTTTTATAAATAATTATAGAAGTAAAACGATTAAAGTTACTTTTGGTATGGGAAAACACATTTAGCAGTCCTATTTTATGGCTGAAATAACAAAAATTTAAAGAGAAGTTAAGGTATAAACAATTGAGCTATCCTGTTCTCCCCTACCTAATATTTTCTGATTCCAGAAAATATTTGGAAATTTGACCCTAAAAAACAGGGTTTAAATTCATTTTGGTACACTTAGTCTGAATTTTGCAGGTTGTGCTATTTTTCCAGAGTAGCCCAGGAAATGTTTTTTTAACAGCACGAATTCCAGGTTTCATCGAAATTCTTGAGCTCAGCAAGAAAGCACAAATTAGTTCCAATTAAAAAATAAGTACAGGCAGCTACATTACCAATATTTTTTATGAAGTACCTGATCCCTCCATCAGTTCTAGGCATGATTACGTTGTAGCTACATCATTCTGATAAAAGTTGGGTTGCCGAGATTCTTTCTTCCTTCATTGTATATTTTTTGGAAGGCTGTTTCAAATGGTTTCAATAAACTCAATGCCATAATTGGAATGAAATCCCTGAAAATTTTCTTAGGCATAGTTTACACCAGTAGTTCTCAACCTTTTTAAAGCTACAGCCCCCGTAATGTGCGAAAAAATTTTCAACAACCCACACTAAGAAAATTCAGTAATTGATGGTATAGCGAAGGGTGATTACTTAAGAGATTAAAATTATTTCTAAGTTTATCATTAGTAAACTTGGGCACTGAATTTGTTTAACTCGGGACTTGGTGACGCGCTGTCATATCCTTTGAAATAATAAAAAAATTATTCCAACTGAATATGTTTTTATTCTTTTTTTGTGTGTGTCGTGTCTCATCCCCCATAATTAAAATTGATAATTGGTGGTAACCCAAAAGAGTGGTAAAAATTTGTTGTTAATCATATCCCTCAGACAACTCTCGGAGCTCTCAGGGATTATCAATATAACTTATTTATCAATAAGATTATCAGTTCGAAACCAGTCCAGTAAGGGGGGGGCCTGGGGGTTCTCCCCCAGATAATTTTTGATTTTTAGCACGAAAAAAGTGAATTTAAGCACTTCTTATGGTCTCCCCTCTTGATCCGCCACAAAGTTCGAATGCAAAAATATACTCAATGCTCATCGCCCCCTTACCGCCCAAAAAAGCCCTGCTGCCCAAAACAGGCTCACTGCCCCCGAGGGAGCGATATCGCCCCCGTTGAGAATCACTGGTTTACACCAACAGAAAGCCAAGTTTCCAATTCTTTCTTGGAATCAATACAATAAACAAATAAACTACTCAGGATTTATAATTAAAGCAGAACCTAATTTTAATATCCTAAATTAATTTGAAAATTTCTAAAATGATCCTAAGTTAACATTGGGTTAAAAAAAAAACACATCAATGAATTTTTGTGTTAAATATGCCTAAAATTTGAAGCTGATTAAAGATTAACTAATGTTTCAATTAAAAATTCCTTGACCTAGCCTCATTTTGAATATCAATGTAAAAATATTTATTTAAATGTATTAAGAAAATAACAGCTATGATTAAGTCCTAAATATAACGAGGTAACCTATAATCCATCTTATTTTCTTGTCTTGATTCTAGACTTAACAAAATGTGTTTGCTCTCCATTTTGAAAATCAACTGTGGTTTTCAAAATGGATTCAGATATCTGACCAAGCATTTAGTCTCAAAAAAATTCTTTTTAAAGCATTAAAAACCAAAAGGTGTATATTTGGTGTCGCAAAACGTCTGGTCAGTGCAAAAACTGTTTGAAAAACAAAACAAAAAACTCATAGCTTTAGCATGGGCAGATTTAAGGGGATAAATGGGGGTGCGTTGCACCCCCAACTTTTTGAGAAAATTCCATTTTTATAGGGAAAATCATGTTTTCAAAGTCATCAGGGAAAGCTTGCACCCCCAAGTTTTCCAGTACGCACCCCCAGGGTCCACCATCTAAATCCGATCATGCGCCAAGCGCCCACTATAGATACTTTTGTCACAGCGACAGAGACAAAATTATCACTCTGGCTATTGCAAGAAGCTAGAGCGTGCACATTAGGCGACAAGACTCTTGGCCGATTGCCAAAAATCTACCATAGAAATGCATTGCTCTCGAGTGACCTAGTGTTTATAGTTGACGCGACAGAAGTCTCTAGTCTGAGCTTAGCCTCACACATGTAATAAATTTGTTTTTTATTAAACCGTTTTCGCTGACCGATTTTTGCATTGACTAGATTTTTCGTATCTCCGTTTATTTAAATATCTGGTGCTTACAGGCACGGATTATAAGATTTTTAAAGGGGGCAGTCTAGGTTTCCCAAAATTTCGTAGATTTAATTTCAAATATAATTACCCCCCCAATTCCTAGTCCTCTTTACAATGAATTTAATTGAATTGGTAATATACACACAAGCAAACTTTTTCAACTGATCAGTGACACGGATCCAGGATTTATTTTTGAAGAGGCTAGGAATCTTGAAAATCTATTTGCATCTTCTTGATCAACTTAATATATAACCGACCGTGATTAGTCATGCTCTAAGTACTAAAAGGGGGGTCTGGGGGGTCCTCCCCCAGAAAATGTGTGGTAATTTAAGTCTACAAAGCAAGTTTTAAACTCGTTTTGGTACACCTAATCGGAATTGTGGACATCTTCAAGAATTTAACTTATTAAATTGGGGTCCTCCCCAAAAAATTTTTGGAAATTTAAGGGAAAAAACCCTTAAAAAAACTCGTTTTGGTACACCTCATCCGAATTTCGGATATACATTTCATGGTGAAATTTTTGCATTTTGTCGAACTTATTATAAAATATTGTTGTAAATAATTGTTATAAGGACCGAAGGGGAGTCTGAGGGTTTTAATAATAAAATGTTTAAAATAACAGCTTCATTGCTTGTAAAACGGGACTTTCATGCTCTGATTTTCATAACCACACACACAAAATAAATCCTGTCACACCACACCTAAGGGGGGGCAGGGACGTGCCAACAGGGGGGGCAGGGGGTTTTTTCGCCCCCTCAGTTTTAAAAGTGAGGGGGCGAACACTATATTTCGCCCCCCCCCAGTTTTTCATGGACTTTTTTCAGACATCTAATACGAAAAACTTTTAAACCTTTTCTTATTCAATTCAACCCAGATTGTCTCATATTCTTGATATTATTCAAGAATCTCCCAACTTGATGGCCGAAAAACGGGCCATCACCTTGCCCTTCACCTTAAGGAGGTGAGGGGGGCGAGGAATATTATTGTAATGAATAATTTAAACTTTTGCGAAAGGCTATTTAGTTAATGAGGTGAGGGGGCAAGGACTATTGTTGTAAGTAATGCAGTGGCGAATCCAGTAGGGGGGGCTGTGGGGCTGCAGCCCCCCCCAGGAATAAGACATTCAAGTTTTGGTAATAGCAATAAAGCCAAAAATGAAATTTCACTACGTTGCGGACATTCGGTGGTGTTACCCAAAGGGTCTCAAAATGAATCGGAACCCTACTTTTAAGGGTAAAAATTCCAAAATTTTTCTGGGGGAAGACCCCCAAACCCCCTCGAAATTTTGGAATCTAATAAGTATGGTTTTTCCTTGAAATTTTAGGGATTTACGAAGGAGTGATCCTCTTTGATGTAACCTTAACGCCCGTAGTCTGTGCTTTTGGATTAAAATCACTTGAACAGCCGATCAATTGATTCACAAATACTAGCAAAGCCCTGATCTGTAAAATTTGATAGTCTGAGCACCTGGATCAATTGATAAAAGTGAATCAGAAACACCAGAGCTGGCGAACAAGCGAAACCGATGGCGATAAAAAAAGTTCAATCGTGATTGGTTGAGATCGTTTATATTGATGAATTTGATAGGAAAGAAATTTGCGAAAAAGTACGACATAAAAAGCACTCGGATTGTTTACTTTAAAAGTCAATGATTTTTAATAAAAATTAATGAAAGAATATGAAACTTGAAGTTTTGAATAATACAAATGAAACAAAATTAACATAACACATGTAATCAGAATATTCGCATTTCCGAAATTTGCTTCATGGAATCCAATTTAGATTTGAATATAAATAAAAAATAAAGCACCGTAGTTAGCTGATGATATTTTATTTTTGCATTTGAAAGAAAATAATAAAAAAATCTTTTATTTTTAATTAACACAATTCTGGAGTTCTATATACTAACCTTTAGATTAGGTAAAAAGATAAAATAAATTAAGCAATCATTGGGAACTTAAAATATTGAATCAGTTTTGTACTTAGATCGGTAAATAATTTAATTTTGTAATAATAATAGCTACCTTTAAAAAAAATGGCCATGATGAATAAAATTAAATTGAAATCTTAATAAGTTTAATCAAAAATTGTATCGGCCGCCGGGAATCGAACCCGGGCCACTCGTATGATATCCGTGTATTTTAACACCAAGCTACCGGAGCGAAAGTCGCGGGAGAAAGTTTAAGTATAAAACAATAGAGAAAAAGATTTTAATTACTAGAAATAATCATTTAAATAAACATTGGACTCGACAACGCACACCTCAAAAATACTGTGAATCAAAAATATTTTATTTCTAAAATACTAATCTAATTTAGATTATATTGACACGAAGTGCATTTCCCAGGATAGCGTATGACGGGCGACGCCATGTTTTTGTTTTGTAATCATAGCTGAAGACAGACTCGATTCTGATTGGTGATCCAACCTAGATCAATGCTTTGAGCTGTGATTACTTGACACACAGTGGTCAACTGATTCATGGTGCTTCGGAATACCAAATCAAGCTGATTTGTGCTAAGAGATCCTGATCACAGGTTGCCAGAGGCTTCAGAATACGGCCGTAAGTGTCTCAACAAGAGTTAAAATGCCACTAGTAGGGGCAAAATTCAAAAATTTTTCTGGAATAGAAACCCCTAAACCCCCTAGAAATTTTCCAATTCATAATACTATAAACTTTTTTCCTTGAAAATTCCGCCGCTTACAATGAGTTGTGCTCTTTGGCCGGAATCTGAAAGGCTTCAAAATGAGCTAAAACACTATTTTGAGGGGCAAATTTTCAAAAATTTTCAGGGGGAGGACCCCCAGACCCCCCTTTTACTTGGAGTTGACATTTTTACAAAATTTTGAAACTTGGTGCACCAAAATTAAAACCTTACGAAGTCATCTCACCTAAAACTTAGTATTCCTGGAGATTAGACCTCAGAAAAGATGTTGAGTAACCCCCAAAACAAAAATCTGGTTACGGCACTGGCAACCCCCCTCCCCCTTTCAGTTGCTTAAATTAATATTTGAATAGCCCTTAATAGCAATTAAGTTTCTTTGTGAAACTCAGCCCCCCCCAGACCAAAATCCTGGATTCGCCACTGAAGTAATGAATTATTTAAACTATTCAAAGCGCATTATTATCATCCTTCTGATGATATCTGCTTAATATTCTCCAATCTATCCAGTAACGGGCCATCAAATGGGTGGTGAGATTCTTGCCCCCTCGGTTTTTGAGGTGAGGGGGCGAGAAGTATTATATTAAGTAATGAATAATTAAAACTTGTGCGTAGGGCATTATTATCATTGTAATACCCCGTTCGCACTGGCCTTTATTTTTGCCTCTATTTTCGTTAGCACTTTGTTGTCATGGAAACACACTGATCAATTCACAAAGTCAATTAATAATCTTTTATGTACTAGGGAGCTACCGCCCCCTGCTCGCTATCGCTCGCCAACCCCCGTTAACTGCTGACGCTGATACTTAAGGATCTCTTTGCCATCCTCACAAAACACAGCTCACAGCACTTACTCATTTTATAAAACATTCTTAAAACAGGGGAACTACTTCTCTGGGGTATTCTTTCAAAAAAGGGGAATATTCATTCAGTGGCGGAATTTTAACAGTTCCTTTATGGCAATATGAATTGGCGGATCGCCATTTAATTCCAAGAAAATTAGTAACAAAGCAGTGTAAACTTTCTTTTACCATTTCCCCAAGGTAATGTTTTTCTCACACAGTTCCATTCAGAAGCACTGAAACATCTCCGGAATAAATTTTACTTTCTTAAAATTTGTAATGATTTTTATTGATTGTCTGTGAAAAATGTAGTAGTTATCGTAAACATCACGAAAATTTAGAATTTTGCTTCATGAGAACAAATAAACATCGAAATTGTGTCAGTTTCATAGCAATGACACGAATGTTCTGACTTTCGATTTTTATCTTTATTTCTAAAACATTCCCCCGCCATATCTAGTTTTGCGTTTTGGCATTATAAAAAAAAGTTACCTTTTACTACCTTAAATAATATAACTTGCAAAAGGATATAAAAATAATTTGTAATAAATAAATGCAAAAGTTCAAAATTTCTGAAAGCGAGTTTATATTATTGTAAATATAAAATATAGTAATGATTAGGTTGCCACAACGACAAAGATAAATATATAAATATGAATTAATTATTTAAAAATAAAAGATAAATTAATTATACATTAGTTTTAAATATAATTAAAATCGTTTGAACAGCAAAAATATAAATATTGTTAAAAAGAATCCAATATATATTTTTTAAATTAGTATGATAAATGGAAAGATGATTATTTAATGTATTTGAATGTTAAAAAAACAGTGAAATATATTTTCAATTGTTTAAAAATTCATAGTTTCTTGCTTTGTAACTGCGACCTTATCCGAAATCTAAAAAAATGGAAATATTTTAAAATTAAGAATTTTTTTGAAAAATCGAAGGGCTTACTCGGAAATCCGGAAAGAATTCGGACATTTTGATACCATATATGTGTCATTTGGTTCAGTAATTAAAAAGCCTTTCTCTGGAAACCGTTCACCAAAAACTTTTTTTTAGAATAGAGAGATTTTTACTTGTATTTTTGGTGATTTTATTCATTAGTCTTAAGTTGTATTAATAAATTAAATTTTTAATTATTTTACAAATCATGCTGTTATTGTTTTCACACAGTAAAGTGCTTATTTTCGCCCCTTGTCAGTGCGAACGCCGTTTTCAAAAGATGGGGCGATTTTGCCTGTTTCCATGACAACAAAGTGCTAACGAAAATAAAGGGTCTTTTTTCTGCCAGTGCGAACGGGGTATAAGCGGATTTATGGTGGGAGATATGGTGGCCCCCCACCTTTTTGAGAAATTTTCATTTTCTTAATGGTAAATCAAGTTTCCTAGCACTTCAGGGACAGCTTTCCCCCTATTGGGTCTTCTAGCTAAATCCGATCCGCCCATGATTATCATCCATCTCATATGTGCTTCTCCCAGAAACGGACCGTCAAGTGGGTTGGGAGATTCTCGCCCCCTCAGTTTAAGGGGGCAAGGGATGTTGTTGTAGTTGTGTAAATAATGAATAATTTTAACAATTGCGAAGGGCATTATTTTTAAAACTGTTTTTAATCTTCAATTTGCACTTCTAGCTCAAAATTTTCAAATATTACCCCATCTGGGCATTTTTCCTGACATTAATATTATTTAAATACGTATTACTTTGAGTGTAAAATTATTCAAACAAATTTCTTAAAAACCTTTTGGTTTCATAGCTTTTTTTTCTTTTCAATTTTCGACCCAAAATTTCTTTTTTACTGCTGACAATTCAAATATGTTTTATTTTGACACAGAAAACTGCAGATATTTTAGTCTTCAAGTTATTTCTGCCCGGTTACATTAGATAAAACACTATAGTTTAAAATTGCCTATTTTAAAAATTCTTATAAGGAATGACCCCCAGTCTCCTCGAAAATTTGGCGTAAATTTATAATTTCTTCCTTGAAAATTCTTTGTTTACCAAGTCTTAAAATGAGCAAAAACTTTACTTTTATCGGTAAGTTTTCAAAATCTTTTTGGGAGAGACCTCCCATTTTCCTTTGAAGATAAAATTTTAAAATCTGACATTATGTGTAACTTGATTCCAATGATATTTGAAAAAGATCATGGTTGTAGCCAGGAGGGGCAGTCCTGAGTAATTTACTTTTACTTTACTTTTAGTTAAAACCCAGTTTTATAGGGTCAAATTTTCAAAACTTTTCTGGGGGGAGGCCCCCCTTTAGTATTAAAACATTTATTATTCACACTTTTTTATAATAAATTCATTAAAATCAAAATTTACCCAAAAATTTGTCCAAATTTGGGTTTATGTGTACCAAAAAACAGTTTGAAACCATTCTTAGGTTCAAATTTCCAAACATTTTCTGGGGGCGGGCAGTCAGGCACTCCTTTAGTATTTAAACCTTTATCATTCACATTTTTGTAATAAGTTCATTAAAATCGAAATTCTACCTAAAAAATGTATATCCAAATTTGGGTTTACATGTTTGAAACCTTGTTCTAAGGGTCAAATTTCAAAACATTTTCTGCGGGTGGAAAAAGTCAGCCCCCCTTTAGTATTTAAATTTAAACCTTTATTATTCCCACTTTTTATAGTAAGTTCATTAAAATCAAAATTCTACCTAAAAATTTTTGTCTAAATTTGGGTTTACGTGTACTAAAAAACAGTTTAAAACCCTGTTATTAGGGTCGAATTTTCACAAATTTTCTGGGGGAGAACCCCCAGAAAACCCCTTGAAACAATACTACGTGGCTACGGCCCTCTCAAACGGGGCTTTAAAATTGTTCTCCATTCTCCATAAACATAAAAAAGTCGACCCTGCTTGCCTACCCCAAGTGGAACCCTGGCTACGCCCATGAAAAAGATCATGGTTATAATACTGTTTCTCCCTGGAAAATTCTAAGGAATATAAGAAAGGATCTTCTTTAGGTGGCTTTCAAAGGGCAACAAATGAATAAAAATGAGTAAAAAAACTTCTATTTAGAAGCCAAATTTCACAAAATTTTCCCCAGACCCCCATTTCTTACCTAGGAGAAAGCATTAACTAAAAAACCCCATTTTTTCATACTTAAATAAATTATCGCACTTCTGGTTATGGCCCTACAAAAAATACTTCGCCCCCCCACTCTCAAAAACGTTGGCACGTCCCTGGGGGGGGAATCGCCCCCCCCCATTATCCATGCCAGGGTGCTTTTAATGAATTTAATAAAAAAGGGTTTTGTGGTGCATTCAAATTTCTAGCTCTTAATGAATTTAAAACCAAATAGGTTTTTACAAATAAAAAACTATTCTCTAGTACATTTTAGTAGAATAAATTTTTTTCATTCATAAAAACCAACTCTGTTTTTTATGATGAATTCAAATACAGTCGAATCCGCTTAATGTGATCACGGTTAATGTTATCAATCGGATAATGTTATCGAAATCAACAGGTCCCGATCATTACTATTTAATTTAATGTAAAATACATCGTTTAATGTGATCAACTATGAATCATCACTCCGCTTAATATTATCAAAAGTTGTCCATATTCCCTTTAAAACGACCGTTTTTAAGTTCGAGTTTCATTTTGAAAATAAATTTTTACAAGTAAACATCTGCCCCATGAGAGCATCTGGCACTTCTTTTTTCTGAAACTCAGTATGAGTAAGATAAAGAAAACATTCCGCATATATTGAAAGAAAACTCTTATGGGGGGGGTCCGAATTCATGCCTGCTTGTGATTGGTTAAAGAAACCACCAAGATCGAAGCTTTGCAGATGTCTGATAAGAGATTTGAATTTTACCTTGTGTTTAGTAAATAAGTGGTTTATTAGAGTGGAAGGATATAATGGAGTGGAAATAAGAGAGACCTTTCTATACAAATAAAAATACAAAGTAAGCGATTATTTTACTTTTATTAATTGAACTACTCTTATATTTTCCCCTTAAAATTTTACCTAGTTTAAAAATAGTGTTTTGAATACATTTATTACGATTACATGATTTTGATTTTAATGCAAACAATCTAGTTACACTGTTTGCCGCTTTTGATATGAAATCGCTTATTGTTATCGATCGGATAATGTTATCAGTTTATTCTCGGACAATTGGGATCACATTAAGCGGACTCGACTGTATCTGGTGTTCATATAGTATTAAAAAACAATTGGTGTATATTTCGATTAAAACAATAGTTTCTTTTCAAAGCAAATCGATTTTAAAATGCATCTGGTGCTAAATTGATTAAAAAAACTATGTTTCATGGTGCATTCAAATATGTAGTTCTCAATGAATTTATATGAAATAACAAGTGCACCTATTTAGACCATTAAAAAACTGTTTCTTTAATGTATTAAAATACCAGGTGGTTATTGGATTAATAAACCAAAATAATTTTGCCTAATTCAATTAAATAATTTCAATTGCCTAATTTTCTTTTAATAAGTAGCTTGACAGCATTAACTACAGAGCATTTGATATATTTTGTTTGAAAGACAATATTTTAATAAATAAAGAACTTTAAAACAAAATTTCTAAAAAGTTACTGCAGTTTTTGAAAAAAAAAACTTTTTATTATTAAACCAAATGGTTTAAACTGTGCCAAACTTGTTGGAATGATGTTTTAATGGGATTCTGAAATCAGGAATACATCCTTAATTTTTTCAGTCTTGTCTTGATTCTAGAGACTTAAGCAAAATGTAACACAAGTAAATCAAACACATGTTCTTATTCATGAAAAATCATATACATAAAAATTAAAAAATTAAGTCAGGTATCACGCTTTCGGCGTGGCGGCTGGAAGAGGATTTCTTAGAACAATAATGACTGAGTCTCCTCGGAGAAACATTTTGGGGATGTAACGATCTTTGTTCACAGGCTTTGCTTTCTTCCCTTTCTCTGTGCGGGGGAGCTCTACCCACATCTCTTTAACATTCTCCAAAACCATGTTGCAGTGTCTACAAAGAATAAAACACATTAGATAACTATGAAATTTTTTCAAGGATTTAAAAAAAAGGTTTTAAATGCATCATTGCATATATAAATTGTAATCTAAATTTTTCTCAGTTATATTTTTGAACATTGTTATACTCATTGAGCTTCAGCCTTTAAATTATATTTACTATTGTATCATTTTTTTAATGACAACAGATTTTCTAAAATGCTATTTTTGATTCTTTTAAGAATAAGAAAAAAATTAAATTAACCCTACAGTGCATACTGTTGCCATTTGGGAACACGACATTTTTCCCCATTTCCTACTCGAACTTTCATTTCCAAACGGCAACACCATGCAATAAGTACAATAGATATAACATTTCATTGTATTAGCGCTTTAGGGGTCATTCATTAATTACGTAAGGGTCCCAAGGGGGAGGGGGCGTTGGAAAAATCTCTACATACCCTTACTTGGGGGGTGGAGGGGGGTCAAACCAATTCTTACGTAAGATTTTCCAAGTTAATGTAAACAAATACCAATTAAACAAAACTGTTGAATCCATCTTACAGTTGTCAAAAGTCGAAACAAAACAAAAGCAAAAAGAGAGAAATCTTTATTAGTTTTGGTTTCAACTTTTTTTTGTTAATCATTTCGTGCGCTAACATTTTATTATTTTGAAAAAAAAAACGAAATGGAATCTTACGTAAGAATAGGGGGGAGGGGTTTGAAAAATCTTACGTACCCTTACATGGGGGTAGGGGGGTTCAAAAATTGCCAAAATCATCCTTACGTAATTAATGAATGGCCCCTTAGACTGCCAGTAGATCACAGCAGGGGTACTATTTTGAGACATTTGTTAGTAGCTGGTGAGACGAAAGTCAAGACACAGAAAACACCAAAATAAAAGGACCATATAAATTAAAATAAAAAAAATTTTCAGCTTGAAAAAAAATGTTTTGAAAAGATACGTTGTTTTTTTTATATTTTTAGAGCATTTAGTTTTATTTCACTTCACAATTAATTTCACAAGAGAAATTAATTTCACAAGGACAAAGTTTTTTGCCAATAAAAAGAAGAAAAATATAAAAATTTTTTAGTATTTTTTTACTAATTTACACCATAATAGAAGTCACATAAATGATTTTCAAGTGAATTTAAAAAATCATGCATTGTAGGGTTAAAAAATATGGGAATTTTAGAATAATCACTTTGCTAATATAAAAATTAAAAGTAACAGTGAAATAATTATGTATAAAGCTCTTTTTGGAAGTAGTTTTGGTAATGGCAAAACAGTCTGCTTATTACCCAAGAACCAATACATTTTACCAGTATATTAGAAGCAATTGCAAAAAAAATATGTCAAAGAACCTGTCAAAAGCTTTAACTCTGCCTAGTAGCTTCTTGTTGTTTCTACAATTGATGAGAACCTGCGTGTTGTTTTTAACTGACTGAGCCAGGATGGACAAAGGGCCTGTGTTGAACTCCTCTTCTTCCCGCTTCGCTAGTTCTTCAGGGGTCATGTCACTTTTGGGTTTCTGGACAAGTCTATAAATAAAGAAAATAGTCTCACCAAAGAAAAATGGCATTGAATAAATGAAAATTGTTTTTGACACTTGTTCAGTGTGCTCTTGTATCAGATTTGTCTTTGTTTGAAGAGCTGCTAAGTTTGTTTTATTGATTGTTTGTTTTTCCTGAGGCCGTGGGGAGCCTAGTGGTTAAGGCATCGGCCTTGGGATCGGAGGGTCCCGGGTTCGATTCCCAACACCGCTGAAGACCCATCGAGTATATGCGGAGTACGTGCTCGTTAAATCTGTGGGTCCGAAAGTCCTGAGGTCGGTCATGGCGCAGTTTACCTTGGGTCCAGGTGTCTGGAGACTATTCCCTCCCCTTCAGATGCATGTCAAAATTGTGGAGGTGGCGATAGATGGTGGCGGCATCTATCATCCGAGGCTTAAGTCGGACTCCTGCCTTTCATGGGCCTCACTTTCTCAGGAGCCGCACCCCCTTTGCCTTAAATCCTGTACGCTCTGCGGATGGAGCTTGGATATTCCAAGTGGCATAAGAAACAACAACAACAACGTATTATCTGTATGCCTTGATGACATTTTAAAAACTAAATGAAATCAAAAGATCACAAACAATCTAGTTGGGTAAGAGTTTAATAAGAACACAATTCAAACTCAGTAAAAAGCTAGCCTAACACATCAAAATATTTAGTGATTAATCTCACCACTGACCACTCACTTTGGGAATCACTGCTGTAAAGCCAACAGGTCTTTTAAGTGACGAGAGTATCAAAACATTTTCACCATTAAAACAGCATGGAAAGTATTAATTTCCATTTTTATCTGAACAAATACATTCTTTAGAAACAGTTATCATTACTTCAAACTTTTAATGTCTATTAGGGTCACTGTAGAATAAAATGTCTCTTGGCAGCTTTTTATACAAACTGTCTCTTATGGGTTAACAGAGAATCCCCAGGTTATGACACCAAGAGAGCAGCACCAAAAAGTCACCATGAAGAGAAGCATCCAAAGGTAACTTCCCAGATTACAGAAGGATCACCCCCTTTACAGATTTTGCAGTTTTTAGCTCAGAAGAAACATTCAGTAGCAGAAAAATAGATCCACTAAGGTAAATGAAACCTATAGGGAAGACCGGGACACTCGGTATAGTCTGTTCATTTTGAACTGGCGCTTGCAAATATTTCCTTCCCCCCCCCACCGATCGGTAACCATAGCAATTATCTTTGTCAAAGTGACGAAGAAGGCTTACTATTGGCTGCTCGAAGATAGTAACTATGGTTACGCTTCTAGCGTGGGGGAAAGCACTATTTCTCAAGCGCCAATTCTAAATGAATAGAGTATAGGATGGGACACCTTCAATAAATCTTAAAATTATAAATAAAATTTGTTTTTGAGTGTTCCACCAGGTAAAGCCACCATGGCATCATACTTGTTGCTGTTTACTATTTTAGTTGCAAGCTCCAACAAGTTTTTGAATGAAAAAGATGGTTTCACAATAGCAAAAATAACTAAGTACAGTAACGGACCCTTTATCCGGGAACTCAAAATCCGGAAGGACCCGAAATCCGGCTCGCGTTTAGGATTTGTTTTTTTATATTTTGAAGAATTTTTAGTGAGCAAATGCTGTTACGACGCGTAATGGTTGCGCGCGCCTATTGCGACATCGTCTCGAAGCGGAAAAGGACGATTCGGCGCGGGCCGATGCGGCCGAATCGTATCGTCCCCATGCTAAACGGCCGTGTCAAAATCGGCTGCTGCCTCGCAATCAGTTCTTGCCGCGACGACCCGCGTGCTTTGCCGGAAGTTTTTTTCTTTGGATCTGTTACGATTGGAACGGACTATGTTGCTTCAGCGGGTATTTTGGTTTTACTAAAGCAGCTGCGTCTTTAATGGTGTTTTTTCCGGAACGGACCCGAAATCCGGAAAATTCCGAAGTTCGGGGTGATGTCAGCCCCGAGCTAGCCGGATAAAGGGTCCGTTACTGTATTACACTTTTCAAAGTGAATTTTCAATCTGATACTTGGTTGCTTCCTTAATGGTTTATATTGTTTTCTAAACAGAATAATGTATTATTTATGTATATATAACTGAGTTAAGCCTAAAAGCTACAGTTCTTTTGAAAGAACCTACTTTTTAAAACTGTTTCTACAGGGGTGGGATGGGACAAGCCCAATTCCTCTCAATACCTAAATACAAGATATTGAATACAATTCTTTAGATACCATTGTTTTGAAACTTATTAGTGTTGCAGTTGAAAACATATTTTTAGATTAATCTAACTTAAAAGTTAGATATTTCGAAGTAAATATAGGGTAAAATAACTTAAGTTTTAGAAATAAATTTTTAAAATGTGTAAAATACTTCTATCTTTGTGGTTTTTAATGATATATTTAAAAAGTAATCATAAATTTTGACTTATAAAGATATGTCCTATCCCACCCTGGTGTGGGATGGGACACTTTTAGAGGTTACTTTAATTCGTTCACAAATCCTAAGTTGGCTAATGAAGCGAATCCGGCCCGAAGATTTTAGTCGCCAAATTTTGGCGATCGCGGTTTGTTTCTGGTCCTTCTCTCTCCTAGAGGTTCTCTCCGACCCCACCGGTTCCTCCATGGCAACCCCGCTGCTCTCTTATCGCTTCTTTCTTCTTAGCCCCGCCTCATCCAAGCCTATCAATGCTGTGTCCTTGGGTTTGACAGTTCCTTATCAAAATTAAGTGGTTTGAAATTTAAAAATGATTGGACCCCGCTTGTTTTAATTTAATTAAGCCGTTCTTTTCTAAGTAATCCGATTGCATTGAAAGTCGATACAATCCAAACAAAAACTGCTGATGTCACGCCGGGGAGATTACAACGTTGATGCTACGGGAGAATCCGCGGAGGTTGAGGTGGATGGGTCAACGGACGCCGAAGCAGCCGGAGGATCCATCTCATAAGGCGGGTACAATTTCGAGCACATCTCGATGAAAGATAGCATTTTCTCAGCTCGTGAGACAGAGCTCTATCCAAACGTACTCAGCAGGATAAGAATCAAATAGATCCTTAACCCTGTTGGTACCCCAGCATGTCCTCAGCGTACAGAAGCATGTACTCATGAGACTGGTATCACCAAAAGAAATTGCTGACCAAGACGAACTTGCATTTGCAATAACTCTTGGAGAACATTGGAATCACAGCTGAGAAAATCTAGCAATCATAGAGAAATCCAAGAAATTTGGTACCTGAAATGCCGAAGATGGACCGTTAAAGCGTACTCCTTTGTCCGTGCAGCAGAGCAAAATTCTCCCGACCTCCCTAGTGCAGCATCCACAGCGAAATGAAATGGCAGGGGGCAAAAAAGCATTGAGAACGCTTAATTAAATTAAAACAAGCGGGGTCCAATCATTTTTAAATTTCAAACCACTGATTTTTGATAAGGAGCTGTCAAACCCAAGGACACAGCATCGATAAGCTTGGATGAGGCGGGGCCGGGCGTGGCTAAGAAGAAAGAAGCGATAAGAGAGCAGCGGGGTTGCCATGGAGGAACCGGTGGGGTCGGAGCGGTCGGTGAGAACCTCTAGGAGAGAGAAGGACCAGAAACAAACCGCGATCGCCAAAATTTGGCGGCTAAAATCTACGGGCCGGATTCGCTTCATTAACCTATTTTTTAAACATGTCAAATATTAGTTTGAAAGTTTCAAATTTATACATGAAAACTAAATTTTTAAAAAATATTCTTGGAAAAAGTGTCCCATCCCTCCCCGGTCTCCCCTAAATACTTGCCAAAAGATTTCTTTCTTTAAACAGTTTTGGCATCAATGAAGTTACCATTTATATATTTTGTAAACACAATATAAATATTGAAACTTTGAAAAGGTGCAAGTAAACACCAGCACATTAAACAGATTGATCATCAATATTAAAGGTTCCTTGCTATGAAATGAAATTCAACAATCGATTTCACTCAGATCAGTTTTATGTCAGTAAGATATGGTGAATGCACCTTAAATAAATATTGTAATAGCGATATATAAAAGTATAAACTTGTAACAATCGAACGGCCGTACACAAAACGTGCCGGTAAAAAGTGAAGAAAGTACTAAATGAAAAAGACAAAACCAATTTATACTCACGAAGTCATTTTGTCTAATGTGGGCTATGATAGTATTTAATGCTAAGAAATGACCAGTATATTGAGTGAAAAATGTTTTCACAAAAATCTAGACGATTTGAAGCAAGCACAACAGCGAATGTAGTCAAATACAAAAACAAATGGCCGTGGCTATTGAACCGAGTACTCGGGAATATAACAAACAACACTATCGCGCCGACCATGGACAACAGCGCCACTTTAGGGGAACTAAAGTGGTCGGCGCTGAGCAATAAGGAAGTTGCATGTGTCAGATTTTCAAAAACAAACAAGTGTTCCGTATGGTTTTTTGTATGGTAAAATGAAATATCTAGTCAGTTTTTAAAAAAAAATGTACAGGTAATTAAATATTTTAATTTAAAAGTCGAGAAAAAAACACGTGACTGAAAACGTTTATTGTTTAAACTATAAGATGACGTCAACAATAATACCATCAACTCCATTGCTTTACAACAATGTTTAGTATAAGATGACGTCACATCCAAACTCTTGGCGTTTTCGCGCGCTTTTTAAAAGGGGATTTTGGTTAATTTTTTTGACAATCAAAAAATTTCTCGATCGGCCTCAAATTTTGGGTAGTTGCTTATTTTTGCAAGAGGAATCGATTAAAAAAATAAAAAAAAATCATGCAACTTCCTCATTGCGCCGACCATGACAACAGCGCCACTTTAAGGGAACTAAAGTGGTCGGTACTCACAATTCACAATTGCGCCGACCATGGACATCAGCGCTACTTTTTATGTGAACTAAAGTGGTCGGTGCGATAATAATAAGATAATAAGCACTGAGCGGCAATAAGCGACGAATTAAGTGCAGTTTCCGTTTTAGTGTTTTAGAGATTTTCTAACAATCATTAATTTAAAAAGTTTTAATATTTTCATTTCCTCGTCATGTCATAATAATTTTATATAAAAATTCAAAATAATAATTTAAACAACTCTTATGTTTTACGTTTTTTTGTTCTTATAAATAATATATAAATAAGTGATATTTGTTTTATATATATTTTTAATAAATATATTTAGTTTTTTTTAAATTTATTTTTTAAGAATTTCCTTTTTGGCGATAAATTATTTCTTTTAATTGGTGCCCTTAACTTTCGAGGCTTTTGAAGAGGTCATTTTAAAGTGGAATTGTCCTCAGGTAGTTATATAGTGGAAAACCGGTGGAATTAACCTTAACGCTTAATTAGGTAGCTAAAAGTTTAAAATTTTGAAATTGGAGATTTCCAAAGAAGTGAAAACAGTAAATATTTTTGCATATTTTCATCAGAATTTATTTAACTAAGAATAAAATATATTATAAATATATAAATTACAAAATATTTTTTTAATTTAAAATGTTAATATTATAATATAGGCTAAAGGTGGATATTTATTCCTATCACATAAAAATATTATTTTTGCAATTAAAAATGAAATAACTTCATGATTTTAAAGTTGAAAAAATCTTAAGTATGTCAAAACTAGTCTCAGCACCTGGAACAAATTGTAATACCCAATACATATTTTTTCAACTGTTTTCACTTAGGAATGGCCTAACTAACAACATATACCTTAATAGTAAGTGTTTTTGACTGGAGGAACCTATTTAAAGTTTCAGTAGAGACAGGAGTTCATTAATCAAAGCGAAGAGGCAAGGTTTAAGAATCAAACACATTTATTTTAAATACGAAGAAAGACGACACGACACTCCAGTACATAAACGAAGATGGAATGAAAACAAGAGGTTAACAGTTACAGTTACACAGAACAGCACTCACAGAAAAATACTCTTTACAGATAGAGGGCGCTCACCATACTTAACACTCCCCGCCGATGCATACTTGTATGCATCACTAATTAACACTGAGCCTCTAAATTAAACAATCTTTCAATTGGTCTTCTTAATATACCAGTAGCTACCTGTAATTCACATGATCTAATTTTACCATCCCTTCCAGGATACAAAGTCTTAATTCTACCTAACTTCCAATTACATCTTTTTACATTATCTTCCTTAATTAATACAACATCATTGACTTTAAATTGACCAGAATTATTTGGCATTTTAGTAAACATAACAGATCTCAACTCCACAAGATACTCATTATAAAACCTTTTCCAGAAATGATCCAACAATAACAATCTATGTTTCCATCTCTTAATTAATTCAGAATTAGAAGATTTAGGCACAACATTTGGTGACGGTAACACAGTTAATCTAGACCCAATTAAAAAATGACTTGGTGATAGAGGATCAGGTTCATTTACATTGTTATACAAATAAGTAATTGGCCGTGAGTTAATGACGGCTTCAATTTCAACCAACACTGTATATAATTCTTCAAAATTTAAAGAAGCTTTACCCAATATACGTTTTAAACAAGTTTTTACAGATCTTACAAGTCTTTCCCAAAAACCTCCCCACCAGGGAGCACCTTCAACAATAAACTTCCATGTGACACCACTGTTTACAAAATAAGAACAGACACTTTCATCACTACACAACCTATACAAACAACTTAATTCTTTATCAGCTCTTTTAAATGTTTTGGCATTGTCAGAATATATAATTTTACATACACCCCTACGTGAAATAAATCTACGAAAAGCTTGGATAAAGCACTCTGCACTCAAATTAGATATTAATTCTAAATGAATTCCTCTGGTAACTGCACAAGTAAACAAAGCTATATACACTTTAGAGCCATCTTTTAAAATTAATGGTCCTGCAAAATCGATGCCACTTACCTCAAATGGCTGGGATTTTTCAACTCGATCAGGAGGAAGGGGAGCAGAAATTTCCTGACCAGGACAAGCATTGACCCTTTTACAAAATCTACAACTATTTAATATTGATTTTACAAATCGTCTGGCTCTTAAAATCCAAAATTTGGCTCTTATTTGAACAAGAGTATCATTAACACCACTATGAAGAACTTTTTCATGATTATTTAGCACAATAAGACGAGAAAAATAATCATTAGGCAATATAATAGGATTTACAGCACCAACGTCCAAAGAAGATTTTACTAATCTGCTATTTACTCTTAACAAACCATTATCATCAATTTTAGGATTAAGACCATACAGTTTAGAATTCTTATCAATACACTTATTTAATTTCAAATCATTAATTTCTGATTTAAAGCACCTACCTTGTGATGATTTAATCCAATAATTCACAACATTAGAAATTTCACTAGTAGATATAGGACCTACAATTTTAACACTTGATTTTAAGTTATTAATAAACCTAAGCACATAAGCTGTTACACGAAGTAATTTCCCCAACGAGCTAAAGTTTTCAATGGGCAAAAGATCATCAATAGAGCTATTAGCAACAACACTAGTCACTACACTTTCCCCCTCCCTTTCACTATCAGCAATAGTAACTGTGTTTGAACACAGCTCCTCAGATGGCCAGTTATCATGGTGTTGGGCCAACCAAGATGGGCCATGGACCCATACATGGTCCTTAGCTAGTTTCTGGAGAGTCTCACCACGGGTAATTTTATCTGCGGGATTTTCTTTCCCAGGACAATGTCTCCACATTTCAGGAGAAGTGTGTAGCTGGATTTCAGTCACTCTATTCTTCACGAAAGTTTTCCACCGTCTCGGGGAACTGTGAATCCAATGCAACACAATGGCGCTATCACACCATAAATAAACGTCTGCTGTTGGAAAGTGAGTTTTTAGCAATTTCACCATTCGTGCACCTGCCACGGCAGCTAGAAGTTCTAGTCGCGGCAGAGTGAGTTTCTTGAGGGGGGCTACACGACCCTTGGCGATCACAAACGACGTCTGGAACGATTCAGATGTAGGAAACCGCACGTAAGCCACAGTTCCGTAAGCACTGGTTGAGGCATCACAAAAGACGTGCAGCTGCAGTTGTTGAGGCATTTCTTTGGAATTTGCGAAAAGCCAACGAGGGATACTAATATCACCTAAGAAGCACAGTTGCTTGCACCACTGGTTCCACTCCTCTTGAATGGACTTGGGAATAGGTGCATCCCAATCCACACCGTCCAGCCATAGCTTCTGGAACATGATTTTGGCCAGAATAGAAAAAGGGGCAAGTACTCCCAATGGGTCGAATAACTTGGACGATGTTTGAAGCAAAGTTCTTTTGGTAGTCGCTTTCGTCGAAGGAGAATTTGGAACACCATCAGAGGAGAAAGTAAAGACGTCATCTGTTGCAATCCATTTAATTCCAAGTACTTTAGAGTCCTTTTCTGGAGATTCAATTTGGACGACATCGTTTTCTGTTTTGAACTCTTTTCTGAGGACTTCCGAATTTGAGTTCCATTTGGTGAGGTGAAACGATGCTTCACTCAGGATGAACTTAGCTTCATGGTAGGTTTCACGAGCTTCTTCTTCTGTATCCACTGAACATATGAAGTCATCAACATATAGGTAATTCTTCAATAACTCAACAGTTCTAGGGTATTCATCTTGGAACTTTTCTAAATGACGTCGGATGCATGCATTTAAGAGAAATGGGCTTGGCTTGGCTCCAAAAATCAATCGGCAAAATCTGTAAACAACCAGGTTTGGGGTCTTCAAATCTGAGTCTTCATCAATCCATAAAAACCGTAAGGCATCTCGATCTTTAGGAATAATTCCCACTTGCAAAAAAGCTTTCTTTATGTCAGATGTCAAACAGATACGATGAATTCTAAAGTTCAGGAGTATCTTCAAAAGCTCAGGTAACAAATTTGGTCCATCCAAAAGGCAATCGTTAAGCGATGACTCATTCTTCTCTCTCGAACTGCAATCGTAAACAACTCGCAAGCGAGTAGAAACCGATGATGGTCGAATGACTGCTCTATGAGGAATGTAATATTCTCTTTCTCCGGGCTCAGCTTGCAGATCAACCTTCTCAATAATTTTTTCTTTTATCTGTTCATCCATCACTTCTTTATAGCTTCGGAAAAATTCGGGTTTCTTCTCAAAACACTTCAGGAGTTTGAAGAGACGCTGTTCAGCATTTCGATAATTATCATTCAACACCACTTCTTCATTCTTCCAGGGTAGTGCAATCTCGTATCTTTTTCCGTTTTGAATGACAGATGTTTCGAAGAGCTGTTGGGCTTTCTTGCTTTCTTCTTCATCGGACACGCTCTGGATTCCAAAGTTCTCCACTTCCCAAAAGGACTTGATGCTCTGATTCAAATCTCTATCTTCAACAGCCAGATGAGATACAACAGAAGTGGTCTCCCTTTCGTCAGACTTTGAACACGGATCTTCCAGCTCAGAAAAACAGCCGGACAAGCAATATCCGAAGAGAGTTTCTTGGGCAACAGCATTGGCAGTTATTCTTTCCACTCGGTCTGCGAGCACTTTCCACATGTAGTCCGCTCCCAATAACACGCCAACGCCAGCTTCGTCGAAGGTCGCCGAATCGAACGGAAACGGTTGAATATCAGTCAGCAAGACGCCGCGCTCCAACAGTTTTTTTCTTATTTCCTTATCGGGAATTTTTATTTCTGCAGATGTTATGACAGGGACTTCCATCAAATCAAGAGTAATGCACTTTTCAGGATCATTAACATTTCGAAGCTTCAATTCTACTATCTTGTTTCGACATTTCCGGCCTTTTTTCTCACCAAAAGTGTGAATATTGAGCTCTTTTTCTCCTTTAACTGGCAAGTTTAATTTTCTAGATATATCTTGTCGGATTGCACTAACTTGGCTTCCACCATCAATAAGAATTTTCACATAAATATTTTTCTTAGGGCCTTCGGCTAAAGCATTAACAGTCTGTAAAATAATATCAGATCCAGATTTAGATGAAGAATATTGACTCACTTCTAATGTTTCCTTAACTTCTGGTTTTTCTGGGACTTGTTTTAAGCAAATAGATACATTATGTAATCCAGAACATTTTTTACACATGAATTTTCTATTTTTGCACTGAGAGGAAATATGTCTTGAACCAAAACAAATAAAGCAACGTCCCTTATCCTTTAAAACTTGACGTTTTTCATCAATATTTAAAACAGTACAATAGAATTTGCTGTGTTCTTGTTCACAAAAGATGCATGAAATTGGGTTGTTACTCACAGTGGATAATGCTGATGCAGTTCCAGGTCTACTTCTGAAGGGATTATTTGGTTTTCCTCGATTCTCGTACTTGACTTGTTCTGGTTGGGGAGTTTTTCTATCTTTAAACAGGCTTGCTGCTTCACGACAGCTTATTTCTTTCTTCAAGTACTCCAGAAGTTCGTCTATGTCGTATTCTTCACTTTCAAATTTTCTATGACGATTAAATTCGATGGTCATCTCTTCTGGAATTTTCTGTAAAATGATGGGGCACAGCACATTTCCGCATTTCACTTTCAGGGAATTCAAACTTCTAATTTGAATTTCACATTCATCGTAGAGTTTTCTTAGTCCTTTTACGTTTGAGATGAATTTGACAGGTTCAATGGCCAGTAATTTGTTGATATGGCAGCCAATAACAATATTCGGCTTACCGTATCTGGAATTCAGGATCTCAATTGAGGAATCGTAGTTTTCATCGCTGATTGCGAATCCTGTAATAGACGAAAGGGCAGTCCCTCCTAGCAAGGATCTCAAGTACGCAAATTTTTCGGTCTTTTTCAAGTCAGCATTCTTGTGAATTGTGTTTTCGTACTGATTCCAAAAGTCAAGCCACTTGCAGGAGTCCCCGTAAAAAGTTTCGATTTGCAAGCGCGGCAAATTCATCACTTTCGGTTCGTTAGCGGTTTTCACAACAATAACTTCTTTTTCTTCGTTTGAGCTTTTTTCTTGAATGGGTCTTTCAGCTTTGGACAAATATCTTCTTATTCTTCCCATCCAGATCACAATCTTTTTTTGAAATTCTTGACTTTCGGTTACTTCTTCTTCGAGTTCAGCATCCGTTATGGAGTTCTCAATCTTTTCGTCAAGGGATTTTAATTCCTTCATTTTCGACTCCAGCTGCTCTTTAAAGTCTTCCAGACTTTCCATTTTTTCATTATCAGGCAAAGTGGCATCGCTGTAGAGAAGTTCAGTTTCAGTCAAGAGTTCGTTCGTCAATTTTCGAACAACGATTCTCTTCTTGCTCGCCTTCGCGGTTTCGTTTTTCTTTTTCGACTCCATGCCTTCAAATTTTTATCAAGCCAAGGTCACTGGCTCCCGGGTTTCGGCACCATAAAGTTTTAGTAGAGACAGGAGTTCATTAATCAAAGCGAAGAGGCAAGGTTTAAGAATCAAACACATTTATTTTAAATACGAAGAAAGACGACACGACACTCCAGTACATAAACGAAGATGGAGGAAACGGCTGCGTACCGCGAATTTCCGACGCCAAAGCTAACAAGTACTTTTTACTTGGCGACGGACGGTGGCGACGGCTAACAAGTAAATTCATGCTGCTTTTTGCTTAGGGTTATAGTTTGAATAAAGATCGAGTGGATCGAATGATATTGAATTGAGTTTGTTTATTTACTATTTGGTGGGTTTGGTGTTAGGTTATTGCGGGTTATTGGGCAAAAGTTTATATATGACAAGGTATTTTTCGATGATCATCATTTCTCTTTATTTCGTGTACTTATATTTCTGAATTCTGGTATTCCTAATTATTTTTATGTTTTGTATATAATATTTTAAAGGTTCAAAGTAGATTAAAGGATGTAATATTTTAGTTATTAGATTGGATTTATCATGCATCTTAATTTAAATTAAATGCATATTTGACTGTTACTAAGGAAACTGCCTGACCCTTCCTTTAATTTTTGTTGTACAAAATGCTGCAGTGTCTAGATTCCAAAAATTCATTGTTCTACATGAATACTTAACCTATCATTCAAATTTTCCTTGTGAAGTCAAAATGCTTGACATTTTTTTGCTAGTTCAATTTTTTTGTAAAATTTATTTTTGGTTGAATTTTGAAATTATTTATGCAGCAAGAAATAAGATTTTTGAATAATAATTTTGACTCGGTCCCATTTTGAAAGACTTGCTTTGCGAAAGACTTGCTTTTCACCTATGTATAATAACTATTCAAAAGAGTTTACATTCTTTTATCCTCAAAGAATAAAATTTTGAGCTTCATAATGAATTTATTATTACTTTAATGTTAGCTTAGAAATTTTACTTAAATATCATTAGAGTTGGCTCAAGCATCCCTTCACCATTGGCATAGATTATGTAACCTCCTCATGAAAAATACTCCAAATTAAAATAATTTTCTGTTAGAGAAAAAAAATATCAAACTTTTAAGCATAATACATATATTCTTTTTTGCTGTAAAAAAGTTTTAAAAATTAAACTGCAAAAGTGTCTCAATTATTCTCTCATATTGACAATTCTCTGTCAATTTGTATACCATCCTAAATTAAGTAGAATTAGTGAGATCCATGTCAAACCTGTATCTTCTCCTGATGAGTTTCTTCAAAAATTTCCAAAATTCAAGTTAATAAACCTTAAAATTTTTAATGATTTGTTAAAGCTTTTAATTGTTAAAAAATTGTCATCTTGTAATGGCTAGCACAAAATCCTTACATGGTCAACCTGGTAGAAGCAGATAGTTTAATATCAAACCTTCAGGAAAATAAAAAATGACATATGGGTTAATCCAGATACACTCTCTAAAATTCGAATAAAAATTTAGAGATTGTAGGGGAGACCGGGGATGGATGGGACACTGGGTAGGATGGGATGGGACACCTTCAATAAATCTTAAAATTATGAATAAAATTAGTTTTTGAGTGTTCCACCTGGTTTGGTCCATACTTGTTGCTGGTTACTATTTTAGTTGCAAGCTCCTACAAGTTTCTGAATGAAAAAGATGGTTTCACTAAAGCAAAAGTAACTAAGTATTACACTTTTCAAAGTGAATTTTCAATCTGATTCTCGGTTGTTTTCTTAATGGTTTATATTGTTTTCTAAACAGAATAATGTATTCTTTATGAATATATAGTTGAGTTAAGCCTGAAACCTACAGTTCTTTTGAAAGAACCTATTTTTTAAAACTGTTGCTACCGGGGTGGGATGGGACACCATGATTTGGGGTGGGATGGGACATGCCCAATTCCTCTCAATACCTAAATAAAAGCTATTGCATACAATACTTTAATTTAATTATTATAATAAGATTTTTCTCTGTTGTGATGAGTGTGAAATTTGCATTTTTAAGGTTATTTACTACATAAACTATGATCAATGTAGGCAATTAACTTGTTAATTGCTAATATGCAACAAAGTTTAATAAAACTAACTGTTTCTTACAGTGTTTTAAAATATTTTTGTTGATTTTTTTCTAGGTGCTTTTATGCATTTCATCTGTTTTTCAGCGTTGGTTTATTTTCTAGTATTTTCCCTGCCGACTTTTTAATGCTCTTACTTTCAGATTCATTTAAAAACTTCCGTAGCAAAATTTGGAGTTTCACAGACAATTTTTTCTTTGGTAGTATGTCTCAAAAAATTATTATTTTAACTTTAAATCTAAGATAAAGTACCACTCATTTGAATTTTGGTATTTGTTTTTTTTAAACTGTGCTGTGCAGCCATCGGGAAAAAATATTATTTTAAGTTGAGGAAACTGATTTGTAGTAAAGGTATATAAAATATGCTTTCATGTATGGACGAGCTTTGCTCTTTTGGTACTACACAACTATTTTTCTGGTTTTTTTTGTAAGTTTTCTCTAAGTGTGTTCTATGTGTTCTTGTTGTTGTGTCTTTGTTCTATGTGTGTTCTTGTTGTATTTGTGTGTTAATAAAGATTTGATTGATTGTTAATAAAGAACTGAACTGATGTCAAATTTTGATGCAATTAATTACTGATTACTGCAGCATGTAAAAATGTGATTTTAGAATGAGTCTAGTAAGCACTCAAAAAAATCCACCATAATATTCATCACTGAAAAATTTTACAGTTGGGGTAATTATGCTTACTGGTAAAAAAAAATGTGAGTGAAAGAAAGTAATTATTTCTTTTAAATTTTTGTTCTTATGCACATTTATTGTCATAAACAAAATCAATAAATATTCCTTTTTATAGATCTATCAAACGTTAAAGCAAACTGCTACCCACATACTCTTTTTTAAAATAATTAAAAAAAATTGTAGCCATGACTGTCTTAATTTAAAAAGAAACTAATAGGGTCAACCGCCCAGTGAATGAACACTTAGCATTTGGGTTTGTGATTTTCCCACTTCAAAAATTTTTTTCATGGCTTTTTCTCGGTCGATTTTTAAAACAAGGCATGTTTCCATACTAGCTTTTTCTTGGCAATATGATCAAAGTGTTTCCAGATCTCAAACATCAATAGTTTTGAAGGAATCTTAATTTGAGTGAAAAAAGGGCGATAGACCCAGTAAATGAACAAAGTTTGCCCTAAATGTGAACAGTGTCTTCCAGTGAATGAACACTGAAAATTACCATGCCTTTTTTCAATTGATTAGCCTGGGTTACATAAAATAGAAAATGTCTTACTAAGAACTCTAAAATTTCTTCATTGAATACAAATACACACAAAAACGGTACTTAAGGATTAGGCGGGCGCAAATCTTGCTATTAGCTATAGCTACTTTATAAAACTATCCTGGAAAAAACTTTCTGTTTTAAAAAATAATAGAAGTTTCAATATTTATTTAGGGTACAATTCGTGTGAATAAGTAAACATTTTCTATTTTTAAAATAATTTTTAAGTTGGCATGGTAGCTACCAGTAACTGACATACCGGGAAAATTTTGAGAACCAATAACTAACATGTCCTGTATCAATAACTGGCGCATTGAAATACCTTTAATAAAAAAGATTTAAGTTATTTTTATTACATTTATGCTAATTAATAGCTGCTGAGGCAAAGAAAACAAAATGTTAAACTTAAAAATCCAATAATGAGAACTTTTCAGAACATTCTTTTTGATAAAATCTATTTCGCTGTTTTGCTTTGTCAAACTTTAATATCCATTGTGTCGAAATATTTTTGATTAGATTTAGACAAAAAGATTCACAGTTGAAAAACATAGGTATGCATAAAAATATAGAATAGAACCAAACAAATTACCTTCAATAATGATTCATTGAACTGCAGTCTATTTAGCTTGTTTTGTGTTTTGATTCGGAAATATTTTTTTTAAATCGTCGGTCATTTAATTAAAATCTTTGTTTGTAGTTTTATTTGCATTTTTTAAAAAAGCTGGTGAATATATTTACACTTATTATTATTTCAGCAGTAATGACACCGATTTGTTAAAATTAGACGCAGAAGAAAATATATTTCATTAATTTTTTTCAGCATTAAGCTGACATCCAAAAATGTTTTACACTAAATGCGAATTCTCAATTTATTACACTTAAAAACCTTAAGTGGAAAATTAATATTGCATAAAGTTAAAGATAAATGTCTAAAATATTAAGAGAGACCACCATTTATTTCAAGCTCACTAGTTTACTCTTTCCAGTATGTGAACATTTGCACTTTCTAATCAATATACCCCGTTCATTTACTGGAAGGACATAATTTTGATCATTGCGCATTTTACATAGTTTAGCTTACATCATTATGAATAAATTAAAACCAGAATTATGAGGTTTTACGAAAAATGCATTTTTCCCAGTGAATGAACACCTGTTCATTTACTGGGAAATCTCAGTTTGCACTCCCAGTAAGTGAACACCCCCTTATCTATCGCAATTTTAAAAGTACAGCTTTCTGAATTATGACATATCAAAGAATATGTCTTAAACAGTTGATAAAAAACAACAACGATCATAATAAACGCAATTATAAGGTAGAAAAATATGAATGAATCAAGTCAAATCTTAACTTACCGGAGACTTTTTCATGAGCCTGAAGCTCGAGTGACAATAAATAAATTTTCCCAGTCTGAAATCGGAATATATGGTTAAATCAACGATTGCCTGTCCTCTAGGAGGTCTTCCTGCAACTACTAAAATTCAGTGATGGTCTATAGCGAGTTCAAATATCTTAATATTTGAGATAATACGACCATGTGTTCATTCACTGGGAGTGTTCATTCACTGGGCAACCCACCCTATTATTTTATAGGTATTCAAACTGCAACAATCAGAAACAACCTACATTTCATGAAAGAATATTGCATAAGAAATCATAAAAGGTGGTGTCTAACAGAAAATTATTTCTGAAGTAATTAAATGACCTGAATAAAATTCAAAAACAAGATAGAAATCTAAAAATCGATTAAAAAACTATTCAAGTGATTCTAATAGGACATACGAACACAAAAAGTAATTTGTTTTGTGAAAAAAATCCAATGTCTGTCTTAATGACTGTTCCATAAAACTTTTTTTCAATTTGTCTTCTCATTTTTCACTTTTGTGCTGTGAACCAAGCAGAAATATAACTTAATTGTCGGTTTTAGTGGTTTTTACATTTTTTTCAGCTGAAAATTCATACCTTTAATAAAGAGAATAAATCTATCAACTTTTATACAATATTTTTAATATTAGTGATTAGTAAATTAGTGGATTTTATGCTAGACATCCGTATAGAACAGCAATTAAAACTAATTTTTCACACAAAAACGTAACTTTTTAGCTTCGAAGCGCATGTGTACACTCTTATGTATTTTTTATACCAAAATATTACCCATAGTGCAAGAAAAATGTACGGAAAAGCTTCGCGTACGTAATAAACATGTCAATTTTTTCTTATTAAAATCTATAAAACTAGGGGGCTGTCGCCCCCTGCTCGCTATCGCTCGCCAACCCCCGGGAATTGCTGACGCAGTTCCTCTAGTTCTCGCTCGCCATATGCTGGTACAGCCATGGGCGGATTTATTGGGGTGCAACGCGCACCTCTAACTTTTTGAGAAAATTCCATTTTTATAGGGGAAATCATGTTTTCAAAGTCTTCAGGGGTAGTTTGCACCCCCAAGTTTTCCAGTACGTACCCCCAGTGTTCAGCATCTAAATCCGCCCATGGGTACAGCCTAGCTGAGATTCATTCAGAACTAAATTTATTGGTGAAAATAGAGTTTTATAAATAGTAATATGCTGCAGGGAAACATTAAATTCAGTGTATGAAAAATATGTATCAGTGTTTATAAAATTTATGGGTACCTTTGCATTAGCCAAGAAAACCACCATAAGCAGTATAATATAAGTACTATTAACATTATTGATATATTGATGATTAACATTATTGATATATTATTAATATAAGTTTTATTAACATGCATATAAAAATAATATAACATTCAATTAATAAAATAGTAACATTTAATCCCTCTTATTATATTTGAACAGCTAATAATATCATTAGAGACTGAAATCTGAAAAAAATCTAATTCAAAAAAATTACTCATTTTGTAAACAAAATTATTGTTGCCAACCGATTAAAAGAAATACAACGAAATCTGGGAGTTACGTAAGAGATTTATATATATAGATGTTACCCAGTCGTCCAAGTAAGGGTAATAAAAACGAAAAAAACCGTCCACTATCATAAAAATGTTCATAATTATTGAGTAGAAACCTAGTTCAATCATTTTATTTGAATTAATTGAAAATTATGTGCTTTTTGGAAACACCCCTAAAAACTTCACCCCAAACGCGAATGTTCCCAAATGGGAACATCCTCAAAATCCTACTTGGAATTTTTTTTCAGCCAAAAATAACAAGAATGGTTTTAGTAATGATGAACAGTAGCGGATTTCTAAATAGGCTAGCTAGGCTATAGCCTACGGCGGCAAATTTTAGTAGGCGGCAAATTTTTGAAGGGAGAATTTTTTTCTGAATAAAAAAGGAGAAGAAAAAGGAAACACTAAAAATAAGCTCTGGAAAGACGGAGAACGTCCTTCCAGAAAAGCAATTCTGTGGTTTACAAGGAACTGTTTTCTGTTACCCAAAGGGTATCAAAATGAGCTAAAATACTTACTTTAGGGGCAATTTTCCAGAAAATTTCTGGGGGGGGAACCCCCGATCCCCCCTCTCAAATTTTGTGTCTGTTCTACAGAGTTTTCCCTTGAAAATTAGGCCACCTACAAGAAACTTTTTCCCTTTTGGGACTCTCTCCATAGAATTTGAAAAGTAGATAAACACAAGTTTGGGGGAAATTTCCAAAATCATTTTCTGGGGGAGGACCTCCCCGGCCCTTGTTGACGTTTTATACAAATTATTCCCCTAGAAAATTCTGTGGTTTTCAAGGAACTGAAGGGTCTCAAAATGATCTGAAACACTACTTTAAGAGGCAAGTTTTCAAAATTTTTCTGGGAGTGACCCCCCTATTTTTATTTCGAGCTCACATTGTAAAATTGTAACATTTCGTGTAAAATGTTACTCTTAAGTTATCAAACACTTCAGGTATAAATACACTCGGGACATTAAGATGCTCAGTCAGATCGCCCCTCACTAGCGGATCCAGGGGGCTAGGGGGCTTAAGCCCCCTCCCAAATGAAAAGTCTTATGGCATTTTATGCACCAAAATGAGTAAAAACCCTGTTATTTTAAAGTCAAATATTCAAGCATTTTCTGGGGGAGGATTCCCAGACCCCCTTATTGGTACCTGTAACTCTATTATTACAACTTTATTTTATATTAAGTTCTTACAAATTCTACCAAAAAATATTTATCCGACCGAAACTTGGATGAGGCGTTCTAAAACTAGTTAAAAAAGTGGGTTTTTAACATAAATTTCCAAACATTTTCTGGGGGAGGACCCCCAGACACCCCTTTTAGAAGTCTTTCCCATATTAAGATCATAAAGAAGATTAAATTGAATTATGAAAATTCATAGCCCCCCAAAAAACAAATCCTGGATCCACCTCTGTCGCCCCCCCCAAAAAAATAAGGAACCAAAATTCACGTCACGCCGTGTATACCAAACCTACTTAAAATCTTTGCCCCCAAAAACAAAAACTTAAATGACGCCCGTTTAGTTTTGTAAGAGGTATTGCATATAGGCGGCAAATTTTGGTTCAGCCTATAGGCGGCACATTTGGAAATCCGCCACTGATGATGAAACATGCCATTTAAGCCAAAAATCAGAACCTTTAATTCGAAATTTGAATTGCGGAATTCAAAAGGTTAAATAAGTAAATTTCATTGAACAAAAAATATTCTTTAAAGTATTGGAAGCAAGTTTTACTGGTAGAAAATACGCATACAATTAAAAGAGGAGTCTAAATTCTTTTCATATAGTTGTTGAAAGCAAAGGTAATAAATACCAAATAGTGTTAAACTGAAGGACCTTTAAACTTGACATTTAGCTAATTTTGATAGAACTTTGTAAAATTAGGAGACTATATTCTTAAAAGAAAGGTATCAAATTAGAATAATCTGTTGAGAAAATATTTGAAATAATTGTTTAATATTAATTTTACAGATAATAATGTAGCGGGAGAATATTCTCAAAGAAAACTAAACTACTCAGTATATTATAATTTTAAGTGCATCTAATCAATTTTTTTCATGAGAATATTCTCATTATAATTCTACAAAATCATTTCCAGAAAAACACTTCTATATACATAATAGGGAATGCAACGCACTTGTGGAAATTCAAGATTTTGACTGTTGGAAATATTGATGGGGTTATAAAACGCATTTCTTCAAAATTTTAGATTTTTTCGATCGTTAGTTTTTTTTAATTAATTTTCAAAATTTACGCTCGCTAGAATTGGAAGTGTGGCCAACGTGAAGTCACTGCTGCTTTCGCCCGCATCTTCAACAAAGGATTTAACCATCGCATTCGTACTGTGTCAGTGGGTCGTACCGAAGACAGTTTTGAGTTTTGACGTCCTATAACTCTTAATTTTCCGAAATTTTTCGACATGTGTAGAAATTTTTGACCATACAGAGTGACAGTTAAAAAGAAAGAGCTTATGACTTTCAAAAGGTGAAGGGCACGCAAATGTTTTACAGAAATTTTACAATAATATCTCCAATGAAGTGGTTCCCAACCCTTTTTCTCTTGAAAATTCCGTATAAAATGTAAAAGAAGGCGATGACCCCCTTGTGTATTCATTTTTTAAGTTATTTTCTTATTGGATTAAATGAAACAATGTTGATTAACCCTTATCAATAGAGCTAAATCACTAATTTATACTTCGTAAAATTGGTTAACCCATTAAAGGCCAAGCATAGAAACTTTTTTAAATGTTGCATTTTTTTTATTGAAATATGCTTAAATTACGTTCATTAAGACATGAAATCAGTTTCGTGCAAAAAAATAATATTTTATTTACAAAATAAAATGTTGCGTTTTCTCAACTTTGGCCGAATCAATGAAAAAATTTCAAGGATGAACAATTTTATTACAATTCAGTTTTTACTCATTTTTATGAAAATTATCAAAGCATTTGGGGTGCAAATGGACTTGGCATTTAGCACACATATACACAGTATTGTTTTTGCAGTGTCTGCATCGTCTACGTGTTTTTTCTTCTTGCCTAATTACGGTATGCTCTACTGAATCCCTCCTTATTTCTTTGGGTAAGATCAAAGAGAACGGTCAGATCAAATTGATAAGATAGAAGGGAACATTCTAGACCCCCTACTGTTCGAGGGGGTTGAGGGGTTTTTGTTCATACTGACCACATGTGGCTTGAAGAGCTTGTACTCGTCACTTGAGAACCATAAAACTGAACCCTTCAAAGAAGGGGCGTGGGAAACAGTGGTGAAGATTTGCAAGTCATAAAACTGCCATGGGCTTTCTATTGAAACGTCGCCGCTTCATTAGTTTACCCCGTGAAATTCAATCACCCCGTTTGCAGTTCCAGGAAATTTTGTTTACACAGCTGTCCTGGACCACGGTACCTATGATATTTCTGAGTAGAGGTCAATGAGGTGTATTGTAGGAAGAACTTCAGAACATACCGTGGAAGCACAAGCTATATTTAAATATTTAAATTTTCTTTTTTAAGGTAGAAAATTTTTTTTTGAACACCTCAGAGAGTCAAATAGATCATTTCATATGAAATCATTGCATTTATAAAGGAAACTATAGGAAAATGTTTGATTTTAGGATGGTATATTGCGAAAAAAACTGGAGATAAGCAAGCGAAATAAAAAGTTTGAGGACTTATAAAAGGGACGAAAATCACTCAGGGACGAATATTTTTGTACTTTTCTACATCAAATGTTACCGTACTTAAATTTTAGGTAGTAAACAAAATTGATGTTTTTAGCCGATTTTACATGGATTCGGCCAAAGTTGCGAAAACGCAACATTAAATGAATCGTCAGTTTGAAGAAGGGAATAAGTCCAAAAAATGACAAATTGACTTTTTGTGCTCAAAACAATCTCTAAGCTTTGCTCTACACATGGGTGAAAAGAGGGGAACAATAACTAACCCCTATAGGGAGATATCGCCCCTTGAAGTTGTGAAATCGATGTCCATTCATTGTATTTTTTAAGCTAATTTGGAATTAAAGTTAATTTTTCTTTCCCCTCATATTCTTTGTGCTGTAAACTAAGTTAAAATAAAATTTTCTCTTAATTTCAATGTTTTTCAAACTTTTTTTTATGTAGGGAATGTTTGACTCCATTCATATTCACTCACTCCATTGATACTGCTTTAATAACCCAGTTTCACGATAGTTTTGAATTTCATTTGTCTTATTCTTTTTATTTAACCCTTTTGTGGTGTAAACTAAGGAGAAATATAATTTAAATGTGATTTTAAGGGTTTTTAAAGATTTTTTCATCAGAAAAATTTCATAAGGTGGAAGAAGGGAATAAGTCCATCAACTTATTTTGGCTGTAAAATATTTTTGAATACAGTTATATTTGTTTTGATGATTGCTCTGTATTCTAAATAGGGTTCTGAACTTCCAGTAAAAATTTGGCGGTTATACAATGAAAATTCTATTACTTATACAGTTTTTTTCGATTTTCTCAAAACTTGATTTTTGGACTTATTCCCTTCTTCAAACTGACGATTCAAATTTAGATGAAAATTTTAAAGTTTATTTAAAACAATTGTTTTACTTTTATTTTATTTATAGAACTAATAACCTTAGTCCATTATAAAAACGTGAGATTGATTTTAGTGGAATAATTATACATTTTCATAAATGGGACTTAGTCAATAAACGTTTCAAGTTAGAAAATCGGCGTATTTTGAAAATTTCTCAAAAAATAATGGTTACTTAAATTTAATTGCAAATATTTTTTTATGTCTTCAGAAACCTTAAAAATAGCCTAAAAATAAAATTGGAGAAAAATATGCGTCACAGTATTAATAAAAAATACTTATTGAAATGTTGCGTTTTCGCATCTTTGGCCGAAGGCTTAGGAAAAGAATGCTAGGACATCTAGTCGTTCTCATTCGGACTCTCTAGTTCCAGGAACTATGCAGCAAACACAGTTGCGCGTGCATACACACACACCCGGAGGTCACCCTCCAGCAGAGAGCTTACACTCTGGACAGGAAATTACTCCTGTTCGCCATGCCCTCCCCTATGGTGTGCTTATCTCTCAATCCCTAAATGCGTACTTGAGAGTAGCATAACATCAGACACAAAAAAAATTTTAACTTGAAAAGTTTAAATTCTTTGAAAAAAAAAGAAAACAAATTAACTTGTTTTAAAATTAAATAATTTTTTTTCCTGAAACTTAAATAAAAAAATTAATGAAGCATTTTTTTTAGCCTAGTCAAAATATCGGGCCGACGCCACTGCTTCCTTGTTATGTCGAAAACTTCAATTTTTACTCGTATCTTAGACTTCGTTACATCGAGAGTATACTGTATTTGTTATGGAAGATCTTAGATTTTAAATGTAAAAGACTATTAACTATATCTTATTATAGACGTTCGATATTGAATATTGATTTATCTATTCTAGGAGGAACTCGACCAATGGCAATACTTCTATGGGCCTTGCAAAATAAAAATCCAACCAACCAAGGGCAAGTGAATAGTTCTTGATCATTGATTTTATGACATCGTTTACAAGCACTTTTCGGTCATGAAAACATTCAAGAAAGCAATGAAATGCAAATATGTTTTAGTATACTACTTGTGTGAGGAAAAGAAATTGTATGTGAATTCGTCTCTACTTGATTGTTTTATTTTTAAAGATCCAACAATTAAAGTTTCTGTTCTTTATGTACCTATTAAATAGAAAAGTAACCTTAATAAAAAGTTTCCTTACATATTTGTTATTTTCTTTTTCTTATATTTTTGTGAATTATTTCGACAATACTAATTTAAAAGTTTATGTTATCTAAACCATATTAAACAGAAATTTAATTAATTGATGTTTCCACAGAACTTAAAAGTTCATTATTAAAATGTATATACTATGTACAAAAAAAGCTATAAAATCAGAGTAAATGCTATTGTTGACATTTATATTTTCAATTCTGGGTCTCGTCTCGTCTCGTCTTCAATAGAAAGAAGACTAACAAGAAAAGGTTTGTTCACACATATAATATGATGTGGAAAATTGCAATAGTATATTAATTGCTTTTCTTTGAATATTTAGATAGTCCTTTTTAACGGTCATTGTCCATTTAAACCACGGCCTTACCCCCAACCCCGACCCCCCACTGTATCTTAAAACAACATTGCAACATCTGGTTTACCAAGCAAAGGAGTGCCGCACTTCCTTCTTTTTGTTATCCGGACTGGAGACCGGCGATCCTACATAACTACAAACGACCCCATCCCCTATTGGGGGAGAGATACCATATGGGCTTGGAATTTTGTGAGAAAAGTCCGTTTTCGGGAATCGAGAGGTTTTCGAGGTTCCGCGAGAAATTCGAAGGAAAAAAAGAAAAAAAATGTGTTTCAAATTTCTCGGAACCCTTGAGGAGCCTCGCGGAACCCCGGTCAAGCTATCAAAACAAGCAAGCAAAGATGAAATACATTCATAGGCTTAGTTATATGGTTATATCAACAACATATTAAAAAAAGTGATATTAGAATATAAGCCGAATATGGTGGCGATTGAAGAAACGTTTGTTAATACTAATAGCGTAAATTCGTTAAAGCTTGGCCATGCTAGACTAGAGGAGTCGCTTTGATACGCTGTGATAGAGCTGATGAAACGCTGTGATAGTAGAGGGTAGAGGGAGGGAGGGGTCGAAAATTTGACGGAACTAGACGGACGTTTTCCAAAAGTTTAGAACTGTTTTTTCAACCTAACACCTAGTAGAATTATTTTTCATACTTGAAAATCATACCACAAGATCTTCAACTAGTGGGAATACAGGGCCCGAGAAAAAATTTTCCCTACCAATAATTTCCCTACCAATTTAAAAGCTTCAAAATTAGTATATTACTTAGATCCTGTTCAAAAACATTCAGACCATTCAGCACAAAAATATCTGTGTCGAATAATTAATAGTTTGAATACTTTAGAAAACACTAAATCTTGGAAGTTAGTTTATCCACTGCATGTATTGCAAGAGGACACATCTAGTTGCGGGGTGCATTTATGTTACTACGCCCATCAAATAGTATCTAACTGCCTCTAACCTTCAGCAAACTTTTGATACTTTCTCATTTAGGAAATATATATATAAAATAGTTACAAACAAGACTTCCTTTAAAATATTGGATAAAAACAATTATGAGGAGTTTTTGAAATCTGATGCCATCAATTTCTTAAAGTTTAAACAAATGGATGTAAGTAATGTATCAGAAATAATCACTAAAGTGAATGGGATGGATATCCCTAATTACATGTTGAAATCTCTGGACCTGAACATAACCAATGAGGAAGAAAATTTATTGATAGAGGCTTCAGCATCTTTTAGACTAGGTTGGCTGTATGACGTAATTGTCAATTCATTCATTTACAAAATTACCCAAAAGTCTAACAGTTTTACTTTTGTAGAGTCTTATTATGTTTATTCTCTTGGTAGAAAAAGTAGCAAGTTATCTGACAGTATAAAAAATGCTGGCAAAAAAAATATACTTTTACCAGTTCTCATAGATAGTCATTGGATTCTTTTATTTGTTGATGTCAAAAATCACATATTTAATGTTTTGGACCCAATTCAAAATCATCCAAACCAAAATTGCATGAGTGTAATTAAAAACTTGGGGGCTGTACTTGATTCCCTTTGGTTATCAAATCAAATTTGGAAAGTGTTTTCACCCGCTCATAAGTTACAAAATGATAATGTGAACTTTGGGGTTTTTGTATGTCATTATGCATATCAAATTGTTAAGAGTAAATCCTTAAATGAAGAATTTGATGTAATAACTTTTAGAAATTTTATATATAATCGCATTTTAAGTTAAATGCTGAATAATATCTTATTTTATAATAAAATTCAATGTGAGTAAATAAATTATAAATATGTGTATATATGTGAATGTGTTTTTTTCTTCAAATCTACAGTTTTCTTCCAATCTGCGCCAAACTTGGTACACATGAGTAAAAAAATCTAAGGAAAATCATTGGTTAATGTTTCAGAATTCTGCATATACCCCAAGGCTGCAGAAATACATAATGAAATTTTTTTTGTTCCAACTAGATTAAAGTCTATTTAAAAATTTACGTTAATTAAATTATTAATTAAAAGTACTAATGTTTTAACTTAAGGAATATCGGATCCAGCAAAGTTTGAATGACGTGACTAACCGGAAACAACACATCGTTGATTTGATTTTTCCTTGTCTAATATTTTAAATTCTTAAGTTTTAAATAGTTATTAATTTCTATTAAAGTTTAATTAAATTTTTCTTATTTTGTATAATATTTTATATATCAGGAAATCAAAATTATCTTTTATCCTTCTATAGAGGAATGAAATATTAATTAATTGAAAAAATAATAACTACAATGTAATCAGAATACACTACTCGACAAAAAAATAGGGTCAAAATGCTTCTGACAAACACAAGCAGGTTCTTATGTAAAATGATCCCCTGAATCCGAATTTGGCCCTTGTTTTTCTCCATCGGGCTCAGATTTTCAAAGAACAACCCCTCCCCCTTTTTACGTTTTTCCGATGACTTAACGATTTTGAACTCGATTTTCAGGGTAAAAAAACATTACTTTAGTCTTTAAACTACACCCAAGGGGACAAGAAAGGTTAAACTTTCTAAAATATGAAAATTTGTGGCGAATGGATAGGTTTAAGGGGTTTTTTACCCCCTGAAAACGCGATAGCGGTTATTTTACGCTATTGTTTGCACTTATTTTTACGCTTACGCAATTCCTTTTCAAAAGGTCCTCCTAACCCATCCCCAAGGACCCAAATTTAATAAAAATAGGCAGCAATGATTTTTACTGAAAGCGGTTGAGGCGTTAGTGCCCCCGAAGCACCAGCGGAAGGAAAGGTTCGGGACTTTCTGAATCGCGGTAGCGCACGCGCGCTCAAGAAATTATAATCATGCCACGGTAATCATGCTTTGAAAATTTTAAAAATGAAATATTTCTTATTATATTATTTTATTAGTCTTTCCTAAGTAGAAGTTCTTTGGTTCGTTTGTAACCGGCCGATTTTATAGAGGTATTTCATGTTTCTTCGAACGCGCGCTCAAGAAACATGGAATACCTCCATAAAATGCATTCAAAATCAAGAAAAGGAACTAAAAGCCAAATTTAAGCTGTTCAAATGTGTCCCAGCCAGTGATATTCTTAGGATTTTTTGGAGGAGTAAAAATACTCCTTGACTTTTTTAGGAGGAGTGAAATTCATTTATGAGGAGTGAAATACCAGAAATTACATAAACTATATATATATAGAGACAAATCTTTTATAAAAACGCTTTTTTTAATGGACAAACTGAAATAGAAAAAATGAGGATGCTATTTTGGTTTTTAACAATTATAGCATCAGTAGAAAGTATTAAACATTATAAATAAAATAATTTATTTTACATTAAACATTATAAATAAAATAATTTATTTTACATTAAACATTATAAATAAAATAATTTATTTTACATTAAACATTATAAATGAAATATTTATTTATTACAAATTTGAGTAGAAAATTTTTTTAATTTCAGTAGGGTGCCATGCATTTTTTAAGCAAAACGTTTATTAAAAATTCAAAGCGTGAAAATACGCCTGACTAGTTTTTAAAAGCGTATTTCCTATTTTCAAAGCGTGAAATACGCTCTCAGAGGCGTTAAAATTATCACTGGTCCCAGCCTTTTAGGTTAAAATGTGATATTTTTTGGATTTTAACTTTAATATTGCCACGATAGAGTGCAAGGTAAAATTTCTAGTTTAAAAAATGCCATGACTAAATTTTTACATGAATAAAACCAGAAGAAATTTTACTTAGCATCTTCCAAAGCAGGCAATTTCAAACTCAAAGGGTTACAATGGGATCACTGTTCTGAAAATTCAGGCAAAAGATAGTTACTGATAGCTATCTATTGGTAGTTTTATCAGATTATTAAATTTAATTTAACTTAGAGAAATGTACCATGTTCAAATGTGCACCCCTTTTTTTTCTGCGGGGGCCAGGAGCTAATAGCTTAACAACAAAAGAAATCTATAAAATATTTCGGCTACTCACAGTGGCGTAGCCAGGAAATTATTTTGGAGGGGGATATTGATATTTCAGGGGGGATATGGGGTATTTTTAGTGGTTTTCTGTGGTCAAAAAAAGAAAATTTCCATGTTTCGGGGGGTTATAAATTCCCAAATCCCCCTTAGGATAAATATATAAGTGAAAGTAGAGTAATTAACACAAAAACCAGTACCCTTAAGGTTTTTTTTTGTAAATCATTAAAATTTTGGTGCCATCTGTCGGCCAAAAACAAACAAAAAATTAGAAATGTGTGACAAACCAATAATAATTTTATTGACTTTTTTTCAGGTATAAAAAGTAGTCTGGATGTATACTACAAGGGGGGAAAATTATCATTAATTTTTAAATTGCATAAATTAGTAATTATAATTCCTAAAGCTCATAAATAGTTTTAAAACTACAAAAATGACTCTGCCTCCTGATAACGTGTTTCTCCCTGATGAGCAACCCTAAAAATCTTGTGATTTAAAGTTACGCCAACTTGGCTGGGGAAATTCGCGTAATGTTAAAGCCTACGGAAAGCTAACAAGTACTTTACAGATTTTCGCCAAATATCTTCAATAAATTGCCAGATTTGGCTCGAATCACCTCTTTTGGCAATCTAAAACACCGGATTGGATTTTAGTTTCTAAGTTCTATTACACTGTTATATGCTATTGCATCTGCATTCTTAATTGATTAATTTGTTATACATGCATTTTAACTTTTCAAAAAGGTCACAATGAACTAAAAATTTTAGTAACAAAAATTTAGTCATAGAAATTTTGGGAAGTTATGCTATTGCAATTAAGTCATGAAAATAGGATGGAACAAAATGAATGTGTATATTTAATTAATTTAAGAATAGATATCTAGAGGTCTAGGGTCTAATTTTCAAATAAATGACAACGAATAACAATGTCAATACATAATATTTCTACGTATATTATTAATTTCTTATAAAAGGATAAAACTATAAAATTTACTTCTGTAATTGAAAGTTTTTCAAATTGAAAAATAATTAAATTTTTTTTAAGTTAAAAGCTTGGGATGCATTATTGTAGGCAAATGTAATAGATCTCTGATGAAAAATATGGTGAATCCATTCCCCCTTTTGCATGAAGGATCACATTTTAATGTAATATATTTTTAATACATCAAGAAGGTTATTGAAAGGCACTTTTAAACATGTCAATAGGCTATTTCTTAATGCTATTTACGGGTATTTTTATCAAATTTAGTAAGAAAATAAAATAAGTAATTAAATTTTAGACTAATTAAGAATAATTACAACTAATAAGTTAAGCTACTAATTTAATTGTTTTCTTAGTATGGGTAACAAATCTGTACTCTACTAAGCATAAATTAACATATAAAAATGTATTGAAAGTGTCTTTCGTTAATGTTATTATTTTTTAAATTTTTAAGCCATTTTAAAAAGTTTTTTAAATTAATGATCTTATCATTTTAAAGGTTTTTAACATAAGAATTTTCTCTAAGTAGCGAAGCGTATATCTGCGAACATGTAGTTCCAATTTCCTCAGATTAATCATGATTTCTTATAATTAAACATCACACTAACATTCTACTGAATCACTATTGTTATAGTAATTAATCCGCCGCGCCATCTAGCGAACACTTGCATCTTGCATTGCTATAAAATATCACTGAAGAATTATCGATTCTGATTCTTGCAAATAATCTTTTAAGGAAAATCGAGTGAGAAAGTATCGATTTGTATCGAATTCGGAGGGGTGCCACATTTGGTGTCTTATCGATCTTGGCGTGAAAAGTACTTGTAAGCTTTGGCGTCGGAAATTCGCGGTCATCAGACTCGTTCGAAGATGGAATGAAAACAAGAGGTTAACAGTTACAGTTACACAGAACAGCACTCACAGAAAAATACTCTTTACAGATAGAGGGCGCTCACCATACTTAACACTATTAGACCTTAAGTACAAGTGGCCTAATTAGACTTTGGGTCAAGCTAATGAATACCCGAATTTCGGAAATTGAAAACTCCTATGGTGGGAATAGTTGTGGATTACCATGCCTATTAATAATCCAAAATATGAGCTAAATCAATTACTATCTTTAGGTACCGGTTTAGTTTAACTTTGAAATTTCTTTAAGTTTTTCATAAAAATTACTCCAATTTACCTCTATTTTAAAGCAATACATGGTCGAATTTATAAAGACAGCAGGCCAAATAGAAGTTAGAAACCATTTATGGTCATGGGTGGGTTTAGGAGTTAGATCCTGGGGGTGCAGCATACCTAAACACTTTACCTCGGTAGTAGAGGTGGTATAGAGGCTTTTTCACCATATTTTTTCATGGTATTTTCTGTAAATACGACACGGTGTTAAAAAAAAACTTTAATTACATAAATCCATGTAGTGTTACTTGGGGTAAGTGAGGTCACTGGGGTAAGTGGGCCACCCCCCTAAAACTATAATATGCACAGGAAATTTCACACTTATACTTGCATTGATTATGTTACAGCTTGTCACACCGATGAGTTTTGCATATATTTGAGATTTGTTTAATTTATTTTTAAGATTATAGAACTAATTTAAAATAGATTCCCAGTATGGATTTTTTAGAGAGTTCAAGACGCATATTTCAATGAAGTATTTCCAGGTAAGTTTTCATTACATTTTAATGTTTATTGAACTGTTTTGCAGAGTTTGACCTAAAATGCATAATACAATTTGAAAATTTTCAAAATTTTTAATTTTGAAGTGTTTAAGAGGGGTGTCCCACTTACCCCATAGTTTTAGCATGTTTGGGGTAAGTGGGACCCCTCTTTATTTAGTAAGTGAGACCCCTAATTATGATAAAAGTGGTTCTAGAGGGTCCCTTATGATATATTACTGAAGACATGGGCGGATTTCAGGATTCGGATTTCCCCCAATATTTTCAAAAAATTTCGATTTATAGTAGCAAGACCTTTTACTCACCACTTCAAAATTCATTAAAATTTATAAATAGTTTGATCGACATTTTATATCAAATTCGCGTTTTAATTTAAGTTATGGTGAGTAAAGTTAAATATCTCATCAACAGTGTTCATTCTCATTTAGTGTGTCCGGACTTCTTTTTTATCTTACAATGTGTATTAAAGTGCCAAAATAAATCTTGATCAACCTAATTATGTTTTTTCAATTATTTCTATTTTATGTGCTCAAGTAAAATATATCCGTTTGGCCTTTCGAAACATTCTACCTCTGGGGTTTTATAAGCTAAGTCAAGAGTAACCAGTCACTGTAAAAAACACTTATGAAAATTTATTCCAGAAATTTTATTTCCAGAAAAGAGATAGGGGAGACATGGAAAGGAATAGAATCTGCGTCGGCCAGGCTTATATAACTTCGGTCGCGGTCGGGGGTGGTTAAGATAAATCATCAGGGGGATTAACGGGACTCTCTCCCTCGCATTCCAGTGGGGAGATGGAGTGGGGAGATGTTTGAGGTCTGTTTCAATTTTTTGTGGGCCAGACAAACTTTCGCAGCCGGCGCTCCTGTTTTTGGATTTAGCGCTTATATAGTTCTGATTTTTGCAATTTTTGATTAAAAAAATTGTGTGATTTTTCCGATTTTTGAGTATTTTCGCTCCAAAATTCTGGGGGGGGGGCAAAAGATATTGCCAAAAATTTCTGGGGGGGCAACTGCCCCCCCTTGCCCCCCTTATTTACGCCACTGGTCAAGACCACCATGAAATGCAATGTCGTATTTTCTTTCGTGTTGACACAAGGCGCTGATTGCCTTTGTCAGTAGGCCGCGCACCGTTCATACAAAAACAGTAGCCACACCAATCCCACTACCAAGAAACTCCCATTATAGAATTCAGGCGGAGGAGAGCCGTTTCCAGAGGGAGGCATGGGCGCCCATATAATAAAATTCAAGGGGGGGGGCCCAAGAAAAATTTTAGGTTTTCAGTCAGGCTATTTTCTTTTTGTTTCGAGGGGAGGAGGGTTTGGTTCAAAGTTATAGAAGTTTATGTTTCACTCATGCATAAAACGTAATATTTTTTAACACCCTCTAATAATAGTTTTTAATCTTTTTACACTTAATGTAGAAATCAACTTGTTCACAATATACCTAGTCGATACTAAAAAGAGGGGGGTCTGGGGGGTCCTCTCTCAGAAAAATTTTGAAATTTTACTTTTAAGAGTAGAGATTTAATTCATTTGGAACACTTTCGGGCAACAACCAAATAGGATTGTTACCTATGATTTTCATGATATGAGTAGATTTCAGGATTCTTAGATTTTGTTACTGGGTTGGTGGATATGGCAATGTTTCAGTGTATGAAATAGAAATTGTTGGAAACAACTTTCATATTGCATTTGAATTAGCTTAAAATCATAATAAAGTTTGATATAGTAGAAAATATAAAATAGAACGTTGAATAAAAATTATTTGTTATTGTTAAACGAAGATTTTATATAAATTTTTCCGATTCCAGGGAGGGGCCCGGGCCCCCCTCTGCTTTTATGTATGGGCGCCCATGGAGGGAGGGGTTGGGTGTTCAACTGCATCCTCCGAAATTTTAATCTCCTTTTAATTACTGTGATTTGTTTTACTGTGTGCGGTGCTCTTCGATTCTCAAAATTAATTAAAGCACTTAATTTAAGAACGAAATTTCAAACTGGGAGAGAACCACTAGAACTAGACAATGGCGTTGGTCTGAAAACAAACGCTTTTTTCGAAATCTGCATTCGGGTAGTGCAGATTTCTAGCCAAATTTCCTTAATAAACATTGAAAAAAAATTACCTCGATATGATCAAGGTCATTAATTTTGCTGCCGCATTGAGCTCTCACTTTTTTTAAAAGCCATTTTAAACTATTTTTTAAATCTGATCAGCAGATACAGCCCCTTGAATTTGCGAAATCGATGTCCATTGATTGTATTTTTTAATTTAATTCGGGATTAAAGTTGATTTGTCTTTCTTTTCCAATTATTTATATTGTAAAATTAGCCAAAATAAACTTTGCTCTTAATTTAAAAGTATTTTCAAACTATTTTTATGCTTTTTTACTATTAACTATTTTTAAACATACTATTACATAACATACTATTACTATATATGTTACCGCTAAAGTTGATAATTAGTTAATCTGAAGAATACCTAGGTAAACTTAAGATTAACTGATTTCTGTCGTTAATGTGCGGATTTTTGAGTTTTTCGCATTTTACCTAGGGAATCTACACTATAACGGCCTCTTGATCGTTAAAGTTCAAAATAGTTTGTTTCGTTCAATACTTTCTGTTAAAATGTTGAGGTGCTTACTGCGCCATGCGCTTACCCCTGCGCAGTTGGGTTTCAATACGTAGTTTGTTGTCGTATTTGGTGTTTTGATTTCAAATTTAGAGCGTAGCACTGGTAGTTGTCATGTTGAATGTTAAAACAAAATAATACAAGCAAGTAAGTACTGTAAATTTACATGATTAAGTACAGTATATTACCACTAAAACGGGTATTTTGAAACAATTGTGTTGAAGCTTCGACTTCAGAGTGACAGAGATTTCTTTTAACGAAAGCAAATGTCCCAGCTGTTGAAATATCTTTTCAACAAACGTTAATTCAACAATCGCTGGAACCTGGGCAAGGGTTTAACATATGTAATCGATCGCGAATCCTAGCAATAGTTCAGTGCAGGCTGCCAGCCGATTACACCGCGCTTTCATTAAGATTTGCTAGTTTAAGTGCTCATTGAAATACGCTGTCAAATCGAGATCGAAAACCACAATTGATACAAATCTCAGTTGGTACTTTAATATTCTATTATTATTGTTTTTATATTCTAGTTTTAAAATTGCTATTTCATTACTATTTTTGTGGGATTTGCGTGTTTTGTGTAATATGAAAAAAGTACCGATCCCCCTTTTTTGATTCGTCATTGTTACTGTTTACCCCCAAAACGAGTTTGGTTATAGTTAGGGCAGGGGGGTTTGGGGGGGCGGCAGCCCCCCCAACCTCCTTAAACTTTTTATAAAATAAAATAAAATTTTGTACTTTAACGGATCACCCTCGTTAATATGTAAAATAACTGATTACAGGTAGTATGCAGATTAACGAGTGTCTAGTCGGTAGGGTGCAGAATACCTAGGTAATTTCAAGATTACCTAGGTAATCTTAGAAATTGAAAAAAAATTCGCTCTTTAACGGATCACCCTCGTTAATCTGCAAATTACCTAGGTTATCTGTAAATTAACTGATTTCCGGACTTTAACTGTAACATATATATTTTAAACATACTATTACTATATATATTTTAAACATACTATTACAATATTTTTTTACTATAACAAACTATTTTTATGTTTATTTTTATTCAAACTATTTTTATGCTATTATTATGTTTGACTCCATTCATTTTCACTGACTCCACATTGATACAGACCAAATGAATCAGTTTCATTATAATTTTGAATTTTATGTCTTATTCTTCTTATTTCTCCCTTTTGTGGTGTAAACTAAGAAGAAATATAATTTAAATGTCAGTTTAAGAAGTGTTTTGTAAAGATTAACCTTCAGAAAAAATACATAAGGTTGAAGAAGGGAATAAGTCTATTAACTTTTTTTGGCTGTAAAATATTTTTCAGTGTACCTAGATCTGTTTTGATGATATCTCTGTTTTCTTAATAGGGTCGTGAATTTCCAATAAAAATTTGGTGGTTATATTATGAAAATTCAATTACTTATACAGTTTTTTCAAGTTTCTCAAACCTTGGTTTTTGGACATAGACGGATGGTATTATGGAACACCCTTTATATTATTTAAGAATAACTCTATTAAACTCTATTAGTTTTTAATAATTTTTTTTGTATTGACTGTTTAGCTCAGAAGCGCAAAGGTAAAGTTCTAGGTTCAGAAAACGAAAAAAAAGGGTCGAATTTTTCGAATTTCACAATGTTCCGTCCAGACATTTTGTTCGGAAACCTCAAATTCGGATTCAGCACCCCCCCCAAAAAAAACAAATAGCGAAAAATATCTTTTACCCCAAAATTTTCACAAAATGACCTTATTTGAGTCCAATTTGACTGGACTATAAAGAAATTTTCATTGTAACCACCAAATTTTTAGTGGAAGTTCAGAACCCTATTTAGAGAACACAGAGCATACAATCATCAAAACAAATATAAGTATATTCAAAAATAATTTACAGTCAAAATAAGTTGATGGACTTATTCCCTTCTTCCACCTTATGAAATTTTTCTGATGAAAAAATCTTCAAAAAACTCTTAAATTCACATTTAAATTGGGAATAATTGGAGGGAATATGAATGAAGTCAAAATTCCCTGCATAAAAAAAGTTTTGGAAAAAATTAAGAGAATTTTAATTTTAAGTAAGTTAATAGCTCAAAGAATATGAAAAGAAGGACAAATTAACTATAATTCCAAATTAACTTAAAAAATACAATGAATGGACATCGATTTCAAAACTTCAAGGGGCGTTATCGCCCTATAGGAGTTAGTTATTTCCCCCCCTCTTTTCACTCATGTGTAGAGCATACAGGCATGTGGTGATTGGTCAAGAAAGGAATTATCTGAAATTTTTTAGAAGCGTCGAGATTAGTTACAGTGGTATAGAAACTTATTTCGGGAGGGGCCTAAATTCATTAACCATATCCCATACAATAGGTTCAATTTAGCTTTTTAATACTTCTTAGATAGGATTCTCATCTTACTTAACTCAATCTCAGAAATTTTTTGAAATTCAACCCTAAAAACAGGGTTTTAAATCGTTTCGGTACGCTTTATACAGTACACGCTCAGGAAACAAAATAATCTGATTTTTACCGCTTTAAAATATTAATTCCATACAATTGAACGGAATTCCGATTCTCAACACCTCTAAAATTAGCGGATTTCCGCTAATTAGCGGAAAAATCACATGCCTGAGCATAGCTTGGAGATTGTTTTGAGAACAAAAAGTCAAATTGTGATTTTTTGGACTTTGCACCAAGAAACGGTAAAATATTTTTTGGAGTATAAGCAAACGGTAAAATATTCAATCATACATTTATTTGCATGTTTTTATTGAATGGATGCACTACACTTTAAGCCCTAGTTTACGTAGATCGTTTGAATAGTTTTTAAATATTCGACATTAAAATTCCAGTTTTTTTTGCATTGTTGGACAAAGAGAAAAAGTTGAAAACTCAAAAACTTAAAAGTTAAATATCTTAACAAATAATTGAGCTACACAAGTAAACTTTGGCTTAAACTGTTGGCAATTTATTCAGTATTAAAACATGTAAATAGATGTTTATTCAAAAATCTCTAATTGCAATTCAGGGTTGGCAAAAACCCGGTTTTAAGTAAAACCAAGTGGGTCGGGTTTTTTCAATAAAACCCTGAAAAAACCCATATAAAACTGGTTTTTTTCGGAAAAAGTGTGGGTTTTTTCAAAAATCAGTGGTTTCTCTTATAAAATAAGTGGGTTTTTTTCAAATTTTTGTGAGTTCTTTCTGTGTAAAATGTGCTGTAAAAATAATTTCAGTTTTTCCATAGGTTTCATAACTTTCTTTGTACTATGCCTATGATTATATAATTTTGATATTTTGTGCGTCCTTATTAGCTGATTAAAACGGTGTATTGCAGGTTTGCGGTCATTATTACGGATTCTATGATAGTCCGATGCTTTACCGAAAAACGTCGATAATTCTTAAATAAAGAACAATATTTTTTATTAATGGTTTAAAAAGTGATTTTTTCTTAAAATATACGTCTATATGCACATCATATTCGATTTTCACGAATATACCTTCCATATTTAGTAAGTTATTAGAGTTTGAAAAAAAGTTCTCGGTATCGTTAAAAAACACAAGTCCACGTTTCGCTTATAAATCGATAATAATTATTTTAAAAATTTTTTTGATTTTACTTATGAGTAAAGGACCGTTATGGCAAAATTTTTCCAGAATTACGGGTTGCTACGGTGATTAGGACGTACTTCAGGATTTTTTGAAGCAAAATGAAGTCTACTTGTCCATAATGCCAATTACTCCATTTTTTCGGCTGATTTCGAGTTCAAAGTTTGTTTACATTTTGTTCGAATTACAAATGTTATACATCATTATAAAGGTAATTAAAAATACTTTAAGAAAATAAAAATTTCTAAGGGGTGTTCTCCATATTGCGGGGCGTATTTTAGATCAAAGTTTGAAAGCGTAATAGTATGCTTTTTTCTCAAAGTCATTGCGGATTTAAGATTCAAAATATTTAATTTTCAGAACTACGTCTTTCCTGTTAAATTCCCATGTAAGCCAGCTCTTGGACTGTAACGGGTCCTTTAAATTCGCGATATTGATAAATGGTTAATGGTCAAAATTCGATGGTTTTTCATTGTCTCTAGAATTAAGCAAGTTGGAGCTTAGAATTTACAAAATTCTAATTTTTTGGACCGAATTGCCCCAGAAAGGTGTTATTGCACTACCCGGAGCCAATGGCGGATCCAGGATTTAGTTTTGGGGTGGGCTAAGAATTTTCATAATCGAATTGAATCTTCTTGTCAAAAACCCCACTTTTTCAACTCGTTTTGGTACGCCTTATCCGAATTTTGGATATAGATTTTTTGCATTTCAACAAACTTAGTAAAATATTAGACGTTTTGGGGGGCTTCAGCCCGAAAGCCCCCCCCCAGTAGATCCGCCACTGCCCGGAGCGTCCTGGAAAAGGAACCAATGGTCCGGGAGCCTTTTAGCGGAAAAAACAAGGAATTTAATTTTTACCCATCCCTTATACATGTTTCGATTCCTTAGTTTTAGGGTACACATATACCGAAATTTTAGAAGCTCTGAGCAAGCGGTTCGACTGTAATCCGGTAAAAACGGAGTTTTGGGAATATCGGGTTTTCAGGAAAAAATCCCGAAATAATTATCACACACCTTAATGATTTACATTTTCGTTATATGTGAAAATTTCCCGCTTTATCCAAGTAAGGCATTTAGGGTGGGGTCAAATTTTTTCCGAAACTCTACTTACACGACTTGCCCCCAAAAATGGAGTAGGCATTAAATGTAAGTAAGCCCCGGTCTTGTTCAAAAAATCCTGGATGACATAAAAATATCCATGGAAATACGTAATTCTGGAAAAACTTTGCCATAACAATTTAGTTACAATAAAAAAATTACAAAAAAATTAATATTAATAATTTCGAATTTATAAGCTTTCTTTGGACTCGTGTTTTTTTCGTGGAGATCTGAACTTCTTTTACGAAGTTCAATTACTGCCTTAATTACCAACCGATTTTCACCAAAATCGAATATGAGGTCTACATGGCAGGGTATATTTTAAGATTTTTAAGGTAGGAAACTCAATTTCGTAATATCGTTTTTTGATTTTAGTAAAAATTGCGACTTTGGTGCGACTTACGCACGGGTCCAGGGATCGCCCTTCATACTACTTTTCTTTTGTACATTGTGTATTTTTTTTTCAAATCAAATTTTTGTTTTTTACTTCATTTTTGGTGTAAATGTTTTCTCAAATGTACATATTTCGAGAGTTGGATGACCAGATATTTCGCTTTTTGCCTCAGAATCTCCATATTCTTTCTAATAAAGTTCTTAATATTATTTAGCTCAAATACAGTCTATACTCCACTTAATGTGATCACATTCGTCCAAGATCAGAGTGATAACCAGATACGGTTGATAATAATAAGTGGTTCTATACTAAAAAGTTACAAACACTGTTACACCAGTGTTTGCATGAGTGTAGAAAAATTGAAGCATATTAAAAAAAACAAAAGTATCAAGAAGAATGCTTCAATTTGTCCTCACTTATTCTAAATTTTATTGAAAAATTGACCTGATATTCGTAAATAGCCTGTACTTCAAAATTTATAATTGTTTAAAATTTTAATTTTTTGAAATAGGTTTAGGCTGTCATGTCCCAGCCAGCTTCGTTGACTAGACACTCACTAGTTTTCTAATAAGAAAAACACACAGAATACCCATTAAACCAAATTGGAACATCTACAGCTATATGGATGATAAAATTTTTTAAACTTCATAAAGAGAGAATATCTTTTTAAAATAAGATTTTTGATTTTTAAAAAAATTTCTTACTCACTGAAATGGGTTTTGTGTCAAGTTTAAATTAAACTCACTAGTTTTAAATTGTATTATATGACACAGAAAATTTCTTATTGTTTTCATTTAATAAAATAAATTTAATAAGTTTATAGAGTACTATAGTGACTAGAATAAGTCACTATACTTTATGCCTTTTACCTTAAATGCTAAAGTTAAACTTATTATATGTTGCAAGAGAGAGTTTATTAATTTCCTTTAAAATGAAACATTATTTCAAAGAGTAACTAAATATACACAAAAGTTATCTGTTTTTCTCTGATAAAAGATGGCTTGTGTGGATTAATTGATAAAACTAATTTGTCTTATTTTGTCAGTCATAAAAACCAGTTGGTTTTTTTACTAAATTAATTATAAAAACCTTTGATTTCTTTAATGATAAAAACTAAAAACCAGTTGGGTTTTTTACTAAATTAATAAAAATCTGTTGATTTCCTTAATCAGATTAATCATCTCAATCATTTATCCAATTTCGATTAACATTAGTTGTTTACATTTCACTTTTATTATGCGACCACGAGATTCTGGCGGCTCAACCTCCGTTGACCCCGGACAAGGGGTCCCCAGAATTTCCCCATTCTCCCCTTCTTGGCAAGAGAGGAGAGTCGGATTTTCCCCCCATGGGATAAGATCATTTTAAGTAACACTCAAATATTAAACTAAATATGTTTCGCAGAGTGATTTTTTACTATAAGATTGTAAAAGGATTAATCGACGAGATTAAATTGTAATTTTACGGTTCCTTCACTGTTAGTTCACTAAAAACTATATAGATCTTAAAGAATTTTGATAATTCCTAACAATAAGTCATTAAAAACTTTTCGGCTCTTATAAAAATTCATAAAGGCAACAGTTTTTGTCGTTATTTCCATACGCAAACTTGGAAAGATTTAGTCAATTAGTTATTGTTATCGGTATTTGTTTAAGTTATAAACGAATTATTTTGTTAGTGCTTTTCATATAAATCAAAATCTACTAAAAAAAGTTACAAGTTAAACGGACTATATTTTAAGATGTAAATCTATATAATCTAAATTTTAAAATAAAATCTAAAAAAATTAAAATAAAAAACAAGCACAGAAGAGCAGATTAAGTGAGGGCAGAGAATAGCTAACTCAAATGAGAATGAGCCCAAAAGTGGTGTGTGCCCGAGGACCACCGGATGGTCATCTCTGATTGGAAGGAGATATTTTAGTGTTTTATGGCTTTGTGCATAGGTTTTCGAAATAATGGGATAAGCGGTGATAAGAATGGTTTAATATATTTTATAAAATGTATATTTTTTAATATAATTTCATATACAATCAAAATGATGTTTTTCTAAGTTTAATGAATTATTTGATTTTTAGTTCCTTTCAGAAAAATATATTTAAGAGTCTGTTTACTTTTTTCATAAAAAAATTCAAATTTCAGACCCTCTGTGAGTAAAGAATGGACTGAAAAAAAGTTAAAATTTAAAGATGCAATTGGATAGGGATGGTCCGCACGAGGTTCAAATTTAAGTGAAATGGTCCGCAGACATATTTGAGTCGGGAACCACTGCTGTAAATGAAGTCTAAATTTGTAAGACTAAATTATGACATTTTGAAGTCTGAAAAAAATCCTCAAGTCCTTCTCCTGTCCTCTCAAGGTACTCTTTGGGGTTGTACCGATTGTTTCCGATTGCTCCGTTAATACTGATTAGAAAGTCAGAAAGAAATCTATCAATCATTAATTAAAATAATTCTAAAAAGGATAAAATTCTTAGAGTTTAAAAGAAAATATTCACAACAAGTACTTAATAATAAATAAACGGAAACTTAATACTTAAAAAAACTAATTAAAATCAATAACCAATAGACTGATATAATTATAAAATAAACTATTAAAAGCATGACATTGTAAAATATTGTTTTTTCATCTAATGGAATAATCCGATTAAAAGTAAAAAGACAATGGATAAGTAGTATTTTTATTGGAAATGGAAAATGTTTATTAGCATGCAATAGCTCTACAGATTTTAGTTCATCCAAGTTGTCATATCTTCACAACCATAAAAACACATCTCAAAGAAACGCGAATCCCCAACCTCTTTGGGCATCAATTTTGGCATAGTTTCTGGCGGGGAGAAAAGTAAGTTGGCGTACGGAGGACGATAGCGTCCCGTTTTTTCTGCGGGTTACCATAACCGCCAAGATCTCGCAGCCGCATAATACTTCTTATTTAGAAAATAAAATTTTCTCTTTCTTAAGTTCATAAATTAATCCATATATAAATAAGATAAACAATTTGATTATTTCAACCATTTATCCAAGATAAATTAACTCTGATATTTATTCACTACAATAATATTAGATATTCAAATTAGAATATTTTAAAAATAAAAATTATTTTTAAAACAAAGTAAGTTAATTTTAATTAACTAATTAAATTAATTAATTGAAATATACAAATAATTTATCAACTATAAACAACCCTTGAAATAATTGTCTCATTTACAACTCAATTTCAAACATCACTACTAAATTAACTTATTAAGAAAAAAAATTCTAAAAAAACTTGGTTTAAACAAAAAAACCTGGTTTCTTTGGATTAAAAAAAGTTTCTACCAACCTTGGATAATAATGTGCACAAACAAAAAGACAGGATTAGAAGAAATTTTATTTTATTATGAAAAAAGGTAACAGTTTAGCTGATTGTTGATAATGAGTGCAAATACTAAATTTATATTGAATTATCAGCAACCTTCGGCAGTAAATAATAAAAATGCTTCCTTTCACCGTCACACAAAAAAAGAGCCTGCTACCTGGGAGAGAACAGCAGTTCTAACTACACAATATCACATTTAAATAATTTAACGATATTAAATCAAATTATAGTAAAATAGAATTGAACATAAAAACATGTTTATGAAGCACATAAGGATTCTTTTAGCCTAAACTAAGAATGTAAAATATTTATAATACAAACAAGCTTTTAAATACAGCAGATAATAAAACAGAAAAATTGAGAACACAGAATTCATAAAGTTCAATGTAATTTTAAATACAGGAACCTGTTCAACACTTCTGTAGAATATAAGCTCATTGCTTTATAGCATAATTAATATATTTTAATATTGACCTTAGAACCCCCGAGAACATAAAATTTAAAAAGGCAATTAACTTAGACATACTTTGAGTATCTACTAGTACAGTGGTTCCAACCTGGGGAGCAACCGCCCCCAGAGCAATATAAGTTATCAAGGAAATAATCCAAATATGTAAAAAAAAACTACATCAAAATCCAAATTTCCTTGAAATCAGTAGGTTCATTCTGCAATATCAAGTTTCTGAAAACATATGCACTTACAAGGAAATACCAGCATAGTTATTGATAGTTAATATCACTATGCATTGAAACCTTAATGGAGCTTGGGTATTTCAGGTGGCACACAAAAGCAACAACATGACAGCCATGGTGATCACCCTTTAATTAAAGCCTTCTATTAAAGGACAATCCTTAAAGGGCTTTCACCGGGCAATTAAGATTTCTTTATTCCATTCTTAACTTGACTTTTTGAAGAACAACTTAATCTGAAAACATTAAATTTCATACATCACGAGAGTATTTTTACAAAGAAATTTCGATCACATTGCCCATCTCATAATATGAGTCCTAAAAGACATTTTCTATGGGCTTTGTTAGATGAATTTTAATAAGAGAAGGTTGTTTCTTTACCTTTGTTATGGTAGCTCATACTACATCCCGGGACGTAATAGTGCCTTCAAGCACGTTTTTTTCCCTTGCAGATGATGACAAACTCATCTCGGCTTCTTGCACTTTTGACTCGTCCAAAAATTTTCGTACAATATGGCAGAAAGTAACAATTCAATTAAAATTCATCTCTAAACACGATGCACGATGGATGGAATGGATATGCGAAAGCAGAAAGCACGCCCGCCAAATCTGGAAGTGACGTCACACTAACTAAGCTTTAAAACTGCGCAATTCCATACTGCGCAATACTCGGCTCGATAGTACAAATTTGTAGTAAACCGAGTACTCGGGTATATAGACGGTCGAGGGAATATCGGATCCAGCAAAGTTTGTCTGACGTCACGGACCGGAAACAGCACATCGTGGCGCCCCTACCGTGTAAACATTCTGTTTCGCTTTATTTTTGTTGACATTTACGAAGATGGCGTCTTTAGTCAGAATTTTATAAGCTTTTTTGTACTTCTGGTAATCTTTTGGAAGTATAATATTTTCACTTGGCCTATTTATTAGTTTTTCCGATGTTCTTGTGCTACTGTTGAATGATTAAACCTAACCGCAAATTGGTAACTTCCTTTTTTCGAGTAACGAAAGTTATAAGTCTATTGAGTATTTAATTTGTTTTAGGTATCTATGAAGAACGTCTTCTGGCCCAAAAAATGTCACTGAGGTAATGCCAGGCCCGTAGCCAGGAATTTCCCTTTGGTGGGGCGCCAACTTTTTCAGGGGGGCAAGGGGGTTTTCAGGACGTATCATAGGCGTAAGTTCAGCTGTTTGACTAGGGGACTAAACCCATAAGACCCTCAAGCCTAAGGAGCTGTTACAAGACTTTTGTTTCGGGAGGAGTTAGTCCTAAATTTTTCTAGTTTTACCTTTCCTGTTTTCTTTAGTTTTCCTTTTTTAAATTTTAGACATTTGAAGCTTAAATTACTGTTTTAGCCCATTTTTAGATCCTTTGGGTTAAAGTAACTGTAAAGAAACTGGTAAAGGAGCTGGTAAAGGAACTACTGTCCATGTAAGCTCCAGAATTGAAAAGAAAACTCGAAAATCGAGGTGGATCACTCCTTGTTAATCTTTAAATAGACATAATTTTATAAAGGATGTCAATTTTCCATAACCTGCCTTTTCAGTCTGTGCTAGGGTATATAAAAGTTTATTTCGGTAGGGGGCTTAAAAATATTTGTTAGCCACCTCCCATGCATATTTAATAGATTTAATGTAGTTTGTTATACATTTTTGGGTAGAATTTTCGCCCAAGGGAACTTTATTAATTCGTGTGATCTGTTCTTATATTAATGTAAGAACAGTGGTTTTGTAAAAGTGGGGGATACAAGTATGAAAGGGAGGTCTGGGGGTCCTCCCCCAGAAAATTTTTGGAAATTTGATCCCAAAAACAGGGTTTTAATCTGCTTTTGATACTTGGTAGACCAAAATTCAGGCATACATTTTTAAGTAGAATTTTGATTTTGATGAACTTGTTATTAAGGTTTAAATACAAAATTATAAAGGTTTAAATACAAATGGGGGTATGGGGGCCCTCCCTCAGAAAAATTTTGAAAATTTGACCTTAAAAAACCGGGTTTTAACTTAGCTAGAAGTAAACTACTCGTGTTTTAGAAGGGGGCAGCTGCTCCTCCCTGCCCCCCCTGGCTAACCCAGGACTGTGTTTGTGGATAGAATTTCTGAAAATTTTCTAGGGGGGGCAAATGAAGATGCCAGGGGGGGCTCAGCCCCCCCTGGCCCCCCCGTAGCTACGGGCCTGGGTAATGCTGGTGGTTTTAACTTCACATTTCTCAGTGACACTTCTTAGGCTTTATTGTTCAACGTAATAAATCCCATCAGTTGGCCAATGTCTTCCTTTATCTACATAACTATGTGATCAACACTTCTGGTATGTTATAACACAAATATTTATCAATTTATCATATGCATTTCCATGAGTAATATAGGAAAATCTTGTAATATATAAGCTTTTTAGTATTTATGTAAGTATGTTTTAAATGAGTTTGAGTCCTGATATCAATAGTTTATGCATAACAGTAGAACACTAATACTTTGATAAAATATGCAATTATATAGTAAGGGGGACAGCATAACTGCGATTTGCATGAATAACATAATTATTGTACTTTTGAAGTATGTCTTATAAGTACTACAGGTGTTTTTTTTAACCTTAATTTTTTTAAAGAAACATTTAATAGTACATATACAGGGTAATTCTGAATTCATCATCAATATTTGGTGGGGAGGAAACCTAGGCAAGCTTATTTCCAATAGGAATGGGGAGACGCAGATACCCCGTTAAAGAGCTAGGACCTAATGTAGAATGAGAGCGTTACGAAGGGCCATTTTGCCAGGCACGTTTAACGAAACAAAACATAATAAAATGAAAAAATTTATTGCATAATTAACAGCAGTATCCGTACTACTTACACCATAAATTTGATAGAAATTGGACAACTTGCTAAACTGTGGGGCAAGTTTTAGAACGTGTAATATAATATTAATCTTTTAGCCAAAGAAGGGAGTTCCAAGTGTAATCGTATTTAGATAAATTATCATTGGGGAAGGAATTTTAAATGATCATACATTGATCATTGAAACTGTATGATCGAATAAAAGTATCCCTAAACACATTTACAGGTAAAAAACTTTTCTTTAAAGTATTACCTTTAATTTATTAAAAATTATACTTAAGTACTCATAACAACAAATGTTTTATCATCTTTATGGAAACCTTACCTTTAAAAATTATTTCTTTAAGATAATTAAATCTTTCATTACCATATAATTTACATCATTTTACAGATTTGTGTTTATTTACGTGTGATTTTGTTATAAAGTAGAACCTATATAACAACACATCCCCATGATAAAGTGTGGCCTGCATCATGACAATTAGTAATAAAGTACCAATTGTTTTATAACACTGACAATTAGGAATATTAGTTAAAACAACTATTTTTTGGTCTCGGAAGGGGTGGCACTATGTAAGTTCTACTGTATTTATTTAGAAAAAGCATAGTTAGAATGTTTCAAAATAGATTTATTTTAATTTTATAAATGCAACGTCAATTTGTTCAATTTCTTAAATTTTCATTTTTAACTAGTTACAATTACTTTTCTTGCCTTTTTCATTGCATTGACTTTCATTCCTACTCTCCCTGCTAATCCCTTTTTAGCAAAGGTTTTGAGCTTTCCATACTGCTTCTGACTTTTATTTGCACCTGGATTTGTTATCGATGCTGGACAATCCAATTTCTTGGTAGTTTGGGTCAAATTGTACGTGTTTTGAAAACAGTGGCCACCTTTTGCCGAACCAAAGGAAATTAGAAAGGAATATAATTCATACAGATTGATATTGAACCTAAGTTAAATATTCATAGTTACAGTGCTCTGCTTTTCATACCTATTAATTTGATTCTAAAAAAATTATTGGATTGAATGTAGATTAAGAACATAACCTATCTATCATATAATGTGATATTTAAATCCTAAAATAGTCCTGAAATTTTAGCTAAGGCCTGTTCCAGGTATGATTAAGTACATAACTTTTGGAAGTAAACAATGACGATTTTTTTCTCCCATATTTCGCATTGTAAAAAATTATAAGACCATTTCACAAACTTAACTCCTATCTGTTTGGATAGAATCATTAAATACACTTTGGTATGATGCTAATACAGAAATATGTATATTCATAGTATTAAATGCCAATAAAAGCAATCTAAAAGGGGACTCATCAGTGGCAACCCGATGAAACAATGTTATGTGTGTGGCGAACCATGAGGTTCGTCATCAAAATTCAAATAAATACGACTGCAACACAGAGCACGGCCTGCCCTTTTAACTGCTGGTAACTATATCATCATCATCTTTTGCAATTATTTAAAAATTTAGTTTGGTTTAAGATAAGGAAATAAAGGTTTAGTGTTTTTTAATAAAATGTTATTATTTTGTGGGACTATTTCATTGGTGACCCAGACATGAGGACCATGAAGTTTGTCATCTATGTTAATGTTGTATACTGTTAATATATCATTATCAAAATAAATGTCAAGTAAACATATATAGCGCAACTAGCATCAGTCTAATTTCTACCTGCCCTTGCTTTGTTTCCATGTATTTCCGCTTTTTCCCATGATTTTTATATTTCCCTTGATAAGTGTAAATTCTTGACCCTAAATGAAAATTAGGGAGTCCATCTTTCCAGTGGATATTCATATCTGCAGAAATTTCACCTAGATATGGAGGTGATGAATATAGGAACAGGGTAAGATTTACATGAGATTAAATAAATTTTCAAGATTGCAATAAGAAATCTATACAATGTTATTATATATATATAATAAAAAAATATTTTGTGGGCTTATTGCTCTTTATTCAGTATAATACAGGTGATTTCATGGTTGAAAAGTTATGCTCAGGGGTCTGAACTTATGTCTTCAAATTTATCATTAAAAATTTTTATTTCAAATATAGATAAAATACCCTTTAACCTCCACATAAAATAAAAATTTGTTGTTCATAAAAAAAATTTTAGGAAGTTAAATCATATAATTTGAAATTTTTAAGTAAATGTGAATCTTTCTCAATCCTTTCTAATAGGCTAAAATTTTAATACTGAGAAACTACTCTCGTTTTTCATCCAAAAATCCTTTTGACCTTTTGAAAACATTAAATTTCGGAAATGTTTTTATTTCGTAATTTTTTAATATACCTTTAAAAGCGTCAAAAGAATTAGCAGAATCCATATTCTAATAAGTAACCTAACAAAACAACTACGGACGCGGACGAGGATACTTCGGTTGCTAGGAGCAACCAGATCAACGATGTGCTGTTTCCGGTCCTTGACGTCACACGAACTTTGCTGGATCCGATATTCCTTCCACCTATATAGACACTTCGAAAACAAATGGTTGAACAGTTTGCTTCACTTCATATTTCACTGTGTTTTTTGTCAAGCCAGATACATTCGACAACATAGAATTATTTGTTATAAAAGGATATTATAACTTCTAAATCCCTCTTTATTTTGATATCATGATTATATTTAATTTTGTAACTTTTTTTGATATTTTTGGGAAATTAGATGGGTGGTGTGTGTAGTTGTAGAACATCTTTATAGAGCTTTGAGCTTTTAACTGTATCTGTTGCGGAATTTTTGACATAAGTTTTGAAATTTGTTTGTTTACTAATTAGAAGATTTTATGTAGAGTTGGTAAATATTTTCTTAGTATAAGTTTTTTGTTTGATGAGGTAGTTCTAATGAATTGGAATTTTTCATTGAAGTAACTATGGCTTCTAAGAAGCCACCATATTTTTCTGACAATGAGCTCATAGCTGAACTAAAGAAATTAGGTTACAACGACGTTACTCCTGATGTCTTCGACATGATGAAGAATGATCTCTCAGTATTGGTCGAAGGAGACAATTTATCAAGCAGAAAGCTCAAAAATGTGTCATCAGTGAGGTATACTTCTACTCTAAAAAAATTAATATCGGCTACTGATGAGATTTCTAATTCTAATCAAAATGGTAGTCCATTAAACTCTAATGATAGCATTAAAAAAGAACTTTACAGTAAATATAAAAGTCGCTTCAACTCTTATGGACTGAACATTGGAATCAGATCTCCAGTTGACCAACAATCCAGTAAAATCGATCAAGGAACAAGTGTGGATTATAAAAAAGCCATAATTCATAATATTGCTGATGGCAAAGATGGTAAAATAACTGGAAATCCTTTCCATTCTATTCAAACGGTCAAAGTATTTCCAAAATCTCCAAAAAAGGATAATTTGGCACGTAATGTGTCTCAAGTTGTTGATAGAAGCCGTGAAGATAATTTTGTTAATAATAAACCTCATACACTAACAGAATCAACCTCTCCCCCTAGTAAAGGGTGTTTAAAAAAAGATAATCCTTTGAAACCTGATGGTAAAATTAGCAGCAAAAAAGATATAAATAAACCTTATGGGTCAAACCCTATTAGTGAGTCAAACTACTCTACATCAGTCCTTAAAACCTATCACAACAAAGATAATTCCGAAAAAATTGATTATGAGCAAAGCTTTGATGAAAGTGACGAACACAAGTCCTCTGAGATAGAAAGTAATTCTGTGAATCAAAGCAATTGTGAAAATGGTTTATATTCTAAAAAGGATGACCTTAAAACTAATAGTAAATTCCATCAAATTGCCCTAATGACCAGTAAAACTAAAGCTACTGTAGAATATCATAGTTTAAATTCAACAGCCAAAAGCCTATCAGGATCATCGCCTTCCACTGAAAACGTAATTAAGGGTGCCAAGCATCAAGACAATTCTGAAAATGAAAAACCCAAGGGAGACAACCCGGCGATGTCTAGTTCTAAATCTGTAACAAGGAATTATTATAAGTCTCAAAAAAAGTATGACCAATATTCTGAGAGTGATGTCAAGAGCAGCCTTAAAAACAGAAAAACTGTGGTAAATGATTCTTTAATCTCAACTGTTACAACCAAAAAAAATGACCAACCAGTAAATAAAAATAAAGAATCATCCCTAAAAGGCAGTAAAAATATTGAAAATTCTAATTCAGTACTGTCTGTTAGAAACCGTCAGGATTCTCCCAAACTTCCGTCCATTGAACTATCTAGAGCATCAAAAATCCACGGTCAAAATGTTAGTGCATCATTGCTTAATTCCTCAGATGGGATTGAAAATCAAGACACCAAATCTTCTATATTTTCATTAGATTCTTCTCTTGAAGCAGAAAGTCATGAAAACAAGTTTGAGAGTTCACCTTCCTTTGATTCTTCTTCCCCAGAGGTAGATGATTCTCTTCCAAAGTACCGATTTTCTACCTCAAACAGGCATCAACCTGAAAGTCCTGTTCAAAACCGCTTTTCTGGTGTGTCATCGTTTAATTCTTCCCTTGAATCAAAAGACCCTCTTGAAAAATACAGACAACGGCTCAAGCTTAATGCCTTTTCCTCTCAAGAAGATTTGCCTGGAGCCTCATCGGTCAAAATCAAGCGAAAAGTACTACGTCATCGTAATGGAGAATCGATAGTGACAGAAGAGTTACTCAATGTCCCTTCAATTTTCACTTCCTCGTATCCATCTACTGAACTTGGTCTGGAGTCCAGCAAGTCTTTTTCAAGTGATGATCTCTCTATTCGGACATCAGTTGTTCCTGAGGTCTTGCGATCATCCTACTCCACTCCTCGATCCATTCATGTTAGAATTGCAAACCAGAGGAAGAAAAAAGCTGATCCTGTAGCAATGTATAATTATTACAAAAAGTTCTGGAATAACTTTAAACCTCCTGGAGAAAAATCACATGATAAGTTAAGATGGGCAGTTAGAGATAGAATGCTTGATTATAAAATGTAATTTTTATTGCATAGCATTTTAAATTTAAGGTGTAAAATTTTTAATCATATATGTTTGTAAATAAATATTTAGTGATTTATACTTTTAGTAATTGTTTTTTATTTATTTAATTTTCTGATATTAATGCATGGTGCAACTTTACTGAATTAAATTTTAAGATAAACTAGAAAAAAAAACTTCTCATAATATGTGTTTTAGATAAAAATGCAGAAATCTGTTGTTCAGTTACCACTTATTCTGTAATGATGACTATTTTCAAAGTGTTAAATTCTAAATTTTAAAAGTTTTTTGTTCTATAATGGGTAACATTACAATTATAAGCAACTCTGCTTGTTGTAATTTATGTTATATTTTTTTTATTCATCAGAACATTTAATACTTGTCCTATTGTTACATTTTTTCTCAACAAAATTAATTTTACAGGTTAAAAAAGTTGTACATATGGAAGTCTGGCTTATTCCTCTAATTTAAATGTCAGTCTAAGCTACTGCCAATTTTAGAAATGTTTTTGATACTTCAAGCTAGGGTGCCAAAATACTAGGAAAATGAAAAGTGTAATTTTTTATTTCAATTTTTCTAATGATTTAGTTTCCGAAAAATTTTGCATACAAAAACTGCTCTTTTCTATGCAAAATAGGTAAATTTTTCCGGAAAAAATTTTTTTTTTTAGTTTTTATCCGTCTTCCGGAAATTTTCTATCTCTACGAAGAAGTAATAAATTTTTCAGTTGACTGAAAGTTAAATAATAGCACTCAGTAGAGACTATTTTGTGTTGTGAAAGATGCAAAAATAATTTAAGAAAAATGCACTAATTCCTAAAAATAATTATCAAGTTTGAATTCTGGTTGGAGAAGCTTACTAATTAAGTTAATTGTTTAAGTTTTCGGCCATATTACTCATACCAAACTAATGAGAGCTCATTTGTTTGGTGTGAGCAATATGAGCATCACACATCAGTTGAAAAGCAAGCTCTTGCTTTTCAACTAATGCTTCATGCTCTTATTTATAAGCCTTACTTGTACCCCATTGAACCCTAATCAACCAACTAAACAGATTACAGGGATGTTGCGGCTGCGCCAATTGGGCCAAACTGTGCCAAATCCTAATTCATGTGCTAAACTGCTACAAAAACCTTATTTTGAGTAAAATTGCACCAAAACTGCGCCAATTAACGATTTTCCTGAAATCGAATTATCAAACTCTCCTCTCACGAGAAGAATACCTTCGTCCTTAGGGAAAAAAACTCAAATCGTCTACTATGGAATATTTTCCGCATTTCTACCACTTGAATTCAAAACCAAAACCGATGACGTCAGCCATCGAAACCAAATATATAACATTTCTTTTATAAATTTATATCCCCTATAAAATAGGTTTCAATTCGCTGCGTGAAGTCCGTTAAAAGGCGAAAATGATCGTGATTTTTTGCGAAAATTTGTGGTTTTTTTTGCAGAGTGTTCCGTTTTTCCCGCAACTTGCGTGGACGGCCGCGGGTGCCGATTCAAGTTGGCTTCTTGTGTCAGCTGGTGTTCCGAAAATCAGGAAAATAGTGATTTTTCGCGACAGTTCCATTTTTTCCGCTACTGCTTTTCTTACGAACGTCTGTTAAAGTTAGCTTCAATGGTGGTGCAGAAAAAACAACTTAACTTTGGTCAGAGCAGTTTGAGAAGTCTAATAATATTATTTTTCTCTATTTAAGTCAGTATTTTCAACTTAAGATGATTTTCTAAGTTGTAAATTTTTACAGAAAGGTCGCTTTATAGAAACTTAGTTAGATGATTATATAGTTTTTTCTTATATGATTAAAATTTTTTAAATACCTTCAAAAATACTATATTTTTTACTTTTTCGCTCTAATTAACTAAAAAATTTTGACAATATCGTTTTTTCAATTTAATTATTACTTAAATAATTATTCTGTTTACTAATTTCCTTTATTTTTTTATTTCATTTAGTTACATTTTGACTTTTATTTAATTTATTTACATTTTGACTTTTAAAGGGGTTTTAAAACCTGATTCAGGAATGTAATTGGCACAGTGTGTGTTTGAAGCTTCTTAAGTTATGTAAAAAGGTACTCCTTGAATTTTTAAAAAACTTTCCTTGAAAACTCCTGGAATACTCCTTGATTTTGATTTCTGAACATTTGTATGAACCCTGCATTTGGCGTTTTTGTAATTAAAACTTGTAATTAAATTGGTTGCTACAAAAATGGTCTATTCTGCTACAAATTTTAAATTTAGCTGCTACAAATTTTGAATTTAGCTGCTACAAACTGCTACAAATTTTGAATTCAGCTGCTACAAACTGCTAAAAATTTTAAATTTAGCTGCTACAAAATGCTCAATGTGGTGCAACATCCCTGAGATTATATATGCCTGCCCTGCAGTGCAGTAATATGCTTTTTAAAGGCTGCTAGGTTTTATTGCATTACCAAAATGGATGCTTTAAAAATTCCATACAAAATTTTTGTCATACATTTAGAGGCAGTGACAATAGTCAGAAAAAGTTTTTGTTGTTTTCTATGGGTCAAAAACGAAAATTTCTTTTGACCACAGCATTGATGAAAAAATTTTTTAAACATAGAAAGCAGGGTTGGCCGGTTTAAACCATTTGGTTTAAACCATGGTTTTTTTACCATGGTTTTTTTACCAAAAAAACCACTTGGTTTTTTTAGAAATTATAAAATATTTTCAGGATTTTTTAAAGAAAGTGTTATTAAGTATAATCTTTTGCACAAAATTATAAGGTCAGATTTATTAAAAAATTGACATTTTAAGGTGATTAAAAATTGGAAATCATTTAATTTAATGGTTTTAATAATTGAATTCTCTCTAAACTTAACCTCAAATGCTTAAGTTAAACTTATTATATGTTGCAAGAGATAGTTCATTTATTAATTTCCTTTAAAATGAAGCATTATTTCAAAGAGTAACTAAAGATACACAAAAGTTATCTGTTTTTCCCTGATAAAATATGGCTTGGATTTTAATTAATTGATAAAACTAATTTGTCTTATTTGTTAGTCATAAAAACCAGTTGTTTTTTTACTAAATTAATAAAAACCGTTGATTTCTTTAATGATAAAAACTAAAAACCAGTTGGTTTGTTTATAAACAGATAAAAACCAGTTGGGTTTTTTTACTAAATTAATAAAAAACCGTTAATTTCCTTAATCGGATTAATTATCTCAATCATTTATCCAATTTCAATTAACATTAGTTGTTCCCTTTTATTTATTTAAAAAATTTTATTTTCTCTTTCTAAAGAAATTTCTTAAGTTCATAAATTAATCCATATAATTAATTTGATTTTTTTACCATTTAATAATTAATCAAATTAATTATCTTTATTATCCAACTTCAATTAACATTAGTTGTTTATATTTCACTTTTACTTCTTATTTAAAAAATAAAATTTTCTCTCTCTAAAGAAATTTCAAAAGTTTATAAATTAATCCATATATAATTAAGATAAATAAATTGATTATTTCAACCATTTATCCAAGATAAATTAACACCGATTTTTTATTCACTACAATAATATTAGATAGTAAATTGAAATATTTTAAAAACCAAAATGATTTTTTTAAACAAATTAATTTAATTTTAATTAATTAATTGAAATATACAAATCATTTATCAATTATAAACAACCTCTGAAATAAATGTCACATTTACAACTCAATTTCAAACATCACTGCTAAAATAACTTATTCTGATAAAAAAGTTCTTAAAAAACTTGGTTTAAACCAAAAAAACCTGGTTTTTTTGTTGTTTTTTAAAAACCCGGTTTTTTGCCAACCCTGATAGAAAGTTAGTTCCTTTTTTGTGTAAAAAATCTTAGCCACCAAGCCACCTCTATAAAAAAAAATTCTGATCCAACCAGTGTTTTAATGCAGTGTACACATGCAGGTAATTATTAATATTTTAAAGTTTTTTTTAAACTGTAAATGGCACTTATTCATATCGTAAATATTTTCTAAATCCAAATTCTTATTGTAGGTGACTAAAACGATCTGGTATCTGTATTATATATAATCTGGTTATATTTTGTCTGAGATGGTCTAAGGTCCAATAAACTTTGTACTCCCATGAATTTTGAATGGGTTAAACATTAAATTCAATTAGATATGGAATTGTAAGTAAATCTAGAAGAAAAAGTTGGAAGTTTCATAGCCTAAGCCTGCACAATTTTTACTGTAATGGGGAATGAACAATGTAGCTTGCTACAAGAAAAAAAACCCCTATCTGATCTAACCTTAAGGATCAAAATACTGATCATAATTAATTAATGTTTGTTCATTACATTTAGAATAATTGTAAAAAATTTAATATATTAGAAAAAAGATCACATAGTTTGTATGTTCAAAGAATACTGCAAGCTTTATGCAATATCCGCAGGTGGGAATTCTGTAAATACATAAAAATTTAAAAGCAGGGCTCGTAGTTGTCCTTTAAAATAGTGAATAATCCTGAAATTTCGAAATCTTATAACAAAATTAGTTTGCTTATTGTATTTTAGTTCAATGAGTTAGTCAAGAATATTATTTTAAAGTTTATAAAGCAGGTTATGTTATTAACAGATGAACTGGCTGTATAAAAACTATACTCTTTTATTTGGACATGATAAAATTAAAAACTGATTAAATGATGGTAGCATTAAAAAATGTTGATCGCAGAAATTTTTTTCAAGTATTCTGTAGAGAAAAGGAAATAAACATAGGTTCTTGTGCTCTAAATGTGGTTAAGGTGTGTATGAAAAACCTGCTATAAAATATTTTTAAGTGTAAGCAGTGTTTATATGGAAATATTTGGAAAAAAACCATCTCCAATGTAATATTAAAGGGCTTGCAGTGCTTAAATCCTGTTGCATCCTTAAATGGGGCATGTATTGCTTTTGAGAAATTTAATCTAACGTATGCAGATGATCAGCACATTTTTGCAGATACTTTAACGTCGATTTTCTATCAATACCTATAGTTGCAAACGGTTTATATAGTTGTTACCCCATATTACGGCCGTGGAAAATTTTCAACTTAAAATTTAATTAATTGTTATTTAAGAAATAAGGGCATTGCATTTTTTTCTTTTAAGCTACGTTTGTTTTTAATTAAAATTAAGTTATGTATTTTTAAATGCATTACAAAACTTTGGTTAATCCCTGAAAGTTTCGTAAAAATAAATGGTGAGGATGTTTAAGACAGTTGCTTACGTTTACGTAATTATATTAAGAGAGGAGTTCACGATTAGATTATTTTTGAGTAGCAGGCGAGGAGAGTAGTTCAAAATTCTCGAAATAATGCTTACTTATTATTTGGGACGGCCCCTTGTTTGCTGAAACTATTCTCAGCCATCAGTGTCGAGGTTAAACAGCTGCTAAAGAAAGAAAAATTAGCTTTACGCCAGGGTTGGCAAAAACCCGGGTTTTTTTGAAAAAAACCAAGTGGGTTGGGTTTTTTCGGGTTTTTTCAATAAAACCCTGAAAAAACCCATATTAAACTGGGTTTTTTCGGAAAAAGTGTGGGTTTTTTCAAAATTAAGGGGTTTTCTCCTATAGAAAGTAAGTGGGTTTTTTCAGATTTTAGTGAAATCTTTCTATGTTAAATGTGTTCTGTCAAAATAATGTCAGTTTTTCCACAGATAAGTGGGTTTTTTCAAAGTTTTTATACTTTGAAAAAACCCACTGAAATTGTAAATTCACCCCTTATTTACTGAAACCTTGTATAAATTTTGAAAAACCCACTAAAATTTAAAAAATATCCTAAACTTTGAAAAAAGAACAATTCAATATTGAAAGAAATCTATTCAACTTTGAAAAAACCCACTGAAATTTTTTAAAAATCATCTTTATTTTTATATCTAGTTTGAACTTTAAACGTCCTAAATTTTGAAAAAACCCCATTCAATAATGAAAAAACCCACTGCACTAAATAATGAAAGAACCTATTTAACTATAAAAAACTCCCTGAAATTGAAAAAACACCATTTAATTTTAAAACCTAGTTTAAATTTTGAAAAACCCATTAAAATTTTAAAAATATCATAAACTTTGAAAAAAAGCACATTAAATTTTGAAGGAACTGCCAAAATCTTGATTTCTCTTGAAAAAACTCAAAAATGGGTCCAAAATGTGGGTTTTTTCACATGGGTTTTTCTGAAAAAACCCATTGGGTCCAACCCAATTGGGTCCAATCCAGCCAACCCTGCTTTACGCGGACTTTGATTGGTGGAATCCTTCTTTGTACTACATTCACACAGGAAAAGTTAATCTAGTTTAAGTCCTCATCTAGCTTAAATATAACATTACGACAATACTATATTTAAGCTAGATTAGCACTTAAACTAGATTAACTTTTCATGTGTGAATTAGTATTAGGATTTAATCAACACCGACCGACACTGATAGCTGTGAATATAGCTTTAAGTCAGGTGTTGATGGCCGTATGTGAGACTCTAATGGAGTATAGACAAAAAGGAAAATTTATATAGTTTTTTTCAATGAAAAGCTTTATTTTATCTTGCCTCCACTGAGAGAAAGCGTGTCTGTTTTCGTGTCAATTGGGATGCGCGTTCGACTAAACCGAAACCTAAACTAGGGCTGCGAATATCAGGCTCTCGGCCCGCTTTCCGAAATATTCTGCTACTTTCAGCCAGCCTTAAAATTATGAATATTAGGATAAGTAACGAGTTCGACCAAAGATAATAGATTATTTATTAAAATTCCAAAGGCTTTTATTCTCCATTTACTTAAATTACTGGACTGTTAAAACAAGGAAAAGGTTTAAGGGAGTGGAGGTCGAGTGGATTATTATATAATATTTTAAAATTTTTAGAAAATCAAACCATCTTCATAGACTTATGCAACTAATTTTATGACTTCAGTGTAACATCGCTTTGAATTAAGAATTTTTAACGTCTCGATGCCACTTATACAAATATCAGTGCACAATAGGAGCACAGTTTGGGGCCCATTGATTTTTATGTGGTCGTTCTTACTGATAATTTTCAGGAGCAGGGTTCATGTGCCTCCTGACATTCTCGAAGAACTCCTGTAATTTGCTCTATTTTTCTAAGGGATCTCTTGAATATTAGGTTTTTTCTCCTGAGTTTTCCCTTCTAAAAAACATTATATGCCAGAGCAAACTGAAGTTTTACTATTAATTTGTTGGAAGTAATTGCTTTTTTAAATCGTTGAAATAGGAAATTCTAACTTTTTCTGCTTTCCTCTTAATTTTTTTCCCATAATTCATTCTGAACTCCTTCTTTTCTTAACATGTTAAGTGGTTTAAGGTTATTAATCATTCACGTTACCTCCTAATTTTTCTGTAATTTATTCCGAAGACTCCTTAATTTAACTACGTTAGATGGAGTATGAACCCTTGTAGGAGTTATTTAGATATATCGGCCCTTACTATTTATATTAAAAAGACTACACTAAAAGCAAAAATTAAGGTAACCGTATCTCGCGAGTAGTAAATTATCACAAGGGCTAGGCCCCAGGCCGCTCCTTATCAGAACATCATTTTCCGTGACTCATCCTTTGACCCATCTGTCGCTACCATAAAAAGTAGACACGTAATTCTTTGTAACTCACTTAACATCCTTGTCATTGAACAGAGAAAACTGGAAAATCGATACGGTTATGGACTACTTTTGCTCAGGCTAAGATATTCTTGAAGACAATTTATCGATTGAAAGCAAAACTACCAATCAAGATTCCTTGAGGAAAATGACCCTGCAGTTGGCCCGTTATAGTTTCGGGAAGGGTTAGCCCAAAAATTAAAAAAAAATACATAATTTTTTTTCTCAACGGTTTGTTAAGTTTTCGAGGATGCTGAATCCGAATCTGAAGTTTGCATACAAAATTTCGCATGGAAACACTAAGAAAATTCGAAAAAATGACAAACCTATTTTATTTCTTTTTGTAGTTTTTTTGCTTGTCGAAAAATAACATGCATTTCTCATTAAACTATTAAATGGAACAAATATATTAATGTCAATGTGAAAATATAATACAAAAAGTACAGTAGGGGGAGAGGTCGTGTACCTCGGACTTATTTTTACTTTTCTCCCTATAATTTTTTATTTATTAAAAATAAACCGATGAAATAATTCGCACTCAATATTTTAGACTTTTTAACACAACATACAGCATACAGGGTATTTCAAGTCCCTTTTGACGGCTTTTATTTGGAAACAACGTCTCCGAGGGTCATGGAAGTAAGGTCTATGTCTATCCCTTAAGTAATTGACCCTGGAAAATCCATTAAAAGGACTCAGCGCCCCTAGTGGCGAAATAAACCACAATGAGAGTATTCTTGCCTATGTTGTAATCAACTTACTGAAAAAAATTTCAAGAAAATATCGCGAATATTCGCGGAGAGAGAATGTGAAAAAGTAGCCCTTTTTCAGCCCTCAAAAAAGAAAAAGGTAGCAAATTTGCAAGTTTTTCAGTGTTTTTATGTAGTTATGTGTTTTTTTTGTTTTATAAATGAAGACAAAATTTAATAAAAAAAACTTGCATTTATCATACATGTGCGTGTGCGAACTTTTCCTTTTTTAAGGCCACCACCGCCTAAACAATTTTTAGGTTGCTCAGAAGGGGAACCTTTAAAATCACAAAGGGACGGCTTTATCTCTTCTCTTTATCTCAATATCTTCTGAAGTAGTCTTTCAATAGAGATAGTTTAAAGTCATAAACTATGTAGTACTAACCATACCTAACCTTTTAAAAACATCCCATAGAATTTGAATACTGTTTTTTTTTCCTCTCCCAGCTTTAAAACATCTGGAAAAGTTTTCTGTGAATTAAAGAAACTGGTCGCAGGGTGGGGTTTCAATGTTTTGTTAGTCCTTTTATAGAGGTATTTTAATTTTACGAGAATTTAGAGAAAATTCATCATCATCATCATCACTTCTTTTCATGCCCAGAGGCATATAAGGCCTTTAATTTAGTCTTCCAACCCCTCCTGTCTGCCGCAGCTGATGAGGGACCCTACTGTAAAGCGGTTCCAGGTATTATCGCCTATGAAAACTGCATTCTTGAGGAAAATCACTGAGCAAAAATACATTTAATTACTAATTAATACTTGGAGAGTAAATATTACATGGTTCGGTTTACTTCCTGTAAAACAGTTTTATAGTATCCTAGTGTAAAATGTAACTGTTGTGGCAGATGTGAGCCCCAGGAAGATATTGATCCAAAAATTCTGTCTGTAAAAGCACTCGAGTTATACAGTATCAGTCAGTATTTATGCCTCAAATGAACTGACTAGGGGCCGTTCAAATATTACGTAAGCACCTAAGGAGGGGAGGGGGTATGCTCGTTGCTTATTTTTCCTGACAAGGGGGGAGGGGGGATAAGAGTGATGCTTACGTAAGATACTGCATTTTCGAAAATCTTTTGTTTCTTGCATAAATAATTTCAAAACTAACCAAAAATAAATTTAACGAAAATTGAATTAGGAAATCTGACGTAAGAACTTTTTTCTGGGGATGACCCCCCAAACATTTTGAAATTTTAACCCTGAAAAAAAGTGTTTCGACTCATTTTTGAACCCTTTAGGGTCACACCAAAAAAGGACAGCTCCTTGCATAAGTCACCTAATTTCCAAGGAGAAAAAAAAACAGTACTTACTTAAAGGGATGCCAAAATTTCGGGGGGGGGGGGGGTCTGGCACTTTCTTACGTAATTATGGTGGGGGGGTTAAGGTTTGCTTATATTTGCTGACAAGGGGGGAGGGGGGGTTAAAAATGACCAAAAAATGCTTACGTAATATTTGAACGGCCCCCTACCTGAGAGGTGAGTAAACACACCACAGTACTCCCCCTCCAGAATGCAGCATGGCTGGATTTGTTCTGAGAGCCACAGCACAGAAAAAATCCAACTACACTGATGAGAACCACATTAAAGGGGAGTGTTTGTACTCCAGGTTAGGGTGTATCGAAAAAAACTTTTTTTTGATTTTGATGATGCCTTAGTGCGGAAAAGTTGTCTAAGGTGGCAGAGAGTACCTGTGAATTTTTTCAGAATTTTCGGATAATATCTTGAGGTGCCGCCAAGGCCCTGAAGGTCCCCATGTTAATCCAATGGAGCGCGCAAGCCAAGAAGGCCGAAAATTGGTTTTTCCTCCCTCATTTCTACCCTAATCACACGACGAATGTCTTCACTCGAGTTATGGACCCTATATGATCTAGGCTATCCGACAAAACTTGAATAATAGCCAAAATCTCTATATTATGTGGATTGTGGGCTCTGATTTGAACTAGAAAATACGCGATTTTCGACGAAATTGGAGCATACAAAAAAACGTAATATAGAGATTTAGGCTATTATTCAAGTTTTGTCGGATAGCCTAGATCATATAGGGTCCATAACTCGAGTGAAGACATTCGTCGTGTGATTAGGGTAGAAATGAGGGAGGAAAAACCAATTTTCGGCCTTCTTGGCTTGCGCGCTCCATTGGATTAACATGGGGACCTTCAGGGCCTTGGCGGCACCTCAAGATATTATCCGAAAATTCTGAAAAAATTCACAGGTACTCTCTGCCACCTTAGACAACTTTTCCGCACTAAGGCATCATCAAAATAAAAAAAAAGTTTTTTTCGATACACCCTACTCCAGGTCCCCAATGTGGCAAGATGCAAGGCTTCAGTTGGTATTTCTGGACCAATTTAATAATCTGATTATCAATTTAATACACTCATCTCTGCTTATTGGGATCACAGTAATGTTATCAAAACTGACCAGTCCCGATCACTCCTATTTAATCTTAATTGTTTTATGAGATCAACATATTGCTTAATGTTATCACAATCTGGGGATATCCCAAAAAACCTCCCTTTTTCCTGTTTGAAGGCCAATTTCAATACATAATCATCAAAATTAATCATTAATTTATTATTTATATACTCTCATACTTTTCTTTAAGAATGTAAAAATTGCAGAATACATACTAGGTAATCGTTTTAAATACTTCAATCACAGGACTTCACAGCTGGGATTTTAAAGCAAACACTTGAGTAACACTGTTTGAAACCTCCTACCTAGTATTAAATTGCTCATTATTTTCAATAATCAGATATTGTTTTCATTCTACTCTTGGACAAAAGAGATCACATTCATTAAGCGGAGTTGACTGTAATAATAATAAAAAACTACCTACATAGGTAGTTATTGGTGTTTTTTTACCACTAGGGATGCCCTCTGTAGTAAAGAACAACCACAACCAAAAATTTTGGAAAATGCATTAATAAATAATAGTAACTTTTAAGGCAGTGGAAACTTTTATAAGAACATTTATAATTTACTTGCATTTTAAAAATATTAACTGTGGATATGTAAAGGTAGTTCTAGAAATTAAATAGCAAATTTAAAATGCAACTAACATTGAAAAAGACCAGTCAAAAAACAACAAAATATATTTAATTGAAACACACACTATGATAAATAAAATACTTTTCCCCTTACACAATTGAGCTTTGTGGGAAAACTTGCATGGCAACAAGAAAGCATCCTTTTTAATTCTTATGTTTGACACTTAAAAAACTGAATTTTGATAAGTGCTTATCTTTTTATGGCTAAATAAACAAAAATCCTTTTTTATTGAAAAGAAAGCATCAAAAATTGAAAAAATTAATTGATAAGGTGTCACCAAACACATTTTCCACATAACTCTTAACAACATTTCATGGATGAAATGCATTTTAAGGCTAGAAATATATTAGCTTACATATTTAAGTAAAAAAGACAGTGGAAATGTTTCATTTGAGTTATAAAATACGATACAAAGTGGCAAAAAACTAATGAAGACTAAAGTTCGGACTTCCTTTCTATTTTGATTAGTTCCACCTCAAAAATCAGTGTAGCATCACCTGAAAAAAAAACATTAAAAAAGAAAATTTATTTGCTGGTAATGGGTTATTCCAAGTCAAATAAAAAATCTTTTTGCTCTTACCCTCTCTAATTTTCTTAAAATTAGAGAGGGTGAGCTCTAATTTTCTTAAAATTAGAGAGAGTGAGGGGAAATTGGTACACATGTACAAATTTGGCACACATGATATAGAGTTGAAAAAATACCTCCTTCCATGAAAAATATTAAGTGGTTCTGAAATTATAAATGCACTAAGTGTTTAAAAATAGGCCAAAAGTGGTCCAGCATGAGTTCTTTAAATTGCTTTAGCAACTCTTCTAATTGGGTAATGCAAATGAAATTGGTGTCATTTTAAATATTAGTTTTAATGGTGTACAACAGGGGTTCTCAAACTTTTTATGTCGCGGAGCCCTTTTCAGGAGACAAATTCTTCGCGGAGCCCTTTTACGAAGATAAATTTTTCAAGGTACAAAAAGCAAATTACATAAAAACCACTGCTACAAGAAATAAAAGCATTAATGCAGTAGCGTAAAAAGAAATTTATTTCAATATGGTTTCAAAATTATTCCACAGCCCTCCCATGCATATTTAACAGGTTTAATGTAGATTTTTAAAACATTTTTAGGTATAATTTGCATCTAAGTGCAAGTAAGAAAAAGTGTGATCAATTAAGTTCCAATTATGATAGGGGAGTCTGGGTGAATTTAGTGAAATATGATCCTTAAAAACAGTTATTTTACACTTGTTTTAGGTACATCATAATCCGAATTTCGGACATTCATTTTTAGGTAGGGGCCGCTCCCACCTTCCCACACATTCCAGGAAATAGGGGCCGTTCAAATATTACGTAAGCACTTTTTTGGTCATTTTTAACCCCCCCTCCCCCCTTGTCAGCAAAGATAAGCAAACCTCAAACCCCCCACCATAATTACGTAAGATACTGCCGGACCCCCCCGAAATTTTGACATCCCTATAAGTAAGTGCTGTTTCTTTCCTTGAAAATTAGGTGACTCGTACAAGGAGCTGTCCTTTTTGGGTGTAACCCTAAGGGTTTAAAAATGAGTCGAAACACTACTTTTCGGGGTTACAATTTCAAAATGTTAGGGTGGTCCATCTCCAGAAGAAAGTGCTTTCGTCAGAATTCCTAATTCAATTTTTGTTACATTTATTTTTGGTTGAATTTTGAAATTATTTTTGCAAGAAACAAGGGATTTTCGAAAATGCACCATCTTACGTAAGCATTACTCATATCCCCCTCCCCCTTGTCAGCAAAAATAAGCAAAGAGCAAACCCCCCTCCCCCCTTAGGTGCTTACGTAATATTTGAACGGCCCCTAGGATTTTAATTTTAACGAACATATTACAAAAAAATTTACAATAATAAAGTTTTAAGTACAATAGGGGGCCTGCGGGTTCTCCCCCAGAAAAATTTCCAAAATTTGACCCTAAATAACATGGTTTTAACTTGTTATGGTAAACCAAGAAAGACTTGAAAAAAAGACAAAAACCAGAAAAAAAAACTATAATCAAAAGAGCATGCTACATTAATTTGAAAAATAATATATTTTACAAAACAAAATAAATTAAAAGTTTGATTTCTTTCAAATGTACCACTTTTTAAATTTTAAAACCATTCCAGGAATAGGTAAAATTATTATAAATTATCTGGTAAAATTATAGGATGGAACTGGGATCAGTGTCAAAAAAAGTTAAACCAAAGTTTGATTTTTCTTACATCTTCTTAATAAAATCATTCATTGGATGCAAATTAAGTTTTTTTATCTGCTGCACCCAAGACTAGAAATATTGCCAAAAATAACAAACAACAAATTAAAATATACAGTTTTATAGCATTATTGATAAATACTTGGCATTATTAAGTTTTTAGTATCCAAAATAATTTGACAATTTTTAAAGGGATATATAGTGAAATTGAACCTACTAAACAAAAAATGTTTTATATAATGCTGTGTTTTAAAAAGTGCTTAATGCATAACAACAGTGACTCTAATATCTCTAAAAAGCTACATTTAACCATTAATATACACATATACTTGAGGGAGCTCCTAATTTAGATGAGCAGATCCCCCAAAACATGAATCTAGTTGTGGGCTTTCCCTCCAATATGTTGATGATAACGCCCATGTTGATGAACACAAATATGTTGATTAATACTGGTATTTTAGCTAAGTGGTATATATTTCCCATATTAATTTTAAAAATAACTTTGAAGATCTAACAAAAAAGGTTTCATTTGTTCGTTTTAACACAGAATATCCATTATAATAATAACCTGGAATGGTGGGTGGGGCTCCAGCAGATCCATAGCCCAAATCCGAGGGAATGACAAGTTTCCTTTTTTCACCTTCACACATCCTGAAACAAATATAAGAAACACATGAAAAAATATCACATACTTTCACATAACAAAAGAAAAAAAATCACATGGCCTTTAAAAAATTAAAGCAATCAAAGTGAATCCAGTTCCAGTAGGGTTTTTTTTCCAAACTGAATGATCTTAAGATTAAAATATGTAAATACAAAATATTTTAGGGCCTTTACTTAAAAAATAAACTTGTAACAGCTGAAAAACAACAATTTCAGGTAAATAAGCTTTTTTGCAAGCATGATAAGGTGAAAAAAATTCAATGAAATTTTATTAGATAAGCTGCACTACATAAGCTTCACAAAAAATTACTACAGGAACCAAACTATGACAATTAATCCAGATGAATTCTTTTTTCATATTGATACGTATAATCATAATATAGCATTTTGTAGTATTTACAGAAAAACTACAATTTTAAGTGGAAACAAATTGGAGCCGAGTGCTGTAAGCGAACAGCAGCGAACACGCTCTGCGCAAGCGCAACTCGTACGCTAAGAGCGGCGCTTGCGCAGAACGTGTTCGCGGCTGTTCGCTTACAGCGCTCGGCTCTAATTTGTTTCCACCTTAATACGAACAAAATTGATAATGAAGGGATCCCCAAAGTATGACCCATGAGTCATAACTGCACCACCAGATCAAATGCAGTCTGCTGAAACTGAATGTATTTATAGCCAGCCTTTATCGTATAAATATTATGTTCTTAAACACAAGCAATGCAAAAATTAAGAAAAATTGCAGCAAATTAGGGATGTTTTTTTGCAATTTACATGGCTATAATTAAAACTATTTAAATAAAGAATGGAATATTAAAATTTCCAAACTAAAATTTACTCATTTTATATCCTAAGCATTCTAATTATGATAATATTTGAAGAACTGACTCTCCTAATAAAAAATGTAAGTAAAGAATTTAATCGCAACTAAGAAAACCACAAAATAGACCGTCAAGTACTATTTTGAATGAACCCAAACATAAAGAAATATCTCCATGAATAGCAGACCAACCTACATAGTTAGAAAACAATCAGGGTCATGTTGCCCACTCCATAAAAAATAAACATGCAATGAGTAGAATGACTTCTGAAAAAAAAATTTCAAGGTGTGGAATTTTTAACTGCATATTATGGAGTGAAAAAGTATATTTCGTCCAATTTTTAAAAGGAATTATTAGATTTTATGGCAAAAGATGTTATTAAAGTGCTCCCTCAGAAGCCTAACCTGGTCACTGACAATAATTACTGTCATAATATAAATATATACCTGCCAATATTTAAATCTTAAGTATTCAAAATAACTTGGGAGATTTTAAACAAAATAGATAATGGGACATGGGACTGTTCTTGAAAATAAATAATTAATAACTTAAATATATGTCATGGTTTTTTACTTTAATAAGCCTTGATCCCAGCCTCTAATGACTTGACCAGATCCTAAGGTAAAAGACAAAGGTTCACCTCTCTTGTAACTGCTGTCAAATTCAGTCCCATCTTCGAGAGTTCCCTAAAAACACACAGGAAGTTCTAATGATATCTAATATTTTTTTTCATATATTGTAAAACAGCTTAGTAGAGTGAGATCTGTCAACTATAAAGAATATAAGAATAAAACAAAAAATTTTACCACATGAAAAGCAGTATTTTTAAATAAATAATAAATCCTGACTTCTCTTAAATAATAATTATCAGAAAGTAGTACTTTTAACGAGTACAAGTGAGGTAGGGCCGAAAAGTTCCTGGAATTGGTCTATTACAAATTATTAAAAAATAGAACACAACTTTTACTTTATTGGCCTTCAAAGTTGCCTTCTGCATGCACATACTTCTTCCAGCATTTGTATAACAGTTAAATACACCCCTCGAATTCTTTATTTGAAAGATCCTTTAGTTGCTTTTTCACATTTTCTGATCCCCTAGTTCAGTGGAGTCCAATCCGAGAGCCATCTTTGATGTTTGCGGGATTTTCACAAAATGCTTTATGCCACACATACACAGCTGTTTGTTTTTATGGCATAGTTTCTGTTTGAATATTATTAAGTTACTTAAGATTAATGTCTGTTTTCCCCATGGTCAAGAAAACGAAGATGGGCATCGTAGGCCTTGGCCTGCTAGGGCTGTAGTGTTAGTTTAGTTTCTGTATGCTTATCAGCATCTTAAAAGGTGATTTCTCAAGCAAAATGCAGATTTTAATGTTTGCACACAGCTAAAAAGGTGACATTTCAAAATTCGAGGAATGAAAAATTATCTTTATCAAAAATGATCATCAGGGATCATAGGGGAGGGAATACTTGTTCAGGATGATGTGGGAATGGCGAATGTGTTTAATGATTTTTTCATGGTGGTTTTTAATAAGAACTATAAATTAACGATTCTACAGTATTTGATTATGAAAGTTGGATAATTCCAGATTGTAGCTTTAGTAGGGAGGAAATAGTATATTTATTAAAAAGCATCAAGCCAACTAAAGCGCCAGGACCAGACGCCATATATCCAAAAGTACTTGTAGAATGTGCAGAGGAATTAGGGGATGTAATTCTTGAAATCTTTAATACAACTTACCAGGGTTGGCCGGTTTAAACCATTGGTTTAAACCATGGTTTTTTTACCAAAAAAACCACTTGGTTTTTTTGGTTTTTTTAGAAATTATAAAATATTTTCAGGATTTTTTAAAGAAAGTGTTATTAAGTATAATCTTTTGCACAAAATTAAAAGGTCAGATTTATAAAAAATTGACATTTTAAGGTGATTAAAAATCAGAAATCTTTTAATTTAATGGTTTTAATTATTGAATTCTCTCTAAACTTAACCTTAAATGCTTAAGTTAAACTTATTATATTTTGCAAGAGATAGTTCATTTATTAATTTCCTTTAAAATGAAGCATTATTTCAAAGAGTAACTAAACATACACAAAAGTTATCTGTTTTTCACTGATAAAATATGGCTTGGATTTTAATTAATTAATAAAACCAATTTATCTTATTTGTCAGTCATAAAAACCAGTTGGTTTTTTTAGTAAATTAATAAAAACCGTTGATTTCTTTAATGATAAAAACTAAAAACCAGTTGGATTGTTTATAAACAGATAAAAACCAGTTGGGTTTTTTTACTAAATTAATAAAAACCGTTAATTTCTTTAATCGGATTAATTATCTCAATCATTTATCCAATTCCAATTAACATTAGTTGCTTACATTTCCCTTTTATTTATTAAAAAAGTTAAATTTTCTCTTTCTAAAGAAATTTCTTAAGTTCATAAATAATCCATATAATTAATTTGATTATTTTACCATTTAATAATTAATCAAATTAATTATCTTTATCAATTATCCAATTTCAATTAACATTAGTTGTTTACATTTCACTTTTACTTCTCAATTAAAAAATAAAATTTTCTCTTTCTAAAGAAATTTCTTAAGTTCATAAATTAATCCATATATAATTAAGATAAATAATTTGATTATTTCAACCAATTATCCAAGATAAATTAACACTGATTTTTATTCACTACAATAATATTAGATATTCAAATTGGAATATTTTAGAAACAAAAATTATTTTTAAAACAAATTAATTTAATTTTAATTAATTAATTGAAATATACAAATCATTTATCCATTATAAACAACCCCTAAAATAAATGTCTCATTTACAACTCCATTTCAAACATCAATGCTAAAATAACTTATTCTGATAAAAAAAATTCTAAAAAAACTTGGTTTAAACCAAAAAAACCTGGTTTAAACCAAAAAAAACCAAATAAACCCGTTTTTTTTGGTTTTTTTTAAAAAAACCCGGTTTTTTGCCAACCCTGCAACTTACAATACTGGTTTGGTACCAAGGGATTAGAAATTGGCTAATGTAACTCCAATATTTAAGAAGGGGCCAAAAGGTGATCGGGGAAATTATAGACCAGTAAGTTTAACATCAGTAATAGGTAAGATATTCGAAACCATTCTAAAGAAGCGCATAATGTTATACTTAGAGGAGGGGAACCTGCTTTCAGATAACAAATTTGGATTAAGAAAGGGTAAATTATACTAAAAAGGGTAAATATACTATAAGTAATATACTTAAGTAATATACATAAATATACTTAAAGGGTTACTATAAAGGGTAAATTATGGACTTCCATGAAGTCTGGGAGCCAAGAAAATCAGTAAAAAGTGTTGGCTCCATATATATATAGGTGTTCATAACCGCCGCCACACGCCATGGTATTGAAGGAAAAGGGCTATAAAATTCTTAAATAAAATAAAGACTTAAACTTTAAACCAAATCTAATTTAGATGTAGGATATCAACTTGCAACAACACTAAAATAAGCTATTTCATCCAACAATCTTTTTTAGAGTGAGAGATATTTTGATTCAACTGATCCCTAACACTAGTACATACTTACAAGATAGACAAACTGAATACCGTAATTCAAAGTTCCTGAAAATAATTTGTTTTCAAGATAAACAACCAATAGGTTTTTATACCTTATAATGCATATGCAACACGTCTCCTTTTTTAGATTGTACATCACAGTCTTCCACTCTTTTTTTAACTCCTATCTGAAGCTTTTTAACTTTGGCTTTAGTTTCTTCAGCAGTAACAAACTTGATCATAGAATTAAAGGTGTATGCAAACACAATGAAGTACAGAGCATACTTGAAAATTGGCTTCATCTAAAAATAAAGTAAAATTAATGATTACACAGAAGACATTGGGATTGATAATACAAAAAAATAGGTATAAAAAGGCTTTTATTAAAATGTCCTAAAAATTCAAAAATAATTTATTGGGGATTAGAAAATAGCTTTTCAGTAAGTAAAAATAATTGCTTTATCACAAAATTTAAGTTGAAAAAATACTTGGTTAATTTTAACAATCCGGGCCAATCACCAAGGGTTGGCAAAAGTTAGGCAATAAATGATTTGCCCTAGTTTACACAGCACTTAGAACAGCAACCCTAGATTCTATTATGTTTTCCATCTTTTTGAACTACGAAAGGCTTTCTCGCCAATGGCAAGAAAGCCTTTTGTCAAGATGTCGCCATGGACCTGATTCTTAAAATGTTACCACATACTCACCCCTTTGAAATAAAGTACCTATCAATTTTGTATATAGAATAACCTTGTTATCTTAAAAACTTCTTAATTTTATTTTCAGGTCTTTTCAATTGATATAATATATCAATTGAAAAGACCTGAAAATAAAGTAACCTAGATATTATAACCTAAATCCTATATATTATAACCTAGATAAAAATAACGTAGATATATTATCTAGGTTATTTTTACTGTAAAATTTTCTTATCAGACTGTATTGACGATGTATTACAAATTTTATAGAGACCAATTAAAAGCAACACTGCTTGTTGAGATATTTTAATAATTATTTTTTCCATGTGTTTTTTTCCACTTGATACTTGTAGCCAAGCCAGCTTATTTACAACTACCTGAAGAAACAATTTTGATACTTTTAATTATACATAATTTTCTATAATTTCACTCAAAATTCAGATATCGTGCTGGGAACTACTTTTTTTGCTTACTCTCAGCTTGTTTTCTCAGGGTCAAGTAACGTTGCAGTCTAGTAGTATATAGGCAATTAGGCAGTGGCGGCTCGTCCATAGGGGCTGCGGGGCTGCAGCACCCCCAACCAAAATTTCCCGAAATTCCAATTTTTATTTGCTTTACAATATTTAAAAAATTATCTATTTCCCCCTTCAATCTTTGTCCTTTATAATCCTTTTTCAATTAATAATTCTCTGCTATGCTGTCTCGACAACAGATTTCTTTCCGAGTCGGTCAGCCCCCGCAGATATACCAATAGTGGTATAAAACACTAGCTCTATCATATCAAATGAAAATATATCAAGAATTAACATGCGAATCTGTTAGGAGAAAAGGGGCTGCTTTTCAGCAGCCCCGATCAAAAGAATGATAGCATTTTCTTTTGAGAGAGCTGTAAAAAACAAACTGAGGAAAGAAGAAAAATAAACGATTTCACTAATAAATCACATTGGCTTTTTAGCTTTTCTCACTCCAACGCTGTTTTAATTTTTTATTTATAGCTTCTTTTTTTTTCTTTTCAACAGAGAGAGAGAGAACAAAATATTTTCTGATGTTTCGGCAAGTCAATAGATTTATGTTTAATTTTTTGTAGCCAAGTTTTTATTTCTTTTTGTAATGAAGAAATTGAATTCGAAATGTTGATTTTAGTTTCATTTGCTTTTGAGATACTAAATGAAATAGACTTCATCTTTCATTCTTCATATTCGTAATAATCAGCTAAATATAGGTAAGTGACAGTTTTTGAATGCTTATTAAGTGTGAAATGGATATTTTATATTGTTCCCATCTTTTCACGTTTTTGTAAAATATTATTTGGCATTATATAGCTTAAAATACGTTGCCAACTTGGAACCGCCGGAGCAGCACCCCTTATAATTTTACCATAGAGCCGCCACTGCAATTAGGAAAGTTTGTTTACATTTTCATTATTTGTTGCTGTGTGGAATTTTAAAAACATTGCAAAATTCTACAAATTTGAAAGGTTGTAACTAAATTTTAAAAGTGTGGACAATGGCTAGAATCTTTTAGAATAATGGTGCAGCAAGCTAATTCAAAAAGATGGTCACAAGGTGAGTTACTTAAAATTAAATCTCAAGAGACATTTCCTAGGGCTAGAAAAGTGTCTTCATTAGACATTTTGAAAACTAAAAAATAAAGGAAATGTGTATATAAATAATATAACTTGTACGCTCCTTCTAAATAGGTCCAAATTAAATATTCAACAAAGATAAAATGTAAGAAACAGACTGTGTTTATAGAACTGTGTTTACTAGTAATGCCACTGTAGTACTAGTGACTCAACTGCTTTCCTGAATTTTATTATTAATATTACTTTTAGTGGCAACTAGAGTGTGTTCTAAACTTTTAATTTATTAAGAGTTCTTTTAATTTATTCCGAGATAGAGTTTAGTAAATTTATGTTATTGTGACTGAAGTAGATGTTCTTAAATTTAAATATTGTAAATAAAGTAGGATTTTTTTAAAGATTATTGAGTTATGATGCATCCTACACTAATAATGAGAGATAGGATTTACCGAGCTATTATAGAGTTTTTTAAGACCGGTATCCGACATAAAGAAACTTACTATTTCAATCGGTTTTACAGCCGCTGATGCAAGGATTCACGGCTAATTTTTGGTGATTAATTTACTGGATTATGCTTGGCTGATTTTTTATCAGTGGGGGTAAATGAAAACATCAATGTCGATTGCCGACTCATGAAAAGCGTCTTTTATTTATTTTTCTTCTTATTCCTATTAACATCAAAATGCATGGGTATATTAATAGGAAAAGCTCCCAACCGTAATTGGATTTCTCTTGTATCAACACGCATTATGATTGGTGAATTGACTTGCGATGTTTTCATGGGATGCGAATTCATGTGTTCTGGCACTGTCATTGGTTATTTGCCTTTACGTAATAACAGCGAGAACCAATGGAATACCGGAATGATTGAATTGCATGGCAAGAAAATGCTGCAACTACCTACAACACTGTCTCGCCCAAAGCGGGTCTCGCCCCACCCACCAAGGCAGTGAAGGCAGGGCAGTATAGTTGCAGGTAAACTTGACATAATTTGGGTGCAAGTTCAGACTTGCGTATGCGCCAAGTTTTTAGCGGTAAAGATGACCAATATGGTAACCCTAACTTATGTTAAAAAAATTATTTGGCTTCTAAATGTGCCGCTAAACAGCCAAAATTCGCCAAGCATACGCAACTCTGAACTTGCGCCATAATTTGGATGAGGATGAGGAAATTTGGGGCATAGGGTTAAATATATTTATAAATATATTACTAGCTGTTTCAACCCGGCAAAGCCGGGTTTTACAGCTAGCCTTCTTTGGCGCTGATGCGAGATTCACTCGTTACTACCTGTTCGTATTTATTCATCCCCTATCATTAAATATGCAGTTTTAATTCATTATCTTCGAAAGGGGTTTGTCTCCGATTTCACATGGCATTGTCACAAATTTATTACATTGAAATAAGTGTCATTTTATTTTGACCGGTCGTCAGCCCAATCCACCGAACCGGATCTGTACAAACTTGTTCTTAAATGAAATCTTACTATCCCGATATAAACCCATTTTAAGTGTCCTAAAACCTTCCACTTTAAATTATTATTTGATTTTTATTTGTCTCATTGTTTGAAGTTAAATGTTTATCCCCTTCTGTGTAAAGGGAAAGAAGAAATACTTCAGATAATTTTTTGCTTTTTCCGATTCTTCGCTTATATTTCGAAAACAATGAATTTCTCGAAGATAATGTTAATTACAAAGTTGAAGTAAACCAAATTTCCTACAAAATGCGCTATTCAACTTTGATTTTCTGAAGAGTGGTTTTGACGCTAGAGCGCGCTCAAAAAACATCGATTTTTTTTGGCCTTTACGCAAAAAAAGGAAAACGCGCACTTCTACCCTCTACAAAATGAAAACTATTCAAGTTATTAACAAAAAATTTATACCGCGTTAAAGATAATTTAATTTTATATAAATAACGTGCTTTCCATTATCATTTTTTGAGAAGGGAGAGTGAAGCAAAGATCGATAATAAAACTGTTGCGGCTCGCAGACCAAACGGACTTATGCGGTTGTTAATCTGTGCTTTATTTCCGGTATATTACCAATAAAATGGGTTGTTTTGGATGAATTGATGACTACGCATGCATAAATTTAAAAATAAATTTTTAAATTTATTTATGAAATATTGGGTGTTTTGGGCGAAATTTCAATAAATTTTTTAAATTACCATTTAAATTATGGTAGTGTTTTAATGAACTAATTTATATGTTTTTTGCATCGCTAAATCCGAATTTCAAGTTTATTTTAATTTTGAAAGTAATCTTCACATCAAATATTGCAAAAAATCTCACATTTTTGGGTTTTTTCGGTTTTTCATCGATTTTCTAAAACAATATTAACTTTTCGAAAAATAGCATGAAACCAAATTTAAGTACGTAAAATTTCCTGGTTGATTTTTATTTTGCAAGGAGAGCTGTACGTTTTGAAATGAAGGTATTTTTTTGCTTTTCTACAAAAAAGTGATGAACGATTTCCCCCACTACAGCTCTAAACAAAAAACATATAAATTCGTTTATTAAAACACTCCCATAATTTAATATAGGAATTTACCGGAAATAAAGCGCAGATTGCAGATTAACAAATGCAAAAGTCCGTCTGGTCTGCGAGCCGCAACAGTTTTATTATCGATCTTTGCTTCACTCCCTCTCCCCTTCTCAAACAATGATGCTGGAAAGCACGTTAATAATAGAAAATTAAATGCTCTTTCACTTGGTATAAAATTTTTGTTGATAGCTTGAATAGTTTTCATTTTGTAGAGGGTAGAAGCACGCGTTTTCCTTTTTTTTTGCGGATAGGCCAAAAAATCGAGGTTTTTCAGTGCACTCTAGCGGCAAAACCACTTGTCAAAGTTGATGAGTGCATTTTGTAGGAATTTTTGTTTACTTTAACTTTGTGATTGAAATTATCTTCGAGAAATTTATAGTTTTTGAAATATAAGCGAAGAATCGAAAAAAGAGCAAGAAATTATAAATTTTTTTGCAATTTTCGATAAGAAGCCGACCCCCCACGTGAGAGCAAACTTCAGATTCGTAATCAGCGCTCTCAAAACATAGAGGTATAAGAATAATAGAGACGGCATGGACGGCAACCCTTTGTTCCAAAGATCAATGCTAGGCAAAAAGAATTCTTTAACATTGGAGCTCCCATAGACGCGTCGATTTCGAAGGTGAAAAATCGTAATAACTCATAGAAAAATGATCGGAAAAAGAAAAAAACACCTGTTTATGATGTAGAAGGAAAAGACTAATTATTCTGAGTTTAAAAATTTATAATATCTCTGAAACATTTTTATGAATGGGATTTTAAAAAACTTCGCGCCGAGTTCGTTCGACTTTCACGAGCTATATTCGATTAAATTTGACATAATTTCAGTTAAATTACTTCTAGTATTATAAAATGAAGTTTTGTGATTAGATTGGATGTGTTTTTGAGTCATTCAAATCAATATTTCTGGTTGAAAATTGTTTTTTACGAAGTTAAGTCATGAAATGAGCTTTGGCGGCCGTTGGCGATCGAGCTTGGCGCTTGTTTTGTGTTGGTGCGGGTTTAATTTTAGCGCGTTATTATTTTTTATTTTGCCTCTTTCTCAAGAATTCAAGAAGATAATTTCCAATAATTTTTAGGAATAATATAAATGCATATTCCAATTATTGAGATGCAGTTTCTAAATAATTGTGATTTTTTAAAGTTTCTGTGGATTTTTTTTGCCATATTGTAAAGACTATTTTTAGATTGCTGCTACATTAATGCTAAATGTATCAAAATAAGCTACCAATATTTACATTTATGTAATTTTTGTAACAATATTGTTAATAATATTATTATGGATATTTGTACAAGATTTGGGTACTTCTTTTAGAATTTTAATACCTCAATAAAATAATGTAATAATAATTAATGTCTCCATCACTGGGGCTGTTTAAAAAAATTTCGCTTTGATATCCTTGAAATTTCATAACACAAAACCTAATCAGTAGAATTTTATCTTATTAATTTAATTTACTAGTTCAAAAGCTATCAAATGTTTAATTCGAAAATATTTTTTTCAGTTGCGAGTTTGCCATTAAAAAAATTGTAATCAGCAGATTGGTTGGTTGGGGTTTTATGGCATAAGACCCGCCCCCTATTTTCAGAAAAATATTATTTTGAAGCCACATACTCTTAGGGGGCATCCATAAATTACGTGAAGTCAAAAAGGGGGGGAGGGGTTTGGAAAAATCTCACCAAATCTCACCAAGGGGGGAGGGGGGTCGGTGAAAAACTCACGTCAACTTTTTAAGTTCGAAATTAAACGATTTTTTTTAAGTTTGATAAAGGAATAATTCCCACAGATAAGATACTGTGGTGATTTTTAGGCGGAATAATGTTCTTTTCCTCAAAATGCAAACGAATTGGATAGAAAATTATTTTTAAAGGTTGTAGGTAAATCTCACTTGGGGGAGGGGGGTCCAGCAAAATCTCACTAAATCTCACCAAGGGGGAGGGGGGGTCCAGATTTTGGAAAAAACACCTCACGTAATTTATGGATGACCCCTTATGAATGAAGATTACCGTCACTCTTTTTCCTATTAGTTTTTGGGTATTTAAATTTTGAAGTTTCAAGCTTTTCGGTGCCTTTTCGGTTTTTGCAACATTGTTTGCTAAGATCGAGAAGTGATAAGTAGAGGGGGTTAACGAGCTTTAATGAGAAAGGGGATGAGTCTCCAAGTTAAATAAGGTAAAAAGTAGACCATCAAATTTCAAAGTAATAATTCACTTCACATATCCATAAACTTCTTCCCTGTATGTTTTCGGATGTAATTCGCTATTCAAATTACAATTTATGCACTTCTATATAAAAGCAAAATTAATTAACTATTTTTTAAATCTTTCTAACCACTTAAAGTAACAGTTTACTTTAATTTTTGTATTCATCAATTTAAAATTGCTTTCCTTTATTGCGTGTGGTTTATCGTTGTGAATTAGAATAGGATATAGAGTAGTGTTAATTTCATTTATGTTTCAGATAACAGATACTGGAATTAAAATTACTTAAATAAAATGTAACCTTTAAAAACAGAAGCTATCACTAATTTATATTTTAACAGTAAAAAATACGATAGCATTGATACAAAAATACGAAACTTATAAGGTAACAAAAAAATATATATTCTGAGCGCCGCGCCGTGCCAAACAGCGCGATAACCTCGCCAAATAGCGTGAAATCTCGTAACTCATAACTTTGACATGCTAGGCAGTCATGGGATCGCTCGCTTCCGTTGAAATCGGACCCGATTCCTCCTCTATTCTTCTTTCCTAACTCTATGTCTCAAAAACATATAAAACCGTCGAAATTTTTGAAAAACTACCGTTTTCCTGGGCTAAAAGCAACGGAGGACAGCTTTGCCTCAACGGGAGAGGACGCCCACGCGTCGCGTCCCGCTGGAAGGAAACGAATCACTCCATTTCGTATGCCAAAGCGTTGACAACGGACCGATAGTATTGACATCAATCCCTACCCACAACAAAACATAAACGAAGAAAGTCGATCCCAAAGGTTAAAAAAATAGGAAAAAAAGGAGAAAAAAGCTGAAAAAAGGAGGGCAAATAAAATGGATCGTAAAAATAGGAAAAAAGGAGCTAATGTGAAAAAAATAGGAAAAACAGGAGCGCTGCGGTGCCTGGAAGTTACTAGGATAAAACTCTGAATAACGGTTAATTAATAACGGTTTCGAAGTAAACTGCTTCCTTTAAATTAAATTTAAATCCTGTTTTCAGTACTTCTTCAAGATAAATTAATTTATAATGAACAAAATCATGAGTATTTCTATTTATTGAAAACCCGCTAAGCGCGCATCTAATCTTACTGCTCGGAAACCGTTTAACAGCCGGAGACGATTCGGGGAAAAGTCGCCGCGCTTCTAAAAACCCGGCGAGCTTTTTTCAGCTCACCGAGTTTTTCCAGGCCCGCCGCTTTTTCCCAAGCCCGCCGCGCTCGTACAAACAAAATGTTACTTACGGGCTTATTTTTTAAATCGCGAGTTAGACGCGCTATAGCGAACTCGTGCAGGGCTCTGCTCACTAGTCATTACCCATTGCATTGCCATGGTGAAGAGCCACCAATTTTAATTACACAAACTAGCCCAATAGCATTTGTTATTAATATATTATACATGCAGTAAACTCATTTTCTACTGCATCTCCCACAGGGTCTATAATCTATTTAAAAACTTCAACAGTCTTTTTTGGAGTTTTCCTACTCTACAGTAACATAACTCACACCCCTGAATCAGTTTTATTATTTAATCAAGATATAAAGCTGAAAAAGAAATCCTTTCAACAAAAATAAAGCAAATTCTTAATAGTCTGTTTAAAATTAACTCTGAACTTCCCCTTAGATCTCTGTGCTTTATTTACTCATTTCCATTTTACTTTTTAAATTCATTTAGAAAATATTGAATACAGGGATTTATGTGAAAACAACTTCCCGAATTCGTTCTTTTAAAATGTACTTGAAAGTTTTAATATTAATTTTCAAGAAACTATTGGTTTCATGTGAATCCAGGTTTTGTGAAAAGTGAAGGCAAGGTGACCTTTTTAAGAATCATTCAAACTTTTAATTTGCAAAAAAAATTTATCCCTTTGTTTTAATGGATTATCATGTGTAATTTTTTAAAATAATGTTTCATCCTGATTGTTGTCCAAGATATAAAGACATTTAATTTTAAAGTAATAACTGGCATACTTAATATTTTTGGATATGTAACTAATTGCTGTTTTTTAGCACTCCCTGACTATGCTAAAATATTCTTGGGAAATAACATTCTTTACATGCTCATCTCTTTCCCAATTAAATTTAGTTGCCTTAAAATTAAATTTTTCAATTTAAAACAAATTTTATACAACAAGGTTCTACTCTATATCTATAAAATTACCATGTATTTTAAAGTAGTGTAGATGGTAATTCTACTATTTGAAATCAACAGCAGAATTACAATGTAGGAAAGAAATTTAATGGAGAGAGTGTACAAGGAAATGCTAATACTTTTTCGTCATTACAAAAATATTTAATGCTAGCATTCAAAGTCGATTCTGTACAGAGTTTCTATATCACATAAGCATGATATAGGTTGGAGTTATCTGCCACTATAGGAGTTCTGAACTTAAAAAAGCTACATCACATAAAATGCTCTTAGAGGCAGTGTACAACTTACTACTTCACAAAATAGAAACACAAATAGTAAAAAGTAATAAATTAAATTATTCCTAGTATGACAAAGGTTTGAAGTTCAACAGGGTAGTTTAGATGGGCAACCTATGTGCAACACTTGCACCAGGAAGATGTATAGCATACAACACATAACACAATGATTCATTAATAAAAATACTCCAGCATAACCTTTCCAATCCAGAATTATTTTTATAAAAATGTAACCAGTTAGCCTTATGATTATTTTTATTTTTCCTTTTAATGATTGTTCATTTTGCTAAAGTATATTAAATTCATAAAAATTATCCCACATAGGCTTTATCAAATTAACAAATGCTGGTTTTAGGTTAGACTTATCCAGAATTGATACATCATGGATAACATCTAATAATCAAAGATGACTAATCAGTTGAAAATTGAGACTTAATATATGCTAATTTGTTTTGTATGTGATTAATTAAGTCTGCTATCAGTACAACATTGCTCAAAACATTTTAAAAACAGATTCTGGATTGGAAAAATTTGTAGTGTTAATTCAGACAAAAAATTTAAAGCTAACATTTGCCAAGTGTCAAACAGAGGCATATTATGCAACCAATTCATATTTTTTATGCAATTAAAAAAAAGAGAAAATAAATGGAATTCCACACGCCTCTATTAAAATGGTTCTATAAAAAGCAGAGATTCCTCAGACAAGGAGGTTTTGATAAAAATATATTATGTTTTTTAGAGGTGAAAAGATTATTTTTCGTTGAATTTGGCTTCAATATATTTTTATCATATAGTAAAAGTGAATCTCTGCCTATCATTAAGAAAAAACATTGTTTCTTTATATTTCATAGCACAAGAGCCTTAAAGAAATACATTTCTATAATAGAATATTCCAATTTATTCAAAAGTATGACCATATTCATTAGAAAGTTTAAAAAAGCAACATTAACCCTTAAGCTAAGACCTAAAATTCAATGCACATTAATGGAACTTTTCTGATGACTACATACCAGTTAGAATCAAAGAGCCAAATGTTGGCAAAAATCATTGGGCCATGCAACTCAGAAAAGACTAAGTAGCAAAATCCCCAACAATAGTTCTTTAGTACATAAATTCTAGGCTCGTACCTAATCAAATTTGAGTGAAAAAGCATTGAACCTATCGGGTTGATACAATAAATTTACACAACTGCTTATATTTTACATTATTAATTGATGATAAATCAAATATTTAAGAATTTGTAACTGGTATACAGACAATCAGAAATTATCCCATTAAATCAAAAAGTTTCCAAGAGTAGCAAGAAAAATGCTTTTCAATCAGTCCCAGAACTCTTGAAGCACACAAGTCCAAGCTGTCATGCAATGAGGCGAACAAATGATAATGCTCCTGACGAAATCCTGCTGCCTGCCTTCTTCCCTCACATGATGGTACACATATTGCTCTTTGTAATGTCAAAGATTTAGCTGGCTAAAGGAGATGAGAAACAAGATGGTAGTCCATATTAAGTGGAGAGTGGTATGAATTCCTTTCTCACATTGATAAGATTGTTTTTGTTAATGCTTGTCTAGGATTTTACTTGGGGGCTTTAAGAGAAGGGAATGCCTCCAAAATTGAAAGAAGTAGGAACAGTTTGGGTTTCAAATACATAGCCACCACTCTTTTCTATTCTCTTGGACTCTGAAAACAAAAAAAAAGCATTAGAAGTATTAAACAAAAACATTTAAATACTGACGGAATTTAAAAGTTTAGGGACACTATGCTTTTGAAGATCTCTGTGACAAGCTCTAACAGCTGACAATTTTCAAATTGAATACTAAATACTTCTAAATCTAATACATTAAATACTTTCGCTGTTATATGTGTACAGGGTGTCAAATAACAACCCAATTTTAAAATTGTTGAAACTTTTTATAAAAAAAATGTAAATACAGTAGAACTCCAATTATAACCGCCAATTATCTAAACCGCTTTCAGAATTCAAACCTACGCTTTTAAACTTTGTGTCAGTGCTTGAAAAACAACGATAGAAGTTCTTAGAGAAAATTAATGAAGGCAGCAACAAAGATTCAGATGCTGGTTTAAAGAGTAGTCTGGAGATTTACAAGCCATATATAACTGTCACGGTCCTTCCACTGAAAGTTCGTGATTTCTCTGTTTGCCGACCCCCTGAAACTCAATAGCCCCCTGTGAGTTCCAGGATTTTATAGACAGATGTTCTGATCCCTATCAATGCTCTGAGTCAGCCTTTCTCAACCTTTTTACTCTCACGGAACCCTTTTGACAAAGTCCAAGTTCCAGGGAACCCTAGTGCAGGGCTCCCAGCAGACATTTGGGTTGTCTTTAGGGAAAAAAGAGACCTAATATCTTTAAAAAAGAGGAAAAAGAGACCGAAATTTTAAGTCAAAATTTAACAGTGTCATGAAAAAAATAGGTCGATGAAACAAAAATTTCAGAGTTTTACCCTCACAAAATAGTTAATGTTATAAAATTAATGTAGAAATTAGATAAAAAGGCGATTGATTGCCAAAGATTGAGATCCCAGGTGGCTATGTGAACTTTTTTGTGGCTATGTGAACTATTGTGTTCTTTTTTTTATTTTTGGTTCAATAAAAAAATTAAATTAAAATAATAAAAAAAGTATATTTTCAATGTAATTTTTAAATGTTGAAATGAAATATTGGGATAATCCTTCAAAACAGAAAGTATGCTTTTCGTAACTTGAATCAAATTAAAATTAAAAACTGAAAAGTTAAGATTATTCTTGAATAAAAAAACAGTGCCATAGCCAAAACTGGGGGGGGTTCTTTGGGTTCAGACCTAAAATATTTTAGACCCTATAGTTTTGTTTTTATAATAACCAGTTGCCACTCAAGGGAGAAATTTTGATACTTTGCTTCTCATAAAAATTCTACACCTTAAAAGAGCGATCCTCTTTACTAGAATTGTAACCCAATAGGGCTCAAATATGTGAGTTTACACACTACTCTTTTAATGTTTAAATAACAAAGATTTTCTATGGGAGGACCCCAAACATCCCTTTGAAACTCAGTGTGGCTTGCAAGGAAGTCTTTGGATGTAACTGAAAAGGTCTCAAAATGAGCCAAAACACTGCTTCAAAAGAACAAATTTCCAAAAATTTTCTGGTGAAGCGCCCTCAAACTTTAGACTTATTGTACACAGATTAACATCCTATCACAGTAAGCGTTTTAAAACAAAGCATGTAAAAACTCTCATAAGTAAATAGTATTGAGTCAAATCCCTGAAACAAATATCTAGTTATGGGCCTGACGCCAAAAACGAGTTCAACACTGTTTTCAAGGGGTAAATTCGCAAAAAGTTTTTGAGGAGAGATCCTAATTAACACATAGAAGTTAACCTCTTAATTAAAAGAGAGGATTATAATTAAAAATGACAAATTTATTTGGGTAACTAGAGAAATTTCATTGATTTACAATAATGCATTTTTTGGACCTCCAAAGGAAAATCCTGGCTATGCCGCTAAATAAGGATGTCATAAGGTCATAATTATCCTTCCTACCCCTATAACAGACTATTTTTCACATACAATTTTTTTCCATGGCCTCCGTAAAATTTTTGTATTTTACCCTAATAGATGCCTTAATTATACCTAGGTCTGCAACCTAAAAGTTTGTTGTTGAATAATTTCAACGAATTTCTATGTATTTTGGGGTGCTAATAACAAAATAAATTGTTTTGAAATGTACTATACATTAAGATTTGACACCAATTACAAAAATTTTTCAAATTTATATTAATTCCTTTATTTCACACTTGAAACCCATAACCAGACTTTTGTGGGGGGGTTGGAGGGGGGAGAATTGATTCAAACTAACAGACCCTGTAAAATTTTGTTTGCAGTTTGTATAAATTATGAACCCCAAGTAGAGATACAGGGATGAGGGTTCTACACTGGAAAAAGTTTGGGGAAAATTAGCCTTCAAAGTATTGTTTCAACTAATATTGTTGACCCATTGCTAACACCCAAAAAGAGACCGATATCTTGTAAGTCAGAATTTTCTAATGAAAATCACAGGATATAAAGAGACAAAAATTTCAAAGGTAGAGGGGGCCTGGGGGCGCTCCCCCAGAAAAATTTTGTAAATCTAACCCTTAAAAGTAGGGAAAAAAGAGACCTTGATCCTAAAAAAGAGACTTTTAGAGACCTCAGGTGAAAAAAGAGACTTTTAGGGAAAAAAGAGACCTGCTGGGAGCCCTGCTAGTGTCCATGCAACATTGGCGTATATAGAAATTTATTTCAGGAGGGGCCCAAAAGTATTACTCAACCCCTCCATTACACATTTAAAATAGGTTTAACGTAGCTTTTTAATGCATTTTTAGGTGAAATTTGCATTCAAGAGAACTTAACATCATAAAAATTGTGATTAATAAAGTTTTAAGTAGGAAAGGGGGGTCCAGCCTCAGATAATTTTTAGAAATTTGCCCCAACAAACTGGATTTTAAATTGTTTTTGGAACATTTAATCCAAATTATGGACATACATTTTTAGGTAGGATTATAACTTTCATGAAAACATAATAAAAAGTAATACAATTTCATGTACTAAAGGGGGGTTTGGGGGTCCTCCCCCAGAAAAATTTTGAAAATTAGACCCTAAATAGCAGGGTTTTAACGTGTTTTGGTATGCCTGATCCAAATTTTGGGGGAGGGAGGGCCCCCTCGGCCCCCCCTTATATACGCCACTGGCCACTGCCATGATACAATATTTTTTCTTGCTGTTTTGTCCTCCCTCAGAATTTATTTTGAAAATTCTCCTTTAAAATAGTGTTTTATCTCCATTTGAAACATTTTGTGGAACACCCAAGGAGAAAAGCTTCTTGAGACAGCAGAATGTTCAATTGAAAAACACTGTATAACAGGCGTCAAAATTTTTGAGGGAATTTTGGAGTTCTCCCTTGAAAATGTTTCGAAATTTGCCACTTAAAGTAGAGTTTCAGCGTATTTTAAGACCCCTTGAGTTTCATTTGAAAAGAACAGTTCCTTGTAAAACAGAATTTTCAAGGGGGGAAATGTAATTAACGTCAAAATTTTAAGGGGGGCTAGGGGTCCTCCCTCAGAAATTTATTTTGAAATTCCCCTTCAAGCTAGTGTTTATCTTCTGTGTCTTATCTTTAGAACACCGAAAGGCTACGGAAGCAGAAGAAAATTTTCAACGGAAAAACACTGGCTCGCATTTGGATGGCTGTTCCTTAATTTATTTAGGGTTATCCTAAAATGTACGAAAAAAAAGAAGAGATTTTCGGATCCCTTGCGGAACCCTTGAGGAAGCCTCGCGGAACCCCGGTTGAGAAACGCTGCTCTGAGTAAAGGTCAACTAAGTGAGATTTTCTAAAGAAGGTGTATTGTGGGAAAAACGTGAGAAAAGAAAGTGCAGTATAAATTATAGCTAAATTTTCTTTTTTGGGGAATTAAATTTTTCTTTTCATAATCTTAAACACCTGCGTCAAAAACATTATTTTATATAAATTTATAACATTTTAATCAAAGAAACTGCAGAAAAATATAATGGTTAGGAAGGTGCATTGCGGGAAAAACTGGAGATCATTAAGCCAATTATCAAATGTTTGAACACTTGTAAAATGGGCAAAAATGGCTTGGGGATAAAAATTTTTGCACTTTTTAGTATCAAAACACGACATTTTATTTTTAGGCAGTAAAAAAGTTGAAATTTTTGGGGCAGAAATTTCAGAAAAAATAAAACGTTGAAGGGGTTAAATACCATTAAGGTGAGTTTATATGCAGCCGGCAAGTGCGGTAAAATCGCATGCGAATTTCTTTCCTATTTTTCACACCGTTGGAAAGGACCAATAGGAAGCCCTGAATCTTTTCCGAGCAGCCAAAGGGAGATCTGCGGGAATAGACGCACTATCGCAAAAAGCAAATTGCGGCAGGGTCACGTGATCAAGATTGCTCCGATGGAAATACAATAATTTGTTTGAAATACAACAATCAAGTATGCGAGTATCAAAAGCGGAATGTAAAAATAAACGCGTCGCCGTTGCCGAAACCAAAACAAACGATGCGGCAGACAATCGCACGATCGCACTCGCTGCAATTTCGCATGAAACGCAGCGCCATTTGTAGACAGGGTATAAACGTTCACAAACGGCAGGAAAAAATCCTCCGTCGCAGTCGCACTTGCCGGCTGCATATAAACCCACCTTTATGAGTGAGATTTTACAGGTTGGATAAGAACACCTAATTTTTCTTAGTTATGTAAAAAAATATATTATGAACCCAAATAATATATTAGGAAGTAAATTTGCTTTAACAGATCTAATAAACAAAATAGCAAGATTTAAACAACAAGCCCTTATTAGGTATTTAATGCATTAAAAAGAGGATAAAAATATATTTACCTGCAGCTGCCCTCCTTTGGTCAGCCAAAACAATGACATCCTCAAATGCCCTCTGGTGCTCAGCAGTGAGGTGAGAAGTCAGCATGTTGTACCAGTTAGGGTCTGCTGTTTTAAGATCTAAAAAAATACAAGTTCACAAATTTTAGGTTACAATTACTTATCACAAGTTCTACAAACCCACTTAAAAATAAGGCTACAAGACTTGATTCCAAATCATCCTTCAACATAACAGTAAATTTAAAATATTTAAGCCTTTAAAATAAAAAAAGAGGAACTTTTCATGCCAAAGAAATCCTACAACCATACTTACTATTCATAACATCCTTGAATAGCACATACTCGTCACACGCAGAGTCATCATCGTCTAAAGGTGTGGAGTATCCTTCAAGCTCTGTCTCTTCGCACATCTCATACTCATCTTCCTCCTCCTCGTTCTCATCTTCACCATTGTTTTGAACAGTCATAATGCTGGACGAGGTCACAGGAAATGGAGATTTCTTCTTGATGCTGTTGGACAGGTGGTCTAGGTATTCCTCGTCAGAGTTCACATCATCGTCATCACTGCCCAAGACATCTACAGGATTGAGGCATTTTAAAACTTGAATAAAAAAACTATCGAGGGCAGGTCATTGGCATTATTGTGTCAATTGACATTATTTGAGATATTCACAATTTCATTATAGGACAGAAAACTTTGTTAAGCCAGGGATTTGAAAAAAAACCTAATCATCCAGTTGAGTAACTGTACTTCAGTTTAGTTTGTAGGCCCGAGAGCTTTTGACACGAGTAAAAGTGTTTCTAACTGTAGAACAGTGTGTGTAAAAAAGTGACAGTTGGATATATTTTTTTCATTTCAATAGAATGAAACATTTCATTTAATGTTCATTATGTGGGTGAATCAATTGTTATATAAAGCTTTTATTTACCAATTAAAGTTTGAAAAATGTTCTGATTAAGTTGTATGGCAGCCCCATTCTGATTTTAAGATTACTCCTGAGTGACCACCCCTCTTAACAGATTTTTCTTGGAATGGAAGGTGGTCACTCAAGAGAGGTTTTACTGTATGAAATTTACCTGGGTCAAAATCTTCAGACTCTTCATCAGATACTTCCTCCTCCTCTTGGGCTCTGTCTGGAAGGAAAATATAATTATCACACAGCAGCTAACAAATGGTTGGTATAGTCACTTCATGTGATCAACTAACCACACTGTACGAGGTGATGCCAACTTTGGTTATGTACAAGTGCTTTCTTTTTGACCACCAATGACCCCAGCACAACGATCACTTTTAAGCTTTGCGAAATTTTGAGGGTTAGCTCATGTTGTTCTATTGCTGGCAAAACCTTTTTTATATAAAAAACCCCTCCTGGTTGATTTTTGAAATCAAGCCAGCAAATGGCTTCTCAGTTAAACAAAAAGTGTCTCAATCTTTTGATAAAATCTAGAGAAGAAAACAGCTGTTAAAAGAAATTAATGAGATCATGAGCAGGGGTAGCAGTGACATTTCAAAAATAGGAGTGTCAAAAAATCTTATTTGGAATCACTTTCCAGGGATGTGATTGACCCAAAAAGCATAGAAGAGGAAATCAAAAACGATATACTTACTTTTGGTTTTAATTTAAAGATATAGCATAATATTAAAAAAAAGTGCTGAATCATAAAGTTCCAAGTGCAATAAAGGGAGGTCTGGGGGTCCTCCCCCAGAAAAAAGGTTTGGAAATTTGACCCAAAAAAATCTGATTTTAACTTGTTTTGAACACCCAGTCTGATTTTTTTGGGGGGGGGGTTCCTTTTATCCCCCTTGATATCATATTAAACAGGTTATAATCTAACAAGATTTTTAAAAAACACAGCATTATTATCAAAGTGATCTATCAGTAAAAATTTACAACTTAAGAAATCCTTAAGAAAAATTAGTTGAAAACACTAACTAAAATCGATAAAATGTAGGGAAAAAAATGTTGGAAAATGATCAGACCTTCTCAGAGGTGAGAATAAAAATAAAAGGAAAAGCAATTCCAATACATTATGAAATAAAACCAAAAGGTAAAAACACATTTGCCTTTCTTGCATGAATCATCAAAGATTTAGATTGATCCCTCCTCCTATTACTCATCAGTTGCTACCATTACTGCTTTTATTCTGCAAAATCTGGAATGGTTGGCATAACATTCCTACGAGTGACTTAGTGTCTTTCTCCTCAAAGCCGACCATGTGGGGATGAGAAAAATCTTGCTTACATGCATAGGCTCGCTTGAGTCCGTCAAAGAGAAGCAGCATGGAAGGTAAAAGTTTCTGCAAGACTTCATTGTTGACTTTGGCTTTCCAGAGGGGCGTGGAGATAAGAGTGCACATACCCACAACACACATCTTACGGTCATGCAACCTATAAGACATTAATTATTTGAATTGGCTCAAGAAAATAATTAAAACAATTCACTTTACAATAGAAAATTTTCAAGAACCTGTCAAACCTTTTTCACAATACTATAAGAATGCAACTGGTTTGCTTACCAAGAATGAGCATGCAAAAATTTTTTTTGAGATAATTCTCAATATGACAGTGAAAAAAGGGCATTTTTGTGTTTTACCTGCATTTTTTCTAACAATAGATTTTATTCCAACTACATTTAAGAAATTAAAAGTAATCTTTTTAGGTCTAGCAGTGCCTGATTTAAAATGTTTAAGAAAAAAATTACCCTAAGAAAACATCAGCATCACTAATCCACTGCTGCACGAAATGAGCTGTGATGGAGTCTGTTGTATTGGGAACCTGGATCTTCTCTAAAGTTTCAAACAGCAGCACTGGATTATAATACAAAGCAGCAATCACAACCTACAATAAAAAACAAATGACACATGAATAACTAGAGTTACTTTAGTACAAGATTATTTTATATTAAAAATCTGAAAAAATTTAGATTTATGGGATTCTGAAAGACTATTGGTATTCAAAGTATTCCCAAATCCCAGGCTTGCTATGATACTGGCAATCTACTCTTAACAATATTTTTCTAGGTCCCTACAGGGTTAGGACCAATTAGGTTTTTTCCCCATTAAAATTTTATGAGCTGTAGGAAGATTATTTAGTCATAGTTGCTTTTCTACATGCTAATTTCTGATTTTTTTTTTAGCACATACTCCCTTTCACTCACCTGTAAGCACATACTTCTCAGCTCTGAAGTTTCAACTTCTCTGGTCAATCTACTCAAGGTCAATTCCACAAAAGATGGAATACACTAAAAAAGACAATCACTTTAAGAAAAATAAACTGTGTGTATTCAAAAATTAATGTCCCTGGTATTAATGGTTTTCCGTTCTTGGATTCTATCTCCAAGTTATACTTACAGGATCGATCAATCCTTTACATTGTAAAATAACAACTTCTAAGAGCTTTGCTGCATGACATTCAGCATCTTCACCTGTATCACTATTCAAAACCTGAAAATTTTTATTTTGAAGTTTAACAACATTTTAAACAACTACCTTGAAACTTAAGTTCACTAACATTACATTTTCTTTGAGAGATTAAAATAATTTAATTCATTAAATCCTTCCAACATATGTAGATATAAATAAAAAAGAAAAACATAAGAACCAAGCAACAATTAAAATGTTTGTTAATTTGCCTTTATTTAAATATCGTTCTTTTAAAGTACCCTACCCTCTCTCTATTAACAGACTTTTTTTACTATAATACTTTAACTTGCACATACTTACAGTTTTACACATGTTGTAAATGGCTAAGAGGTGATTTTCATTGCTAACAAAAGCTGGCGTGTCCACTCTAATAAAGTTATGAAGAGCTGGCATCATATCTAATAAGAAAAAGTAAATCAAAACACAAAGAATCAAAATTATTCTTAAAGCAATAACTACGCTAGACTCAATTTTATTTTACATAAATTTGAACAAAAATATTTAAACAGCATATTTAAAGACTGTTAATTTATCTCAAATTCAATTTGATGCTACATTTCAAATGGTAGTTAATTAACCTAGGATATCCTTACAGATTGCCAATACTTTAAAGAACACGCTACATATTATATTTATTTCCAAAAGAGAATTACACTCACCAGTAAAAAATTCAAAGCCTTCTTTGGTGAATGTTTGGTACATCATTTCAAACACCTTCCACATATCGGGAGATATGTTTTTACAAGACAAACTGTGAATTAATGACATAGCTTCTTCAAAGAACTCTAATAAAGAGAAACTCCAGTTAAAAAAACAAGTAATATATGTTTATGTAGTGTTGTAATCTTTAATTGGTATTTGAATTACATAAAAACACATAGCTACCAATTCAGCCAGAAGAAAAGCCCCTTTTTAATGAATTTTCTAATTTGTAACCGACTCAAAAAGTATGAAAATTGACACACCAGAATCGGATAATAATTGGAATATATGAATCAAAAACAGTCAGTGGGGATGAATAACAGTACGATCATCCAATCAGGTATAACCTTTTGGCCATTCTTGATGTTAGTTTGTGCCCAGTTACGTCACACCTGTTTCGATGCCAACTCAAATTTAGCTATTTTTATTTTCAAATATCTAATTAAAGAAATTTTTTTGAAACTTTTAAAGCTGATTTTTGAAAGTAAAACCAAAAATATTGCTTTTTATTAGTGATGGGCAAAATCGATAATTTTAGGTATCGAATACTTTGGTATCGAATACATATAGGTATCGAATACTTTGGTATCGAATACTTATAGGTATCGAGTACTTTTTTTCAATGTCGGGAAATGAACCTGAAGGAACAATTTTTTTAGGGCCTATCCATAATCAGACTAATATTCAAAAAACTGAAAGCGATCCATCAAAAAGCCCCGTAGCTACGGGCCTGGAGGTGGATAGAGGCGAAGGATTTGTCGGGGGAAAAACCTAGCCGCGTCAAATTTCTCTCGCGGATGATTAACGACTTGGGTTTGAGCGTTGCAAAATGAAAACGGAAACAGGCTGCGTTTGATCTACAGTAGGTATTATAAAGATTACTTCATTGAAAAATTTAAAATGAAATATGTCAATAAAGTATCGATACTTTTGTGGGTATCGAATACACTCGATACCTATAGGTATCGAGTACTTAAGTATTTGGTATCGATACCTGCCCATCACTACTTTTTATCCAATTTTAAAAAATACTGTAATTGTCCATTTGTTAATAACAAACAGAGACCTTCCGGCTAAATCAGAAGAATTGGCAGCTAAGAAATAACATCCAGAAACTAGCAACTAATGCTTTTGAGGAATTAATTATTGTTTCCAATTATATCTCTCACCTGCGTTTATAACACTGTGCTTTGGTGTAATGCTAGTTCTGTGAGAGTACTTCATATTTTAAGTCATTTATGCATTTTGATGAATTTTGTTAAAAGAAAAAAAACATTTAGTTTTAAAATTTACCCATCTACAGCTAAAAACTATCAATTTTAATTGTATTCAACAGTGCATTACAAAATAATGCAAAGTCAGGTTTTGCTTGCATTAACCTGATCATACATAAAATTGATAATGCTTATGCAGATATCATAAAATCGTACTAGATTATCCCCTTTAACTGGAGAAATGGAGATTTTTTTAAACAAATGCTTTACGCTCTTTCAAACTTAATTGTGATAAGCTGAGAAAAATAATCCAGGAAATTAAATCAGTCTTACCAGTCACACTTTGTGAAAGAATTAGTCCCACTACATTAAGGACAATTGGCTCTAGATGGACCATGATTTCACCATGGTCTTCCATAACAGACAAAATGGTATCCATAGTGTTGAGGATTCCCATTGCTGTAATTGTCTTGTCATCAGAATCACCCCCTTCTCCACTGTTGATCACTTGAGTGAATGTTTGGGCCTGTGAAGTACAAGGGTTTGATTGAATATAAATTATCAACTTGATAAATGTTCCCTAGATTGGTTACTAAAAAAGTTAGTATTTTAAGGATAATGAATAATTCTTTAAATGATACAATAGCATAAATTAAGATGCTTAGTTATAACTGTTTTTAAAGATATGCAACAAAGGTATTATTTCAAGGAAGTTATTTTGTTTTACATACAAGAAAATAATAAATAATTTGTTTAATATGAGGTAGCAAAATGTTTGACTTTTGTTTATCAAATTCAAATTGCATCTAGCCTTAAAAATTATTGAATATTTTTCAAATAGAAATAATAACTAATTGTAAGATTTTCCAGGATAAGTTAGTTACACAGAGAATAGAAGGGTGTGGTAGTTACATCTAAGAGTTTCTAGTATTTAATGGAAAAGTCACTGCACTCAAATTATAGTTTTAGTGTAAAAAAGTACGAAACAGAATCAAAACCAATTAAATCGAGTTAACAAATATTCAGGGGTGGAAAATCCAAAAATGATTTTTGTATCAGCTTTAGGGCAGTTTTGTATCAAGTCAAAACGCATTTTTGTATCAGCTTTAAGTGGTTTTGTATCAAGGCAATTTTCATTTTCGTATCAGTTTACAGTGAATCTGCATCAGGCTAATCTAATCTTCTTCTTCATCAGCTTAACAACCTGTTGCAGGTCTTAGCTGCCTCGACAGCACGCCTCTTCCAACTCATTCTGTCCCCCGCAACTCTTTGCCAGTTTTTGATCCTCAATATTTTAATGTCGTTTTCGATGTCATCAAGCCATCTTGTTGGCGGTCTTCCTCGGGTACGGGATCCCTCGGGTTTCTTGAAAGTACATATTCTAGTTGGGTTGTTTTCTGGGCTTCTCCAGACATGCCCAAGCCATCTTAGTCGATTACTTCTGATGACTTGAGTGATTAGGCTAATCTAATAGTTAGGTTTTATATAATGCAAAATTATATTTTAGTAGCATAAGCATGTAGAACTTAAATGTTTATGTTCAAAGACCTAAATTAACCCAGAAGGGACTTAATATAAGATGTGAGTAATAGAGTTTGAAGTATCAAGGGGGTCTAGGGCAGTGGTCCCCAACCTTTTTACCACCACGGACCGGTCAACGTTTGATAATTTTACCGCGGCCCGCTGGGGGGGGGGCGTTGATTGTTTACATTCTAGATTATTTCAATTTAATTGTATTTAAACATGGTTTCAAAATAAAATACAGTTACACCAAAAAATAAATATAAAGTGATTTATAATTAATTTCATTCATTAATTCGGAGTATAAACCTAGGAATTTAAATTTATTTTCAATGAAATGGTCGGCCCGCGGCCCGGTACCATTTGATCCACGGACTGGCACTGGTCCGCGGACCGGGGGTTGGAGACCACTGGTCTAGGGGTCTTTCCCAGAAAGTTTTAGGAAATTTGACTCTTAAAACACAAGGCATTGACTAGTTTTTGTACATTTAGCCCAAATTTTGGACATGTAATTTGAGGAAGGATTTACATTTTTATGAACTTTATTTTTATTTTTTAAAAATTGTGAATTATAGAGTTCCAAGTGTAAAGGGGGGTCTGGGGGAAATTTGACCTTAAAAAGGAGGGTTTTAATTTGTTTTGGACACCTAGTCCAATTTTTTTTTTTGGGGGGGGACAGATCCAGACCCTTCTGCTATCCCCCTTGATATACCTAAAACAGGTTTAATCTAATAAGAATTATGAAAAACACTGCTTTATTATTTAATATTGCTAGAAAGTGATCGCATCCAATGCTCTTCTGCTGCCCTTGCATCCCATACATAAACAAAAACAACCAGAGGGAAGGAGACTGCCGCAAACACAAATTAAAAAAAGAATTAAGTAAAATATTACCAAGTGCTGTGTCATCTCTACAGCAATAGGAATTAACTGCTGTGTGTATGTACATAGAATTTTTTGCATCACATTATTAAGGTCATCATTTTCTGTTTCCCTGATGATTTTCAGCAATTCTAAAGCAATTGGTTTGATGTTGGGTTCTAAATGCTTCTCAGCTGTAAATATAAGATGGTTAAAACATAGTCAGGATGCACATAAAATATTTCACATTTCAGGAGAGCATTATGCCGTTAACGTTAACAAAAAGACACCATACATTATTTGTATAACGTTAACGAAAATCCGGAGTGAATTTCATTCTCCAATTAAAGTTAACGTTTCCGCAACTCACATTTTTGTTCAAGCAATTAAGTTCTTCGAATCTAGCGTATTTACGTTAACTTTACCAGCCCTGACTCAAAGACAGTATAAATAGCATCTATATTCACCATCCTTTTCTAAAATTATTATCTACAAAATATTTTTAATGATTAGTTTTAGCTTCAACCAAATTTCAACTTAAAAAGGCTGTAACCCCCCATGAGAAAATTTTACAATACTAATACAGTAGAAAAAAATTGTGAGTGAATATTACGCTATCATTCATGATCTTAGAGAAAATTTATGCCCAACATCTCTACCCCTTCCAAATAATTAGATTCCGGTAAATGAAGCTCGAGGCAATTTGAGTTCTCAATCGCCCATCCTTCTCAAACTCACCCTTTTCTTGATTGGAGATCAGCATCTGTAGTGCAATGGCAGCTTCCACTTTTACTGGCAGCTCCTTGTCTGACACGAGAGCCTGCTGTGTCAGCTGAAGAGCCCTAATCAAGTTGGCTTCATTCTGGAAGGTCATGGCACTCAGGTAATGAAGCACCCAGCATGCTCGGGCGCGGAGGAAGCCAGTGGGACTAGAAAAATGGGGAAAGACGTACTCGACAAGGATAGACTCCATCTGTGCCTTGTAGAGCTTGCGCTAGTAAATAATGAAAAAGGTTACCATCCCATCTTTCTCTAGCTATTAACAATTTAAGTTTAAAGTCAGGGTGGCCACAGAAACCTTGATCAAAATTCTGTGATAATTCCAATGTTGGCTTGCTTTGTTAAATGGGAATGAAAATTTGCTAAGTGTGGAAAGTATTGCAGTTTACAGGATTTTGTAGAAATTTTACCATTTTATTTTGTAGACAGAAGCACGAAAATGCACTTTTAAAAACTCGAAAATCAGAAAAATGTTGAACTTAATTGTATGAAACTTAGTAGATTTTAAAACTTTCCGGATTATTAAAGTACTTTCTAAAATTCCCCGACTTTTCCAGGTCTGTGGTTACCCTGAAAGTGTATATAAGAGCACAAAACATCAATATAAATAAGAAAACGACATTGTTAAAAAGGATAAAAGAGAAATTAACACTGCAGTAATCAACAACCGTTAATATGGCCCTGTCAATAATAGATAAGAATGGATTTGGTAACATACATAAAAAATAATTAATGAAAAACTAACACGTCTATTTAAAAAATCAAGGTTTGAAAATATTAACAATGAAAAATTAAATAAAAAACATGTAACAAATTTAAAATTAGAAGGACCATTTATATACAGGTAAAAATACTATGAACATGGGCAGCGTTCGAAATTGTACTGGATTGCTGGTCCGGGACAACCAAAAAACGGCTCGGACCAGTGGTGAAAAAATATCCCACCCTCCAGTTTTAGCCTGCAATTTCTCTTTGCTTGAAATCGGGAGAAAGGCAAAAAAATTAATTTCATTAAATAAACCAGATTACAACCAGTTTGTCAACTAACAATGTAAAACTAATTCTAAGTTATGTATTAATTTGTGAGCAATATCATTTGTTCAAGAATAGTTCTTATTTTTGCCAATTAGTGCAATTGTATCCAATTTTTATGTAAATTAGAGAAATGTTATTTAATCAAGATCGTTTTATTTGTGTGTCAGTTAGTGATCTATTATTTAATCAAGAAAGGTATTTAATTAATAAGATATTTTTAAAGTAATTGATTTTTTGGAGCTATTGCTTATTTCTCATAAATTTATTTTATTAGTACTTACTTTATATTAATTTCATATTTACAGCTGGTAACTTATAATTGAATATGTATTAATTTTTAGCATTACTATTTGGTACTCGGATCCTGTGCAATGGTTACTTTATAATAATATTTAAATTGGCCCTTTTTAATTTGTCGGACCAGTAATTTTTGTTGCGGACCAGTAAGATTGGTAAAGCACTGGTCCGCAGGACCAGTGGATTTTTTTCCCAATTTCTAACGCTGAACATGGGTATGAAACTAGGTTCTAGCCAGACACAAATTTTAATTCTCATAGGCATTACTCTAATAATTTCACATCCTTCTTTTAACCATCAAGTCAATTACAATTATAATTGATAATAGAAACCTCTATAAAACTCACTATTTAAAAATATCATTTGCACAATCGGCACTCTTAAGATATTAAACTCCTATAAAATTGCAATACTTAAATTTTTATAAGTGAAATTTCCATACAATGCACTATTTCAAAACAAAGCTATGATTGAAGCACAGATCAGCCCATATCCTCTTACCTTGAGTAGCACATCAGCAACAGACCCGACCATATGAAGTGCCCCATCAAGCTGCCTGTCAAAGGACTGTCTGTTGAAGAGAACACTGATAACAAACTCCATGCACTTTTGGAGCATGTCCTTGCGTTTTTTCGCAATGGTGTGTAACAATGTCTGAGCAGCTGTCACAGGACTAACAAACTCTTGGAACATATCTGAAGAGAAAGTTAAGTTTGGTTCATTTAAGTTTTTACATATCTCAAAATGATGTGTAGCCGCCAAAATAAAATTTTACAAAAAATAATTTTGTGCTTTAGAATTAAATATTAGATAAAAGGTTCACTGGAGTTTTTCAAAGCATAAGTGGAAGGTAGTTTCATAGAAAGTCACAAACAGAACCAAAGTAACGTGAAAGGGATATACAGGGATGTTGCACCACATTGAGCATTTTGTAGCAGTTTTTGTAGCAGCTAAATTTAAAATTTTTAGCAGTTTGTAGCAGCTAAATTCAAAATTTGTAGCAGTTTGTAGCAGCTAAATTCCAAATTTGTAGCAGTTTGTAGCGGCTAAATTTAAAATTCGTAGCAGAATAGACCATTTTTGTAGCAACCAATTTAATTACAAGTTTTAATTACAAAAACGCCAAATGCAGGGTTCATACAAATGTTCAGAAATCAAAATCAAGGAGTATTCCAGGAGTTTTCAAGGAAAGTTTTTAAAAAATTCAAGGAGTACCTTTTTACATAACTTAAGAAGCTTCAAACACACACTGTGCCAATTACATTCCTGAATCAGGTTTTAAAACCCCTTTAAAAGTCAAAATGTAAATAAACGAAATAAAAGTCAAAATGTAACTAAATGAAATAAAAAAATAAAGGAAATTAGTAAACAGAATAATTATTTAAGTAATAATTAAATTGCAAAAACAATTTTGTCAAAATTTTTTAGTTAATTAGAGCGAAAAAGTAAAAAATATAGTATTTTTGAAGGTATTTTAAAAATCTTAATCATATAAGAAAAAACTATATAATCATCTAACTAAGTTTCTATAAAGCGACCTTTCTGTAAAAATTTACAACTTAGAAAATCATCATAAGTTGAAAATACTGACTTAAATAGAGAAATATAATATTATTAGACTTCTCTAACTGCTCTGACCAAAGTTAAGTTGTTTTTTCTGCACCACCATTGAAGCTAACTTTAACAGACGTTCGTAAGAAAAGCAAAAGCGGAAAAAACGGAACTGTCGCGAAAAATCACTACTTTCCCGATTTTCGGAACACCAGATGACACAAGAAGAAGCCAACTTGAATCGGCACCCGCGGCCGTCCACGAAAGTCGCGGGAAAAACGGAACACTCCGCAAAAAAACCTCGAAACTTCCGGTAAAAATTGTAATTTTTCCGACTTCCGAAACACCGGACTTGTGGGTTTCGTAAAGTTTTTTTCTACATGGCCATAACGACGCAAGAAGAAGTCGACTTGAATCAGCACCCGCGGCCGTCCACGCAAGTCGCGGGAAAAACGGAACACTCCGCAGAAAAAAACCCGAAATTTTCGCAAAAAATCACGATCATTTTCGCCTTTTAACGGACTTCACGCAGCGAATTGAAACTTATTTTATAGGGGATATAAATTTATAAAAGAAATAATATATACAGTAGAGCCCCGATTATCCGCGGAATTGGGTGGCAAGGGTACCGCGGATAACGAAAATCGCGGATAACCCGAAAAAAGACTAAAAATGAGGTGAAAACACGAAAAAATACTTCAGCATAAAAACTATATTTTATTGTACAAAAACATGATATTTTAGACTTTTAAAATATGTACAGTACAGCAGAAACCTTTGCCCTACATCTAAAATGTCTCTAATCTCATCTAAAATTTGCTCTCATCGTTAAAAAAATTTTTCGTGGCACTCGCGGATAACCCGCACCGCGGATCATCCGCTCGCGGATAATCGGGGTTCTACTGTATTTGGTTTCGATGGCTGACGTCATCGGTTTTGGTTTTGAATTCAAGTGGTAGAAATGTGGAAAAGATTCCATAGTAGACGATTTGAGTTTTTTTCCCTAAGGACGAAGGTATTCTTCGCGTGAGAGGAGAGTTTGATAATTCGATTTCAGGAAAATCGTTAATTGGCGCAGTTTTGGCGCAATTTTACTCAAAATAAGGTTTTTGTAGCAGTTTAGCACATGAATTAGGATTTGGCGCAGTTGGCGCAGCCGCAACATCCCTGGATATATCAATACATTCAGGCTACACAAAGCTAGAAAAATAGCAGGCTTGGAAGTTACAATTGTACTTGAAGAAAGTATGATCCTAATATCTTCAACTATTAATTTCACATTTGAAAAACATCTTAAACAATTTATAATGAAGAATATATTATCATTAAAAAATTGGCTAATAGAGTGAAAATGCATGGCTACACTTATATGATTTAAGGCCAAATTTAATAAAATGTTTGAATTGAAAACTAAAAGGGAACTAACCGAATTTCATTCTTATGTATTCATGAGGATCTGTGTTCCATAGTTCTTCATCCCGATCATTGCAACACATGATGGGGAACACTATCTCTTGCACTATACACTGGAACATAAAATAAAATATTGTCAATTCCATGCTTCGCACAGAAATATGTTAATATCCACTTAGCTAGAAAAATATGTAGTATTATGTAGTATGTAGTAAATATGAAGTGATTTAAGTTTTTAGGGATAAGTCACATGTGTTTTGAAAAATATAAGTCATCATTCTATGAAAAATTTTATCTTCGATACCCAAGGAATCTTTTTGTGGCAAGTTTGTGCAGACTTGTATATCACATTATAACCCTATCCCTTTTAGGCCTTGAAACCACAGGCACACTCTACAAACAGGGCCTGTGGAAAAATTCAGAGGCATGTCTCTTACAGCCAAACATGTTGTTTCCAAAGCTATCTCAGCAATTCAGTACAAGCAAAATATAGGACAACTTTGAACAGGAAAATTGGGGAATAATTGGCTTAACGGTACTATATTTGAACATTTAAAAGTAAAATATCAACAAAATCATTACCTACCAGCATGTGTGGCTTAATGAGTTTCCAGGAGAATGCATGAGCAACCCTACAAAGATGTACAACATTTTAAGAGGTGCACTTAAAATAAATTACGGATCAGTACCTTTGAGCCGAGAATTCTTCAAAACATAATTTTAACAATATCAAGACTTATGATAGTAATACTTACGCTTCAGTTATATACTTGAGTATCATCTGCAACACACGCTGTGAAACAAACACCTTTCTTCGATACTGATCCAAAAGTTTGAAAGCCACCTCAATAATACCTGGGGTGTATGTCTTGAGGTAATGTGTAGCAAACTCTTTGTAGTCAGGAGCCACATTACCTGGACTGCCATACCTAAAATAAAGTAGGTAAAACTCAATCTCATCTGTTTCTATTGAAGCAGTTCCAATTAATTTGATTCTTATGAATTTAGGATGATATAATAAATAACTTGGTTTTACAGCAGCAAGTATCATAACCTTTTGCATTTGAGAACAAAATAGTGCAAAAGGATTTTTTTGAGGAGCAAGAAAATTTTTTCCAAGGCTGTATCAAAAGGGGGTTCACGGGTTTCATCCCTCTAAATTTTGACAATTTTTATGCCGTTTCCTTTAAAAATTATGCAACTTACGAGATCACATTGCATAATAAAAAAATTCAAATACACACTACTTTTAAGTTATCTAAAACTTAACATAAATTTACTTGTTAGGGAGTACCTAAGAAATAACATTAAATCACCCCCTCGAAACATAAGTCTGGATACAGCTCTACTAACTTCATGTTTATTTTACAGGCAAAAAGGCAAATTACTTGTCTTCAGTTTCAGTTAAAACCCAATTAAAAGTTGTCAAATAACTTATAACTTGTGGCGGTTCAAGATTTTACTTATTTAGATTTTAATTTTTAAATCTGCTTAAAGTTGAAACTAAAACTACTAAGGTCCTTGCTAAATTTGAAAACATAATCAAAGTCTATTGACTGTTCTATAGCTGTGTTGCTGTCGACAGGATAATTCACAAGTACCACTAATTATTTTATTAATTAAAAAATGTAGCAAAAAATGTTTAGGGAAAAATCATACCTTTCAAACACTTTTGCCAGGATGTGCATAGCCCACTTTTTACACTTCCACCAGGACAACTCTTGCTGTTCCTCTTCGTCAAATTGTGAGGCTTGCTGGAAGTTAAAATCAAATTTCAACAGTTGAATCAGTTAACTTTAAAAATTTAAAATAAACTGATAAGCCATAAAAAATAAAAGGAAGAAAGTAGGGAATAAAGAACTTTCTACTCTAATAAAGCATAACTAAATATCCTACTCTGTGCCATTTTGTGCCTGAATTTAATAGTCAGGAATGGAACTAATGGCATGAAATTCTGTCAAATCAACACACAATTACCTCAGGCACAGGCCTTGCCATTATGGTCCTGAAGACTTCCATCCACTGAGCAAACACCTCTTGGGTGAGAAGTGTGAGCGGGAGGTGGTACTGCACCAGTGCATAGAAGATCTTTAGAACCTGCTTCTGAAGGAGAGCAGAGGTCTCTGAAGGATCTTGCATCAGCTGTACACATCTCTGGTATGTGAGTGGAAGCAACAAGTTCATGGCTTCTGTAAGGGGTACTCTCACTTCTTGGCTCTTATACCTAGGGGGAAATAACAGTGAGTTTGCCAATGAAAGTAAATGTTCATTAGTTTAGCACTTATCCATAAGTACTAATTTTACTGCTCCCACACTCTTATCTTGTTCCAATTTTTTTAAATTACACATGCCAGTGAAAAATTTCATGATGAATGAATTTCATTTCATTTGCTTATGAAGGAAACAATTATGGCACAGAGCATACAGATCAAAATCAACCAATACTGATTTAGTGGGACCAAACACAGTCCAGTTCATAAATAATATGAATCCTAAATATGTAGATTTGCAATTTATTACCTAAAAAATGTTCTTCTCACACAAAAAATTAACTAAATAGGTTGATAAATAACTTTTAATACATAATTTCTCAACTAAAAATTGATTAACTGTCATTTAAATTTCACACATTAAGTTTTGATGGATGCAGTCATATTATACTAAAAAATGCCAACAAATCTAATCCAGAGATTCAAATAAACTTAAGAAATGAGTTTAAAATTTCTTTAATGATGGGGACACAAAAAGCTGATTCCACAGCAAACAGCAAGGGAATTTGGCAGACATTCAGCCCCATAGAAAGCAGGAAGTGGTCATTAGGGTGAGGGACCCTTGTCAGTTTATAGGTGGTCCCCATTGTTGCACAAATCACTTTTTTGTACGTTGAAGTAAGAGGTGGGAGAGCTTAACTTTTCTAGGGATACACTTATGCAGTGGCGGCTCGTCCATAGGGGCTGCAGCACACCCAACCAAAATTTCCCGAAATTCCAATTCTTATTTGCTTTACAATATGTAAAAAATTATCTATTTCCCCTTTTAATCTTTTTCAATTAATAATTATCTGCTATGCCGTCTCGCCAACAGATTTTTTTCCGGGTCGATCAGCCCCCGCAGATATACCAATTGTGGTATAAAACCCTAGCTCTATCATATCAAATCAAAATATCAAGAATTTAGCATGCGAATCTCTTAGGAGAAAAGGGGCTGCTTTTCAGCAGCCCCGACTGAAAGAATGATAGCTTTTTCTCTTGAGAGAGCTGTGAGGGAGAAGAAACGATTTCTACTACTAATAAATAACATTGGCTTTTTAGCTTTTTTCTCACTCCAACGCTGTTTTAATTTTTTATTTATAGCTTCTTTTTTTTCTTTTTAACAGAGAGAACAAAATATTTTCTGATGTTTCGGCAAGTCAATAGATTTATGTTTACTTTTTTGTAGCCAAGTTTATATTTCTCTTTATAATGAACAAATTGAATTCGAAATGTTGATTTTAGTTTTATTTGCTTTTGAGATACTAAATGAAATAGACTTATCTTAGATTCTTCATATTCGTAATAATCAGCTAAATATAGGTAAATGACAGTTTTTGAATGCTTATTAGTGTGAAATCGAAATTTTATGTTGTTCCCATCTTTTCTATTTGATTTTTTCCACGTTTTTGTTTAATAGAAATATAATTTGGCATTATATCGCTTAAAATATGCTGCCAACTTGGTACCAACGGAGCAGCACCCCTTATAATTTTACCTTCGAGCCACCACTGCCCTTATGTTCATACTCATTTAAGTGACTCAGATACTTAGTGAGAGATCCTTCATAAAGAGTTGGGCATCATGTTGTACTTACTCATAATTCTTTACAAGTTGGTAGAGGCAGACAAGAGCTCCCATACAAACATTGTTGTCACTCATCTGAAGATAGACAGAAATTTTGTCTACAATTCCAGTCCATTTCTCGGGAAAATCATGTTGGACTATGTAGTGAACACAAACAGCAAGTTGAACTCTGGAATAAAAAACTACAATTAGAACTGGGCTGCTGTACACACTTAGTTCTTTACGAAAGTCGCCCTCAAAAGATTAAGAATAATTAAAACACAACATGCCTCGCATAGAATTTAAGAGTAATTATATCATAAAACTTCAATCATACACGACAGACCCCTTCTACAGCTACCCAAACACTGGAATGCTCCAAAATTAATTTAGAGCTCTGAAATCGCTACATAGCTGCCAACTTTTCAGAAACAGAAATCGGAACACTTATCCACGACACATTTTGAATAAACGATTTTAAAGGGGTATAATTATAAAAAGGCTTGTAATTCACAAAACGTTTAACTTCATTTTTTTTAACCAAAGAGTAACTCACAATTTCAATAATCAATTAAAAATCAGGGACTAATACAGTAGGGTGTTGCAAAAAATTTTTTTTTTCGAATATCCCAGATGCCCCCCTCTCAAGTTGTTACAAATACTAAAACATTATTACCTGCAAATTTTCAGGCCTCTAGGACGATTTTTGACCCCCGCGCCCTTCAAAAGTATGTTTCCCATGTTAAAGTATAGGGAAAATATTGAAAATATCGTCATTTTTGGCTCTTTTCAATTTTATGAGCCTGAATACAGACAATTTCGAATTAAAACCTATACATCATCTTTGGGATATCATTATCTCAAGATCCTATCGGAAAAACATTCAATGGAAACTACTGGGGGAAGTTCCAAGGGGGTTTAAAGCGCGCTTTCACCGAAAAAAGAGGATACTCGCCGGCGCTTACGGCAGGATCTGGATGAAGGCCTCACATTCCCAAAGCTGAGATGCAAGGCTATCAGATGATGCCAGCTGAAGTAAAATAGGAAAAATATTCAATAAAACCCCTATTTTTTTCCTATAGACTTTTGCAACACCCTACTAATACAGGCCACTTTTGGTACTGTTTTTCGGCACTTTCACAAAAATTATTTTTAAATTATATGTGAATTGTTTATAGTTAATTGTGTATTTAAATTGCTAATAGCAATTTAAATACACAATTAACTATAAACAATTTTAAATCAGATAAACTAATAATTAACTATAAACAATCTTAAATCAGATAAAAAACACTATTATCTTCTAATTTAAATTAAGTTTCTACAAAGCGACCTTTCAGTAAAAATTTACAACTTAGAGAATCCACTAAGTTGAAATTACTAAATAAAATAGAGAAAATCATCTTATTAGACTTCTCAGGCTGCTCTGACCAAAGTAAAGTTGTTTTTTTCTGGACCACCGTTGAAGCTAACTACACATAAGCCCGTAGGAAAAGCAGTCGCGGAAAAAAAGGAACTGTCGCGGAAAATCACTATTTTCCCCATTTCGGGAACACCAGACTTGTTGGCTTCTGACCACGGTAATATTGTTTTGTTTATATCGCAAGAATGACGCAAGAAGCTAACTTGAATCGGCACCCGCGCGGCCATCCACGAAAGTCGCGGGAAGAACGGTACACTCCGCAAACCCCCCCGAAACTTCCAGGGAAAATTGCTAATTTTCCGACTTCCGGAACATCGGACTTGTGGGTTTCGGACCACAGTCAAGTTATTTTTCTATATCGCCATAACGACAAAAGAAGAAGCCATTTTGATTCAGCACCCGACCCGCGGCCGGCCACGGAAATCGCGGGAAAAACGGAACACTCCGCGAAAAAACGAAACTTCCGCGAAAAATTGCGATTTTTTCGACTTTTTAACGGACTTAACGCAGCGAATTGAAACCTATTTTATAAAGGAGATAAATTTACAAAAAAAATTTTATATCTGGTTTCGATGGCTGACGTCATCAGTTTTGACTTCAAGTGGTAGAAATGTGGAAAAGATTCCATCCACAGACGATTTGAGTTTTTTCCTGAGGATGAAAGTAATTCGTCGCGTGAGAGGTGAGTTTGATAATTTCATTTCAGGAAAATCGTTAATTGGCGCAGTTTTGCTCAAAATATGGTACAGTAACAGACCCTTTATCCGGCAAGTTTGGGGCCGACATCATCCCGGACTTCGGGTCCGTTCCGGAAAAAACGTCATTAAAGACTAGTGATGGGCAAAATCGATAATTTTAGGTATCGAATACTTTGGTATCGAATACTTATAGGTATCGAATACTTATAGGCAGGGTTGCTGATTTTTTTGATTTTTTTAAAAAAATCAAAAAAATCGGATTTATTTGATTTAAATCGGATTTTTTTGATTTAAATCAGATTTTTTTGATTTAAATGAATAACTGGATCTGAACTTCCTGAAACTGGTTAATAATAAACTGATATTGACTACTAAACTTGATATAATAATTTAGGAATACTTAATATCCCAATTTTGATATATGTTATGCATTAATTAATTGGATTAATTAAGGGGAGCAGTTCGCTGCCATTTCATGGTGAAATGCCCAAGCCCATCCGAAAATGGTGAATGAATTATACTATCAGTTACTAAAATTTTTATCCTTTCTATAACTATTTTTGCCCAATTGTGTAATCAATAATAGCTTTAAAAGAAATTGTGACAATGATTTCTAAAAAAATCTATGCCTCATTTTTGTGTAAAAATTTTAATCAGTCTTTGAATTATAATAATTCAGTTAAATTAATTTTACTAAAAGTATTACATATATTTATTTCTTTAAAATATAATTAGTAATAAAATAAAATAAACAACTTATTGACAGTCATGTACATAGAGAATAGAGCAATATTTGCTGTAGTTATGTTAAAGAAAGCAATAGTTTGGAAAACATGACTAACTATAAAAGCAAGCTTATGATAAAAATCATTCACATGCTTGTATTTTAAAAAGTTGATGTACCAGATAAAAAAATTAAAATATTTTAATTCTTGTTTAGTTTATCACAATCATTGATTCCAAACCCTGCTACTTACCCCTTTTTGTCATAAATATTTTTTGTTATTGGTAGTAAAATTTTTTCTTGAAATTGCAGGCAATTTTATGTAAAGTAACCTAAACCTATCTCATAGTTACATATCTAGCAGAATTAAAAAAAATTGTAAAATGCAAATAATCTTGCAAACCATTTTAAAGCATACACAACTAATTTTTTATTTAAATTGTGGAAGTTTAACATTTTTGATTTAAATCAATGATTTTTTTAAAAAAATCAAGTGATTTAAATCGTGATTTAAATCAAGTTGATTTAAATCAAGCAACCCTGCTTATAGGTATCGAGTACTTTTAGGTATCGATTTAGAAAACCTAGTTATCTCACTCCTAGTCATATACAGTGAGATAACTAGTAGTGACACCGGCACAGAAAAGCTTAAAATAAAGGTTTACTAATTATACACACAGGCTTTTTATTAAGAGCGAAAGTCAGTGGTCTGTCCAAGGCAATTTCACTACCGTTTTTCGTTACCTTCCACATTTTCACCATTTTATAAATAGGTACTTTCACAAATTCAGGTTTAGTAAAAACGGTACCTTCACAAAATACATTTTTGAAAAAAAGTTCTCTATGAAGCAATGTTCTCTTAATAGTTAAATTTTTAGCCATTCAAAATTATTTACTTGTTATTTTGACTTAAATGTTTACAAATTCTCATAAATTTTTTCAGAAATTAGCAGCATGGAAATATATAAAAATTGAGTCTAAACTAATTTAAATAACTTTCATAGGATTATTCTTCAGAATTTATTTTTATGATTATTATTTTGATGGCATAAAATAAGTTAGTGTTTATTTTCAAAACAAATTTATTACACACAACACAATTGCATACCTGCCAACCGTTCCGATTAAATCGTATTTGTTCCGATTTTCCACTGTTGTTCCGAAAATACGATTTCAGTACCAAATGTTCCGTTTTTACGTCCCCCTGTCCCGCCATTTTCGACCTACTCGAATTGTGCAATATAATAAGGCGTTTAGTCGTGAAAGGGTGTTAAGTCTAGTTCGTAAGAACGACTGACTCTCATAGTTCCATGGACTCTGATACTCTACACATACAGGCATTGCTAGCTGCAAAAATAGTAATTCTGATCCATGCTATAATAAATCTTTCAGTGCTGACCTATTAAAAAGGGCAAAATCAGCTACTTTTGTAGCACTTAATAAAGATTAATTTTTCTATTTTCCAAACAATGTTTGCTTATTTCACTGTTTCATTTTATTTACTAAGTATTTTTAAATCTTTCTGAGTTATTATGTGTGAAATTCCCAGTGTTTAACATCTTGAGTCATTTTTGTTATTCTATTTGCAGAAATTTAAACCCAGATAAAAGGAAAAAAAATTAACTTTATTATATCCTAGTATAAATATAGATAATTATTAGTCAGAATATAAAGGTATATAAAACACTCTTAATAACCATAAGATACCTTAGATAAGAGATAAAAGTTATGAATTACAAGCTCTTTTTTAATAATACCCCTTTAACACATTCAAAATGTGTCGTGCGTGTTGTTCCTATTTCTGTTTCTGAAATGTTGGCAGGTATGCAATTGGAAACAAGATTAAACACAAGAAAAAAAGCCACCAAGGCAAATTCGGCAAATTTTATGCCGAAGGATTTTTGTCCTCTATGACCAGACCTTGTTGCACTATGCTGCAGCATTAAGTTCCTAATGCTGAAACAACAAGTAAAACTTTAAAATAAGGCAATTTCAAAGATGCATTACCTGACTAGATCTACTGCATAAACTAATGCATCCACAATAGAGTCCCTTATCAAAGCTCTGTCTTGCTCATGAATGGAGAAGATTAAAGGTTTGCCTGGCTCTTGTTCTTTTTCTGCCCAAAATTGAACAATAGTATTTTTCAGGTAAATGACTCCAGCTTGTCTGACACTGACTTCAACTCCATTGCTCATTACAACTTGGAGAAGAGAGGGGGCAAAACCAATGATCTTGTGAACCTAGAAATTGATATTGCTGTCAATTTATACATAGCCATTAGCTAGTTTACAAGGTGGTGAAAAATTAATCAGAAAATGGAAATGTTTACAAATATTAAAATACAATGTGGTTTTTACATAGGATAACTAATATAGGTACCTTAAGATTAGCTGGGTGCAAATTTTATGAATCAGACATAATATCCGATTGCGCAAATAAGCAATTCGATATGTGACGTAGCCAGAAAAATATTAAATGGCCTTTTAAAAAGTAGATGCATATTATTAACATAGCTATGGTTTATTAGTAGTATATATTATTATACTCTATTCATTTAGAATTGGCGCTTGAGAAATAGTGCTTTCCCCCACGCTAGAAGCGTAACCATAGTTACTATCTTCGAGCAGCCAATAGTAAGCCTTCTTCGTCACTTTGACGAAGATAGTTGCTATGGTTACTGATCGGTGGTGGGGGAAGGAAATATTTTCAAGCGCCAGTTCAAAATGAACAGACTATAGGGTGGTCCTAAGTGTAATGGTAAAAATTTTTTTTGGAATTTTTCAAGTCGCACCCCCTAATTTTTTTCCTTATGGGGTAGTAAATAACTGGTAAAAATTTCATCCGAATTGGTTAATATTAACACGTGCCGCAAAAGGGATGAAAATCTGAAAAAACAAAAATTCTCAAAACTTTGAAAAGTCATAAAATTTATTTAAAATATATAATTCAATATATTTCAATACTTTTTTTAACATAAAATGCTTAAACATGTAGAATATTGGCCTTTGAAAATTTTTAAAGGTATTGTATTTCCTCCTCATTATGCGTTAAAATATCGTTATATTCTTCAAGCTTGATTTCCCTTTCTGCAGCATTATTTAAGCTGCTTTTCCATGCGACTTATTTTCAGCGCCGAATACGCGTATTTTCGGCGTGGCGACCTCTTGGCGCGAGAAAAAATCCCCATACCGAACGCTGAACACGCGCCGATTTGGTTGACTCTTTTTAGTGGTCACGTGAGTCCTACGGACCAATGGCTAGGCGTATTCAACCAGCGCACAGTGGAGTATTTGGCCCGAATACCCGGCCAAAAAGGCTTAACACGAACTTCTACAAACAGGCATAAAAATGATATTTATGAAAAGCTAATAAAATTTCGCATCCATCGGTGTAAAATTTTTAGCTGTGAGTTGCATACTTTGGTTCCTAGCCTCTGTAAAAGTTGAGATTTCACTGAAAGTGAATGCCATTTTCGACTGATTTTTGACTTTTTAGGACGTTTAGAAAATAATTTTTTGTGAGCTTCTGGATGAATGAAATGAAATGTAAATACCTGTATTGGATCAGGAATTTTCTGGGCTTTCTTAAGGTATTTTTTGTTTTGAAGTATTTAGTTTTTTTCTTGTTGAAAAAACTTTTTAAACTCAAAACATGCTTCATTTTTTGCCGTTTTTTTTGCAACATAAGAATTGAGAAAGGTTTTCAAAAGGGAATTTCGTAATCCTCCGTCCAAAACAAGGTCTTGAATTAAAGATTACACTTTTAAGAACCACTTCCAATTCAAAAATTACTGCACTTTTGTGCACTTTTTGAGAAATAATTTTTTGTGAAGTATTACTTTACGCAATTGTAAGAAATGTTAAAGTCCGTGGGAACGTTTGCTCTTATTAAGATTGTATAAACTATAATTCCCAACTGTTTTTCACAATTTTTTTTCGTTGATTCATCTGGTTTTATGGTTCAGCCGAAAATATGAGCTATTCGGGATAAAAGTGGTCTAAGTCAAAAAATTATAAAATTTCAATTAGGAATGATATTGGATTAGTTTTTAGTTTTTTTTATTTGAGTTGCATCAAATATCATATGGTTAAGCTAAATGTTTAATTTTTGGCCTCAAGGGTGACCTATAAAAGGACTACACAGATATCCAAAATAGTTTTCATTAGAATTTTTAAGTAAAATACGTCGACACTACGACTACACCATGTTTCTTTCAGTGATTTATTTGTTTTGCTAAAAGAAAAACCAAGGTCATTCATATTCACGCAGCCATATAAATGAGGGCCCATATATTTATATTTCTCTTATATATTGCTGAAGATACTTTTCTATTAATAAATATTTAATGAACCGTACAATTTTAATACCTTAAGACCTTATGGATAAGCTAAAAAATATTTTTGTTTATAGTCCTTTATATATTTTGTGAGATTTACAAATATATCTTGTTAACCATTTTATCAACTTTTTAGTTTGAAAATGGTATTAGTTTAAAAGTTAATTTATACGACTTTCAGTTAAGTTTTGACAAAACGGATCTCGCCAGAAACGGAATTTATGGTTAAAGACAAATTTACCCCACAATGTAAAATATAAACAATCCCAGTTCTTTTTGGGGAAATAAAAAATTTTATTCTAACCAGTTCATTTATATTATTTTAATTAATTCATATTTTCTCTGTGAAGTTAAACATCGCTATAAAAAAGCAAATGGCTAATATAAATAAATAAATTAAATATTTATCATAATTTATGATATTCTAATATAAATTTATAGAAATGCTTGGCAATCAGTGTATTTAGTGATAAAAACAATTATAAGGACATTAACTTGGCTTGAACATCAAAAAAAAGGCAGCGAAATATTTTTGGCCGGGATTTCAGGGCAAATACTCCACTGTGCAGCGCGCCGAAGCCGGTTTTCAGCCCGGCATGGATGGACTTTTTCTCGGCGCGGGCAAAACGTAAGCTTCCGCCATATTGGATCTGAGTTTTTCCGATTGCTATTACACTTTTTATGGCCCATTTAATAGTTCCAAAAAATCTAAAACAGCTATTTATCACCGAAATAAGTCCTCAGACATTAATATATTACGAAAGTAATGGACATCTAGTGCCTGTAAAAATTTGTACTATCAGTGTATAATTACTTGTGACGTTTTCGACAGATGGCAGCATGATCACTCGCGATCTTGAAAAGCGTTTTTTATTACTTTAAAAGCAATTACTTTAAAGATTTTGTACTAAAATAGTTTTAGGGCCGTATTCAGAAACTTTAACACGAGTTGGAATCCAGACGAGAACGAGATGGAAAGGAGGGTAAAATCCTATTTCATGGGTACGCGCGTGTTTTTTGGCGCTAAGTTTTTTTTGTCGCCAAAATCGAAAGGCGCCAAATTCCAAGCTGCAGACAGCTAAAAACATAGTCTAAACTGCTTAAACGTAATAAGGAAACAATTTATACATATTATAACATAATTTAAAGTATTTATCACTTGATTGACGAATTTTCAAGACTTAAATATACTATGATGCAATATTAATCTAACTATGACGTCTTGTTTCTCGTCCGATAAATTAAGAAATGACATATAATTTCAAAGATTAATTACCCTTATAAGATACGCATAATTACGCATGTATTTCAATACGCTTTACTGAATATTAAGGTTCCGGCGAATATTCTTAATATAGTAAAATACTTATACAAATATCCTAATTCAACTTAATAACTCTTCATTAATGCATTTGAGTCGTCTAGTTTCAAAACCAGGTAGATCCATTTTGACACAGCTTTGATAAAAGGGTTGACCATTTTACAAAGGCGAATTGGTCGCCAAATGGAAGACTAGTCTAGTTGGCGATATATCACGGCCGGTCGCCATGTTTTACCACGACTGAAATAAAGATTAACCCAAGAAAAAGGATGTTATAACAAGTTATTACGATTTCAGTATATTCCGCTGGCTCTGCGGTATGGTGCGAGCTCTGCATGCGGGAGATACATATTTCGATCCTAGGTAATTATCTAATTTAAAAATGAGAACAAAATTATATTTCGTAATTCACTTAAGTGTTATCATTTTGTCGTGGTAAAACATGGCAGCCAGAACGGTTGACCGGCTGTGATATAGCGCCAACTTGTCTTCCATTTGGCGACCACGTCGACTCTTACTAAAGCTGTGCCAAAATGGATCTACCTGGTTTTGAAACTTGACGATTCATTTTAAGTAATAAAAAACACAAATAACATACCATATTCCCGTACTGAAAACTTACACATCACTGCCTTTCAAAATAAAAGAACTGTTTTGAAATGCGCAGACATCGTAATATTTGAAATCCGCGCATATTGAACGCGATTGCCACAACTAAGTTCTTAATATTTTCTGAAGGGATTCCGGAATCGAACCCTTGAAGGAATCGATTCCAGCAGAAATTGAATCTTAGGAATCGTACTTAACAAATTTGCTAATAATTATCTGTATTAATTTAGAAATAATAATATATTATAATTATATATTTTTCTATTATTATATATTTTTATTATTACTATTTTATATTTATATTGTTATTATTATTATTACTATTTTATATTATTATTATATTACTATTTTATATTATTATTATTACTATTTTATATTATTATTACTATTTTATATTATTATTACTATTTTATATTATTATTACTATTTTATATTATTATTACTATTTTATATTATTATTACTATTTTATATTTATATTATTACTATTTTATATTTATATTATTATTATATTAGGTACTTTCGTATTAGCCCGTCCATCGTTTTCGCCAACTTCGCCAAATTTCGCCAAAATACGGGATTTCATCAGAATCGCCGAAAAACACATTTTTTAACATCAGAAACATCTTTATAACATCAGAAAATAAAAAATAAAAGTTTCATGTGGTTGGGGGGGGGCTGCCGCCCCCCCCAAACCCCCCCTGCCCTATCTATAACCAAACTCGTTGTGGGGGTAATCAGACACAGTTAGGATTCAGAAAAAGGGGAATCAGTATTCTTGGATGAACCAAAACTACGGATATCACTCGGTAAGAGCATAAAAATAACTTTTTTAGCACTAACTTACTTGCAAAATGGTCGATCCTACCGCCGGCGATCCTTTGTCGATTCTCGATGTCGATTGCCGATCGTTTTGTCGATGCACCGGCGTGCATACGCAAACATTGAAAGACTCTGGGGCTCGGCAAAATGGCGCAACAAAATTCACCGTGGAACGACACGAAAGCAGACTCCTACCTTTCAGATGCAGTCTTCGTTCTTACCTTGTAAACACTGTTGAATTTACGTTCAAAACAACCTGCGCGGTGCGCACACATTATTTCACCCATGGGCTTACCGATTTAAATTGCGAGCGCATGCGGATCGGAACTAGCGCGATTTCGCTACGTTTTCCAGGGTTACCAGAATCAACGGTAGTGTTGCGGGGTTTACCAGACTTGGCGACTTATCGCCCCTGTTGGCGAATGGACGAGCTAATACGAATGTACCTTATATTACTATTATATATTTATATTATTATATATTATTTTTATCTCTTATAATATCCGTATTTCTTAGTATAATATCCGTATTAACTAATTATCCTTCTTACTTTTTCGATACTGACCCTAAGGAATCGATTCTAGGTTGGAATCAAGCCTCAGGAATCAATTCCGGAATTGAATGAAACGATTTTTTAGATCCCTAAGCACAACATGACAGCTGATTGGTTTTCCGAGTCATTTGCGTCATCACTTCTCAATTGGCCATTTCGGAATGTTACAATACACAAGAGCGCATTCTTACGTCAATTTGGATGAATCGCGCACAGCATTCGTCATTCAACTCGCGATTGCCAGACTTGGCAATCTATCTCTGACTACGTCATCTATCGCCAACCCGTACCCATCAACTAGGCTCGATCCGGAAAGGAGAACGATATATATTTTTCTGAGTTTTGATAAGCGCATTCCGATTGCAATTACACTTTTTGTGGCCCATTTAATAGTTCCAAAAAATCTAAACCAGCTATTTATTACCGAAATAAGTCCTCAGACATTAATATATTACGAAAGTAATGGACATCCAGTGCCTGTTAAAATTTGTACCATCAGTGTATAATTACTTGTGACGTTTTCGACAGATGGCAGCATGATCGCGCTAGATCGGAGCACGCTGCGTGTTTTCCGCGGGTCTTTGGTTGCCAAAGTTTATCCCTTTTTGATTGAAAAAAGGGATTATGTCATCCGCGTGCTGATTTTCAGCGCTGAAAAAAAGCGTCATGGAAAAGGGCCTTTACAACAGATAAGTTACTGACGACTTTAAACCCTTCCTGATAATCTCCAATAATCTTCACACGTTTTAAAGGATCCCTAGAAATAAATTTTGAAGAAAACTTAAAAACCTTTGAAAACAGTTTGCGGTTCATTTTGACACAAAATTGGCTTGATTTTTCTTAGTCCTGCCAGTTTTACAAAATTAATTTGCAACCACCCTTACACACGTGTAGATTATTTCCCTCATAACTCTTTGGAAATTGCTGTGTGGGGACAGACTCATCAAAAAAGGTTAAGGCAACTGTCTCCTCCAAGAAACCATATCCATGACTAATCATTTTCTTTGATGCTGCCTTAGATTATATTTTCATTAACTCCTCTGTAGAAAAACAGGTCCCTCATGAATTTCAATTCTTGAAATGCGGCTTGTGATCCATTTACACATCAAACCGGGACTTAATGTATAGCTTAACAATAATACTCATACCTTGTAGTACTTGATTATCCAAATTAACACCCTCATTTCTAAATATAAATATCTTTAAGCTATAAATTACTTATCCACCTAGAATGACGGATAGCACCAGGTTGTTTAAATTTAATCATTTTAGCTTCATAATAATCTAAAAGTGCTATTGTCAACCGTAAGAAACTTTTGGCAGTCATCCTCTCGATTGGTGTTCAAGCTTTGTTTTAGCCAACTTGTGAATTCCTTCTTTGTCTCTTCCATCAATGGTGTTTTTCACAACTTAATTTTAAATACCTGATGGGTACTTTGATTTATAGATAGCATCCCAGGATTTTCAAAACGTATAAATAAAAATACAAGTCCATGGGATGCAATAACACAAGCTCCAAAGGCCGCTTTTAACACTAATTTAAGAACATTAAAATGTATTATTTGAGCTTAGGCTTATAAAATTCAGAGTAAATTTCTATGTCAAACCTTTAAAATAAGGAAACACAGAAAATAAGGAAAATATAGGACTAACTGTCATTTTTAAAAATATAGGAAATTTTTCCGGGTTTTCTCTAAAATATAGGAATTATAGGACGGCTGCTATCACTGTGATTTTTTTTGTAGCCAAGTTGGAAAACCGATGGCATCGGAGCATTGAATTGTAATCGCCAAATTTGGCAATGAAAATCTGCAGCCCCAATGCAGCCTTCATTAACTTATGTTTTTAACATTCCTCTGCAGCTTTAAATTTGGCCCCAGAGTGACATATTAGGTAGGATTTACTCTATAGTGGATTCAGGATTTACTTTCTTCATTAACTCTTGGGTTAATGAAACAAAATCTGGCCTGCAGATTTTCATCGCCAAATCCGGCGATAACGATTCGATGCTCAGACCCCACCAGTTTTCCACTAGGCAACAACAAAATATCGCCAAATCAGCTGCAGGCCGGATTTGCTTCAACGAAATGAGTAAAAATGCCACTTTTAGAGGGAAAATTCAAAAATTTTTCCATGAAAATTCTGCCGCTTACAATGAGTGGAATCTAAATTTCCTTCAAAATGATTACTACACAAACAAACACTATTTTGAGGGCAAATTCTCAACAAATTTCTTGGGGAGGACCCCCATTTTACTTGGAGTTGACATTTATACACAATTTTGAAATTTAGAGCACCAAAATTAAAACCTTACGAAGTTATCTCACCTAAAAGTTAGTATTCCTAAGATTAGACCTCAGAAAAGATTCTGAGTAACCCCCTAAACAAAAATCTGGCTAAGGCACAGGCAACCCCCCTCCCCCTTTAAGTTGCTTACATCAATATTTGAACAGCCCATAATAGCAATTAAGTTATTTGTGAAACTCAGCCCCCCCAGACAAAAATCCTGGTTTTACCACCACTGGTTATCTCCCACTCCAAAACAAATGTTTATTAATGGGTCTGGTATTTCATGCAAGAGAAATCAAAAATTCTCAGTTTCAGTGACTTCTCGAACCTTTGAAAACAATAACCTTACTCAAATGTCAATATTATTTTACTGCGAAAGAGTTGATCACGTTAAGAATGATGAACTTAACGGATGTAAAAGGTAGTCAGACATGATTATTGGACAAATTGACATTGATTGATAACAATTACGGAATAAAAACATTCAAAAGTGATCATAGTAAATCAGCCCGTTTGAAGCGTCATGAATTCTGAAACCATTAATTAGTACACATAAGATATACAATAAACTTTATTTTTCATGAATATAAACAAATATAATCGTAAATTGCAAGGATACGAATGTGTTATTGAGCCTAACATTTTTGAATCTCTTTGAATTCACGTGTGGGAGTCTTACGGATATTAAGCCTGATCTAATGATCCAGCAATTTATGGTAGATTTAATGGAAAATTTGGTAGGATATAGAAGATTTATAATACTACAGAAACTTTCTAGTAATATTAGATGCTAAAAGTCTTAATATCGGCCTAAGTTTTATCCACTAAAAGCCAAATACTTCAACAGGGGAATACCGGTATGTTAATACCTGATCTAGTTGTTTTTCAGCGGCCTCCCTTTGATTGGGGTCCATGGTAGCACGGAGAACCTCGATAAGTCTATTCGCATCCATTTTGGTCACTTTCGATCGAGTGTAAGGTGACAAAAATTATTAATTCTTTATTAATAAAAACTTCATCACAGGCTCACGTGAGAACTTCTCAGCTGTAAAATGGCCACGCTCTATTATTAAACTGTATTGCGCCTGCGCGAAGAAACCGCGCGATTGGTAATGTTGAAGAGTTGTTGATTCACTGCTAGCAAAAATACTTTTGATAATAACCTCTTTTGTGATAGGAGGGTTGAAAAGTTTAACTTATTGAAATAAATTTCTCATAAGAAATCTGAAAAATATACAAACAAATTGACTTCAAGGATTTTTACGAATTTGTCTTTTCTCGTGGCAGTAAAACTTACAACTAAACTCTAGAAATCTAAACCACGTTCTCCAAATTTCCCAAATAAGATATTGTTTTAGGTTTAAGGATAAAATATTTTCAAGTTTTAGTAAAACAACATGGTTTGTATTCAATGTTGCAGTAAATATTAAGTAGATTTTTGTAAACTTTATGGACTGCATGATGATATATGTTTGTTTCAGGGCCGTGTTCGCACAAAAACTGTGAAGAAAGCTTCACGAGTAATCATCGAAAAATATTATCCTCGCCTAACTGTTGATTTCCAAACGAATAAACGCTGTTGTGAAGAAATCGCCATCTTTCCGAGCAAAAAGCTTAAAAACAAAGTAGCAGGGTAAGTGGTTTCAAATGCCTTTTTATGTAAAATCCCATATTTGAATCATGGTTGAAAGTTAACCGTCAAAGAAAAAATGGTTAAACTTTACAAGCTGAGGCCCCGATTTTGGTTAATTTTAACAATCCGGGCCAATCGCCAAGGGTTGACGAAAGTTAGACGATAAATGGTTGGTAAATGAAGCGAATCCGGCCTGCAAGCTAAATTTGGCGATTTTTTTTGCCAAGTGGAAAACCGATGGCATCCGAGCATTGAATTGTTATCGCCAAATTTGGCGCTAAAAATCTACGGGCCGGATTCGCTTCATTAACCAAATGGTTCTTCCTACTTCACAATGCAACCCTAAGTTCTATTACAATGTTCGTTCCGCAAAGTGCTTGGCGAGAAAGCATTTCTCCAAGAAATCGCCATGATCCACACTTCCTTACACACTTCCATGATCCACACTTCCTTACAAACGCAAATTATCACAATTAAATCGCAGAATCAAACAGGGTTGGCACGGTTTAAACCATATGGTTTTTTGGCACAGCTTCAATAAGAGTTGACCAACCGCCATGTTTACCCACAGCTCAAATTAGATCTATATTATTGTGTGCCATCATTTGAGATGTGGGTAAACATGACGGCTGGTCGACTCTTTTCGAAGCTTTGCTGGTTTTTTTTACCAAATAAAGTTGTTGGTTTTTCTAGAAATCATAAAATACTATTGCCCCCTGCTCGCTATTGCTAGCCAACCCCCTGGAACTGCTGACGCAGTTCCCCTAGGATTGCTTCACAATCCTGTGCTCGCTCGCTGGTAGAGCCTAGTTGAGATTCATTACCAACTAAATTTATTGGTGAAAATATAGTTTAATAAATAGCAGGGTTGGCCGGTTTAAACCAAATGGTTTTTTTACCAAAAAAACCACTAGGTTTTTTTTTGTTTTTTTTAGAAATTATAAAATATTTTCAGGATTTTTTTTATAGAAAGTGTTTTAAGTATAATCTTTTGCACGAAATTAAAAGGTTACATTGATCAAAAAATTGACATTTTAAGGTGATTGAAAATCAGAAATCTTTTAATTTAATTGCAGGGGTCTCAGACCTGCGCCAATTGCGCCAAAGTGCGCCAAATCAAAAAATCTGCTACAAACTGCTACAATTTGTGTTATTTGCGCCAAAACTGCGCCCAATTTAGATTTCAAGTGACATTTCCGAAATTTCTATGTGATGCGCTATTTCGAAGCATCTCCTTAATTTTCATCATGAACATTTCTTTTTTAAGTTTATCTCCCTTATAAAATAGGTTTAAATCCGCAGCGTTTAGTCCGTTAAAAAGTCTGAAAAATCGCGATTTTTTGCGAAAGTTTCGGTTTTTTTGCGGGAGTGTTCCGTTCTTCGCGCGACTTCCGTGGACGGCCGCGGGTGCCGATTCAAGTTGGCTTCTTCTTGTGTCATCATTGCGATGTAGAAAAAACAACTTTACCGTAATTAGGAATCCACAGGTCCGATGTTCCGGAAATCGGGAAAATAACGATTTTTCGCGACGGTTCCGTTTTTCCCGTGACTGCTTTTCCTACAGCAGCCTGATAAGTCGAATAAGATTATTTTTTTCTCTATTTTAGTCAGTATTTTCAGATATAAGAGGCTTTTCTAAGTTGTAAATTTTTACTGAAAGTTCGCTTTATATCAACTTAATAAGATAATACAGTGTTTTTTTATCTGTGTTTTAGGTTCTGATCTGATTTCAGATTCTAAAAAAAAACCTTCAAAAATACCAATTTCTTACTTTTTTCTCAACTTAACTAAACGTTTTTCACAATCTTGTTTTTCAATTTAATTATTACTTAAATAATTATTCTATTAACTAATTTCTATTTGATTTTAGTTATATTTTGAATTTTAAAGTGGTTTTAAAGCCTGATTCGGGAATGTAATTGGCATAGTGTGTTTTTAAAGCCGTGTAATAAATTTGTCTTTCTGAAGTTATATAGAAAAGTACTCCTTGAATTTTTTAAATACACTCCTTGAAAACTCCTGGAATACTCCTTGACTTTGATTTCTGAAAATTTGTATGAACCCTGTAAAATAGCTTGCTTCATTTATTTATTGATTTCATATTTTGTAGAGGTAATGTAATGTTTTTATTGAAATGATATGGAACTGAATGTTGTGTGAGCTTAGAATTTTGAATGAAAATCATCTACAAATTTAGTTTTGTAATCATGAAAAGGTAGATGGATCTTTTTTCTCGTCATACTACTGAAGTTATTAAATCTTCTTAAATTTGGTTAAGAATAAGGTTGATTTTGATGTTATAAATTATGATTTCTGCTACGAAACTTTATTTTTACCTGCTACAAAACTAGTTTCACCTGCTACAAAACTAATTTTTACCTGCTACAAAACTTAGATTTCCTTGCTACAAAACTTTCTTGATGACTGAGACCCCTGTAATTGTTTTAATTATTGAATTCTCTCTATCTAAAATTAACCTTAAATGCTTAGGTTAAACTTATTATCTGTTGCAAGAGATAGTTTATTTATGAATTTCCTCTAAAATGAAACATTACTTCAAAGAGTAACTAAAGAACTAAACTGTTTTTCACTGATAAAAGATGGCTTGGATTTTAATTAATTGATAAAACCAATTATTCTTATTTGTCAGTCATAAAAAACAGTTGGTTTTTTCTAAATTAAAATAGAAAACATTCATTTCTTTGACGATAAGAACTAAAAACCAGTGGGTTTGTTTATAAACAGATAAAAACCAGTTGGGTTTTTTACTAAATAAAAAAAATTTTGATTTCCTTAATTGGATTAATTTTCTCCAATCAATTATCCAATTTCAATTAACATTAGCTGTTTACATTTAACTTTTACTTCTTATTTGAAAAATAAAATTTTCTCTTTCAAAAGAAATTTCTTAAGTTCATAATTTAATCCGTATATGATTAAGATAAATAATTTGGATTCAATAATCTTGAAAGATCAATCAAATTGCATTTTAATAAGGTGTTTAATAAACAGAATGATCCAAAGGATCACAAGAACCAATTTGTATATTTTTTAAACTTTTGTATTAATTACCATAAGAAGAAAAATTTCATAAAGGTTCCACTCTAGTAAATTGAGCAGATGTTGAAACAAATAATTTCAATCTAGTAATGAAGTAAATTTTAACTTGGAAGAGGAAACAAAAAGTAAATGGTGTATTATTCCTTCCAATGTTACTGATGTTCCCTGAGAAACTGTAACAATCAGGGTGAATGAATCAGGTTCCTTATATGAACACTTACACAAATATCCTATAGGGGAGAACAGGGATGAATGGGACAGGGGATGAACGGGACACTCAATTTTTTATATCTTAACTTCACTTTAAATTTTTGTTATTGCAGCCATAAGATAGTAGTACCTGGCCCATTCAAAAAATTTTGTTTATTAACATCAGCTTCTATTTTTGTATAAATAGGACTACTAATGTGTTTTCCCTTACCAAAAGTAACTTTTATCGTTTTACTTCTATAATTATTTATTAAAAAATAATTTAACTGAAGCTAAGGTAAATGTGGGTATAGTGGACACTGTACCAATAGTGGCCACATAGCTGATTAATTTTAAATAGAACGAGTTAGAGGCATCGAACAGCGTCAAAATTCATAGGCATAGTAGATTGTGCAATCAGGTAAGCTGATAAATTGCCACCGATACCACAGATCAGCATGGGAAGGATATTTAAATATTTGAAAATAACAACATCGGCCGAGTGACTGAAATTTGATTTTGCTTACTGAATCTCGTAAGGAAACGAGTAAGTCGGAACTGATTTTGTCGTATTTATTACCGCTTGATTGAATTTTAAATTTATATCAAGATAAATAAGAGTGTACAAAATAATACTGAATAAAATTTATTTGAAAATGCTGACTTTACGAGGATTTATGGGGGTGTCCACTTTACCAACACATAATCTTAGATTTTCCAATAGTGGCCACCGCCAATGGCGTCTAAAAGAATCATAAATAATACTTAATTTGAATCAGTTTTTCTTCATAAACTGTTGACTGTGCTTTAAAATGAGTCTTAAATAAATTTGGTTTCATTCTGGCTTCGGGAACCAATGTTTCTAAAACATTGAATTACATGCTAAATTCCTCTCAAATCAGCTACAGCGTAGACTTAGGGCCGAAAACTATCAATTTTTTTTAAATACAGCTAATTTGATTGAATCTAAAATACATTTCGTTGGGAAGGAAGATTTAATTAGAACAAGACGACTATACCAAGAAACCCCCTCAATTTCATGCATAAACCCCTCATATAGGCAGAAAAAGAGATGTGTCCACTATTGATGCAAGAAGTGTCCACCATAGAAGCAACAGCTTCATCTATGTGGCCACTATAGATGCAATTTGGAGTACTTTTAAAAAATTAATTAAAATTACTTTGCCCAATCTAATTAAAGTTTTTAATGGTAAAATCGAAAGAAGAAGATCCAATTAACCTAAAAATAAGATGATAACCGTTTCGAAGCAAATAGATTGGTATTTATTAAGAATTTAAGCAAAAATTTTCCTTAAAGTGTCCACTATACCCACATTTACCTTATAAATTTTACAGTGTGTTGAAAGAGTACTTATATTAGTATAGTTTCCAATTTAAATGAAGAAAATCCATGGATTTTTTCCTAGTCTAATTTTAGTTTTTCAAAAATAAGTGGGTACGGGGATGAATGGGACAAGAGTTGCGGGGATGAATGGGACAGTTCCATCATCACTTCATTTCCTGTTTCCAAAACTTTCCATCAATAGCTTGCTATATTCAACTCATTTAAGTAATTTCTGATAAAGTTTACTAAAATAGGGTGAAAAAATTTATGTTTAAACTTGTGTTTTATGTTCCAAACTCATGTGTGAGTATGCAAAGTCTTAATGAGCAAATAGTTGCAACTGTCATCTCAAATATGTTATGGTTAAACAATTATTCAAAAAAATTAGGTTTTTATGCTCTATTTTTAAGAAAAGTTCCTTAAAAATGGCAGGGAAAATGCTACTGCAGGAGAGGAATGGCTTTGGGGGTTAGGTCCAGGCATCAAAAATTATCTATTTGCACTCCTAAAAGTACAAACCCATAAAAAGCGAGTAGCATTAATAGAAATAACACCAGCTTCAACCACTGAGCTGAAAAAACAAAAGGATTTGCTCCAGTTTGTGTTAATTTTACTCGTCATAAAGTCAAATAAATGTAAGCTGTTTTTGCCCTTTAAATGCCTTTTTAATTTTTTCTTTGGAAAATAGAAGTGTGTTGTTCCTTTAAAAAGCTAAACAGTGTGCAATATTTAAAATAAGTTTGTTATTTTGTTAACTTTTTTTAACTGTCCCATTCATCCCCGCTCGGTGTCCCATCCATCCCCACCACGGGGATGAATGGGACAAAATACATGCGTTCATAAAAACTTTCCTTGGAGTTTTAATGATGGGTAATTAATTGAATACACACATTTATAATGTAACCAAGAGTTCAATTACTGGTTTTAAACTTGTTACAGGATTGAAAATGTATTATTTTTTTCAATTTTAGCAAAAATTTGAAATTTGTCCCATTCATCCCCGCTCTCCCCTACTACTGTAAATTAATTCCTCAATTCTAGGATGCAAGGTTTTCAGATAATGCCTACAACATGCTACTCTAGCGCATTCTGGTTATATTTTCCTCTCTGCTTTGTGTTTTATTAACTTGTTGAACCAATTTTAGATATGTAACTCATCTTATGCGCCGTATTCAACGAGGCCCTGTGCGAGGCATCTCCATCAAACTTCAAGAAGAAGAGCGAGAGAGGAGAGACAACTATGTCCCTGAAGTTTCTGCTTTAGAAATGGATCTGATTGAGGTGGATCCTGACACCCATACCATGTTGGAACAAATGGTAACATCATTATTTTCATTTGGTAGTAAAAAGCAAGTTACTGTAATAGTTTGTAATTTATTTATATCTGTTTAAAATCAGGGCTGCCAATTTGTATATGCAGGGTTTGTACGCCTCCTGGAAAACTCCTGAATTTTGCTTTATTTTTCTAAGGGCCATTAAAACTCCTGATAATTGGGCCGTGGGGAGCCTAGTGGTTAAGGCTTCGGGATTGGAGGGTCCCAGGTTCAATTCCCCACACCACCGAGTATAAGTGGAGGATGTACTCGTTAAATCTATGAGTCCGAAAGTCCTGTGGTCGGTCATGGCGCAGTTTACCATGGGTCCAGGTCTCTGAAGAGACTATTTCCCTCTCCTTCAGAGTCATGATAGCAAAATTGTGGAGGTGGCAATAGATGGTGGCAGAATTTCTCAATTCTTTGCTCCATAATGTATTCGAAACTCATTCTGCTCGTAACATGTAAAGTAGTACATATAACGTTAATAATTCAGGTTTCCTTTCTGATTTTTTAAAATTTACTCCTTTAAGACTCCTGAATTTTAGTATGTTAAGAGCATGAACCCTGTTATGGTCAATTAATGGTGCATAGCCTGCCTTATTTCTGGTGGCATTAATTTGAGCAATTTTTTTAGTAGGAGATTTGTGTTCAATTTATTTTTATTGAATAAAATTATATTCAATTCATTGAATAAACAGCAGAGCCCGACTGCTTGAATTGTGTTCGAAGGTTTTAAGTTAATTTTGGGTAAAAAGTAAATTAAAGATCACACACATTGCACTCTTGCAAAACTAAAATCTGGCTTAAATTCTTTTAAGCTGTAGCAACAATTACTTGTTTTCTGTTTTGTTTACACTCTTCCTGTGCAAATCTTTGTGCTTGGAAATATTAAATTTTGTGTATTTCATAATTTAGTTCTTTCATTTACTTGATACATTATGTATAAAGTACGTAATGTCCCTTCAAAAATATAAATAACCAGTTAGTTTGAAATTGGTATTGAATTATTTATTATTTAATTGATAAAAATCTAAGTATCCTTTGATTTACCATAATCTCTTTCAGGGTGTTTCTTCCATTCCTGGTTTGCAAGTTACAGCCCCTCTAGGAACTGCTCACTGAAATAAATGTAAATTTTAAAATAAACTCATAAATTACCAACTGACTTATTTCATTACATAAAAGCAACACAACTCAAAAATCAGGAATTATCTAATGAATAAATATTATCAGAAAATTAAATTAGCCTTTAATCAGGTTTGAGTGTTTTGGTAGCACAGTGGCAATAATAGACAATATGCATGATTTTCAAATTCACTTTAAAAAGAAAGAGCATGAAAAATTGCGTTGAAAAATGCTAATTAAACTGCAATTCCATCAAATAAATTCGATTTGAAATGCATTTAAAGTTGCTCTGACGTCACTATCAACAAAAAACTTCAGTACTTGACGATTCTGACTTATGACGTCATACTTCAGCGGTTCAAATTACGCGCGAAAGGCATCCATTGAAAAGCAATGGTGTTTGCATATATGTTGGGGTTTTTTGGTAGCCTGTAGTTTCTTATTTCGGCAGCTATGGACGGTCCTAAACAAGTAAAAAAGTACTATAAAGGATGTTAAGTACCTATGTGCAAAAATACAAGTGTTAGAACGCCGGATGAATTGTTTTTCTCAGTACCAAAAAATGAAAGAATTCGTCATAAATAGTGTAACTTTATGCTTAGACACAAAGAAACAAACAAAAACGTGATGCCAGCTGCATAAAATGTAATAAAATGCATAGCAAAAGAAAACTAGAATTTTTGTGATTCTAGTACATTCCCATTGCTATGAATGGAATGCTTGATTATCATCAGTTTAAATTAATAAACGAAAGAATTTAATGAAGTCGAATAAATTATTTACTAATGCAAAAGTTCAAAGATTTTTTGGTTTTTAAATGTTTTTTACATTTTTATTTTACTAGTGATTTTTTAAATATTTTATACTGACTATAACTAAATTTAATATTGTGAGAAAAAACCTACATGACATTCATTATTTATTTACAAAATTTCCAAAGTTAGTTCTAATGCTAAGAAACTGAATGAAAATACAAGAAATCTGTACAAAAGGAATAAAATTTTAATTCTAAAAAAAACATTTTTGAGTTTCAAGAACAGTGTTATCCAGTCTTAAAGAGATGCATAACGGGAGAGGTCAAAAAAGTAAGTTTTTATGCTCCATGTGCTCAAAACAGTATTGCCTGAAACAAATCTGCTGAAGTATGACGTCACACAAGGTTACACCCCGTTTTGAGTCGGGTGACTTAAGGGCTTTTTTTAAACACTTTTTGCGCTTAAATTAAAACTTTTTGCGATTTTTAAAGTTGATTTTCGGGTTTTTCATGATCGAATTAGTAAATTGGGTAAGTTTTAGGATGTTTTGTGATATAGTGCATATTGTCTATTACAAAAACCTTAATAAACAACTATATGCAGTAAACTTATTTTCAGTAATTATGGTCATAAAAGTTAGCTAATATTAAAAAGTAAATTTTCATGTTATTGTTTAACGTTTTTTTCTTTCTAGCTTTAATTAATTGGGCGCAAGTTTAGAACTGCTGATGGTTGGCGAGTTTTGGCTATTTGGCGCCATATTTAGAAGCCACATAATTCACTTAACATAAGTTGGGGTTACTATATAGTGGTTTTTATCGCTAAAAACTTGGCGCATCAGCAGTTCTAAACTTGCGCCTAAATGTCAACCAAGTTTAGAAGTTTAAAATTTTTTCCATGTAGGTTTTTTCTCATGATATTATCTAGAAAATTTGGCGCAAGTTCAGACTTGCGTATGCGCCAAGTTTTTAGCGTTAAAGATGACTAATATGGTAACCCTAACTCATATTAAATGAATTAGTTGGCTTCTAAATGTGCCGCTAAACAGCCAAATTTCGCCAAGCATACGCAACTCTGAACTTGCGCCGAAAATTTAACCCTCTAACATCAAAGTAAAAAACTTTTTCTTCTTCTCAATACATCCAAAATTCCCCTATAATTTGTCTGGAATTTTTTTTCTTGTGTGCACTCCTTCCTAGCTATTTTTAGCCTCATATGAGGCCATATTTTTTCATTTTAACAGAAAATACTTGGTTTAGAACTTATTAAAAGACATGGTCATAATATTAGAAGGTTACAAAATAAGAAAATATCTACCAACCTATAAAAAATTTTCTACAGAAGCTATAGTATCTAGCTAGTATTTTCTCTTCACAAGCAAAGGAAACGAATTATACTTGTTTAGCGTGATATAGCCTGAAAAGGATCTTGCGCAAAAATACTTTTAATCTGTCTGTCTGTCTCTTCACAAGCATCACAGCTTAAAATGTAAACATTGAGGTATAAATAATCTTGCTGCCATTTAGGAACAAATTCAGAAACCATGTAGAAGTCTCATATGTGATCTACATGAATCAGTGAAGTCACTGATGAAAAGAAAATAAGTTAGTGTGTTTACATCATAGAAAAATTGAGCTCATAAGTAGGAGCCTCATATGAGGCCCAGGATGGCGAGAGGGTTAAAAAGAATCACTCCCTTGTAAATAAAAATGTAAAAACTATTTAAAAAACCTTTGAAATTTTGAACTATTGCAACAGTAAATAATTTATTTTACTACCTTAAATTCTCTCATTTATTATAAGATTTTAAAGTGATGATTTTTTTGCATTTCATTAATAGCAAAGGTAATGCACTAGTATAGCTAAGTTGTAATTTTTTTTGGTATGCATTATTACATTTTTTACAGCTGTCACCACGTTTGTTCACCAATTTGTTGAATAAAGACATTGTTGATTTTTTATGCTTAATTTAAATGTTTATTCTACTTTGATTTAACAGTGATGACCATTAAAAATTATTATTGCTGAATGTTAACTATGTTAAATTAATGTTATTAAAAAACACGAATATATTCATTGTTCACTGTTAGGAGAGAGTAGCGCTTGTACCTATGATGGCATCCAGTGCTTTAGATTAGGTATCAGTGGTCAGCAGTACTTGACATTACCCTTAGGGCAGTGGTTCCTAAACTTTTTACATTCGTGGTACCCGTACTAATTAATTCTTCCATGGAGTCCCACTATAAGAGTTAAGTTTTAAGAAATGAAAAATTAGGTGTATGTTTTAATAAATTTTCTAATGTGTCATAAAAAGATTTCAGCATTATTGCTTGGTGAACCCTTTAATTGAAAGCAGATAAAATGTGCTAACTTTTTACTATGCAGGGCTGGAAAAAAACCATGTTTTTATGAAGAAAAAGTTTTTCTTTGTCTAAAACAATTTTTCCCCCAGCACAGATGTCAAAACAAAATCTATGATTGTTTTTTTAAATTTTACTTCAAAAATTGAAATAAGATTTACAAGTGCAATCAATCCTTTCAAAGGATTTTCTTTAGTTTTCATCACAGAATTAATGTCTGTACCACCTGTCGGGAATTTGTACCCAGGGATTATACTTGACATCAATATTTTAAACTCCAGGAAATCCATGAATGAAAATAGTGAATTCAGGTTATGACCAACCAAACCAAAACTAGTGATTCCAGCTTCTTAGTTAAAACACTTTTGGCAACAGCATTGTTAGACGATTCAAAATTACGCTTAATATCACATCTAGCAAGCTCTCTCTCTCCTGACAACCACAATAAAGTGTTTTTAAACCTGCTGTTTTACTTTAATTAACGGGCCTATACAGTTACAACACAGGGGGAATTCATAAATTGTGAACGAATTGAATCAAATTTGGTGTTTCTTAGTCAAAAAGTCCCAGTTATAATATTGAGTATTGTGCAAATTTTCCTGCCTGGGACAGCACTGTCCCGTCTGGTGCGAAAGGGTTAAAGAGTAAAATTAAGGACTTTCTAAGGACATTTTGAAAAATAAATAAAAGCCTTTCCACGACTTTTTAAGAATACCTTAACATATTTCCCTTTGATAGATAAGAATAACATAATTTAGTTTTTTTCTCTTTTAATTTGTCAGCTGTATACTATTCAAATTTTTTTGACTACTATAAAAGAACGAATTCTCCAAAAACAAGCTATTAAAGACAAAAAAAGAAAAGAAAAACGAGATAGTGACTGGCAAGTCGTTTTTTCTGTGGGTAGAGCGACCTGCTTCCTGAAAATTCGTAACATGCATTGGCAAAAATAGAAATGCAAACTTTTAAAAAGGACGCTTATATTTTTGATAAAATCCCTTTAAAAAATTGACATTAAGAGGAAAAAATACTGTGTTCTTCTAAAACGTAAGGACCAGGGCAATCTAAGCAGGGATGCAGATAATGTTTTTACCTTCAAGATTTCCCCCAATCCATACAAAAATTTCCCCAAAATATTAAAAAATGATAAAGACCTTCAAAAAATTTTGAATTATCATTGGTATCAAAAATCTGTTAAGTATAATGTCAGGAATCGCAACGCAAATTTTTATTACTGTACTGAAATTCAATAGTATACTTTTCCACAAAATTTCCTCAGATGGCTAAAATTTCCCCCGATCCTAGATCGGACATATTCTGCATCCCTGAATCTAAGGAGCTTTTAGCGACTGTGCACACCCTGTATGATAGATGATTCCATAAATTTATTCTTAAAAAAGTGTCACAAAAAGCATTTTAAGTTAAATCATAGGAGGAATTTTATTGTAACTTAAAAAAAAGGTGTGGTCAATTTCACAACTTTGAATGCGATTATACAAGAAAAAAATCTTGAAATTCAATTTGTAGGAATAAGATGAACATAGCACGCAAATTGATTAAAAGAAGTGTTTATTTTCTCTACAGTTCTTCTACCTCTAATTCTGCAGAACCACAAAAACATTCAAATCATATCATTGAAGAAACAAATTATGTATATATAGCAATGATCCACATTCATTATAATAGACTTTGGTCAGGCCCATACACAATACACGTTAATTGTGGCAACACAGCAGATGCATTCAGCCAAACCCATTCCAACAAAGGGGAACTCAATATCAAAGAAAAAATATACAAAGTTAGCAATATATGGGGAAATTTTTTTATTTTTCTGCATTGCACAAAGAATAATAAGGTTCTACAGTAGATAAGTAAACATGTCAAGAACAATGCTGCAAAATAAACAAGCTAGTTCAAAGAGACAATGTAAGGGAGACACCTATGTTGAAACCCCTTTGATAAAATGTGACCCAAGCATCCTGTTCTTACAAATGTAGCATACCACAGCCGTTCCTTTGGCATGACTTCAAAATCCATTACATCTCAATAAGCAGTGTTTTATTACAAATAGGTTTATTTATTTTCGCCAAGTTATACCAGCTAATATCAAAGTGATAAATTTAAGTCCAAAAAATATAATTGTCAAATCACAACTGCACAAAGAATAGGCCAACACAGATAAGTAATTCTGGTTAGTACCACTAAGGAGGCACTAATTAGGAAGAAATTGGGCCTAAATTTTAATATATTAACACAACCAAGGTCAGTAGGACATGACAGCACATCTTGGAAGAATCTAATCTAGCAAAATTGTGGCTTGGTTTACTTACTACACCCGTCATCAAAAGGACCAAACATATTTGTGTGACATTAATAGATAATTAAATTGTGTAATACAAATCATTTCAGATTAAATCATAGTTCAGAATTACTTTCAATTTTTTATTTAGAATTTTTTTTACTTAAGCCTATCAGGTCTCAACATTTATTTTTAAGTTATTCAAATTTGATGACAATTAAAATACAACTGGTTCCACTGTTTAAGCAATAATAGACTGATAGAGAAGAAAGCCCCTTTTATTTATTGCACAATTTGCAAATGTATGCTGCTCTAAGTAGAAATATATATATATCACATAGATCGTTTCACTCCATTTCGAGTTCAAAATTAGTGTGAAAAGCATCAGGCCAGCTATAGATTTATTTGAGTCTGGGAGTCACAAATAGTTAGACCACATCATGCACCTAATAACACTTTATACTAGAAAGTTATTTGCAAATATAGCAAACCGTTAAGGCTTTGTAATGAAAAGGTAACAAGACATTACTCAAGAGGTGAAGCGTCAAGTAAACCACAAAGTTTAATAAAGCCACTTGGAAAGCTTACCTTTTACTTTAATTTTAAATGTGTATTCAGTACTGCTTTGTTCTGACTCAAAAATAATTTAATACAAATATTTAAGGATAGATACACTGAATTATCAATGACTCAATATGTATAAGGTAGTTGAGATTAACTTTCAATCAGTGTCTTATTTCTGAGTTAGGCAAGTCAGTACTGAGATATTTTTAGGGCTTTACCCCATCAGTAGTACAGGCATATGAAACCAAGCCATTAAATGCTATCCTTCAAAAAGTGAAACTTTTCCCGAGAATAATACATCTACCTCAGGAGACAACTATCAGTGCAGATAAAGAGGTCAGTATTCTATTAAATTGAGATGGGCTGTCAGTCCAAATGTGCTATGCCTTTCCAGATCTTATCTGCTAGTTGGTATTCCTCAGATTAAACAAAATATAGTAATGAATTCTACTTTCTTTTAGAAAGGCATAATTTACAGGAATTGGACTAGGGAATTAAAGCAATAAATTTACGTCGAGTGGTGCCTTGCTATCTGAAGATAGAATGAAATTACTTTAAGCCCACCACTTGGGAAACAACTGAGTAGTTGCTAATCGATATTAACTTGCACTATCTATAAAACAGGGTTCCCCCTCAATTTCAGAAATAAAATTCCCCGACTTTTCCAGGTCAATTTTAAAATTTTTTGGCAAAAAAAACTAGCAATTCACGGCATTCTTCGGATACTTCTTGCATTTTTGAACACATGATTTTCAATAAATTGACTATTTTTTCACTTACTAGATCTAAAATTGACACGCAAACATTAAAATTTTTCATTTCCCAGGTTTATGGCCAGAATTAGCAATTTCCCCCGACTTTTTAGGTGAAATTTAAATTCCCTAACTTTTCAAGGTTTCCCCTGACCTGTGGGCACCCTGATAAAACTAGGTTGGTATGAAATTCAAACATAATTTTACTATTCATTATTTTACTCAGAAATAATAATTTTCCCATGGTCCATTATGTTTCAGTAGCAAGCATAAGAGTTCTAACTAGAATTCTCATATAGTAAGATAGCTACACAGAAATCAAATTTTGTAAATCACTTTAATACTGATTTTTGTTTAAGATACTTAGAAAAATTTCCCAAACAGTGGGCTAAAATTCAGGCACTAGATCATGATAACAAATTTTACTTTTAAAAAAACTTAAAATAAATAACACAACGCCATGGAAAAAAATTTCATTTAGCAAAAATTTTAATTATTGGAAAATGCACGAATCCCACTTTAAAAGCAGCCAACTTCCTTCAACAATAGAAGTACAATCAAACATTACTAAAATGATGGACACATGAAGTAAAACAAAAAGGAAGAAAAATTAAACACTTTTAATTATGAAGTACAGCAACACAAGAGGATATACTTTATCTGATTATGTTATTAAAATGAAAACTAATAAAGAGATAAAACAATAACTGTCATGTCTCTAAAATATAGATCTCAAAAAAGTTACAGAAGGCAAAGCATTGTGGTAAGGGGGATGCGGCAGACAAATCGGAATTAGTCTCTTGGAGGGGAAGGTTGTTGGCCAAAGTTAGACTACATTGCTCAGTTCAAGACAGTTCAAAGACTGGCTATGGCCATATTCTTCTTGCAGAAAAGGTTGTTATATTCCTCAACAAAAAAAAAATTACTCATATGAACAAAGAATCCAGTGCAGAAAGACAATCTAGTTTCATTTAGCTCAGCATTATAATGAAGACCTAGTGTAACCCTAGACTTCTACATGCATTGCACACTTTAATCTACTGAGCACTGATATTCATAAAAAAATTGCATTAATACCACCACACTGAGGATTAACACCTCTGGCAAAAAGAATCATCTGACCAACACCAAAATAGCCCCATCAGATTTAACAGCTGCATCCCCAGCCCACAATCATCAGGGTTTTCTGTGAACTAAACAGACCTAAGGATCGAAGGAAGGGGCTCCCGAACGACGATGCGCACAGAAGTAGAGTAATAATTAGAATCGAGATGGTTTTATGTATTTTAGATCTTCTTGACCTTCTCTCCTACAACGAGAGGATTGTTCTTTCTGATTTCTTGAGCACCCAGCTGCTTGTAGTCAAAGGAGCAGTTGTGTTCATTGGAGTATCTGTGCACAGAGCAGAACAGACCACTGCAGCGACAGGTAAAGCCTAGATAATGGAAATATACCAATTAGTAGAAAAAAAAAACGAGTGAAAAATAACTTTTTTGAGCAAGGAATAAATTAAAAAATTGATTGACATTTTATCAGACATGCCAACTTTTTAAACAGTTTGTCAAGGAGCACTCAAAGACTTCAATTGGCATATATAAAAATTAGATTTTTAAAAGAATTTGCCACTTTCAGACCTGACAACCCTCCTGCTTTTGGCTGGAGTTTCTAGCTTTTATTTTGAATCGCCAGTCTATTTGTACTGGGAGCTTTATCAGGCTGTTTTTTTTTATCCTGCACTCGTTAAAAAAACGAAAAAATGAAGCAGGAGACTTGAATTAAAGGCAGAAGGCAAGTCTGCACTTTTCAAAAGAAAAATTAAAAAATAAAGGTCAATATATTAAACTAGGTGTTTCTTATGTCCATTTCACAGCTTTTCTTTTGAAACTTGTCTTAGGCCAGCTGCTAGTTGAAGCGTAGTGCAGCTAGGGTGATAGACTATCCAAGAGGAATTCTGCGAGCCACGCATCTGATAACAGCACAATGGGACTTATGCAGTTCATGCTGAAATGAAGCGATAGCTACATAGTCCATGTGGGAGTCAGTTTTCACGTAACCGGGGAGTGTTGTGCATAACGACATAGTAAACATAAGGTTCATGATTAACATAAGCTTTAACCCTTTCCATCCTAGCCGCCCCTAGTTTACCATAAGATCTCAGGCAGCTTAGGATTGAAAGGGTTAAGGTAAACGTAAGCCTTTCATCATTAGCATAAATTAAAATATAATTTTAAGTACTTAAGAAGCAGTTTGAGTCGTTTTTAAATATTAAAAATAATTAAACTCTTGGCACTTATTTAACCCAGGCCGCTAAAACTATCTGTCAATGACACCAAATTCAGATTCAATCTTAGCATAAAACTTTTGATCATCCAACTTAGTTTAAAAATTTATGTTTTAGAAATGAAGTCAGCTATGTAAAAATTAAATGAAACAATTCAAAGATTGGTATTTTGAATGTAATGGTTTGGTTTTAGTAATTATTTTGTTTAATTGGAATCTGGATTTTCTAGACTAGTTGTTAGAACAATAGATTTCAGAACGGACAAATGTATGATTGATTTTGATTAGTGCCAAATTACAAGATTGATTATATCTCAGAGCATTATTTTTTTATGTTGTGGAACATGTTTGACTGCCATCAAGTTTACTGGAGGAATAAGATATAAAAGTAAAAATTTTTTAGTTTCCCTGTCAAGCCATCTCAATGGATTCAGCATGATTACTTATCTATGAACGCAACTTACTTCCATGACCTTAATAGACCATTTCGAAATAAAAGCTGTAAAACGGACTTTTTAAGCACTATGTATACCTATCCATTGCAATTTCAGGGGTTATTTTATTCAGAATATCCAGCGCTCTAATCTAAATTAGATTTCATACTCATTATTAATTTAATTCTGATTAGAATTTTTTAAACTCAGAAATGAGAAATAAGGGCTTAATCTATTAAGATTTTTCATTTTTTAGGAATTAAATATTTCTTGGCTGCTATTATCTTATTAGTAAATAGGCCAGACACATAATTCTGCAGAATCAAAGCCATAAAACTTTATGGTGTCCATAGATTCTGGGGGAAGCTGAGGAAGATACTGGTTTCTTTTCTGCAGCCCACACAAAGGTATAGATGTCCTGCAACAACAGTTAAGACATTTTTATAACCTTCAGGGGATAATTTAACACTAGTTCACAGAACTCAAAACAGAAGAGTCTTCAAGAAATTCATTTAGGTTCCTGCCAAAAGAATTAATATAAAAAAAGATTTAATGAATAAAGGGAAGTATGCCTGGATAATTCAGAGGTGCCAAGTTTCAAAAAAAGCTTTCCGTAACCAGATCTGTTGCTCAACTTTTGTATAACGCCGGACTTGTTGGCTTCTGACCACGGTCAAGTTGTTTTTTCTACATCCCAATAACAACGCGAGAAGAAGCCGACTTTAACTTGACGTCCGCGGCGATCCACGAACGAAACTTACGACCACGAACGAGTTAAACGAAAACGAAACTTTCAAGAGAAGTCACGATTTTCTTGTAAATTAAAAAAAGTAGGGATTATCTGAATTACAATTATTTCACGGGCTGGAAAAAGCGGGACATCGCGATTCTGCGGAAGAAACTCATGCCTTAAAGAAATGATCAAAATTACGTCCGTCCTCAAACAAAACCTTGGACCAATAGCAGGCCCAGATTCCACACAACATTGATGGAAATGATAGGAAACTTTCTCCACGTTGTTGTCCGGGCTACGAGTTGGCAAAACCATGAAAAATCGTATTTTTCATGGAAAAAATGGAAGCAAATACATTTTTAAAGTGCAAAAATTTACGAGACTTCAAAAATCCGTAATTTGTAATCGATGTCCGTAACACCGTAATTTTCTATCAAATCCGTAAACATTACGGTGAAATCGTAATACTTGGCACCTGTGATAATTTATTACCAGTGAGTCCAACTTTCTTCTTGCATATGTGGCATCTATTTTTCTTTTTCTTCTGGTCCTTTTCCTCATCTTGCTGCTGAGATGAGCTTCCTTCACCTTTGTCACCGTCACCACATTGTTGTTGCTAAATAAAAAAAAGAAAGATCAAATTGAGCTTTTATATTGATTTTAACATTTTAGTGGAGCCCTGATCAAACGCGGATAATAAGAATCACTATCACAGTACCTAGGTAAATAATGTGATTATAATGTGCTTTAAAATAGGCAGGCACTTATTTAATCTGCAAAAAATATTTAAAGAAAATTTAGTGCTCAGAAAGTTTTTTTTTGTTTAATCAAAGTCTGGTTCTGATTAGGCCTGGGCCAATCGATGTATAAAGATAAATCGATTTAACCCCAACATCGGAATACCGGTTTCACGCTTATATCGGATTCCTTATATCGGAACCGATATATAATTCCGGAATTCGAAAGATAAATCGGTTTTTCAGAATACCGGTTTAACGCGAATATCGAATCTCTAAAATCGAATACCGATATGTAATTCCGGAATCAGAAATTTGATTCAACTTGATTATTTGAATTTTCCTTAAACCGATATTTCTGTTTTCTGATTCATACTCTTAGATCAGCTGCAATAACCGATATACTATTCCGGGTTCCGGAATTGTCTTAATCACTATGTTTATGATGAATATTAACAAAATTTATTGTACATAATTGAAAAATATTTGTGTTTTCATATTCTTACTATTCTTAAGTTCTAATAATCCTTTAATATTTAGATACTCCATTAAAAGTTTCGACGATTAAAAAGGATTGCGAAAAGAATTTCGTTAAACGAGCTGCGTTACTGATAGACATGCATTTATTTCTGACGGACCCTTTTTATTATTTTAATACTTGTTGATAAACAAAATACTTCATCTTGAGCAAAGGGATTGCCGTGTAGATTATCATTTTAATGATTTGTAATTGTTTTACATAATTAATGAGGAGATTGAATTGGATTAAAAAAGTATGTTTTCTTTTCAACTGACTTTGAGAATCGAAACTACTGCGCCATCTATATGTTAGTATATAATAATTATAAGTTAGTATAAATAGTTTGAGTTAAAGGAAAGGGGGGGTTATTTCTAGAATACTTGATATATGACAAAAAACAAGTATTTTAAATGATACATGTATTGTGTATGTGTGCTATTTATTTCAGCTTAAAATTTGGATTAATATTACCCGAATTAAATCGATTTATAACTAAATCGGATTTTAAGATGAACTATAAATCGATTTAAGAAATTTATATATCGCCCAGCCCTAGTTCTGATAATCCAAGTTAATTAAGTTTTTACTTGTGTTTTGCTTTACTTTGCAATTTTTTGTTGTTTTGGCATTTAAAAATATAACTGGATTCTAGAAAAGTTTAATAGCTTGGTTAATATGAAAACTCTGATGATCCGGGCTCAGATAATAGAAGAGGTTATCCTTTCTTGCAATGCAACCCTAAGTCGAGAAAAGGATGATTCCACAAACCATTCTGTTGGTATAGTCAGCAACTCTAGTTTGTTGTATTGCAGAAAAACTAACTATATGTTTAAAGGGAGATTGATATATTTAACTTTAAATATTTATTTTTTCTCATTAATGGATCAAATTATAACGATTCAAATTTAAAACTTAAAGGATACAGGTCTTAAGCTCTCAGGTGACTCATTTTTTTTGTTGAAATTGAATCACAAGGAAAAATAATTAAAAACCTAATTTAAGGTGGAAGCTTTATTGTATGAAAATAAAACTTGGTTGGGAAAAAACTTGTTTTAGCAAATAAAGAATTTTCCTTTTTACGAGGTATTTTTTCATACAAATGGGATCTTTAAATTTCCCAGCAATGCTTTAAATAGATTCTATAATTTTTTAATTACTAATATATCTAGAAACAGTAATTACCAGTTCTGGCTTATTCTGTTCTTGACTAGGTGGTGTCACAACAACAGCTGGTACTGTAGGAGAGGCTGTGGAGAGGTCATCTTCTTTTGGAAGCAGGCTTTTGGCACCACATTCACCTGCTAATGAGAAAAGTTAATATCTATAAATGCCAACGTATGTGTGATTAGGGAACCAGGGTTGGCAAAAAACCGGGTTTAAAAAAAACGGGTTTATTTGTTTTTTTTGGTTTAAACCAAGTTTTTTTAGAATTTTTTTTTATCAGAATAAGTTATTTTAGCATTGATGTTTGAAATTGAGTTGTAAATGAGACATTTATTTCAGGGGTTGTTTATAATTGATAAATGATTTGTATACTTCAACTAATTAATTAAAATTAAATTAATTTGTTTTAAAAATAATTTTTGTTTCTAAAATATTCCAATTTGAATGTCTAATATTATTGTAGTGAATAAAAATCAGTGTTAATTTATCTTGGATAAATGGTTGAAATAATCAAATTATTTATCTTAATTATATATGGATTAATTTATGAACTTTAGAAATTTCTTTAGAAAGAGAAAATTTTATTTTTTAAATGAGAAGTAAAAGTGAAATGTAAACAACTAATGTTAATTGAAATTGGATAATTGATAAAGATAATTAATTTGATTAATTATTAAATGGTAAAATAATCAAATTAATTATATGGATTATTTATGAACTTAAGAAATTTCTTTAGAAAGAGAAAATTTAACCTTTATAATAAATAAAAGGGAAATGTAAGCAACTAATATTAATTGAAATTGGATAAATGATTGAGATAATTAATCCGATTAAGGAAATTAACGGTTTTTATTAATTTAGTAAAAAAACCCAACTGGTTTTTATCTGTTTATAAACAAACCAACTGGTTTTTAGTTTTTATCATTAAAGAAATCAACGGTTTTTATTAATTTACTAAAAAAACCAACTGGTTTTTATGACTGACAAATAAGACAAATTGGTTTTATTAATTAATTAAAATCCAAGCCATATTTTATCAGTGAAAAACAGATAACTTTTGTGTATGTTTATTACTCTTTGAAATAATGTTTCATTTTAAAGGAAATTAATAAATGAACTATCTCTTGCAAAATATAATAAGTTTAACTTAAGTATTTAAGGTTAAGTTTCGAGAGAATTCAATAATTAAAACCATTAAATTAAAAGATTTCTGATTTTTAATCACCTTAAAATGTCAATTTTTTTATAAATCTGACCTTTTAATTTTGTGCAAAAGATTATACTTAATAACACTTTCTTTAAAAAATCCTGAAAATATTTTATAATTTCTAAAAAAACCATGGTTTAAAAACCAAATGGTTTAAACCGGCCAACCCTGTAGGGAACTAAAAAGTCGGATTCCGGAATTGATTTTTCGACTCCAACCTGGAATTGATTCCTTAGGACCAGAATTTAAAAAATATATATAGTTCTGTGTGTGTATATATAGTGTTTCAAAAGTCTGTTTCGTGGCTTTTATTTGGAACCAATGTATTCTAGGGTCACAGAAGTAAGGTTGGAATGGTACCTAGGTAAATGAACCTGTAGATTCCATTGAGATGACTTACAGTGCCCCTAGTGGCAAAATAAAAAGCTAAAAAAATTAATTTAAACTATAGGAGATAGAACAAAAAACTCAGGGAGAGTACGGTTGGCAACGTTATGAAGAACTCGCCGCGAAAAATTTCATGAATATTTGCTAGATTCAAATACTATGATGCTAGATTCATATTTCTTAGCTTTAATCTTAACTAATTTTCATATTACTTTGATATCTTTTTAAATTCTTTCTTTTTTTTATTTTTCTTAAAATTTAGTGCTAGGCCACACAAGCGGTCAGTTTTTGGTATTAAACAATTGAAAAATAAGAAATTGCAATTTCAGTTTTGCAAATCGAATTGTCAGATTCAAATTTTGTTTAGCAAATTGGCGGATTTCCACCAATTGACGGAAGAATCACATGTATGGCTCCATCTCTTTTAGTTTTTAAATTATTTTTTTAAACTTTTTTATTCTGCCACTAGGGGCGCTGTAAGTTATCTCAATGGATTCTCCAGGATCACTTACCTTACTTACCCTACTTCGGTGACCCCAGGTCAGTGGCCACCCTGCTAACAATTAGCTAGTGTAATAAGTTAATAACTATCTGTTCTTAATTAAAAAAAAGTTTGATTCCAGCTGTAATCGATTCCTTGAGAGGTTCGATTCCAAGGCATTTGATTCCTTCAGAAACATTTAGAACCCTGTGTTATTTGGGAATCATCTTGTAAGATTTTCTAACAAAATGTTCTGGAAAAGTATTATACTGTTAATTTTGATTTTAATAAATTATAAAATTAATGAGGATAGTTTTTCTCACAATAAAAAGGTAATTATGGCAACTTTCACTAATATAGATGGAACAACATCCAATAGTTTAAATACTTTTAACCATGCAACTCGTTAATCGTTAGAAGCACCCTTTAAGCTTTAAAGAAAACAGATTCTTACTGCTTGAGGGCGACGTTCTTCCTTGAACTGCAGCAGCGGCAGCATTAGTAGAAGCAGCTGTATTGGAGCTGGCCAGGGAAGCTGGGGATGCAGATGCAGCAGGATTCGCCTGTTTTCTTTTGAGAGCATCTTTGTAGCATTTGGAGCAGAGGCCGTCTGTCTTGGGGCTGCCGTAAAAGCCGCACCCACTGCGGCACAGGGAAGGGCTCTGTTGGCTCATCTGGTTCGGGTCACCTTCCATCCTAGGCAATTTTAGTGGACTGGCGGAAGATTTGTAATAAACAGCTGAAACAAAAGAAAAGATTCAGAGATTGAGAGAAGCAATATCACTTACACCTTTTACACGGTTATTCTGTTCCACACGGCAACCCGGACTTGGGAAAAAGTGCCTGAACCTACGAACCTGGTTCAGGGGAAGCCCCTGCCAGCTCCATAGGAGCAATACACACGGTTTGGGGGAAGGTTCATTGGTTGCATGAATTTTAATTATTTTCTTATTTTGATAGCAATTATATTTCAGAAGCTTGAAAGTATACCACAAATAATTAATGATAAAAAAACCTTTTTAAAGAACAACGTTTTTAAAATGCACTAAAAAGTATAAAATAATTTTTTGCAACTCCTTGTAAAACGAAAAACGTGGGGATCATGCAATAATATTTACAGCCACTACTCTTGTCACTCTATTTACCATTATATCCACAGTTAATAATTATTTAAATAAATGATGAAATTAAGTTGGATTAAATACCTAATGTATGATCCCCACGTTTTTCGCTTTACAAGGAGTTGCAAAAAATTATTTTATACTTTTTAGTGCATTTTAAAAACGTTCTTTAAAAATGTTTTTTTTTTCATTAATTATTTTCTGGTTTTTAGTTTTGTTGTGTAAAGTTTAGAATTCGTGATCTGAACACCTTCCAAGAATTTGATTCTTTTCTCTTTTTAATAAAACTATAAAGTGTTTTTTTCTGAACTTTAACTATAACACATGGCTTTACTCTGTTTTGTTAAAATCATTGCACAGTTTTTGCCTCTAGCTATTATTGAGATGACGTTGGAAATTTTTGAAACACTAGTAATATAAAAAAAGTGTTTTAAAAATATATTGGTGAGGAACTTGTCAGTAACTAATTAATAAAGTCAGTCCCTTAGATCAGTGGTCTTCAACCCCCGGTCCGCGGACCGATGCCGGTCCGTGGATCAAATGGAACCGGTCCGCTGGCCGACCATTTCATTGAAAATGAATTTAAATTTCTAGTTTTATACTCCAAATTAATGAATTATAAGTCACTTTATATTTATTTTTTGGTGTAACTGTATTTTATTTGAAAGCATGTTTAAATACAATTAAATTAAAATTAATAAATCAAAATAATCTAGAATGTAAACAATCAACGCCCCCCAGCGGGCCGCGGTAAAATTATCAAACGTTGACCGGTCCGTGGTGTTTAAAAGGTTGGGGACCACTGCCTTAGATGTATTACAAATACAAAACTTGCATGAAGTACTGCATGTACTGTGTATTACTTTTATTCTTACAAATTTTCATTTTACTAATATTTTATACAACACTTCTTAAGCCATCTTGATAACGAGAGGAGGCAAACTGCACAACAATGATTTTTTAACAATAAGGTCCTATAGTTGAACTTCTAAACTTTAAGTCCCCCTGGGGGTTCAGGGACAGCAAATTGAACCGAACTAACGAGATAATATCGTATTGTCATCCAGATCTGAACTATGTTCAAAATTTCAAGTCTCTAGCTCATGGGGGAAGTATGTTTAAAATTGATTACTAAATTCCTCCCGAACAGACAGATAGACAAGATTGAAAGCGACCTAATAAAAACGTTGTAAAAACTATAGTTTTTCCGACAATTCAATCCAAGGAAAGTTTTCTCATCAGCCAGGGGTTGATCCAGACAAAGAATGGGGCTTTTTTGCTGCTCTTTCACAAAAATTCCTCCTCTTAAAATCTGCCCCTTCACAAAAACAAATTCCTAAAAACCCCCCTTTCATGAAATTCAAATTAGCTTTAGTGATAATTTGCAAGACATCATTCACAAAATACTTTAATTTTTCACAATTTTCTTGGTTTGTGAGTCAATTTTACTTTTACGTGTATCCTACTATCACTGCTTCAACTTTTCACAAAAAATAATGAATTGGGCCCCAAAATATAAAACCTTGATCTAACCGACAGCTAATCGTGTAAAAGTAGACGGGCGTCAAGTTGAAGTTGGCTTTTTGCATTGTTAATTATGTGGAAAAAAACCACAATTTTACAGTGGTTAGAAGCTATCAAGTCCGGTGTTTGCCATCATATTTTGCAGAGAAGTCGAAAAATAGCGTTTTGCGATAGTACCATTTTTTCGACACTTAGTTACAGTTGGCTTCTTATCACTTACGATGCAGAAAAATTTTGCGTAGACGGAGGAGTATAGTGATAGTTTTTATCGATTTTAGTCAGTATTTTCAACCAATTTTCCTTAAGGATTTTCTATGTTGTTAATTTTTACCGAAAGATAGCTTTAAAGCAAGATACAGTAATAATGCAGTGTTATTTTAAAAAATCTTGTTGATAAGATAAGGGGGCCCTGGCCCCCACCCCTGGAAATCCGGATTAAAACCCCCTTTTCTAATTGGAATTTTATTATTCCAAATCTTTTTATAATAAGTTTAGCAAACTCCTAATCCTACTTAAAAATATATGTCCGAAATTAAGACTAGGTGTACCAAAACCGAGTTTTGGAATCCTGTTTTAGGGTCAAATTTAAGAATTTTCTGAGGAAGCACCTCCAGATCCCCTTTTCTACTTGGAACTATAATTTTCAAGTTGTTTTAATATTAAGTTCCCCCAAATGAAAATCCTATCTAAAAATAAAAAACAAAAATTCGGACTAGGTGTACAAAACTAGTTAAAAATCAGTTTTTAAGAGTAATTTTCAAAAATTTTACCCCTGGTACTTGGAACAAAATTACTTTTCTTTATGTTCTTTTAGATGTAAATTTTAAACAAAAAATGTATAAAAGTTTACATCATAAGTAATAAATTTGCTTGGGAGCAGGGTTGCTGATTTTTTTTGATTTTTTAAAAAAAATCTGATTTACCTATTTGATTTAAATCAGACTTTTTCGATTTATATCAGATTTTTTATTTTAATGAATTACTAGTTCTAAACTTCATGAAACTGGTTAATAATATTCTGATATTGTAATTTCAATGTGATATAATACTTTGGCATTAATCACCCAATTTTAGTCTATTTTATACATTAATTAAGAGAAGCAGTTCACTGGTATCTTACCGATGAGAAGCCCATTCGAAAAGGGTGAATTGTACTCAATAACTAAAATTTTTATCCTTGTTTCTATAACTATTTTTGCCAAATCTTGATATTAATATTAGGTTTAAAAATAAATTGCTACAATGATTACTAAAAACATCATGCCTCATTTTTGTGTAAAAATTAAAATCAATCTTTAAATTATATTGATTCAGTTAAATTAATTTTACTCAAATAATTATGTGTTTATTTCTGTAAAATAATAATTAGTGATAAAAATGAAAATTCAGTAATTAATAATTGATAGTAGTCATGCACACAGATAACAGATCCCTATTATCTGTAGTTTTGTATATGAAAAAATTAGTTGGGAAAACATGACTAAAATAAAAAAAAAGAGCTTTCAATAAAAATCATCCACATACTTGTATTTTAAGATTTGCATACCTGCCAACATTGGAATTATAAAAAAAACTGAAGTTTTTTTAAAAATCAAGACCAGAAGCATTTTTTTCTTAATCTGAGTGAGCCAATTTGGTTACCTATCATAGTTACGTCAAGCAGGTTAATACATGGCAGGAATGGATATCTTTTTTAGTAAAAAAATCAATGAAAAAACTGAAATCTTCCGGCAAAACCGGAAGAGTTAGCAGCTATGGATTTGATACCAAGTAAAAAAAATAAGATTTTTATTCTTGTTAAGTTTATCACAATTATTGATTCCAAACCCTGCTATATTTACCCCTTTTTGTCATAAACATTTTTGTTATTGGTGGCAAAATTTGATCTTTAAATTGCAGGCAATTTTATATAGAATAACTGTAACCTATCTCTCCCAGTTACATATCTAGCAGATAAATTTTTTATTTAAATGGTGGCAGTTTGACATTTTTGATTTAAATCAATGATTTTTAAAAAAAATCAAGTGATTTAAATCAAGTTGATTTAAATCCAGCAACCCTGTAAGGTAGATGCTTTAACGTGATTGGCTGATGAGAACGCTTTTCTTGGATCGAAAGGTTGCGAGTTCGATTTCAACCAAGTCCATACGTAGAAATAATTGTAGGAAAACACTTTTATAGTTATTTGTGATATACTTTCAATAATTTAAAGCTTCTGAAATACTTTATTGCTATCAAAAAGAAAAAATAATTCAAAATACATTGAATAAACAGAAATTTATTTGGTGCCCATTTATTTGCTGAAGTTTTACCAAAAAATAAAGAATTTTAAATTAATGCTGTAAAAATTAAATTAGAACTATGATACTTTCATTAATTCATAACTAAAATAAATATTAAAGCTCTCTAATCTACTGAGCTAAAAAAGTATAATAAACTGTTCACAAACGCAGGGTTGCCAACCTGAGACAACGCTCATCCGTAATCGCCCCCCCACCCGCAAAAAAAAAAAAAATACGGCGTGACGCGTAGCTTGCCTACCGATGCCACGCCTTCTGCATGTAGAATAATGCCCCAATCTTTTGATAAAATTAGAAAAGTCCTGAAAACGCAAATATTTCAGAAAATAAGGCCTTTTTTTTCTCCCCATGAATCAATCATTCGTGCAGATTAGAATATTCCGAATTCAGATTGATTCCCCCTTCTTATTGCCCATCTCATCCGTACTAGCGACTAGCGTTATCGTTTTTATTTGCAATTCTAAGTAAAAAAATATGCATTATAAGGATTGAAGGCTAAAAACAGAGAATTATGAAGAAAAATTTAATACATTGTCTTTAAAAATATAAGCAGCGTAGTTTCCGTAGTTTTTCTAGCTTTATCCGTAATTGTGGAATTCGGGGCCAAAATGCGGAATGATTCCGCAAAATCCGGAATGGGTGGCATCTCTGCAAACGGATATTTGCTGATATTTTAACACACAACAATAAAATCTTCAAAAATATTTAAATCAATTTCTTTAAAAAAGAGTAGATTTTTCCTTTGCAGATATTAAAATAAAGATAGTTATTTTAGGGAGAAAATAATTATTTCAATATTTTTTAAACCACTTTAAGGCAATTCACTAAAATCGCTTAAAAAAAATCTAGGTGAAACCTAACAAAGGAATTACTCGGCTAACAAAAAATTTCCTTATAGAATCCACTGTTCCTATTTAATAATAGTGATTTCAATAACATATTTTATTGTTGGACCTTTCTTTCTTTACAATACTTTTAAGCAGCGTTAGAAATTGGGAAAAAAAATCCACTGGTCCTGCGGACCAGTGTTTTACCAATCTTACTGGTCCGACAAATTAAAAAGGACCAATTTAAATATTATTATAAAGTAACCATTGCACGGAATCTGAGTACCAAATAGTAATGCTAAAAATTAATACATATTCAATTATAAGTTACCAGCTGTAAATATGAAATTTATGTAAAGTACTCATAAAATAAATTTATGAGAAATAAGCAATAGCTCCAAAAAATCAATTACTTTAAAAATATCTTATTAATTAAATACCTTTCTTGATTAAATAATATTTCACTAACTGACATACAAATAAAATAATCTTCTTGATTAAATAACATTTCTCTAATTTACATAAAAATTGGATACAATTGCACTAATTGGTAAAAATAAGAACTATTCTAGAACAAATGATATTGCTCACAAATTAATACATAACTTAGAATTAGTTTTACATTGTTAGTTGACAAACTGGTTGTAATCTGGTTTATTTAATGAAATTAATTTTTTTGCCTTTCTCCCGATTCCAAGCAAAGAGAAATTGCAGGCTAAAACTGGAGGGTGGGATATTTTTTCACCACTGGTCCAGCGGACCAGTGATTTTCCGATTCCACTGGTCCGAGCCGTTTTTTGGTTGTCCCGGACCAGCAATCCAGTACAATTTCGAATGCTGCTTTTAAGAACATACCATCCAAATCCAATACTTTCAGATTTGTGTAAGAAGATGGCAGAGGTGCAGAATATGTCCGAACGATGTTCGGGGGAAATTCGAGCAGCTCTGGGGAAATTTTTCCCCCAAGAGTCAAGACAGAAAGAAAAACTAAAAATCCAATTTCATTAGCTGAAAAACAGATATTTTGTGCTGTGACTACATCACATAACCTCCAATTTCAACGTGAAAACAGCGGAGTTGCGGATGTAGAGTGGGAAAAACTACGGATCTGCGCTAAAAAACCTAATTTTCTAGGTTCTTAACCTGGATGTTGGCTTTTCCTTGCTTTTCGATTGGTATGCATAGAGATGGAAAATTTCCGGAAATTTTGGGTAGGCGGAAAAAAACAGGAAAAAAAACGTTTTTTTTTCCGGAAAAATTGGAAAAGTCGGAAAAATTTACCTTTTTTGCATAGAAAAGAGTGGTTTTTGAATACATATTTTTTTAGAAGCTAAATAATCATTCGTTGTATAAAAATCATTAGTCATTATATATTATAAGTTATTAAATCATTAAAAAATAATTAAAAATAACACTTCCAAAATAAAAATATGCCAGCATTTTACGAGTAATTTTAAAACAAAAAAAACCTACAAATTTTATAACTATAAAATAATATATGAAATATAAATATAAAGTATGTGATTGTAATAAATAACATTAATTTAATATTTATTTATTAAACATAAAGTACTTTTAATGAATTAATTTTGTATACAACATGATCCAATAACAAATAACAGATGTTTGCTATAATATTTAACATCAATATACATAATTGATCCTAACCTTTTTCACATAATCATTGCAATCATGTTTTCTTAGAAAGGTTGAGAAGTTTTAATTAAATTCTGCTAATTTAAAAAAAATGTCGAAGTCGTTATATAAAAAAATTAAAAAATCGTTCATTGTTTTGTTTAAATATTTTTGGAACTTATTTTTTATTATTTAATTTTCATGACATTAATGTGTTCATTATTCAATAAATACTCATACACCATAAATATTTTTTTAAGCAACCCCATAAAAAGCCTCCAATAATCCCAAACTTTAAATCTGATCTAAATTTTTTAAAATTCAGATAAAGCAGAGAAACTTGAAGCAGTAGTGAGTCATTTCATATGCTTATGATTGTTACACAATCTGATGTAATGGTTAACATATTTTTAAAGTGCTGCGTTTTATAATTAATATATAAGAATACCAAATTTATATATATAATATTCTTCTAATCCTAATTGGTATTATTAATATTAATTTGCATTGCATAATTACTTTTGTTTTTGGAGAGTAAAATAAATAACACTTTGATGTTAAAATAATTTATCTTGCAGCTTACTTTTTCCAAATTTGTGTTTTTATGTGAAATATTGAGTATAAAAAATATCAAATGAGAAAACATTAGAATGTGAATGTAGAAAATTTTTAAATGCATACAAACTTAAAAATTTTTAACTTTTCCCGAGTGGAATACAACTTTTTTGGAAAAAAAAAATGCTTATTATATGGTTAAAACTTCATTTTTAAGTACTTTATTGTATAAGAATATCATCTAAATAATATTTTAATTGATATCGGTTAATATATAAATTCTAAATAGAGTATTTTAAATTACAATTTTCAATTTTTCCGGAAAGAAATAAACCCTTCGGAAAAAAACCGGTTTTTTTCCCAAAGTTTCCGGTTTTTTTCCAGCCATTCCCATCTCTAGGTATGCAGAAAAAACAATCTATCCGTGGTAGAATGGATAATTTTCACTATTAATAGCGTCACAAATCACATCGATGTTCTAAATAAAAATGTTGAGTTCATTAAGGAAAAATGTACAGGTAGCTCAAATTTGAGATAATTAGAAAATTTTTCATATTTTAGGGAAAGGGGCACTTTTTTTTAACAAAGATTATAAGTGTGTAAGAAAGAGTATAAAGATCATTAAAATTTAAATTTATGGATTATTTTAAAATTATTGAATCTGAAAGAAGTTTAAGAACTGAATAAACTATTTTTTAAGGAAATTTCATTTTGGGGGAAATTTTGGAGAAAAATTGTGTTCTGGGGAAATTTTGGATCCTGGAAAATTTTCTGCACCCCTGGAAGATGGCGCTCCCCACGGGTTTGACGCTCCCTGGCCTTTGTTAAAGCTAGGCCTAGCAAGGCCGAACTTGAACTCAAAATACGTCAAATTAAGTCATTAATCATGCGGTAAAGGGTATAAAACCCTTAATAATGGCAATTAATGCATTATTTGGTATACAAAATCACTTATTCTTGGTGCATTTGAATTTAAGCATACTTCTCACCAATCTAAACCTATGGGTTAGCCTCCAAACTCCCCGATGTTTGGCGAGTAGTACTCTCGGGGTTGGGGCAGCCCAAACCTGCAGCACGGAATAGCAAAAGCTAAAAAAAGAACGGGATTGGCTCGGGTTAAGGGTTGCCCCGTGGATCAGAATAACCGTGTTAGGGGCCAATGTCTTAAAATTTTTGAAGTAGGACCCCCCACCACCTTGAAATTTTAGTGTTTATTATAAATTAACTATTTTTCCTTAAAAATTCTGCCACTTAACCCTTTCGGGACGGGTGGCGCATATATGTGCCACCAGCGAGACGCTCCTACGGGACGGCTGGCTCACCGGTGAGCCACCACTTGAAGTGACTCAGGGGCCAAATGGCACATATATGATACGCGCTTGAATCTTCAAAATAATATTTTTAATTCTCATTAGATGACGCTGTAGGTCTGCTACAGAGAAATTATTCGAAAGCGAACATCTTGACCTTCATGCCCATAAGTTATTTTGTATTTTTGATAATTTGTTTCGGAGAAATAGCGAGATTTATTTATGATGCATTGGGAACATGAGTAATGCGAATTTAGAGCACTTTCTTTTAATTTCTGAGCTAATATTAACTTATGTAACTGTTCTATGAGCATTAATATACGTTTTTTATGAGTTTTTGATAGAAAAATGGATGTGTTGATGGTTTTACTATGGGGTATTGCTTTAGATTTCGATTGCCCTCGGATATAATTATTTATTGCTTAAACCGAAATAATCCATATGTTTGAATGCCAAGTTGAAATGTAGATTAAAAGAGATAAATTGTTAGTGATATTCTTAGAATAAACTATGTTTCAACAATTTTCAAGAGATTATATTAGCTGCGCGAGTTGCGTGTTTACAGTATAAAAGAATGAAAGAGGGTTTTGTTCCAGATATGTTTAATACATCTTCATAAATAAGTTCCTTAATATAAAATCTTTTCATGTTGAGATATTTTTCCCAGTAAAATTAGTTTTAGGAGGGGGAAAGGCTGAGTATTTAAGAGTTACGTGATTTGTAAAATTTTTCAAAGAAAATAGCGAGTAAATGTTTTAAATGTGTTTAGCATGGACTTCAAAGGTGTTCTTCTGATCATATACCAAAAATTATATACTTTGGATAACAATTTTTGTTTCTACGATTTTTTTTCTGAAGTTCGATCTAGACGCGTTAAGTGCCCGTCCCCTGGGGAAGTTCTTTCTACTCGCGCTCCGTCCCGTGAGAGCAGTTCAGTGACTGAAGCGCCCGTCCCGAAAGGGTTAAATAATGATCGGTGTTCTTAGGGTGCAATCCAAAAAGGCCTAAAAATGAGCTAAAATGATATTTTGAAGGGAAAATTTCCAAAATTTTTTCTGGGGGAGGCGGACCAGGAAAATATTGTAACCTTCTCCCGAACCTAACCGAAATTTACCCGAACCTTATGTATTGCACCTATGGAAGCTGGCAGTGGGTTCCCCTGAACCAGGTTCACAGGTTTGGGCACTTTTTCCAGGTCTGGGGGGAGGACCCTAAACCCTCAGATTTTTCTTGGAGTTCCCAGTGTTTACTAAGTTTTGAAATTAAGTTCACTAAAATTGATTTCCAATGTGTATGTAAGTCATCTAGAGGTGGACACAAATTGGAGCCGAGCGACGTAAGCGAACAGCCACGAACATGCTCTGCGCATGAGCAACTCGTAGGCACTAAGAGCGGCGCTTGCGCAGAGCGTGTTCGCTTACAGCGCTCGGCTCTAATTTGTGTCCACCTTAAAACTTGATGTAAGAAAGCACCCTAAAGGAGGTACCTCAGAAAAAATTTAGGGTATACCTCCCAAACACACTAATCACAAATTTATAAAATTACCATCCCTATCTAAAATAAAATATAATAAGTATATATACTTTAACATTGAAATAAAATTTAGTGGATCTTTAAAAACTTGGAAATTTTGGAACTTTGGTTTCAAAAGGTTGCTGACCCCTGAGTTAGGGCAATAGTATAGTGAAAGGAGTTATCAAATCTGTAGAAGCTATGAATTGTAATCAACATTTAATCTACAGTTGTAATTTCAGAAATTTCTCTACAGGATTTTAGTTGAGGCAATGTATTTAGAACTCTAGTTTTGATAATTTAGAAGTTCTTATATCTCTTGAGGAAATTTATTTTTTGGATATGAACCAATATAGAAATAACACTTACCTGGGTAAACACTAAAACCTTTAACACTTTTTCCTTTCATTTTAAAAGCGTTATGAACAGACTATTTTCCAATAAAAAAATATGTTAAATTCAGTTTTAGTTCCAGCTAAACATCACTATGTTTTTTTAAACGCCATATATTCAAATATCGATAAATACTTCTGATTTTTATTGATAAACTGTTTAGTTATTGATCTAATTATACATTTTTATCTACAAGTTTGAAATTATTAAGCAATATTTCTACTTTTTTGGTGTCTGAAAGAGCATGACAATATTAAGTGGGAACTATAACGGAATTGAACACAAAAAAAGTAATTCGCCTTGTCAGAACAATAGCAAACACCCATATGGAACACTATTAGAAGATTCTTACCCCCCCACTGTATTCACCAGACATTGCCCCTTTAGACTACCACTACCCTACCATTTGTTTCATTAAAGATCACATGGTCTTACTGAGCAGCATTTCTATTTCTATGAAGATGCTGAAAAATGGGTGATCTTTAATAGCCTTAAAAGACCTAGTGATGGACAGTATTTTGAAAATTTGTGAAACAAATTAGAAATTAAAAGTACCTTTTTATTTAATTATCACGACTTGATTATGCTATCATTCCTATACGTAATAATTGAATGATAATCAATAACACAGTTCAAATTTATTTAGTTATCAGATTTAGAGACATAAAATTTCAGAAATCAAATTGCATATCTTAATATGATTGGACATTAATAGTAGCATTAGTAAATATTTAATGGGCCATTCCATGGTTACGGACGTAACAAATAGAAACTTTTGAGGCTTTGTAAATAATGAAAAAATTAATTGTAAACTATGGTATTTTTTTTCTAAACATATCAGAGGTAGATTAATAAAATATTAAATTATGACAACTGAACAATGGTTCTAAAATTTTAAAAAAATTTAAAACTAAGTGTTACGGACGTAACTCACAGAACTGTCTATATTTCACTTTTCAAAGTTATTGACAAATACCTGTGAATTTTAGGGTAAAATTTTAAAAAAATTTCTCAGTAATTCATTATGAAGGTTAATAAAATTAAGAAAAGTGGTTGTAGAAGCAAAAATTTAATTATTTATTAATCTATGGCCTAATTAATTTGTTACGGACGTAACACTCGCTTGTTACGGACGTAACATGTCTGATTTATAACTCATTATTAATGAAATAAAATAATTTAATTGTTCCATATAAAATTATTTATCAAACAAAATACTATTATCAAGGCATTGGAAAATTTTTTTGGTAAGAATTGTTTTTATAGACCACATAATAAGATTTTGAGAAAACGCTAAAATAACCTTAGATTACGTAGCGTAATTTGCATTATTTTACTTATTTTTACATTTTTTAAAACTAAAATGATTATTTTTTGCTTCTAGTCTCATGTATAAACACAATTTCAATATATTTATCAATTTTTTTAGTGAAATAGCTTTTTCCATGGCCTAAACTGATTTATAATGAAATTTCTTCAAACGTTTTACTAATCAACTGCTGACTGACAGCATTTTTTTTCACATAATTGACAAATAGCAATAAGGCTTTTCTTTTCTAATGCTTTGACATTAAAAATCTTATGCCTTTTATTAAATGTTATCTTTTTTAAATACTCTTTTCCTTTTATTGCTCATTTGTGGCTTAATTTGGGGAAAAAGAGCAAGATAAAAATTGAAAATACCCATATTAGAACAAAAAAGTCCAAAATCACATTCCTTACCCTTATAATATGAAAAAAGACATGTTGGCTAAAAAAAATATGGAATATAGGGGATTTTTGGTATCCTAATAGAAAAATTAAAAATCGGATGTTACGTCTGTAACAGTCATAAATTTTTTTAATATGTATCAAAAATTCATGTAATAGTGTTAAAAGCATGTTTATATGATTTATAAAGAGAAAATATGGTTAAAATTTGATTGAGATTACCAGTGAGTTTGCAGAAATTACTATTATCTGTTTTCACGTTACGGACGTAACATAGGGACATAACATAATGAATTTAAAATTTTTAATTATTATATTAATATATCTTAAAATTTTATTATCTTACCTATAAGTAGAATTGTCAGAGATAAAAACTAGCCCCAATTAAATTTCTACAGGTTATTTTTAATATCAGCAAGCCTAGTCAAACTTAACTAACTTTATGTGGAGTATTTTCAATTTTGTGATGTTCCACTATTTTGGCCTAAAACTCTTATTTATAACTTATTTTTTGATATTTAAAGGATATTTTAGAAAAATTCAACTCTTAAGCTTTAAAATGATGCATTACATCATAGGTTTTATTAACTTTAAAAAATTGGTACTTTGGTTTCATTATTCATGGAATGGCCCTAATGCAAAAGAGATCTTCCTGCTGAACCCTAATCAGTATCAAAATAATTTGATAACCACTTAATATTAGTAAAATAACTAACAAATCGTATATATACACACACCTTTATATACCATCTAACCCTGACAAAAATAAAAGATTATAAATTTTATTTCGCAGTTTAACAACTAACTAGAGAAAATCAAGGTTATTGAGCATTATTCTATAGGAGTTGATTCAATTATTTAGTACAACACATAGAAATAAAACGAGCTCCATTTACGTCCACTTTGTTAACTCCAAGAATAATAAAAGATAAAGATTAGGGTTAGAACGTCATGTTTATTCTCATCAACCATTGCGCTTCTAAAAAAAGGACAAACAAAATATGTCGTAAGCACCTGTGAAGCATTGCACCCTTGAAATGAAGCAATCGATTCCTTTGTTCATTAAAACCCCCTACGACATAATACACGCAGTGTTCCTAAATAACATTAATCATACGAACACGAAAAACATTTCCAAGGATCATTTCGTGTACCTTCCAGCGAAGCTTTCGTGGAATCTACTTAGCAATTTCATAAATTAGCATACAATAACGTAACAAGAAATTTATACACAAATGAAACTTAAAAAACTCTACGAGCATTAATGAACTTGAAATATGCTTAAAAAAGCTTAAGATGTACCGTTTTCCTATGAATTAAGGACAGTGTCCAGCAGGAAATAAAAATCCTCTAAGCCTAAAAGTCACCTAACTCAAGACGCCACACAAAATAGCTTTAATCAATGATCAAAATATTACCATGAAAATATAAGTGGAATTAAAAGGTCCTTACCTGCAGAAATTTAGGTTTATAGATGAGGATTGTAGACTAAAATGCCAATGATGAGGTTGAAAACAATAGATTCTTACGACTCCCAGTACTCATAGACCTGACGTCTTCACACTCTGCGTTGTTTCTTATCGCTTGATGACTTGCAACCCTGACGAAGGAGCACGTGATAAATTCTTGAGTTCTGATTGGTTGTAAGGAACCAGTCAGCGAAGTTCATGACCCTGCCTTGGCCGACTTACTAGTGACGTCACAATGAAAATTTCAAGCATTTCATTGGTTCCTAATCCTTTTATCACTTAAACTTTGGAAAAAATGCTTTTGAAATGTTTGATGATTGCATCTTTTAAAGAATTCAGTCTGCTTATTTGATTCATACCTTATTCTTTTTTACTCAGGATCCCTTCGAAAGAGATAAGAGGAAATGATAATTATAAAATAGTTCTGGTTAGTTTTGCTATTACTAGTTAAACGCTTAAAAGGGGGCCGAAATTTTACAAAAATCTATACGAAGGTTATAACGGAACAAGATATGTTTTAAAAATAATGAACTAATCTTGAACTAATGTGGTTCTTAGTCTCTTAATTTGTGGGCGGAGACTCAGAAAACATTCTCCGCCCATTAGATCAAGACTAGATTGTTTAAAAACACAGCCGCTGAGGGCAGTGTGGAGAAAGTGTGGAAAACGACGATAGCTCATCTGGGTTTCATTTAGCGCCATTAATGCAGCTGGCGAACATTTTTCTAACTATAATCTATAGAAATGACTATGGTGACCAAGATAAAACAATACTCTAATATGACTAGTATATATATTTTACTCTAAAATGTAAACAAACAAACAATTGAATCGACGCGTGTGCAAATTCTGAAAATTTGTTAAAAACGGAACAAATCTGCAAAAACATTTTGTGAAACTCCTTTTTATAGTTAGTATATTGATTAAAATTCTTAGTGTAGTAAAATAACTTTCATATAGTGTGTACATTTTAGAGGTTTGATTAATTATTCAAATTCATATATTATTACCGGCAAGTTTTATTTTTACTATCTCTATATTGAATTTTTGGTAAATGAAGCGAATCCGGCCTGCAACTGAATTTGGCGTAACTTTTATTGTATTACCTCTATGATTATTTATTGCAAAATAATTAAATCAAAGCTAAAAATTTTAGGTACAGCTTTAGAATAAGTCCACTTTTTGAACGGTCGCCAAGTTGGCGGTATTTCATGGCCGACAGGCCGTGAAATCGTATGTAAATGTAAACATGGCGGCCGGGTTTCAAATACGGTGGCCGGCGCCAAGGTCGCCAAAAGTGGACTTATTCTAAAGCTGTTCCAAATTTTATTGTACTATTATTTGTTCCATATTAGTATAGTTTACAATTTAAGTGGAGAAAATCCAATGATATTTTCCGGCGCAAGTTCAGAACTGCTGATGGTTGGCGAGTTCTGGCTTTTTGGCAGCACATTTAGATGCCATATAATTCACTTACCATGAGTTGTGGTTACTATAAATTGATCTTTATTTCGAAAAATTTGGCGCATCAGCAGTTCTGAACTTGCGCCTATTTTCCTAATCTAATTTTAGTTTTTTTTAAATAAGTGGGTATGGGGATGAATGGGATATTTCCATTATCACTTCATTTCATTTCCTGGTTTCAAAACTTTCCATAAATAGCTTGCTATATTCAACTGATTTTAGTAATTTCTGATAAAGTAACTAAAATAGGGTGCAAAAATCTATGTTTTTAAACTTGTGTTTTATGTTCCAAACTAATGTGTGAATATGAAACCAGGGGTCGGCAAGTAATTTTGCTTGGGGTCCAGATAATTTAAAATTTTTTTATCGAGGTCCGGAGAAAAAATAGGTAGGGGAGATGCGGGTATGAATGGGACAAATTTCACATTTTTGTTAAAATTGAAAAAAAAAATCCTTTAACTCTTTAACAAGTTTAAAACCAATTATTGAACTCTTGGTTACATCATAAATGCATGTATTCAATCAATTACCCATTATTTAAACTCCAAGAAAGGTTTTTATGAATGCATGTATTTTGTCCCATTCATCCCCGCGGTGTGGATGGATGGGACACCGAGCGGGGATGAATGGGACAGTTAAAAAAAGTTCAGAAATTTACAAAATAACAAATTTATTTTAATTATTGCACACAACGTTTAGCTTTTTAAAGGAAGAACACACTTCTATCTTCTAAAGAAAAAAATTAAAAAGGCATTTAAAGGGCAAAAACCAGCCTACATTATTCGACTGAATTACGAGTAAAATTAACACAAAAACTGAGGCAAGTCCTTTTGTTCTTTCAGCTCAAAGGTTGAGGCTGGTGTTATTTCTATTAATGATACTTGCTTTTTATGGATTTTTACTTTTAGCATTGCAAATAGGTGAATTCCAACGTAACGGATGTTACATTCATACGAAAATTCGATGTTTAAACAATTTTTAAGGGCATAAAAACGTCTCATAATAATGATTATCAATTTTTTCCTAGTAAAACTAGTTCTGAATAAAAGATATACATGTTTGAAAATTTATTTCCGGGGGTGTGAAGTGGGGGGGAAATTATTGTTTTTTGTAACAGATGTTACATCAAATGGAAGCCCTTTTACACTTTAGTGTCATCAGTTTAATAAGTCTGTGAATCTATAAGGCATTTTAGTTTAAAAAAAATTTAAATAACATTACTAGACATGTACGCAATATATCACAGCATTGACTAAAAAATTCAGTCATTTTTTGTATTTTTTAAAAAATTCTAAACTTTTGTAACGGACGTTACATGGTGTAACAGACGTTACGTCGTACGAAATGCATACCATTTAGGCCTTGAATATTTAATTCAAAGTTGAAGAGGAGGATCATAACTTCATAAGAACCACTCATGTACTCCAAGATTATCAATTGGGGTTGGTGCAATATCGGCCAATATCGTAAATACCGATAAATCTCGTACATTGTGTAGCACTTTAAATTACTAAAAAACAACGTTAAAAACATTCAAAATAACATTATTTTGAATGAATAATCCTGTTAAAATTAAATTTAATGTAGTTTATTAATTAAACAACGCTGCAATATCGCAAATACTGATAAATATCATAAATTGTCCAGAGCTTTAAATTAGTAAAAAACAAGGTTAAAGACATACAAAGTAATATTATTTTGAATGAATAAACCTTTTAAAAATTAATTTGGTGGAGTTTATTAATTGAAAAACGCTGCGATATCGGCCAATATCGCAAATACCGATAAATATCATACACTGTCCAGAGCTTTGAATTAGTAAAAAAACAAGGTTAAAGACAAACAAAGTAATATTATTTTGAGTGAATAAACCTGTTAAAATTGAATTTCATGCATTTTATTAATTAAACAATGTTGCGATATCGGCCAATATTGCAAATAATATCATACATAGTCAAGAGCTTTAAATTTAGTAAAAAAAATGGGTTAAAAACTTACAAAAATTATTCTGAATGATTAAACCTGTTTAAATCTACGATATTGGCCAATATCGCAAATACCGATAAATATTATGCTTTGGGTAGCACTTTAAATTACTAAAACATAAGGTTAAAAGCCCTCAAAATGAATTTATGAATGAATGAACGAACTTAAAAAATTATTAAAATTAAAATTAATTTAACAATGCTAAGATATTAGCCAATACCTGTAAATATCGTGCAATGAGTGGCTTTTCAAATAAAAAAAGAACAATTTTTAAAATAATCCAAATTAAGCTATATTGACTGATATTTCTAAGTACATTTTAATAATGGCCAACACTGATAATATTATATTAGTCATGCTGCTTGGAAATAAGGGTAATGATGAAGTAATGGGTAAATAAGGGTAAAGTAATGATCATTACCTTCACAATAAAACTTAAAGTGCCTAGAAATTAAGTTATAATGATAAATTAAATCTTAAGTGCATTGTTAAAAAATTCACTACGACAACCATTTTAAAATTGAAAGTGCATTATAATGAAGTTAAAATTGTAACTAAAATGAAGTTAACGGTTTTAATTTATTAGCATCCTAAATACCTGATCTTCTAATTTTTATTCGTGAAAAAAAGGCTAAAATAAAATTGCTGAGAAAAAATCGTTATACACCTTGGTTCTCAGGATGCCTTTACTGAAAGTTAGTATTTTAATTCTAATTTGCTGAAAAAGTTTTATTAATGTTTAATTTAATTAAATATTGTTTTTGCCATTAAAAGGGGGATTCCCCCTCCCCATAATAGTTGACATGGTGCCCTAGATGCCTCTGTTTTACAAATATAGATTGGAAATTCTTGGTTGACACATAGTAAGATAAAATATAAAATTCATGACATAATTAATTTTTAATTAAAATTTATTACTTTCAATCAATTAAATTAAAATAAATTAATTTATTAATAATAGGTTCCTTAATAAGCTTTTATTATGCCAAGTTATATGTGTAACAGACATTACATTGACATTGTAACGTCCGTTACGACAGGCGCATGTAACGTCTGTTACACCTGTATTTACAGGTAATATAATTTTTTTTCACAAATTTTGATGTTTTTAGTTCTGTTACCTTAAAATTAAAGTAGAAAGTGAGAATAAAAGCTTAAAAAACCCTTTTTCCCAATGTGAGACAAACTTTAGTAAAATTTGTAACAGACGTTACATGCTCAACCTGGTACGACAAATAGACCCCCAGCTAGGCAGTTTTTGATTAAATCACTTTTAAACACACATTTATTTTATATTTAGAGATCTAATATCAATAATAAACTTCTGTGGAACAACTTTGATGGCATAATTTACAGATGTAATAAGGTAAAAAGTCGGTAATTTCAGCAGCAACAAATATTTTACAATACATGCTTTTTGATGACTTCCTCTACAAAATAGAGCTAATATTTGTAAAAAACCAATGTTTGTTTCTAATTCTATAGACTTTAAGCTTTCCAATGATGTATAACACTTGGGGTTTTGATAAAGTTTATTTTTTTCCACCCGGGTGACTAGTTAGCTGGAATTCACCAATAGAGTATTTTTGATGCGCCTGGACCAAACCTCCAAAACCTTTCTCTTCCAGCTGTTACATTTTCTTACCATTCTGAAGGAACTTTTTTAAAAATTGTGCATATGAACCTAACTTGTTTGAATAATGGGTTAACCATAACATAGTTGAGATGAAATTTGTAAGTTTTCCCTCATTAAGACTTTGCATATTCACACTTTAGTTTGGAACATAAAACACAAGTTTTAAACATCAATTTCTGCTCCCTAATTTAGTTACTTTATCAGAAATTACTTAAATGAGTTGAATATAGCAAGCTATTGATGGAAAGTTTTGGAAACAGGAAATGAAGTGATGATGGAACTGTCCCATTCATCCCTGCAACTCTTGTCCCATTCATCCCTGTACCCACTTATTTTTATCACTGCCATATTCCTCAATAGGATTTATAAAATAAAAATTATCCGGGAAATAGAAAGCCCATTCATACAGATAGATATTTAAACCATACCTCTAACCACTACCCTCGACAAAAGTGCCCGGTTATCAAGATCTGGCGCACAAAGAGCAAAAGGGTGAGCCTGGTTTTGGAGGAGGAACTGTAACATTTGGTCAAGGCCCTACAAACCAATTTTAGTTTTTAACCACATGAAATCAGAAGAGCTCTACATCCAAAAGGTGAGACACTAACAACACCAATCAACGTGCGATAGGCAAGGCTTTTCCTCCCTTTATTAAAAGAATAACAATAACTCATCGAATTGGCAAACTCTTAGAGTCGCACAACATCCGACCCTACCACTCAATTGTGTCACCCCTATCATCTGCCTGTGTATATCAAATCCCTTGTTCATGTGGCCAAGTGTACATTAAAACAAAAAAGCGCAGTGTAAACTTTTGTCTAACAGAGCACAAGCGCCTCTGGCAAATGGGTCAGTCAGTATGACAAATGGGCAGTAGCCGAACATGGCCAACAGGAGGGATCCCACGAGATTCAATTTAGGAATATGCTAGTTTTAGCCACTACCACCCATTTCTACACCAGATTCTATCGAGAAGCAATAGAAATATTTAAATACCCCAACAATTTCAATAGAAAAGAAGAAATTCAATTCTTACCAATATTGTTTTAAAATTTTTTTAAAGTTTTCACTGATGATGTCCTCCACAGAAAGGGATGAAGTGTATTATGTTAATAAAAATAAAACACAGCCTTATTTCCAGGATAATTTTAATTTTATGAATTCTATTGATAACAGTTCAGTTTATCAATTAAAAATATGGAAACTTTGTAAATATTGGAATACATAGCGTACAAAAAAGCAGGGGTGCAGAAAGTGTTTCAGGGCCCAAAATTTCCCCAGAACACAATTTGTTTTCTACAAAATTTCCCCCAAAAGGAGATTTCATTAAAAGAAGTCGTTTTTTTAATTATTAATCTTTTTCAAATTCACTAATTTTCACATAATCCATAAATTTAAATTTTAATGATCTTTCTAATCTTTTTATTTAGTTTTTCTTACACACTTATAATCTTAGCTCAGAAGTGTCTCTTTTCTTAAAATGTGAAAAAAATTGCCTATTTGTATCATAATTTAAGCTACCTATAAATTTCTCCTTAATATTAACTCAACTTTTCAGTGAAGAACAAGAATGTGAGAAAACAAGAATGCTTTTTATTGTAGAAATTACTCATCCTACCACGAATACGTTGTTTTTCCTGCATACTAAACAAAAAACAAGGAAAAGCCAACTTTCAGGTATTCACCCTGAAAACTAGGATTTTTTGCGCACATCCGTAGTTTTACCATTTTACATCCGTAATTCGGCAGTTTTCACTTGATTTCCGTTTAAAGTGGAGATTATCATGCAGTCACTACCCAAAATATTTGTTTTTCAGCTATTGTTGATTGAATTTTTTTAGTTTTTTTTTCCTATCTGGGGCAAATATTTCCCCAGATCCGCTTGAATTTCCCCCGAACATCGTTCGGGCGTTCGGACATATTCTGCACCCCTGCAAAAAAGCTTGTCAATTTTAGCGTAATGCTAATGGAATTGAACCAAGAGTCAAAGTCAATTTGATACCTTAAAGTTAGAGGTATTAACAGAATTGGTGACCGATTGGTCTAAGAGTCTTTACAGATTGAGTCAGAACAGATTGGTCTTTAAGGTGACCAATTTTTACTCAATATAAAGGAGGACGAAACTATTTAAGAAAAAAGTACAACATGTGTGTGTGTTAATAAGTGAAACATTTTATTAATTCAAACAAAAATACACTATTTTTGACATAGAAAAAGTTTATTGTTTTGGGCGTTTGCCCGTTAACAAATAACACAAACAATTTTAAAGAACTTTACATTATCTTAGAATTCAGATTAAAAAAAAATTAACATATTTTAAAAAGAATATACAAATCACTGTAATACAGGTTAAGACAGAACAAACCGGGTGCAGGAACAAAATACAAACTAAAATAAATCAACTAGAATCCTCTCCAATGTCCCGGCGGAGCCTAAAAACGGAAGTCAGGAAACATAGAATATTGAAATAGTTAGAGTTAGGCTCATTCAAGACAAAGGGAAAATTTTTTGCGTTTGATAAATATTTGTTTCGATAATAGCTATAAATAGGACATGAGTTAAATATATGATTCCATGTGTCAAATTCTTCGGTAAAATACACTATTTATGCTTGCATATCTTTTAATGAAACGATCCCATGAAATGAATATTTTTCAATGTATCATTTTTAACAATGTATTGGAAATTTCGAAACAAGAAGTATCCTTTATATGGAATTTTACATTAGGTGTGCAGAAAATTAAGTGTACAAGAGATCAATATCTCCCCAGAACACTATTAACTTTGTCCAAAATTTCCCCAAAATATGTCTCCACATTTTCATCAAAATTTACCCCAAAATGTCGTCCCCATATTTCCATTTCAGTTCATGTTACTACTAAAGTACAAAGTTTTTTTTTGTTTGAAAATATAGTTTTCTTAATTACTAAACTTGTGTGAAGTTCAATAATTGCCAAATAATCCATAAGTTTAAATTTTAAGGGACTATAAATATATTTTCTATAAATGTCCCCTCAGCTCAAAAATGTCTTAAAATATGAACTATTAACTCTCAAATTTGAGTTACAGTAAAACTCTCCTGTCTTAAACTTAATTTTTAAGTCAATAACATTGATATGATTTAACAACAACACAATTTTTAGTATCACCGATCCCGTCACAGATATGTTTCTTATCCTGCTTATCAATCAAAACACAAGGAAAAACACATTTTCGGGCATTCATCAAGAAATCTTGTTTATTCGGCAACGGCATAGATCAGCTGTAATTCTGTAGTTTTCCCCTAAATTTCCATAGAATTTGAAAGGTATGATATTGTCACCAGCCAAAATATTTGTTACTAATACAAACTTAGATTTGTAAAGTTTTTTTTCTTTATAAACTTGGGCAAAAATATCCCCCAAACCATGTTTGAGCGTTCGGATATAATCTTCACCCCTGTTTTACACCCTTCTATAATATACTTTATCAAATCAGTTGGTTTTAAATTTTGAAATAACAGCTAATAAATGAGTTAGTTAAATCAACCCACCCCAAAATTGAAAAATCTACGCTTTTCTTTACATTTTTCTCATTTGATGAAACAGTCATAAAAGTGGAACTTGAATAAAAGGCTAAAAGCAAGATGTCTGGTTACCCTAGCAGTTGTATATTAAATTTGGTGGTTTAGCAGAGTAGTAATATTTTCAACTTGGACTTTCAGGGGTTATATTGGATGTATTGGACTTTCAGGGGTTGATCCAGACAAAAATTGGGGCCTTTTTGCTGCCCCTTCACGAAATTACCCCTCTTTAAATCTGCCCCGTCACAAAAATAAATTCATAAAAACGCCCCTTTCATGAAATTCAAATTAGCTTTAGTGATAATTTTCAAGAAAACATTCACAAAATATTTGAATTTTTTATAATTTTCTTGGTTTGTGAGTCAATTTTACTTTTACGCACTGATCTGCTAACTATTACTGCTTTAATTTTTCACAAAAACAATTTCTTTTTCACAAAAAAATTTCATTTTTCAGAAATGGGCCCCAAAATATAAAACCTGGATCTACCCCTGACTTTATTGGCGAACATTTCGCAAATTATGCTCATTAAAAGATACACAAATTGAAAGCAACACTTCTAGTTGCGATATTTTAATGATTTTAAATTTTGATATTTATAAGTTGAAGTTTAATTTTGAAGCGTTGCATCCAATTACAGCTCCTCCCTTTAACCTGTGATGTCATTATCAAATGTTAAAATCTAGTAGAGCTTTATCTTTGTTGTTACCTACTATTCAATTTTATTCTTATTATTATTAATTATTTGGGAGCTTTTTGGACATGATAGTAATTTCAATGATTTTCATTTGTGTGCAGGATGTTCAAGAATAGTGCATCAAATTACTGCTGAAGTTTATGTTTCTATCTACAGTACAAATTCTCAATCAGCAGTATGAATTGCGTTCAGTGCATTCTTAAGAACTCTCTGCTCAATCCAGGTAATTATTTTTTAGTTTATATTTTATACTAGCGCTGACGCGCTAGACCCGGGCTTTGCCCGGGTTTCAGTTTTTTTATAAATATCATCTGGTGGGTTACAGATGGGCTTCACCAGTCCATTTTTAAAGAAGATAATTCTGGTGTGTTACAGATGGGCTTCGCCAGTCCAAATGTGGAAATAGTTAAATAAAGGAGCCACTTTTAAGCTTATGCTATAACAATGGATTTTAAACTGCAACAATCAAGAATATGCCTACAACAATTAAAGTTACATCTTCTATTATAATATTTACAACAATGGGGGTATCCATGAAGTTGGGCATGAAATTTGGGTTTTTAAGCATAAAATTGACCAAAAAAGTTATTAAGATGCATCGATTTCAAATTATTTTTATTCAGAAACCTTCCTTGGAGCGAGTAGATCAACGTGGTATAGTTTAATTGTTAATGTAGGTTCGAAAAGTTTAAAACTATAAAGGACATACATACATACATACAGACAGACATTGATTTTTATATATATAGACTAGCGCTGACGCGCTAGGCCCGGGCTTCGCCCGGGTTTCAGTTTTTTAATAAATATCAACTGGTGCGTTACAGATGGGCTTCGCCAGTCCATTTTTAAAGAAAATTATTCTGGTGTGTTACAGATGGGCTTCGCCAGTCCAGTTAAATAAAGGAGCCACTTTTATATTTTTGCTACAACAATGGATTTTGATCTACAACAATCGATTTCAATCTGCAACAATCGAGAATATACCTACAACAATTAAAGTTACATCTTCTGTTATTATATCTACAACAATGGGTTTGCCATGAAGTTAGGCATGAAATTTGGGGTTTTAAGCATAAAATTGACCAAAAAAGTTGTTTGGATGCATCGATTTTAAATTATTTTACTTCAGAAACCTTCCCTGGAGCGAGTAGATCAACGTGGTATAGTTTAATAGTTAATGTAGGTTCGAAAAGTTTAAAACTATAAAGGACATACATACAGACATACATACATACAAACATTGATTTTTATATATATAGAAGATATAGGCTGTTTTTATTGTTTTATTTATATTCAATCTCATGAAACAGGAAAAAAGTTCCATATTCAATCGAGGTTGGGTGCCTTTTGACTACATGGTTTGTTTTCAATTTTACTACGATGATGCTTCAAGTACCAACAGCATTGGTTTTGAATTAAAAGCTAGTGTAATCTTAACGTAGATATATTTTTTAAATTTAAAAGCACTGAATTAGAAATTATTTCATTAGCACAAACAAGTTATCACTTATCAAGCAACTAATTTTCCATAATGTTGGTAACATTCTTATGAAATTGAATAATTATCTTTAATATAATTAATTTCTTGGGTATCAGAGGTTGACCCTTAGGTCCTTCTGAGGGAGTTAAAGGTCTCTCCCTTTGGATTCCACAACGTATTATAGTAACTATCTTCTTCCTGGGGTTATTGTAAAAAACCAAAAAAAGACACTTTTGAAGGAAAAAACTGTTATTTTAAATGTGTATTTTACTGCATAAACTAAACTTTCTGCTAATAGTTTTAACTGTCAACCAATACCAAGATATGTGGTAAACAAGAAAATCTGTCAACAGTACTCTAAAATCACGCTGTCTTGAACAAGAACTAAAAAAATGGGAATGATGAATAGTACAAATATTTTATTTTTCATCAATATTTCAGAAGTTTTACATTTTAAATTATGTAACAATTGATACTTAAAAGCAAGTAAAATTAGCTTTATTTTAAGTTACAAGAATAGTATTTATGTGTGCTTGTATTTTTTCCCAATTCAAGGGAAAATTTGATTTATTTGATAGATTCATTAAAAATACTTACGACCAAATCAAGTAAGTTTTGGTCATAATGATTTTCATATCACATTAGAAGTACAGTAGAACTCCAATTATCTGAACTTCGACTATCCAAATCACTGATTATCGGAACCGCTTTAAGATTTCAAACCTATGCTATTAAACTTCGTGTCAGTGCTTGAAAAACGAAGACAGAAGTTCTTAAAGAAAATTAATGAAAGCAGCGACAAACAGAGATTTATGAGATGATGTTTTCAAGTGTTTATGGAGCAAAGTTCTACGGAAAACCCTATTTCGGGTCTGATTCTTTTTATAAAAGCTAAATCTTAGGTCAGATGCTTGATTATCCATGTCCATACTTTAAAGCAAGTAACGGCTGGCTAAGAACCCTACAGACCCTTTTTTCGGGAAAAATCCAATTATCCGAATGGGGTCTGGTCCCAATTGACTTGGATAATCGGAGTTCTACTGTACTATAACCTTAATGCTTTGATTATTTAACATTGTGTTTCTAGATTTTATTAAAAAAATTTTTTAGTCCATAGATCAATAGCAAGCCTCCTTACTTATCAACCTGTAGCTCTTCAGAAAAAATATAGCTCTACAAGTGGGTAAGTACACATTGCCAAAAACAACAATAAGTTAAATTGCACAAAAAATGATTCCAGAACTACCAATATATTATATTGTATACCAAACTTTTGAAGCATATTTTGGAGACTAAAATGAGGGGGAAATGTATTGCAAAAAAAATTCATCTCAAATCAGCTATATTTATTATGCAGCTATGTTGGTCCGAAAACTGATTCCTCCTCAAATCAGTTACAAAATTGGGTTCTGTTAGGATTGGAAATTGTTAGTTCCTAGGGCTCGACCGATGCATCGGCGCCGATTGTTTGAAAAAATAGCCATCAGCATTGACATCGGCGGCCGATGATAAAATTTGAAAAAATCGGCCCATCAGCCTAAAAAAAATCTAAATGCCGATGTTTGGCTGATGGTTATCAAATTTTTGAAATAAATTTGAATTGATTTGGGATCTAAACTGTTTTTTTCCCTGGCTCAGATTTATGCAAAAATAGAACACTTGAGACTACTGTATTAGTATATATTTTTTTTGTAATTCATCTCATTATTAATACTAATATATGGTACACATAGGTCTACTTTGCTTTCTTTTTTATTGCAAAAAAGGTATAAATATTGAATCCTAAATATTATATTAATTCTTAAGTTTATAATTGGCTGTCTATCTCTTTCTTGCTAGTGTGATAAAACTCATTATCTAATTATGAAATTCACAATGGTATTATCATCCAAGATGATTATTTCAAATTCCTTAAATAAAAAGAAAGCTGAATCACAATATTATTGTTACTAATAAATTTGTTTAGTTTGATAACTAATAAAGCTAAACTGTTGCAGCCATGATCAAGGTACAGTAAAAACAGGTGTTCTTATGCTTAATATGGGAGGTCCTAGCAGCTTGGAAGAAGTCGAACCATTTCTTACTAGACTGTTTACTGATAAGGATATTATACCACTTCCTATGCAAAGGTAAGGATTTTTTTGTTAATACTTTTGCGTTATTCATGACTTCAATAGTATCTATCTTCATTTTCATGATATGAACCTAACTATACTTGATTTTGTTGTTTAATAATGTTATTTGATCCAAGTCGGGACAACAGACAGCTACCTACAGGGTATCTACTGAAGTCCCCCCCTCTAGCCCTTAACTTTGAAATCCTTAGTTATTTCAAAGTTACGGATGTGAGACAGGACTTGTGAAATTTTTGTATACAGCTTTGATTGTTCTTGACTAGTTAAGGATCCTTGTTATTTGTCTTCTAGCAAACTTGGACCTATGATAGCAAAACGCAGAGCTCCCTCTATAGCAGAGAAGTACCGAGAGATTGGTGGAGGCTCTCCTATTCTCTCCTGGACTAATCGCCAAGGAGAACTGATGACAGCACTTTTGGACAAACTAAGTCCTAATACAGGTGAAGCACTTTTCTTAATACATTTTTAAATGTGGAGGAGAAGGTCGAAAGGCTGTACCACTGTTATCTTGGAACTTACAGACTTGCCCATTATCTCAAATTGAAGAATTTTGGCATCACTTACTGCTATCTTTAACTTTAAAGCGCTCTGCTAAAAAATATGCATTTTGCAGATATGCCGGTTTGATTTCACAGCAACAATATGTTTCTTAGTTGTTGATACATCATTAAGTAAATCTTGATTATCCTGACCGTATTTGCCAATAATTGTGAAGTTTTTTATTTCTGCTCTGTGTATTGAGATATGTATATCAAGTGTGGCTAACCCTAATTCTGGCACACATGCGTCAAGTCAAGAACCAAATGCATGCTTACCTACAACTCTTCTTCAAAATGTTGATACTGCTTGTTTTGGCACAAAATTCCCTTTCACCATTTTTAGCAAGTAGCCCAGATTTAGACCAGGGCCAATCTTAGAATCTTCTTCTCTACTAAAGACCAATGTATAAAGCTTGATAAGGGCTTTTTAAACTATTTTGTGCTATAAAATAAATAAGGGAAATCTTTATGAGTAAATAAAAATGACCTCAATTCCTTGATATTAATCAAATCTTGTTGCAGCTCCCCACAAACACTATGTAGGTTTTCGTTATGCCACACCCTTGACCGAAGATACGCTTTTACAAATGGAGAAGTAAGTTGATTACTTTACTTAGTTAGAAGTCAAGAGAGTGGTCTATTTGAAACACAAAAATGTAACAACAGTAGAACCTTGATTAACCATCATCTTTGGGACCAAGGGTGATCAGAATGATTATTAGATTGGAAAATCAAAGGAGTTATATTGCATTTTTCTTAGCAGTTCCAGACTTTGCAAAATAACTTCTAAAAGGTTTGGTGGATGGGCCAATTAGGATCAGCTCTTAATTGAGCATAGTGTCTGAATCCCTCATTTATCTTATACCTAATTGCTTAAAAATTTGAGACAACTTTTACTCGTTGGAGATAAAAGAATGCTCTTGATTAGTTGCTTTGTTAGTTTTTATTTGTCTTCGCTATTGTTGTTTTGTTAATACTTTTTGTTTAAACTTTTTTGTGGGTCTTATAAAGGAAATACAAATCTAAAATTAGCTTTAGTTAATTTTACAAATTACAGAAGTATATTATTTCAAGCCAAAAATATTTAGCTCTAAATGAATTTTGTTACCCCATCAATACAAATCCTGGCTACACCCTTTCTTTTTGTTTACAGAGATGGAGTGGAGCGCTGTGTTGCATTCTCTCAATACCCTCAGTACAGCTGTGCCACTACTGGAAGTAGTATCAACTGCTTGCAAAAGTACTTCAAAAGCAGATCTGATGAAGCACAAATGAAATGGAGCTTCATTGATCGGTGGCCTACACACCCTAAGCTTATCGAGGTAAAAAAAACTAACAGGATTGCTTGTTGAACCAACTAACTTGAATACATCACGAGTTGGAAACATTTGTTCCTCGGGTAATATTCCATAATCGAGGTTCCCGCCAAATTTTGGCGATGACCATTTTAATGTATGCAACAATGTTTAATTTTGGCGGGATTTCCTCCACGCTTTTAAATCTGATCTCGCCAAGTTTGCCGAAAACCTCAATTATGGAATCTGTCCCTGTTCTTCTATGGAACGTATCTCTGTTTTAACTAATTATTGATGTTTGAAAGTTTAGTGTTTTCTGTTCAACTTGCTTACTCACCAACTCAAATTTGCCACGAAGTGCTTTGGATTGAAAGTTTGTTTATTGTATTAACATCCTTATTCTATATTCCTTTTTTTCTATGAAAAACTAGTTAATCGGACCTGGAAAGTGCCCAAACCTGGTTCAGGGGAAGCCCCTGCCAGCTCCATAGGAGCGATACATAAGGTTTGGGGGGAAGGTTACAACTTTTTCCAGGTCCGTACGTAGTTAATGGTCTTAAAATCTGGTTCCTGGACTGCATAGATGTATGATTTTTTTAAATACTATCAAGATCTCCATATTATATGAACAGAACTTAATGAGTTGTAAGGGGCTATGACCATGGTTTTTACTTTTTGGATATAATATTTAGTTAAGGTTAAATTATTGATCAGTTGAACTTGAACATTTAGCTCTTAGTATAGATTTTATCACGAGAGTTAATATTTTCTATTTCTTTTCAGTGTTTTGCAGATTTGATTGCAAAAGAGCTGAAGGAAATTCCATCGGAAGATAGAAAGGATGTCATTATCCTTTTCACAGCTCATGCTTTGCCAATGAAGGTAATTTAATGTAGAGATCTTGTACTGTCATAAGACTAACTTTTTACCATATATTTTGAATTTTGGCGATAGTATCTGAAATGTTGTAGCATGATAATTATTTGAAAATACTGTGAAAATTGAAGATAAATGTTTCCTGAACTAATTAGTGTTTAATTGTATCATATTTTTTTCGTTTCAAAATGTACATGCACTGTGTACTTCTCTTTAGAAATTGTAAATTCTGAATGAAAATCTGTGTTTGAATTAAAAAAAACTCTTTATTTTATTGAATCTTGAATAAAAAAAACTCTTAAAATATTTAATTGAAAGATATGCATGGTTTATAAAGTATTAAGACAATCTTAAGGTATTGATTTTTCTATTTGTTTTAATATAATAGCTACAATAATACTGAAATATCAATCAAATAAATTCATTATCTTTTTTTGATGAATTTCGGCTGTAAAAATTAAATTTAGGTTTATTTGCTTGACTGACTGCTATGACTGTTGTTTAACCTTTTTAATCTTAAGACACCGCAATAACCATGGGATCCTATGGAAAATTTGGGGTGTCTAGGTCTGAAAGAATTAAACCGCTGTATACTTTTTCAGGCTGTGAATAATGGCGACCCATATCCCGCAGAGGTGGCTGCAACTGTTCTGGGAGTTATGGAAAAACTCAACTTCAGCCATCCCTACAGACTTGTTTGGCAATCCAAGGTAAGGAAATTAACTTAAGCAATATATTTTGCATACAATGTTAATCTTAGGTTTCTATGATTTGCTGTTGTTTGTTTGGATCTCAAATATATTTTTAGTGTTTAACGTCCCTATTTCCATTTAAAAAATAATTATTGTGTTGCTTCCTCTTAAAATGTATGAATAGTTATTTGTGCCTTCATCAAAATCAGTTTTAAAAATGCTAAACAAGTTAATCTTGAAGGCTGTAATTAAGTTCTAAATTTGAAGTGTGCAAAATCTTGATCAGAGTTTTATGTTACTATTTAATTTTGAAGGTTGGTCCTGTGGCTTGGCTAAGTCCTCAAACAGATGATGCAATTGAAGCTCTTATTAAAAAAGGGAGGCGTAATATTATGCTGGTGCCTATCTCTTTTGTCAATGAGCACATTGAGACTTTACATGAGCTTGATATAGAGTATGGAAAAGATTTAGCCCATAAGGTAAGTTCTTTAGTGGTAAGGTATAATAATTTCTGTTTATTAAGGTATAAGGCATAGCTATTTCATACTGTGTAATAATTTCACTTAGATAAGGGGTATTTGTTCAGCTTAACACTGTGATATGAATATGCAGTCACATTACTTCTTGATTTATAACCTAAAATTATTTATAAACTCAATAACTAATATTTATTAATTGAAAATATGATTCAAATTTTATGTACTCATTTTATAAATTCTCATATACAGATAAATTAAACACATGGGGTAAAAGTACAGAAATTTTAATCTTGAAAAATAAAGTATAAAAAAGTGCGTAATAATTGCATAATTGCCTTATTCAGGTTTTGCTTTAAAGAGATACTATGTTGTTAGATGGAGCATTCATTGAGTTATTTTTTTCTTTATTTAGATGGGTGTGAAGAATTTTCGCAGAGTTCCCGCTCCTAATGATCATCCAGCATTTATTGAGGTAAGTGTCTTTGTATTTCATGAAAAACTTACTAGCCGACTTCCACCCTTGGCTATTTGGGGACATACTGTCGTGAGGAAAAATATTGAAGGTATTTGGAGTGTGGAAGAAGCTGAGGTACAAGTGACCATGTGGGAAAATTTTTTAGGAACAAATGTAAATTGTTTAAAGGGGGTACTCCGGACAGTGCCCCCCCTTGGTCCCAAAGATTCTGAAAATGAGTTTAAACCTTACTTTTATAGGTCGATTTTCAAAAATTTTCTGGGGGAGGACCCCCATACCCCCCTGAAATAATCTTATAGTGTAACCCAAAAGGTCCAAAAATGAGTTTAGACACTATATTTAAGGATCAAGTTTCAAAATTCTTCCAGGGGGAAGATCCTCCACCCCCTCCACCTTCAAGATTTTGAAGTCTATTTATAAACTCCTTTTCCCCGTGAAAATTCTGCAGCTTAAATTTGACTGAATTGCTTTGATTCTGGTTTTATGCTAATTAAGCGCTTAAGTTGATCAAAAATTAGTTATTTAGGGTTTAGTTCCCAAAATTTTTCTCAGGGAGACCCCCAGACACCAAAAATAGTGTTATATATTGTCTACAAAATGTTAACATTCTTCAAAGATACTATGGCTTTCATTGCAATGATAGTTTATGATACACATTGTTTCCCTGGATAATATTTTTAATCACATACGTAGAGGGGGAGAACAAAATATCACTAGGGTTAAGTGATAAAAAAACAACCTATTTATTTTTTCGTATGAAGGTAAAGTAGGGAAAAATAAGCAAACTCAGATCAGAAGGTATGATTTTTTTCAATTTATTGTATTTAACCTCATATACCAGATGATTTCTGCACTGTTACTTGTGCCACCAGATTTCTTACCTACTCGCTTAATGCATATTTTCTTTAGGTGCTACTTAACTAGAATTCTTGATCCTTTTATTTCAAGGATCATAAATTTAATTTCAAAATTTCCATGCACTCTCTATCTCTTTATATGTCTATTTTTTAGATATCTTTGTATGCACTTTCTATTATCTTTAGAAATTATACTCAATTTTCCTATTAGTGGGTTTTCTAACTTCACGAAAATGGGTTTCGCGTGCTTTTTCGTGATTATGCTTAGTGAAAATAGCCATTTTGTTCCTTTGTTTTGTTAGTTTACAAATCGCGATGGTGGACACTTCGGGTCTGCGCCAGGGGATGGTGAGAGGCGCAGAAGTGGAAAATCGACGAGTTTCAATTTTGTGTTGTTTGGAGTCAAAATGGTTCCTTTTACTTTTTTAATTTGCTCAAATGCTCCATAATACGAGAGAGGCGAGGGAGGACTAACAGGACATAGAGTTTGGAAAGGATCAGTTCACTCCAGTAGAAGGGGTGGAAGGATAAAGTGGAACGTAAAAATTGGTAAGCCTATTTTCTCTGAGGCGCAGGCTCATAGTCGTCCATTAACGTAATGAAAGGTGCCATTCTTTTCCTTATTTTCAGGCGAGAAATAATTGCGATAGTAGAAATCTGGCAACGCTCACTAGGGGCAGGGAGAGGGGCAGGAAAAAATTACGAAAATCAGCAATATCTCTTGAAAAATAATTTCTTTTCTGCACCAACTGCGGTTGAATGTTTTGTAAATTGACACCAAAAATGGGTAAAATGCATTAAACCGATTTTCGAACGATTCTTCTACTTAAAATAGGGCCTGAAAGGTGTAGAAAAAAATAAGGGGAAATTCTCAACTTATAAGTCTTTTAAAAACTTATTTTTACTCGTGAAGAAGCACTAATTTCAGGCTAATTTTTCCCTTTATACACTTAAGAATACGAAATACCATCGTTGATATCTGGGACCTGCGATTAAGGAGGGGGGCAGGGGCAGAAAAAAATATTCCTGTTTTTATACTCTTCGTGGGAGTAAAATTCAAAATTTTCTACTTTTAGTAGAGTCATAAGTGGTGCAAATAAAGAAGATAGATACCTGACATGTCTAACAGCCCGTTAGAAAAGAGTTTCTCCCATTGGAAGGTGAAATGGAAGGGTTAAGCGGAACATGAAGAATTATATGGGATGTTTTGAAAAAAATTGTGTCTATTTTAGTGAAATAATGTAGAAATCTATTTGAGCAGGTTCTATGTAATCTGTAGAACTGGAAATGCGACAATAAGTAACTTTCATTCTCGACCGAGGATAATAATTGGGGCAGAAAAAAAGTTAAAATTATACTTTACTGAGAAAAAGAGTATTTATCCTGTTTAAAAGGTTTTATGGACTGAAATTTTTGATTGGGGTCACTCATGGTGGCCTATCCTGAGAAGCATAAACTCATCTTTGGGGGTTGAATGGATGAAATGGAATACTAATTCGATTTTTTGACAAATGGCGTGAAATTTCTTGGAAGAGAGTGATAATAAACAAATCGATTCCTCTTTCCAACTCTCTCGAATGGGTTACCCGACAATGAAATTTGGGAATCAAGACAAGGGTCCGTGGTCGGCGCAGAAAAATTTTATACATTAAATTTTAGTTTGTATAATTGTGTCTAAATAAGATAAAATATCCCTAAAATAAGAAATTTCATAGCAGATATGAAGGAGACCCATGTTAAAACTGTTTCTTGGAGGGTAAGAGGATAAAATAGAATATTAGGGGGTATTACATTTTACTAAAAAGTGAGTATTTCTCGCAAAAATTGCATTAATAGGATTCGATTTTCCAATTTTACTCCATGGAATATGATACGTATAAGATAAATCTGCAGTATTAGGAAGGGGAAGGTTAGTTGGGCAAAAAAACCCGGTAATTATTACAAATTTAAGACATTTAATTATTTCTCAAAAAATTAGAATATTATAAAGTTTTTTGTCTTAATTTTGTAATAATTACAGGTTTTTTTTGCCCAACTAACCTTCCCCTGCCTAATACTACAGATTTATCTTATACGTATCATATTCCATGGAGTAAAATTGGAAAATCGAATCCTTTTAATGCAATTTTTGCGAGAAATACTCACTTTTTAGTAAAATAGTAAAATGTTATACCCCCTAATATTCTATTTTATCCTCTTACCCTCCAAGAAACAGTTTTAACATGGGTCTCCTTCATATCTGCTATGAAATTTCTTATTTTAGGGATATTTTATCTTATTTAGACACAATTATACAAACTAAAATTTAATGTATAAAATTTTTCTGCGCCGACCACGGACCCTTGTCTTGATTCCCAAATTTCATTGTCGGGTAACCCATTCGAGAGAGTTGGAAAGAGGAATCGATTTGTTTATTATCACTCTCTTCCAAGAAATTTCACGCCATTTGTCAAAAAATCGAATTAGTATTCCATTTCATCCATTCAACCCCCAAAGATGAGTTTATGCTTCTCAGGATAGGCCACCATGAGTGACCCCAATCAAAAATTTCAGTCCATAAAACCTTTAAAACAGGATAAATACTCTTTTTCTCAGTAAAGTATAATTTTAACTTTTTTTCTGCCCCAATTATTATCCTCGGTCGAGAATGAAAGTTACTTATTGTCGCATTTCCAGTTCTACAGATTACATAGAACCTGCTCAAATAGATTTCTACATTATTTCACTAAAATAGACACAATTTTTTTCAAAACATCCCATATAATTCCTCATGTTCCGCTTAACCCTTCCATTTCACCTTCCAATGGGAGAAACTCTTTTCTAACGGGCTGTTAGACATGTCAGGTATCTATCTTCTTTATTTGCACCACTTATGACTCTACTAAAAGTAGAAAATTTTGAATTTTACTCCCACGAAGAGTATAAAAACAGGAATATTTTTTTCTGCCCCTGCCCCCCTCCTTAATCGCAGGTCCCAGATATCAACGATGGTATTTCGTATTCTTAAGTGTATAAAGGGAAAAATTAGCCTGAAATTAGTGCTTCTTCACGAGTAAAAATAAGTTTTTAAAAGACTTAAAAGTTGAGAATTTCCCCTTATTTTTTTCTACACCTTTCAGGCTCTATTTTAAGTAGAAGAATCGTTCGAAAATCGGTTTAATGCATTTTACCCATTTTTGGTGTCAATTTACAAAACATTCAACCGCAGTTGGTGCAGAAAAGAAATTATTTTTCAGGAGATATTGCTGATTTTCGTAATTTTTTCCTGCACCTCTCCCTACCCCTAGTGAGCGTTGCCAGATTTCTACTATCGCAATTATTTCTCGCCTGAAAATAAGGAAAATAATGGCACCTTTCATTACGTTAATGGACGACTATAAGCCTGCGCCTCAGAGAAAATAGGCTTACCAATTTTTACGTTCCACTTTATCCTTCCACCCCTTCTACTGGAGTGAACTGATCCTTTCCAAACTCTATGTCCCGTTAGTCCTCCCTCGCCTCTCTCGTATTATGGGGCATTTGAGCAAATTAAAAAAGTAAAAGGAACCATTTTGACTCCAAACAACACAAAATTGAAACTCGTCGATTTTCCACTTCTGCGCCTCTCACCATCCCCTGGCGCAGACCCGAAGTGTCCACCATCACGATTCGTAAACTACAGATTTTAAGGAACAAAATGGCTATTTTCACTAAGCATAATCACGAAAAAGCACGCGAAATCAAGTTAGAAAACCCCCTATATACTACTATAATACTATTTGTTATACAATCAACTAAAAGAAGCAATGTACCCCATTGGGTTCAGTCACAATCTTCTAGTTAATTTCTATCCTTCCTTGTTTATCCAGGCACTGGCATCTGTGGTCCAGAGACATTTGGCAAGTGGGGAAACATGCAGTCCCCAGCTTCTTCTCCAGTGTCCCCTTTGCACCAAAGAAACTTGTCGGCAAACAAAGCAATGGCTCTCTTCCCTTTCTACTTCAAGGCTAAAAATTTGATCAGGCAAGCCAAATATAGGTGATATGGAACACATTTTGTATGGTTTCTATTATTTCTTTGTTTTTCTAAAGATATCTGTGCAAACCCAGATACTACTTATTTTGTAACGTCTGCTTCTTGAATTAATCTAACCCTCGTGATTGATATCATTGTTAATATCATGAACTAGTTAGTGAACACTTACTTGAGCTTTCTCGATTAAATCGTTTATTTCAAAAACCAGTCAAATGCTATTTTATTTTCCAAAAAAGAGTTATCCTTGTTATGTGATTCCCTTGGGGGTACAGTTTAGTGCAGATGCAAGTAAAGAATCATACTTTTTAAGTAATTAGGCAATCTATTATGTTTTGGCTTACTACAGAGACCATAATACAAGATTTACATATATTTTTGTTTTTCTCAAAACAAAAATTTAGTGTTAAAAATTCAATCCATTAGTGTTTGAATTGAGCATTGAATGAAATCTAAATCAGTAAATTTTACAATCATGCCACAGCTACTTAATTAAATCAAACCGATTGAATATTTTTTTGCATTTACAAAATATGTGCATTTTGCAAAAGGTTTTGGCCTAGTATTATTTTTATTTCTTAGTTGGTTATTAAAATGAAAATGAATTCAAATATTTTAAAATTCAGCAATTTGTTGTTATAGTAGTTAGATTATTTTTACTGTCATACTCTTAATGAGATCATGAAATCTTTGTACCATATTTTATAATTGCAGACTTTGTAATGATAGAAATCTTTTGAAAATCTTTTGTTTAAAAATTTTTGTTCTTAAATTAGGTATAAAAATAATTTTAACTCCTTGTGTGAGGTTATTGCTCTACTTGTTTGTTTATTTACATTATCATCAAATAAGTAAGTTTATATTGTTAACTGAAAAAATGTCATCAATAATTAAAATTTTGAAGTTTAACAGCCTTTTATGTGTATCACCCGGATCTGATTTTATGCAATTTGAAAAGTTGCAGGATATTTTTTATGGTTAAATTTTTATAATTCAACTTGTTCAATGTAACTATCCAAGTATGTTTGAGTATTTTATAGTTTTTTTCTTATTGAAATTCTTTTAAATTGATGTTAAGAGTTATGTTTTGTTAAATTGTAGGTGATCAAATATACTTTATTAATATAAATTATATTTTTTATACTAAGGTTGTTGAGTTAAATAAAAAGTATTTTCTTTACCGGTGTTTCTCTAAAAATGTTTTAAAACTGTTTTTTGCTGGTTGCAGTATTTTTGTGGTTTATAACTCAAAGATCAAAGTTAATAACATGTGCAAAAACAACGAATGCGCATTGAAATCGAGAAAGTTCGGTTTAAAATTTTAACATTTTTAAATTACAGACTGAATATAAATCTTGATTGTTTAATGTGTAAGACCTACTTGTAGCTAGAATGATATGGATAGATACACAATGCACGTACATGCTACTAAGAGGGCAAAAATATGAAAAAAGAAAAATTTATTAAAAAAATTACTGTTTTTATAAATAATTACCTTTATAAATTATACCTTTTCCCAATAAATGGTTGTAACATAATTTAAAGTAGCTTTTATAGCCTCCAATAAAGTTTGTTTGGGGTCCTTTTCATATGTTAAAATACTGTTACAGTCAAATTATATTGCTTTAGTGATCAACCTAAAACTCCTCTTTCTTCAGCACTATATATTACAGAAAGGTTGTTGACTATTTCTAAACCATAATGCTAATACGGCACCTAACATTAATATAAACCTAGAGTTTAAATTTTATTCTATAAGATCATAGAATAAAAGCATTTTTACTTAAAACATTTTATTAGACTATCTCTTTCATAAAAATACAAGACAAATAAAACATAGACAGACCAGCCAACTTTCCCACATTTTATTCCATTTTCTTCTGATATAATTTTTCTGCCTTTATTTCACATAGCTTAGTACATATTTGACAGTCTCTCGATAATTCCTTTCCTAAATCCCATTATTCTCAATGGCCTTTTGCAGGGAAATAAAATAATTGTATCCAAATAGCTTAAGATAAACTTTTCTTGTCCATGTCCATTTCTCTTTTTTTTTAAACAACTTTTTTCAGTTGAACTTCATCTTCCATTTTGCTCTAAAGCTTCTGAAAACTTGTTAACCTTTAATGAATGAAAAATCCTTTTAAATCACTTAAAATTCCTTCTGTCTGTGAATTCAGTTCTAATTACTATTTAAAAATATGGTTCTTGCAATATATTTCTAAATATAAAAAAACATTGGAAAGTTGACAGGTCTGCTAAGAATTTCACACTAATAACATACAGATAATGTTTTCACATTGTAGCATCTCTTGCTATAAAGAGATAAATTTTAAATAAAACTGTCAATGTCATAAAAAATACAAAAAGCAGTTCACAATCACATGTTCAATTCATTGAACTGACTGACATAAACAGAAAGTACAGTTAGTGCAATGAGAATTGATTTCTCTTAAGTTCCCCAGGAACTTTAAGGTATGCACACATGGGGTCTCATGGGACAAACAATGTCACATGTTTAGGGAAGAGCAGGAGACCTTGTATATGTATCAAAGTATGACAAGGGGAAGGAGAGTTCAAAATAAGTTAAAAATATCTGTATTTTGAACATTTAAGGGATGTTAACTCTCATATCTCTGTTATCATTTACTCAAAGAGATGATTTTGTTGAGGTTATTCTCTTTCATCAATCATGCTCTTGGGTCCCTGGTCATATATCAATAAGATATTTTTATCTACTTCAAGTGCGATATATTTAACATACAAGCAACTGATCAATGAATATTAGGTCTCGATGTACATTTGGGGCTGTAGCACCTGGTCGATTTTGACTTGAATTTTTTCAAAGAGAATTCCATATGCAAGTCACAAATTGGGGACCCTTCATGTTATGGTAAATGTGAAGAGTTGGGTTAATAGGAATAGGTAGTAAATGTGGGAGTGGATTTAACGAAATCATAATATGGATTTTATTGAATCAGAAGATCTACTGTTCGAAAAGCTACATAAATGAAATATCTTGTGTATTTTCGTATTGCTACATAATTTAGGAAGTCATTTATACATTTTCCCTCCTACATTTGTCCAGATTGGCCCCGAGTATATAGTTATCGTTCAAAGGGAAAACAAATTTAATTGCAGTGAAATGACCATTAAAATTTCGAAGTGGTCAGAATGATTTAAATGCCCCGAAAAGAAACATTTTAGGGGGATACATCCCCCTGGCTATGCCTCTTTAGGAGAATTTCTATCCTTATCTACTGTTATTCTTTTTAATACAATTTTCTTATAAGACATTGTGACTAGCGACTATCCATCAACACCATTTCCTTCCTATTCTTAGTACTATACCTATTCTGCTATTATTTGACATTTTCAATCCTAAACCGCCCGAGATTACCATTGAATCCTACGGAAAATTAGTGGAGGCTAGGTGTTAAGAGATGACTCTTTAAATGTGATTCAAATAAGTTCCCATTTTATGTTAGAAACGCAGCGAGTAGACACTTTCTTAAGTAGAGAGGAGTGTGATACGTCATAGCAGAGTGATGAACCACGCTTAGAAAGTTCTATCCATAATTGCAATGTTTGGCTTAAGGTGGGTTGACATGCAACGATTTCATGCGATGCGATTACACGTCAATGCCAATTGCCAATGGAATGTCGCTATTGCGTAATAGCGTTTAATACCAAGAACCAACGGCAGGCTGAAACGTATAAATCGCATCGCACGAAAATGTTGTCAGTTCATCCTTAAGGAAAAATCTACAGATATTCTCCAAAGTCCAGTTGAAAGTGATATGACGCAACTGGCTTGATGGGTATCATAGTTTTTCAAGTCTAAAACCTAAGCATTGTTTCACAAGCCTTTCCGGTGAGTCTTTTGCTGTTGAGAATCAGCTATCCTGGTGGTTGTCAAAGAGTTGAAGCAGTATTGACAAACCAGATTTTAATCATCCTGGCATCATCAATTCCCATGATATGATTTTACTTACGGGCCTTCCATCACAAATATTAAATAGTGATGGTATAGTAGTTTTAGTTTACTTATAAAAAGCTAAATAACTTAAAAAATGTCAAATTATTAGGAGTAAAAAACAGAACCAGCTAGATTCAAAAGTTCAGTTTAAGTATGGACTAAAAATTTGTTGATGGAAAACCATGTAAGTAACCATATCATGCAATAATTGATAATGCATAAGTTAGCTAAGTATTCAATGTCAATGAAATACTAATAAGTGTGTTGATGTTGTTCCTTCTTGTTTTCAATGGTAATTCCAATGGTCACTTTCTTATTGTTCAAGGGATTAAGCACCGAGGTCAATGGTAACAGCTTCTTGACCACTGCTAGGGGGTTGATATTGACGGGAATGCTCAGCCCACCGGCGCTTCCTGGTGTTTTGGCCTTAAATCGAATCGTGATTCCTTTCTGTCCTCCTTCACCCTCATGGTGGTCCTCAGAAGAATGGGGGTACGTGCTGCCAGCCCTGTTCTTGGAATAGCTGGAGTAGGCTGTGGATTCGGATGATGGGGAATACGGTTTGCTACTGCTTGAGTACTTGTAGCGAGGGTACGTTGAAGACGAGGGATACTTGGCTTGGTATCTGGGATAGTAAGAGCTCTCTGGTTTCTTTGCGTACGCCGGAGAATCGGTTGAATGATGGGGACTACCTGCGTACCCCTTGGAGTGTGCCGAAGACGATTCGGGATTGCTGTACCCCTCTGGATTCTTCTGGTAATACGGCGAAGAATCTTGGTGGTACGAGGGGCCGCCGTACCCTTCCTTCTTCTGGTGGTACGAAGATGAGGAATCCTGGTGGTAAGAACTGTAAGGCGTGTACCCTTCCGCCTTCTGGTGGTACGCGGAGGAATCGGAATGTTGAGACCCGCTGGGTGGGTGGTACGAACTGTGCGGAGTGTACCCTTCCGTCTTCTTGTGGTACTGAGGGGAAGACTCGGCGTGGTGGTGGGAGCTGTGGTACCCTTCAGGTTTCTTGGGGTAGTAAGGGGTGGACTCGTGGTAATGGGGATGGGGGTGGTAGTGGGTGGAAGCGCTGGGCTGGTGGTGGCGGGGATGAGATCCTTTGTCGTCCCAGTCGGTGTGGGGCTTCCATGGCTGCTTGTTGTGGGTCGGTGAGGGGTAGTAGCTGCCCTGGGAGCGAGGCGGGGATGAGTAGGAACCTTGTGGGGGTGGGTGCTCGGCGTAGGTGGAAGGGGGGTTGGAGTCTGAACCCAGTAGGGAGACGTTGGATAGGGAAATGCGTTTAGTGGACCCTGAAAAGTAGAGGGGAAATGTGAGAGGATTATTGGTGGAAGCTCTTATGGAGTTCCCTAGAACTGTAGGGGAGAGTGTTGTACCTACGGACGGTTGTACCTTCAGCCACCTCATTTTAAAATTCGGGAAAAAATGTAAATTTTAATTTGTGGTCGATTTTGAACGTAAACAGATGCTATCTAGTTGCTAACGTGAAATCAACTCTTTAAAATATTATTTAAATTTTATATAACAAAAATACTGTTTTTAGGTGCTCAAAGTTTTTTTTAGTGCATCACTACATTAACTCTTTTCTTCCCCTATGATTATGATATGATAAAATGGGATACATGGGGGGAATCCCCTAGATATTGACTTTTTAGTTTTGATATTAAAAATAGTCAGATCTCAATTCCTTTCTTTTATAGAACTTTGAATGCAAAACCACCTCATGTTGTACCTTCGGACACCATAAGTGCTGTACCTACGGACACGTTCTTGTGGGTGTCTGTAGCTAATCGGCGTTTTAGAATCAGGTTTCATTCAACTGAATACATTTTAATAAATGTTCAATTAATTTTAAATGGTAATCTATTTGTCAGCGATTATTTTCAAGTGAATTTTAGATGAAAAATCAAATATTTTGTGATCTAAACTACTTTCTTAAATTTATGATTCTACTTGAAATTTAATGTAAATTATGGTGTAAAATCCTAAGAACCCTATCGCATTTAAGTATGATGATTAAAAAAACTTGAAATTTCCACTGAAGAAGATTTACCACCAAATTATTATTGTTATTACCACCAAATGCTTGCACAACTAAGTGTTGATCGAATTGTTTTTTTTTGGGGGGGATCAGTGAAGTTCTCAGATTAATCAGCATGATTGATGAAACTATTATCTTAAATTCTGATCTGAAAATACCATGTGATTTTTGTGTTTTTGGTAAAAAATCAAGACTTTTATCATTCAACTTCGTTTTAATGATCATTTACGATCTAAAACTACATTACTTTAAAAAATCTATTTTCAATTTTAAAAAGGCTTGAAATAGGTTATTAAAAGGTAATGCATCAATAAAAATGTTAATTCTCAGCTTTTTTCAACTAAAATTTCCCTTTTTAAGGGTGTCCACAGGTACAACTGGGTCTGTCCATAGGTACAACAGGTTGTTGTACCTCTGGACACAAATTTTTCCATGGTATTATAAATGATTAAAAATCCAATTTGCAAGATTTTGGCTAGTAAAAAATATCTCTGTACTCACAAAGGTTAGGACTATAGGTTGGGCACTTTAAATGGTCAAAATGTGATTTTACCTGTCTTAGAAAAATCCAAACGTGATTTTTGTCCAGAGGTACAACACTCTCCCCTATAAGATTCCGACTTTTCTTAACATTCATAAACTTACAAGACAAGTACTGCTTAGCCAACGATAGTAAAATGGTCACGTGATTTTTTACTTTTATTTTTATTTTATTTAAAATATGCTGATTTTTTTATGTGTATAGAGGGTCTAACTAAGGTTAGAGGGAGTAAATGCATCTTCCTCTTTCGATTAACTGCCCCTCAGCTTCTTCATTTCTCCCCTCCGAGTCTGTCAAAATCAGGTGACCCTTTTACTATAGTTGTTTAAGCAGTATAGTTTGTCTTTCTTCGGAAGTTTGAAGAGAACTGCAGAAGGCGTTCCTTCCACCGCAGTTCCTTTCCGCAGTTCTCAGCCGCTTACCGAAGAAAGACAGTATATAACAGGTAAAAACAAGCCAAATTAATTGCAATAAAAATATTTGAAGTTAGATGTTACTTGACCCCTTTTTAGTACTTCTAAACCCCCTTTGCTCAGATAAATAAAATTTTATTGGACTAAATTTTCTTCACTATGGTCATGGCGAGATGATTATTAATATAGTTTATTGATTGAAATTACTTTGGACAATGAGAGTTAATTTTTATTTGGTGATTATTTTAATTGGCGCTAAAAACTGTTTAATTGGCGTAAAAATTGTTTTCATATTTAAATGTCTGGTGCTAAAATCCCAAAGTAAAACCCGTCAAAACGGGTTGACCATGACAGAATTATATCTGTAAATTATACTGTAGTTAAACTAAACTTACTTTAAAATCTTTAAATGTAAAGTTACTTTGGATTGGAATTAGAATATCAATCAAATGATTGAGCTTCTAAGCAGTGTGTAGCCAATATCCATTGACTATCACCTGTATTAGAAGAAATAGAACAAAAATTTTGAAACTTTTTCAAAACTAACTTTTCCATCGGGTAATTTAAGATATTTCCAAAATATCTAAAACACTCACCTGCATTGATTGGCAGAATCCAAAATTATTTACTGTGTGTTTTTACCAAATTATAAAGCACTTATAGAGATCATTTTGAAGTTGCACTGAAAAAAATAACTCTGAAGAAAACCTCAGTGTAAGGTTTAGTTAAATATTGAACAAATCTACCCTACTCCATTACTTTTTAAAGTGGTTACAATGTCGTTGAACACTTTTTAAAAACAAAGAATTGAAGTCACACCATTCCACCCAATGGAGGTAGCACCGCTGGTCATTTTTGCTGCTGCCATCTATTGATGAAAACAGCAACTAATAACTGACCCACTCTTTGGAGGGTTGCCATTTGTGGTAGGAAAGACTCTTTGAATGTTGAATGTTATTTTGTTTCAGAGAATCTTCTTTGGGAAATATATCAAAGGGGTTTATTTTCAATGGAAGTGACTCTTACCCTTTTGTTCAGCGAGCTTTACTAAATCCTCCTGGGTCAGTCCAAGGTCCTTCAATACTGGACTATCCATTCCAACAACGGCCACCTGGTAGCCACCCACAGATGTTGCGCTGATGGAGGTGTTCTCCTTTTGGCCTCTAAAATTCACAATAAAAAGAATAAATGCTCCCTTTTTATTTTAGATACTTATGTTAATGTTTTATTTTTTGTGTTAATCATTTAATGCTATTGAGGAATTATATTTCTATAGTCTCTAAATAAGTTGGCCTACCACTTTTTAAGTAGCCGGATTTTGGTTGAGGGGTGACTCTAAAATTGACCAATGTTATTGCACTTTATCATTAGTATCAACCATTCAATAAACCGATTGTCCACCAACACTTTATCAACCAATTTCAGTGTCACTATTTGGTCAAATTCAGCCTAGATAAAAAGGGATAGCCCACGCACAGCACACTTTATCGTATTCATTCGTTTATATAAATGTTCACAACTGGCCAACCTTACCATAAAAAAGGAGTGAAATTCCAATATTTTTATAAATTATTTAAATAAACTATTTAAATTGCGTCGCGTTTTCTGCCCACGCCACAAGCCCAGGTTGGGCAATTCAGCCCTTCATACCTCCGGGGTCGATAAAATGAGGACCAAGTTCGCCTGGGGAAACATGCTGTTAACCATACTCAGGCTAAGCCAATTAGTTGATGGCGACTTCGAGTCACACCAGCTGTGGGAGCACCATTGAGAAGCACCAGCACCCAGTGAGTTTGGTTATTTTGAGTTAAGTTTTTTTTATTGGAAATTAAAGGTCTAAAGATCTGGGTAGTCCCTCAAGTATCCCCTTCGTTTTTTTTGCTGTGATGAATATTGCTGTGAAGTTTTGCAAAACAGCTACCAACTGGTTAGTTAATATCGATTTACCCTCTGAATATGTTTTAAAAAGAAACTATTTCAAAATAAACCTGATCGAGACCTTCTTTTCAAAGAAAAGGTGTTTACCATATTATTTTACATAATTTATCTGCATGAACGCATGTATTTGTTCTAATGAGAAAGTTAATGGTTTTTGGAAATTCATTTTAGTTATAAGTTTATAATTATTTTTAAAAATTTTAAGCAATGAATAGGAGAGAAGCGTATTGTCCAGTGATAGCACAATGCATCATGTTATTGTCGCTTTGAGAACTTGGTATATACCATTTTTCAATATGCACATAATGATTTACTTACTTGTAATGAGATCCAGGAGTGACCTTATCGTCATCGCTTTGGGCAGTTGGGGGTGGTACATACTGGTCTTCAGGATAGTAAGGGCCACCGGGCTGGTATGAGTAGTGGTATTTCCCTTTTGATTTGGGACTCTTTGAGGAAGAGGGAGGAAGGAGCTCAAAATCGAAGAAGGAGCTCAGGTCTTCGAAGTTGGGGTGGTCTTGTCGGTTCTGAAGCAAAAGAGAAAGATCATTACAGTTGAAACTTAATTATCCGAACATTAGGAACTGTGATTTACTATTTCGGATCCTCGCAACAAACTCAATAGCTCTGCTATTATATTCTTTAACAATTATATTTTCTAAGAAGCACTATGCGCACTGATGCACTCCTTGAAGTATGCTCCGCGACACGAAAGAATATAATTACTGTATATTATTTACTACTGCACTTGCCATACTTTTAAAAAAAATCCTGGACTAGCTTCACTTTAAAAAAAGACAAATCTATCGTCATAGACATTTTCCCCTGTTGAACTTGCTTATATATTTTTGTGGAAAGTTACTTGGAAAAAAAACTTGGAGTCATATTTAATAAGGAAGTTTTGACTGAAGTTTTACCAGTCATTTTTTTTTGCGTTGACAAACATTTTCGGTTTAGTTTTAAAACATTTATCCCAATTTTCTTATAAAATTGAAAAAAGTTAAATCTAGAAAGCTAACCAACTTGCAAAACTCTTCTAAACTCTTTAGCTAGAGGAAAATATACACGAGCCTGATTCTCTCGAGTTGAATAAGAATGTTTTTGATTGCACAAAAAAGTTTCTTAGCAGTTAGGAATAGAATCCAACACATTTTTTTCCCAACATTTTATTTTGAGACAAATTTTTCAAATATTCAAAATGTTTGTTCATTGAATGTTTACCCCTACCCCTTCATAAAGTGTTATTTTATAATGTTAGAGAAATAACTTCTAACTATTCTTTGCAGATTCAAAACTATCAGACATTCAAAACTGATTCGGGCACCGTTCACTAGATTTTTAAGGGTTTCAAACCTGTTTGAAAAGAAATTTCCTTTGTCCCAAAACGGGGATCATAAAAGATGAGCGGAAATGTCCGAAACAAGGTTGACGCGACCATTTCACCCCATCTCCGAAAAGAACAAAATTCAAACACGCATAACAGCCACTTAAAAGTTCCGAAATCCAGAATTAGGACGCGCGCTATTTCTAATTTTAGGAAGGAAATCCTTCTTCCTACATAAAAAAAACACGAATCCAATTGAGTTCCATATTCGCTTTCGATGGAACATTTCAAAAACACACGTTCTTTTGAGTCCGGTTAATCACCTCGCCTGCCACCCTCTGAGAATGAAAATTGAAAGGATCGGCTCTTGCAGCGATTTCTCTTGTTTTCATGACGAGGTGGACAAGACTTGCAAATAGACGGAGAGCATCAAGGGACCGTATACAAACAAAACTGGTATATAAAGGGGCATCAAACTGTAAGGATTTTCTGGGAAGCAATTGGTTTTGAAATACTTCTCATGTATTCTCGTTATTTAGAACTTTGATAACTCGAAAATGGTATTATGACTATAGTTAATCTATAGTTAGTTATGACTATAGTTGGTTAATGATCAGTATCGTATTTTTAGGTATCGACTATAAAGGTATTTTTGATATCAAGGTGCAAATATATTACTTAATACTCTAAAATGCATTCGATTGAAGTATACTCGAAACATGAGTATTCGATACTTTAAAGTACTAAAAATACCCAAGTATCGATCCAACCCATCACTGGTTGATGTTTTATGATTACGATTTTATCTTTATATTCATACATTTTTTCTGGAAACTCGACTTGTAAAAATTTTCAAGATTCAAAGCAAACAAATGCAAATGCAGTAATTTTCGAAAGATAAAAATTTTAATTAACCCTCTTTGACTTTTTTTCGACATGTTTCACTTAAAATTTTTGTTATTGGGACCTACTACCTACTATGTATATTTTGCTCATTGTAGAAGTAGAGGAAATAAAATATGAAAAAAAACTATTCAAAGGTTCTGGGGCTGCCTCTTATCGCCCCTTCCTGGTCTTGGTTTGTAATCGGACGATATGAAGAAATGCATACACATGCGCTCGATATCTCGAACTTCGTAACTTCAAAAACTTTTTCATGGGAAAAAATATTTTCTCTCATCGGCAAATTATGCAACGAGTATGACCAGGGGCGCCTCTTGGTTTGACTTATTGGGGCATTAAAAACAACTATCCCAACGGAATGGATGATATTTTTCAAAATATTGAAAAATTTCGAATTTTTTAACTTCATTCAAAAAATTTTTAAAATATTCGTTTGACTCAGAATTACGGATTACAAGAATCATAGGAACACATGGTTGCAAACGATATCCGGATGTGGTAAACGCCCACGATGCCAAAAGACTTGTGAGAATGGTACCAAATAATGATAACTTATTGAGAAAAAAAAGATTACACATATACACTCATAAAAAAGAGTTACATGTAGTTAACTGCCCAATGCCCATGCACCAGGAATTCTTGCTTAAGGGGACATCCATAAATTACGTGAGGTTTTTTTTCCAAAATCTGGACCCCCCCTCCCCCCTTGGGGAGATTTAGTGAGATTTTTCTTGACCCCCCTCCCCCCACGTGAGATTTACCTACAACTTTTAAGAATTTTTTTCTATCCTATTCGTTTGCATTTTGTGCTTTATAGCACCTAATTAAGTTAAAAAAGTTGACATGAGATTTTAATCGACCCCCCCTCCCCCCTTGGTGAGATTTGGTGAGATTTTTCCAAACCCCTCCCCCCCTTTTTGACCTCACGTAATTTATGGATGTCCCCTAAGTTCTTTGATGGCTGCGTCGTCGTTACAAGGTGTTCATTTACAGCAGCAGGCCACAACTTGGACCTTCGGCTTTAAGACTTGTTTATAACCGAAGATAATAGAAAATTCGACTTGGTGTAGTAAATTATATCATTCTCTCGGATCAGTCTCCCCTATTTCAGTATCTGACTGCTTATCAATTAAATAAATTACTATTCAAGAGCTATAAACACCCTGTGTAGAAAATATATATTAATTGTGCCCTCATAGTCTTCTTGACTTCGTGACTAAATTATGTAATTATCTAAACCCTAAGAAAAGGACCAATCTTCTAGTTGTGGTATAATGAACTCCACCACTCTCATACCTCCAGAAACAAAGCTTAGAATAATTTTATTTCGTGAGCCATCCCTTCTTTTCGAAAGTGGAGAAAAAAAAACTTTCGAACGGTTTCCCCTCCTCGGAAGTGGGTCAGCGGAGCGCATTCGAAGTGCAAGGTCAGCGACGTTCCTTTTCGCTCTGGATCACGAAAGTGGAACGTCTTTACGACGTCCACTTCCGAACGGAGAGAGCGAGCCATCGAAAACGAGTCCGGTTTTTTTTGTTTTTTGTTATGAAAGACAATTAATCGTTCTGATTGTTGACGTTCCCATTACGGCGCCATGCTTCACTCGTTCCGATAAATTGATTGTTTCCAAACTTTGGAGGCGCCCGCGAGAGTAAAAATAGCCCCCGGAAGATGGAGTGAATAGAAAGCTCTCGTGGGATTCTCACTTTTCCTTTTGATTGGTGTTTGAGGCCGATTTAGGGTTTGTTGTAACTAAGTAATCGACGCAAGGATGTTTGAGCGACCACAAACGGATCTTGTAGTGTATTTTTATCTTTGTATTGTAAATATTTTTAAATATTGAAACGTCTTACCAATGCAACTAAAAAAATCTATTTCAAAACATTAAAAGTTGCGTTAGATATTGGGGGAGGGGGGAATCCACTGGTCCTTAACTGAAATAACTGGTCCGCGTTTCCATTGAAATTACTTGGACGTGTTTATTCCTACCCTTGCCCCCTGAAATTCAAGGAACTCAATAAAACACATATAAACATATTACATTGTGGACCCTTATCAATGACCTATGTGTGAAGGTAAACGAAGTTTGAACGCCAAGGGAAATGTTTTAATGCAGACGGTAGAACATAGATTGGAATAGAACATGCGATGGTAGATTGGCGATAGATAGTGGCAGCATCTATCATCTCATGAGGCAGAAGTCGGACTTCTGCCATTTATGAGCCTCACTTTCTCAGGAGCCGCACCCCTTTGCCTTGAATCCTTGTGGAGCTTGGGTATTCTAATAAGTGGCACACGACAACAACAACATTTGTTCAGGTGTATTGCAGGCAAAACTTAAGAGCAGAAAGCGGGGCAAAATATCCTTAAATACTTCCTTATTCGGTAATTAATTGAAAGACACCCCTGAAAGTCGATAAACATAGATTCAAATAAATTAAGTACATTTTTTCCACTGTCCGGCGGACCAGTGATTTTCTGACCGTAGTGGTCCGAGCCGATTTTCAGTGGTCTCGGACCAGCGGACCACCGAAATTTCGAACGCAATTTTGGCCACTAGAATGCTCTGAATACGTTTTTTTATTTACGTATGGCAAGTTTAAACCCTTAGACTTTTTAAGGCACTTAGAAAATTATGATTTCAGGGTCAGACGAAAGAAATCATATCCGTGTTACCTTTATGGTATAATGACCTTTAAAAAAAAGAGTAAAATATCGTTGTTATTCAGTTGAACCTTTTTCAGTAGTTTCCTTTCTTCCTTCCTCAATAGCTCAACAGCCCAGGGTGAGTCTTGACCTTCTCAAGAAGACTTTCCAGGCCAATTTTTTCCAGTTTTTTCATCATTCAAGTCAACTTAAGTCAATTTATTAAATAAGATTTTCTCTGGTTTTCTCTCTTGGTCACAAAATATCTATTATTTCCTTATTCTTCGTCGAGTTTTAAGCGTGTATAAATTCTTACTTTAAATTTGTAGTTTTGATTAATATCAGACGCGCAGAAGAAAATAAATGCTTTTTATCATCATATAATGATAAATAATTGACAAACAGAAAAATCTCGTTTGTCAACCTTACGATTACCTCCTTTTAAGTTATTCAAGGTCTTACGAGCGAGGAATCCACAACTACAGCGGTCCCTTGGACGAGGTGAGCAGCTGAAAGTGGTTTATTACGACTGTCTGAGGTAATCCTCCCGACTTCTAATGAGCGAAGCCGTTCAACCCGTGACCCCGATTCTTACCTAATCGCCTCATTCGAGGGTCAGTCCTCTTAGGCGACCTTCAAAGTCAACTTTATTAAGCCACCCTCTTCTTCTCTGAAGCAATTTTGATTTACATTTTATATAAACACACAGCCTTGATGAAGAAACACCTTTTCAGTTAGTGCGGCTAACAAGGTTTTTTTATGACAACCAATAAGACTCCTCCCTAGAGATTTCGTTCTCAGAAATGTATACAAAGAAACTATACTATATATCAGACTAACAAAGAAATAATTTATAGATATTTAGCTTTTCGAGGACATTTCCTTTTTGAACATTTAAATTGACTGAACATTGAAACTGAATTAAACATTTAAATTAACTAACAATTTAACTGTATTTAAATCCGTGTGAATGATTTCATAGCAAAACATAAAGATGTTGAAACGTTATTTGAAGTACAAAGTAAGCTTAAGAGCACCCTTTTCTCCCATGATAAGTGAATATCTCTAGATATCACGGATAAGTCCTGTGGTTTTTAAATACTCAAAAATTTTCGCCACAGGGATCTTAAATAAAAAAATCATTCCCCTCTCTAGCAAAGAATCCATATTTAGCTCTTTTTTCAGTTGAAGAAATTAACGCTCTCTTCGATATTAAACGTAAAGTTATGTATCTGACTTACTTTCGACAGGCAAAAAGAAGTTATTATAAATACGTGCAAATGCCACCTTTAATAAATTTTACACTTTTTACGTTTTTCTCAACTATTTCTTTGTGCCCAATTTTTGCGTCCTAAATCTTTTTGAAAAATCATCACTGAGAAATTGTGAGAATCGAGGTGGTTGCAAAAAGAATTAGGTACTGAGTTTTAAAGACTTATAATTAACAGCGTTCTTTTTGTTGAATAAAGTGTTGGGAAAATTGGTGAAAATGGATCTTTGACAGTAGACTGCCGAAAACGCGAGATAATTTTATTTGTCACATTGTCAGGTTGAATGCCGAAAATGGTACATGGTTTTTTTTCGACCTGAAAAGGACTATAAAAATATTGTTGTTTAAATTTTTTTAAATTTAGAAACAACCAGGCCCTTACCACAATTAACTGCTTAAATCACCAGATTGGTTTTCTAACCCAGTTTTTTAGTTTATCCATTTATGAGATCAATCTTTATCTGTTTTTTGAACTGAGGCTTCTTAGTGAAATAACCTAGAACCTAGGAAAAATTGAGTTTCAAATACAGAAAATACTATGTTCAAAATTGCTAAAGAAAAAACAGATGCTGAAGAGCAGAAAGAGGCTATAGAGCAAAAAGGATGATAAAGGGCAAATGATGCACAAGATCATTTTGAAATAGTACTTAAATTTTTTTTAAAATTTAATTTTTTCAAAAACTATTAAATATTTTTTTGCCAAACTTTTTTCTAAGCTTAATTTGACCACCTTTATAAGCAGACCAAATTTCATACATTTGTTTCAAAAAATGAAAAAAGTGTCTACTGTCCAGTGTCCACTTTTTAGTGTCCACTGTAGCCTTAAGAGAAAAAGTACAAAGATGCTTAATAGCAAAGGGATGCTGAAGACTGTTATTCTAAGTCGTATTTCCTTCAAATCCATCCACATTCTGAGTCATTTTCTATTTTCCCACATGTTTCGATTGAACTTTCACAATTTAAGTTTTCAAGTTTAAAAAAAATTACTTTTAAAAATTACTTTTATTGCTTTATAAATTTAGAAAATCATATCAGGCAAATGAGGCTGTGAATGAGTGAATAAATTTATTGCTTTCAACTTTAATCTAAACTTTTGTATCTCTAGTAATTTTGCGTTTAAAAAATCTTGTTCAAGTCTGGTTAAAAAATATTGATTAAAAAATGAAAAATAAAAATATCTAAGGTTATTTTTTTAGAGTTATTTATTTTTTAGTGTCCTGATTAGTGTAGTGCCAACATAATTCTAGATAGAGGTTGTATATCGATTTTATCCAAACTACACCAAAGTAGGAAGATCCAGAAAAATATTGCCTGGAAGTGAACACAAATAGGAGCCTCACCCCACAAAAAAAACTTTTGCAACCCAATTAAGTACAATAGTATAGCGATGCCTGTGCATACAAAAAAAATAAATTCGGACGTAACCGCAATGTCCTTTGTTCCAACAGCAAAAAAAACCCCTCCAAGTTATAGGGTTAAGGGTGCTGTTATAAATTACAAGCCCCCAGCACGTGGAATGTCCGTTTCCTCGGTCGTTCAACCATTTCATCTGCTCCGAGGGACAAGGAAAACTAAGGAAAACCACTTGTTGCCATTCCGAGAATCAAAATATCCGTTTCGTCTGGATGGCCCTGTTTTCTTTTCTATCGGCGCTGTTTTCTTTTAATTGGGAAGTCCTAACAAAGGAATTAGAAGGAAGCTTTTCGGATCTTAACAATAAAGGAGAGTTGTCCGGTATCTAATGATAAGGAGATACGCGTAATGGTTATTATTTGAAATGATGAGGAAACGCCATTGCAATAAGAAAGTGAATATTTAGAACTTTGTTTGGCATGTGCTAATTTTATGAAATCTGATCTTCATCGTTCATAAAGCGGTGCTAGATTTGCGGTTTCCTTATGGACTGTTGATTTGTGTAAAGAATTCCGTTTGAAAATGTGGTACTAAATTGCTCTTTTGAGTTTCAGAAAAGGTCCACTGATATTAATAGATATATTGCTTCTTTATAATAGAAAAATTCAAATATTTCTCTATTTTTGTCAAAACCTAAGGAAATATATTTTTGAAAGGAAGAGGTTATTTGAAAGATGCGTGTGTATTCAACCTAAGAAGAATTACTAATCTCTTACTATTACTTTTCTATAGTTTTTTAGCAAATCAAACGGAATTAAATTTTTTTGCTTGAAAGTTTCATCTAAAATTATCCCTCCTTTTTCCCAAAGAAGATTTTACAAGATGGTAAAACCGAATTTTACACACATGAGAGGCCTGATGGAATCCCTACAAATTCCTCTATAACTGAATTCAAGAAACTAAGCTCTGGAAACGACTATAAATTGCTTTTTCTAGGAATTCTTAGAAAGGACAGCTGGCAGCAACATTTTTTTACTTCATAGCTAATAATTAATAAAGTTTAATATTCTCGTAGTGTGCTGGTTACTACATCCATTTCCCAAAAATTACATTTTCAAACTGAACATTTAGAATTAATATGCTGAGGTTTTAATATTACTCTTGCAGCACGCATATATATTTATTCCTCGATTAATAAATTTTGTTATCATGGTATCAAATTTTATACATAGCTCAAAAGAAAATGCATAAAAACTTCATATAGAATTTAAAAAGGTCTATACAGGGTGTATCTGAAATTGTGCAACAAACTTTCAGGGATGATAGTACTCATCAAGACGAACAAGAATTGGTATAGAAAGGGGGGTCGGCGAATGAGTTCTAAGGGGTGAAACCCCGGGGTAAAAATCAGCAAAAAAACTTGCATATTTGTGCAGAAGCAGATACAATTGTTCTATTCCGGCATTTATTATATACAACCAATTCCAATAATTTGTATAAAAGTATTATGAAAACATTAATTTAATTAAAAACAGACCAATAAATGCAATAGGCATGCGTTGTAGGTAGATAGACTGCAAAAGAAAATGTCACGACGAAAACATTTTAATACTAGAGTCTATAGTTGGTTGTTTTTAGTTTTATGGCACAAGGAACAAGAGTCTGACCAAGGAACCATTTTAACTTTAATCTACCTATAACGCATGCTTGTAGCATTTATTGGTCTGTTTTTTAATGAAATTAATGTTTTCATAATACTTTTATACAAAATATTGGAATGGGTTGACTATAATAAATGCCGGAATCGAACAATTGTATCTATTTCTGCACAAATATGCAAGTTTTTTTGCTGATTTTCAACCCGGGGTTTCACCCTTTAGAACTTATTTGCGACCCCCCTTTCTATCTTTCTATACCAATTCTTGTTCGTCTTGATGAGTACTATCATCCCTCCAAGTTTGTTGCACCATTTCAGATACACCCTGTATATCACCTGTCAAGGTTCTTATGAGAGCTTTGTAAAGGAAATGACGCCCCCCCCCGAAAATATTTCTTTCTCATTCAGAAAGAGCTGAAAAATCCAACAAATGAACGTAATAATAATTTATTTAGGCAAGAAATGCTTTCTTTTAATGATTACGTACAATTTGTAATATTTTTGTTGACTTATTTTAAAACATCCACTTGGTATTTTAAAAGCTGAAGACTAACCCCAAATGAAGAACTACTAAAAAACATACTAAAAATATCAGTTTTCGAATAGATCAATTGTGAAGAAGGTTATAATATACTTTTTTGGGGGTAAGGGCTCAATAAACTGAGTTCTACAGAGCTTAAATGAAAAAAAAATTGTGTTTGCAAAAGTCACAGAACTCATGACATCACGTTATATCCTATTGTAGAAACTTTTATAATATGTTTATTATAATCTTCTAATCCATTGTTTCCTTTTAAGTTAAGAAAGATACTGGAAAAGTAAATCTATGATATACTATTAAAATAATAATGACAACTCTTGGAGTGTGCGTAACTTTCTCTTATGGACTGAACGAGGAGAAAATATAACATTGTCCAGATGCATTAAATAAAAGAAAAAAATCTTGTTTAATACTTTGTATAACTCAATTTTTATAAATATAAACACTTATTTATAAAAATTATTAATTTTCACAATTTATCGCACAGTTATTTTCAGACTATTTCATCTAAAAAAATATTACCATGACATTTTTGGTTCTCATAGTAAATTACTATAAAGAAAAATTCATTTCAGAGTGAATTTATCCCAGATGAATCGTCAGTTGGAAGGGAAGAAGGGAATAAGTCCAAAAACCAAGTTTTGAGAAAATCGAAAAAAATATGTTTAAGTTATTGAATTTTCATTGTATAACCACCAAATTTTTACTGGAAGTTCAGATCCCTATTTAGAAAACAGATAAATCATTAAAACAGATATAAGTATATACAAAAATATTTTAAAGTTAAAAAAGTTGCTGAACTTATTCCCTTCTTCCACCTTATGGAATTTTTCTGATGAAAAAAAATCCTTAAAAACCCTTAAATTCACATTTAAATTATATTTCTCCTTTGTTAGCACCACAAAAGGGTGAGATAAAAAGAAAAAGACAAATTCAAAAGTATACTTAAACTGACACACTGTTCAACAATGAAAAAATTTCTTTGATGAAAATAGTCATTTCTTATAGATTTTGGGTCGCTGAATACGAAAATCACCATTAAAATTCTCAATTGACTAAGGATTTTCGGGGAACAGCCCCTCCCCCTTTTTACGTTTTTCGACGACTGTATAACTATTAACTCGATTTTAAGGGTCAAAAAGCATTGCTTTAATCTTCAATCTGCCCCCCAGGGGACAAGAAAGGTTCAAATTAATAAAATATGATAAATTTAAAACAAATGGATAGGTTTAAGGGGTAATACCCCCTAAAAATGCAAAAAATTAGCTACAAATTATAGAGGTTTTAATACGCTATTTTTCCTCTTATTTTTTTACGCAATTCACGTTTAAAGGGTCCTAACCCTTCCCCAAGGACACAAATTTGAAGGCAATATGCAGCAATGGTTTTTACTAAAAGCGGTTGAGGTGATAGCGCCCCCAAAGCACCCACGGAAGGGTTCAATGTCGCACTTAGAGTTAAACTGTGTTGTCAAAAAAAAATTTGAAGCCACTAACTGAATTTCAGCTGATTCTTGTGTAAAATGATCTGCTGAATTCAAATATGACACCCATTTTCCTCCATCACCCTCAGTTTTTAAGGGGATGCCCCCTAATTGTTATCCACAGCCGTGCATCTCTTAACATCTTGAAACATGGAATCCTCACTCCCTAAAACCGGTCACTTGTTAAAGAACTGAAGAGTTTCTACTTAGGATAGACCCGAAATATAAGAAAAACGTCATTTGTAATCTTTTCAAAATCATCAATATTAATTCCTGAGCTCGCGAGCGCCCTCGCGATTCTGGAAGTCTTCCGAACTCTTCCGCGGGGGCTTCTGGGAGGCTAACACCTCAGCCGCTTATAGTAAAAAATATTGCTGCATATTGTCATCAAATTTGGGTCCTTGGGGAAGGGTTAGGACCCTTTAAACGGAAATTGCGTAAAAAATTAGAGGAAAAAATAGCGTATAGAAACCTCTATAATTTTTAGCTAATTTTTTGCATTTTTAGGGGGTATTACCCCTTAAACCTATCCATTTGTTATAAATTTATCATATTTTATTAATTTGAACCTTTCTTGTTCCCTGGTGGGCAATTTGAAGATTAAAGCAATGCTTTTTGACCCTGAAAATCGAGTTTAAAGTTATAAAGTCGTCAAAAACGTAAAAAGGGGGAGGGGCTGTTCCCCGAAAATATTGAGTCAATTGGAAATTTTAATGGTGATTTTCGTATTCAGCGACCCAAAATCTATAAGAAATGACTATTTTTATCAAGGAAAAAATTTTGAAGGTCAAATTTGTTGAACAGTGTTATTAAAGCAGTATCAATGGAGTGAGTGAATATGAATGGAGTCAAAAATTCCCTGCATAATAAAAGTTAAAAAAAATTAAAATGAAGAGAAAAGTTTATTTCAACTTAGTTTACAGCACAAAGAATAAGAAAAGAAAGACAAATTAACTTTAAATCCAAATTAACTTAAAAATACAATGAATGGACATCGATTTCACTACTTCAAGGGGTGGTATCTCCCTATAGGGGTTAGTTATTTCCCACCTCTTTTCACCCATGTGTAGAGAGAATAAAGCTTAGAGATTGTTTTGAGCACAAAAAGTCATTTTGTCATTTTTTGGACTTACTATTCTCTTCTTCAAACTGACGATTCAAATATAGACGAGCTGCTAGGTTGCCAACCTTATCTTTTATGTTGAATATAATGGAAATACAGGACCACCATCATTTTTGACGACCAAGTTGAAAACTAAAAATATTATTTTATACCGTTGATAACGATATTACGTTGAAAACTAAAAATATTATTTTATACCGTTGATAACGATATTACGTTGAAAACTATTTTTAAAACGTAGTAGTATTATAAACATAGTTAAGATAAATGTTAGGTATCAAAGACATCCCCTCATTCTTATCCCTTTATTGTTATTATCTCACTTATGTTGGGTATTGGTAGTATTTTTATAAAGATGCAGTCCACATTATGATACATTTTTGCATTAAGTAAGAAGGCCGTTAATTGTGTTCTGGTTCAGGAGTATTTTAGTCTTAACTTACCTCTGCTGAAACTTTATTCCCTTCGGTATCCAGAGCCCGAGTTGAAGCTCCTAAAACAATGAATCAAGGTAAGTGAAATATACAAATAATTAAAAGAAACTACTTATTAAATATCTACCCCTTAGAGGCAGATATAACTCTTTGAATTTGGCAAAATCTAAGTCCATTCATTGCATATTTTTATTTAATTTGAAATTTAAGTAATTTTTTTCTTTTCTTTATTCTTTGTGCTGTAAAAACTAAGCCAAAACAAAATAACAAACTAAGATAACAGCTCCCATCGCAGGATCTCTCTGGCTACACACGTTATTTAATGAAAGCTTTTGCTTTTTAGAATTCCATAATTTTGAGTTATGATAACCCGAAAATTTACATTTTCCTCACAATGGGGATTTTATACTACTATATCAATGGATATCAATAATTGTTTTTGTTTTACTGATGGTAATTAATAGTTTATTTAAGATTGGTAGTTTTACTCTGTTTTCATCAGAAATATCTATACTTTTGTTACATATTTTTATGCAAAATTTCTAAAGTTTGCAAAAATTGTTGGTTGTTATAGGACCACTATATAGACAACAGTTAATATCTTAATTATTTATTTGCAAAAAGTCTTAAAAAATGACATTATACAAGATTAGAATCCCTTTTGGAGGGGTAAGAGGTACACCCTCTAAAACTCCTTACGTTTTAATACCTTAATTTTCATAAATCATATCAGTGGCGTAGCCAGGATTTTCCTTTGGGGGTCCAGTGCGAAAAATTTACCATTGGTTATCAAAACGTTTCCACAATTGGTGAAATGAAGTTATATTTCTCACATTACTTTTAATTTCTTCTCTGTGTTAAATTGATAGTTAATAATTTATTAGTAATTAGTGTAATAATTAAGATTAAGTATATTACTTCGATTGAAAGTTCTCATCCACATATTTTTTTATTAAGTACAGAGACCGTCAAGAAACAAATTAAGAGTTTTCAGTAGCTCCATATTAATGAGGGGGGGGTTTGGGGGTCCACCCCCAGAACATTTTTGGAAATTTGATTTTTGAAAGGAGTTTTTTTACTTCATTATGACATAATAACCGACGAGCACGGCTCCTTGTAAGCCAGATAATTTTTAAGGAAAAAATAGAAAATCTGACGTTTCTGAGGCAGTGGTTGATCAAGGATTCGGTTTTTGGGGGGGGGTAAAAATTTTGAAAATCAAATTGAATCTTCTCAAAAAATGTAATATTGAAAAGGTTGAAAATAATCGTGTTCGAATTACCTTACCTCCCCCAGAAAATCTTGGAAATTTGAGTCTAAAAAGCAGGTTTTCAATTTGTTTTGGTACACCTAATCCAAATTTCGAACATTTCGTTTTCAGGAATTTTTTATTTGCTATGAATTTTGTATTTTGACGAACTCATCATAAAAAAAGTTGCTTATAATAAAGTTCCAAGCCCCAAGCCAAAATTTTTTTTGGAAATTTGACCCTAAAAACAGGGTTTGGTTTACTCGTTTAGTACCCTTTATCGCCCCCCCTTCCCTTATATCGTCCCTCAATTAATACGTTTGTTATGGGGAAACCGGGGTTTCCCCCGGAAAATTTTAGATTTTAACAAGCAAAAAAGGTGGTTTTTAGACACTTTTAAGGGACATAGACGCCCTCTTTTGAGTAGGAACTGGAATATTTAACGCCTAAAAAAGGGTTCAAAAATTTTGGATCGGGCCCATGGGGGGAGGGTCCGGACCCGGGGACCTCCCTCTTGGCTACGCCCCTGAATCATATGTTAATAGTGATTAAATACCCAAGTTTTATGATGATACAATCTTTTTTCCTCTTTTTCATGCTTATTTTACCTACCCAGAAAAAATTTAGAAATTTGACTTGTAAAAGTAGACTTTTAACTCATCTTGAGAAGCTTTTTGGGTCCAAGGGGGACTTTTTCGGACCATTACCTTTATCTTTTGACAAAAAATGTCAAAATGTTGAGGAGTTTTTCAAAAAATATCACGCAAGATCCTCTTGTGGTACCGTAGGGGGGGGGTCTGGGGGTCCTCCACCAGAAAAAAAATTTTGAAATTCGACTGGTAAAAGTGGAGTTATTGACTCATTTCGAGAACCTTTTTGGGTCGAAGGGGGGGGACTAGGGTGGCCCATTTTTCTATGGGAAAAAACAAGGTGTTATGAAATTGCCACGGCACCCCCTCAATTTTTTAGACCTACAGAGAAAACTATTTTGGCAAAGTTTGGGCTCTGTACCTTAATTAGAAAGCGATGCCAAAGAGGAGTGAAAAAGTCCAAATTCGAAGATTTTTATACAAAACAACTAAAAAACCAAAGGTAAAACCATCTCATTTTGTTCATGATTTTTTTATAAGAAACTACTATCGTTATAGATATAGTGTTCCAGCTTTTGTTTTTGTATCACCTTTATTTTGGTTGTAGTAATTTTCTAATGTCCAAAGAACTCTTGTAAAGTTGTTTTTCCTACATTTTTAAACAGCTAATAACTCTAGAACTATAGGGGAGAGTGTTGTACCTCTGGACAAAAATCACGTTTGGATTTTTCTAAGACAGGTAAAATCACATTTTGACCATTTAAAGTGCCCAACCTATAGTCCTAACCTTTGTGAGTACAGAGATACTTTTTACTAGCCAAAATCTTGAAAATTGGATTTTTAATCATTTATAATAACATGGAAAAATTTGTGTCCAAAGGTACAACAACCTGTTGTACCTATGGACAGACCCAGTTGTACCTGTGGACACCCTTAAAAAGGGAAATTTTAGTTGAAAAAAGCTAAGAACTAATATTTTTATTGATGCATTACCTTTTAACAACCTATTTCAAGCCTTTTTAAAATTGAAAATAGATTTTTTAAAGTAATGTAGTTTTAGATCGTAAATGATCATTAAAACGAAGTTGAATGATAAAAGTCTTGATTTTTTACCAAAAACACAAAAATCACATGGTATTTTCAGATCAGAATTTAAGATAATAGTTTCATCAATCATGTTGATTGATCTGGCAACTTCACTGATCCCCCCCAAAAAAAAACAATTCGATCAACACTTAGTTGTGCAAGCATTTGGTGGTAATAACAATAATAATTTGGTGGTAAATCTTCTTCAGTGGAAATTTCAAGTTTTTTTAATCATCATACTTAAATGCGATAGGGTTCTTAGGATTTTACACCATATTTTACATTAAATTCCAAGTAGAATCATAAATTTTAAAAAGTAGTTAAGATCACAAAATATTTGATTTTTCATCTAAAATTCACTTGAAAATAATCGCTGACAAATAGATTACCATTTAGAATTGATTGAACATTTATTAAAATGTGTTTAGTTAAATGAAACCTGATTCTAAAACGTCGATTAGCTACAGACACCCACAAGAACGTGTCCGTAGGTACAACACTTATGGTGTCCGAAGGTACAGCATCAGGTGTTTTTGCATTCAAAGTTCTATAAAAGATAAAAGAATTGAGATCTGACGATTTCTAAAATCAAAACTAAAAATTCAAAATCTCGGGGATCCCCCATATATCCCATTTTATCATATCATAATCATAGAGGAAGAAAATAATTAATGTAGTGATGCACTAAAAAAAACTTTGAGCACCTAAAAACAGTATTTTTATTATATAAAATTTAAATAATATTTTAAAGAGCTGATTTCACGTTAGCAACTAGATAGCATCTGTTTACATTCAAAATCGACCACAAATTCAAATTTACATTTTTTCCCGAATTTTAAAATGAGGTGGCTGAAGGTACAACCGTCCGTAGGTACAACACTCTCCCCTACAACTTAAAAAAATGAAACCAGGCTCATTTTTATAGTAATTTCATTTTCTTTCATTTGGTGTGCATCTCCACTTTTTCAAAAATTAAAAAAATGAGAAAAAAATTAAATAAAATTTTTTTTTTGAAAAAATTTTTATTAAGAAATTTTGAAGCTTTTTAACTCCTAAAATAAACCTTTCTATCAAATTTCAAGTTGAAAATAAAAAAAATCATGGAGAAAAAATGAAAAACCCTAAACATCCTCAAATAATACAACAAGAGCTCTATTAATTAACATGGAAAATTCCCCTCCTCTTTGGCATCGACTTCTAATTCGAATACAGAGTTGAAATTTTGGCTATGAGCTTCTATTTGCTGTTAAAAAAAAGTAGAGGGTGCCCAGAACTCTACCTGAAAAAGAAGTTTTTTGGGCCACCCTAGGGGGACGCACTGTCCATTCTTAATTTTTTACACCATTCTTTTTTTATTGAAATAAAGTTTGTCACATGGAACCCCTAAATTTTTTCGTGGAACCCCAGGGTTCCACGGAACCCACTTTCGGAACCACTGCTCTAGAACATGCAAATACCCTGGTTTAAAAATACAGTAAATTCTTAATTTCTCAAAGTGTAAAATAGTGAATAATTCTCAAGTTTTCGAGACAAAAAGTCAAAACCCTAACGAAACGTCAAGAGGGCAAGGTTTCCGAGACATCGAGGTTAAAGGTATCGGGAGCATCCTATAACATAATCAATTCTACTTGATAAAAACATTTTTACAAACATCAAACTACAGAAGATTTATACGATAAATATGTGCACCTCAAGGATAGAGAGATCCTCTGACATTTACAACACCATAAATTTAGGGGGGCTAACTATACACTAACAAAAATACAATAACTAGACTTACCGGTGATAATGAAGAAGGAGAGCAGGAGCATGTTTGCTACCTTAACGTCCATCGTGATGTTAGCTTATGGGTCGGCGTCTTGGTCCGGTCCCGTATTTAACCTGGCTGTGGGGCGTCGACCCACTTTCAAGGAAGGAAGTGGGACAGAGCAGAGCGTGGTCAACAATGGCGGCTCACTTGGAGAACCTGGGATGAAGTGGGAGAAAGTGATTTTGTATCTTGATTGGTGTTGGAAGGTACCATAGCGTACAGAACGCTGTCTTCTTTAGGTTTGATTTCTATGTTCTTCTTTAAGTGAATCGATGATAAATGTCGATTAGAGTGTTCTTATTTGTGTTACCTCAAATTTGTCTTTTAAGTCAGGTTTTTTACCTAAACATAACTTCTTTTGTATAAACGTTAATTTTTTTGGTCAATAGAGGATACATGAAAATTACATCCTTGTATTCATGTTAAGCCGATAGTGTGCATACCGTCTAACCCTGCAAACACCGTGGACCAAATCCACTGATGAAGAGAGGAATTGTCAGGGGCGGCTCGTGGATAGTTCAAATAGGGGTTACAATTAAATTTTGAAAATATAATTAAGTAAAAATATCACAATTAGAACAGAAGAGGGGTTGGAAGCTCATCCTGAATGAGTTGGAATGGTTTTTCCTTTATATTATTATTGACTTATTTCATTTTTATTGGGTACTCATGTGCTCATGAACGAGCCGAGCCGTCACTGGGTATAGTTGTTACCCGAGCCACACACTCAATCACTTTAACAACCTTTTTCTACAAGGGACAACATTCATTCTTCCCCACAGGGACATTAACGAACTTCAATGGAATATCAGAAGCTTAGTCATAAGTTCGAGATCAACTATTACAACCAACCATAATGCCTGTGTGACGACATTTTGAAAATTAGGATCTGCTATTCTCTGTAGTAAACGTTCTTCCTTAAAAACAGAAACTTTTAGATTTTTCTCTTCCTCTAAAATTAGACAACTAAGCATTATCTCTTTTGTAGTAGCAACATTTAAAAAAATTGATAGATGTTGATACAGCAAAATTGTCTTTTGTTGCGAAAATTTGTAATTTAAAAAGTCCATATATGTATACCTAATACATTTTATCCGTCTTATGTCTTTGTGTTTTTAAACACCTATAATAGGGTGTATCGAAAAAAACTTTTTTTATTTTGATGATGCCTTAGTGCGGAAAAGTTGTATAAGGTGGCAGAGAGTACCTGTGAATTTTTTCAGAATTTTCGGATAATATCTTGAGGTGCCGCCAAGGCCCTGAAGGTCCCCATGTTAATCCAATGGAGCGCGCAAGCCAAGAAGGCCGAAAATTGTTTTTTCGCCCCTCATTTCTACCCTAATCACACGACGAATGTCTTCACTCCAGTTATGGACCCTATATGATTTAGGCTATCCTACGAAACTTGAATAATAGCCTAAATCTCTATATTACGTTTTTTGTATGCTCCAATTTCGTCAAAAATCGCGTATTTCCTCGTTCTAATCAGAGCCCACAATCAACATAATATAGAGATTTAGGCTATTATTCAAGTTTTGTCGGATATCCTAGATCCTATAGGGTCCATAACTGGAGTGAAGACATTCGTCGTGTGATTAGGGTAGAAATGAGGGGCGAAAAACCAATTTTCGGCCTTCTTGGCTTGCGCGCTCCATTGGATTAACATGGGGACCTTCAGGGCCTTGGCGGCACCTCAAGATATTATCCGAAATTCTGAAAAAATTCACAAGTACTCTCTGCCACCTTAGACAACTTTTCCGCACTAAGGCATCATCAAAATAAAAAAAGTTTTTTTCGATACACCCTAACCGGGATGTGCATGAAGTTGGCCGTGGCATGGTAGCCGTGCCAAATGAAAATGGTGCAGATCGTTACTGCATCGTTACTGCCCGTTACTGCCAGCAAAATTAACGTTACTGCCCTAAGCCTAATGGTCGAAATTTTCAAAAACGTTTCCACGGCCAGCTTCACGTTGCCGTGGCAACTTGCTGAAAAAACCCTCTAAACCGTCCCAAATTGAGGCATTGTATCAGTCATCGTTACTGCCATACATATTGACGTTACTGCCATCAATAACGACGTTACAACCCCGCCTATTCGCTTCCAAAAGTAAAAAATGGTTCCCGCGTACTTTACACTGCCGTGACCGGATAAACGGGACACATGCTAATCTGCATAGCATATATCGTTACTGCATCGTTACTGCCCGTTACTGCCAGCAAAATTAACGTTACTGCCCTAAGCCTAATGGTCGAAATTTTCAAAAACGTTTCCACGGCCAGCTTCACGTTGCCGTGGCAACTTGCTGAAAAAACCCTCTAAACCGTCCCAAATTGAGGCATTATATCAGTCATCGTTACTGCCATACATATTGACGTTACTGCCATCAATAACGACGTTACAACCCCGCCTATTCGCTTCCAAAAGTAAAAAATGGCTCCCGCGTACTTTACACTGCCGTGACCGGATAAACGGGACACATGCTAATCTGCATAGCATATATCGTTACTGCATCGTTACTGCCCGTTACTGCCAGCAAAATTAACGTTACTGCCCTAAGCCTAATGGTCGAAATTTTCAAAAACGTTTCCACGGCCAGCTTCACGTTGCCGTGGCAACTTGCTGAAAAAACCCTCTAAACCGTCCCAAATTGAGGCATTATATCAGTCATCGTTACTGCCATACATATTGACGTTACTGCCATCAATAACGACGTTACGACCCCGCCTATTCGCTTACAAATGTAAAAAAACGTTTCCATGGCCAGCTTCACGTTGCCGTGGCAAGCCCCAGTGCTGGAAAACTATAGAAGATAAAGAAAGTGAGAAGAAAGTGACAATGACAATGATCACTTCACGAATCGCACTGGACCCTCAGAAGGTGTTAATCCAGTCATTACAAAAAAACCATCTGTCACAAACCACGTGCATATAACTTCATCTGCCCTTTAAAGAAAATAACTAAATAACAATAGAAAACATCCAATACTGAATGCATTGTTCTGATATTTCAAGATTCGTATTTGCAGCTGCTTTTGTTATTTTGGGGGTATACTCTGTAAGTTAACCGTCTGTAAACATGCTATAATAAAAACGAACTGGAAGGTTTGAACTTAGAAGGGTGTGCTTCCAAGAACCCTGTTCACATTTTTAACCTGTATATAACATATATACCGGTTTATCAACCATCATCACAAAAAGGATGTTGGAAACAGTGTTCCATAAATCAGTTTATATTTTCCATTAATCATACTGGTTATGATGATTAAAACATGGGTACACTTTTCAAATGTCATACAAGATACGGTATTTCAGGAACCGGTGAACTATTTTAAAAATAGTAATAATAACAACATTAAGTTTTCTGGCAGTTATGGGCAGTAGCGATGCAATAACGATATATGTTATGCAGATTAGCATATGTCTCGTTTATCCGGTCACGACAACGTAAAGAACGCGGGAACCATTTTTTACTTTTGGAAGCGATTAGGCGGGGTTGTAACGTCGTTATTGATGGCAGTAACGTCAATATCTATGGCAGTAACGATGACTGATATAATGCCTCAATTTGGGACGGTTTTGAGGGGTTTTTTCATCAAGCTGCCAAGGCAACATGAGTCTGGCCGTGGAAACGTTTTTTTACTTTTTGAAGCGAATAGGCGGGGTTGTAACGTCATTATTGATGGCAGTAACGTCAATATGTATGGCAGTAACGATGATTGATATAATGCCTCAATTTGGGACTCTTTTGAGGGGTTTTTTCATCAAGCTGCCAAGGCAACGTGAGTCTGGCCGTGGAAACGTTTTTTTACTTTTTGAAGCGAATAGGCGGGGTTGTAACGTCGTTATTGATGGCAGTAACGTCAATATGTATGGCAGTAACGATGACTGATACAATGCCTCAATTTGGGACGGTTTAGAGGGTTTTTTCAGCAAGTTGCCACGGCAACGTGAAGCTGGCCGTGGAAACGTTTTTGAAAATTTCGACCATTAGGCTTAGGGCAGTAACGTTAATTTTGCTGGCAGTAACGGGCAGTAACGATGCAGTAACGATCTGCACCATTTTCATTTGGCACGGCTACCATGCCACGGCCAACTTCATGCACATCTAACCTATAATCCTTACAGAAGAGTTACGAATCAGCTGTGGACAAAAATGGTTGGCGAAACGAGCAACCTCTCTTTCGGCATCCCATCTCTGTTGCGATTATGTCGGAAACAAGATTTTCACGGATTCTCTCTTTCTTTTCTTAACAGACACCAACTTTCCTCAAGGATGTGATGACGTCATACAAGTGGGGAACCACAAGCAGGGGGATCAGCTCAGCCAAACCGGATGGCAAACTTTTTCTTGGGGGCCAGAAGAGGGAAAGCTCTAATTTTGTCAAAATGTGAGACGAAATTCTGAAAATTCCCCCACCACGTGTATTATTTCTGACTCAACGTTATACAGTGGTTGTTGTGGTGGACTCACAACACAACCAAAATTTTCCGGATTCTGTGACAGACTTGATACCTAGGTCTGATAACCTGGGTTTAAAACAATGCCACAAAGCCACCCTCCCAATAACGATAGAAGAGCTTAACCACTGAGCCATGGTCGAATTCATATTTCTCCAAATGCGATCATGCGTGCTTTCTCACATCTATATAAAAAGTGAACTCATTATCGGAATCATCAGATATTCTTGTTGTTTTCGAATCCATCTAGAATATTTCATCATTTGCATATCCGATGTGTGTGATATGCAAACTTTTCGATTAATTTTAGTATTTTAAAAGTGATACTTCCAAGATAAAAATGGTCTCCTTTACTGAGTAAACAATGGTATATGAAGAGTTAGATTCTAGGGGCGATTGCAGGTAAAGAGGAGACTCGCGACACCTTTCATGTAGAAAGGGATAGTGTGTGTTTATTAGAGAATCGTGGGAAGAGAGATGAAGTAGAATATTGAACTTTCTCGATTAATATTTTTAGTTAGCTTCGTGAATTAAAATTTCCATGATTATGGTAACAACACCACCTTTTGTTTTCAAAAAGTGACCAACATGCGGTATTATTTTACTTTTATGGTTGCTTGACGGTAGTTTTATGTTCCCCTTTTCATAAGAAATGTTATTTTAGGAAAGGTATACTTTTTATATTTGATAATAAATTGTAAAAATTGAAAATAAAATTGTGCTATTTATACACAAAAATTCTAAATTTTTTTAATAGACAAAATGACTTTTCAGATATTTTTTTTTCTAAAAACTAGGGGGCTCTGCCCCCTGCTCGCTATCGCTCACCAACCCCCGGAACTGCTTCGCAGTTCTTTGAAGATCGCATTGCGATCTTAGCGAGCAGAGCTCGCTTGTTTCATCTCAACTATCCAGTAAAACATGAAACTTGTCTGCTTAGTTAATGGAAACCTATTATCTCTCTAACTTATCAATAACTTAAAGCGGACCATTACAACAAAAATATCAAAATAAAACTGTTACTAAAATATTCCTTTTTAGTTTACTAAAAATGTTACCGAAATGTTTTCAAAAATATTCAGCAAGTCTACTAAATATCATCAACCATCTTAGAGAAAAAACACATGCCATTAAAAAAAACTTTTAAATTTATAAAACTAGGGAGCTACCGCCCCCTGCTCGCTATCGCTCGCCAACCCCCGTTAACTGCTGACGCAGGACCTTTTAGATTGCTTCGCAATTACTACAATACCAAGATCCAAGATCAACTGAACTTAACTCACTTTATAAAACATAAATAAAAACAATTATTAGTAGAAGAAACATCAACCAACTTTTCAAATATACGTCATAGGTCATTTCCATGAATAATTCTATCTTAAAGTAAGAATATTTATCAACTCTAACTAATTCATAATTTTATCAAAATGTTTTTTCTAACTCGTCTATAAATATAACTATTGTTATTTAATATTCTGAAAAAAAAACTTACACTGATTAATCTTTTAAGTCCTATCTTGTACCTAGTAACTCGTCAGTACACCTAGTGTTTAGTAATTATTATTTTTGTTTCAACCCAGACTTGTTAAACAAATAAGTAGAAAAAAAACCTACATGACACTTAATGTTTACAAACAATTTCATTTATCAGAACAAAAACTGTTACATTTAAAACAAAATGTGTGACATTCTACTATGAAAAAGCATGTATGTAAGTTTTTATGATACTTTTATCTGTTTTTGAAATATATTTAATTTGGAAAGTACATTTTTAAAACGTGAAAGGAATTCGTATCATCATAAAACATGGCGTCAGTTGGTTGTTATGATTGGATGATAATAAAAGTTGTTTGATAGCTGCTTGCTTAGTAACTGCGACCTTATCCGTAATCTAAAAAAATGGAAATATTTTAAAATTGAGAATTTTTTTAGAAATTCTAAAGGCACTTTGCACATCCTCAAAAGAATCCGGACAGTTTGATACCAAATATGTGTTATACGGATCAGTAATTAAAAAGCCTTTCTCTGGAAACCGTTCACTAAAAACTTTTTTTTAGAATAGAGAGATACACGTGTAAATCTCAGTGGCAGATCTACGGGGGGGGCTTTCGGGCTGAAGCCCCCCCAAAACGTCTAATATTTTACTAAGTTTGTTAAAACGCAAAAAATCTATATCCGAAATTCGGATGAGGCGTACCAAAACGAGTTAGAAAAGTGGGGTTTTTGACTTAAATTTCCAAAAATTTCCTGGGGGAGGACCCCCAGACCCCCCTTTTAGTAGTTTGAGTAGGATGATTCACTACCATTTCCTTATTGCCATTACCACGAAGATTAAATTGGATTATGAAAATTCTTAGCCCCCCCAAAACCAAATCCTGGATCCGCCACTGGTGTATCTAGTGAATCATTGGATATAAGAAATCAGACTCTTAAAAACAATCGCCTGTTTCTCTAGTGAACGACCAGAAAGAGAAGAAAAAATTGAAACTTGGTATCTTAATAATTCTAAAACTAATTCGATTTTTTTTTAAAAACGAAACGCCAATCTTTCTATAAAAAATAATTGTATGCGTGTTTAAAATATCACATTTCTACTGTGATTAGTTTTTCTATTATAACGAAAAAACCGAAAAAGAGTAAAAAATTTCGAAACTTTAGAATTTAATTACTCCAAAAATAATTCAAAATTCGAAAAAAGGGCGACGAGGTGCAAAACTTCATATCTAAGAGTATGTGTCTGCAAAAAATCATGTTTCTGCTGTAAATAGATTTTTCTGGGGGAGAACTCGCAGCCGAAAAAAATAATTTTCGGCTTTGACATTAAATAACTACAGGACTAATTATCTAATTAATTAGGTCTGGAAACTGAAATGACCCTCATACATTTGTCTACCAATGGTCAAAATTTCACAATATTCCTTCGAATAGTTTTTGCGTAGTGATAGTTTAAAGTGTTCAAAAATAAAATTTTCAAAATCAGCGGCGGTGACGACGGCGGCGGTCACTGTTACTTTTTTTTAATATAGAGAGATATAAAAGGCTCAATGTTAAGAAACCAGTAAGAAAATATAAGTCCGATAAAAATTAAATAATTACAAATTAGTTAAAAATTAATTTTTCGTATCAATATGTCTCGCATGTAGGGCAGGCAGTTTGTCAAGTGCCCCTCTTGGAGCACATTGACATTCTCAAAATAACTAATATTTAGGAAGACTAGGCAGCTACCGCCCCCTGCTCGCTATCGCTCGCCAACCCCCGTTAACTGCTGACGCAGACACGTTTGAACCTCTTCGCAATTCCTCACTAAACCCTGCTCACTGCACTTACTCACTTTATAAAACATTCTTAAAACAGGGTTAGTACTTCTCCGGGGTATTCTTTCGAAAATGGTGGATATACATTCAGTAGCGGAAATTTAACAGTTCCTTTATGGTAACATTAATTGGCGGGTCGCCTTATAATTCCAAGAAAATTAACAACAGAGCAATGTAACATTCCTTTACCATTTCCCCAAGGTAATGTTTTTTTCACAGATCCATTCAGAAGCACTGAAACATCTCAGGAATAAATTTAACGTTCTTAAAATTTGTAACTATTTTCATCGATTGGCTGTGAAAAATGTAGTAATTACCGTAAACATCACGAAAATTTAGAATTTTATCTTCATGAGAACAAACAAACGTCGAAGTTATGTCAGTTTCATAGCAATGACACGAATGTTTAGACTTCAAACATTTTCGATTTTTATCTTAATTTCTAAAACAGTCCCCCATGTTATCTAGTTGTTTGCGTTTTGGCATTATGAAATAAGGTGTCACATTTTACTACCTTAAAAAACATACTTGCAAAAGAATATAAAAATAATAATAATTGTAAAAAATAAATGCAAAAGTTCAAAATTTCCGAAAGCGAGTTTATACAAGACCATCTATATACATGGCCACCCAACTCCAGACGATGACGTCAAACGTGAGTGAAAATTGCCATGTTAAGTCTATGGAGTGACGTCAAAGATGAGTGAAAGTTATGACGTTGCACGGCCGAGTTGGGAGGCCTTTATATAGAGGGTCTTGGTTTATATTTTGTTGTAAATATGGTAATGATTAGGTTGCCACAACGACAAAGATAAATGTAAAAATATTAATTTGTTATTTAAAAAATAAAAGATAAATTATTTATACATAAGATTTAAATATAATTAAAACCGTTTAAACAACAGAAATATAAATATTGTTAAAAATAACCCAAAATATATTTTTTAAATTCGTGTTATAAATAGAAAGATGATTATTTAATTTATTTGAATATTAAAAACCAGTGAAATATGTTTTCAATTTTTTTTTGAAATTCATAGTTTCTTGCTTTATAACTGCAACCTTATCCGTAATCTAAAAAAATGGAAATATTTTAAAATTGAGATTTTTTTTAGAAATTCTAAAGGCACTTTGTACATCCTCAAAAGAATCCGGACAGTTTGATACCAAATATGTGTTACACGGATCAGTAATTAAAAAGCCTTTTCCTGGAAACCGTTCACCAAAAACTTTTTTTTAGAATAGAGAGATAATAAATATTCTGAGAAAGAGAGAGAGAGATCATAAGCAGTTTTACAGCACCTTTTTTGAATATAGGTAAAAAATAACTGGTAAAATAAACAACTGGTATAATAAAATAACTAAAAAACTTTTAACTTTGAACTGGTTTCCACTAATATTTTTGGAGATAGAGTTTTTTGGTATCCATTAAAGTGCTCTTAGAATTTCTGATGGCAATATTTTCAAGTTCCTGATTTGGTAAGATAGGATCCTTATATGCACCACATAATACTGATTTGAGAGGCCCTTAAAAGGGCGAGAGGCCTTTATTCAGGTATTCCAAGGACAATGAGGGATTTGCTTCCTATAAGGCCCCAGATATTTCAGCCCTGATTTTTTTCAAATGGCATCTGGCCAAGCTGTCTTATTAAATGGGTCACCTCTGGACTTGTATATTCTTAGCAATATCATATAAGGGAAGGTGAGGTAATACCGAGAGGTATTACTAATTCTAATTGAAAATTATGACCGATGGATAGATTTCACTTGTGTTTATGGTAATAGATTTAAAAAAACATTTAATGGTTTGCTAGAAAACCATTTAATGGTTAGGAGAAAAGCAAAGTTATTTTTGGTCTGTGTGAGTTATAAAATACACGACGTCGTTCTCAAAAAATCATAGGGAACTGAAAGTAACATAGCTAAAAATATACATTCCATTGGATCTCTATACTTTCATTATGAAATGGATCCTTAACAATATTAACAATATTTGAAGGTTGTCAGGAACAAACTAAAGAATTAGGTTTTGAGTCGTAACTTAAAGGACATGTGTTCAGAGATGTGGACATGTGTCAGTCTGTTAGAATAATGAAAGTGTTATTTTGATGTCAACTTTTGTGTTCTATTCCGAAGTTGTACTTACTGACAAAGCTGTTTTGTTCTGGATATTTATGAATGCATCTTTCCTCCACTTTGACTAATGTGGTTCTAAAAGAAGGATATGAAGGATGATTTCAAAAAGATTTTTTGTATCAATGAATGAGTGTGTATCGAAAGTCCAACTTGAAAAGTACCAAAATAACTCAACGGTTACTTTCATTTTTACGGATTTAATGGAATAATCGCTTCTATAAACAAACTATTTATGAATTTCAATAGTACGCACAAATATTGAAGTTACATAAATAATAATAGAATTATTTTAAAAAACAAATCTTCAAAGAAATATCAGTTTTATTTATTTATTTATTTTGTAATACTGCAGCCCATCGAAGGGCCAAGCAGGGGAGTTTTTATATCAATGAATGTCCTCGAAAATGATAAAACTCATACTTGTATTATTGAACAATTTAAATCAACCGAGATGGTCGGGTTGAGCCCCCAATTAATATTTTGTATTACAAAAATTGACTAGTAAGTCGAACGGAAAGTTCTAAAACATTTAGGCTAGAAGTTTTTTTTCGTTAAGAAAAAAAATTTTAATTTGGTATGTTTTTAAAAGGCGGCCATCTAAGCTACCATCATCTAATGCTAGAACCTTGCATCTAAATATTGAACCATTAATCCAAGAAACCCAATCACATAATTTTGGAGTCATATTTTATTTTTAATGGAAAAGAGGTGAACATAAAGAGGAAAAAGTTAACTTTTTGTATTTTTTATTATCTCTTAAAAGAAGCATTATTATGAAATTATCAATTTTTCATATCCTTGAAAGGAAGTGATATTTGGTTGGTTATAAGCCATTTGTGTTGTTAAGAAGACAAATTGATTTCTAGAATTTCAGTGATATGAACTTCCTAAAAAAAAATAGGCAACCAAAGAGTATGTACCCTCAAGTATTTTTCATTGAATTTTTTTTGTTTGTCCAGGAAATTTCGTCTCTATTCACCTTGTTCGATAGTAACGTGTTAAATTATTGTTATGTTAACATGAATATTATTTTAGGAAAAATTAAATTAATGCAGAACTTTTTATAGTAAATAAGTAAGTCTTATCACTATCAAACTGTTTTTTATTTCATTGAAAATTTCATTGGGAGTACACCTCATTTTTTTTCTATAGTAAAGTAGAATTTTAGTAGTTTAGTAGAATACGTATAGGTTTAGGGACAGCAGTAAAAAAATTCTGAACTAATATCTATTAAGAATAAATACCAAAAAGCTAATACGATAAAGATAAAATTAGGGTAACTGAACTTGGTTGAAAAACAGTCATCAGTTTGACATCAACATTGACAGTCATCAAACAGAGAAATCCATGCACTAAGAGGTTGCACCTCGAATCGATTTGAGTATTAATCCATCTCAGTCCAGAAGACCAAATGAAAAGACTAACAAAGCCTGAATCAAGCATTAAATGCATTGTTGTAGTCTTCACACGTTTTTTTCTTTGAATGGCAAACGCTTAAGGAAATGGCAAAGTTACTCTACATTAAATTAACTTTGAACAACATAGAACGAAGCAATGATCGACAGAGGCTTTCCTTTTCATAACAAGATGTGTAAAAATAAAGTTCTTTCTTTCCAACTGACGTTTCTGTGTCGAATGACCGAAGGTGCCTTTTTTGAAACTTGAAGCTTCTTCCTCTGGGATAAACTTTAACTGGAAGATAGTTCTGAAACACTGATAAAATCATTACATAAGAAAAGTTTGAAAATTGTTTCCTAATCTTCAAAAGTTATTTTACTCTTTCAATGTTTATTTTATTGTTGTGTTATTTAATTTTTAACTAATTATTTCTGCTAAGTAGGATATATTTACCCCAGTTGAGAAATATTTAAATTTTTCCCAACTTGTATAAAACACACAATGTGTGTTACTTACATCTTATACATACATATAATTATACAGGGTGTCCCATAAATAGTGGGTCACACTTCTAGGGGGGATAGTAGACACCTAGACGAGTCAGAATCACATAGGAATTGGGGGTCCCAGACCAAATCCCAGGGAGTTAAAAATGGAGCGACACCCCAAAAAAATTATTGAAAAATTCAATTTGTAGAAGAACTGCTATTGGTAAAAATTTAATTATGGTCTCAAAAATTGTGATTTAATATCATCTTTAAAATTATCCCAAAAGTCTTCATCTTAAAATTTTTTTATTATGAAAAAAGTTAAAAAACCGCAAAAAAAATGTGAAAATTCTGCCCAAACCTCATTTTGTATTTCGAAATCCTTTCTTTTCATTTTATAATCTGAAAGATCATAGTTGTAAACCCTTAAGTCCAAAGTGTCGCGTAAAAACCATCAATATTCAATGCTTGAGATCCTGTTAAAGCACGGTAGAAGTCCGCTTTTTTCGTCCGCAGACTATCGTTTTGGAAACGGCTATTAGGCCAGTCAATAACGACATCGAAAATTGCAAAAAATAAGGTAGTTCCAATTTTTTTCTTATGTTGTTAGGACCCATCCCAGTAGTTAGTAACCAATTTTGCAACCCTGAAAGCCCTGTGCTAACTTCGCAATCCTCAAAAAACCTCAAAATTTTCCGACTTTTTTCAGTTTTTGGCTTATAACTCATACAAAATGCATCCGCACGAAAAAGTTTCAAATGTATCTTATAAAGTAGATAAAATTTGCAATAATTTAAGACCATCCCCAAGTTTATACGTCCCATAGATTCCGAGTTACATCTCTTCAAAAATGTGCAATTTTTTCCCAAAATTTAAAATTTTGAGTCTAAGTCGCTTTTATAGCAAAAAAAAGGCTATAGTACTCGTTGTAAAAGGTAAATAAGGGCAAATAAGTTGTAGTACAGTTATTTAACTTTAATTTAAGCCCTGAATGAAGTCTCCAGGCCTCATAGTTCTTACTTTATCTTAAAAAACAAACAATTTGGGAAAACCGAAATTTCGGAAAAATAGAGCATAACGTTGTATGGGCATAGTAAAGGAAAAATAAAGCTATAACACAATATGACGTTATAAAAATTATTTATTTATTGAATACGAAGTTATTTGTCTTAATACTTGTTAATTAATGTTAATTTTTAAATTAAATCGAGATTAATTAGTATGAATTATAATTAAGAAATTAAAATATGTATATTAATTTATTGCTTCTTTAAGTATTAGTTTATAAAATACGACTTTTTGAGGTACCAAAGATCATGTCTCTTCCAAGGATTCAGGACTGTCTTCCTCGTTGTCAGACTCGTCGGTTTAGTCCTGTTTCATCTCCTTGTCAAAAATTGTTCTGTTTCATCCTTTTAGGGTTAAAAGCATTTTTGGTTATTCCTGTTTGATCCCCTGGGTGTTTAGTTTACCATAATTGGCATAAAACCGCTAAAAAGGTGAAATATTGCTAGTTAAGCTTCAGTTTTTTTCTTGGATATCCTACTAAAATTATCATCCATCAGTTTTTCTTTTTAAAGTGTTTACTGATTAATGAATGAATTGAAATGCAAAACTGGGTTAGTTCCTAAATACATAGTGAATGGATTATTTTACTCAGAGGCGGATCTAGAACCTGAGCAAGTGGGGCCTAACATAATCTATGAATATTAACTAGTTTTTTCCAATATAACTAATTAATTTATTAGTAATTAAATCAATGAATTATTAAACTTGTATCAAAATTAATATTGATGGTGTGTCAACCAAAAGTTTTACGATGATTTGAGCCAGATCGTAAAAAATAATTAGTTTTTTACTGTGCCTTTATTCATTCCCTCTTAATCGAAAGGTGGAAAAGAGATTACTACTTCGCCTTTGAATGGGCTTAACGCGATTTTAGTTTCGGAGAGGTTTTGCCCCATATATTATTCTAAACCACCTTTAATTACATTACAGATAACCTTCATGTATTTAATTTCAATGTTTAGGCATTAATATCTAGCCCCAAGCATAAAGGGGTCTAGGGTCCTCCCCCAGAAATTTTTTAAATTTGACCTTAAAAAGTACAAGGTGGCTACAGAATCTGAGGAACAAATTTCCCTGACTATAATTTTAAAATTTCCCTGACTATAATTTTAAAATTTCCCTGACTATAATTTTAAAATTTCCCTGATATACATCTAAGTTTTCCGGCTTTTCCTAATATAAATATATGCGAACACTTTAGCTTGTTATTTTCTTCTTCAAAGAAATACCTTCTGATTTCGTAATTTGATAGTGACTGATGCCAGGGTTCGCACTTTATCTTTTCTTTTAAATCTAACTTTTCCAAAGGTGTTTCCCGTGATTTGGTTTATTCCATTTATTTCCAACTCGTAGGCCATATGGCAATTGACTTCAGAGTCCCTAACCATACCAGAGCTGATGGATAGTATTTTTTCATTAAATGGAAATATCTAAGCAATATCTAAATGGCCAATGGCAAATATCTAAAACTGTTGGGGATGCGAGTTCTGAGTTCTGACACGCCCTTGGAAGCTAACCGAGTTAAAAATCCTTTCTCCATTGTTTTTATTTTTTAAGGTAAAGTAAGAACTATGGGTCTTATGAAACTAATCTAAGACTAAATAAAGTTTTATTTTAGCCTAAAACTTAAAAAAGCTATAAATTAATATATATTTTTTTAATTTCTTAATTATATAATTAATACTAATTAATCTCAATTTAATTTAAAAATTAACATTAATTAACAAGTATTATAAATAAATAATAATTTTTATAACGTCATATTGTGTTATAGCTTTATTTTTCCTTTACTATGCCCATACAACGTTAATGCTCTATTTTTCCGAAATTTCGGTTTTCCCAAATTGTTTGTTTTTTAAGATAAAGTAAGAACTATGGGGCCAAGAGACTTCCTTCATGGCTTAAATTAAAGCTAAATAACTGTACTACAACTTTTTTTGCTATGAAAGCGACTTAGACTCAAAATTCTGAATTTTGGGAAAAAATTGCACATTTTTGAAGAGATGTAACTCAGAATCTATGGGACGTATAGACTTGAGGATGGTCTCAAATTATTGCAAATTTTATCTACTTTAAAAGATACTTTTGAAACTTTTTCGTGCGGATGCATTTTGTATGAGTTATAAGCCAAAAACTGAAAAAAGTCGGAAAATTTTGAGGTTTTTTGAGGATTGCGAAGTTAGCACAGGGCTTTCAGGGTTGCAAAATCGGTTACTAACTACTGGGATGGGTCCTAACAACATAAGACAAAAATTGGAACTACCTTATTTTTTGCAATTATCGCTCTTTTTTTTGTCGTTATTGACTGGCCTATATAGGAAACCAGTTTTCGCACGCAAAAAACGAACTTTAACAGGATCTCAAGCGTTTAATATTGATGATTTTTAAGTGAAACTTTGGACTTAAGGGTTTACAATTATGATCTTTCAGATTATGAAATCAAAAGAGATGATTTCGAAATACAAAATGAGGTTTGGGCAGAATTTTCACATTTTTTTGTGGTTTTTTAACTTTTTTAATAATAAAAAAAATTTTAAGGTGAAGACTTTGGAGAAAATTTTAAAGATCATATTAAATCACAATTTTTGAGACCATAATTAAATTTCTACCAATAGCAGTTTTTCTACAAATTGAATTTTTCAATAATTTTTTGGGGGTGTCGCTCCATTTTTAACTCTCTGGGATTTGGTCTGGGACCCCCGAATCCTATGTGATTTTGACTCGTCTAGGTGTCTTCTATCCCCCCTAGAAGTGTGACCCATTATTTATGGGACACCCTGTATATACATACATATAATGATATAATACATACCTATAATACATACCTATAATTATAATTATATGTATGTATTTTTATTATATTTTTATTATTAATGTATTATATGTATGCACCATTTCAGATACACCCTGTATAAGTATAATAATTGGTAACTACTATTGGTAAACACTTAATTATGGTCTCAAAAATTGTGGTTTAATATGATCTTTAACATTATCTCAAAAGTCTTCACTTTACATTTTTTTATTATGAAAGAAGTTAAAAAACACCAAAAAATGTGAAAACTCTGCCAAAACCTTATTCTAGAGCAGTTTCCAGAACAGCTGTATGCGCACGCAAAAAACAAACTTTAACAGGATCTCAAGCGTTTAATATTGATTGTATTTACGTGAAACTTTGGACATAAGGGTTTTCAATCATGATCTTTCAGATTATCAAATCAAAAGAAAGGATTTCGAAATACAAAATAAGGTTTTGGCAGAGTTTTCACATTTTTTTGTGTTTTTTAACTTTTTTCATAATACAAAAAATTTTAAAGTGAAGACTTTTGAGATAATTTTAAAGATCATATTAAACCACAATTTTTGAGACCGTAATTAAGTTTTTACCAATAGTAGTTCTTCTACAAATTGAATTTTTCAATGATTTTTTTGGGGTGTCGCTCCAATTTTAACTCCCTGGGATTTGATCTGGGACCCCCCTTTCTATACTGATTCTTGTTCGTCTTGATGAGTACTATCATCCCTGAAAGTTTGTTGCATCATTTCAGATACACCCTGTATGTGTTACATAAAAGATGTCCTCCTATACATTTACAAAATAAAATTATTATTAAATGTGCGGTTGCCAAGGCACTTAATAAATAAACAAGCACTAAACTCACACACACTTAACTCTAAAAAAGACTTTTTTCATGTGGCAGCAGCATTCTCTTTCGCTAGGTATAAAAGGTAACTTGAAGATCAACTCCGGCTCTTCTTTTACTGCGTTTTCATATTTTTAGATGCTTAACTTTAAATAAATATGTTGTTTTAACTTAACTTCGTTTTTACTTGAATCAACTTGCCAAGCTGAAGTAGGACACCAAAAATGTATATTGGAATTTTCCGGTTTAAGAAGAGGGCCTGGCTATGTGGTTCTCAACTAGAAAAGGTTAGCCTTAAAATCCCGAACCCTTGTTTATACATCCTATAAAATTGAAAACTATTCGCCATGACGTGACTTTTGCTCTTCATCATTATGCTCCTTAGCACCCTTTTACTGTTCAGCATTCCTTTACTCTTAAGCATGTCCGTTCTCCATAATCAATTTGCTCTTTAGCCTCTTTGATCTTGGACATTATTATACTTTTATAGGCATCCCTTTGCACTTCATCATCTCTTTGATCTTTAGAATCCCTTTATTCTGGAGATAGATTTTTATGCTCTTTAGCATCCCTTTAATCATTAGCATTAGAACCCTGATTCCTTTGAATTCACTTTATTTATAATTTTTTCTTTAGAAGGATTCTAAGGGCAGTATCTGACTACTAATAACTAATTAGTAGTTATTAGTAGAGTATACTAACTACAGTATTAGTATATACTGACTACTAATAACTCAAAAACTAAAAAAGATAAAAATACACGGTTTGTTACATCCTAATCTTGGGAGTCTTAGGTGTACGGTTCAACAAACCTCGTATTTTTTTATCTTTTTTAGTTTTTTCGAGATATTAGTTATTGATATTTAAAATGAGTCGGTCTTTTTGGAACACCTCGGTAGATGTAGATGATATCCTTTCCTGTCAGTGATGTCACCGATGGACTTAAGATCACGCCACACTTTCTAGCTACCTAAATGGCGAGTCTCACTCACTCCGTCTTTTTCGCCAATCAGGTAGCTGGAAAGTGGGGCGTGTTCTTACGTCAACCCGTGACGTCACTGACCGGAAACGTTGCAATTTAGTATAGACCATCTTGGTTCATAAACATTCACAACACAAGAAAAACGCGGAACACGGCATACAAGTAATTTAAGATCCAGTGTTGAGGAAAATCTGTTCTAGCTGAAAGCATTAATAACACACATTATTACCGTACAATTCGATTTTACTACGAACTGCATCAAACTTCAATGAAGGTTAAGAATTTAAAATGACTGTTTTATAAAGGGAGGGGTTTGAATTTTGCAATCCTTTGCCTTCGACACTTAAAAACCTTGCTGTTCTTTTTGTAAACTTGCGTGTCCTCTGCGTGTCTTCCCTAATACAGACAGGTGTGAAACTGTCAACAGAAAGGTGACAAGAGCCGGTTCATTGTGGAGTAATTTTCCTGCTACGCCCACAATATACAAGATAGTTGCCATAACACGCTCAGCGCTTTTGCAAAACCATTGTCTTCAACCGCGCATAAAACACAAGAGCAGGGAAAAGCATTTGCGGAAAAGTTAAGTATGAAGTGGTCGGTGCTAGGAGTGTGTGTTTTGGTAGTGTCGGTTGGAAGGTGTGTTGCAGACTTGGGGGAGGGGGAGGCCATAGAAGAAGAAGAATTTTATAAGTGCTTCAGAAACATCCATTGCTTCAACGGTGAGTGCAGTAAAAGTCTGTAAAACGGATATCGTCAATATCAAACAGCAGTGTCTGCCGCATAGTTTTCAAACTTTTTGCGCCACTATCCCCATTTACAAGAAGAATTTTTCCACCTCACCCTTTTTCAAATTCTTGTTTTTAATTTCCTTGTATTTTAATAAATATGAAAATAATTAAACTTTAATTTAATAAATATTTCCTTAGAATTGGGCTCGCAAAATGCATATTTCAATGAATTTCGAATTGTCTTTGTGTTGCCTACCCTTCCATGTAGGGTTTGAAACATCCTGCAAGTTCATTAATAATTTTAATACATCTAATGATAATAAGTAGTATTTTACGTTGAAGTTATAATTCCATAACTAAATCATGTTCTTCAGGTGACGAGGTGTTCGATGAATTTTGCAGTTGCTACGACCAATTTGGAACTGAGGTATCTATTCCGATATATTTTACATATATAGCATACACTGTTTCAACAAGTCAGCCTAAACTATGTGCAGAAGAAGAATTACAACATGATGTAGAGTTTAAGAGCTTATTATATCGTTTGGAAGTGTCTGAAATTTTATGGCAAAGAATCCAAAATGGGTAATCGTTGTTAATTATTGTAATTGTCTGGTAATTCTGCTTATAATGATTGAATACTATAACTGTTTTATGTCTGATACACTATTTGACAAGCATTTTTTTGGGGGTGGAGGGGTCCACAGTCTTTTTTTTAAAGATCTAAATTCAAGTTTTACAAATAATTAAAAGTATTCATTAATTATCTAAATTATTAGGTAATTAACAAGATTGTATTGAGATCGACTTATAATCCATGAAAAAATCACTGTGAAATGAATGTGTAAAAAGGCGAAGTTTTTTTACAGAGTATGTTGCCTCAAATTACTTTGCTAACATTTTTTTCGCAATAAAAAATATTACTAATAGTAGAGTTTCGATTTGAGTGGGGGGGGTGACGCATTACAAATCATACTATGATAATGAGTTTCAAACCACGCAGTTATGAAACTGAATTCTTTATATTCCATAGTACAATCTTGTCTTTCTATAGATGTATGGCGAGATGTTTCACCTCATGCGCAATGCCAGCATAGAATCGGGAAAACCCATCAAGACTACGATACCCGATCCCTATGTCGTGAAAAGGGAGTTCTGTGCTATGACAGAGGAGGAAAGGGTAGGAAAAACCACTCTTATCTCAACTTAACGAAATTTTTGTATTCACTTTCTTGATTTATAAATAATCTCAAAGGTCAAAATGAGGAGTGGGTCGAAATGGGAATACATCAATATTTTGACTTTTGGGCTAGTATAATTAATTAATTAACCTCTTTAAGTTGGCTAAAGGAAGGATTTACTGGATTTTAAGAATATGAATTATGAAAAAATGTTTTTAGAACAATTTTAATATTAAATTTTAGACCCTGAGGGGTCTCTGAGGTAAATTTTAATTATCATTAGTATTTTGTTTTGTAGCTAAATATAATTTTGTATCAATTTTATAATATTTTCAATGGTCATCATCAGTATGATGTAGGTTTTAAGCTTGGAAAAATTCCTTTAGCAAAAAGCCTGATTTGAATAAAAATGCTTTGTAAAATGCTAAAATAACATATGGATTAGATTTGTATTTTTAGCAGGGAAAGTTTTATTTATTTGCTATAAACAAATTCAAAGCTAATTATATTTTGAAAAATATTTATGTGTGTTACATTTATATAAATCCAAATGCTTATATTTTCAAGTATTTACATGGTTACGAATTTTCTATCGCAATTTTGCGAAAATGTTGTAAAGGTTTTTAGGATTCGGGGATTTCTTTCGCATTTTTCAAAGATACTAGATACAAAATATAAAATAAGTACATTTTTGAATAAAATACAATATAAATTTTAACATCTTTCAGAAAATGATTTCAAATAATTTCATTCTTTTAATCTTTAACAAAAAGACACAACTTTTGTATTTGTTACATTAAATAGGGTTATTTTCCAGGAAGGAATGTTTGATATATTTATTCTCCTGATCGTTGAAGAATTTACAGTAAGTATTCTACACGATGTTTTGAGAACTACTATTTCAATCCATAATCAGGAAATTTTGTTAACTTTCTCACAAAAATAACATTAAATACACTTTTGAAGGTTTAAAAAGAACAGCAAAAAAATTGTTTTTATTTCAATTACAGGATATCTGTAGCGACGACAGTACTAAAGACAAGTGCGAATTGGTAGAAAAAGGACTCGTGAGTATCTTTTTTGATAGATAACAGCCATATTCATATCCATTAAGATCCGAGTTAAATCCTAGGTCAATTAAAAATTCTACCTCCACCTGCTATCAGATTCAGCGAAAAGCTATTTTTTCTTTCTTTACCTGCTGGTTGACAACAACAACGCTTATGGCTGTGAATACTGATGTGAATATTACTATTTTAGTGGTCTGGTTTTTAAATTGAAAAAGAAAGAGGGATCATCCATGTAACTTTAGCTAACTTATGGTTTAGTAACCAGGTGTCAAAAAAGGTTTTTTGAGGAATACAATCAGAAATTCTTTTCTTTAAATGCTCTTTACGTTTTCTATAAAGAGCGATTCTGTAATTAAATTTTTCTTAAATTTTTGTGACTGTAATAAAAAATTTGCAAAGAATATAGAACTTTAGACTTTTTTGTTTTAACTACATTTGCTTTAAAAACAGCGATAAAAGAAGGCAAAATAATTTAAACAGAAGTCAATTATTACTTTTTTGTAAGACGCACAATTTATAGAAATTTTTTATGACAAATTGAGATAAATTCCTCATATAAAACAATATGTAAGTTTTTTTAAACGTTATAACCGATAATATAACTGGTGTTTGAAAATATGATGACTGAGTATAATTTTGGTCTAAGTTCAAAAGTCAACTATTACTTTTAAACTTAGACATTTGATTTAAAACATCATTTATCATCATTTACTACTTGATATACCATCGAAGTTAAAGCTCAACGACCACGTTAGTCGCATCAGTAACTGACACTTTAAGAGCAATATTAAAATTGTGTGAATAAGAAAACATTTTCTATTTTTAAAGTATTTTTAAGTTGGCATGGTAGCTACCCCAGTAACTGACACCCCGAACAATTTTGGTACTAATAACAACTGACACGTTCTGCTCCAGTAACTGGCACTTTGAAGTACCTTTATAAATAAGCTGTTTTAAGTTTTATGATACCTACTAGCTGATATGCCCGGCCTTGCACGGGTGGAGATGGAGATTTTTTCTTTAAAATTTTTAATACACTTCCAACCTTATTTTGATGAGTGAAAGTTTTCGAATCAAGCATTTTAAATTCTGATCAATTTCTGCATTTACCACATGATTCCCATAAAAACAACAAAATATTAGAAACACATTCTCCCAAAAATCACTTAAAATGCTCAATTAGAGCCCTTAATTAATCATATTTTCAAGATTTTATTATATCTTTATTATAAAACTTAATAAATAAACATACTTCTGCCATTTATGAAAAAATCCAATATGCGGTTTCGGCACGCAAACTAGTCACTCCGTTTGTTTTATAGCTCAGTGCTGGAGTGACAACCTCCGATACTATAACAAGCGACCGATTGTGCCGACGCGGAAGGTTTAATTGCCACGATTGCTCGCAGCAATCGGGGCATTTGGGGGTGGAAGCAATCGGGGCAATCCCCGCATGACCATCTTTAAATCCGCCCATGAATGTTTTTTAAAATATTATGAGCAAAATTTAGAATGGTCGTTTCATTCTGTGTATACTGGTTTAACAGATGGGGAAAATTAATAGAAGATGGAAATCCTTTCCGTGGTGTGATGCGGTTTCGGCACTCTAACTAGTCACTCCAGTTTATTTTATAGCTCAGTGGTGCTCAGTGCACTGAGTTATAATTAAGTGCGTTATGATTAAGTATTCCGTGAGTTATAATTAAGTAGTTATGAGTGCACTGCAATTATAATTTAACCTTCCGCGCTGGCACGATCGGTTGCTTGTTATAGTATCGGAGGTTGTCACTCCAGTTTGTTTTATAGCTCAGTGGCTCAGGGTTTATAATATGCACGCTCAAACTAGTGAATTGTCGGAAATAAGAGAACTCAGACTCATAAAAATAGGCTGTTTCCCTATAGTGAACGACCAGAAAGAGAAGAAAAATTTAAACTTTGAATCTCTCAATAATTCTAAAAATAATTCGAATTAAAAAAAAGAAACACCAATATTTCTTGTAAAAAGAAATTGTATATGTGTTAAAAGTTATTGTACCTCTGTCAAGATTAGTTTTTCTTTTATAACGAAAAAACCGAAAAAGTGTCAAAAACTTCGAAACTTTAAAATTGAATTACCCCAAAACTAATTCAAAATTCCAAAAAAAAAGGTGACAAAGTGCAAATTTCTTATCTAAAAGTATGAGTCTGCAAAAAATCATGTTTCTGCTGCGAATAGATTTTGCTGGGGGCGAACTCGCAGCAGAAAAAAATAATTTTCAACTTTGACATTGAATAACACCAGAACTAATTATCTAATTAATAAGGTTTTGGAACGAAAAAGATCGTCATGCATTTTTCTACCAATGGTCAAATTTCATAATATTCCTTTAAATAGTTTTTGCGTAGTGAGAGTTCCCCCCCCCAAAAAAAATAAAATAAAATAAAATTTTCAAAATCAGCGGCGGTGGCGACACCGGTGGTTACTGTTACTCTTTTCTTAATATTCACGAAATTCCTAAAAAGACAAGCAAACCATTTCACCACCATTCATTTCAAACCATTTCATTTGAATTCAATCAACTCCTGGAATGTCTGCTTCTCCCATTCATTTCTCAATCTTATGGTGACGTCTTGCCTCACAGATAAATTTCATTTCAAAACATCTTAAATTACCAAAAAGTTATCAGGAAGTTCAATTTACTAATTCGAAATATTATTTATTTTTATTAAAGATTTTAAATGAGCTATGTCAACTAGTAATCGGAGAGCAGACATTCCGGGGCCTTAGCTACTCCGCTCGCTCCATCCAGGGCTTTGGCTTTAGAATGACCAGGCGAAATGTTTTTTTAGGAATTTCGTGAATAGAGGGACTATTTAACATGACTTCATGTTATCAATTTCATCTGTGCTCAAATCAGATAGGTTTCAAGAAAAATCTGATTAAATTAGCCACAGATTATTAAGAGAGACCACCATCTAGATAAATTTCTCAAAATAAAGCTTATTATTACGAAATATTTCTCCAAAAGTGTCAGTTACGGTGCCATTATACCCTACATCCTACATAGTATATTATATTTATTTAGGTACCGTGGCTTGCTGAGGCTTGTGCTAAATAATAATTTTTATAACATTTCTTTGTGTTTTGTTCCTTCTGTATGATTTTTGTTTTCCTTTTGTGTGATATGTTCTATTTAATGAGGAAAACTTTATCCCCTTTGAAATTTTCGTTGTGAAACAAAATCCCTTTTTCATGACATTACTTTCAGAACTGTTGCTTTACACTTCTGGAGAGGGCTGCAGAAGAAAAGCAGTGTGAACTTCCTGAAGGTGTTGTGTGAAAATATTTTAAAATTACAAATAAAAATATTGAAATAAAAGGAGTTGTTCCCTTAAAAACTGTCGTAAAAAAGCTTTTACTTGAGACCAGTGGCGGCTCGTCCATAGGAGCACAGGAGCACGTGAACACCCAGTGAAAAAGTAGAAATAAACCCAAATATAAAGATACACAAATATCAAAAGAAAACAATACATAAATCATTCTCAATTTCTTTTTCATACTCAGAATCAAGTTTCTCTACCCCCCCCCTTTCACCAGTCAGCAAAAACATTATTGCCGGAAACGCGAAAGTTTTGTGTTTATCAAATAAAGAGAATACTACATTCTTATTTTTCTTTCCTTATACGCACGTGTGAGCGAAGAAACTGAATGAGTCGGAAGAAACCTCGACTTCTCGCCGGAGAACATTTGGGCTTACGGCAACACATTGGAGATCCCCGTGCGCACAGATTTTGTGTGCCGAGGCCTACGGTTTTGAGGTTAAGCTTGCTTTTTTTGTGGTCTGGAATTTTTTCCCGGATTGGAAAACAAGATAAGAACCTTTAAAAAGTATCGTTTAACTTTTCACGTCAGCTAATTTGTAATAATTAATTTTTTTGTTGTTGGTTATTTTTTAAAGAGACGTTGGAGTACACATCACCTGTATTTTTCACAATAAACTGTTCGACTAAGCATATATAACAAGTACTATGAGTAGATAGACCTAGTGCTCTTGTCATGCTCCTAATTAAAAAAAAATTTTGATTAGGTATTATGCATGATTTTAATGAAAGTCTCAAAAATTTGTTTGCTTCAAAAAAGGTTAGACGAGTGGACATCATGCATAAAAGTTGTTTTTGAGGTACTATGTTATAGGCTAGGGGTATTATAAAAAATAAAGGCCTTCTTTATCATGTTTTGCTTATTTCCATTAAACGCATATTTTTTGTGGTCTGGAATTTTTTCCCGGATTGGAAAACAAGATAAGAACCTTTAAAAAGTATCGTTTAACTTTTCACGTCAGCTAATTTGTAATAATTAATTTTTTTGTTGTTGGTTATTTTTTAAAGAGACGTTGGAGTACACATCACCTGTATTTTTCACAATAAACTGTTCGACTAAGCATATATAACAAGTACTATGAGTAGATAGACCTAGTGCTCTTGTCATGCTCCTAATTAAAAAAAAATTTTGATTAGGTATTATGCATGATTTTAATGAAAGTCTCAAAAATTTGTTTGCTTCAAAAAAGGTTAGACGAGTGGACATCATGCATAAAAGTTGTTTTTGAGGTACTATGTTATAGGCTAGGGGTATTATAAAAAATAAAGGCCTTCTTTATCATGTTTTGCTTATTTCCATTAAACGCATATTTAAAAAAATAAAGATGCATACAGTGAAAAATTTAGGAAACTTAAAATAACTCCCCTGAAATAAATAATTTTGTTCGAAAACAATTTTTCTTTATGTATTCGTCCAACATCCCTTCTCTTTCTTGCTCTTGTGTAAATTTTGATTCATATTACAAAGGGTGTGAACACCCTGTTAATAAACTCACGAGCCGCCACTGCTTGAGACCATCAATTTTTAACGAAAACCATCAAGATTTTATCGAAGCAAAAGCAATGGACCACAAGAACATTTCAGCTCAATAATTTAAATTTAATTCTAATTTTGTAACTTAACAATCAGTGATAAAAATATTTTAATTTTAAATATACAGGGTGTAGTGGAGTCTCCAATGTAAATTTGTAAAATTTTTTTGTTAATATATCGCACCCTTGCTACAAAAGTGCCACAACTCAAAAATTGTAATTTTTGAGTTATGACCGCAATTAGGCGTAGTTTTCACATCTCTACCTATCTTCAAAAGAGCCAGAAGTTGCATTGAAAAATCAGCCGTCAGATCACAGTTATGGCGTATTGTTGTAATCAAGATGGATATTCCTTCCACTGAAATGCCACACCTTGAGTTGTCGTCCAGCCAGGGAACAATGGCTAACGATCATAGTTTGAGATGTATCGTTCTTCGTATTGACAAATTCAAAAATACTAAAATGTGTCTAGTCAGCCCGGGAACAGTTTTTTGCAATTCCTGGAAAAATAGTTTTTTGAGTTGTGGCACTTTTGTAGCAAGGGTGCGATATGGTACCAAGGTTATTTTGGTTCTTTAGGTCTTAGGGTATGGAGAGTAAGAAAACCTTTGGTACCAATTTTTCTATTCACTTTCCTGGTGTAGAGTAGGTTGGAGCGAAAAACACGAATTTCCGAATTTCAATTTTGGTTACCTCCAAAAAGTTGCCTTTTAGTGCCAAAAGAACACCTGTAAAATGTTATGAATTTTGAATAACTCCTTCAGGTCTCTACCTCTACCAGAACTCATATGTTCACAAAAAATAGGTTTTTACTATAAATTTCCCATTTACATTGTTTATTGGCAAACTTTTCTGCCAATTTTGTGTTTTTAATATAAAATGTAACTTCCCAGGCCCCTGAATAGATTTTTTAAATGAAAAAGTTAATGAAAAGGCACCAAAAAATGTTAAATACAGGTTTAATTAATGTGTTACAATATTTGGGTGGAGCAAAAAAATTTTCTCCGAAATCGGTCTGCAGCTATTGCTCAAAGTTTGTGGTTGATGGTCCTAATAACCAATAAAAAATTTTAACTTGATCGGATAACATCTTCAGGTCGCACTTTTGAGTTGAAATATGAAAATCTTATGAAAAATATAAAAAATTTGAAAATTTTCCTAATAATTTCTTAACGATCCCCATGTTATTTTATCGCCAATAATTACAGGTATTGCTTGTATGTTGCCTAACATTAGCAAATTAGAATCTTTGAATGACGCAAAAATGGTTTAATAATTCTTCAAAATTCGTCAATGGAATATGTAATGCAGTTATGTTAAAGATATTATATAATTACACTATGATGGTTAGAAACAATGTTCACGGAAAAAATCCGGCTGACTCTTTCGTTAAATTACCCCTGTGTCCGAATATGACCTCCGTTGCCTCTCCACCAACCTTTGCTTTTGGGGGGACGCCCCAAATTTATTTTAATTCCTTTTCGGTAATTTTATGCCTATAAATTTAGTTTTTTTAGTAATAAGAGATTACACTTCAAATTTCCCATGAGAGGTCAAAAAGGTTTTATGTACTAAAAAATCAACATTTTTAGCTAGGTGATATATTTAAAAGGCGATTTTTCCATATTACTTGTAAAAAATCATTAAAAGTTTTTTATCTATCCATTTTCTTACATTTTTCACTAAATACTACTTCGTTTGTTCTTTTCCCATTTCCTTCATTTGGAAATGTTGAGAGGTGGATGAGAAATTGTTTAAATTGGGTTAGGTGAAAAATACAAGTAAAACATTAAAACGCGAAACCCCTCGTAATCAATTACATAGATTTTTCTCAATTAATTAGGAAAACTTGCCTTTTAAATAAATCACCTAGCTAAAAATGCTGATTTTTAGTACGTAAAACCTTTTTGACATCTCATGAGAAATTTAAAGTGTAAAGTAATCACTTAATACTAAAAAAGCTAAATTTATTGGCACAAAATTACCGAAAAGGAATTAAAATACATTTGGGGACGTCCCCCCAAAATCAAAGGTTGGGGTGCAAACGGAGGTCATATTCGGACACAGGGGGTAATTTCACAAAAGAGTCAGCCGGATTTGTTCCGTAAATATAGTTTCTAACCATCATAGTGCAATTATAATATCTTTAACATAACTGCATTACATAGTTCATTGACAAATTTTGAAGAATTATTAAACCATTTTTGCGTCATTCAAAGATTCTAATTTGCTAATGCTAAGCAACATACAAGCAATACCTGTAATTATTGGCAATAAAATAACATCGAGATCGTTTAGAAATTATTAGGAAAATTTTCAAATTTTTTTACATTTTTCAAAAAATTTTCATATTTCAACTCAAAAGTGCGACTTAAAGATATTATCCGATCAAGTTTAAATTTTTTATAGGTTATTAGGACCACCGACCACAAACTTTGAGCAATAGCCGCAGACCGATTTCGAAGAAAATTTTTTTGCTCCACCCAGTATTGTAGCACATTAAACCTGTACTTTACATATCATTGGTGCCTTTTCATTAACTTCTTGATTTAAAAATCTATTGAGGGGCCTGGAAAGTTACATTTTATATTAAAAACACAAAATTGGCAGAAAAGTTTTATAATAAACAATGTAAATGGGAAATTTATAATAAAAACCTATTTTTTGTAAACATAGTAGCCCTGGTAGAGACCTGAAGGAGTTATTCAAAATGCATAAAATTTTACAGGTGTTCTCTTAGAACTAAAAGGCAACTTTTTGGAGGTAACCAAAATTGAAATTCAAAAATTCGTGTTTTTCGCTCCACCCTTGTAAAGGTCTAAAATTATGCATTTCCATATTTTGACGATTAAGCAGGTATTCAGTTCAAAAATCTTTTAAATTAATGGAAATTGGTATATAAATAAAGTAAAAAAAGTTTCTAAGCTTATAAAGTATCAAATATTAATTAAATTTAATTAATTAATTAATTAATTAAAATGCGAAAAATATCATTTTTGCTGTTTTGTTTCCTAGGAAAGTTTAATTTTTGTAAAAATACAGCCATTTGTCTATAAAATGGTATTTGATAGTCTATGTTTAAAAAAAATTGGTTAGTTAATGTTTTCTTTGAGGTGAGATTGATCCAGAAGCGCGCGCAGCAGGGAGCAAACCAACAGGAGCTCTCCTGCTGGTGTCCACTAGTGGAGTCTCCAATGTAAATTTGTAATTTTTTTTGTAAATTTATGGTACAAAGGTTATTTGGGTTCTTTAGGGTAAGGAGAGTCAGAAAACCTTTGGTACCAATTTCTCTATTCACTTTCCTGGTGTAGAGGTCAAATCAAAGGTCAAATTATACACTTCCATATTTTGACGATTAAGCAGCTATAGTAATGGATGGCATGGTTTGAATTCGGCAAATTAGTGAGAATGTCAACTCATGTAAGGATCTTGTTAAACAACTTTTGATTATACTAAACAGTATACCTGAAAACTATTACACCATTCATCTAGTTTTTGACCATTACTCTATGGATTCATCACTAAAAACAGAAACACCAAATAGGCGTAAAGGAAAGAAAATTGATGACAGAGCTTTTATTTGCACAGATAAGACGCCAATTAAAACACCGAGCTATAAAACAAACTGGAGTGGCAACCTCCGATACTATAACAAGCGACCAAACGTGCCGGCGCGGAAGGTTAAATTGCCCCGATTGCTCGCAGCAATCGGGGCATTTGAGGCTAAAAGCAATCGGGGCAATCCCCGCATGACAGTAGCGGATCCAGGGGGGGGGCACGGGGGCACGTGCCCCCCCCCAGAGGACTAAAAAAATACACTGCATAAAAAGGCATATTTGACACTTTTTTAGGGCTTAAAATCAAAAATTTTCTGGGGGTGACCCCCAGACCCCCCCTTTCTAGAGAGTTCTCAGCTGATAGTGATATTTAAACCGCAGGTGATCCCTTAGAGCTCCGTAAGTGGGCTGCATAAGTCTATTGAAAAGGAGTTTAGGGACTAGCTAACTTCAGCTACTTTTACATATCGGGTTTACCTACTTAAATTACTTTTCATATTAACTAATCACCCTACCCTATACCCTAAATTCTTTATTTTTTTTTATTGGGGAATGGCGTTGGAAAGTTTTACGCACAATAAGGGGGTGGTAGCTTTAAAAAGTTTGAGAGCCACAGGTTTAGAATTTCTTCTGTCTTAAATTATTATTTAAAATTTAATGCTCACAGTTAAACTAACTCTGAAAATGAAGGCCGCCAAGTACTAAGACACTTGTTCATGATACGTTTACTGAAAAGTTATAAGCACTTGAAAGGCTATTTATTTTAAATTATAAGTTGTTTTATGTTAGGAATCTAATAAATTAGTCATTTTTTATCACGACTTAATGCGATTCTTTTAAGTTTTTTAAGGTAAGTTTTCTCTACACGTAGCACAACACTTTCTCTATCTCTTGCACCATAGGTCTGTCAGTATATGGCCATTACCTTATTGCTTTAAAACAGAAAAAAATACTTTTTTCTAAGAAAAAAAAATGGTTTTAGATTCAAAAATCGACACATAAGTTAAACTTTTCAGGTTTATTTCATCAAAATACTGTGTTTTTAAATGTTTTTTACCTTATTTTTTAGGAGTTGAATCCCCAAGTCCGTAATTTTGACTTCAGATTGTTTTATTTTTTAAGAATTCTACAACTTACAAGGAGCAACCTGAAGAGTCTCTAAATGAGTTAAGACAGCACTTTTTAGAGTCAACTTTCAAAAAATTTCTCGGGAGAAAACCCCCAAACCCCCTCCAAAACTTGACGTCTTTTAACATTGTTTTTCCTTTGAAATATCTGCCACTTTCTAGAAGCGGTCCTCTTCGGGTGTTTTCCAAAGAATTTCAAATTAATAAAAAAAATTTTAAAAATTCTGGGGGAAAACCCCCAACTCTCCAAGCAATTTTGACGTCTATTTATAATTTTGATCCTTCAAAATTTTGTGGATTAAAAGGAGCTGTTCTCTTTCGATGTAACCCAAAGGTTCTCAAAATATTGAGTTGAAACACTACTTTTAGAGACAAATTTTCATAAAATTTCTGGGGTGATCCCGAACCAGTGTTACTTTTAAGTTAAGTGATTAAAAAAAGTTAACGCATATCTGTACTCGTTTGGGGTACCGTAGAATTAACGTTGAGTCAACCCCCCCTGAAGAAAAATTCTTGTTATATGCCGTGTCCCAGATAGGACTAAAATTTCAGTGGTGCCCCCCCCAAAAGAAAATCCTGGATCCGCCCCTGCCGCATGACCATCTTTTAATCCGCCCATGCCTGTTTTTTAAAATATTATGAGCAAAATTTAGAATGGTCGTTTCATTCTGTGAATACAACTGGGCTAACAGATGGAGAAAATTAAAAGAAGATGGAAATCCTTTCCGTGGTGTGATGCGGTTTCAGTACGCTCACTAGTCACTCCAGTTTGTTTTATAGCTCAGTGAATTAAAATTGGATTCTCTAATTTTCTTAATAACTCTAAAACAAAAAAGCAAGCCTTATCGAATATTTTTCAATAAAAATACTCTATCCTTACAAAGGATGAGTAGAGAAAGAGATAAATATCTACTGAAACCATAGTCAGTGGGGTAGCTAGCCTGGGTGTCACCCAAGGGCCCAGGGCTGAAACTCTCGGTGTCACCCTCTTTTGAATTCGGTTATAAAAAAATAATAATTGATAATTTGTGACACCAGTCTAGAACTGAGGGTTTTAGGTGGCAACACAATTTAAATTTGTGTTCTTATGGCATTAATTTATTATTTCAAAATTGAAGGTTTTAATTTACCATTGACTTTAATTTTCCAACTTTGCAACAACGAGTTATGATGCATCTCTCATACATATTTAATAGGTTTAATGTAGCATCTTAAAACATTTTGGGCGGAATTTGTGTCATAAAGAACTTCTTAATATAGGAAAAGCTGTGTACTGATAAAAAAACAACTCAAACCATCAAGGCCTTGCTCAAACCCTATATCTCCGGAACGGCTTGTGATATAAAGACAAAAAGGTATCATTTTTCATGATTTAAAGTAGTATTCTATATACAGAACATTTTTGAAGTTCTTAGGGGGTCGTCTTCATATTTAACAAAGCACCAACTTTCGTTTTTCCTATGGACAACATCCAAGATTATTCCTGATTCTGAAAGAGCACCCCCAAAACTAAGTTTCATGTCATTTGATCTCCAAAAAAAGCGGAGTGGGGATTGAAGTTCGTCGAATTTACGTTGAAATATCGTTTTTTTCGTTGAATTCTCGATTTTGATCCTTACAACCATTATCAACCCCGAAGGATCAAAAGCAAACAAGTAAAGTAACAAAAAAGTAACAAGCAATATACCCTTGTGGTACCGTTGGGGGATATGGGGGTCTCTCCCAGAAAAAGTTTGAAATTTGACTCGTAAAACTAGGGTTTTAACTCATTTTAAGAACCTTTTTGGGAACCGCACAAGGGGGCACTTTCCAGACCCTCACTTTTATCTTTTGACAACAAAAATGTCGGGGATTTTCTAAAAAATATCCCGCAAGATCACCTCCTTCTGCTGTTTATATTGGGGGTATGGGGGTCCTCCTCCAGAAAAAATTTTTAAATTTGACTCGTATCGTAAAAGTAGGGTTTTAACTCTTTTTAAGAAACTTTTTGGGTCCAAGGTTGGCGTAGGCCCTTTTCCTTTTGACAACAAAATGTGGGGGATTTTTCAAAAAGTATCACGCAAGATTCCCTTTGTTTTATCAATGGGGGGTTTGGGAAACCTCTGTGTTTTCAACCCTGTAATGTTATGTGATCTCGAGTTTTTTAACTGTTTGAGTGCCCCATTGAGTGTGTTTTGAACTTGGCACTGTATATTTGGACGGCTTTTTTCAACTAAACTCTACTCCAATTTCCACGGCTAGGCTACAGCTCGGCGTTTCATTGGTTCAATCACTAAGCGCCGAGACTGCTACGTAATCACGAGGCCTACAGCGCATGCGCCACTGGCCGTTTTGGCCGTCCAAATATACACTTCGTTTGAACTTAGACTCATTTTTTGTTTTTACTTTACACACTTTTGTTACAGCGCGTAAAGGTTGAGTCGATTTTAAACTATTAAAAGATTTCGATTAAAGAAGTGGAACATTGATTAATTTCGGTACCGCTTGTCAGAGGCGCCGCTTGAGCACTTTGATTAAGCACCGCCCTTTTCACAACGGTTTCGGTTTCGGGCACGCTCACTAGTCTGTATGCTATTGTCTGTGTTTTGTTTTTTTTTATAATCTTCTCGCCCTTTAAGTCTGGCAACTTAAATGTTTGTTTATATTTATTTTCAATCCTATGAAGGGACGCAAAATGACCATGAACATGAATATGAACCTAAGATTAACCGTAGCTGAAATATTAAAAAGTAATATAATTTTTGAAAAGTGTTCGTGAGAAATATTTATTTGTTTAGAACTTGGCATGAGTTTGTGAGATATGTGTTTAAGGAAGGTCTTTGCAGGAAATGTTTGAGGTGCACATAAGAGCAAACGGATTGGATCATGGTTTTGATGATGTGAAAGAAATTGGAATGAATTGCGTTGCGTATACTTTTGTTGACTTATGATATTGGATATTTATTTCCCTCCAAAGCTGGAAGAAATGCTGAGAAATTTTTCTTTTCTATTAAAAGAATCTTCTTGACAGTGGCGGATCTACGGGGGGGGCTTTCGGGCTGAAGCCCCCCCCCCAAAACGTCTAATATTTTACTAAGTTTGTCAAAACGCAAAAAATCTATATCCGAAATTTGGATGAGGCTACAAAACGAGTTGAAAAGTGGGTTTTTTTACTTAAATTTCCAAAAATTTTCTGGGGGAGGAGCCCCAGACCCCCCTTTTAATGGTTTGAGTTGATAATTCACTACCTTTTCCGAATATTATCATCAACAAGAAGATTCAATTGGAGTATGAAAATTCTTAGCCCCCCCCAAAACCAAGTCCTGGATCCGCCACTGCTTCTTGATATGTTAAAACTTCTTAACCTTTTAAACGCCGCAATTCAAATTTCGAATTAAAGGTTCTGATTTTTGGCTTAAATGGCTTGTTTCATCATTACTAGAACCATTCTAGTCATTTTTTGTCGGAAAAAAAATCCTAAGTATGATTTTGAGGATGTTCCCAAATGGGAACATCGGCGTTTGGGATGAAGTTTTTAGGGGGATTTCCAAAAGGCACATATTTTACAATAAATTCAAATAAAATGATTGAAATCGGTTTCTATTCAATAATTATGAACATTTTTATGATTGTGGACGGTTTTTTCATTTTTATTATCCATACTTGGACGATTGAGCAACATTTTATAGATTTTCATAAGAAAAAATTGACATGTTTATTACGTACGCGAAGCTTTTCCGTAAATTTTTCTTGCACTATGAGTAATATTTTGGGGAAAAAAATACATAAGAGTGTTCCCATGCTCTTTAAAGCTAAAAAGTTACGGTTCTGTGAGAAAAATTTGTTTTAATTACGGTTCTATACGGATATCTAGCATAAAATCCACTAATTGCATTCAAATCTAATTAGCTTTCAAAATTGATAATCATAATTATCTCCATTGATTTATTAAATCTGTGTTCCTAATGGAAGATTACGAACTGAACCACATATATCTTACATCCATCTTACTTTAGAAGAGTGTTTTTAGATGTACGCACTTATCCTTATTTTCAGAATTCTTCAATTTTATTCCTAAAATTTTTATGCAAAAAAAGTACTTGAACAAAAATATATACGCAAATCCTCAGAATCACTCCAAATATGCTCTTTTCATAACCCCTAATGATAATTACTGAAAATTAATCGATCGGGGAGTTAGAAATATATACAAATGTAATAATCTACTATAAAGATTTTGAATTTATTTCTCCATAAATCAGGTGAAAAAATAAAAATTACATATTTTTGAATTTAAAACATCATTCTTAACCTGTTTAGATCCTTTGAGACAAAAAAAAGTTCAAAAAATTAAAGAAAATAGGAAATAACTTGAATTTTTGCATGTTATAAAAATCCCCTCAAATACTATACCCCAAACGCCGATGTTCCCATTTGGGAACATATACGTTGTATTGGTAATTACTCTCCAAAATTAAAATATAAAGCTATTCTGTCAAGCCAAATTGGAAGATGTGTACTTAAGCTACCTAATCACAGCAAAATTATTTAAAACTAAATTTATTTAAAATTTTCACAAGTTGAAACTTGTGGAACTTTAGGAAGAGCCAAAAATCTCTAATTTTGATGTAAATTCTACAAAAAGGATTAAATTGCACATGAAAAAGTTTTGCATGTAAAATAACTTCATATCTTTGAGTTGCTGTCTACCAAGTATCAAATTCCTGCACGAAAAATTAAGTGGTCAAAAAATTCCTTAAAATGATGTTCCCATTTGGGAACATCGGCAGGTAAAAGGTTAAGGCAGGGTAGTAGGGGAGAACGGGGATGAATGGGACAGGGGATGAACGGGACAGCTCAATTTTTAGTACTTTAACTTCACTTTAAATTTTTGTTATTTCAGCCATAAGATAGTAGTACCTAGTCTATTCAAAAAATTGTGTTCATTGACATTGACAAAAATGGACCAGCCTTGTTGGGCTTCGAGCCTGTAGCTGGTCGACAAAATTTGTATTTGTATCAGCTTCCATTTTTGTATAAATAGGACTACTAAATGTGTTTTCCCATACCAAAAGTAACTTTTATCGTTTTACTTCTATAATTATTTATTAAAAAATAATTTAACTAAAGCTATAAATTTTACAGTGTGTTGAAAGAGTACTTATGTTAATATAGTTTCCAATTTAAATGAAGAAAATCCATGGATTTTTTCCTTGTCTAATTTTAGTTTTCCAAAAATAAGTGGGTACGGGGATGAATGGGACAAGAGTTGCGGGGATGAATGGGACAATTCCATCATCACTTCATTTCCTGTTTCCAAAACTTTCCATCAATAGCTTGCTATATTAAACTCATTTAAGTAATTTCTGATAAAGTTTACTAAAATAGGGTGCAAAAATTTATGTTCAAACTTGTGTTTTATGTTCTAAACTCATGTGTGAATATGCAAAGTCTTAATGAGCAAATAGTTGCAACTGTCATCTCAAATATGTTATGGTTAACAAGTTAGGTTTTTATGCTTTATTTTTATGAAAAGTTCCTTCAAAATGGGAGGGAAAATGTTACTGCAGGAGAGGAATGGCTTTGGGGGTGAGGTCCAGGCATTAAAAATTATCTATTTGCACTCCTAAAAGTACAAACCCATAAAAAACGAGTAGCTTTAATAGAAATAACACCAGCTTCAACCACTGAGCTGAAAGAACAAAAAGGATTTGCTTCAGTTTATGTGTTAATAAATATGTGTTAAAGTCGAATAAATGTAGGCTGTTTTTTGTCCTTTAAATGCCTTTTTAATTTTTTTCTTTGGAAAATAGAAGTGTGTTGTTCCTTTAAAAAGCTAAACGTTGTGCAATATTTAAATTAACTTTGTTAGGGGTCATCCATAAATTACGTGAGGCGTTTTTTCCAAAATCTGGACCCCCCCTCCCCCCTTGTTGAGATTTAGTGAGATTTTGCTGGACCCCCCTCCCCCCAAGTGAGATTTACCTACAACTTTTTAAAAATAATTTGCAGTATCTTATCTGTTTCTCATACTTTAAAAAAGAAAATCGTATAATTTCTAACTTAAAAAGTTGACGTGAGATTTTAATCGACCCCCCTCCCCCCTTGGTGAGATTTGGTGAGATTTTTCCAAACCCCTCCCCCCCCTTTTTGACCTCACGTAATTTATGGATGACCCCTTATTTGTAAATTTTTGAACTTTTTTTAACTGTCCCATTCATCCCCACCACGGGGATGAATGGGACAAAATACATGCGTTCATAAAAACTTTTCTTTGAGTTTAAATAATGGGCAATGAGGAAGTTGCATGATTTTTTTAATTTTTTTAATCGATTCCTCTTGCAAAAATAAGCAACTACCCAAAATTTGAGGCTGATCGAGAAATTTTTTGATTGCCAAAAAAATTAACAAAAATCCCCTTTTTAAAAGCGCGCGAAAACGCCAAGAGTTTGTATGTGACGTCATCTTATACTAAACATTGTTGTAAAGCAATGGAGTTGATGGTATTATTGTTGACGTCATCTTATAGTTTAAACAATAAACGTTTTCAGTCACATGTTTTTTTCTCGACTTTTAAATTAAAATATTTAATTACCTGTATATTTTTTTGAAAAACTGACTAGATATTTCATTTTACCATACAAAAAACCATACGGAACACTTGTTTGTTTTTGAAAATCTGACACATGCAACTTCCTTATTGATTGAATACACACATTTATAATGTAACCAAGAGTTCAATTATTGGTTTTAAACTTGTTACAGGATTGAAAAATGTATATTTTTTTCAATTTTAGCAAAAATATGTCCCATTCATCCCCGCTCTCCCCTATTTAATGAAATTAATTTCAGGGGCAGATTTCCAAATAAAACACCCAGAGGATTGCTGCACATGCAAAGAGAATGCTTGTGACAACAACACGGAAGGTTCTTGGGTGACAACACAATAAGTGTAACTTATTGCCCTAGTGATTATGGAGAGTTGCTGAGAAATGACCCCGTTTTCTCATTTATGTTGTATTTTTAAATATGAATGTAGCTAATTTGAATTTAAGGATGGTCTTTTGGAATGTCCTTTTACAAGGATGAAAAGTTGGGATCTTACAATGGTTTCATGCTGAAACAGGTAGCATGTGTTTGATTATTAAGTACAATTTGCTTTGCACCAATACGAGGGTAGTTTGAAAAGTTCTCGGCCTCACCCAGAACACGCACTCGAATTCGCACGAATTTTTTTCTCCTTTAAGAACAACTCTTCAAATGAGTCAAATTAATTTTTGGGGTTGTTCTGATCAGAATTCTGTTATTGGCAATTTTTTGAATGGGTTAAGGTGAGCATATTCTCAACAATGGGAAAAAACAAGTATCGAGCTGTGATAAAATTCTTTTAAAAAGAAGGGATATAACCAAATGAAATTAATTCTAAGCTCATAAATGTTAAAGGGACTCTTTACCTTTGTTTTCCCCGTGAAAAAATTAGCGTCGAAGCTTTAAGTTGGCTGTGAGAGCGTTCCTAAAGAACCATGTGAAAAATATTAAAAAAGAGCCACCATACCGGAAATCATAGAAAAGTACCCCCTATGATTTTGAAGATTGACAAAAAATGGTGGGGGACATTTCTAACAGTCTAGGGACATCAAAGGAATGCGTAAATTATTTTTTGCACGAACAATTGCACATGAAAACACTTATCGCAAGATGTGTGCCGCGAAAGCAAACTGCGGCCCGAAAATGCATTGACATGATGATTTCGATGCGAATTTTGACGTGATTTACATAAAATAAAAGCGATTTAAAAAAATACCATAAAAGCGATCTATAGGCACAAATGGACATACCTTAGAACCTGTAAGTGAAATAATAATCAATGCAATGGATAAAAGTCAATTTTTCAGCACCAAAAGGTTCTATCGGCTGGCAAATTCATGGCGTAAGAATTCTGGGGATTTCAAGGAAATTTTATCAATAAATTATCGGGAAAAGGGTATGAATATAATTTGAGAATAATTATTTAAACTGTTGATGAGAATATCAGAGAAAAAAAATAATTAAGCAGATTAAATTGGCATTTCTGATCAGAATAGTGCTCATGTTAACAAATGTGTTTTAGCGTTGGAAAAATTGAGGGATATCGATTAAAAATTTAAAAATTACCCATCCTATTACCCAGATTTGGTATCTCCAAACTTTCTTCTATCCCCCAAAGTGAAAATTTCCCCCTCTGGTGACCGTTTTACTTTGAATTAATAAGTAACTGTGAGATAAGTAGGTTTTTATGACGAAATTCTAGAACACCCCCATAAGAGTGTAAAATAAGACAGGACTGTCGTTCCAAGAAGTGAGGCAGCCTAAAAGGAGTCAATGTTGAAAAATAAACAGTTTTTGAAACCATTAGTTGATATTTTCATGGTCAGGCCGAGAACTTTTCAAACTACCCTCGTATATAAGTGCATACTAATATTTTATTCTTTAATTTATTGAATTTTATTTCCCTCATTCCTGTAATTTTTGTCAAACATTCAATATGTAGTATTTACAAACTTCAAATGATCCTTTCCTATAATTCCTTGTGCATTTAAATTATTCTTTGAATAGCCAATACTATTAAATTCTCATTTACTGTTATTAGGATAAGCCTGGCACAAATCTTGGTTCTTATGTATTAGCCAAATGAACGTCAGATTCGGCAGCACATTCTACGAGATTTGGTAATCTTCTTCGAATTCGGTAGCCTAGACAATGATCTAATAGGGTAAGTAAGCTAATTCTAAACATTCTACATTTTACAAATGAAATATAATACATTCTAATTATGAAGAAGCCTGATGATAGTAAATATTAATTCATAAAATATTTCTTTACTACAGTCCAATCTGCTAAATGTGATCGCATTTGTCCGATATTAAACTGATAACTTTATCCGATTGATAATAATAAGCGGTTTCGTATCAAAAAGTAGCAAACTAACTAGATTATTTGCTTTAATATTAAAATTATGTAACCATAATTAATGTTTTCAAAACAATTTTACACTATACTAAAGGGCTGCCCCCCTAGTATCCCTCCTTGCTATCGCTCGCCAACCCCAGCGCAAACTGCTTCGCAGTTCGCTTTAGATCGCTTCGCGATCCTTACAAACCCCAGCACGATGAATCTTAAATTGCATGATGAAAACCCCAGCACGAAGCAAAGCTTTTTTAGCTGTGAAGCAGCTTCATTTTTGTGTATATAAATTTGGTTCAATTCTGTTAGAGTTTCCGCTAAATATCGCCAATCTCTTTTGGACACCAAAAAGTATAAATATTGCTTAAGCGTTGCGAGCATGGTTGTGTACGTACCTGTGGGGGCTTTTGAATGGGTTGACTTTGCTTGCTTTAAGTCCCACGCATGGGCAGCAGCTTGCTGCATTTGCCCGTGGGATAAGGAGCTGTGATTTCTGACCCTGAAGACTGCCTCTTTCGGGCTGCTCCTCTGCAAACTGAACTTATAATAACTGACCCTTTGAGAAGTAGGAGCTCTGTAGATGTGTTGGACGGGTTAACTCTGCTTGACTCTATTTCACATATATGGGTCGCAGCTTGCTGCTAATGGCCCGTGAGATGGATTGCAGTTTCAGACCCAGAAGCTCATCTCGGAGTCTACCTCTCATAAAAAAAGACTCAAATAATGGGTATGGAGCCTTTTTATTTAGAGGACCGGGTAGAGTGTATAATGCTGTTTTGGTCAGGAATAACTTAGTGACACTGAGTCAAATTGTTATTTTGTGTCTAGTTCTATGGGGACTGTTCAGGCGTCTGCGGACAGGGACTGTATTCAGTCAGGAGGTTGGCACAATGGACCTTTGGTCGACGTGCCTGGCTTTGCCCCTCCTTTTATATTATTATTATTAGGGGATATGGACAAATTTTGATAACATTAAGCGGCGTGTTGATCCATAGTTGATCACAATAAACGATGTATTTTACATTAAATTAAATAGGAATGATCGGGACCTGTTGATTTCGATAACATTATCCAATTGATAACATTAACCATGATCACATTAAGCAGACTCGACTGTACTTAAAATAGCATGAAAAGGAATAAATCATATTGTTTATGTATTGGGTTGTCCCATAAGTTCTGTTACTTTTTACGAAGTTTTGTCTTTGAAAATTTTTTATGAAAAACTGGTAATAGGTGGAGATTTCAAACAAAAGGGATTTTGATATATGTATATTTATGAACATAATGTGTGATTTTGGTAGTTCTCGTGATATTATTTCTTTTCAAAATGGCGGTTTGAAAGAAGCCCAAAAACGACGATTTTCGCGTAATTTTTTTCTTTTGTTAAAAAAACTAGGAAGAACGCATAATTCGTGGCTAAAAATAGTTTTACTGCATATTTGAAATGTTAAGATTAAGATGTCATAGTTTCAAGATGATTCGATAAGTTTAAGGTAGGAAATTTTGACTTTAAAACTTCATATATTGGCAATTTCACGTGTTTTTTAAAGCACGCCTATTGTTTTTCTAAGCAGCTGGTATGAAGCAAATTAAAGGCAGATGTTTTTTGAACCATAATGCTTGTTTCAACGGTTTAAACATTGAAAGCCTCTTTTCATAATGTCGTTGAAATGATTTACTTCTAAATTCGAACGAGCTGTTTTTATTGTAGTGTTTTCGAATGAAGCAAATAATTGCTTTGTTTGCTTAGCATAAGTTTAGCGAGTGTAATTCTGATAAGCTAAAACGTTGGGCGCTTGAATATTGCGCACTACTTTCTGAACTTAATTTCAGATATAATTTAATATATATTGCATATTTTGAATACTTGGGTATATTGTAAGCTTTTTTATTGATTTTGATGCTTTTTTTCATGAAAATTTCTCCGAAATGACTAACATTACTGAGGTAAGTTTCTTGCAAAGAGGTTATGTTTGAGACCAAAATTGCCTAAGTTAAACTTATCAAATTATCTTGAAACTATGACATCTTAAACTAAACATTTCAAACTTACAGTAAAACTTTTTTTAGCCATGAATTATGCGTTCTTCCTAGTTTTTTAAACAAAAGAAAAAAATTATGCGAAAATTGTCGTTTTTGGTCTTTTTTTCAAACCGCCATTTTGAAAAGAAATAATATCACGAGAACTACCAAAATCACACAATATGTTCATAAATATACATATATCAAAATCCCCTTTGTTTGAAATCTCCACCTATTGCCAGTTTTTCATAAAAAAATTTCAAACACGAAACTTTGTAAAAAGTAACAGAACTTATGGGACAACCCAATACAACAATTCAAAAACCGCCAAAACCAATACTAATTGTTTAAATTTGTTTTTTCTTCAGGGATGTGCTGTGTGACTATACCTATGCACTTTTTATGTTGTCTTGACTTCCCTCTTCCAATTGACTGATTGAGAAATTGAAAAGCCATAATTAAAAGTAAAGAAATTAAAGAGCTGTAAACTTAGTGCATTTATTTTCTAATATTGATCAATGTTTCTTAACTCTTGGGCCACAGAATTGGCCAAAGCCTTTTAAGTGAAAAATTGTTTTCAGTTTAACTAGGCAGAGCTTCATTCTTCTTAATTCTTTCTTGTTGTTGTTGCTAATCCTAATTGGCCTAATAAAAACTAGACCAATTCCAGGAGTCTATAAACTTTCAAGAAGTCTAAAAATAAAAATCTGTTAGAAAGAACCTCATCAAATTTAAAATCGGTACAGATTAAAATATGCTCAGGCGATGCCTGGGCAGCTCTGCACTTCGTGCAAAGTTTAAAACCTTCTGTCTCTGATTAAATTGGAGGCATCTCAAGTGTCCGCTGACAAACCTAGAGAAAGCAGTCTGGCTGCCTCTGACCTGTAAAGGATAGTGCACCACCGGGGTGCTTAAAAGAGTACCAGTCGTGCGCAGTTTTAGTTTTTTTTAGTTTTTTTTAATTCTTTCTTAGGGGGTTACAGCCAAGCTATAGAAGCTATAGAATATAATGAAATAAATTGAATATCGGAGTTGCAGGTATGAGATTTAATCTTATGAAAGCGTAATAAATTTATAATGCAAATAAAAAAATATGCTAAAAATAATAAATAAATCAAACAATTAAAATATTCAAAAGCGAGGCAGCTTTGATTTAAATTTTTAGAAAGTAATTTAAATTAATGACTCAACAATATTATAGTAACTAATAGTTTTTGCATATTATTTAAATTAATTGTAATCATAATAATAATTACTGTACTTGTAACACTGCATAATTTTATCTTGGAAATATGATGTATGTTAAGCTAATGAAATTCTAAATAATTTTAAATTGCTCATTAAAATGCCAAAATCCTATTAAACTTTATTTACCAAATGATGTTTGACAAACTTTGCTGGGCTTCTTGCCTGTAGTTGGTCATCAATATCTGTATCATCTGTGTTTGTATCTATTCTTGATTCCACACAAAAAGTAATCACTAGGTTCATAAAGCTTAAAATACTTATTTTTATTAAGAAATTTGAGTTTATTCTTTGTACATAGATTATTAAGTTAAAATATTTTTTTTGCATATTTTTAATTCCATGCATCAATTTGCTCCAAATTTTTTGATATCCAGTTTTTTGCCTTTTGATCAATAACATCTCTGTATTTAGATATTTGATTAATTTCGGGATTTTATCAGAATACTTAATATTGGGTTTGCAACGAAAATTCCGGTCAATGTAAAAACTTTTTGGTGAATTATGATCAATAAAAATTTTTTTATTGCATGGGTAAAGCTACACAATTTTTTGTATTTTTTTTCACCAGAATTAACTAACGGGTTTTTACACTGACCAGAATTTTCGTGACACCTTTATTTGCACTCTCCCAAAGTGCTGTTTTAAAAATAATAAAACACTTTTGTTTACAGGGAAGACTACGAAAATGAAAAGGAAAGATCAATAGAAATCCTTACTGCATGCCAAGAAAGACTATCTCAGGGACAAAATCCAAGCAGTGCCGTGCTTTTCACTAGGTAAAAAATATTTTACTGCTTTATAACACCCCTTGCAGTGGTGGATTGTGGGTAGATTAAAACGAGGTTAACAATTATAATTTGAAAATATGTTACAGTTTCACAATGAATTGCCAATTATAATTAATTATACAGGGTGGTCCCGAATTCGTGGTACAAACTGGGTAGGGCAGGTAAAGTACATCAAGGCGAACAAGAATTGGTATGATTAGGGGTCACAAGTGGATTTTAAGGGGTGAAAATTAGCAAAAAACCTCGCCTTTTTGGCCAATAAGTGCAGGAATTGTTCAATTCTGGCATTTATTACATTCAACCCATTCAAATTTTTCATGTAAAAATGAGATTAATGTGTTTATTCTAATCAAAAACAGACAAATAAATGAATCAGACATGCGTTGAAGGTAGATTTAAGTTACAATTGCCCCTTGGTCAGACTTAAGTTCCTTGCACTTTATAACCAAATAACCAACCAACCAACAAGACAATGGTATTACAATGTTTTCATCGTCACACTTTCTATTGCAGTCTATCTACTAGTGTTGGGCAACTACTGGTCAAAAAGTAGTTAACTACCAACCAACTATTCTGGGCAAAAGTAGTTGTAACTACTAGTTAACTACTTTTTCTTGGAAGTAGTTGTAACTAGTAGTTGATTATTTCCTAAAGTAGTTAACTACTAGTTAACTAGTCTATTTAATTTCATAAGATATTTTTCCCCAAATTTTCGATTACTTTTTCTTACCTATAGCAAAAATATCATGACTAAAGATTTGCCAATTTTTGATAGGTATACAGGTTTTTGGTGTCTTAAAGTTTTCTAAGTTGTATTTATATTTATAGTCAGTACAGTGTCATATATAAGGGGAGTTAAGGATTCTAAACCCCCTTAGCCTGAGCAACAATATTTTAAGCACAAAATTGGGCCGTTAACTTTAAATCTTACTTAATTACTAATACCTTACTTAATTAATTGCCTTACTAATTTTTAATGCAGGAAAAACATCTAGAATCCTCGTTAACCTAGCCTAAAATCGCTTTTCAAAGTCATTTCCAGGAGGGAAAACCCTGAACTCCCCCTAATTTCTAGAGAGGATTTCAAAAAAGGGTTGCATTTATATGTCAATTGCTGGGATGAAATATATTTCAAGGTTGCCAAAAAAAATGTATCACGAAAAATGGCATTGTTTGTTAGTAGATGTAAAATTTTTTTTAAAATTTTGATCTTTCAATATTTTTTGAAGTAGTTGAACTTTTTGAAAGTAATTGAAACTAGTAGTTGGTGAAAAAAGAAGTTAAACTACTAGTTCAACTACTCTAAACCAAAAGTAGTTGAACTCCTAGTTAACTAGTAGTTGCAACTAGTAGTTAACTACTTTTCAACTACTTTTAGTTAACTAGTGCCGAACATTACTATCTACCTATAACGCATGCCTGTTTCTGATTAGAATAAACACTTAAATCTCATTTTACATGAAAAATTTGAATTGGTTGAATGTAATAAATGCCGGAATCGAACAATTGCTGCACTTATTGGCCAGATAGGTGAGGTTTTGTGCTAATTTCCCCCACTTAAAATCCACTTGCAACCCCCTAATCAAACCAATTCTTGTTAGTCTTGATGTACTCTACCTACCCTACTCAGTTTGTATCACGAATTCAGGACCACCCTGTATAAATGATTCCAAGAATAAAATTGGCAGATATGAGGTAACTTATTTAATGCATGCAATTGGTTGGTTGGAATTCAAATATCTTTTTTTTAATGAAATAAAATAATGTATAAAATATCAAAAACATGAATTAAAATTGAATTAATTTTTTTGTTTTCATTCAATTTTGCAGCTTGGTTCATATAGGCTTTTGAAGCAACTGTTCTCTTAGAATTGAAGTTTGATATTTATAATTAAGTTGAGGGTTAATTGATACCCCTTACTTCAAAAATTTTGTTTTTGCTACTAAAAGAAAATTTACAGAAGTTGGTGAACAGCAATAAGCACTTTTTATTGAATTAAAAATAAAGAATTTAAAATTAGTTTTTTGTCAAAAGTTGAATAGTTAAAAATAAGTTTTGAATTAATGAGGGTTTAAATGGTGAAAAAATTGATTTTTAAGTTTACTCTAGTGAATATTTAAGGAATACATGGAAAAAATTAGTGTTCGGCAACTACTGGTCAAAAAGTTGTTAACTACCAACTACCAACTAGTCTGGGCAAAAGTAGTTGTAACTACTAGTTAACTACTTTTTCTTGGAAGTAGTTGTAACAAGTAGTTGATTATTTCCCAAAGTAGTTAACTACTAGTTAACTATTTAATTTCATAAGATATTTTTCCCCCAATTTTCGATTACTTTTTCTTAACTGTGGCAAAAATATCATGGCTAAAGATTCGACAATTTTTGATAGGTATACAGGTTTTTGGTGTCTTAAAGTTTCTAAGTTGTATTTAAATTAGTCAGTACAGTGTCGTTTATAAGGGGGGTTAAGGGTTCTAAACCCCCTTAGCCTGAACAACAATATTTTAAGCACAAAATTGGGCCGTTACATTTAAGTATTGCCTTACTAATTTTTAATGCAGGAAAAACATCTAGAATCCTCGTAAACCTAGCCTAAAATCGCTTTTCAAAGTGCTGGAATTTCCAGGAGAGAAAACCCTGAACTCCCTAATTTCTAGAGAGGATTTCAAAAAAGGGTTCCATTTATATGTCAATTGCTGGGATGAAATATATTTCAAGGTTGCTAAATATGAAAATGTATCACGAAAAATGGCATTGTTAGTAGATGTAACAAATTTTTTAAAATTTTGATCTTTCAATTTTTTTTGAAGTAGTTGAACGTTTTGAAAGTAGTTGAAACTAGTAGTTGGTGAAAAAAGTAGTTAAACTACTAGTTCAACTACTCTAAACCAAAAGTAGTTGAACTACTATTTAACTAGTAGTTGCAACTAGTAGTTAACTACTTTACAACTACTTTTAGTTAATTAGTGCCAAACATTAGAAAAAATATACATAACATTATGCCAAAAAACACTATTTAAAAAATCCCTAGATTTTAACAATCTGGCTGCTCATCCTATGATTTCCATAGGCAACTCAAATTTAGCAAAATCTGCGTGGGCATATGTTTTTCTTCCTTCATTGAGGAGCACATCACATCCCCCGTTTAACCACTGAAAAAATTTATACTTATATACAGTATTAGACATTTAATTTATGTTTTGGCCAACAAATCGTCACCCTAATATCAAATGCTACTATCTCCATTCGGAAAACTTTGGGAATCTCAATCCTTGGTGATCAGATCGTTGGAGAAGCTCATTTGTAGGGCTCGACCGATGCATCGGTTTGGACGATGCATCGGCGCCGATTGTTTGAAAAAATAGCCATCGGCAGCCGATGTTAACTGAAGAAAAAATCGGCCCATCGGCCTAAAAAAACATCTAAAAGCCGATGTTTTTCGTGGAAAACAGAATAACATCAAGAGAAAGACAAAAAAGTTGGATTCTGCTCCAATTCTCCAAAAATCCTTGCTCCCAATTTTGTTTTGAACCTGCACCTGCATAGGTGTTATTTAGGGGGAACAGGGGGCATTGCCCCTCTACTACTACTACTCTACGAAAAATATTTTCAAGGCCCTTGAAAATTTTGTAGATCGCGGAAGAGCATCGGGTGTAACTCATAAAAGTCTCAAAATGAGTTAAAACACTACTTTTGAGGTTAAAATTTCTAAAAAAATTCTGGAGGTGAACCCCAAACCACCCCGTCTAAAAGTTTGACTTCTGATACACAGTGTAATTCTGCCGCTTACCATAAGCGGGTCCGTTTGGGTGTTCCCCAAAGTGCTTAAACGGAGTCAAAACACTTGTTTTAAGGGGACTTTTCAAGTAGAGGATCCCCAGCCCCCTTAAAAAATCTGGCGTTTTTTAAAGCTTTTTCCCTTGGAAATTCAACATTTTCAGTTTAAAAGGGTCTGTTCCCCCGGATGTGACCCAAAGGGCCTAAAAATGAGCAGAAACACTACTTAAAAAGGCAAATTTCAAAAATGACTTGTGGGGGAGATCCCATAAACCCCTCTGTAAAAATTTCGGCAGAATACAGTGTTTTCTCCTGAAAATTCTGTCACTTACAAGAAGCCTTACCCTTTGGGCGTCCCCTGAAGAGTTTTAAAAGGAAATAAAACTCTTGGTAAAAGGGGAATCTTCAAAAATATTTTTGGGGAGGACCTCCGCCCCCTTGAAACTATGACGTTTTGCCTTAGGAAATTTTGTGGTTTTTGTAGGGAAACAAAATTGCCCAAAAATTTTTACAAAAAATATTTCATTTCTGGATCTGTCTGCGATAGGTTTTCATGCTTTTTTAAAAAAATAATGCCAAAGGGTTTGCATTTTTTACCATCGGCCTTAAGCATTGGCCATCGGCATCGGCCAAATAATTACCATCGGCCATCGGCCTGCCGATGGAAATTTTCAAACAATCGGCATCGGCCCATCGGCCAAAAAAATGCCATCGGTCGAGCCCTACTCATTTGATTGATTTTGAACTTTCCAGCTCGATGATGTCAGCACTTACAAACCAATCAAACGAGTTTCGCCAACAATCCGAATGCCAAAGATTGAGTTTTCCATAGTTTGCCAAAACAGCGATAATAGTGTTTGATGTTAAGGTGATGAAATGTTGTTAGTTGTCCACTGAATTGAGGCATTTGAAAGAACTTGGTATTACCACTCAAACTTCAATTTTTGTCGCTTTTTTCTTATCTATTATACCAGTGGCAAATCCAGGATTTTTGTCTGGGGGGGCTGTGTTTCACAAATAACTTAATTGCTATGGCTGTTCAAATATTAATGTAAGCAACTGAAAGGGGGAGGGGGTTGCCAGTGCCGTAGCCAGATTTTTTTAGAGGGTTACTCAACATCTTTTCTGAGGTCTAATCTTAGGAATACTAAGCATTAGGTGAGATGGACTTCGTAAGGTTTTAATTTGCACTTAGTTTCAAAATTGAGTTAAAATGTTAACTCCAAGTAAAAGGGGGGTCTGGGGCCCTCCCCCAGAAAATTTTTGAAAATTTTCTCCTCAAAATAGTGTTTTAGCTCATTTTGAAGCCTTTTAGATTCCACCCAAGGAGCACCACTCATTATAAGCGGCAGCATTTTTAAGGAAAAAAGTTTATAGTGTTATTGAATTGGAAAATTTCTAGGGGGTTTAGGGGTTTCAAGGAAAAACCGTAGGTGCTTATTAGATCCCAAAATTTCGAGGGGGTATGGGGGTGTTCCCCCAGAAAAATTTTGGAATTTTTACCCTTAAAAGTAGGGTTCCGATTCATTTTGAGATCCTTTCGGTAGCACCACCGAATGTCCGCAACATATTGAAATTTCTTTTTTGGCTTTATTGCTATTACCAAAACTTGAATGTCTTATTCCTGGGGGGGCTGCAGCCCCACAGCCCCCCTACTGGATTTGCCACTGCTGAAATGGTTTTTTGAAAAGGTTCAGTGATTGACAGTGTATATTCCTGATGACTTATCTGATTCTGAAAACAATTTCTGTTTTGTCGGTGATAGTGATATAGATTTTTCGGACAATTCCTCATATAGCAAGGAATCTGATCATGATTCAAAAACTTGCAAAGTGTTAAGCAGTGGTGCAAATTTGATACGAAGAATATTCCTCTTCTTCAGTTTCTTTTAGTGGAAATCTGGGAATTACTGTGAATATACACTGGTGTTCAAAATTAAGAGAGAAATTGCACCTTTGTTCAATTTTCTCCAGATCTACTGGACAGATTTTGATGAAATTTGGTATGAACATAGGTTGATATAATACCCAATAAATAAGGTTTTTTGGAAGGGGGACCGAGATGCAATTGATTGCCTTATCTAGATCCCCCCTTACCTGCTCTAAAGGGTTGAAGTCAATAAATATGGCTGCCCATTCCATATGGCAAATATAATCAATGAAGTATTTGCATGAGTGAGGGATTTGCTTGATTTTATACTTTTTCGATACATTATGGTCTAAAACTCCCAAATTTCTGATTTTTAAGTTCAAAAATGCGTTTTAAATAATTTAAAATTCAATTTTATTTTTGCCAAAATGTCAGAAAAGTCAAGTTATCAGAAAACGGGCTTCTATTGGATGTGACGTCACAGCGCATGAAAACCATTGTGTTTTCTGTTTTCACGTGATCAGAAAACGGGCTCCTATTGGATGTGACCTCACAGCCAGGGTTGGCCGGTTTAAACTATTGGTTTAAACCAGGCATGGCCAACCCGCGGCCCGCGGGCCGCATGCGGCCCTCCGGGTCATTTTGTGCGGCCCGCGAAGCTCTCTGAAAACTCTCCAAAAAGTAGCTTCAAAACGCTTTTTAGCACACTAAAATTCAAAATTTTTTCGGAGGAGAACCCCCGACCCCCCGTATACCTCTTAGATCAGGCTTTGCCAACCCGCGGCCCGTTTTGAAATAATTTTGTGGGCCGCAAGAATTTTTTTAGTCAAAAGTTAAAGTTTTAGGGTATGTTAAGGCCCCGCAAATTCGGACACAGGGTACCAAAACACGTTAAAGTCTGTTAACTAGAGTCGTATTTCCAACAAATTTTCTGGGGGAGGACCCCCAGATCCCCCTTTAGTACTAGGAACTCTATTGTTCGCAACTTTTTTAGGATATTAGTTCAGTCAGGTGCAAGTCCTAACTAAAAATATATTTTAATTTATGCATTGAACCAATTAAATATGCATGGGGGCATTAGAGTAAGATTTAGGTGCACTTTTTCCCGATGCAAAAATCTAGCTGTAATTTTTAGAGAAAATTTGGGTCCTCTCCAAATAAATTTCTATAAGCGCCACAGGCTCCTTATAGTAGTTTCGAGTGATTCCAAGTGTTTTTAACGGCACCTGTTTAGTTCCTGGATATACTACAGAAGGTATTATTGGGGTTGCTCCTTAATGTAAATTTAAATGAATATTTTATTTCGGAATCTATCAAACTAAGCAAAGGATCTAAGAAACTCCCTAATTTATGTACCTAATTTATTCAATTACTTCACTGTCATATCCTAAAATTTTAAATGCGGCCCGCGAGAGTATTGTGGTTTTCCAAAGTGGCCCTCATCAACATTTGGGTTGGCCACCCCTGGTTTAAACCATGGTTTTTTCATGGTGGTTTTTTACCAAAAAAACCACTTGGTTTTTTTGTTTTTTTTAGAAATTATAAAATATTTTCAGGATTTTTTAAAGAAAGTGTTATTAAGTATAATCTTTTGCACAAAATTAAAAGGTCAGATTTATCAAAAAATTGACATTTTAAGGTGATTAAAAATCAGAAATATTTTAATTTAATGGTTTTAATTATTGAATTCTCTCTAATCTTAACCTTAAATGCTTAAGTTAAACTTATTATATCGTCGTGGAAGATGCAATACAGCACATCTAACATCGGAAAGACACAGTTTGAAGTAGTTGTCAATTGTTTCAATTGGCAGTGAAATAAATAGCCAAATATGGTTTCGTATGGTTGCTGCTTAAATCGAGTCTAAACCAACACTATCACATTTTTCCATCACTGAAGTGAGGCACTTCAAGGTACGGGTAATACTTGGGAGGGTGACTACTTCGGAACATCGCCTGCTAATAGAATTTCTTATTCTCTTGCCCATATCGAGCATTTTTCTGCTTTTCAGAAAGGAATGTCCATCATTTCTATTATTTTTGTCTCAAATCATAGATACATAAAATACACATTATTAATATTTTTTTGTAAATAGGCACTTTTTCTGTTATTATCAGAATTAATTGATTACTTTATTTCCAATGCAATTCTTATGGGAAAATTTTTTTCTTGTGTCTTATCGGTGTATAAACCAAAAACAAATAATAGAAGTATAAAAAATTACAAAACTGTAGGGGAAAACGGGGATGAATGGGACAGGGGATGAACGGGACAGCTCAATTTTTTATACCTTAACTTCACTTTAAATTTTTGTTATTTCAGCCATAAGATAGTAGTACCTAGCCCATTCAAAAAATTGTGTTCATTGACATCAGCTTCCATTTTTGTATAAATAGGACAACTAAATGTGTTTTCCCATACCAAAAGTAACTTTTATCGTTTTACTTCTATCATTATTTATTAAAAAATAATTTAACTTAAGTTATAAATTTTTTTCAGTGTGTTGGAAGAGTACTTATATTAGTATAGTTTCCAATTTAAATGAAGAAAATCCAAGGATTTTTTCCTAGTCTAATTATAGCTTTTCAAAAATAAGTGGGTACGGTGATGAATGGGACAGGAGTTGCGGGGATGAATGGGACAGTTCCATCATCACTTCATTTCCTGTTTTCAAAACTTTCCATCAATAGCTTGCTATATTCAACTCATTTAAGTAATTTCTGATAAAGTTTACTAAAATAGGGTGCAAAAATTTATGTTTAAACTTGTGTTTTATGTTCCAAACTCATGTGTGAATATGCAAAGTCTTAATGAGCAAATAGTTGCAACTGTCAACTCAAATATGTTATGGTTAAACAATTATTCAAACAAGTTAGTTTTTATGCTCTATTTTAGTGATAAGTTCTTTAAAAATGGCAGGGAAAATGTTACTGCAGGAGAGCAATGGCATTGAGGGTTAGGTCCAGGCATCAAAAATTATCTATTTGCACTCCTAAATGTACAAACCCATAAAAAGCGAGTAGCATTAATAGAAATAACACCAGCTTCAACCACTGAGCTGAAAGAACAAAAGGATTTGCTTCAGTTTGTGTTAATTTTACTTGTCATGAAGTCGTATAAATGTAGACTGTTTTTTGCCCTTTAAATGGATTTTTAATTTTTTTCTTTGGAAAATAGAAGTGTGTTGTTCCTTTAAAAAGCTAAACGTTGTGCATTATTTAAAATAATTTTGTTATTTTGTAAATTTTTGAACTTTTTTTAACTGTCCCATTCATCCCCACTCGGTGTCCCATCCATCCCCACCACGGGGATGAATGGGACAAAATACATGCATTCATAAAAACTTTTCTTGGAGTTTAAATAATGGGTAATTGATTGAATACACGGATTTATAATGTAACTAAGAGTTCAATTATTGGTTTTAAACTTGTTACAGGATTGAAAAATGTATATTTTTTTCAATTTAAGCAAAAATGTGAAATTTGTCCCATTCATCCCCGCTCTCCCCTATACATTTTACTTACATTTTAATCACAATAAGTTTGTAGCAGGTAAGGTACCACGACATAAAATAAAGTATGCTTTATTTGGGAACTTTACAAAGCTAATTAAAGGAAAAGTGGGTACATGTAATAAAAAAGTAACTCATGATCAAAGAGCCAGTAATATCTTTTTTCAATTAGTTTAATAATATTCGGAGGAATAGTCAAAACAAAATAGCACTAAAAATAAACCAATATCTTTCACGTTCTCAAACGGTTTGATCGAGATTGATTCTCTAAATAAATACTGACAGATCAAAAAAGATCGGCAACTTTTTTCTGACCAATGTGAAAATGTGTCAAATCACGGCTTACTAGAGCTATAAAGATGTTTTAAAAATGCTTTTAATACTTTTAGGTGCGGAGCCTGATCAAGTAATCAGATATCTAAGCATCAATTTTTGAAAAAATTTTGGTTTACAGAAAACCACAGCCATATTAAAACCGCCAAACGAACTCGCGAAAACTGTTTGGCGAGAAAGAGGATTAGAATACTAAAGGTGCTTAAAATGTTAGATGTGCTGTATTGCATCTTCCACGACGATATGTTGCAAGAGATAGTTCATTTATTAATTTCCTTTAAAATGAAGCATTATTTCAAAGAGTAACTAAAGATACACAAAAGTTATCTGTTTTTCACTGATAAAATATGGCTTGGATTTTAATTAATTGATAAAACCAATTTGTCTTATTTGTCAGTCTTAAAAACCAGTTGGTTTGTTTATAAACAGATAAAAACCAGTTGGGTTTTTTTACTAAATTAATAAAAAACCGTTAATTTCCCTAATCGGATTAATTATCTCAATCATTTTTCCAATTTCAATTAACATTAGTTGCTTACATTTCCCTTTTATTTATTTAAAAAATAAAATTTTCTCTTTCTAAAGAAATTTCTTGAGTTCATAAATTAATCCATATATAATTAAGATAAATAATTTGATTATTTCAGTCATTTATCCAAGATAAATTAACACTGATTTTTATTCACTACAATAATATTAGATATTCAAATTAGAATATTTTAAAAACAAAAATTATTTTTAAAACAAATTAATTTAATTTTAATTAATTAATTGAAATATACAAATCATTTATCAATTATAAACAACCCCTGAAATAAATGTCTCATTTACAACTCAATTTCAAACATCACTGCTAAAGTAACTTATTCTGAAAAAAAATTCTAAAAAAACTTGGTTTAAACCAAAAAACCTGGTTTAAACCAAAAAAACCAAATAAACCCATTTTTTTTTGTTTTTTTAAAAAACACCCGGTTTTTGGCCAACCCTGCTCACAGCACATGATTTGGGATTCGAAAGTGTTTTTGCGCCAAAACAAATAACGAAATTTCAAAAATTTATATCTCAGAAACTAGGCTACGAAATTACATGATGTAAACGTCATTCTTCATGGTTTTTTATCTACTATTATAATAAATTTTAATCCCAAAACGTGAGAATACCTCATTTTAATGAAAATTGCTAATATGGTGAGCTCCATTAAGTGAATACTTTCCATCAATTGAAAAGAAATTAAGACCGACAGGATTCTCCAAAAGGAGAATAAAGGTCTCCAAGATATCAACACACTGCCTGCAACCGTGATTTCCCCCTTTTGAAAGACGTAGGGGATTTGACAAAGACTTTACAACAATCCTACTCAGAGCATCAAATCTCTGATTCTAAAATGGTTAATTTTTCCTACATTGAAGGGCTGACAGAGCATTTTTGATTCTTTCCACATATTACATTGAGAATCAGTGGTTCAATTTATCTGAGAATGAGGACATGCCACTTTTTTTTATCATATAAGTGTATTGTCCACATATTGCCTCGCGACAGTAGCTTGCGAGTTCTATGGCAATAATTCATTTTTGGAACACTGATTTGGAAAGGATCCTTCTTTATTTTTATCGAAATATTGTTTTTTATTTAGAAATCGGTTCAAAGCGATCGGTTTGTTGAAAAAACACAGTTCCGGAGTGAGTTGATTTGAGTTGTACCCCACCTACTTACTTTCGACTCGGAAAATATTTTCTTGAGTTTTCATTGGCTGCTGAGATACGTCACTGTTTTTCCGATGATTTCATTGGCTGCTGCGACCCGACATTTGATTTTTAGGTATAGTAAGATAAATGACCTTTTTCCATTCTTCCATGACTATCTGACCTTTTTAGTATTTTTTCTGGTCCAAGTGATAATTCAAGTTCTACTGTATTTTATTTAGATTTTACTGTAGTTAAAGAATTTTGAAAAAGAAAAACTTTTGGGTTTTTTTCCTTTACATTTCTAAGTAGAATAATTAATTATAAACTGAAATTTTTTTTTTGTGTTAAGTAAATAATGAGTAATATAGGGTATATTAATTGACATTTTGACAAAAAAAATATACCACCAAGTAGGGAGAGTTGTTGAATTCTTGCTATCTCAACACCTTTCTGTAAGTAATTTGTAAAACATTGTAGAAGCCTAATCAATTCATTTAACAGCTAGAATTTTTTACCAAAATGAGTTCAGGTAAGTATACTTGATGAAGAATTTAAATTAAAGTTAGTTAGTCTTTGACCAGAATAATTACGCTGGTGTGATGGGATCATCTACATTTTTAAATAAACTTAAAATGTTAGCTACTTGTACCATCATCATCAATACTTTTCTTCTTTTATACATCTTTTTATCAATAATTCATTCACCTTTTTTTCTCTGGATGACAGTAGTAATTTATCGTGAATCCCCAAAAGGTACATAAAATCCTCATCATAGCCAAAGGTCCTACCCTCTGTGGAAATGTAATCCCCAGTCGGTAGAATCTCAAGGATGCTAGACTTATGTTTTCTTAGTCTTTGATAAAGGATATTTGAGATTCTTATTTCGAGTATGCATCGAATCTCCACGAATTCCATTTATTTCAATGACTGCTCTTAACTACTTACCAAAAAGTTGATTTTCTCTTCAAATTAATTTGACCTGATAAATATTGAGTACTTTATCTTTTTGCATTTAAAACTCTCCTTAAATGATTCAAAATTTACTGTCATAAAAAGCTATATTATATTATTCTACAAATTAAAAAAACATGATCTTGGGTATTATTTATTTAAATGATTAATACATTATTCATGAACTGTTCAAAAAAAACAATCATCTTTAATGGGCAAGTCCAGTATTTTTATTTGATAGAGGTATCCAAGAGAGGAATATATACGTGCAAAAATTTTTTAATAACCATGATTATAGATTTGTTATTTTAATTTAAAAGGTTGACTTTAAAAAGGTGGCACAAAAACGACAAATGTCAAAATGTGACGTCATTTATTTCAAAACATTGATTTTAAACAATGGTTCAATTGTTTAATATTTACAATCACTTTTATCATTAATTTATCATAATTGGTTTGGATTTTGTAGTCCAAATTATTTTTTTAAATTTCCTAAAACACCTGTACTTAAAAAATATATATTTATGTACTATGCACTTTTCTGGAATTATGATTTATATGCAAGTAATTAATTGCCCTGCGATATGATTTATTTTCAGTTCCAGTTGCTGCTTTCAAGTCAGATGCTTTTATTTATTGATCAATTATTCAATTTTCAACAATGTCTTTACTAATCGTTGAAGGAATATATTTTTTATGCAAATTAATTTATGCATCATAGACAATGATTATTAAAACAAATATTTTTGCTGCTCGGACCACTACGGTCAGAAAATCACTAGATTATTTCTTCTATTTTATAAAGATGAAAAGAGTTTAAGAAAGTCTTACAAAACGTTGATTAATATCTTTAAGATTAAATTATTGAAGATGGTAATGGTTAGTATTGAGAAGAATTTTAAAACCTCATTTAAAGAATGGACAAGTGAGAAGTAGTTATAAAATTTATTTATTTTTACAACTTTACAAGAAAATCTGTACAGTTTCTCCTGTTGCCATTCAAACCAGTTAAATACTTGAAGTAAGGAAAGTGGAAATTGAAAGCCTCGTACATGAAAAGCTTAGGATTCTACTTGTAAGTTTTTTTTCCAGATCACCTGATTTATTGTGTCATTAAATGTGCTTTAAAGGACTATTATACAAATAAAAACATGCTTATTATAAAGTGTGTTATTGCAATTTAATTTTAAATTTAGTTTTATTTGGGTCACTTTAATGTGATTTTTACCATGATTCCTACTTGGTTATTGAGTTAAACTTTTTTAAATGCCTCTCCTTTAGTTTTAAATATTTCTTATTAACACTTCATATTGCCTTAAATTATGTTAAAACTTGGGATGGCTACAAACTTTACCAAACAATCATGATAATTTTCTATATTTAAGAAATGAATAATGTGCATTAAAGTTCTTAATTTATCAGTAATATTTTTTTGTACTTTGTTTATGATATGTCTAAATTTCTAACTTGACACTCTGAAATAAACAATACAAACCAAATCCTTGTATTACATCATTTATATCCTCTCTCAAAGAAACCCTAGTTTTTTCCCAAAAGACATTTTCCTATAAAACACTTGAAACAGGTGGGGTTTAATTATGAGCATAAGTTCCTTTATAAGTTTTCAATGGCATTTTCTGTAATTGGCTTTCAATTTGCTACTGTCAAAAATGAAGTGCAAAATATCAGCTCTGCTATAAATAAGAATTTTCCATTATCAAACCATCATAAGAAAATAATACACTTTTGCTTTAAATCAGTTAGAAATTTTTAACTTTGAGTTACATTATTTGAATTTTTACAGTAGTTAATTGTTGGTTATCAACTTTAATTGAAAAATAATCTATCCAAAGTTTTAAAAGAAAAGGAATCGATCCACAGGCAAGTTTAGGAATATACTTTTGAATACATAATTTTGATTTAGAATATTCAATTGAAGTTTTTAAGCATATATCCTTGCATCCACCTGACTTTTAAAATTGTCAAACACATTTCCATGCAGAATGTTGATTTCATATTAAAATAACAGTCCAGAAAGTTAAATGGTGGACTTGGATAATTTTTGAAAGTGACAAATGTTTCCTTTTTTTATAAGAATTTTCAAGAAGTTGGTTTACCTAAAGCCTACTCATTAGTCATTATATACATGATTGATATTGTATACTAAAAAGATTTTACACCATTTTTAGATAAGCAGTGCCTCCATTTACATTTAAAGTTTGTTCCAAAAAATTTGGGGGAAAAGTAATTGAAATCAAGTTCAAACAATAAATAATGAATAAATGGGATGTTATATGACCATAGTTCCTGACAAAATAAGTAGATTAAAAAATGCAATGATTTAGATTTAGAGAATTAAAACACTCTTTGAATCAACTTTACTTTTGTTTGGTAGAAACTAGAAAATTCATAAAAAAAATCTATTTTTCCAAATAGTGAAATAAATCATTGTTTGTAAACATCAGATCATAAAAGGAGGTATGTAGGCCCCATGTAACAAATACAATATTTCACTTAACAAATGCAGCATTATCTAAAACACAATAAAATCGATTTTATTTATATGAATATCTCAATAAAACTAATTTCTTCTCATTTTGGGAAATGAAAAGCTCAACTTTAATAGAATGTGAGAAATCTTAACATATCGTAAATTCAATTCCTTTCATAAAAAGATGATTGATAAAGAGTAAATAACGACGAATCGAATATTGTTATTATTTACAGTTCTAAAGATCGATTCTTTTCTTGTACACTTTTCGACTTTAAATTATGAAACATCCTTTCATACCAAACAAGTAAATTTTTAAAACTCGAGATTCAGACGTAGAGGTATCCATTTCGGTGACTGTTTTTGTTTGATGCAAGTCTCAGTTTTCCTCCAATATTTTAAATTTGCTTGACTAAATGGTGCAAAATCACCAATTATTAAAGAATTGAATAATGCAATTTTAATAAAAATATTATGACCATTTTAAAATCTTAAAATACCCAAAATTTACTTTTTACCTTTCTCTCTCTTAAAAACAACATTTAGAAAACCCATGTTCTAGCTCTTTTCACTGTAATACTCTCACTGCATCAATTTTTGGGTTACTGACTGAGTGATGCTTTGAGAATCGCACTTTCTCAAAGTATTGATTCCCTTGATAACTATTTGGTTATGCAAGAATAATAACATTTGACTAAAAGCAAATTATATCTCGCTTAATATTAACAGTTCAATTTGAACTGTTGACCGAAAAAGTCTTCAACATCAAGTCAAAAGGTCACCAAATGGAATTTCACCACATCTGTTCCCAAACTCGACTTCTAGTCCTTTTTCTCTCACTGGGAACAGAAGAAATCGATTCCTTCCAAGAGTTCGTAAAAAAGTGGATTATACTTGAATATAAAAAAGAAACAGTTCTATACCACTCGTCTTTCAGTTTGTTTTTTTTTGTCACGAAGAGGGAATAGTCTGCAATGCGCACATCCTATGCACAGACATGCGAAATCATGCCTTTCTTGTGCTGTGTTTATCCGGCAGAAAAGTCCTTCGAAGGTGTCGAACCCGTGTCCGCCTCTGCTCCCCCGCTGGGCCACACTGGTGCCATTTTTACCCACCATCACCCACTGTAACACTCTAATGACCCCAATGACCTATGCATATGCAAGTCATCTGACGAAAATCAAAGATAGGACAAACATGCCAAAGAAAAGCTCAGTCAGTAACTTTCCCGTAAGTCGAGTCTACAATTGCTGTTTTCATGTTTGGTGTTTCAGACATTGTGTATGAACTACTGGTTTCGCCAGTTGCTCTTTCTAAAATGCATGAAGAATGAAGTATAGCTTTGATTTTAAAGGATATATATGAGGACCAGCCCTTTCAGAAACAAGGTTCATCTATTTTAGTGATACTGGTATGTAAGTTACTGAAATGTTGTTCTTTTAAGATGTTGGTGTGCTTTTGTTTAAATGTGTTTTGTTAAGAATAAATTTTTTGGAAAGAAAATCGATGTGGTCTGAAGTTCAAACCAATCTTTGGCATAGACACTGAAAATTTATAGATTTCTCACTTGAGGAGATTGAGAATACCCTTTTTTAAAACCGTTGTCTCCACTTCATAGAAATGTCATAACTACTCAACGTATTTCATTTCATTTGAACAAAAAGGAGAAAAAATGACATCCACAACAACGTGCAGTTTTCCCTGCGGTGTTCATCATTTGTATCGAAGTGATTCTTCTCCTTTAGAGTTAAAGGATATTATTTCTACGGCATTAATAAAATTTGAAGCAAGTATATTATTCTCTATGGATAAATGACAACTGTCTCTGAAGAAAGCTTTAAATATAAGCTCATCAAGCGGTAAATTAAGTACCTTAATTTCGAAAACGACGATACCTGAACATTGTGTTGGTTGTTAAAGTTAAAAACAGGGGGTTCAAAAGTTATCATCGTAGTAGTAAGTATATGCAGCTATCCTTTCGTTTTAAAATGGAAATGGGGTCATCAGTTCGCTTCTGATACCACTGTGGCAATCGAATGTATTAGCGGGAATCGAATTTGTTTAGTGGAAATAAACGAAGAATCGAATGCGGCGGGGGCGTTAGAAAAGGCACCAGTGTGGTCTCGGCGAAATATCGATTATGGGCTCCTGTCCTTGGCTCAGTTCTCAAAGTGGCCCTTTCGACTCTCGGTCACCGGAAGCTACCGACCTGAAAAAGAACAGAAATTGAGCATTTGAAATTTAACGAGGTTTAAAGAAACTTTATAAAGTACAACAAAAGTTTTTCAGAGGCATTGATGATAATGACTATTTTGCCATGCCACCTATGAATGATAGACACTTGGATCCCTTTTTCGGTGACAGTATTTAAAAGCATATAAATCGTCAGTTGGAAGAAGGGAATAAGTCCAAAAACCAAGTTTTGAGAAAACCGAAAAAAAAACTGTATAAGTAATGGAATTTTCATTGTATACCCACCAAATTTTTACTGGAAGTTCAAAACCCTATTTAGAAAATAGAGCAATCATCAAAACAAATATAAGTTCAAAAATATTTTACCGTCAAAATAAGTTAATTCCCTTCTTCCACCTTATGAAATTTTTCTGATGAAAAAATCTTTAAAACCCTTAAATTCACATTTAAATTATATTTCTCCTCAGTTTACATCACAAAAGAGGTGAAATAAAAAGAATAAGACAAATAAAAGTTCAAAATTATACGGAAACTGAGTTTTTAAAGCAGTATCAATGGAGTGAGTGAATATGAATAGTCAAACATTCCCTGCATAAAAAAAGTTTGAAAAAAATTGAAATTAAGAGAAAATTTTATTTTAACTTAGTTTACAGCACAAAGATGAAAAGAAAGACAAAAATTAACTTTAATTCCAAATTAACTTAAGAAATACAATGAATGGACATTGATTTCACTACTTCAAGGGGCGATATCTCCCTATAGGGGTTAGTTATTTTTCCTTTTTTTTCACCCATGTGTAGGGAAAAGCTTGGAGATTGTTTTGAGCACAAAAAGTCAATTTGTTATTTTTTGGTCTTATTCCCTTCTTCAAACTGACGATTCATATTTTTAAGTCTTAATCTACTTGTCTCATCCCGTGCATAAAAGGATTATTGATTTACGGGAAGACTCATGGGGTGCAATGCCCCCTCCGCAACTGTTTCAGGATATTTTGTTTTTCTTGTAGTTCTATGATAATTCTATTCCCATTAGGGCATTAGGGCCCCCTTTTCAAAAAGAAAGTTTTCCACCGTCCCCTTACAAATTTTTGCTTTAATTTTTTTACATGTTATAGAATTTTATACAAACATTTTGTATTGAAAAGACTAATTCTAATTTCGTTTAATATGCTTTTTTTAAAGGAAATACTTAAGTCCTTTTCAAATGTGTTGATTTTAAAGTTCTAAAAAAGTACCGTAAAACGGGGTGAATCGGATCACTTTTGAAAAAAGTTTTTTAAATCATCATAGCTCCGGTTGTGTTAGAGTTATAAAATCAGGATAAATTCTGACTTATTCTACACATTGTTCAGAAGTTGTTTCAGCCATCAAAAATTATTTTGCGATAATATCTTTGGTCTATCACGGCTTTGAAGTTGAATACAAAAAAGGTCACAAAAACGTGGCTGTCAAAACTTTGCTTATTGCACCAAAAAATAACTTTATTTTCTCAATTTTCAGCATCCCCCGCGTGGTCCCGATTCTTCCATAGATTTCTTTGCAATCAAATTTTAAATAAAGGGTAATTCCGATTTTTGCTGAATTTTTTAGTAAAACAAGTCCATTCCGACTACTGATGCGGGGTGAATCGGATCAGTCATAAAAATGTGTTTGAATTTTTTTCGAAAAACTGGTGATAGGTGTAGATTTCAAACAAAGGAGATTTTGTTTTATGTATATTTAAAATATAATTTATGGTTTTGGTAGTTCTGGTGGTATTATTTCTTTTCAAAATGGCGGTTTGAAAAGAAGACTGCAAACGACGATTTTCGTTAAATTTTTTCGGCCACTTCAAAAACTGAGAAGAATGCATGATTCATGGCTAATAAAAGTTTTGCTGTATGTTTACATTAATGTGTCAAAGTTTTGAGGTTAACCTAATGTGTTAAGTTTAATGTTAATTAATGTGTTAAGTTTTAAGTTTTAGATGGGAAATTTTGATCTCAAACATAACATCTATTGTGAAAAACATCTCTCAGTTTTTGTTGGTCATTCAAAAGAAATTTTCACTGAAACGACATCAAAATTTACATATCAAGAAAACTTACATATAGACCCAGCTGTTTAGTAATATGCCGTATATTTAATTATCTTTGAATATAGGTGCAGAAATAAGTGCGATACTTAGGAGCGCATTTATTTTAGCTTCTGAGAATTGCACTGGCTAAACTTACTGTAAAAAGAAAGAAGCGATTCTTTTCTTCATATGAAAACACTAAAAAAAAGTAACACTTATTTTTCGAAACTGGAAACAGGTAGAACAATAATGTTATGGAAAGACTTTCAATTCTCTAACAATTAATTTATTTCAGAAAAACATCTGCAAAATATCAGTTTTGTCTTGATTTTATTTCATACAACAACTCCCAGCTGCTCAACGGAGCGAGAGAAGTGCTAAAGAACTATGGAAAATTACCAGTTATATGCAGTTTTAAGCTAAAATTTACTATCTTAACCCTTTATTTACCGCATTATGATTCGCTGCAATTTTTTTCGTGCAAATACTTTTTTTGAGTCACTAAATTGAAAATTAAGGGATATACATAAAAAAATAATCATATTTGAAAAATTGAATCCGCTAGAGCCAATTACTTAAATTGATACTTTTGGGTACTGTCAGTACACGGAGTGCTAAAATATTCTCACAATACAAGAAAAACATAGCTTTTTTTATCGCAGTAATAAGTCTTAAAAATAATACACTTAACTTTTGACTTTAACTACTTTTTTGCGGGAACAAAAATGACAATCATGTGAATCCGATCGAAATGGCAGCTAAACTTACAACTTCAGTTAAATCTATTCGCATTTCCTGCTAAAATACTCATCATAGAACCTTCGCTGCTTTTTATCCTGGAAGAGGATAACTGAAAGAGTGTTCCTGCAAATTATCGTCAATATATTCGCAAGGATGGTTATTCTATGTTATTTTAAAGTTGGCGGTACTTGTAAGTACCGTCGGTAAATAAAGGGTTAAACTTATCAAATCATCTCAAAACTTTGAAATCTTAATGTTAACATTGCAAATACGCAGCAAAACTTTTATTAGCCATGAATAAGGCATTCTTCACAGTTTTTAAAGCGGACGAAAAAAATTTACGAAAATTGTCGTTTGCTGCCTTCTTTTCTAACCGCCATTTTGAAAGCGCAACGAACTATAATACAAAAATCGAACTAAAGTTTCAAGAAAATTTTTTGCCAAATCCTACCCCCCCCCCGAAAAAAAGAGCCTGGATTCACCACTGTTTTTTTATCGATACGATTTAAAAGACTTGGTATCGATACCTCGTTGTTGCTTTTTCCCCGAGGAGTTCCTCAATGTTTTCTACACTTCTAATACTAGAGAGGAGTATCGAACTCAGGGCCGTATCCATGGGGAGGTTTAAGGGTTCAACTAATACCTCCTAAATTCAAGGAGGTGTTAGTTCAACCCCATCCCTGAAAGTCTCAAAATGTGTCAAAACAGTACTTTTAAGAGTTAAAATTCCAAAGTCGTAGAATTCGTTTTCCTTGAATTTCCCTTTTTTGTGTAATCATCCAAAGGGTCTGAAAATGAGCTTAAACAAACTATTTTTTATTGAAATAGTAAACAATCAAAATATTTCAAATAGCAGTAGTATATTGTTTTATCTTTTTTATTGAGAAAAGTAATTTGTAAAATGTCGCCAATCTTAACCGAAAAGTAAGTTTTTAGGTTAACTAATAATTATTATGACAGAGCCCTTTCATCCTTTGTCCCACGCCCTCTAAAGGTACCCAGCCCAGGCCTTTATACAAGGAGCTTTTAGTAGTGCTTCATTTTCCTCAGTCTGAAATTGAGAATGTAAAGGATAGATTTAATTGAAACAAGCCTTGTCAAAAGTACAGCTTACTCACTTTTGTTGTGTTAGGAGCATGCGCAAAACAGCAGCACGAGTAACAGGAGCAGGAGAGGTTGCCGGGGTCTCCACGTGCCTGAGATGCTTCCTGAAATTGGAAATCAGAAGGATGAGCAACTGAAAAAGCATAACAGCAGGTATACAAGATTTTTGTTCTAATTTGAGATTTTCATATACCGCACAAAAAAAATCGCAGGAAAAAAATCGACCAAATCTTATGGGGGTAAAACTATTATGATGGGGAGTAGATTTTCAAAGTAAAATAATATGTGTATTAATGTTGTATACACTTTTTAAAAAATGACTAGATTGGGATGCAGTATTTAAGATTGGGAACTACGAAATGAGAAATATGAACTTTAAAATACTGTGATAAATGCTTAGGTTACGTTGAAAAGTAAAAAAAAAGCTGTTGCTATAAGATAAATAAAAAATATATCTTTTCGTGATTTTTATGCTCTGTAAAACGGTCCACATGATACACATAACTACCACTAAAATATATATGGTTTTATTAAAATGAAAATAGTAGATGAGATACAGAAATTGGATATCGTTGGTTTATAATAAGCTGAACATTTTGAAATTTGAAAGCTAACAAAGAATTTTTGAAACGTGTTCCTATACCAGTGTTTGGCGGCGATGTCTCTACCTAAAAGGTGAAACCCTAGTCAGCGCATCGCAATCCATTTAAGAGATGGGGCGCTGATAAGGAATCGCTGACCTCCCTTCTATCTGTACGGATTCGATGATCGAATCTTCGATAAAAATCTTGTACGGTTTCTATACTTCTCATTCGAGTTTAAAAGCTTTTTGATTCAACCGTTTCCTTTTGTTCTCAAATCCTGAGTAATTCGGAGATAAAGGAAACAGCACAGCTATCCGAAGGATTAAGCCCGATATAGCCCTTGATATTGAATGGGAGAGGATTTCTATCTCTTCGTTATGGAAAAGTAGTGCCTCTTAAACTTGAATGATATGCCTGGTATTAGAATATCTCAAAAGTAGTTTTGTTCTGTTTTATATAGCTTTTTCCCATCCAGTAGTATAACTTCTCCTTATCTACTCTTCAGCTATGAGAAGATTTTGGATGTAGCTGAGATAGTGAGTGCATGGCGTATCAACACTGAAACAATAAGATCTTGAATTAGTTCGACTGAAATGATTTCAGACTCAACCTGTCCTGTCGACTTGATATCTATCGCGAATGAATCTACTTCGGGACAAAATTCAACGACTTTAAGGTTTAGTTAGCTTTTTTAGAGTTCAATCATAAAGAAAGTTTAAGTATAAAGGGCAATTACAATTTTTAACCAACTGTTATTTAACTTCCATTTTCATTTTTATATTGTTTTAAACAAATTTTTTACCTTTCAGAGATTGAGAGTCGAAATCATATTTCGATTGAAATTGTATGTGACAAATTGTTTCTAATCATTATAATTTTTATAAAGACAAATCACGGATTTTTCTAACTCATTAGAGAAATCATTATGGTTTTGAATGGTATTCAAAAGTTTAAGAGCGAATTCCGAAAATTCATCATAAATGAATTGTGATAGATTAAATGCTGTAATACGGAGAAAACATTTTATACGTGAACCTTGATTACAAAAATATTGTGTGTGTTCTCAGAATCATTCAACTCAAAGGGGAAGGATGGAATCAAAATTCGTGGCCTTTATTATTGGCTATTTATACATTGTTTTATCAATAAATAAATGTTTGAAAATTGGTTTAGTCATTAGAGAATGATGTGTGCACTGAGAGAGGAATCGACTACCTGCGCGGAAGTAAAAACTAAACTCTATTTATTATTAACAACGACTCATATTTATAAGGTTGGCCGCAAGAATTGAAACCTAAATTAAAGTGGAAGTAGAAGTATTTACAGAACGTGGCTATCAAATATACAGAGGGCACTACACTCTTAATTGCATTTCACTCTTATTTGTTACACTCTTAATTGCCACCAGTACTGGCTCTGTTGCCTCTTGGTGACCAAATCTTATTTTGTAGATGGTATTTTTAAAGCAAAAAATAAAAAATTATTATTAATTATTATTATTTCCTAAAAAAATCCTTAAGTCGAGTCTTAGTCTTAAAAGGGGTAGAGGCTAGGGAAATTTTTAAAAATCCTAGTTTCATAAATTTAAGTCCTTCTAGTTAATATTTCCAGTTTTTATGAAAAGTTTTCATACTGAAGGATTAGTGTTAATGTTAAGGTTCATTAAGGATTGGGTACTACAAATACTATCATATGGCATTGGGAATAGTAGCATTGAGAGAACAACCTTAGCATGAGAATTTCATCCTGATAATACTACAGCTAATCTGAAAGAGATGTGATCAGATGGAGCCCGTTCCCACCCTCCATAGGTCGAAGGCAGTTTTGGTTGCAGTGAATAAATAATTCGCCTCCTTCCATTTATCTCTTGCATCTGGCAGGGACACGGATCTCTTATCCGTTTCCATAGTGACGCCCCAAAACAACGGTGGTCACGTGGGGGCCTAGTGCACGGAAGACAATCCGAGACTCTTGGAGGAGAGCAAGGTTGTGAAATCACCTTCCTAATTAACTGCGCCTTAGGTTCCGGTTAGGGTATTTACCTCCGCAGATGCAACAAATGAAACTCTTCATATCGTCTTAATAGAGAGCTAGGGGTGTTTAATTGGGTAATATTTCTAAGGTTGGATCGGATTTGTCTTAAGCTTCAGTTTTCGGCAGTGTCTGTTACACCTGAGGATTATCAGAAGTGTCTGTTTCACCGGTACTTCTTAAAAACATGGAAATATGAATATACAGGGTGTATCAAACTGTCGTTGCTAAACTTTAAGAGGGTGTAGACTACCTAATGACGATTCAGAACCTAGACTACCTTGGAAACTGGAAATTCTAGACTGCAGACAAAAGTTGTCAGAAACAATGAAGATGCGTGGAGTAGAATAAAATATCCATAACCAATTATAAATGTTTTAACCTGTTAATAAAATCTGGGTAAAGCTTTTGCCTTTAAGTGGTTGTTTCAAATGTGACAATAAAGGAATCGCCAATAATGAAATTTCGCATTTTGAAGACGACGTTAGGGGACATCCATAAATTACGTGAGGTGTTTTTTCCAAAATCTGAACCCCCCTCTCCCCCCACGTGAGATTTAGTAAGATTTTGCTGGACCCCCCTCCCCCCACGTGAGATTTACCTACAACCTTTAAAAATAATTTTCTATCCTATTCGTTTTCATTTTGTGCTTCACAGCACCCAAAACTTTTCCATTATTAATGATTTGGGGGAAAAGGACATTATTCCGCCTAAAAATCACCACCGTTTCTTATCTGTGGGTATTATTCCTTTCTCATACTTAAAAAAATCGTTTAATTTCTAACTTAAAAAGTTGACGTGAGATTTTAATCGACCCCCCTCCCCCCTTGGTGAGATTTGGTGAGATTTTTCCAAACCCCTCCCCCCTTTTTGACCTCACGTAATTTATGGATGTCCCCTTACAAAAGCATTGGCCCAAATTTTTATTAGATTAAATAAAATTAAAGCATGATAATTGTTATTGAAATTTTATTTTTACTCCCAACTGTTTGCCCACAACAACCCATCTTTCTTTGTCATTCTGTTAACTTTCGTCTGCACTCTATAGCGTCTCATGTGAAACGACCTCTGCGTTTCTTAGCTCCCTATAAATGAAGGAGGTATGTAAAGGATTACACTGTTCAACAAATTTGACCTTCAAAATTTTTTCCTTGATGGAAATAGTCATTTCTAATAGATATCGGGTCGCTGAATACGAAAATCACCATTAAAATTTTCAATTGACTCAGGATTTTCGGGGAACAGTCCCTACCCCTTTTTACGTTTTCAACGACTTTATAACTTTAAACTCAATTTTCAGGGTCAAAAAGCATTGTTTTAGTCTTCAAATTGCCCCCCAGGTGACAAGAAAGGTTCAAATTTATAAAATATGATAAATTTATAACAAATGGATAGGTTTAAGGGGTAATTTACCCCCCTAATAATACAAAAAATAGCTAAAATTATAGAGGTTTCTATACGCTATTTTTTTCCTCTTATTTTTTACGCAATTCACGTTTGAAGGGTCCTAACCCTTCCCCAAGGACCCAAATTTGATGAAAATATGCAGCAATAATTTTTACTAAAAGCGGCTGAGGTGTTAGCCTCCCAGAAGCCCCCGCGGAAGAGTTCGGAAGACTTCCAGAATCGCGAAGGCGCTCGCGAGCTCAGGAATTAATATTGATGATTTTGAAAGGATTACAAATGAGGTCTATCCTAAGTAAAAACTCTTCAGTTGTTAAAAAACTGACCAGTTTTAGGGAGTGAGGATTCCATGTTTGGGAGGGGCTGTTTCCCGAAAATTCTGAGTCAATTGAGAATATTAATGGTGATTTTCGTATTCAGCAACCCAAAATCTATAAGAAATGACTATTTTCATCAAGGAAATTTTTTCATTGTTGAACAGTGTTATCAGACTTATCATTCTTTCTCTTCATTTTGAAAGAAGTAAAAGACGGGAATTGTAGTATCAATCTTCATACTCCTTCGCTTTTCTATGGAAACTGGTTACGCTTCTAGCAAGGGGGAATGCACCATTTTTCAGCCGCCTATTCTAAATGAACAGATTTTTAGTTTCCCAGCATGATACCTGCGTTTTTGCCACCGGGGTCTCGCTGGTAACAGAGACACTTCTCAAAACCGTTCACCTGTTGGTTAAGGCTAAGCGCGCTCTGGAGACTTTCGTCACGGTGACTGGAACATAACTGTCACTCGAGAGCAATGGATCTCTATGTCGAGATTCTATGACGATCGGACAAGAGTCTCGTCACCTAATGCGCGCGCTCTAGCTTCTGGCCAAATCCCGAGTGACAATTATGTTCCAGTCACCGAGACAAAAGTCTCCAGTGCACGCCTAACCTATCAGGAAGGCATTTTTCCGACGGTGGTCCCGCTGTAAACAGGGATAGCAATTATAGGAGCACTCAAGAGGTTTGGGAGCAAGAGGCTTTGCATGTGAGAAGTGACCGTGGCGGCTGGTGTCTAAACTAGATAGTAAAGCACCGTTTATACGTTTCTCATTTATACGACTTTATCATTTATACGTCGTTTTCGCGAAGTCCCAATTCATTCCTATTCATTTTAATACAAAAATTCTTCGTTTATACGACGCGCTATATCGGTTATACGTCGTTTTCGGCTGTCTTAAAATTCGGAAATATCCAGTATCAGTTGTTATTCCGTGGGAAAATTTCCCCAGGAAAGGTTGAAGAGCTAGGGTGGTCACAAGTAACATGGGGAAAAGTTTTTTTCGACTTTCTTCAGGTCTCACCCCCCTAAAATGTGCCAATAGGCTAAAAAATGAGATTGGCCAAGTTTCAGCTCAATCCGATAATATTAACCCGTGCCTCATCGAGGTCAAAGTTCAGAAAAACAGCGATTTTTAACAAAAATTGGTAGTTTTCGCCCCATAAAACTAGAACCGTTTGTCCCAGAAACCAGGTTAGGGTGTCATTTAATAGGTAATTTTATACACTTTAACTTTGATATAGTCAGATTTTATTTACTCAAACTGATAGGGCGCTATTTAGCATTTTCATAGTGAAGGTCCTCGAAAGCGAATTTCCTTGCAAGAATCCTAGAACATTACGAAGTCACAAAAAACTATCTTTCCTGTCTTTCCCTATTCATTTTGGCTCCAATAGATAGTATATGAGTTCTTAGACCCCCTAAGAGAATTCTAGGGTATAATTTCAACCCCCCTAGGTTTCGGAAAAAGAGAAAAATATATATATTTTTTACAAATTTTTTTGACTGTTAATGTGTTAAAGTTGGTTCAAATACATTTTTAAAAGTTTAATTAGGTAGAGGATTAATGATAAAGGGGATTAACCTTTCGTTATAGCCCCTATATCTAAGCGAAAGAAGCGCGACTGTAAGAGGTTTTGCTAAAAAAAGGCTTTAATATCCATTAAAGTGATAAAAAGGTCTAATATAAAAATTTTTTCAGCAAAAACCTATAGAGAGATGACATCTGGCGATTTTTGTCTATGATATTATAATAATAGCACCCTTACCGACTTTAAATTTTAAGAAACCCTATTTCTACCAAAGTAGCTCGTTTTCAGCTAATTAACCTAAAAGTATGATATTAGAAAAATGTATAAATTGATTTATTTTTAATAAATATACCTCAGGGGCTTCATTTGCCTACCATTCGAAGAAAATTAATTTTTAATAGGTATGAAAAGGTTTCATAACATATGTTTGATCTATACTTAATATTTTATTCTTTAGTCGCCAATTATATTCACACCTGTGTTGAAGGAGACGAAAATAGCGCGTAAAATTGGAAATATTCAAAATATTTTCATATATTCAGTAAAAGTTATTGTTTCCTATGATAAATATTTGATATAGATTGGAAACAAGATTTCTCTGAAAAATACTATGGTTGAGAAACTCCAACAGTATATCACATTTAAGCTTCCGCTGCATTACTGTAAGCCACATCTAAGTTATAGTCCTAATCGTAAAAATTGATAAGCTTAGCAGGGGTTGATCCAGACAAAAATTGGGACCCTTTTGCTGCAAAAATAAATTCATAAAAACGTCCCTTTCATGAAATTCAAATTAGCTTTAGTGATAATTTGCAAGAAAACATTCACAAAATATTTGAATTTTTCATGATTTTCTTGGTTTGCGAGTCAATTTTACTTTTACGCACTCATCTGCTAACTATCACTGCTTCAATTTTTCACAAAAACAATTTTGATGATAATTTATGTACTAAATTATGTTATGCATTTAAAAGTGAATTTTCTGGAACGATAGGCAAATGAAAACTGAAGTACAGTTGAATCCGCTTAATGTGATCGCATTTGTCAGAGATGAAACTGATAATATTATCCGATTGATAACAATAAGCGATTTTATATCAAAAAGCAGCTAACAGTGTAACTATAGATTGTTTGCTTTAAAATCAAAATTACCTAATCGTAACTAATGTATTAAAAAATTTTACACTATGTACTATTTGGCAACTTAAAATTTTTAGGGGAAGATATAATCGTTCCATTAAAAAATAAAATAATCACTTTGCATTTTTATTTATATTTGTATATGCACATCATTATATCCTTCCAATCCAATAAACCCATTCTATGAATAAACCACTTATTATTGTAGGAATTCCGTTCCGGTGAACTAAGGAAAATCATAATCTCTTTTCAGAAACTTCTGCAAGGCGTCTATGGTTCTTCTTAACCGCAAGCATGGATTCGGACCCCCCCCCGTTTAAAAGTTTCCGTTTTCTTTTAAAAATGCGGAATGCATTTTCTTACTCATAGTTTCAGAACAAAAAAGTACCAGATGCTCTAGGGTGGGGCAAATGATTACTTGTAAAAATTTGTCTTCAAAATGAAACCTGATAGCAGACATTTTTTAGGGAATATGGAAAAATTTTGATAACATTAAGCGGTGTGTTGATCCATAGTTGATCACATTAAACGATACATTTTACATTAAATTAAATAGGAATGATCGGAACCAGTCGATTCCGATAACATTATCCGATTGATAACATTCCGTGATCACATTAAGCGGATTCGACTGTATATATTACAAATAAATTGATTTATACATTTTTCTAAGATCATACTTTCAGTTTAATTAGCTGGAAGCTAGTAACTTGGGTAGAAAAGCTTTTTTAAAAATTAGAGTCCAGAAGGGCGCTATTATTATAATTTTATAACACATATAAATAATCTCAAACATCATTTTTAACACCAAATGATATCTTTCTAGATGTTTTTATGAAAAAATTTGTAATTAAGCTATTTTTATCACTTTAATGGGTATTAATGGGTTTTAGCAAAACTTCTCACAGTCGCGCTTCTTTCGCTTAGGGTATAGGGGTTATAACGAAAGGTTAATCCCCTTTATCATTAATCTTCTACCTAATTTAAACTTTTAATTTTGTGTTTGAACCAACTTTAAAACATTAAGAGTCAAAAAAATTTGTAAAAAAATATATATATTTTTCTCTTTTTCCGAAACCTAGGGGGGTTGAAATTATACCCTAGAATTCTTATAGGGGTCTAAAAACTCATATACTATCTTTTGGAGCCAAAATGAATAGGGAAAGACAGGAAAGATAGTTTTTTGTGACTTCGTAATGTTCTAGGGTTCTTGCAAGGAAATTCGCTTTTGAGGACCTTCACTATGAAAATGCTAAATAGCGCCCTATCCGTTTGAGTAAATAAAATCTGACTATATCAAAGTTAAAGTGTATTAAATTACCTATTAAATGACACCCTAACCGGGTTTCTGGGACAAACGGTTCTAGTTTTATGGGGCGAAAACTACCAATTTTTGTTAAAAATCTCTGTTTTTCTGAACTTTGACCTCGATGAGGCACGGGTTAATATTATCGGATTGAGCTGAAACTTGGCCAATCTCATTTTTTAGCCTATTGGCACATTTTAAGGGGGTGAGACCTAAGGATTTCAAAAGTTGATTTTTTGTGACCACCCTATTGAAGAGCACTGCATTCCTTGGCCGTTGTGGGGGGCATGACCAATGGAGTGGGGGTGAGTAAAAGGGCAGTTCGTTGAACTGATAATGGGATGGGATGAGCTACACTACAGTTTTATAGCCCTTATCTCTTGTTAGGGGGTCTCCAGCACCATAGGCGCCGAATTTTATCAAATATTGGGAGGGCCCAGTACTAGATAAAAAGACATTAGTTATTTCATATAAAAGCGGTCCTTAAACTTTCGATCGCCAAATGCTAGACATAGCCCCTTCCAAGATTTTGAACATCCAAAGTCCAAAAGGCTTATTCCTTAAGTACCCCTAAGGAGTATATTTATACATAAAGTTTTAGATTCCTTAAAAGTAGTACTCAAATCCTATTCCACATTATGTTAAAATTCTACAATTACTCGAAGTATAATAGGGGGTCTCAGAAAAATTTTGAAAATTTGCTTCAAAAAGTAGTGTTACAGCTTTTCTTGAGACATTTTTGGTTCCCCCAAAAGAGAGAAGTTCCTTGTAAAACATAGAATTTCTAAGGAAAATGTTACAACTAGAGACGTCAAAATTTCGAGAGGGGCTAGGGGTCCTCCCCTAGAAATATTTTTGAAATTTGTCTCTTTAAACTAGTGTTATTAATTTTGAAACTATCAAAAGGTAACTCGCGGACCCCCTAGGAAGGTGCTGAGGACCCTCGGAGGTCCACGGACTACTGCTATACAAAATTCAAATAAAAAGCAGCACAATATTTTTAAAAAAATTAAATCGAACACAAAAAATTAAATACCTATCGCGAAGTGTGAAAGTGGATTTATATCGCTTATCAACTGCACAAAGCCGTAACTTGAGTTTTGTTTCGGGTGGGATTTTGACTTAAATATTTTTTTTTGAGGTACCTACTTACGAGTTCTTTTTTACTTCAAGTGTTAGATGACTTGCACATTTTACATTAATTTTGTTGAAAATAATTTCAAAATTTTATAAACATTGAAAATGCCAAGCAAAGCGATATTTTGAGGGTCTTCCCCACAAAATTTAGAAATTTCCACCACAAAATAGCGTTTTATCTCTTTTTGAAGCCTATTTGGGTTCCACCCTTAGAGAAGAGGGCTCATTTTAAGAAGCAGAATTTTCAAAGAAACCCAGTATATAAAACAGCAAAATGTTTGGAAATTTTTCCCTAAACATAGTGTTTAAATTCTTTTTTATACTCTTTCTTCTTATGTTACACAAAAGGAGGATCACACCTCAAAAATCACGGAGTTTTCAGGGGAAGACGGTACATAAAAGATTTTAAAATTTGAGGGGGGGGTTGGGGGTCCTCCCCCAAATTTTTTTTCAAATTTTTACCCTAGAAAGTAGTGTTTTAAGTCATTTTGAGACCCTTTGTGAAGACCAAGTGAACGGGACCAAAAGAACGACGTCCAATACATTGCCTTCTTTAGTTCATGAAAGAAAATAGGTAGATTTTTACTAAAAATATTGGGGGGGCTTAGCCCCCCTTCTTCCAACATTGGGGGGGCTCAAGCCCCCTCAAACCCTATGGAGTCGGCGCCTATGTCCAGCACCCCCTGCAGAGGAGAAGAATTCTTTTGACCCCACAAAGAAAGTGGGACCATAAAACTGCCGTTATAAAACCCTATCACTATAAAGGTAGGGATTCTTTAATTTTTATGTTATAATTGTTTTAATATTTAATACTATTTTAAAGTTTGTTAGTTAATATTTTTCAGTTTAAAAACTGTTTTGAAGTAATTTTTTCTTTAGAAAAACCTAAAAATTAATGTATTTTTGTAAATCTGCATTAGGAGCGTTATAAACCTAATTATTAAGGACATTTTCGTTTACACGTTTTTTCATTTATACGTCGATTTACGTCGGTCCCTTGAAAGACGTATAAACGGTGCTTTACTGTACTATACTTCACAGCAACGTTTCCTGAACCCAGTACGTTACTACGGGGAAGGAGAAAGTGAGTAAACACAAAGCCTGTTGAGTTGATAGGAGGAACTTCGATACGTGAATTGTGATAAAAATACACTATTTATACATGGGTTTAACGAAATAATCATATTTGAAAATTGACGTTCTTTGTTTCACTCGAAATTCAGACACCGCGATGGGAACTACTTTGTTTGTCAGTGACGTAGTAGGTTCAACTTAAGGTGCTGTTTAGCATAGTCACGGCTATATAAATGCGTTGTGGGATGAACCTTCCGTTCATATAGAAGACCACTGTGGGATATACATACGAGCGTGGACGTCTTTTGATGTTGGTGGAAGTCCAGAAAACGGGATTGTTTGAATGCTCTGGGAGACCTTCGAGCGGCGACCGGCTTCGCCAGTCGAGCTGGAGTTGTTTCGCGGTGGGTGTTTTTAACCGCATCATGCGCTTACTACGTATCGGGGCACGATACCCCATTTTCCACTCCACTCCAAATGAACAAAGTATAAATAGAACAGTGGGAGGATAAAATGGGAGTGCTCACCCGGCTGGTAGACGATCCTCCTCATGTTCTGGTAGTCGGTGCCGGGTATGGAGAGGACGCACTCGTAGGCGGCGGGCCGTCCCTGCAGCTCGCGCTCGACCACGACGCGCCACAGCACGACGCGGAAGGCGCCGCCGGCGCTCTGGGCGATGCTCTCGTGCACCAGGTGGGCGCCGTCGTCGTCGGCGCCGTCGTCCACGCGCGCCAGTGACATCTTAGGCAGCGGGAAGACGCCGTCCGCCTCGCAGCTCAGGTTGGCGCCCGACGACGAGCCGCGCGTCACGTTCAGGTCGAAGCTGCGTGGAGGAGCTACAATACAATAGGATATTTTTTAAAGTTTAGTACATTAAAATGCTGTACAAAGGTTGGCTTATCTTTAAAGTAAACTGCTGCTCATGAGGTAATTCTACGGGTGAGGATAGCCTTTTTACAACGGCCGGAGAAAACAGTCCAAGGCCACTTGCGGTCAATTAGCGAGCAAAAGAAACCAACGGAGGTCTAGGAGACCATCTTTTGTTTTCTTATCTCTCGCCCCTCCCTGAAGCGAGCTGCTCCGGCCGTTGTAAAACTATATATCTTCACCCTACAGGGTGCACTTTAAAAGGAGCGATGCCTTTTGCAGGAGCCGCAAGTGCTATTTAACCCTTTCAATACGGCAAAAATCAGTTTAGTGCGCCTCATTACCGAGAATAGTTATTTCTTATCCAATCTGTCTGAAGGTCTTTTAAGAGACGCATAAACAATCCCATAACGGTGATTCAACAACAATGATGTAACAAGCTAAAGTTTAAATTTGGGACAGCGTATGTCTCGCCCGCCGTATTGAAAGGGTTAAACGGGTGAATTCTAGGTGACCAAGTCATTTAAAATTACTATCCGAGCAACGCCATATCTAGCTTGAAGGGCTGGTATTACATTGAATCGTTATAAATTACCCTGAATAGATACCATATAGAATCTTGCTATACTACGGTTTTCATTTCCCGGTAGTCGTATTCCCTTTATTCCTATTTACATATCGTACCTCCCGAAGAAGACTGTTCCAATATCGAAATAAATCTAAAAAGTTCAGTACGAGTTCTTCTTGGCAATAGTCTGCGGTTTTTGCCACTTCGGCGCATTCATTTGGATGATATAGAGAAAAAATAAAATTGTTTGACAATTCAATGTATATTTCAAGGAAATAAGTTAAAAACATTGTTTTAACTTAGTATACAGAAGGATTCCTACAAAAAGAAAAGAATGGATCAGCTATGCCTAACTATGACCTATTTTACACCAAGTACAAAATATTGTTATAAAAGAGAAAATATTTTATATTTTTCTAAGGTGTGTCTTTTAGTCATTCTTTTATGGAAAAATAGTACAAAAGTCTGCTGGAATTTACACCTATAGATCGTATACCTATAATACTTGTATACCTATAGATATTTCGAAGTTGGTAAACCCTGTTTTTCAACTCCATTTACGGTTCAAATTCAATATTTTTTCAGTTCTCAAATTCATACATTAAATGCCAAGTAGAATCAAAAATTTAAAAAAGTAGTTTAGATCACAAAATATTTGATTTTTCATCTAAATATCACTTGAAAATAATCGACGACAAATAGATAACCATTTAGAATTAATTTAACATGCATTAAAATGTATTCACTTTAATGTAACCTGATTCTAAAACGCCGATTAGCTACAGACACCCACAAGAACGTGTCCGTAGATTTCTGTTTACTCAGATTTTCTTCCGCGGGGCACTGACGTCAGGCTCAACTTAAGTTGCAATCGAGTATAGCAACTATACTCAGTTGCAACTTAACTTGAGCCTGTAAAAATATGCTGAGAGCAACCAAAGAAAATAGTTCCCCGCGAGGTGTCTGAATTTTGAGTGAAATTTAGAGCTTCAATTTTGAATAACGATTAGTTTTTTACATCCACGTATATTAAGCATCTTTTCATCCCGATATGCATAAAATGTTCAGTATTATTATTTTTTAAAGTGGCGTAACGCGTATTAGTACAACTAGCTCTCAAACTCGCCAGCCAATAAGAGCTTCTATACTCATTTGCAACTTAACTTGAGCCTGTAGAAATATGCTGACAGCCACCAAAGAGAGTAGTTCCCCGTGCGGTGTCGGAATTTTGAGTGAAATTAAGAGATTTAATTTTAAAACATGATTAGTTTTTTAAATCCACGTATATTAAGCGTCTTTTCATCCCGATCTGCAAAATGTTGAGTATTATTATTTTTTCAAGTGGCCCAGCGCGTAGTAGTACATTTGTTCGAATAAAACTCGCCAGCCAATAAGAGCTTACAGAGCCCAGCCAGCTTTCTGTTTACTCAGATTTTCTTCCACGTCGCCATGACGTCAGGCTCAACTTAAGTTGCATTCGAGTATAGATAGCATCTGTTTACATTCAAAATCGACCACAAATTCAAATTTAGATTTTTTCCTGAATTTTAAAATGTGGTGGCTGAAGGTACAACCGTCCGTAGGTACAACACTCTCCCCTAATGCGTATCAAGTTAACGTATAAACACAGCGATTTTGATTTATTATTTTGAGGAAGTAGAAAGCTTTTATATTTCTTCAAAATTTGTTCAAGAAAATTTAAAATACATATACATAAAATTAGTTTTGTTTAGGTCATGAACAAAATACTATTTAACATAGGAATTAAAATAACCACTCTGCCTGTAATATACAGATATTAAATATTTACCCCCTCATATGTCAAGAAAAAATGAAGATGAAGCTCGTTTGTGGACCCCTGATCTGATTGAGAAGATATAAGTACTCTCAGGTTTGTTTAAGGAAGATTTAATAAAGAAACAGCAGAGGGTCCTAAATAAACAAACCAATGTAACCAATGGGAGTTCTATATGTATTGATGGAAGTTTCCCTGTAGATTTGAGAGGAAACCTGGTCACCGTTGATTGATTGCGTTTTATTGAATAAAGCATTTGTATTGCATTTTTTAAAATTTTTGTCTTGTCACGAAACCCCTCTCTGGAGATTGGCTTCGTCAGCAGAGAAATCATGGAGGGTCGTCATGACTGTGGGTTTGTGTGAATTTCTTATATCTAGCAGCAGTTTGTATTATTGAGCTATCCAAAAGGAGGAGATAATGAAATATATAGTTCTGAAATATCCTAGAAAAATCTTATTAGGTAAAAGAAAAATAATCGAAAACGGTAAAGCAATTTACTGTAATTTAAAAAAAATAATGTGTTAAATTTATGTGTATGAACTTAAACCTTTTAAAATTATCAACTGAGAAAGGGTAATTAATTATATCACAAAAGTTATAAATTTATACTTGTTGAATAGTGCTTATTCAAAAACTCAAAAACTTGTTGAATTATTTTGGAGAAAGGATAATTTTTAAAAATAAATTTACAGTTGTTGATTTGGCTTTTGGATATAAACATAGGGTTCTAAAATACTGTTAGGTAAGAATACCCATTTGATGCCGTTTTTAGTCATATTTAAAGAAGATTTAGCTGACCTTAGTTGATCAGCTAAGGACAGAAGAGATCCTCTCTCGGCTACTGGCGTATACCAGGTTCCCTGTTCTTGCGGGGCGGTATATATTGGTACCACGGGCCGAAGCGTTGCGACACGTCCAAAAGAACACAGACGTAGTTGCCGCTTATTCCAACCTGAAAAGTCGGCAATAGCTGAACATGTGTTGACTTCCGATGGCCATGTGATTCATTATGATGAAACCAGAGTGCTCACAAGAACTAAGCACTACTACACCCGCCTTCAAAGGGAAGCCATCGAAATATTCAAGCACCCTAACAATTTTAATAAAATGGAAGAAAGTCTCCGTGTCAGCAGAGCCTGGTTTCCGGTGTTGACAAAAAACATCGTCAACACACAGTCAGTGGAGCAACTTGATGACGCAGCGGCAGAACATCAACCCGCAGACCAATCAAGCGTCGCCAGCTCATCTCTTCCTGTGGCACCGGTTGATGACGATGAACCACGTGGATCTGCAGCGCCATATAACTTACGACCCAGACCTAAGCGGTATTATTGCCCTCGAAGATGCCGGCGAAACGTTGGGAGTCACTTTTAATAATATTAGACCACGTCATAATAACCCGGAACCTTCTTTATATCTTCATAGATCCGGCCGTGAAAGCCTTTGGGGCCATTCATTAATTACGTAAGGATGATTTTGGCAATTTTTGACCCCCCTCCCCCCATGTAAGGGTAGGTAAGATTTTTCAAACCCCTCCCCCCCATTCTTACGTAAGATTCCATTATGTTTTTCAAAACAATAAAATGTTAGAAAACTCTCCGTTTGATGTAAATCAAAGATTTTTATTTTTCAACAGATAAGTAATACTCTTGCTGTCAACTATATAACTTTTATTACTATTATATTATTATCTCTTGATTAGAATAATTGGAATTTGTTTATATTAACTAGGAAAATCTTACGTAAGAATTGGTTTGACCCCCCCACCCCCCAAGTAAGGGTATGTAGAGATTTTTCCAACCCCCCTCCCCCTCGGGACCCTTACGTAATTAATGAATGGCCCCTTTCTTCTTTTATAATAGTTTTTAACTTCCGATTTGATAGTTACTATTCTAATGGCAGCATTCCCATGTTTTTCATTCATAAAAAGTTATATAAAAAGCATAAAAGTGCTCTGGAGTGCATCATAAAAAAAATTAACTTTATATTGAGTTAATTTTTTAAATTATGAACAGTTACTTTAAACGTTGAAACTATTCTTTAAATTAAATTTAAGACAGCTTGAAATTTTCGGCTTACCGATTACCTTTTCCTGCGTTATTCTCAAGCAGCTTAAGTGGCAAGGGAAAAAAACGTGCTTTCTAATATGTGAAGTTGGTTTCACTGTATACTAACGCTTTAGAAGGAAAAAGTAGTTCTACAGATTTTAAGTGCTCTAAGGTAGAAAAAACTTCCAGGTTTGCTTACACAGGGCGGAATGAATTTTTTTCTATTGATCGAGCGGATTAATGATTGTTTTAAAGGCTGAAGGGTTTTTAGACAAAGTTATTATTAAAGGTTAATTTTAAACGTTTGAGTATAATTTTCTTAGTTTTATTGATTAGAGCAGTGGTTCCCAACAGGTGGTCCGCGGACCACTGGTGGTCCATGATGCCAATGGAAGTGGTCCGTGAGAAGATTTTTTAACTTATCCAAAAAAAATGTGTGAAAATTAAAGAAAAATTAGTTTTCCTCATCGTACAATCTAAAAAGAAGTAAAATAACCATAGATGCAAAATATGGACCATATAGATGTCTCATAAATAAAAAATGTTAGGTTCTTTTTCTCTCCTATGATTAATTTGTTCATTACACACACTTTATTCAACAAGTGTTCGTTACAAAGTAAAAGTAGAAACTAAATCTGATGATGTGGCAAAGTATTGCAACAGATTACTTAAAACTGAGAAGCTCCAGGGTCCAGGGGCAAATAAAGAATCCAATGATTGGACATTCATTTCTTTTTTCGAAGCGTAATGTGGAAATGTTGAAAGATACTAAAAACTGCATACAATTGGTCAGGCAAAGTGACTTCAAGAAGAACTCGTGTTATGAAAAGTGGAAATTTCAGATACAAATGAAATAGGAAACTCAGAGTAGTAAATCAAATTATTCTATACATTTTTCATTACTCAGAATTATGTCTCTATCCTTATATAAAAGAAATGTTTATGCCGGATAATTAATTATTGGATTACTTATTTTCTTTTATAATAGCTCCTTTGAAATAACTACTGACTTTCGATCTTTCGACGCGGTTTCTTTCGGAAGAACATCAGTATAGCATTTCCGCTGCCACAACCATCAGTCATAGTACATGAGCGCGAAAAGTTTACTTTTTGTTATCAGCAGAACTCCTGGTCATCTCATTTGTCCCGCAGTTTTAATTTCAAGCTATGTACTTTGTTTCAAATTTAAATCTACTAATAATATAGAATATTACTTATTATAAAATTTCCAAATTTATTTTTACTGAATTAAATACACAACTGTAATTAATAATGGATTGCATTTTAATTCTTGAATTTGAATTATGAATTAGACATCTAACATATTTTATCATATAAAAACAATGTGATACACTGTATAACTTTAAACTCTTATTTTTAAAACTAAATTAAGAATTTAAATTAGTATATTGAGCAAATATGCAAGTAGTGTATTTACACACTACACGACCATTAATTGCAATATTTGTATCACATTATTAATTGCTAATTTTCATATCACAATATTACACATTATTACAATATTACACCAAATAATTATGAATAAATTAATTGCATTTTTTAGTATAAAAAGGCTATTTATATTTTTAAATAAATTTTAGTTATGATATTTTTGAAATGATTTAACAACAAAGTACATTTAATTCCCATAATTAAAAAATTCATAGCAGTAGGATCAAAACAACATTTTACATATTTAGAAAGTTATAATGAGAAGGATGAACTTGGGGAGTGTTTATTAGCCTATCAATATCAGGAGTAGGCTTCGTTAGAAACAGTCTTAAGTCCTCTCTTTCAGTACCTAATCCCCAATTGATTTCTTTCTTTGGTGAGCAAATTTGAAACAGCACTGAAACCTCTTTCCACCAAATAAGAAGAGGGAAAGGCAACGAGAAATATTTGTACTTTGTTCCATAATGCTGGGTACTGAATTGGTATTGCGCTCTAAAGCCAAAATTCTGAGTAGCCTTTTTTAAATTTTGGTTTAAGTTCTTTACTAGTGCTGATTTCGATGAGTTCCTCGTCTAAATTTGGTTCTCCTGCATTTCTTAAAAAAACGAAAAAGGATCCAAGACCCAATTTGATATATCCAGAGAGAGGATGTCTGTGTCTTGGAAATCTTTATGGAGAACCTTCAAATGTTTATAATAAATATTTAAATCGTGGTTGTTAACAGTAACTTATGATAATTTAGGAAAGTTACGAAATTATTTTCTTACCCCAAATTCCTCTTAAATAGTAAAAGTTTCCCCATAAAACTGGCCATAATATTTTTTGTTTAATTAGATTCAATTCATCGCCTTGCAATTGCAAGTTCACTTCGTTAAAAATTGTGTTAATATCTGTTAAATACGCAATGTCATTTTTATAAGTCTACAACTTCTTTTATAATTCATTTTCTAAAAATTCTATCACGGAATCAAAAATATTGTAAAATCGAACTAAGCTGTTGCCTTTTGAAAGCCAACGAACTTCAGTGTGAAGCAGCAACCGATTCAATTCTTCATCATTTTCCACACAAAGCTGACTGAATAGTCTGTCATTCAAAGAATTACTTCTTATTTTGTTGATAGCTTTTATCCCATAATGGAAGAGAATCATGGAAACGCTCGCTCAAGTTCTTGGCAACTAAATGCTCCCTGTGAATTACGCAATGTACAGCAATTACATTGGGTATACTTCTTTCTTTAAAAAGGCTATAGATCCCATATAGGGCTTTCGGTCATTGCTGGAGCCCCATCAGTGGAAACTGATAGTATACTACCAATGGGCAATACCACTATTTTTTAAATATGAATGATAATATCTTTTTCTTATGAAGAAAACTGTTCTGAATTCGATTTTTTGTATGAAAACAACCAAAAAAAAATTTTTTTCTTAATTATTTAAGATTAAAAAGCGCGGAATTTGAACCTTACTCAAATCGTTTTCCCATTGGCTGCTGTGATTGTGACGTACATTTCCCCTTTAAAACAACATCGTCGATTGCCACGCTTTCGTTTTGGCATGTCTTTGTTTACTGTTGGGTTGTTGATATTCTTGTTTCTATCGCATTTTTTGTATAATTAATTGTAATTATGGACAAAGACTTCGTCAACCCACACAGCACACTCATCCATATTTCGTCAAATTCTCGTCGAAAACTCGGGGCGATGTTCCAAAACTCGTTCATCTATGGATTCTGAATCCGAAACTTTCAAACATTGTTTCGCTTCCATGTTGTTTTTCGTCAAAATCGTTTTCGTTTTGGTTTTTGAAGATAGGAGCCGCTGTGTTATAAAGTTAGTAATTATTTAAATCTTAAATTATTTTATCTTGGTAAGCTTTTTATTGCTTTACTTGCAGTAAGGTTTGGGTTGCTTGATTGTATTTACCGTAAATCAATCTAAATTAAAATCAAAATCTAACATGGTTCTGATTTCTTTTGTTCCGAATGCCTTTTCTCGAAGTCCTTGGTTTTGAATTTTCATTTATTAATGTTATATTTATATTTTGATTTATTATTATTGAATTCTTATTTATATTCAATTATGGTGCCAACATTTTACTTCTTCTGTTAATCTAAAACTGCTGAACTGTAGTTGCTGCTGTATTCCTCATTTTGTACATCCATATTTAGTAAAAGAAAGTGAGCAATTTTAAAAATTAAGATGTTATTTTATTTTGCTTGTGCAAAATTAATTTAAAATGTAGGTAAAGTTTACTTTTTTGTGTCATCTATATCCCAATCTCAAGCAAATACTGATACTTATGTTATTTTTTTTTAATTATTTTGAAAATTTTCTTTCTGGGAAAAATATTTTAGTTTGTGGAGATTTTAGTTTATCATTTAATAAAGATTTCTTAAATGTTAACAGTCTGAATAGCTCTCAAAGCGATTTATCTAATTTTATATCTTTATAATTTGACTTAAGTAAATAATGACAAAAATTTGTATACTAATATGTATTTAGACTTGATTTTAACTAATGTAAGTGTTGCAATATTGTGGTTAATTATAATGACCGACCATTGTTGGTTCCTGAAGATATTCATCACCCTGCTCTCTATTTTTATTAATTATAAGCGTATTTGTATTAGTAACGATGAATTTTAGGTATTAAGATATTTGTATTTAAATAAAAAAACAAGAAATTCTTGTACTTGTGGTTTTTAATTAGTACTATTGATGGTAATTTTCTTCATGTATTCTCAGATATAAATAGGCTGCTGTTTGTAATTTTTACAATATACTTTTTGATATTAGTAAAATTTTGGACGTATACTTAACAAAAGGTATGTCATCAAGTAATATAGTCTATAATAATATATACCTAATAAATAGAATCTGATAATGTTGATACTTCTAATATGTTTGCAAACTATTTTAGTTCTGTATATAAAAAGAGTTCTGGATATGTTGTTAGACCTACTTGTTATTTTCAAGATTATTGTTTTGTAATGTTATTGGAATTGGGCAGAATTATGATGTTTGTGCTTTAAGGAACTGAACTCTATTAGTAATGACATATACCTTCTTTTATTATCAAGGTTATTCTGATTTTTTATTTATTATCTTCTCATTTTACTTAATATATCACTCAAAACAAATTGTTTTCCTGATATTTGTAAACAAGCTCAAGTAATTCCTGTTCTTCCTGTGAAATCTAACTTGATTCTCTTTTGATTACTTTTTCTTTTTTTGAAATCTATTTATGTGTAAATCTCTCTTCAAATCTTACTTTTTGCTTTGAATTTTTATTTATTCTTTTCATATTTATATTTTGAAATATTATTTTTATATTTGTATTAGTAATTTAATTTGCATTAGTTTGTATTAGTAGTGATTAATTCCAGGTATATTTAGATATGATTACAAAAACACAAATTTCTTTGAACTTCATGTTTTCTCTGATGTTAACTGCTGTTTGTAATTTTTAATGCTAATAAAATTAATAAATGTTCATAATAATGAAATAATTTAAAATATTTTTTCATGTTTTCTGTATTAAAAAACATTATCCTTGTGATATTTCTGTTAGTACTATTCTGTAGGTAATATTGTATTTGACATTCCATCTTTAAGTCCCTGAGATATTTATCTTGTTTTTGTTTATTATTTTTGAAGTTCTAAATAATTGGATTGATAGTTCAGATATTTTGGTTATGATGATCCTGTTTTCTGTTAAAACTTATAATTTGTATATTAATAATCTATTTGTAATTCCATTCTGCAGATACAATCATCTGATTACCTTTGTACAGATTTAAAATTTTTATTGTAAGGATCTGACATTTTTAACATGATGTTCTATGTTTTTAAAAAAATTATGGGAAAGTGTTTTATTGCCCAGTCCTTTTTTGCTTCTACCACTGTAATTTGATTTTTCAGTAGTGTGTTTTGTTTTTAAATAAAAAATTTCTTTATCTGTTCAACAAATTTTTTCATGTAAGAGGAAATCCTACATTTTCTTTTAGCTCATCACTGCTATCAATGTAAGTAGCAATAAAATGAAGTTTGTTTTCAAAAGGTTTGTAAATATTTTTTAATTATTATAATATTTCAATATTTGTACAGCTTGAAATCCCTAAGTTATGGTTATCATTTATCCAGTTTTAGGACTTTTAGCTTTTTATGATCATCATTACTTAAAAATGAAAATTTTTATTTAATAAAATGAATCTTAATATTAATTGAATTGTTGAAATAATAGTTTTTGTTGGAGTCATTGTGCAGAACTTATTTTAGTAGAAAAACATAGAAAATGAAAGTGAGTTAAGATTAAAAAAGTTTATTTTAATTAAGATATAATAAATATTGCTGTACAGTTAAAATCTTATTGGATTTCTGGGTTTTTTTTAATGCTTTGAAATTACTGTAGAGGTATTAATCTATAAATTTAATTAAATTTAATAATATAACATGGAAATTATATTAAATTCAATGTAAATAATTTTAAAGATATATTTACATTAAATTGAATAAAAATATCATGATAGTTTTATTCAATTTAAAGTTGCCTTTCATATTTTATTTATTCTTGTGATTTTTCTGTTATTTATTCTCCTTGATTTTAAATATTTTACTGATGTCATTTTACTATTTGATCAAATAAGTAGCTAATAGTAATTAAATAGTAATATTAGTATAAATAAATAAGTAATTAATTAGAACCGTTCCGCCAACAGCTCAATCTCGATCAGAACAGCATAAGAATTTAATCAGAACCTTACAAAGAATTGTTTTAACAAGAGAAAAAAATTACGGCGAATTCCAAGGGAATCTGATGAGTCCGAGTACATTTCAAACTACCCTTGTATGAAGCTTTAGTGTAAAAACATCATAGTTCACATCAAAGTGATCTTCACATACGTAAAATTGTGATTTCTTAAATTTTATAGAATTATTTTTTCTCAACGCTAGTTTTTACGTAGCACAGAATCATTTGGTAATCGAAAAAAATTGTATTGGGTAATTAATATTAACTGTTAATAAACATTGGAACTCTGCAATAATAATTAATCGCCATTGTGTACGATATTTTTAAATCCAGCGCGCTCATAAGCACAGCTAGAACAGTTTCGCCAGTCAGCGGCAATGCGCTACTTGGATGTAAAGGGGAAATGTACGTCACAACTTTTACCCGCGAAAATCGCTGATTTCGCGCGCAAAAAAAACGCAAACTTTGAATTCGATTTAAAAAAAAAGTATACATCGGAGAGTTAAAATTTTTGAAGGTATATTTCTGTCTATTCAATCTGAACCAAATAAAAAAATAAAAAATAAATAGTGGTATTGCCCATTGGAATATCTTTTTCTTTCTAAAACTCCTTCAAGATATTGAAGATTGTCTCTCTTTTCGCATCTGTTTCCAATGTTTTAGCAAAAAACAACTATTGACAAATTTTATCCTCTTTTATAAAGCAAACATATGCCAGTAGAAGTGCTTCATTAGTTGGAAGAGTAGACTCATCTAGCTTTGTGGAGAATTTACAAGTTTTTATGTATGGACAAAGAGGTCTCAACAACTTCTGCCATTTCATAAATTTTTCGTTTCACGGAGTTGTTACTCAAGGGAATTTTCTTAATTGCATCCACAGCTGGCTTGTGTAGTACAGTGCTAATTAATTCCTTCACTGCTAACAAAATCAGTTCTTCACCAATAAGGAAGTTGCATGCTTTTTTAAAAGATTTTTTAATCGATTCTTCATGCAAAAATAAGCAACTACCCAAAATTTGAGGCCGATCAAGAAATTTTTTGATTGCAAAAAAAATTAACGAAAATCCCCTTTTTCAAAGCACGTGAAAACGCTAAGAAGTCCATATGCGATGACGTCACACCACATTCACTTCGTTCTCCTTAAATTTTTTCCACATCTGATAAACTTTTATTTTATCTGATTAATCTTAATTTTTGCCACACCAAAATCTGACACATGCAACTTCCTCATTATGTGAAGTTTTCCAGCTTTTGCTATCATGAGAGATATGTTGTAGGCGGCTCTCAATCCGTCATTCCCCTGTTTGTTAGATAAACCAAAAAGGTTGGAAACAATAGGTTGTTTAATCAACTTTTTTCTCCAAGTCTTGGAAATAGGCCAAACTTTTGTCCATTTTGTCACTGAATTTTCTTCAGATGTTCTCAGAGCCTAGATGGCTTCATTGCTTCATTAAAAAACTTTTTTCAGATCATGCACATCGGCAACAAATGGCTTGTCGGCGATTGTACGAATCCATATTTTATGTAACTCAACACAATACTGCCGACACTTTTTCTTCGGATAGGACATGATAAAGCCTTTGATGACAAATTAAGATCATACACTGAAAAATAATCACATTACCTCAAAAACATAGTTCCGTATAAAATTAAAAATTTTTGGAGTTGCGAAAAGTATTTGTCTAACAATTTCAGGTGTTATAAATTCTTTGCAGTTAAATTCTTTTAAATCACTTATAGCTCTTATCTTATCTAAAACTGACTTGTCCCATCTTTGCGAAAAAACCTCTTCAATATTCCCTCTTTACAAAAGTTACCAAGCAAAGTAGTATAAATTCGTTTTCAAGCATAAAATTGGATTGTAGGATGCCGAACAAATTGTTCAGAATTATCCATGCATAAATTGACATTTTAAGTACATTTGGTATTAATAGATTTTTCGATTGAAAATACTTTGATTTTATTACAAAATGTATGGTAGAGAAACAAAATTAATAACAGTTGTTTAAGTTATTATCGGAAATCTTAATAGTTCTCAGAATAGAAAACATGCAAGGTTAAGACAATATATCAACATTATAAAAATAGAGCAGTAGGTAATCTGTTTTGTTCTAATTTGTTTTGGTCATTGCAAAATTATATGAATCCTTTTAATAACAATTACGAAACGTTATGAAAACATGTAATTAACAAACTTAACATTCTCTTAATATTTGAGCAAAATATACTTAATCTTTCACTTTCTTAATGCTGTTAACATAAATGCGAACATCCTTCCCTTTTAAACTGCCATGTTTATTAAGAAGCACTTATATAACACTATAACCCATAAGCCCATTATTATAACACTATAACAACATAATCCAATATTGGGCCCGATGCAACTACGTTTAGTAACGTTCTAGGGAATCGTATTTCGTCGCGTTCTACAGCGTCTGAACAGACGCTGAACACCGATCGGGGGCGGGACTTCCGACGTTCTATGCGCGCGCACAAAGCGCGGAAGGTACCTGGCCACTCAGGATCGCTTCGGATCACGTGGGTAAAGAGCACGTGGGACTGTGACGCTGTGGCGAAATTTTCCTTTGTTGAAGAAGTTGGACCGGTTTAAACGTCACGTCGTCGCAAAACGTAGTTGCATATTAGGGTGGCCCTTAACAGTATGGGTTTTTTTAAAGTTAAAAATATGTCCCACCCCCTAACTTTGTTGCAATGGACAAAAAATGACATTTGCAAATTGTCAATTAATTTTTAATTAATTGCACAATTAATTTTTTCGCAATTTTTTTTATGATGAGCTACTGTTGTTCAAGATATAATGCCACAGGTTTCGTTTTCCTATCACCCCTCATTCGGGAGTAGTAATTTTTTTAGTGTTTTTAGTCAAATATTCTTGTAAAGTTGTTTTTCTGCATTTTAAAACAGCTAATAACTCTAGAACTATACCCCTTAAAAACCTGAAATCAGTCCCATTTTGTTCATGATTTTATTATCTTCAATTTGGCGTGCATCATAACCACCCTTTTAAATAAATTTAATATGTTTAGATCTAATTTTTTATGTTCTAAAACTTTTAATTTACTTTGATTTGACTTGTTAAAAATAAAAACAATTAGATATAAACATAATTCTAAGGAATATTCACATAAAATGCATGCATATTGAATTAATTTTAAGTTAGGAACTAGCTATGTAAAATTTGGTACAGAATCTTTTAATGGTTGTATTTTCTGAAATTTAAGCGACATTTTTTGCGTGTTTTAAGTCATTGGAACACCTTCAAGGGATTTTATGAATTCTCCATGAGTGAATCGCTCTTGGTGTATAATTTTTGGAAATGTTTAGGGGCTTGCCTAAATTTCGAAGGTTTTTTATTTTTTTCTACGTGATTAAATTTCATGTTCAGCTAAAAATTTGGTAGAAATGTGTATTTTAAGAGTCAGAAAGCTTTAAAGTTTCTTAAAAAAATAAAAAATAACCCCCCCATTTTTTTATTAAAATTATTTTCAATTTCTTTGAAATTTTGAAAAAAGAAATTAAAATGATGGTTATAATGCACACCAAATTGAAGAGAATAAAATCATGAACAAAATGGGACTGATTTCAGGTTTTTAAGTGGTATAGTTATAGATTTATTAGCTACTCAAAAATTGCAAGAAAAACAACTATACAAGATTTCTTTTGATATTGAAAAATTATTACTATCGAAAAAGGGGTGATAGAAGAATGGAACCTGGAACATTGTATCTATAACTATATAAGCTTCTCTTAAAAAATCATAAACAATATGTGAGGGTTTAAACTTTGTTTTTTTAATTGTTTTGTAAAAAAGTCGGCCAATTTTTCAAAGTTAAGGGGGGAGGAGATATTTTAGGGGGGGGAGGAGATATTATTCAATCGAAAAAATATTTTACACCATTCTTATTGGACCCAAGTGGCACCCTTTTAGGAATATTAGAACAGAAATGAAAATAAAAGTGCTTTTTCGGCCCACCCTAGTGTACAACATTTTTTTCGAAGCCGTGATGGAAAACTTATTGTTACAAAGGAAAATTTATCATCGCCGCCCAAAACTTCTCCAGCACCCCCCGATTTTCTCTGAACTTCTCACGGCTACCTAGAAATCTCCAGCGCCCCCAGGGGGTGGTACCGCCTACTTTGGGAAAACCAGTGTTTTAGGGTTATTCTTAAGTACCTACAAGCACGAGTTCACAACTATAAAATTACTTCTAAAAAGACAGATTACTTTTAAGCTGTACTAATTGTTTATTTGAATGGTTTTTCCGCAAGAAAAGATGTAGCGAAAGAGATAAAAAAAGTTATTTCTATATTAAAACGAGATAGGAATCTGAAATATACAATACATGGGGGGAACGTATTTTATCCTAAGCTTTTTAAAAACCAACAAGAAATTTATTAACTGCCGGTAGCATCATTTAAAAGCGATGAACGTCATAAACGGGTCTTGCTAGAAGGTTACTATACAAAGAAAAGACAATCATTTAACACTATTCTTGGCAACTTTTCCCATTTAGTGGCGTGTTGCCCAATAAAAGGCTTCTTTAGTGAAAAAAAATGCGACAAGCTAATAAAACTGCTATCTCTAGACCTGCTACACGGTGATTAATGAGATGTATAATTTAACAAAATGTCAACTTGGGTCGATAAATTTTTGAAAAATGTGTGATAAAATCATAAAAGTCTATCGAAATTAAAAGCAAAATATTTGCAGTGAAATTGGGTAACTTTAGAACAAATGAAGTGTTTTTTTTCACATTAAAAGCAAATAAAAGTAGTTAATTAAAACCAATTTGACAAAGTCAGCGGTTTATATTATTTTTAACATGTTCAACTGTAATATAAACCGCTTTAATAATGTGTATTCAAGTTTTAAATATTTTTTTAAATTTTTAATTTACAATTTTTTAATTAATTCATACAGATTTTCCTGAATTGGGGTAACTTTGGCCCAGCCCTCAAAAACCCAACATTTAAGTCGTTGAGTTACTTTTAGCTAATGCTTAACTATTTAGATGTGTTGCTAAGTTACCTATCAATAATAAACTATTCCAAGTTTATTTCAAGTTTAATTTAAGAAAATCAAGGAATAAAACATGTTTTCTTTCATAAACTGATTTCATTTTAATTAGTTGCCATAATAAATTTTTAAAGAAAAGACATATATAGATGAACAGTAAACAGTATTTTAACATCCTAGATCTAGGTACATATTTTGATGAATTGGTTGCCTGAATTGTGGAGAAAAATCAACTTTTGGAAGAAAAAACTGATATTTCTTCGAGCACCATCGATTTCACAATAATGCTGCCATTTTCACTATACTATATTTAAGGCTTGCTATCTTATAATTTGAATGTATTTCTTGTTTATAATAAGTTTTTCTTCCATATTAGACTCCTGCTTCTTTAAAATCAATGAGTATTTCACTTATTTCACCAGATACCATTGGACCAAAATTACCCCAAAACGTGGGCCAAAGTTACCCTAACGTAATAAGAGTTCAGTAATTGTCAAACAACAAAGTGAAACAATATAATGGCATTAAAAACTGTTAGAGGACTTTCAAACTGACATAAAAATATGACCTAGCTGTTTTGAATCATGTTTTTTATCGTCTTTTTAAAGAAAAGTTGTAAGGGGAACAAAATTTGATATTTTGATACTACCTAAGTTGGAAGCCCCCAAGTGATCATATTTTAGAAGTTTCAAGATACCGCTTTAAGGATGTCAAGATAAAAATGCCACCTGTTGGGTCTAGCATTAATTAGGTGATAATTTAATTTTTTCGTACAGATGTAACACTTACAAACACTTTTTGATGCTTGGGCCAAAGTTACCCTGTTTTACGGTACTTAAAAATAAAACGTTAATATTTTAAAACAATTAGATTTTGAAAATATCGATATAATTTCTGTTTAAGAACATTATAGGTTAGAAAATCAAAGCATTTTTTACGAGACAATACAAAACTTAAAAAGAATACTTAAAAAGTAAATACATTATGTATTACTGCTTAACACTTAAGAAAACAAAATATGCTGAAAGGCTTTAGAAATAAAATTTAAAAAAAATTATGATTAGACCTATTTTTGCAATGCTTTAAAAACTCTTTGACTTACAAAACCTGAAACTTTGTTAAAGTTAATATATACTACCCAATTTTTAAATTTGAACGGATCTTTGCCTTACCTTGTAGAAATTATCCTCAATTAAAAAATTATTATCCTATTTATTACACACCCAGACATCTAAATGGGAAATAGAATATATGAAAAGTAATTCATCTCGTAAATTAATCTGCCGGTCAAGACACGTGTGACACAAATGGATAAGGTGAGGACATGGAAATTGAACATAAATTTGTGTAAATGCACAAACAACTTATTAAGGTCATTGTTGAAATTTTTTTTTCATATGAGGCATACAACGGAGAAGGGGTGATACGTGACATCTTTTATCGAAGAGTGAAAAGGAAACAATTACCCTACCTAAAACTAGTATTATCTGTTATAGTTATCTGTTAAAATTCCAAATGAATCTTAAAGGATTAAGAAACGATGTGAAGTGATTTTAAAAAGAAGATAGACCCGACTGAGATTCTCAGAAATTTATTTATCATGAGTGGATTGAATTCACAAAATATTGTTGGATTGGGTTGCTTCAAGGGGTTAGGATAGGAGTTTTCTCGTTTTGATTTTCGTTCCCCATGTTACAACTACCGGTTAAATTGACATTTATTAAAATACTAGCTGATATACCCGGCCTTGCACGGGTGGAGTTTTAGCTTTAGGATTTCTTTTTAAATTTTCAATATAAAAGGTATTAACATCAAAAGGTAACAACAAAAGGTATTAAAATCTATCCAGTTATCAAGCATTTTAATATTTGAACAATGTCTACATTTAACCTTATGATCCCAATAAAAAATCAGATGCAAATCTCCCAAAATTACTTAAAATATGTCCATTCAGGATTTAATTATTTTTTTAGGATTTTAATTAACTTTTCTGTGAAATTATTCAATTAATAAAGCGTATTCCATATGGCAATTTATGAAAAATCTATCTTTCGAGTTGAAATGGCTTTAACATTTTCAATTGTTTTTGTTTTGTAAATCAACTTTCTTGAACATTTTCGTTTCCATGGTATGGAGACAGTTTTAACAACAATGTAATTCCATGAAATTTTTTATTTAAAATCTAGATGAACTAAATTACCTAGATTAAATATACTTAGATATAATTATTAAAATATACTTAATAACCAGTTTTAAAATTTTAAATCTCATTTAATTAAATTTTTAGATTATTGTTATAATTTTTAAATAGACTTGTATCTAGTTTTTCTTTTAAAAACTTGTTATTTTGCATTATGTTTTTTTGTAAAAATGGGGTAAACAGATCTCTTCTGGAGGAGAAATAAAGCTATTTCAGCAAAAAGACCATAATAAGGGTCTAAAGGGGGGTAAGGGGTCCATTAAAGTTTTCGAAACATAGCATATGTTTTTCCTTGGGTTTTTTTACGTTGGTATACCAAGTTTGGTGCAGATCGGAAGAAAACTGTGGATTTGTATAGAAGACACACATACCCACACTTAATTTTATTATATTAGATAATTCCTATTCTTGGGAACCTTTAACTAGAACTATGAAAGGGCATTGGGAAGTGCTCATGCTTTAAAGGTAAAACATTTGTCCTTAAGGATTTTTTTGTTTTTTTTTTTCTGATAAAAGTTGGCCATATATATATAATTTAAGTTGAAAATAATGAAATTATTTTATGGAACCTTACAATTTACATCAAATCATGTCAGTTTTAAATTTTGTATCTCCCCTAGCTGTTTGCTCACATCAACATTTCTTTCAGTTCTTGTGGGTATATTTTCCCGCATTCTATAAAATAAGTGACAAACGTCATAATAACATCCATCTAGTCTATCTACGATTCGACCAGTTGTCCCACTGAAATGTCATGACGCAACAAGCGGAAATGGTGCCGTTTCTTAAAATACGATGAATTTGGAAACAGCCAGTAGACAAAACATGACAATATAAATTTATCTCTTCCTCTAGCGAAAAAGCTAACTGTCGTTAGCAATAATATCTTTTATGTTTTTTGATTATGTTCTTTCTAGAGCTTTAAAGACCATTCCATTAAGGGGTGACACATGAACCTAAATTAAGCACAGAAACCTGTGTTCAAGAAATATTTTTCTCCTACCGGAAAAAAAATCAATGCTGCTTAAAAATGAAATTTTGTTCGATGTGTTTAATTTTGTCTAATTTTTCTCCGGTATGAAACAAAGGTATTTTATGCATAAAAATAGAAATATTGGTACTAATAACAAATAATGTTCCGAAACATTATTTGCACCCTGTATTTATCGTACAGTTTTGTGGAGAGATACTTACATCAACCTTTTATCAAGTCTGGTAACTTATCTTTACTTGATGCATTCCTGTATGACAAATTGGGCGAATCACAATGAGAATGCTCGAAACAAAATTACTTTTGCCTCTCTGTCATTCACCCAATTTGTTTCACCTGATCCCCATTATCTAGGTGGCTAGGGAGCTTACTGGGGGAACGGGCCTCTACGTTATATGTCCATCTTATTAACACATCTTAAAACAATAATTACTACTCTTTCGCCTGTATACCCTTTAGTAGTTTATATATGATAACGCTTAAATTAGTTTAAACCAATAAAATTTCGATTTTCAATTCGCTTTTTGAAAAAAGTTATTGAAAATACATTCTTGAAAATAGGAACAGTTATTTTTTATTCTTATGAAATTTAGAGGCTTTATAAATTGGGGAAGGTTCCTAAGTCCTTCAACAGCCTAATGGTAAATCAGGGCCGCAAAAATATGTCTGTGAGATAAATTGAATTTAAAGACTAGTATACTAGTCTTTAAATTCAACTGTTAAAAAAAAGTTCATCCTTTAACCAATTTGTGGTGAAAGGTTGGGCTGTTTCACCACAAACTTGGTTCAAATTTAGCTGCAACCTAAGGTTCGGTAACAGGTTTCACCAAGTTTTCGGTGCTTTCACTAGTGAAATCCGGTGCTTTCGCTAGTGAAAGCACCGAAAACTTGGTGAAACCTGTTACCGAACTATAGGTTGCAGCTAAATTTGAACCAGTTTGTGGTGCACTGTTAAAAAAATAGCTCAACCTTTCACCACAAACTGGTTCAAATTTAGCTGCAACCTAAGTTTGGTAAAAGGTTTCACCAAGTTTTCGTGCTTTCTCTAGTGAAAGTACCGGATTTCACTAGTGAAAGTTCCGAAAACTTGGTGAAACCTGTTACCAAACCTAGGTTGCAGCTAAATTTGAACCAGTTTGTGGTGAAACACTACAACCTTTCACCACAAACTGGTGAAAGGTTGAACTGTTTTTTTTAACAGTGTGAAAGGTTGACCTTTTTTTTTAACAGTGTAGTAACTCTTCCTTATCGGGACAAAGTTATACTTATCCTGATTACTATTCAGTATTCTTGCATACCTATACAGGATAAGTCAATACTTGGGATTATAGTGGAAACGATGTTTGCAACTCTTTATTAGATGGTAGGTAGTACTCACCGTAGACGACCATGACCTGGTCCTCGACGTCCTGACTGCCGAGCGAGACGACGTTGCACGAGTACCGGCCGCTCAGCTCGGTGGTGGGTCGCATGAGGTTGAGCGCTCGGTAGCGCGTGTGTCGCGAGGAGGGATGCACGGCGTAGTCCATGTTGAGCTTGCCCCGCACGCGCTCGCTCGCAAACCGCTGCCCCAGCTCCGGGATCCACTGGTAGATGGGCAGCGGGTCGTCGTTGAGGAACCACTTCACCACCAGCCGCTTGTCATCCGACTCGCTGAAGGCGTACTCGCAGTCCAGCACCACCGAGTCCTCAGTGCCGTTCTGCACCCACCGCGGCATCGACAGCCGCGTGATCTGCACGCCTGCAACAAGAAGAAGGATGCGTGTGAGAATTATGTTATGGAACTATAAATATTTACATAAATATACTCAAATATTACATGTTTTGGCCATTTTTGACTGCCTCTCCCCATTGTCAGCAAAGATAAGCCGAGAGCAAACCCTCTTCATAATAAGTGCGTTAGAAAACTGCCCACCCCGCGAAAAATCAAAATGCTTCAATTTTTTTCCGAGTTTTCTTATTTGTGAAATTTATTTTTGGTTGAGTTTTGAAATTATTTTTATGCAAGGAACAAGATGTTTTCGAAAAGCGGTGTTATTAGAATCTTACGTAAGCATAATTCATACCGCCCCTTTCCCCCTTGTAAGGAAAAATCAGCAAAGAGAGAACCCCCTTCCCCTTAGGTGCTGTCGTAATATATTTGAACGGCCCCTTTTTACTTGGTTAGCATACACCGAGAAACGACAGTTTAAGATATGTGGTAGGTGAAAAATAGATACTAGTAGGTTTATAAGTCAGCTAATAGAAGAAAAATGTAGATTTATAGGTTTATTGTGCTTGTGGACTCCTCGTATTACTAAATAGACTAACACAGGGTTCCCAAACTTTCAATGTCACGACACTCTATGGAAAACCGTAACTTTCTCGTGGCCACCCGAATTCTAGAATAACTACCGAGAATATTATTATTTTTGTGTCTGTTTACATTTTGTTAATCAAATTAAGTTTATACTTCACAGTAACGTTTCCTGAACCCAGTATGTCACTACGCGGAAGGAGAAAGTGAGTAAACAGAAAGCCTGTTGGGTTGGGTTGATAGGAGGAATTTCGATACGCGAATTGTGATAAAAAGACACTATTAATACATGGGTTTAACGAAATAATCTTATTTTAAACTTGACGTTCTTTGTTTCACTGGAAATTCAGGCACCGCAATGGGAACTACTTTGTTTGTTAGTGACGTAGTAGGTTCAACTTAAGTTGCTGTCTAGTATATAGGAGGTATTTTAATTTCCAAATATCAACACCGGTCGGTACTCACAAAATACGAAAAAGAAGTCGCACAAACGCAAAATTAATTATATTATCCTGGAAAAGCTTTTACAAACGTCATAAACCAAAGGATTATATTAAACTAATCATTTTTCGAAGGATTGGCAACTCGAAAATAAGTAAAGGATTTGAAGACACAAAAAAAACATTCTGAAAAATGGTGAATTTTTTATTTCACGTTTCCCCTCACACTTTCGCGAAGTTGAATGCGGAAGATGGACTCCAATTTCCCGAGACATCTCTTATCTATTTCCCTTAATTCGAACCTCCCTAATCAATCCGGGGATCAAACTTTTCAATTACTCCCGCCAAGACAATCCCCGTCAAGGCGCCGCCCTCCTTTCAGCCGCTGAGGGCCCTCCCGACGACCGCTGAGTGTGCAGGGGCGGCCCCTTTCATGTGGGGCTGACACTGCAGAAAGAAGAGAACCTTTCCTCTTTTTTTGCTCCTTTTCATGTCCCGCGCATTATTCGCTTCATTAACCCTTCTTTTTCAGTCATCACAAGAGCCGCGCTCGGATCAAAAGGATGCTGCGGGTTCGATACCAGAGCCACTCCCTTTTCTCAGACGTTGACACCTTCGAATAACCTGTTGGGACAATGTTTTTGTGGCGTTGATTAGGTCGAGAGGAACTGCATCCGAAACAAGCTTTATGAAATTTTTACTTACTTTATTTTTTCAAACATCACTCAAAACGTAAAAATATTACTTTGTGTGTGTGTTTCTTCTTTCTGATTGCATCAGCCCATCACAATAAAATTTTGTTCTGTTCGTTCTAACGCTACTCTACCCGGATGAGTATTGCCTTTTTCAATCACTGTATCATTAAAATTATTATTCCTTCCTCTTAAACCCAAAATTTTATTTGTAGTAATAAATTTCAAAGTAATATTATAATTTCTCTTGACCTTTTTTAAAATTTAAACTTACAAAACTTCCCGTCTACCATCAAGTATATCACGGGATTTACAAAAGTAAGCGAAAAACTATCTATAATGAAGGAAACCTCACAAAAAAATTAAATCCAAGAAACACATTATTAGTGAATTTATGGAATAGAGAGAGATTAAAACATTTTTTTCATAAACTAGGGGGCTGTGGCCCTTGCTCTCTATCGCTCAACAACGCCCGGAACTGCTTTTCACAGTTCTTTTTCGCAAATCTTGGCTTCCCAAATCTTGGCGAGCAAATCTCGCTTGTATATAATTAAACTGACTCATTTTTTCACAATTACCTATTATTTACTCTACGGCCCTCCACGTCATTATAATCTTTGAGTTCGGCCCGCAGATTCAAAAAGGTTGCCCATACCTGCTCTAGTTTTGCGAGCTTTAAAAAATCCACAAAAACTAAATTTAAAAGCTTTTGTAAAGTTTAAAGGTGTAGTATATTTTTGACATGCTGCATAAATTCAGATTATTTGTTAATTATTCGAAAATAAAAATATAACCTTCCACAAGAGGTCAACTTATTTTTATCGATATTATTATCGAGCAGAAAAATGTATGGAACTATTGCTTTACCCAATCATGAACAATTCAGAAGCGTTTCTAAAATATTCCTATCCAAATATTTATTTATTCGTCAAAACTATTCGGGTTAATTTAAAGGTAGGTATAGTACATAATTTCTACTTAAAACTCCATAAATTTGGGCTAATGGAAAACACGAAATATGTGCCCGTGATGTTATTATTATTAATGTGTGCAAACAAAAAGTGACTTTTCCAGAGAAATTTAAAAGCTTTTAGGTACCCTGAAGCATTGAATCACATGTGTCATTCAATATTATTCTTGAAGGTAAAATATAGATTATGCAATGCATGCATTCTAAAAGCATTTTCTAGAGGTGGGTGTATTTAATTATGATTATCACCGTAGATATATTTGAAATTTAATAAGTAAATTGAATTTGCTTAAGCAGCGGAATAAAATTACATTAGGTGCAAGATATTTGTTAAGAGGGTATATTTAAAAACATTTTCAATTTAACATTGAGAAGGTCATTGGAAAAATGAATTTTTACTATAGTAAACATTTTTATGTACACAAAAACTTTTCAAGTTTTATATGGTTTTATTAAACTATCAATATAACCTTGTAATAGTAATAGTAAGACTATCGTTGAACCACATGTTTTGAAAGCATGTTTTCCTTACACAATTCCTTATTCAAAATTTAATAAAACATGAGTTTGAGTATTAATCATACAGAAATGGGACACAAAATAATGAATTGATTGATTTTTAGAGAAAGTTTATATAGCTTAGAAAATGTAGTCAAATTTTAACATATTTTTTGTAAAAAAATGCATTAATGATAAATTCTGTTAAAAAACAATGCATCTATTTGAAAAATACTTGGGAAATACATAGATAACAGCCATCATAAGGTTATCATAACATTATGGGCTAGTGTTATGAACTAGAATATACTAGTTAGTCTGTGGTTAAAAGGAAATGAAATATACACTCAAACCTGTTTTTGTGTAAATCTTTTTTCTGCGATTTTTTTTGTGCGGTGTATGAAAATTTCAATCAAATGGGAACAAAGAACAAAAATCTTGTAAATAAGGCTACCAAGACACATACAAGGGTCTAATAGGTGAAACAACAGTCTTCACCCACTTCACCGAAAAAAAGGTCTACGGTAAGTATAGGTTTCTCAATTCAGCTGTAGGGTGGGGATTGCGTTACTGACCGAACAACGAATATAAATAGTTTTTCAATTCAGCTATGCTGAAGGATTTTCGCTACGGCCCTACGGGAGACTTCTTTTATGCGTTATTTATTAAGGCACTGTCTAAATCCACGATAGTAACAACTCAACTCTAACAAATTTCACAATTAAAACCTATGGCACTATCTAGCTCCTTAATAGTAACAACTCAACTCTAACGAATTTCGCTAATACTTAAGCATGGGACAATTTTCATGGATTTTTTTCGTGCCTATATTCACGAAAGTTGACCCATGCTTAAGTCACTGAGCTATAAAACAAACTGGAGTGACAACCTCCGATACTATAACAAGCGACCGATCGTGCCGGCGCGGAAGGTTAAATTGCCCCGATTGCTCAAGCAATCGGGGCAAGCTGGAAGCAAAGTTGGAAGAGCATTTCTCCCTTTTAATCCGCCCATGCCTGTTTTTTAAAATATTATGAGCAAAATTTAGAATGGTAGTTTCATTCTGTGCATACAACTGTGCTAACAGATGGGGAAAATTAAAAGAAGATGGAAATCCTTTCCGCTGTGTGATGCGGTTTCGGCACGCCTAGTCGTCACTCCAGTTTGTTTTATAGCTCAGTGGCTTAAGCATTAGGGATATTCGTTAGAGCTGAGTTGTAACTTTCGTGGAGCTAGACAAGACAGTGCCTTTAATAAAAAAAAGAATTTTTTAATTGTGCTGGGGAAACTATTTTTTTATTGCTACTCGCGAAGTTTTGTGCGAAGTGTTTAATGCGCTCCCTATTCCTCGCACAAAAACAGGTTTGACTGTAACCATTTTTTATATTATTTTTTACCATACATATATTTGAACTTTTTTAGGCTTGAAAATGGAGTATTAATTTTTAAAAGTGATTGGCAAGTTTGTTGACAACACACACTGTTTTGATATATTGCTGCAGCAGGCAAGATTAATCGAGGATTGAATCTTAATGACTCTAAAGAGTACAAATGCTTATTTTTTATATAATTGCGGAATAAAAATTTCACTCTTTAAGCGATAGGTGGTATTTATCTGTTTTGCGCTTCAGTAAGTGGATGATACCAATCTGTGACACCAACAATTTAAGGTACACACAATGGATCGTATAAGGATAAAATACGATTCCATTAGTGCTTCGCCACTCACATATACAGGGTGTTTCAAAATTGCGTTGCACGGCTTTTATTCGGAACCAGCGCCTCCTAGGGTCATGGAAGTAAGGTCTACTCCTAGGTAAATGATCCTGGAGAATCCTTTGAAATGACTTACAGCGCCCCTAGCGGTGAAATTAAAAAGTTAAAAAATTAATTTAAAAACTAAAGGAGATAGAGCAAAAACCTCAGTGAGGGTATTGTTGCCAATGTCAAGAAGAACTCATTGAAAAAAATTTGATCAAAATATCTTGAATATTCGCGGAGATATTAGCATGCGAAAATAGCACTTTTTCAGGGGTCAAAAAGTAAAAAGTTCGCATATTAGCAAATTTTTCAGTGTTATTGTGTAGTTTTGTTTTTCTAGTTGAAAGAACACAAAATTTAATCAAAAAATCAAAAAAATTTGCAAATATGCGAACTTTTTACTTTTTGACCCCTGAAAAAGTGCTATTTTCGCATGCTAATATCTCCGCGAATATTCAAGATATTTTGATCAAATTTTTTTCAATGAGTTCTTCTTGACATTGGCAACAATACCCTCACTGAGGTTTTTGCTCTATCTCCTTTAGTTTTTAAATTAATTTTTTAACTTTTTAATTTCACCGCTAGGGGCGCTGTAAGTCATTTCAAAGGATTCTCCAGGGTCACTTACATAAGAGTAGACCTTACTTCCATGACCCTAGGAGGCGCTGGTTCCGAATAAAAGCCGTGCAACGCAATTTTGAAACACCCTGTATGTAAATTACTTTCTCATTAACAGAGATAAATAGTCCCTTGCCAACCGCTTATCGAGCGAAGCGAGCAAGACTGCGAAGCAATCGTAGGAGAACTGCTGTTCCCTTGTGTTGGTGAGCGATAGCGAGCAGGGAGCGGCAGCTTAACAGAGTGTTCATCTCCATAGACGCTAATGGCAACTTTCTTTAACAGGGCTTTTCCCATTAACAAACCTCTGGCCAAACGGATCCACCTCCTTATCTCCTATAGCTCCACCTCCCTCCTGTCACTCACCCACTTCATTTGCTCACTGAAGCTATCACTCAAAACCATTTGCTTAATCAATTGCATTTAGCTTTTTCTGATTGGCTGCTAATGAACTGAATAAAATCTGCGAGCTGAATTAAATGAATTACCTCAGGAGGAAAATGGCCTTTTGGCATCTCTGTTAAGCTTAATACTCTGTGGTTCATAATACGTAAAATTTCAGGTAAACATCTTAAAAACTTTTAGAAATTTTGAAAATCAGAAAAGCTAAATGACCCCAAACCCCCAAAACACAGTTAAAGATTTCAAATTGAAGTAAAATAATTTATAATATACTTACAATCTTAAATTTCACAACCTTAATAGGTGAAACCATCTTAAACTTCCTGTTAAGATTAATGGGGGCTACAAAATAAACCAATAAAAAAAAGTGGAAAATTTTCACCAAATTGAAGGATTTTAGGGTAGACACATACCATACCTTAAAACTTTATCGGGCCCAGATTTGTACGCACTTAATAAAATTGGTAATATCTACACTAGCGGAAATAAAAATCCCAACACCAAGAAGGAAAAGAGATATCAAAGTCAAATTTGTTTCTATGATTGCACATAGTATTAATGTGAATTGATTAAAATATGAGCCTTCCTGGATGTTAGGGGGCCGAGAAAATCGGTGAGGAGTATTGTCTCCATAGGTGTCCATTACCGCCGTCACACGTCATGGTATTGAGTGACAGGGGCTATAAATGACTTTTGAGGGATTGGAGGACCATGTTGCCTCCTCAGGTAGTCCAAATTCATATGGTGCACCAGCGGACGTTGCGTACCGGGCTAGGTGATTTCTCCTCATTGACCGGACCTGTTTTGTGGGTGTTGGTTCTAGAGAACAGGAAAGACGGGGTAAAAATGCAACCTAGGAGGTTAAGAAGAAAGCTTGGACATTGCATACAACATGTGGTTGTGCATGTTTCTCTTGAAATTTGTCCCCAGGACAGGTCTGAAGGTAAGGACGGTCTACCGGCTGCAAAATCTCAATGACGCAGCTCTGGTTGGAAAAAGCACTGGTGAATCATACTCAGGAGTAGCAGAAATGGAATCCAATGCATCCCCACTCCGTTACCCTGCCTCACCACTCTGTGAAATGATTAGAAAATCATCAGCTGAGTGCGCTCTCTCCATTGTGTCTTCAAACTCATACCCAACCGTCATGGTGCTCCAAACCGAATCAGGATTCTCTCATAAACACAATGTCATGAAATTGGGATTTTCATTTCCTTATTCCGTGCACTATTGGAAACAGAAATGCCCATTTTCAGCCCCTTGTTTACTGACAAAGATGTAAGAAGCTATGCGGACCGAACGGACGATCCGCAGTACTGCAAACGACATCCATCCCACTGCCGCTTGTTCTCAGTATGATCTACCGGTATTTTGGCCAATCGGAGCTGCTTCATTGAGGTTTTTTAGCCGGTTGTCCGTTCTTACCTTCAGACCAGTCCTGGGGACAAATTTCAAGAGAAACATGCACAACCACATGTTGTATGCAATGTCCAAGCTTTCTTCTTAACCCCCTAGGTTGCATTTTTACCCTGGCCTATCCGTTCGTAAGAACCAACGCGCACAAAACATGTCCGGAGAAAGAGGAGAAATCCCCTAGCCCGATATGCTACGTCCGCTAGAGCACCATATGAATTTGGACTACCTGAGGAGGCTACATGGTCCTCCAATCCCTTAAAAGTCATTTAGAGCCCCTGTCACTCAATACCATGACGTGTGACGGCGGTAATGGACACCTATGGAGACAACACTCCTCACCGATTTTCTCGGCCCCCTAACATCCAGGAAGGCTCATATTTTAATCAATTCACATTGATACTATGTGCAATCATAGAAATAAATTTGACTTTGATATCTCCTTTCCTTCTTGGTGTTGGGATTTTTATTTCCGCTAGTGTATTTAATGACTTTTCAGGATGTCATTTATTCTTAGATTAGTTTTTACATGGCTTACGATATATAAAGACAGATAATAGTAGTAATTATTTAGTATAATATGTGGTTTATGAAACAACTCTTATAAAAATACCATATTCGGACCTAGACATGATTACTATGTCAAATGTATATTCATCTTTGAGCTACATTAGTCGGAGGAAGAATCCATTAAACGAAAAGTTATGAAAACCCCTGGAAGAAAACACCCGTACTTCATGCAAAAATGAATTTAATCATGGAGAAATTTTTTTCAATAGGGAATAAAAAGCATTCAGGGAGATCGTGTATCTTATCACGGTCTTTACAAACCTCTCTGGGAGCAACAAAATCATAAAAGCGCTCCACTAATGCATTGTCCTCCAAGCATCTTTAGCTGGGAATGGATATCATGAATAGCGCAGTAACTGATGTATGGCGAAATTCAAAACACGAATAAAAAAACCTGTCCGTAAAAGCAGCTAAATATGCGACGTAAAGTTTTAAACGACCTCAAACCGCGGGTGGAATGTCTTGAAATCTCCCTCTCGTGTACGAAATTCGATTCGAACCCCACCCTTCCTGGAGGGAGGGGGGTTATTCGATAAGAACACTTCGAATCTTGTAAAAGGACGCTAAACGGATCGATTTTTTTGTGGAACATTCTTGTCCCTGCAGGAGACAGGCTTTTTTTTAGCCTCAGCGTGCATTTTTAGCAGGACGTGTTATGCCTGGATTTTTGGATAAATCGAATGGATTAAAAGTTTATGCCCCCCACGTGTGTTGAAACACGGGATTTTGAAACCGCTTCTTGGGACTTATCTTTTTAAAGGGATTCGTAGAAAAAAGGGTCTGAAACTGAAGCTGTCAGACGTCTGTTTCTGGTTTGTCTGGGTCAGAAATTATCGAAACCTGTTACGGAACATTGTGTAAGAAAGATTTATCAGTACAACGCGTGATAAAATTTTTACAATTGAAATAAACAACGTTTTAATGGAAAATGGCAGTATAAATAGGTTATTCTTATATTGAATTTGTTGGTACTATGAAAACGTAAAAATTACAAAACCAAATTTCAACTCCGTTTGATTTCTTCTTGTAGTTTTAGTAAAAGCAGAAGGGGGACATCCATAAATTACGTGAGGTCAAAAAGGGGGGGGAGGGGTTTGGAAAAATCTCACCAAATCTCATCAAGGGGGAAGGGGGTCGATTAAAATCTCACGTCAACTTTTTAAGTTAGAAATTATACGATTTTCTTTTTTTAAGTATGAGAAAGGAATACACACAGATAAGATACTGCAAATTATTTTTAAAAAGTTGTAGGTAAATCTCACTTGCGGGGAGGGGGGTCCAGCAAAATCTCACTAAATCTCACCAAGGGGGGAGGGGGGTCCAGATTTTGGAAAAAACGCCTCACGTAATTTATGGATGTCCCCAAGGACTTTATTCTGTGATGTATACTGATTTAACTTCAGAAAATTGTGGATCAGCTTAACGTTAGGTTAGACTAACTTAAGATTTTCGAGGACCAGTATTTGTGTTCAAAAAAGCAACCTTTATCTTGAATCTATTTGTTTAAATCGGTATAGAAACGTTTTAGAAAACCAACTATATTTATTAGAAATAAATTTTTAAATTCGAAAATAAATAAGAAAATAGTACTAATATGGGAATGAAACAAAAATTTCCTACAGATCATAAAATATATTTTAATTGCTAATTTAGTCCTCCTAAACTGGTCTCATTGGAAAGAGTTTTTTCATTCATATTTCTGAATACTCTAGAGGGGCCGTTCAAATATTACGTAAGCACCTAAGGGGGGGAGGGGGGTTTCTCTTTGCTATTTTTCTGACAAGGGGGAGGGGGGATATGAGTGATGCTTACGTAAGATACTGCATTTTCGAAAATCTCTTGTTTCTTGCATAAATAATTTCAAAACTCAACCAAAAACAAGTTTAACAAAAAATTGAATTAGGAAATCTGACGTAAGCACTTTTTTCTGGAGATGGACCCCCCATACATTTTGAAATTTTTACCCCAAAAAGTAGTGTTTTGACTCATTTTTGAACCATTAGGGTTACACCCACAAAGGACAGTCCTTGCGTATAAGTCACCTAATTTTCAAAGAAAAAAAACCAGTTCTTACTAAAAGGGATGTCAAAATTTCAGGGGCCAGGGGTCCGGCAGTTTCTTACGTAATTATGGTGGAGGGGGGTTGAGGTTTGCTTATCTTTGCTGACAAGGGGGGAGGGGGTATAAAAATGACCAAAAAAGTGCTTACGTAAAATTTGAACGGGCGGCCCCAGAGCAGTGGTCTCCAACCCCCCGGTCATTGTCCCGGTCCGTGGATCAAATGGTACCGGGCCGCGGGCCTATCTTTTCATTGAAAATGAATTTAAGTTCCTAGGCTTACACTCCAAATTAATGAATGAAACGAATTATAAATCACTTTGTATTTGTTTTTTGGTGTAACTGTATTTTATTTTGAAAGCATGTTTAAATACAATTAAATTAAAATAATCTAGAATCTAAACAATCAACGCCCCCACCAGCGGGTAAAATTATCAAACGTTGACCGGCCCGTGGTAATAAAAAGGTTGGGGACCACTGCTCTAGAGTACAGATTGTGGGACCAAGAAAGCCACCCATGGAATATTTAAGACTTATATGAACTATAGACTGCATTGAATTCGGTACTAATCAAATATTTCTTTCCAAAAATTTCTTATCGACTTAAGACCCATGACATTTTCCCCCTCATGGGCGGACAGAACAGCTCCCTCCAATCAAGAATGCATGCGACACGCCACAAAACCCCCTAGTTATTGAACACAACTGAACAAGGGCTTATAATCAGTGATTTCTAACCAAGAGAAATGACGTCTCATAACATCAGTGACGTAGGTCATTGGCTTTCTCCACGCCTTGACTCGGCAACTAATAGCAGAGTGTTAATTTCCACAGCCGGCCTTTGGTATGCGGCGGGGAAGAGACCCAAGTCCGATCGTGCCGAGTGTTGCGGAGGGCTCATTTTGCGATCATTAGGGGAGGCCTGCGATCATTTGCTCTAGCTCATTAACGAATTTTGAACGAAGCATCGTTATTTCAACGACCGAAATTACTTGAACAAGGATATTGCATGATTCCAAAGTTTCTCATATTCCGTTCTATGGAAGTTTCTCGAGTTAATACCGCGGAGCAAAAAATTGTTCCTTCGAAAAAAAAAACCCTTCTTAGAGATGGTAATTTCTTCCCAAATAAATATTTTACTAATGAACATGTACTGGAAAAAAACTACTCAGACCTTATATTTCCGGAACGGTTTGGAATATAAAGACAAATAAGGTATCATTTTTCATGATTTAAAGTATTCTATATACAGAAAATTTTTCAAGTTCTTAGGGGGTCGTCTTCATATTAAACGAAACACTTAACTTTTTATTCTACGGACGGCCTCAAAAATTATGATTGATTCTGAAAGAGCATCCCTCAAAACCTCCCAAAAACCAAGTTCGTTTTGTTTGGTCCCCAAATAAAGCTAAGGGTGGGGTTTGACGTTCGTCGAATTTACGTTGAAATCTCGTTTTTTACGTTGAATTCTCTATTTTGATCCTAATATGAAGACGACCCCCTAAATTTTCTGTATATAGAATACTTTAAATCATGAAAAATGATACCTTATTTGATCACAAGCCGATCCGGAGATATGGGGTCAGAGTAGTTTTTTTTACCAGTACTGTGTGTACGTACGCTTAATGTGGAAAAACTTGTCTGTGTCTTTATAGAGCAGGTTTTGCAAATTTAATTAAACCATTTATAAGTGAGAGGAATCGCATGTATATTTTGTTCGGTGATCTAAAACAGCGGTTCCTAAACTGTGTTATGCTTAAGGGGACTCAGTACCAAAAATATTTTTTTCTCTAATAACAGGATTTTATCATCTTTTAAGGTGTTAAATTATGTATTTACTTCATACTAATTCATATTAAGCCCAAAAAGCGAGTTCAAAAATTTATTTTTTTAAAAAATTACAAAAAACCTCACAACAATGCCCAAAATTACCCTAAATTTAAATTGATACTCCTCCCTTAATATATGTTCTTTTGTTTTGATTTTTTGTCTTAACATAGATCAAACATATATAGTCACTTGTAGGCATGGAAATTTGATTATCTATAAAAGTTTCTGAAAAATTAAAAAAACTCTGAAATTTGGCAGTTTTTTCCGAAAAATATCCTAAGTTTCCACTTTACTGCTCCATAAAAAATTCTAATAAATATATTATAAAATCCGTGCCTGAAGATGTTAAACAGGTATTGATAATGACAGGTATTGTACTGATAATGACTACAAAGTTTGAAGTGGTTTGGATGATTAGAAAAAAAGACTTGTGATTTTAAACATTAAAAACTTTGTTTTGAGAAAAAGCCGTTTAAAGATAGAAAACTAGGCTTCTTAACACTATCAGGGCTTCATAAATCTCAAAATTTTCACACTTAGAATCCCCGTATCATTATGAAACTCGGTAGAAATAATTCTAAGGGTATTATCTTCATTTTTATTGCAAAATCTCAAAATCGATATTTTGACAAAATTTTGGTACTGAGTCCCCTTAACATCTTAAAAGCTTCGTGGAAAAATTATAATATTAATAAATTGTAACAACCAAATACAAGCATAAAAAGCCCAGCATTTTTTCACAGAAAATTCTCTAAATTTAACCCTTGAAAGTGCAGGTGCACTCCGTGAAGAATTTCTTTTCTTAATAGATTGTGGCAGGCTGTTAGATCAAATGATTCAACGAATCATTAAATGAATAAATGAATGAAAATTTCCTTTTACTGAAACTTTTGAAGTTTAGGAAGAAGAAATAAACGAAAAAGTAAAAAAAAATTAGTAATTATTAAATTGTAAAATAAATTACAGTAAAAGGAATGACATTCCGAAATACTTCCACAAACGTCTAGAACTTAATAATAAAAAATAAGCTTTATCTTATTTCTCCTTCATTCTTCGGTTTAAATAAAGTTTTAAAATTTGTCTCCTAGAAAAGTTGTGAAATAAGCAGTATTATTTAATAAAAACATATATGTTATGCTTTATATAAATGGTAATATTACTTTAAATTTTAGGTAGGTATTTATATGAAACATAGGAATCTTTTAGAAAGTAATGAAACACTGGGGAAAATAAGATTGAGTGATAAAATGAATTAAATTGTAACCATTTAATATTTTTAGGTGTTTTGATAAGTATCCCGCCATTTTATTTGTTGTATAAAAAGACCCTTCAAGCCAAAATATTACATACAAAATTTCTGTTCCTCAACAATGCAACTATATGACTTAAGAACCGAATTATACAGCATTTCCAACGGGAATTATAACATTATGAACAATAATATCTCTATTTACATTATGATGAAATGCATCTGTATCAATAATCCTTTAATTCTTTTAGAATGCAACCGCAATGGAATGGAAAATGGTAGAAGGATATTATTTCATCCTTAAATATTTTAAAAACGATGTTACCATTTCATAAGGTTAGAAGCCTGTGTAATAAGGTATTTAAAATCATGAATAGGGAAATATGATGCCATCCCTTTAAATGTAAGAGCATCATAAATGCATGTTAGTGGGTAACTACCAATTATAACAAAAAATACCCCATCAAATTTCTCTTCAAAGAAATATTTCAGCGGAAAATGTAAAGAATGTAGCTCATGATTCTCCAACTTTCTGTATTATGTCAGATGTTGAAAGTAGTCATCATGTAAAAAAGATTCCCTGGTCTCTCAAAACGAATCCTTACACGACAGATACTTCAATCAATCAATGTTAAATCCATATTAGCTACATTTAACAAGCGGTAAGTCTAGTGAATCTCATAATTTAGGAGTGAACGGTTTTTCTTGGACTACTCTTACAACCTAGGTATAAGAAACAGTTTCTAATTCCATCAACTTCGGCGTATTTGATGTGTGACCCAGACCTTCTTTTCATTTGGCGGATCCACAATTCGAAGGTTGTATCATCCATTTCTGAGTTTTCTCTCCCTTGAGATCGGACAGGGAGGTTCGTGATGGTTCCAAATGGAATGAAAAATTTCAAAAGCAACAACTCCGGTTCCGAAATTCGTTTTCGTTTCCTTTCTCGATTAGGTGAAGGAATGAAACGGTTGAGTTTTCTCATAATTCTTTTGTTTTCTCTGGTATTGCCGTTGTATCGAGAGAAAACCCTCAGCAGACAGGGTTGTTTTTCTGGCAGCTGTCATACGGGAAAAGCGGTTTCTGTTTCTCTCCACATAAAGGGAACTTGAAAAGAAAAGAATAGAGGCGTGAACGTTTTTGAGCTAAACGATATCATTAAAACTTTCGTACGTATCCAAGGTTACGTATTACGTAATTATTTTGTTTGCTTAAGTTACTTTTGTTTCCTTAAAGTTTCAGGATATTTTCTCTTTGTTTTAACGCCTGCTTTTTTAGAAATTTACTAATGATTTTCTGAAATACTTCTTCTAACCAGCCTATCTCTCCCATTAAAATATCTAAAACCTTTAACACTGAGGAATCTCAAAGACTCTTCCAACTAAAATAATGTCTAATTGGAAATTAAGAAAAGCGTGTAAACAGATTATTAAAGAAAATGCATCTGATTTTTTTTGCACTATTCGAAACACAAAACACCCACAAATCAGGAAAAATTATTTCCTATAGGTAAGATAAAGAATTTGATATTTAAAATGCATTTGAAGCTGATAATAAAGCGTTTAGAAAAGAATGAATAAAATATTTCTTCAATGTACTATAAGGAAAACTTTTTAAGCCAATCTTCATAAACTCTAAAACTCGGTTGTATCAGTAATTTTTGCCTTTGTATGGTTATCATAAACAAGGATCAGCCATTATGCTAGAAAAATATCGTTTTTGTATCGTTTTGATGGTATTTCCCAGTTGATCCATTCATAAATTAACTAAGTTTCAAGGGGATTTATATGCATGAAAAATGTTTTCATCAGAACAAGAGTTCAATCTGTTTTTTTACATAAAAGGTTTAAATATTCTAATTTAAAAGGCTATATTATTCATTTTAGTTTTCTTCCATCAGTAGTCTGTAAAAAGAACTACATACTATAACGTAAGAAATCGTTGTATTAATAGAAATTTAACGATGGAAGTGTCAAAAAGCTTTGCTGACATTACTTTTTATGTAATGTTTCACTTTAATACAGTTGAAAAGTGTAGGTTATGTAAGAAAATTCTTCCAACTTTAAGCTGGGAAATGATTTGCTATTAAACTGAAGAAGAAGAAGTAAGAATATTTTCTTTTAAACTGTCAATTTCAACTATTTCAATCCTAGATTTCCAAGATCGCTATTAAATGTTCAATAAAAGCATGGAGCGACTAAGACTGAAAGGGGAGAAAGCTTTTCTAATCCAGAGTCAACAAATTTTGAAAATAACAATAACTTCAGAAAAAGGTTAATTCCAAAGGATCCATTTTATTCTCTTCTCATTTTGACTTAGAAAAATATCAAACGCATATTTTATTTAAGAACATGGATGTAAAAAGTGTCTTTTTGATAAAAATAAAAATCAAGATGAAACAGAAATTTACAATATGGTGTCGGAGTAAAGGGGGAGGCAGTTAATTTAAATTTGACATATAAGGATAGAGATCATAAATACCATGAAATTTTTATGCCGTAATATGTGAAGGATCCCATGAATGCAAAATAATGCTTATTGAGTTGCTATAGCAACACGGCAATTTCCCTCGTTAATCAGTATTTTGCTTTGATTATAATCTCTTGAATATTGGGCCATCCTTTCCAGTGTTTTGTGCACGAACAATAAAAGGAAAAACAAATCAGAATTAACCACATATTCACTATACAATATTATTTTGCTATACAGTTGGTGATATACACGGATTTGCTTTTATTTTAATGTTTGTCCATTTTATCAATAATTTCATAACAACCACTATTCGAATGAAGTTAGAACATTTCTACGGGGCTATTGTTACTGGAGAAACATTTATGTGTAATAAATTGTTACCCTTTGCTACATAGGTTTATATTACAAGGAAAGTCATGACAGAACTTTTGTGAACATTGCGAGAAAATATATCTTATGTAACGGTGTCCTTACGCTTACTCATTGCGTTTGCATAATTAAATAATGGTTCCTAAATGGTAGTAGAATAGTAGAATGTTAGTGACGTAAAATCTTTATCTTTACACTATTTATAATTATATAATCATCTGTTTAACTTTTATATAATTTCTTCTTGTAGGTAATAATCATTTTAAATCGTGTGCAACATAAAGTTCTTCACTGCTGATTTTTATTGGGTCAAAATACAAACCCTTTCTTTGGAACTGAAATAATGCGTGGTTTGAGACATTAATAAAGTTTAGTTGGGTAAACAAGTATTAAAATGGGACAATTTTCCCCTTGGCAGAAGATTTAAAAACAACGGTTTTTAATCCACAATAAGAAATAAATCGTTTCGGGAAATAATCGAATAGAAAATAACCGTTTCGTGGATCAGAGGATCCCCTTTGTCAATGCTAAAAGATAGTACCAAGCAATGATCAACATCAGTACATACATAAATTCAAGTTAAAGTTGCAGTCAAAAATTTAAATTTCAAAAAGTTTTTGAAAAATAAGGAAACAGGGTTAAATTACTTAAAAAAAAAATTTTTTACGATTTTTTTCCATAACCGGTGAAAGGAATGGTATACTATTTAATTAATTAGGAAATCAGTGTTTGTTAATATAATACACTTCAAAAAATCAAGGTCAAGAACAGAGTTACAATTTTTAACAATACTGGCAGCCGAAAAATTTTAATTATGGTTTACGCCCCAACATGTTTAGAAATAGAAGACTTTTCAAATTACTGCTTTTTTACACAGACTTAATGTTCCTTAACTCTAAATTTAAGAGCACGTTTGTCTGACCGATGTAGGTCAACCACATAAACAAAATTTTCTGTATATGCCACATCAATTTGGGATCTAGATAGGGTCTTTGATTTTAGTAGTAAAGTAAGGTTAGTATATGCTTTAAGGTATGTAATTTATTAAACTAATTAGATTTTCTAGTTATAAGTTCACCCTTTTCAGATCGAAAAAAATCACAAAACCATATAAAGTCTTCATCCCCTTTACGAATGAAAAAAAGCTCTCTACTATAAGTGGGGTAAGCTAAGGATCTCGACAAAATTCCAACTGTATAAATCAACCTTTTTTATCAAATTAACAAAATAAGATATGGACAAACCGCGAGTTTATTTTCCATAAAAAAGAACGAATTTCCATCAAATAGTAGACAATCTTTATGAATACGAAGTAGAAACATATTAGTACATGATATTTTATAGATTAGGTAAGGTACAAAAACTTTAATTACCACTTCGGAAGATTGTAACCTGCAACATAGCAGACAGATTGGACAACTCCCAACTTCCCAGTCCGGGAAGACAGAAGAGATCGACTCGCAACACACCGGATAGATATAAATGTTTACAAGTCATAAAGTCCCCATCCCCCTTATGAAAGTATAAAACCGCCCATTTCTTTTTGTATACTCCTTATTTCGCGAGGTACTCGAACAAACTTCCAACCCGAACCAAGCCATCGATTCGGGCGAGCAAGATGATCCATTCCGTCGGTCCTCGCTCCCCGGAGACGGAGCACGGGAGTTCGTGATGTTTCCGAAATGGAACGAAAAGGCGGGAACACCCTCCCCTCCCGTTCGAGAATTCATTTTCCATCCCTTCCGATTAGAGGATTGAGGGGTTGCTTATAATTTCGTTTGGAGATCGATTCAACGGTTGCCACTTTCAAATTGGAAATAAGGCGCAACTCACGGCTGAAAAACACTTGAAAAACTTTGTAGCACGTGGTGGGGAGGAGTGGTATGAGGATATCTGGAAATGGAATTCGTTGATTGGTTCTTGTTTTTGAATGTCTGGCATTATATCCTCTTTGGAGGAGGATAATCCCTGTAAGACCTCTGTAATGCAATGATGTTCTGTTGAGAAGAAATACGAACTTTTTAAGGAGCGAATAACGATGAGTCTTCCAGGCTCTTTTTCCGTGGTCCAAGATATGTTAAAAGAGAACGTTTCAACCTTTTATTTGGAGGTCATTTTCAGCTGAATAAAATGATGTAACTGAAAGTAGAGATTATTGTTTAAAAACTTTGGAACTTAAAAAGCTGTTTTATGTTCCAACTTCAGTTAGAGAGATGACCTCCGAAACAGAGGTTGAAACGCACTCTTTTAACATCTCTTGGACCACGGAAAAACAGCCCGATAGACTCATCAGACGCCGGTCTTGTTTTTATCGTTTCGGGCTTTCATCGTTTTAGTTTTTTAAGGAGTGTGTTTGTGGTGTTAGTTTAAAATGTCGCTGATTTTTATTTCTTACTAGTTTTCCTATAAGTTTAGAATGTCAAATATTTAAAAAACATTACGATTTACTTATTACCGAGAACTTAAGATATCATAGTATTAAGTCTTGGAGTCCTTTGTGAAGTTTATGGCAGATTTTCTTATTCCATGTACAATGTTCACTACCTGGACAATTTGCATAAAACCGGACTGTATCTCAATTTTTTTATATTGCAATGCTTACACGTGATCTGGTACGGTTTCTTCGTTAATTCCGCGTGAAATTGTGATGATATTTTGAAAAGAAATAAACTTGGGGACTTAGAAAGTAGTGATGAAGCAAAAGCGGTCACTTTAAAGGCAAGTCTATTCGCTCAATTTCGGGAAAGTTATTAAAACCACGGTCAATTTTCGATGTTGTATACGGGAGTTGGAACACTAATGGCACATGTTGTTTGTCCCTTAAAAATGACCAAATGGACTATGTAAAACCACAATGAAAATCGTAAAAACCACAAAAATCATTTCAAATAATCCAAAATGAGTTGAAACAGGCATCAGGGGTTAAGTCCTTTGTAAAAAGAAATCCCCGTTTTAAATATCCATAGTTTTGTTGCCGCAAACAAGCCAAACATAACATCATCAAAAAAAGTAGGCATACTTGCTTGGCTTTTGCAACGTCGTAACTGGACTTAAAACGACTAGAAAACTGTTTTCTGAAGCGTCGAGTTACAAAAAACACTCTCCTAGTTGATTGGTCTACCTTGAGTTTGAACAATGACAAAAGGTAAGTCTTTTCCTCGACTCGAGTGCATTGCACCAATCGTCAATTTCAGAGATGTATTATCATAAAATGCTACTTTTTTTTTTTATCAAAAAGTACAATATTTATCCTATGCACAATATTGTTTATGCACAATATTGAGTTGCATATATACAATAGAAAATTTTAAAATTTCGTGCACAGGGTAGCCTACAAGTTCCATTTTATGCCTCCTTGATTCGACCCCTTTTGAGAGGATACTTCTGTGACAGTCAGTTACAATTCAATAAAAAACGGGTTAAGGATTACTGACTTTAAAAAAGATAAAAGCAATATTTTTTAACATTTCGTCGGTAGTACTACCAGAAGCTGCATTTGTGGGATTTATAAAAGGTCGACGACATTTAAAAACAGTATCTCTTGAAGATTACTTATTTTGAAATAATGTTACTCGGATTTATTTGAGTTTAAGAGGTGTAATAAGAAAACTCGGGTGCAATGCAATGTCAAATTCTTTTTTGAGGTAGAGAGATGTAACTGTAATCCTTTCGTTGTTTTCTCCCAAATCCCCCCTCCCAGGCATTAGGCTTTAAGCCAGTTCAAGAAAACTCCTCCCTCCTTTGTTAGAATTCCGCGTTAGGGATACAAAAACATCGAATATTTGTGGGAGATAGACGAAAAGTTATGATCCTAGTAAAGGTGACTCTTTCTGCTTTTTAGTGATAATGATAACCATTCTTTAAATATGATACTTTAGCTTGTTTCTTTAGTATTAGGCTTCTATTGTAGTCTTCTCATTGGAAAAAATGTTTTCTACGTTGTTTGAGGGAATAGGGAGTTTTATTTTTTGTAGCTGATTTTTCACTTATCTTTGTTTGATTTCCTGTTTTGTGATAAATATTGATGCATTTGGGTGTGTAAGTAGTTCTTTATTTCCTTTGATTTCGAAACGAAATCAAAACGAAAGAGTAACTCCACATTTGAGTGAGTTAATGTATACAAACAATTTGTGTGTAAGTAAAGAAAACAAAACAATTTTAAATTTTATTTTCTGATGACTATGTTGTTCTGATTACTATCCCCTTTTTAAAAACACACGAGAAGCACACCTAAGAATTTCCAAAGATTGGGAGGAGGTAAATATAACTAATAAAAAGTTTTAAAAAATCCCTTGATCACAAATAGGGAACGAGAAATTTTGTTTCTTTTGCACTGGGGATCCTTTCAACACAATTTCAAATTTCTCCATTATAACCGCGTGACGGCTTGATAGTTTCAAATCATTGCAATCTGTAGCGTATACCTTCAAATAACAATGTCTGAAGTTTTAATTTCATTGGCTGCACGAATTTTCTTCTTGGGGTTCATATATCAGGGTATTTATTTTATGATAACAATTCGACCATTCTAAAATAGATTCTGAGTATTTCACTACAAAAGAAAGGGCGAATGTCACCTAAACCGTTTTTTAATATTTAGAATACAATTACGAGATCCAAAATAAATCACCATTCGTCATAAAACATATGAAAAAAATACACTTCATACAAGGCCGTTACAAAAGATCCCAAAGCGCTAACACCCATAAACAATACAATTTATCCGGCTCATTCACAAAACCTCCATCTCCTTGTCGAAACATCCCTCTGCAAAAAAAGGAAAAGCGCGATGCAACCCATCTTTTGTTCAAGCATGGCAATGAATGCCTGACAATGCTTTATCCCGCTCTACTGAAGGCTGGAATGCTCCCCGACGCCCCTGAAAATGGTCTCTTCCGAAACTTTTTCTCCCTATTACCCTTTATTGGACTTTATGAGTAGTCTGGATCCCCTCTCCTACTTTCTTCTGTAGAAAGCATGTAGCAATGCTCTAGGGGGGCGTTTTTAGATTCCTTAGGGAAACGAGAGTGCTCTCTTAACTGGGAGTGTATTAGTTTAGTTTTTTTCTTCGAGGAACTTCATTTTACATGTAGAAGATGATATATCCAGTCTGATGAACATTCGCGAAGAAACATCGCAGCATCAGTAGTTATGTAGGTTTATGCATTCTTTATTAAAATTAGATGTACTACTATTCACAAATTGGGTAAACTTTCCCCGTTCGTAGGTACTTTTTTTAATTAAGAGAAAATAGTCGCTTTAGATTCCATGTGTTCTAAAACAATACTAATATATAATACTCTACTGTTTAATCCTTTTACAAAAGGTATAAGTACTTAATTGGTGACAGGTTATGTTTGATTAAAAAACTTCATAATTTAAAAACTTTGTTAGGCAACAAAACGTGTGACCAAAATAAAAGTTAAATAAGGGTATGATCATTACTGAAAAAGTATCTTTAGCGATTATATGACGTATGTTCTATTAATGCCATTTGAATTATAGACAAAATGGGTGTATTACTTAAGGTTTATCAGGGCGCAAGTGTTAAGTATCGTGATAAATGACCATAAACTAATCAAATTGTAACATAAAACATTTCAATATCCCAACTAGCAGTGCAGCTTTTAGTTTTGTACTTATATTTTTAAGTGTTATTTGTAAAACGTCACTATTGAAGTCCGATTGACGAAATTTGTGACCAGTTTATCCTAAAGTATGAGAAAATGTTTCGAATGGCTAAGGTTACTTGTTTATTTGGAGTTTTATGGCGCAAACCCAGGGCCCGACTTACAAGTTTGGGGGCCTTGGGCAAAAGAACCGTTTGGGGGCCCCGACATGGCTTAAAAGAAAACTTAAATTTATTTGATAACAAAAACAATCATTTTTAATCCAAGTGTAATTGTTACGGGCAATGTGATATACCCGGGCATTATTAATAATACCCGTGTATTTTGGGCAAAGTTATAAATACTCATCGATAAATGCCATTGAATTTATCACATTGCCCGTCTCACTTCGGCATTATTTATAATGGTCGGTTTATCACTTTGCCTGTAACATTAACACTAAATAAAAATTAAAAGTTAAATACCATACTGATTTCAAATCCATTAGTTAACAAATTATTTTACACCCTCTCATTTTCTTACGTTTTTAAGTATTTTGGGGGCCCTGGGCAAGTGCCCTGAATGCCCTCCCAAAAATCAGGCTCTGCGCAAACCCAGACTCTCAGAGCTTATTGTACCAATTGAATCCATAATAATTCTTAGTAATAACTTATTGTTCTTACGTTTTATAAAAAGATCAATAGTAATAGGCAATGTAGTATTTTGGCAAGTGTGTTGATAATGTTTTATCTGAGGTTTAGACACGAATAAAAAAAGTGGAGAGTAAGAAATATTTTTAGGCAAGAGAGAAAAACGTTAAAAAAAGGCCATGCTACAACCGAACCGACATTTGGTACAGCAATTGTATGCAAATGAATTGAATGCAAATTCCACGCAGCCAATCTTTTTCTTAGCAATTTCTCAACTCTCCTTAACATTCCATGCATTATAACAGTTTGCTCGCGAGTGAATGTCATAGACATAATTTTGTTGATTAAAACACTCTAACTTTTTCAGTTTAAAGTTGTACATTTTCCTTTTTTATATAATAGGAAATATTTCCATTCCTTTTTTTATAAAGGACATTTGTTTCTAGAATGAAGTGACACTGAACGTGTCTAAAAATATTCCAATTACTTCGTGTTGTGTGAGTTAAATTAACTGTAAAACAAAGAAACAGAAAGAGCACGGAACTTAAGAACTATTGATAACTAGTTATTAACGACTACAATTTAAGACTAGACGTTTCAGTGGTTGGAAGTTCGCGTGATGAAAACTTATCCTTAAATTGAAATGACATTTGCATTTTAATAATTTGTTGGAAATTAGTATGGTGAAACCCTTTCGATAATAATACTTAAATAATTTATGACTTTGTTCCTTTCGTCATTTTTTTCTTAAACTCTTTTATTGCTTTTTAAAGTTTATAATTTTTTCGTTCAACCCATCGGAATATAAAACATTATCCATGCAATCATTTAAACTGCCAACGGTAAATATGTAAGTAGGTATGCTTTTAAAGAGTTATTATGGTAACTTTCATTTGAATATGTTTCTGTCAAACATTATATACCGTGTACCTCCTGGTTACTATTTTTTATTCACGATGTTTGAAGCTTTGGAATATAATAGGTGGTCTAGAATGTTTTAAAAAAGAAAATGATGAGAGGTAAAAATTGTTACTGCTTTACTGCTTTAAACCAAATTAAACCCATTTAATATTAATATCATCCTACTCTGTGCTTTTAGTTGCATATAATTTTACTAAAAGACCTTGTCGAATGTAGTAATAAATAAATTATTAAAAATAGGCCCTCTCTTTCTAACTTAAACCTTTTGACTTGTTATGAAATCGTCAAAAGAACAATTTTTTATCAACTTTAAAACGGAGGAGGGTCATGGGTCAGTTTTATAAATTTAAATCATATTATTGGTGGTCTCTCAGGTTCTTAAACGCTCCTTATTTATAGTGAACGTACATTTTAAACGTTATTTTAGTGCAGATAGGAAATTTCTTTATAGTATATTTAGATAATATGCATTCAAAAATACTGATGTATGTGTATTTAGAGAATATACATTCAAAAATATTTATGTATGTGTTTGTATTTAATTAATAAAGAATTTCCTTTATATAAAAATGTAACATTTTGTTTTACTATTAATATAGATTATATTTAATATGTAGAGATATCACCGTATCTTGTGGGATCTTCGTTATGTTATTTTTCGCGTTAAGGCTATTGAAACTCGATTTGCTTAACTGCCACCTGTGGGTAAAAACTAATCATAGTAAAGGTGTTAGAAAAATCAATCTCTTAGTATTTCGTCGCTTTGGTGGATTGATGCTTTATTCATCTCATATTTGACATTAAAGCGTGAGCAAAATGCTAAAAATTGCTAAGAATGAGGATCAATTCTTCAAAACGAACGATTTCAAAAGACTGAAAGTATAAATATAATTCAAAGTAATATATTCACATATTGTATTTACTGGAAACACCTTTCATGAAAATCCTTTCACCTTCACATCAATACGACTCCTTTAGAAACTTAAATGTGTACACGTTATTTGTAACGAGAGCCTTATTTAAAAATTTCCGAGAAGTCATTTATAATTTTGACGGTTCAGATGAAAATGCTTTTTAATACAGCCAACGCACGTTTATGCAAATTCTAGAGAATACTTAAGTAGCTCGATATTTATACAAAACATACGTATGTCGATCAAAACACGATATTTATAGATACGTACAGATTCCGCATCTATTTCATAAAAATAAAAATGCTTCATCTGTTAATCTCAATATTATATAAAACTTTATGCATGCGTTTAAAATTATTTCAGAGAACCACTGATTGGTGTGATATATGTATTTAATATTTTGCATTAAAATTACAGCAAAGTATGTGAGGATCAAAGGACTACTTCAATACGCTGGGTTTCAAAGGATTATCTCTCTATTCTAAAAAAAAGTTTTTGTAAATGGTTTCCAGAGAAAGGCTTTTTAATTACTGATCCGTATAACATGTTTTTGGTATCAAACTGTTCGGATTCTTTTGAGGATGTGCAAAGTGCCTTTAGAATTTCTAAAAAATTCTCAATTCTAAGATATTTCCATTTTTCTGGATTACGGATAAGGTTGCAGTTAACAGCAAGAAACTGTCGTACAATTTATTATACCTCCAATCACAATGACCAACCGACGCTATTCATTAATGATGAAAATAATTCCTTTCACGCTTTAAAAATGCGCTTCAAAATATGTAATTTCTAAATAAAATATTTTTAAAAGACTGATAAGAGTTTTCCAGAAACTCACAGATCTACTATTCAAGTATAGAATTTCACACACCAAAATTAATTGTTTGTAAACATTGAGTGCAATGTAGATTTTGTCTCTTAATATTTTTAATAGCTTAAATCGTATTGTTTAAAAAGTCTGTTTCAAAACTAAAACTTGAATGATAAAACACTAGATAATTTGACGAGTTAAGTATATTAAATTTAACAGATTCATTGCTGAACGTTTTTGTAAATATTGAATAACAATAGCACGAGCAGACTTGATGGATATTTTGAAGGAAAACGTGTTGATTAAATTATTGATAATTTAACCAATAAATATTCTAACTTTTAAGAGAGTGTGCTTCTGGAAAGTTGGTTGACGTTTCTTCTTTTTCAGCGCAAGTTTAGAACTGCTGATGCGCCAAGTTTTTAGCGATAAAAATCAATATATAGTAACCCCAACTAATGTTAAATGAATTAAGTGGCTTCTAAATATGGCGCCAAATAGCCAAAACTCGCCAACCATCAGCAGTTCTAAACTTGCCCCGTTTTTTCTACTAATTGTTATAACGAATGTTTTATAAATAAATAATTTTAGTGAGCAGGGTTTTGTGGGGATTGCGAAGCGATCCGAAAGGCCCTGCGTCAGCAGTTAACGGGGGTTGGCGAGCGATAGCGAGCAGGGGGCGGTAGCTCCCTAGTAAGTAAAATAAAATTTTAAAAAGTGTTTGGTTAGACGGTTTCTCCATCAGATGAAAATTTTATGATTACTGATCCTCGTAACTCATTTTTGGTACCAAAATGTTCGGATTCTCTTAAGAATTCCAAGAACCGCTTTTGGATTTGAAAAAAATTATCAATCTTTATGTTTCTCGTTACAGAACGCTAAAATCTGGCTGAATTTCTTTTCTTCTTCCGTTGGAAACGATTGGTTTCTTTAAGGGTGGGAGTGCACTGAGACTTTCGTCGCGGTGACTGAGAACATAATTGTCAATCGGGCTATGGCAAGAAGCTAGAGCGCGCGCGACGAGACTCTTGGTAGTCCACTGAAAATAGCGAAAAATAGGGCCGAACCTCAAACAAATTGCAATAGAAGGTTTCTCAACGGTTTTCACTTAGAAATGACCTCAATAATAACATACTAAAAATCGGCCAAAATCGGCCGGGGGGAAGTTTAATTTTTTTCAAATTTTTAAAAAATGGCCGAAAAAAAATTTAAAAAAAAACCAAAACAATAATATAGACATGTGATACATGTTTATAGGTTATTTTTGAGTGCTGAAACCGAATATTGCATTTAGTTTGGAAAAACAATTGAAATTTCAATTTTTAAAATTAATTTGAATAATTAGCTATATGAAAAAATTAAAAACCCCCTAAAAACCTAACAAAAACATCCAAAGAGATAAATCCAACGGTTTTCATTTAGAAATGACCTAAATATTAACATACTAAAATTTAAAATTTTTACGAGTTAAAGAAGTTCAATTTTTTTTCGAATTTCCATTTTTTTTTGCGAAAAATGCATTTTTTTTCAAATTTGTGCAAAAAACTTTAGAGGCTTTTGAAAAGGTCATTTTTCGGTGGATATTTTCCACAGATAGTTATATAATGGAAAACCGGTGGAATTGACCCTCAATGAATTAGTTAATTATTTTATTTAAAATTTTGAAATTGGTAAAATGTAGTACAAATTTCGAAAGAAGTGAAAAAGGTAATTCTTTGGCATATTAACATCAGAATTTATGTAATTAACAATAAATTATATTAAGAACACATAATTAACAAATTAATTAATTATTTTTAATTAAAAATTTAAAATTTTAATAAATTTTAATATCATAATATAGGCTTGCAATACATGTTTATAGGTTGATTTTTAATCCTATTACATAAAAAAATATTATCAGTGCAATAAAAACTGAAATAGACTTAAAAATTTTAAAATTAAAAAAAATTCTTAATTACATCAAAATAGTCTCAACAACTGGAACAAATTGCAATACACGTTTTTTAAACAGTTTTCATTCAGAAACGGCCTAACTAACAACATACTAGAAATCGGACAATGGGAAATTTAATTTTTAATTAAAAAAACTGGCATTCTGGAACAAAAATATTAGCCAATTATGCCAGTTTTTTTTAATTAAAAATTAAATTTCCCATTGTCCGATTTCTAGTATGTTGTTAGTTAGGCCGTTTCTGAATGAAAACTGTTTAAAAAACGTTTATTGCAATTTGTTCCAGTTGTTGAGACTATTTTGATGTAATTAAGAATTTTTTTTAATTTTAAATTTTTTAAGTCTATTTCAGTTTTTATTGCACTGATAATATTTTTTTATGTAATAGGATTAAAAATCAACCTATAAACATGTATTGCAAGCCTATATTATGATATTAAAATTTATTAAAATTTTAAATTTTTAAAATTTTAAATTTAAAATAATTAATTAATTTGTTAATTATGTGTTCTTAATATAATTTATTGTTAATTACATAAATTCTGATGTTAATATGCCAAAGAATTACCTTTTTCACTTCTTTCGAAATTTGTACTACATTTTACCAATTTCAAAATTTTAAATAAAATAATTAACTAATTCATTGAGGGTCAATTCCACCGGTTTTCCATTATATAACTATCTGTGGACAATATCCACCGAAAAATGACCTTTTCAAAAGCCTCTAAAGTTTTTTGCACAAATTTGAAAAAAAAATGCATTTTTCGCAAAAAAAAATGGAAATTTGAAAAAAAATTGAACTTCTTTAACTCGTAAAAATTTTAAATTTTAGTATGCTAATATTTAGGTCATTTCTAAATGAAAACCGTTGGATTTATCTCTTTGGATGTTTTTGTTAGGTTTTTAGGGGTTTTTTTAATTTTTTCATATAGCTAATTATTCAAATTAATTTTAAAAATTGAAATTTCAATTGTTTTTCCAAACTAAATGCAATATTCGGTTTCAGCACTCAAAAATAACCTATAAACATGTATCACATGTCTATATTATTGTTTTGGTTTTTTTTTAATTTTTTTCCGGCCATTTTTTAAAAATTTGAAAAAAATTAAACTTCCCCCCGGCCGATTTAAAATCAGCCGACAAATCGCCTTATGCTGGTACTTATAAGAGCATAAGACGTATTAAAGTCATTCTCTTCCGCCACTTTTAACCCTTGAGAAAACATGATGGGTAAAAAATGAGACCTAGATACAGCTTTTATTACTATTTACAATTTACACAATAGGTACTTCGTGCCTACTATTTAGAAGTACCTTTAATGGTGATGTTTTTAATGACAAATTAGACTATTAAAGTTGCAAAAATGACTTCGTCAAAGTGAATTTTCGAATTTTTAAAATAAGATAATTAATTTAGGACATACAAGAGGATATTTCGTGAACACTTTCAAAACGCTAAGTAAACACAATAACAAACACTTCTAATGAAAAGCGTTTTAATAGTGTTGTTTGAGTTTGTTGTAAAAGTGTTACTTTCAGAGACAAAAAATGAGTTCTTGTAATGTGTCGCCCAGAATTTAAGAACACTATCAGATTTTAAGCATATTTGAATAGTCTAGTTTCAAAACCAGGTAGATCCATTTTGGCACAGCTTCAGTAATAGTCAACTCGGTCGCCAAATGGGAGAAAAGTTGGCGCTATATCACGGCCGGTCACCCGTTCTGGCTGCCATGTTTTACCACTACTCAAATGATAACACTTAAGTGAGTTACGATACGAAATATAATTTTGTTCTTATTTTTAAGTTATATAATTACTGGGGATCGAAATATGTATCTCTCGCATGCAGAGCGTGCACCATACCGCAGAGCCAGCGGGATATACTGAAATCGTAATAACTTGTTATAACGTCCTTTTTCTTGGGTTAATCTTCATTTGAGTCGTGGTAAAACATGGCGACCGGCCGTGATATAGCGCCAACTAGTCTTCTATTTGGCGACCGATTCGCGTTGCCAAATGGTCAGTCCTTTTATCAAAGCTGTGTCAAAATGGATCTACCTGGTTTTGAAACTAGACGACTCATTTAACCGTACTATTTTAGAACACTTTTCTGGGTAGAGCACATTTATAACACTTTTCAGAACATTCAGAACACTCACAACACAAACTGTTCAAGTTTTCTACCTATAAAAACATACCATATATATACATACCATATATATACAGGTATACCATATATACATATATATGGTATACCTACCATCTGAAGGGTTGTTAGTTTTAGAAGGAACAAGTGTTGTTAAATGTGTTCATTTTACTGTGGAGCTTTTGCAGTGTAGGTGCAAAAATCAGAACATTATCATACCACGTCATAGTAGTGGCGTATATAGAAATTTATTTCGGGAGGGGCCCAAAATTATCCCCCCTTCCATGCTTGTATTTAATAGGTTTAATGTAGCTTTTTCATACTTTTTTAGGTAGAATTTTTATCTATGATATCTGAATATTAGAAAAGTTGTGGGAAATAAAGTTCCAAGTACCAAAGGGGGGTCTGGAGGTCCTCCTGTTGAAAATTTTTGTAAATTTTACTCTAAAACACAGGTTTATAACTAGTTTTGGCACACCTTTACCGAATTTTGGATATACATTTTAAAAAATTTAATTCAATTTTAGGCAGAAGTGTGATTTTGCTGAAATTGTTATAAAGTTGTGAACAATCAAGTTCCAAGCAAAAAAGGGGGATCTGGTGGGGGTGCTATCCCAGAAAATTAATTTTCCCGTTAAAAACTGGGTTTTAACTTGTTTTAGTATACCTCTGAATTTCGGGGGGGATCAGGGCCCCCTCCCCCTTTACATACACCTCTGCCCAAGAGACCGAACTAATCACTGTAATCACCACAATATCCTTCAGAAGACGCAGTCCTGAATCCGTTCTCTCCCAACTGCTCTTCGGTGTTGCCTCCTCACACCACTCGACCGCTCAGTAGTAGGTAGCTACTTTAAAATGCTCATGTTTTCCGTCCGGGGGTGTTCTCATTCGAGATGTCTCCCTCCCCCCCGGTTTTTTGATTTGTCTAAAAGCCGGAGTGAAACCCTAAGCCCCCCTTGGGAGAGGTCACGTGGCAGCGGATCGAAAGGCAGCTTTCGCCATAGATTGCTCGCGAAGAGGAGAACGAGACTTTTCGTGGCATTCTTTGATCATTCACTGGATTTGGGAGGGTTCTCTCTTTACCCTGCTGCTGCAAGGAATCAAAGGATCTCCGATAACGATACGCGTAGTACCATTAGTGGTATGAGAAAATTATCCGTGATTTTTTTACTGAATCAATAATAGTATCTTGTTGTGGTACCGCGAGAGACGATTCTTAGAATTGGAGGTTTGCTGTTAACAGTGTTATTCTTAGGATTTTTTTGGAGGAGTAAAAATACTCCTTGACTTTTTTAGGAGGCGTGAAATTCATTTACAAGGAGTGAAATACCCCCCGTAAATAGCATAAACCATATATAAAGAGACAAATTTCTCATAAAAACGCTATTTTAAGAGAGACAAACTAAAATAGAAAAAATGAGGATGCTATTTTGATTTTTACCGATTATAGCATCTGTTAATATAAGCAGAGAATATTAAACATTATAAATAAAATATTTTTTTTATATTAAACTTTATAAATGAAATATTTATTTAATAATTGAAAATTTGAGTTGAAAATTTTTTGATTTCTATGGGGTGCCATGCATTTTTTAAGCAAAACGTTTGTTAAAAATTATAGCGTGAAAATACGCCTGCCTAGTTTTTAAAAGCGTATTTCCTATTTTCAATGCGTGAAATACGCACTCAGAGGCTTTAAAATTATCACTGGCTGTGAATATGATTTTGTTAAGTTAGTGTATCTCTGTTATACGGGCAATGTTATGAATTCATCAGACTATTAATAATGCCCGAGTATTTCGGGTAAAGTTATAAATACCCATTGCATAGCTGCCAATCTTCCCGTTTTTATAGAACTTTTACTCAACTTTTCTAGTCTAAAATAAGCTGTAAAATTATACAACTGTTTTAATGTAGCATTTTATGCAAAATGTAATTTGTGTAAAAACAATCGGATGACTTTGTAGCTCATTTCAACTGTAAAAGCATGAGAAAAGCTCAACAAAAACAGGGAGATTGGCAGCTATGCCATTAATAAATGCCAATGAATTTATCACATTGCCTGCCTCACCTTCGGGCATTATTAACAATGCCCGGTTTATCACTTTACCCGTAATATATCTATTTTTAGTATAGATCATTTGGATGGCATTCAAACAATTTGATAAAACATTATCTATACAGGGTGGTCCTAAATTCGTGGTACAAACTGGGTAGGGTAGGTAGAGGAGACCTAGGCAAGCATATTTCGAATAGGAATTGGGGGCGCAGTTACACCGTTAAAGAGCTAGGACCTAATGTAGTGCGAGAGCGTTACAAAAGAACATTTCGCCAAGGCCCGTTTAACGAAAAAAAAACATAATGAAAGGAAAAAATTTATTGCATGAGGTACAGCAGTATCCGTACTACTTACATCATGAATTTGATAGAAATTGGACCACTTGCTAAACCATGGGGTGAGTTTTAAAACGCGCAGTACTAATCTTTTAGCCAAAGAATGGAGTTCCCTTAATGGTATTTAGAAAAATGATGATCGGGGAAGGAATTTACATTGATCATTGAAACTGTATGATCATTGAAAATTCCTTCCCCGATCATCATTTTTCTAAATACATTACTCTAATTTAAAGGAACTCCATTCTGGCTAAAAGATTAATATTGCATGTTTTAAAACTCACCCCACGGTTTAGCAAGTGATCCAATTTCTATTAAATTTATGACGTAAGTAGTACGGATACTGCTCTACCTCATGCAATAAATTTTTTCATTTCATTATGTTTTTTTTTCGTTAAACGGGCCTTGGCAAAACGTCCTTTTGTAACGCTCTCGCACTACATTAGGTACTAGCTCTTTAACGGTGTAACTGCGCCCCCCCCATTCCTATTCGAAATAGGCTTGTCTAGGTCTCCTCTACATACCCTACCCAGTTTGTACCATGAATTTAGGACCACCCTGTATACAGGGTGATTCAGAAATAATCTCAATAATTGAGGGGAGGTAGAGATGCCCTAGATTAGAGGTTCTCAAACTGTGTGCCGCGGCACCCCAGGGTGCCGCGAGGGTATGCCTGTGTCTTTTACACAAATTGGTTAACACGTTTTGGTGCTTGCTTGACATGCTTTTTTGAAGCTGCATGTGTCCATCCAAACAAACCACATTAAATGACTGGAGTGTGGTCTGATCAGATCATATTTCCCTCTCAGATAAACTAAGTACAGATTTAGAGAATGCTTTATTTTGAGAAACTAATAAAATTTTACAATGAGTTTTATTTACACTGGAATGAAAGTATGACAGATTATTAATGATGAAGAATAAGAACGGAAAAAGGGATTAGAAGAGGGATTGATAATGAGAGAAGAGTTTTTCTTTTATTCAATGTTATATGTAAATGGTTTCATGTACATTTCATCAGGTAACATGTTAAAAGTTACTTGATAGAAAAAAGTTAAATAAATGGTTTAAATTAAAAATTTATAGTAGTATTGCCATCTATAAATTTGAAAGTAGGTGAATGGTGAGAAAATTAATGTTTAGGAGAAGAGGAAAGAATATCAATAATAACACTTAAAATCTAAAATAATTTAAAATTCAGCCAAAAAAGATTAAAATCCACCAAGTTGGGGGTGTTTTAGGTTGTGAACTTCCTGTACTTATTTACAATCACCATTAAATGAAGTAAATAAAAACTTGTTTTTAAGAAGTAAAATCATATGTAGTTTATTCCAAAAACTTTTTACTAGGGACGCAGGTTTGTTAGCCATACGCTATAACCTTGACCTTAACTTTTACAATTAGCTTTTTTCCAATCGCATTTAGGCAATCATTAAGGCCAATGGTTTAGGCTATTTTCGGAATTGATTATTTGATATTGTTACAGACTAGCTGTTGGCGACCCCTACAAATTATATTTGAACAAGAACACTTTCATTGGCAATAATTTCCTCGATACTACTTATTAACGCACCTATTTGAAGCAATCCGAAAATGGATAGTCTAAAATTGTGTTTGATTATTGAGTTTGATGTACTGTCGCGCAGTTTTGATTTCAGTCTTCAAAATTTGTAGAACTTGTGGCAAATGAAAGGAGGCTTTATAGTAGGCGCTTTATCCTCAAACCACGAATTTAAAATTAGTCCTTATCTATAACTCACATTAAAGATTGTTAAAACATTTTAAATGTAAAACAGGGTTATTGCAATTTTTAAATTTTAAAATATTACTATAAACTGAAAATGGGCACACAGTTTTATGCTAGTATGAAATTTTTTAAAATTTATTAAAGCTAAACCTCCTCATTTAGTTTTTTTGGATGTATCTAATTTCTATTTTAATAATAAAACTGGATAGTTTAAAATTTCCTCCAAAATTTTCTGGAATGGAGTATAAAACAAATTACTTAAAAAACGGCTCACAAAAACATATGGACTACTTCTGTTCTTTAAAATTTGTTTGGCCCGGCCACAGTCCCAACAAGACCAAAAGGACGAATCACGGAAGGAAATTTAAGAATGATTACAGTTTAACTATCTCCTCCTTTGAAAAAAGCTCTCGGGACTATTACAGCCGACAATAACTTCACAAACTGTAAGTTGGTATTGAACTTAACCCTTAAATAAAATGATAAATTCACTTTCTTTTTACGAGCTAAAATTTTATAAACTTTTTTTTGTCAACTCCTTTACATTAACTCATTAGCGCCCCAGTGATCTATTTCTAGATTGCTAAATACAGGGTCATAAATACTCTCTTAAATTACCTTAAATTCACCCAACAGTAACGAAACTGCACAGATAGCAAGAGGAAACATCCCTCAATCCTAACACCCTGTGTTTTTTGCGTTTGCTTCATTTATTTTGTAATAGGGATGGGCTAAAGTTCGAGTTTTCTACTTTGATCGAAAATAATTTGGGCGTTAATGGGTTAACTCGGCTTAATTGACATCACACAATGGGAAATCTTCACTTTTCAACAAAAAAAAAATTCAAGAAATACTGGGACAACAAACAATATCGAACGGAGAAAAGGTGCATTTGAATGAAAGACAGTTCATTGATCCCTTTATAATACGGACTACTCAATCTGTGAAGTCTCGTTAGTTGATCGTTATTTTGTAAGTAATATGAATATCGTCACCTTAATATCTAACACTACTACATCCGTTCGGTAAACTTCGGGAATCCCAAACCTTGGCACCTAAGCTCATTTGATTGCTTTTGATCTTTCCATTTCGATAATGACAGCGCTTACGAACCAATCAAATGAGCTTTTCCACCCTCAATTCCGTATATTCCTGAAGCAGACTAGAAGACAGCGTTATTTGATTTTAAGGTGACGATATATTATAATCTAAAAGGAAAATTTTGTAAAAGGAAGAAGCTTTTGATTAAAAAACACAAACAATGTTTTTATGTTTTACGAACTGTTGGCCCATACGAGTTCGTATGGGCCGTAAAACAAGCATCGCCCATAACCCCATTGATACTCCATAAATTTGACACGTCCCTTACACTAGCGGGGAGTGATGTCTTCCCCACTCGGTCACAGTGACGCAATCAAATGACCGAGAAAAAGGTGTGATTAGAGGCTTTGAGTGTGGTTCCAAAAGTTGGCAATCGATTGATTTGGAGGACGGATGGATGGAGCAGGTGGGTCATCACGTTTCCGTTACCATGACAACCGAGGACCGGCCGGACAAGTGACCGCATTCCAAACAACAAAAAATCGGATCCCGGGGGTCATTTCGACCCCGAAGAGAGGTCTCGGGCATCATTCTTAGAACACGGCCTCGAGCGAAAAAGAGTGTTTCTGTTTGTGCTATCCGTCTTGTTTAAGGGATCCTACAACCCCCTTTTTTGCCGCTGTTTTTGATACACTTTGATTCATGTTTTCTGAGGGAACATGTTTAGGGGACTGACTGATGTGATTAATAATATCAATTAAGGAATTGAATTAATTGAAATCGAGGCACTTGTAGCTACAACGAGCTAACTTCAACAGCTTCACTGTGGACTTAAGTCGTTATTGCGTTGTTGTCAATTTCTAACTGAATGTATCAAGCATGATAGTAGTAGACGGCGTATTCTAGGGGACAAAATCTGAGCCGCCCCAATTAACATGGGATTTCGGGCGGGTCGGGGCGGAAGGGGATGATTCATGACGTCATATCACGTGACTGGTTGGGGGCGTGGTTTATGACGTTATAGCCAATGGCGTAGAAGGGGGCGTGTCGGAAGTTGAGTTGTTTACCTCCTGCTGCTAGTTTCGTTTTCTGGAGTTGTCTGCATTTAGTTTCGGTTTTAAAGTTTAGTTTTTCGGATATGGCAACAGTAATTACACGTGTAACTTTGACCGATATTTTTGGTTTCATTTTCCGAAGGGTTTTGGACTTAAACTTTTTTAACAGATTTTTTTTTTAATTTTTGAAATTTAAGTTTTACATTTAATTTTAACGTGGCGCCATCTAGGAAGTATATATTTAATTACTATTTTTAAACATCTTAAATTCAGCCTTATTTATTTAATTATGAATTATTAAATATTCAATTTTATAGGACTTTACTTAGCCTGATTTATTAAATTATTAATTTTAGAGGAATTGTACTTTATTTCAGTCTGATTTATAAGTTATTAATTTTATGGGACTTTACTTTAGCCTGATTTATTAAATCTTTAATTATTAAAATATTAATTTTACAGGACTTTATTTCAGCCTGATTTATTAAACATAGGGTTGCCAGAAAATGTAAATCAATGTGTTGCCGGATTTGGCGACTTATCTCTAATTTGGCTATTTTTCTTTAATACAAGAATAACAAAACTTAATTCAATAAAAATGTTTTAATATTTTTAAAATTGATTATATCTTACCAACACAATTATTTTCTTACTTTGTTTTCAACCAATAAGAGCATTCTTGCTTAAAATTTAATTTATCTTCAACACAAATAATAATAACAAAATCACTTAATTTAATAATTATATTTGTTTTCAAAAGTTATTAAAATTGATTTTAACGTATCAACACTTGACTATCACTTTTATTGGCAGATCAAAAGGGGGCTTTCAGTTTTTTTTTCTTTAGCTTACCATTTCATTGTTTTAATTCATAAATTATTTTTAAAATTGATTTTAACTTATTAACACTTGACAATCACTTTTATGTTTTGGGGAAAGTATTTGTTTTATTGCTACCCAACACGCTGAACTTACTACTTGTCATAATTATTTTTAATATTTTAAAACATTACTCAATTAAAAATTCGAACAAACAAAATTTTAACTTTTCCACGTATGAAATCTGCTAATAATATTCATTGTGGTTAAATATTAGTTACATTTCATTTTCCAAAGAAGTATCAAATTCATTAGTTTTACCTTACTTGCCTTTTCAAGCATCAGATTTATTAACCCATTAATGCCCAACTTTTTATTTTTCTTAAATATTTGGTAAAAACATAGTAAATAGCCCAAAAACAACTGGAAAAATAGTGAAAAAAATTCCAGGTTAAAATTTTAATTTCTACACCAAAATTAAAAAACGTCCCTAAAAAGGGACGTCAGGCACGAATGCCCCCGTTGTTTTTCCTTATAGTAAACGCATGATAGAAAACTTTTTTTAAGGCTCCAAAACATCTTCTACCTTTTTAAGTGCAGCAAAAGTGATCGGAACCATACTTTAACATGAATATGAACAAAAAATATTAATTATTTATCCAATTAACTGTAAAATTAACCCTAATTAACGTAATTTGAGCATTTTTTATGCTCTAAAACACGTTTTTTCCTCCCAAATCTATGTTAATTGCAAATTAATTAAGGTTTTTAATTGAAAAAGGCATTCTTTGTTTATGTGTTACCTAATATTAAGTATTTATTACTTTTAAACACCTCAAATCCATCAGAATATCTCAATTTAAGAAGTTTAATTCTTTCAAATGCCCATAATTTTTTAATTTAATTTAATTTAATTGTGCGGAACACGAATTTCTCCCCAAAAATCAAGCATTAGTGGGATGTGCATTAGCAAGCCAGATGATATAGATTGATCTGCAGTATAGAACACAATGATTAGCGACATCTAATTAGAAAAAAAGACGAAAATTTATCACAAAAGCGACTTTTTTGGCAATTTTAATGACAAAAAGTCATTATAACTAATAATTATTAAACTTTTAATTAAAATATAGCCGGAATATATTTGCATAAGTAATAAATATAGTAAAATAATTAATTTATTCCTTTTAATTAATATAAATTAATTAATTCCTTATAATTTAAGACTTTTATTCCATTAATTTGGCAGAAATAACAGTATTTTCCAAAAAAAATAAACAAAAATAAAAAATTTATTAGCTAAAATTAAAGTAATTATATAAATATCAGTTATTTAATTCATTTCATAAGAATCAAACGCGTTTTTATGAAAAAATAAAGGAAACACTAGCATTTCACTATGGGGAAAACCACGGGGGCATTCGTGCCTGACGTCCCTTTTTAGGGACGCTTTTCGAGGGTCCAAAATAAGGTCAAGATAAAATATTTTGGAAAAATAAAAAAACACCCCAACTGATTTAATGTATAAACAGTAATATATATCGGCATTGAAATTTTTTTAAAATAACAACTAGGATTTTTAAGCTTTTTCTTTTAGAATTTTTAAAAAAGCACTTTTCTGAAAAATTCTATCTTCCAACTTTAAAAAAAGTGAAATTTTTTTAAAATTCTGCTTTCTTCTTGTGTTCTTTATGTTCTATGAAGATCAGAGATACATCAGTGCAAATTTTGATTCAAAGGAACAATTTTTGTAGAAATAGGAGGATTTTAAAAAAACGTCCCTAAAAAGGGACGTCAGGCAGTAATGGGTTAATGTTAGCTATGCTTTCCAACCCCTGAAAATCAAATTAATATTCCATGAATGTAATTTAATTCTTATTTCAAAAGCCTACCATTTCCAGCAACTATTACGATCCTATTAACAGATCTAGTGGTAAAGATGTGTAATTTCAATAAAAGCCTATGAACGGAGATATCTGGAAAGACAACGAATGAGTCAAAGGGGTTTGTTGAAACAGGATGGGACAGAATGTATCTATGCCACCGTGAATCATCAAGGACCCTACTATTGAAACGATAAGAAATGAAAGTTATCAGAAAAGCATGTTTGTACGGATATAAACCATTTTCCAATTCAGTATCAAACTTTTCTAATTTTAGCTTACCTGCCTATAGCATCAAATTAATTAATATTAGCTAGTATTCTAACTCCTGAAAATCAAGTTAATGTTCCAAAAATTTAATTGCATTGTTATTTACAAACAATAACCTACCATTCTAAATTTGATAATGTTATTCTTCAAGCATTTTTTACAATTTTTCATTAATATACCATTTTTAAATATCAAACTTTAATTCAGTTAGCCTCAAGCTTTTAATTCAGTTTTAATATTATCCTATTATTTTCAAACATCTAGTACAGTTTACTTTTAAACATCTGAAAATCAACAAACTCTTAGTTTAAAAATCCTAATTTTTTTCTCAGTTTTTTCCTAATTTATAATCCACAAATAAAATTCAGATTAATTTCTTACTTTCCTACCGTTTCAAACTTATATTTCAGATTTGCTATGAAATCATTAGCCTAATATTTCCAAAAATATATATTCAGTTTACTTTCATTCAGTTTTAGTCTTGAACATTTCTTATTTTAACTAGAAATTGACAACCATATTAAAAAACACACATTTTCTGTTACACATTTTATTGCACGGGATTAGCAGTTACAATTACACAAATAATACACAGAAAATATTGTCTTTTAAAAGGGTATTGATGTTAACATATTTTCAATTCATTAAAGGGAACTTGCAGACCTTTTTCAAAAATATTCCACACTATTGGAATCTGTAAATAAGTGCATTGAAATAAATTGACGTTTGAGTATAAAATAAACTTGAAAAATAATTGAATCCACTCTAAAAAAGGATGTTCCAACATATATCTATATGTGATTACACCCCCAATGGAAGGATTGGCCCCTAGTTTCTTTCATGCTGTGCAAAGAACTTTTTTTTGTTATGTTACTATAACCGGATTTTACCTCTTAACTTAAATCCCATAGTTCGAACATTTGTTATGCAACTTGGATAATTTGAAACTAAAATGAGGCCACTATAGGATTAAAAAGTTTTGTCTTTTACTACTAAATTCTAGGTGCACTGATAATTCAATCTTATTTTTTTTAAACTATACTTTAAAAACAGAACATTTTACTTATAATATAATTCTATAATTTTAAATATTTCCATTGCTATACAATTTCTAGTATTCAGTTATTTTTACTTTATATTTAACTTACACAAATAAAACAATAATCAACATCTCATTTGGTTTTCTATGTTAAAAGGTAAGTACTTACTTAGTGTGTAATATCCGAAAGCACTGTAGGTGTATGGTGGTAATTCGTAAAATATTCGCATTCTAGTTGATTCCACATTTTGAACAACGGGGTAGCTATGCAAATATCGCACCAATTTCCCATCTTTTTGGCACGTCATTCCTGGTATCCCCTTTCTTGGATGTGGTATTCCACATATTTTGAAGTCCATGGACTGTTGTCATCTTCAAAAAACTGCGTTTTGCAAGTATTGCATGTTTTCCAGAAAAAATTTGCGCTTTTTACTTCCTAGAAAGAAAACACAAAATGCCTTGCCTCACATCAACACAAACTTGGGAGAGAGAAGACATCGTTGCATACTGAAATTTAGGATAATGCTAAAAATTCCATACCGAATTCGTGTGGTCAAACTTTCAGATCCAATGAGGTGCATGTCCTGGTGGATCTTATCAAAGCAAACTCCACCGTGAATTGGGGGGAGAAGATTAGTTCAATGACATACCCTGATAAAAGGTATTTCGTAAATAAAGAAACGTGCTTATAGAACTATCCTTTGTAGGTGCCACTAACCGAGTTTATTATTTATGTTGAAATAATTATTTGCAATACATAATTTAAGAAAAATTAAATACTTCATTTAAAAAGAATCTACCAACCTGTTTGAACTCGGTGTGATTGTATGAATCGTTATAGAACAGGAAGTTCTTATCTGAAAAAATCCGGTTCAGATAACACGTGTACGTTTAACAATATATTTGCTGCATGCATTCATTCTCTGTTACGTGAAAACATATTTCCCCCCCATAAAAATGCTTAATTATATTCAATTTGATTTCAGTTTCAGTGTTATTTTCCTATCTCTCACAGATTTTTATCAATTTTAATTCTATCACGAGTCAGCGCTGGAATGAATCTTATCGTTTTGAATGGAATGCGGTATCATGGCATGCCATAAGTTAAGGCCTTTTAAAATTTATTACTATAACATTTTGAAAAGCGCAACTCAAATGAATGTTCCAACTAGAAGGAATGAACCAGATGATTACAACTTTTTGAAAGAAATGAATCCAGGATCTTATCGGAATGTCTTAGAACAAGATAACTAAATCCGCAGTTGAATCTTATTGTATGGAAACCAAATCTTTGAAATATTAATATCCTACACATGAAAGTAATGCTAATTAAAACCCAAACATTCACCTATTTCACACATTATTATTTTTTAAATCGAGCAAAAGTTAATTTTTTTAGTCGAATTTAGTGCTTTTTAAGAAACTTTGTACCAAATAAATTTCAATTTTGAAATTAATATTACAACAAGAATATGCTTTTACCATTTCCAGATGTTTAAAATAATTCGGTTTAAAGTTATATGTGCATTGCAGAACACAGTTTTTATCAAAATGTGCAAAGCCAGCTAGCTTATTCTTAGGCATGAGTGAGACACGATATTTTAATTACAGAAGAATTTGTATCATTATTTTGGGAAAAAATTTACTTGTAGCCATTCTAATCAAAGTTATTCCTGGCATGGTTTTACTACCTAATGGCGATTAAATGGCTAGAAATACAGAAACTAGATATTTAGAAATAATCACTTACACATTTTCTTTCAAAATCAACAACACATTCGAACTCTAGGTATGAATCACAATGGAGCAGGAAGTTCTTATCAGAAAAATCCGGTTCAGGTAACACGTGGGCATTTAACTATATTTTCTCTGCATTATTTGTTACGTGAAACCAAACTTTCTCATAAAAATTCTTAATTTTATTCAATTTGATTTCAGTTTCAATACTGTTATTTGCCTGTTTTTGTAAGTCCATCGGGCAGAGTCAGTGGAACGTGGTGAGAAATAGAAAAAGACTTTATTGATACATCAGTAACAGCAGGTTAGATTAATAACACAACGTCAACAGCAACAAGCAACGACAGTAAGAAATGAGAAAGAACATCAGTGGAAGCAACACGTCATAATAAGAAAACGTGGTGCGGAAGCTTTGCCAGATTCGGCATTACAAACTCTAGAGCTCAGTTCGTCAGTGGGGAATCGAACACATAACAGGAATCGAACACTTAACACCCCCCCTCAATGACGAACCACAAGAACAAGAAATCCTAAAAATCCCTTTTTTACAAAATAGCATAGTATATACTAAAAAATCACAAACTTATTTCTCTAACATTTATCAAATCCAGACACTTGAAATGTTTAGGAGCAGAAAGAGGCTTTGTTAACAAATCTGCACTCATTTGATCAGTAGAAACATACTCAAGAGATAGAGAATCATTATTTAACAAAGTATCTCTAATAAAATGATGTCTAATATCAATGTGCTTAGTACGACTATGGTACAAAGAATTTTCTGCCAATTTAAGAGCACCTTGATTGTCTGCAAATAATTTGACATCAGAAAAATCAACTAAATTTAATTCTTTAAGAAGTTTCTGCAAATAAAGAGCTTCTTTACAACCGTCAGACAGACTCATGTATTCTGCTTCAGTGCTGCTTAGTGCAACTGTCTTTTGCTTTTTAGATTCCCAAGACACAATACATCCAAAAACCATAAAACAATAACCAGAATATGACCTTCGATCATCAACATTTCCTCCCCAATCTGAGTCGGTATATCCAATAATACAAGAATCAGTACCTTTAAAATATAGTCCAAATTTAATAGTTTTCTTTAGATACTTCAACACTCTTTTAGCAGCATTCCAATGTGATCGATCATAACAGTTCAAAAATTGACTTAAATAACTCACACAATAAGAGATGTCAGGTCTTGTACATACTGCAAGATAGTTTAAACTACCAATTAATTCTCTGTAAGGTAAAGAATTATCAACTACACTAGCCTTAACAAGCTTTAAACCAGTTTCCATTGGAGTATTTACAGTTTTACAATTAGACATATTAAATTTTTCCAATATTTCTCCAATATATTTTTCTTGAGACAAAGCAACTACATTATTTACACTATTTACACTGAATTCTATACCAAGACATATTTTAGCATTACCAAGGTATTTAACATCTAAGGACTTACCAAGATGTATATGCAATAGATCCACAATTTTAGGGTCCTCACTAATAATTAAAATGTCATCAACATATACAGTTAAAATTGTTAACAAATCATTGTTTTTCATATGAAATACACAAGGATCACTAATTGTATTTACAAAACCAAATTCTAATAAAATTTCTTTTAATTTAAGAAACCAACATCTTCCACTTTGTTTTAATCCATACAGTGCTTTATTTAAGCGACACACTTGATTTCCATTGTTAATAGCACATAACATTTCCTTAGCCTTATTACACAACACAGAGTCAGTTTCGTTTTTAATTAAAAATTCTAAACCAACTTCAAAAAATTTAGGAAGTCTCATATAAACTTTTTCATTTAATACACCATTCAAATATGCTGTGGTAATATCAAATTGATGTACATTGACTTTTAATTTTGAAGCCAAAGAAGCCATTAATCTTACAGAACTCATTCTCGTAACAGGAGAATAGGTTTGATTCTGAAAATAGTTTACATTTGGTTCCTGACTAAAACCTTGAGCAATTAACCTGGCTTTTTTCTTAGTAACTTTTCCATCAACATCATATTTATTTCGCAGAATAAACCTACTACCTACTATACCATCAACCTCAACATCAGCTGGATTTGGCACAAGATCAAAAGTATCATTTTTTAAAATGCTTCCAACTTCGGATGCAATTGCTTCAATCCAAAGAGGAGATTCTTTAGAATTTAGAGCCATATCCAGTGATATTTCATCGGTTTCAAGCATAGAACAATCAAACGATGTTTCAGCACCTTCATCATTATTAGAGTTTAAAACAGGCACAGTATTGTAAACTTTTCTAGGTCTACCAGGTCCATCACCTTTTACTAGTTTTGGTCTACCAGGACCGCGTTTTACTTTTACATTACCAGGTTGATCATTAGACACATTACTCATTTTATCTTTTTCAGTTTCAGGAAATGGGAAAATAAATGTTTGAGTATCTTTATCACACTTTACCACATCTTCCCCATATGGATCCAAGTTTACATAATCCCGAGCAGGGTCAAGATACTTATCCTCCACAAATTTAACACTTCTTGTGATTTCAACAGAGTTTTTATCATTTAAATAAACTCTGTAACCTTTTGATTGATCATCATATCCCAGAAAAATACCTTTGATACCACGTGGTTCGAACTTACTTTTAGTTTTAGAATCATTCCAAACATAGGCTTCGCATCCAAACACTTTAAAATATCCAATATTTGGTTCTCTACCACACCAAAGTTCGTAAGGGGTATTTCCATTTAAAGTTTTAGAAGGGGTTCTATTTTTAACATGATTAGCAGTACAGATAGCTTCTGCCCAAAATCTTACAGGTAAGCCAGACTGAATTAACATACATCTAGCAATATCCAAGAGTGTACGATTTTTTCTTTCAGATCTCCCGTTTTGTTCAGGGGTATGTCTAACAGATAGCCTGCGTGAAATACCTAATTCTTTTAATAAATTATTAAATTTTCCTCCAAGGTATTCTGTTCCACGATCTGACTGAACATATTTAATCTTATTACCCGTTTTTCTTTCCCATGAATTTTTTACTTCTATAAATGCATCTAAGGCCTCACTCTTATGTTTAAGGAACCTTACCTCTGTAAAGTCACTATATTCGTCAGTAAAAGTGACGAAGTATGACGCTCCTCCGATAGATTTTGTGGAAATCGGACCACAGATGTCAGTATGGACGATCTCTAATTTTTCTTTGGTTCTCTCATGATGGTGCGGGAAAGAAGAGCGGCACAATTTTCCCTTCACGCATACATCGCAGTTGAAGTCTGGTGGAGCTTGGGGTATCTCCTTCAAGTCCTTGAACTTTCCTGACTTCAAAACGTCCGCAGATGCATGTCCAAATCGGAAATGAAGTTTCCTGAAATCAGCTTTGCTCCTCGAGTCAAACGATTGACTAGCCATAGCAGTAGACATCACCGCTGGGTGATTCTTTTCGGGTGCAGGTTCAGGTTCAGCAGCAACCGCCGCTTCTTGTTGACACAGGGCCGATCCTTCTTGCCGTTGTGAATCCATGACGTCCAGGCAGTATAGATTTTGCCTTCGTTGGCCAGTGATAACATCACCACTTGCGTGTTTAAGAGTCACTTTCGTTGCGTTGAAAGTTACGGTGTATCCCTTATCACACACCTTTGCCACTGAAAGCAAATTGTTCCGCAAGCTTGGAACAAGCATGGCATCCTTTATAGTTAACTCTTCCACTTCGCCTTCCTTTTTAGCTTCAATTACGGCATCCCCTACTCCTTTTATTTCTGTCGAACTGTTGTCGGCGAGATTAAGGGTTGTTATTGGAGATTCGGATAGGGATGTAAACAGTTCTCGATTCGATATGAAATGTCCAGATGAACCCGAGTCCAGTATGAATAGATTTGAAGTTTTCTCCCTCGTATCGGCTGAGTCGCATTCAACGTTCAAACAATTTTTCTTCCATGCATATGAGTGAGTATCAGGGCACTTAGTACTCAAATGTCCTTTTTTCTTACAGTTCCAGCACGTTCTATCATGTGCACCGCCCCGCTCCTGCGAGTCGCCAGAGTAATTTCGATTCGTGTAACTCCGCTGGTTCACCCTCATTTTCGTTTTCGGTTGGAAATTCCGCTTGCTTCTAGTACTGGCAAAATGAGCATTGCTCACATCATCTCGAGATCCGTTTCTCCTCGCATTGAACTCTTCAACAATCTTGATTCGTAGAGGCTCCGGTTTCGGCAGCTCATCTCTCGATTCAATAGCTACTCGAAAATTTTCAAAATCACTTGGGAGGCTGTACAACAGCATAATCGTTAGCAGTTCATCATCAATTTTGATATCCAAATCTTGTAATTGGTCTACCAAGTTGAAAAATTCACTGAGGTGATTTTGGATGTCGTTTTCGCTTTCACGCATCTTCAACTGAAGTAGCGATTTCAGAATCGTTGCCTTCCTAGCTGGTCCAGTCGATTTGTAGATCTCGGCCAATTTATTCCACATGCTTTTTGCTGTCGTGCAATTCTTAACTTGCTTCAATTCGGATGGTTGAATACACAGGATGATGTCCGCCATCGCTTTTTCATCGCCAGATTTCCATTTTTCCAATTCGTCATCAGCTTCCGGAGGGTCATCGGTTATAAATTTATAACATTCGCCCTTCACAAGCATGGCTTTCATCTGTATTCTCCAGGTTTCGTAGTTCTTCCGATTTAGCAGCTCCATTCTAATCGCGCTTGACGTCGCCATTTTTGATCTTCAACTTGATCGTATTTCCAAGTCAGTAATGTCCAAAAATAAAGTCTATCTCACCACAGTTGCATCCCTGGGCCCATAACCTGTAAGTCCATCGGGCAGAGTCAGTGGAACGTGGTGAGAAATAGAAAAAGACTTTATTGATACATCAGTAACAGCAGGTTAGATTAATAACACAACGTCAACAGCAACAAGCAACGACAGTAAGAAATGAGAAAGAACATCAGTGGAAGCAACACGTCATAATAAGAAAACGTGGTGCGGAAGCTTTGCCAGATTCGGCATTACAAACTCTAGAGCTCAGTTCGTCAGTGGGGAATCGAACACATAACAGGAATCGAACACTTAACAGTTTTTCACGGATTTTTATCATTTTCAAGCAACTCCAATTCATGCGTTCGCGGATCTCAACTGTTCTCAATTTAATGCATGGTTTTAACGGGGGAGGTATATCAATATAACGGAGTATATATTGTTTCTTCAAAGTTTTTATCAGAACAAAAAATTTAAAATATTCTATTCAATTAATGGTTTTTCATAATTCCAAGCTAAAAAGACATTTTTCTAAACAAATTATGTTGATCATTTTGAAGAAATAAAACAACTTTCGATAACACAAATAAGTTTTTCCATTTATCTATAAATAAACTTCCATATCAATGTGCATGGCTAAAAACCTTTGTATACACTATCAAAGATATAGTTAAACTCCATCACACTCATGATTAACAAGTTGATAAGATATTTGGTTGAAACACTGATTCAAAAATATTTTCACCTTTTCCTGCCGTACTTTATTACAGTTCATACTGTTTTTCTGGCCAACATTATTTGCTGTTACAAAGTGATTTTTTAAGATATGCGTGACAAAAATATATTACTCCCTTTTCTTATACTCGCATTTTTCTTAAGGATTTAGCCTTTTTTACCCAATTTTCCAGTTAATTCCTTGCCACTCGCAAAAACTTGCCAATATTATAGTTGATATTTTCAAAATTTATGTAAAGATGTATATCCTGCATATCCTTTTTGTATATACTTCATAAATAATATATACTTCGGAATATACTTCAGTGTAAATTATATGAAAATTGGCTTAAGTGAGCAAGCACTGAAAAGAATTCCTTGGAAAACACATGCAATAGCATAGCATTTTCGGGATAACATACAAATCATTGTGAAAAAATATCCACAAATATCATATTACAAGCAAAAATATATTAAAATTTCACTTGCTTTTTTTCAATATTGTTAAAAAATTTCCAATTTCTTCCTTAAAAACTTAAAACAATTAACCAAATTTTTAAAATATACAATACACTTTTTCACATGTGCGTTACTACAGTCCAACATCATCATGTATTTGTTGAATACTTTTTCTTAAATGCTAAATAATTTTTACTTAAGTGTTTAAGAACGTTAATTAATTTTATTTTCATGTTAAATATTTTTTATTGTTGAATTCTTTTACTTTATATGCTGAATATATTTTTAAAAAATTTTAAATGTTAAATTTTTTTACCAACTTTTAACATTTTTTCTTTAATGTTAAATATTTTAAACAATTTAAATATTTTTAATGTTGATTTTTATATTAGTTGTTGCTTGAGCATGTTTTTTAAGTTTTAATGATAAAAGTTTTACTAACTTGCTGAATAGTTTTATTTTTAATGTTAAAATAATTTTAACTAATATTATTTTAATGTTGAACTTTTTTCTTTTGTTGTAGATTATTTATTACTTTCCATGTTGAATTATTTTTTAATGTTGTTGTTGATCTTGAAATGCATTTTATAAAAAAACAAACAGCATGTATTCCAAATACAATACAGCATGTATTCCAAATACAATACAGCATGTATTCCAAATACAATACAGCATGTATTCCAAATACAATACAGCATGTATTCCAAATACAATACAGCATGTATTCCAAATACAATACAGCATGGGCATACATGCAGGGGCAATACAACATGTATTGCCCCTCTAATTTTTAATCAGTCTCCATTCCTAATCACATTCCTAAGGGATATCACAGGCTCTGATAGTAACTTGACTATGAAACTGGTTTGTTATCATGGTGAGCAAGCTGCTGAGAATTTCAAAATTTACACAAGAGCATATGAGGTACAAAAATATTGAAAATAATCATTCTTGCGTAGGGTTTTTCAAAGCTATATGAAGAAAAAATAATTCTAAATGAGCCCCCAATTAGCCTACTTTTTGTTGGAGAGAAGAACATGCATGCATGGGAAAGGGTGTATTCCTTCAAATACATGGATTCTTTTCAAAAGATTTAATGAAACAAAACAATAAAAGAAAGATAAATTCCATAGATAATCTGAATAAGGAAGAAAATTCCGATCATGAGAGAGAAATTATGTGAGGCAATAAGTTCAATTGAATAATGGGGGTGAATACCCATGACATCTGAGTATCATGGTTATTCTCTCTATAATGCACTTTTCACTGAAAAGATGCATAATTGAATACCCATGATATCTGAGTATCATGGTTATTCTCTCTATAATGCACTTTTCCTGAAAAGATGCATAATTATAAAATAGTAATAACTTGCTATGTATGGATTTACCTTACGGTTTGGCATGGTATAACAGAATTATCTATGCATATAAATATGCATCTTTTCAGGAAAAGTGCATTATAGAGAGAATAACCATGATTCTCAGATATCATGGGTATTCAATTATGCATCTTTTCAGTGAAAAGTGCATTATAGAGAGAATAACCATGATACTCAGATGTCATGGGTATTCACCCCCCATTATTCAATTGAACTTATTGCCTCACATAATTTCTCTCTCATGATCGGAATTTTCTTCCTTATTCAGATTATCTATGGAATTTATCTTTCTTTTATTGTTTTGTTTCATTAAATCTTTTGAAAAGAATCCATGTATTTGAAGGAATACACCCTTTCCCATGCATGCATGTTCTTCTCTCCAACAAAAAGTAGGCTAATTGGGGGCTCATTTAGAATTATTTTTTCTTCATATAGCTTTGAAAAACCCTACGCAAGAATGATTATTTTCAATATTTTTGTACCTCATATGCTCTTGTGTAAATTTTGAAATTCTCAGCAGCTTGCTCACCATGATAACAAACCAGTTTCATAGTCAAGTTATTATCAGAGCCTGTGATATCCCTTAGGAATGTGATTAGGAATGGAGACTGATTAAAAATTAGAGGGGCAATACATGTTGTATTGCCCCTGCATGTATGCCCATGCTGTATTGTATTTGGAATACATGCTGTATTGTATTTGGAATACATGCTGTATTGTATTTGGAATACATGCTGTATTGTATTTGGAATACATGCTGTTTGTTTTTTTATAAAATGCATTTCAAGATCAACAACAACATTAAAAAATAATTCAACATGGAAAGTAATAAATAATCTACAACAAAAGAAAAAAGTTCAACATTAAAATAATATTAGTTAAAATTATTTTAACATTAAAAATAAAACTATTCAGCAAGTTAGTAAAACTTTTATCATTAAAACTTAAAAAACATGCTCAAGCAACAACTAATATAAAAATCAACATTAAAAATATTTAAATTGTTTAAAATATTTAACATTAAAGAAAAAATGTTAAAAGTTGGTAAAAAAATTTAACATTTAAAATTTTTTAAAAATATATTCAGCATATAAAGTAAAAGAATTCAACAATAAAAAATATTTAACATGAAAATAAAATTAATTAACGTTCTTAAACACTTAAGTAAAAATTATTTAGCATTTAAGAAAAAGTATTCAACAAATACATGATGATGTTGGACTGTAGTAACGCACATGTGAAAAAGTGTATTGTATATTTTAAAAATTTGGTTAATTGTTTTAAGTTTTTAAGGAAGAAATTGGAAATTTTTTAACAATATTGAAAAAAAGCAAGTGAAATTTTAATATATTTTTGCTTGTAATATGATATTTGTGGATATTTTTTCACAATGATTTGTATGTTATCCCGAAAATGCTATGCTATTGCATGTGTTTTCCAAGGAATTCTTTTCAGTGCTTGCTCACTTAAGCCAATTTTCATATAATTTACACTGAAGTATATTCCGAAGTATATATTATTTATGAAGTATATACAAAAAGGATATGCAGGATATACATCTTTACATAAATTTTGAAAATATCAACTATAATATTGGCAAGTTTTTGCGAGTGGCAAGGAATTAACTGGAAAATTGGGTAAAAAAGGCTAAATCCTTAAGAAAAATGCGAGTATAAGAAAAGGGAGTAATATATTTTTGTCACGCATATCTTAAAAAATCACTTTGTAACAGCAAATAATGTTGGCCAGAAAAACAGTATGAACTGTAATAAAGTACGGCAGGAAAAGGTGAAAATATTTTTGAATCAGTGTTTCAACCAAATATCTTATCAACTTGTTAATCATGAGTGTGATGGAGTTTAACTATATCTTTGATAGTGTATACAAAGGTTTTTAGCCATGCACATTGATATGGAAGTTTATTTATAGATAAATGGAAAAACTTATTTGTGTTATCGAAAGTTGTTTTATTTCTTCAAAATGATCAACATAATTTGTTTAGAAAAATGTCTTTTTAGCTTGGAATTATGAAAAACCATTAATTGAATAGAATATTTTAAATTTTTTGTTCTGATAAAAACTTTGAAGAAACAATATATACTCCGTTATATTGATATACCTCCCCCGTTAAAACCATGCATTAAATTGAGAACAGTTGAGATCCGCGAACGCATGAATTGGAGTTGCTTGAAAATGATAAAAATCCGTGAAAAACAGGCAAATAACAGTATTGAAACTGAAATCAAATTGAATAAAATTAAGAATTTTTATGAGAAAGTTTGGTTTCACGTAACAAATAATGCAGAGAAAATATAGTTAAATGCCCACGTGTTACCTGAACCGGATTTTTCTGATAAGAACTTCCTGCTCCATTGTGATTCATACCTAGAGTTCGAATGTGTTGTTGATTTTGAAAGAAAATGTGTAAGTGATTATTTCTAAATATCTAGTTTCTGTATTTCTAGCCATTTAATCGCCATTAGGTAGTAAAACCATGCCAGGAATAACTTTGATTAGAATGGCTACAAGTAAATTTTTTCCCAAAATAATGATACAAATTCTTCTGTAATTAAAATATCGTGTCTCACTCATGCCTAAGAATAAGCTAGCTGGCTTTGCACATTTTGATAAAAACTGTGTTCTGCAATGAACATATAACTTTAAACCGAATTATTTTAAACATCTGGAAATGGTAAAAGCATATTCTTGTTGTAATATTAATTTCAAAATTGAAATTTATTTGGTACAAAGTTTCTTAAAAAGCACTAAATTCGACTAAAAAAATTAACTTTTGCTCGATTTAAAAAATAATAATGTGTGAAATAGGTGAATGTTTGGGTTTTAATTAGCATTACTTTCATGTGTAGGATATTAATATTTCAAAGATTTGGTTTCCATACAATAAGATTCAACTGCGGATTTAGTTATCTTGTTCTAAGACATTCCGATAAGATCCTGGATTCATTTCTTTCAAAAAGTTGTAATCATCTGGTTCATTCCTTCTAGTTGGAACATTCATTTGAGTTGCGCTTTTCAAAATGTTATAGTAATAAATTTTAAAAGGCCTTAACTTATGGCATGCCATGATACCGCATTCCATTCAAAACGATAAGATTCATTCCAGCGCTGACTCGTGATAGAATTAAAATTGATAAAAATCTGTGAGAGATAGGAAAATAACACTGAAACTGAAATCAAATTGAATATAATTAAGCATTTTTATGGGGGGGAAATATGTTTTCACGTAACAGAGAATGAATGCATGCAGCAAATATATTGTTAAACGTACACGTGTTATCTGAACCGGATTTTTTCAGATAAGAACTTCCTGTTCTATAACGATTCATACAATCACACCGAGTTCAAACAGGTTGGTAGATTCTTTTTAAATGAAGTATTTAATTTTTCTTAAATTATGTATTGCAAATAATTATTTCAACATAAATAATAAACTCGGTTAGTGGCACCTACAAAGGATAGTTCTATAAGCACGTTTCTTTATTTACGAAATACCTTTTATCAGGGTATGTCATTGAACTAATCTTCTCCCCCCAATTCACGGTGGAGTTTGCTTTGATAAGATCCACCAGGACATGCACCTCATTGGATCTGAAAGTTTGACCACACGAATTCGGTATGGAATTTTTAGCATTATCCTAAATTTCAGTATGCAACGATGTCTTCTCTCTTCCAAGTTTGTGTTGATGTGAGGCAAGGCATTTTGTGTTTTCTTTCTAGGAAGTAAAAAGCGCAAATTTTTTCTGGAAAACATGCAATACTTGCAAAACGCAGTTTTTTGAAGATGACAACAGTCCATGGACTTCAAAATATGTGGAATACCACATCCAAGAAAGGGGATACCAGGAATGACGTGCCAAAAAGATGGGAAATTGGTGCGATATTTGCATAGCTACCCCGTTGTTCAAAATGTGGAATCAACTAGAATGCGAATATTTTACGAATTACCACCATACACCTACAGTGCTTTCGGATATTACACACTAAGTAAGTACTTACCTTTTAACATAGAAAACCAAATGAGATGTTGATTATTGTTTTATTTGTGTAAGTTAAATATAAAGTAAAAATAACTGAATACTAGAAATTGTATAGCAATGGAAATATTTAAAATTATAGAATTATATTACAGTCGAGTCCGCTTAATGTGATCGCAATTGTTCGAGATGAAATTGATAACATTATCCGATTGATAACAATAAGCGATTCCATATAAAAAAAATTAACAAACGGTGTAATTATATTGTTTGCTTTAAATTCAAAATTATGTAATCGTAGTTAATGTATTTAAATCATTTTTAACTATGTACTTGGTAACTTATGATTTTTAGTGTAAAATATAAGAGTAATCCAATCAATAAATTTAAAATAATATCTTACTTTGTAATAGTAATAGTACATACCACACCTATGTGATTCCGCCTAACTCTATGGATTCCGCTCTATGGATTCGTTTTCTTTTGATATCCAGACAAGATCAACGCGAACTTTCAAAAATTTACATGAAAAAGGCCAAACATAAATCACTTAAATTAATCTGAATTCCACTAAACAAGGAAAAAATCAAAATATCTTATCAGAAACATCTGCAAGGCGCCAATGGTGATAACCAATCACAAGCATTGCTTCGACCCCCCCCCCTTAAACAGTTTTCTAGGATGGTTTTCTTTCTATGAATGCAGAGAACATGGAATATTTTCTTTTTCTTACAATCAAACCAAAGAAGTATAACGGTGCAGCTGTAAACTCATACTGAGTTTCAGAAAAAAAGCAATTGACCTTCAAAACGGAACTTGAAAACGGACGTTTTTAAGGGGATATATACAAATTTTGATAACATTAAGCGGCGTGTTGATACTAAGTTGATCACATTAAACGATGCATTTTACATTGGATTAAATAGGAATGATCGGGACCTGTTGATTTCGATAACATTATCCGATTGATAACATTAACCGTGATCACATTAAGCGGATTTGACTGTATAAGTAAAATGTTCTGTTTTTAAAGTATAGTTTAAAAAAAATAAGATTGAATTATCAGTGCACCTAGAATTTAGTAGTAAAAGACAAAACTTTTTAATCCTATAGTGGCCTCATTTTAGTTTCAAATTATCCAAGTTGCATAACAAATGTTCGAACTATGGGATTTAAGTTAAGAGGTAAAATCCGGTTATAGTAACATAACAAAAAAAAGTTCTTTGCACAGCATGAAAGAAACTAGGGGCCAATCCTTCCATTGGGGGTGTAATCACATATAGATATATGTTGGAACATCCTTTTTTAGAGTGGATTCAATTATTTTTCAAGTTTATTTTATACTCAAACGTCAATTTATTTCAATGCACTTATTTACAGATTCCAATAGTGTGGAATATTTTTGAAAAAGGTCTGCAAGTTCCCTTTAATGAATTGAAAATATGTTAACATCAATACCCTTTTAAAAGACAATATTTTCTGTGTATTATTTGTGTAATTGTAACTGCTAATCCAGTGCAATAAAATGTGTAACAGAAAATGTGTGTTTTTTAATATGGTTGTCAATTTCTAGTTAAAATAAGAAATGTTCAAGACTAAAACTGAATGAAAGTAAACTGAATATATATTTTTGGAAATATTAGGCTAATGATTTCATAGCAAATCTGAAATATAAGTTTGAAACGGTAGGAAAGTAAGAAATTAATCTGAATTTTATTTGTGGATTATAAATTAGGAAAAAACTGAGAAAAAAAATTAGGATTTTTAAACTAAGAGTTTGTTGATTTTCAGATGTTTAAAAGTAAACTGTACTAGATGTTTGAAAATAATAGGATAATATTAAAACTGAATTAAAAGCTTGAGGCTAACTGAATTAAAGTTTGATATTTAAAAATGGTATATTAATGAAAAATTGTAAAAAATGCTTGAAGAATAACATTATCAAATTTAGAATGGTAGGTTATTGTTTGTAAATAACAATGCAATTAAATTTTTGGAACATTAACTTGATTTTCAGGAGTTAGAATACTAGCTAATATTAATTAATTTGATGCTATAGGCAGGTAAGCTAAAATTAGAAAAGTTTGATACTGAATTGGAAAATGGTTTATATCCGTACAAACATGCTTTTCTGATAACTTTCATTTCTTATCGTTTCAATAGTAGGGTCCTTGATGATTCACGGTGGCATAGATACATTCTGTCCCATCCTGTTTCAACAAACCCCTTTGACTCATTCGTTGTCTTTCCAGATATCTCCGTTCATAGGCTTTTATTGAAATTACACATCTTTACCACTAGATCTGTTAATAGGATCGTAATAGTTGCTGGAAATGGTAGGCTTTTGAAATAAGAATTAAATTACATTCATGGAATATTAATTTGATTTTCAGGGGTTGGAAAGCATAGCTAACATTAATAAATCTGATGCCTGAAAGGCAAGTAAGGTAAAACTAATGAATTTGATACTTCTTTGGAAAATGAAATGTAACTAATATTTAACCACAATGAATATTATTAGCAGATTTCATACGTGGAAAAGTTAAAATTTTGTTTGTTCGAATTTTTAATTGAGTAATGTTTTAAAATATTAAAAATAATTATGACAAGTAGTAAGTTCAGCGTGTTGGGTAGCAATAAAACAAATACTTTCCCCAAAACATAAAAGTGATTGTCAAGTGTTAATAAGTTAAAATCAATTTTAAAAATAATTTATGAATTAAAACAATGAAATGGTAAGCTAAAGAAAAAAAAACTGAAAGCCCCCTTTTGATCTGCCAATAAAAGTGATAGTCAAGTGTTGATACGTTAAAATCAATTTTAATAACTTTTGAAAACAAATATAATTATTAAATTAAGTGATTTTGTTATTATTATTTGTGTTGAAGATAAATTAAATTTTAAGCAAGAATGCTCTTATTGGTTGAAAACAAAGTAAGAAAATAATTGTGTTGGTAAGATATAATCAATTTTAAAAATATTAAAACATTTTTATTGAATTAAGTTTTGTTATTCTTGTATTAAAGAAAAATAGCCAAATTAGAGATAAGTCGCCAAATCCGGCAACACATTGATTTACATTTTCTGGCAACCCTATGTTTAATAAATCAGGCTGAAATAAAGTCCTGTAAAATTAATATTTTAATAATTAAAGATTTAATAAATCAGGCTAAAGTAAAGTCCCATAAAATTAATAACTTATAAATCAGACTGAAATAAAGTACAATTCCTCTAAAATTAATAATTTAATAAATCAGGCTAAGTAAAGTCCTATAAAATTGAATATTTAATAATTCATAATTAAATAAATAAGGCTGAATTTAAGATGTTTAAAAATAGTAATTAAATATATACTTCCTAGATGGCGCCACGTTAAAATTAAATGTAAAACTTAAATTTCAAAAATTAAAAAAAAAATCTGTTAAAAAAGTTTAAGTCCAAAACCCTTCGGAAAATGAAACCAAAAATATCGGTCAAAGTTACACGTGTAATTACTGTTGCCATATCCGAAAAACTAAACTTTAAAACCGAAACTAAATGCAGACAACTCCAGAAAACGAAACTAGCAGCAGGAGGTAAACAACTCAACTTCCGACACGCCCCCTTCTACGCCATTGGCTATAACGTCATAAACCACGCCCCCAACCAGTCACGTGATATGACGTCATGAATCATCCCCTTCCGCCCCGACCCGCCCGAAATCCCATGTTAATTGGGGCGGCTCAGATTTTGTCCCCTAGAATACGCCGTCTACTACTCATGATTTAGAAGCCTACGACATTTAAAATATTTAGACCTAAGTGTATCTCTTTTCAGCATCGCAATATTAAAAGATTTACCACCGTATTCATGGCTATCCTGACGAACGGTTAACCATAAGTTAAACTTCTGATTAGCAGGTTAAGAAGGAAAACTAGCTTTCCGCCAATTACAGGTTTGACTCGTGGTTAATCGGGTAAGAGATGAATACCGCCATGTAGAAATTTTAAGTTCCTCTCACTAGCACGAACCTTCGTTTCTAGCAACATTTTTGACCAAAGATCCCGAACACGATGGGAAGGACCTGTATCTTCATGAAATCGATACCAGTGTAGAATTAGAATTAGTACCCTGCAGGTCGACTAGGCCAACATCTTACACCAAAAATCGTTCTGAAAATGTCTCAAACCTTCAAGGTCACAGCCTTTAAATGACAGCTCAGCTGGCGAAATTGCGAAGCATTTTTTAAAGATACTAGTGCAAATAATGAATGAAGAATTTTTATAACGTTTCACATCCAACAAGTATCCTGAATGAAACTAACAAGTTTTTAATCGAAGTTTTGGCTAGGGGAACTTCTTCAGCTCATTTTTAACAAAATATATATGGTTTAAATAAATTTAAGTAATGGTAGTTAACTGAAATTATTAACAGCTGTGGACATCCCAGAGTTCCAACATGATATCCCTGAGCACACCATGTGATATAAATGGCCGATGTCATAACTGAGGACAACGATGTAATTTAGAAGTTTAATGTTCTTCTGCATCTTTAGGTTAACATTGAATATTCCCCTTAAATTTATAAAGAGGGATATTTGTCTCAGCGAGCGTGTTTTAAAGGAAAGGACTTTCTATAGAGAAACACCTTTTCGTAACAAGATACTATGATTGTGATGTAGAAGCAACGTATAATATACACAAATGAAATTAAAGTTGAGATAGGCATACAGCTGCTTCCGAGATACTAAGGATACACTGTTCTACACTGAAAAAATTTCCTTGATGAAAATAGTCATCTCTTATAGATTTTGGGTCGCTGAATACCAAAATAACCATTAAAATTCTCAATTGACTCAGGATTTTCGGGGAACAGCCCCTCCCCCTTTTCACGTTTTTTAACGACTTTATAACTTTGAACTCGATTTTCAGGGTCAAAAAGCGTTACTTTAATCTTCAAATTGCCCCCCAAGGGACAAGAAATGTTCAAATTAATAAAATATGATAAATTTATAACAAATGGATAGGTTTAAGGGGTAGTTAACCCCCTAAGAATGCAAAAAATTAGCTAAAAATTATAGAGGTTTTTATACGCTATTTTTTCCTCTTATTTTATACGCAATTCACGTTTGAAGGGTCCTAACCCTTCCCCAAGGACCCAAATTTGATGGCAATATGCAGCAATGATTTTTGCTAAAAGCGGTTGAGGTGAGAGCACCCCCAGAGCACCCACGGAAGGGTTCAATGCCGCACTTAGAGTTTAACTGTGCTGTACGAAAAAAAAATTTGAAGCCACTTACTGAATTTCAGCTGATTCTTGTGTAAAATGATCTGCTGAATTCAAATATGACACCCATTTTCCTCCATCACCCTCAGTTTTTAAGGGGATTCCCCCTAATTGTTATCCACAGCCGTGCATCTATTATCATGTTGAAACATGGAATCCTCACTCCCGAAAACCGGTCAGTTTTTAAAGAACTGAAGAGTTTCTACTTAGGATACACCCAAAATATAAGAAAAACGTCATTTGTAATCTTTTCAAAATCATCTATATTAATTCCTGAACTCGCGAGCGCCTTCGCGATTCTGGAAGTCTTCCGAACTCTTCCGCGGGGACTTCTGGGAGGCTAACACCTCAACCGCTTTTAGTAAAAATTATTGCTGCATATTGTCATCAAATTTGGGTCCTTGGGGAAGGGTTAGGACCCTTCAAACGGGATTTGCGTAAAAAATAAGAGGAAAAATAGCGTATAGAAACCTCTTTAATTTTTAGCTATTTTTTTGTATTTTTAGGGGGGTAATTACCCCTTAACCCTATCCATTTGTTATAAATTTATCATATTTTTTTAATTTGAACATTACTTGTTAACTGGGGAGATATTTGAAGACAAAAATAATGCTTTTTGACCCTGAAAATCGAGTTTAAAGTTATAAGGTCGTCGAAAAACGTAAAAAGGGGGAGGGGCTGTTCCCCGAAAATCCTGAGTCAAATGAGAATTTTAATGGTGATTTTCGTATTCAGCGACCCAAAATCTATAAGAATTGACTATTTTCATCAAGGAAAAAATTTTGAAGGTCAAATTTGTAGAACAGTGATATCTTCAGGGCAAGGAATGCTTCAGCCGGTGCTTAGGGCTATAGCCGATTTTTTCTCTCGTGTTTTTTTTTTATCTAGGAACTGACGAAGGTATCTCCGAAACGTATTCCTTTTATAACTTTAATTTAATTTGTACGTTTTATACGTTGTTTCCACATTCTATTCAGTTTGCACTAAGTATTTATTTATCTTTAAGTTACTATGGTAGTGAATAAAATCCAACGTAGCATTTTAAAACCTTTCAATGAAATTACATTCTTCATGCTGGGGTAAAAACAATTTCGGTTTGATGTAAACTTTTTGTCTGTATTTTACACAGGATCCCAAATTGAGTCGCGGAACCATTCAGTCGTGGAACCATTTAAGAACCCTGATCTTTGTGCCCATTTAAAACCCCTGATTTTTTATCCCTGATAGTTGTCAAAAAAACCACTACAAATACTATTTTCCGTGCACAAAATACTAAATAATTAACTTATCAAATCGAGACCTTCAGGTATTTTTCACTTATTAACTTTGATACTTTTATGTAATGAGATTCCTAGCCTATAACAATATTAATAGAATGAATCCTAAAGGAAACTTATGAAACGAATAGGAGCATTCTAGAAACCAAACGAAATTGTTTATTGATGATTATTGAAAAATACATACTATATCTTGAGTTCACCTACGAGACAGAAATATTCGGATGATAAAGTCTCATATGCAATTTTTAAGGCATTTAATTTTTTTCTCTGAATAATTTTCAGCCCACTCACTCCAGTATAGCAATCTAACTTGAGCTGATAAGCCAAACAAGCATATCTTGATTTTCTAACCCTTCACGTTAACCTATCGTTTCAAAAAATCTGAAGTCTGCAAAATTTTATTTATTTGGGGTCTCCGCACTCTAAGTAATTTTATAAAAAGGCCGAACAATTTTGAGGTCCGAGAGTGGCAACATGTTTCGCTGACTCGGGCCATCTAAGAAATTAATAATTTGATCGGCACAGGGGAAGAGAGCACTTATTAAAATTTCCTTTCATTCGAATGGGCAGATGAGAAAAAGAGTTTGACAGCGAGATTTTGAAGTTTAATTAAGGTGCTGTCTGAATCGATTTACTGAAGAACTCGATCTTTCGGACGGCTTCAATATCAAGTTTTCAAAAATAGCTTCTTTTGAACATGTCTCGAATCATAGTTTGATTTGGATACATTAATTTTAAGAATGGGCATATTGATGTGGTAGTTTTCTTTTTCTTTTTCCAAATAATGACATAGAAATGAAATCTTTTAATGACGCATTAGAGGTAAAAATATAACCATGGCGATAGGAGATCCTTATTTGATCTCAAGTAGATATAAATAAATTACAATAAAGTGTTATTGGAACCATCAAAAGAAGTCGAAACCTTTCTGGAAAAAATAATTCGTGAAAATAAACCCCAACCTTCTCTATAATTATAGTTATCTCCATAACTATTTTAATTTAATGTCCTTTAATTGGTATCACAGTAAACCATATTTCATATTAGCCGGATACAAGATCATTCCCTGTCAATGGGTATCTTGAGAGATAGAAAAGCTTGTTTTTTACGGAAGGAGGTTAGTGCAACCCTGAATCATGTCTTCTAAAATACAAGATATCAGCCGAGTTCCAAAGAAAGACAAGCTTTATATGAACGACGTATTAGTGACTATATACAGGCAGCTTGGTTTCAAAAGTGCCTGGCTATTATGGGTACAGCGCAGGCGGGGATCTAACGGGGGGCACTCTAGACAGTGCCCCCCTTGGACCCAAAAAGGTTCTCAAAATGAGCTAAAACCCTACTTATACAAGTCAAATTTCAAAATTTTTTCTGGAGGAGGACCCCCTATCCCACTAGCACTGGCGTACCCGGGTTCCCGGGGCTTGACATTTTTTTAAAAATCCCCTGCTCCTACCTACCCCTATCCTACATTTTGTGTCAAAAGGTAATGGTCTGAAAAAGTGCCCCCTCCCCTTGGAACCATACTGGATTTGGCGCCTGGTGCATCTGTAGTCTATGTAAATCAGTGAAAAATCCGGTTTTTAGTGTGGTAGCATCTAGAGCAGCGTTTCCCAACCTTATCTCTCACGGAACCCTTTTGACAATGTCCAAGTTCCGGGGAACCCTAGCGTTCATGAAACAATATTTTTTCTTACTATTTTTAAATTATTAAATGAAGCAGAAAATGAATAACCTATAAATTGTTTATTTTATAAATGCCATTGTAATATAGGGTAGGTGGGGGTAAAAACCCGCACGGGGCAAAACCACGCACCGCGATTTTTAATTGTTAATAATAGATTCAAAAGTTGAAAACCAGGTGGTTGGTTTTACTTAAACATTACATAAAATAGGGCTTCAAGAGAAATACAAAAAAATAAGCCAATGATAAGATACCATTTGAACTTCAGTTTCGTCTTAAAAGAATTGCCTCAACATGTTTCTAAAAATAATAAGGATTTTTTTTCTAAATGAAGATAAACGGGGCAAATACCCGCAGGTGTTTTGGGGCAAATACCCGCAGCTTCAAAACTTTGGGAATTCGTCCCAAAACGAAATTAGAACCTACAGGCAGGGTTGGGTTTTCCCCAAAACTAGTTTTTCCCATACCATTGGGAAAAACTGGTAAATACCGGGAAAAACTGGTAAATACTGGGAAAAAGCGGGAAAAACTTCCAATTGACAAAATAATGGAAGTATTAGGTTATGGCTTTTTTAAACATATTATAAAAACTTTTAGTTAAAAATGACATTTTTTTTGGGAGGGGGGTTAAAATTATTAGGTGGAAAAAATATAAGTGAGCAAGAGAATTATGACATTTAACATAAAATTTGCATATGTTTTTTTATATTAATGAATTTCTCAAATAAAAATAGAGAATATTTTAAAACAAATTTACTTTTATATCTGTGTCTTTAACACGTTCACGCCGGGGCCGATTTTCATGATTTTCGCTGGGAGGCGGCTCTCGACTTCATGCTGCGCTTCATCTGGCGGCGCCACCCGATAAGGCCACCCGTGCGGGCCACCGGTGGACCACGCCGCCCCATGGGACAGCCTAGTGTTGGCCACCGGTGGACCGCGCCGGCGTGAACGTGTTAAGAGAAGCATTATATATAGTTTTTTTAAATGTAAATAAAAACGTAATTTAAATAAAATAAACATAAATGTAAATCTTGATTGCAAGATAACTTTTTTGAAGTAACAAGGTATGATAATCCGATGAAAAGGGCATAACCATCAAAAGATGACATTCCTCAGACACATGATAAAACCCATATCCTATGTAAAAACTTTTTAAAAAATCAAGGGAAAAATCTAGTTTTTCCCGGGACGGTAAATACCGGCTTTTACCATGGTATTTCCCGGGGGTGGGAAAACCTTGCCAACCCTGCCTATACAGGATCTCCCTAAAAAGTTGAATAAAGGTTTCCGAGATGTCAATCCTCATCATGAAACCCTTTTTTCTCTCTTTTGAAAGATATTGGGCACTTTGAAATAAGTTGTTACGTTACAACAGATTAAAAATTTTCATTAAAACGGATTAGATTTATGTTTAATATCGTTGGTTCACTTAAAAATATTAAAACGATAAAGTAGAAATTCGATTATCCACGATTGCCACGAAAAAATTTTTTTAATGATGAGGGCAAATTTTAGATAAGATTAGAGATATTTTAGATGTAGAGCAAAGGTTTTTGCTGTACTGTACACATTTTAAAAGTTTTACATATCCTGTTTTTTGTACAATGAAACATAGTTTTTAAGCTAAAATATTTTGTTCCGTGTTTTCACCTCATTTTTAGTTTTTTCGGGTTATCCGCGATTTTAGCTATCCGCGGTACCTTGCCACCAAATTCCGCGGATAATCGGGGCTCTACTGTATTAAGATGATTATTTCTAGTGTTTTTATAGTGAAAATTTTTGTTTTTCCATGTTTATTTCACTTGGACACGAAGATTCAAAAGTGCGGGTCTTTGCCCCATTTTGGGAAAAAACTTTTGAAACTTGGATTGGTTTTGTAAGTAAGATCACAATCTAACACCTCCAATTGAAATTTAGGGACTATCTACCTCTACCCCCTTCCAACCACAATGTTAGAAATACTCAACCACAATGTTAGAAATACTGAAAACTGCGTGGCTTTGCCCCCACCTACCCTATTGGATATCATATACAGATGTAAAATTTAAAAATGCAATTTTAAGTATTTAAAACACTTTTAGCATGTTAAAATAGTTAATTAACCTTCTTTTTATATCTAAAACAAAGGAACGTTAATTTTTAATACAATTAATTATCTTCCAGTGGAATCTAGTCCCCCTCAGCTTTTCTTTCATACGTTTTCAGTTTTTACAAATTATCAAAAAATGACGAGTTAAAAATAATCCAAAAATCTACTTACAAAAAGTTAAAAAGGACACGATTGAAGCTCGAATTAAAAAAAGATACTGGTTCTCAGGCCCGCATTTAGGGTTTTTGCCGCCCTGTGCATATCTATTTATTCCCGCCCCCCTATTTCATTTTCTGTTTCAAGTAAATGCCCCCTCCCATTTAACTGTCTTTTAACTCCCTTTGATTGCCACCATTTAACTCACCTTTCTCAGAAATGGTGTAATTTTCCTGGAGCTCAGTTCAGGGCCGCCGAGAGTCAAGTCGGGTCCCGGGGACAAAGTCGAGAAGAGGGACCCCAGAGAAATATTATACTACTCATTTCGAGGGAGGGGCAAAATTTTTCCAGTACCTCCACACATAGAATTATTGTAATTTTAGAATATTTCTAGGCAAGATTTGAAGTTTCGTTTTCTTGATAGTAAATACGATGAGTAACAAGCACTTATAAAGGGGGTCTGGGGGAATCCCCAGACATTTTTTTGGAAATTCGACGCTTAAAAAATGTTTGAAACTCATTTTTAGATATTGTTCACAATTGAGTGCCACCCAGGGATGGGCATTTTCTACAATGAAGTCAAGCCCTTTGATGATCATTACGTATTTTTAGTTAATTTTATTATCGCCTTCTCACGACGAATTCTTTTGGGGGTCTGGGGGTACCCCCCAGAAAATTTTTGAAAATATGCCCCAAGAAAACTGGGAATTTACTCATTTTTGGCCCTTCATGTGAAAACTGTGTGGTCCATTTTTTTTCAAAACTGTATAGTGTGTCGCATTTTGAATCGTTGTAAACTGCCGCCCCCCAAAATTTTGCCGCCCTGTGCTATAGCACATGTTGCACGTGCCTAAATACGGCCCTGCTGGTTCTACCTGCGCATAATCACACAGACCGCTAAGGATCGTGGATGAGAGACTGCCAAAATTGGGGTACAACCCTTGATGAGACCGTTTAAGAACAGTTCGAAGAATATGTTCCCCTGAGTTTGATTTTTTTCACTTTTCTGAATTCAGCTGTTTAATCCATAAATTATTTAGGGTTGTTTTAACATGTAAACCCGAATCTCTCGCGGAACCCTTGAGAAAGCCTGGCGGAACCCCGGTTGGGAAACGCTGATCTAGAGTAACACCTTAAAGGTAGGTCCCCCCTTTGACATTCTATTTCTTGATGAAAAGGTTCAAAAGTCTACGGGCTGATATAGAAGGAAGACCCTGGGAAGTCAAGCTAGAAACTTTGAGGGGGTATACTGTCCCTGATTGCATTAAAAGCATTTTTAACAATTACGAAAATAGAACATCCTGAAAAAGGAGAAGGGCATGAAACCCCTTTACCTTTTATCTACTAACGGTACTTTCAAGTCCCACCATCTTTAAAATTACATAGAATATAACCATCCTTACGAATATACTGACGATACTTTGCAGGAACACTCTTTTAGTTTTCTTCTTCCAGGATAGAATTCAGCACGGGTTCTGTGATGAGTATTTCAGAAAATGCGAATAGTTTAAAACTGAAGTTGTGCTTTCAGCTGCCATTTCAAACGGATTCCCATGATTGTCATTTTTGTTCCCTCAAAAGTAGTTTAAGTCAAAAGGAAAGTGTGTTATTTTTCAAGACTTAAAAAATGCTATAGGAATCTATGTTTTTTGTATTGTGAGAATATTTTAGCACTCCGTGTACTGACAGTATACTCAAAAGTATCAATTTAATTAATTAGATCTAGCGGATTAAATTTTCCAAAGATGATTGCTTTATTTATGTAAATCGCTTAATTTTCCATTTAGTGATTAAAAAAATATTTGCACGAAAAATATTCCATTAAATCATAATGCAGTAGATAAAGGGTTGAATCCACCCATGCGAAAGGTCTTTAGACTTTTGAACATTTATCCAAAAATAGGAAGTCGGGAAACATTTTGGACTTTAGTGGAACCTACAACATACATTGAGAAGCCCCATCCTATCATATAACCCTCAACCTCCGTAGTTGATCGCGTAAGAAGCTCTCCCAGTTCGTTCATTACTCGTTCATGATGCCACCGCAGCAGTGCCAATAATTACGGCGTGTGCCAGATGATGAGGGGGATGATGATAGCGATGCCATGTGCATTAGCGTTGAGCAATGGTTCGGTTCCGCAGTACGGTCTCTCTTCCCCGGAAGCGATCGAAGGACGTGCTCCCGCGCACCCTCTGTCGCGCACGCCCATTGATCCACGCACGCACGTGAGCCGCACACACCTCCCCGCCCCGACACTTGTGCGTGTGTGTGGCGCTTTTCAAATTTTTTGAATTAATGGGAGTGATTAGTGCGTTCGGTGGTGAGGTGTCCAGTCTGAGATTTTAAGTTTCGGTTTTTTGAGAGAGTTTGAGTTTTTTTAAGTTCCGAATTTTTAGTGCAGTTCTGAGAGTTAAAGGTTTATTTCGAAGGTTTTCTAATGGATTAGTAGTCAATATGTAAGGGTGTCTAAAAAGGTTGAGGCCAAACTTAGCATGCAGGTCTGACACAGGCGCGTACCCAGGACCAGGGGGTGGCACTCTCGATAGTGTCCCAATTGGGAAATCAAAAAGGATCTAAAAAGGAGTAAAAACCCTACTTTTACAATTCTAATTTCAAAATTTTTCCTGGGGGAGGACCCCGATACCCCCCATTAGTACCACAAGGGGATCTTCAGAGTTACTTTTTAGGAAATCCCCAATATTTTGACATTTTGGGTGAAAAAGTAAAGGTAATTGTGTTGGAAAGTTCTCCATTTAGACTCCAAACGTTTCAAAAAATTAGTTTAAACCCTATTTTTAAGAGTCCAATTTAAAAATTTTTCTGGGGGAGGACCCCCATATCCCCAATGGTACCACAAGGGGATCTTGTCTGGAAAAAAGCCCCCCCACTCCCTTATAGCCTTGCTGGATCCGCGCTTGGTCTGACATGCCGTGGCAAACAAGATTTTAAAATGAACTCATGTCAGCAAAAGTAAACTATGTCCATTAGAGGGCAATCAATGTTCACTGGCGAAGTTGCAACGTTTAACTCTATTTTATACCCTTTTATTCCTTCACTTCGGTTAAAAGACTTTTAACATATGATTAAATTGAGTTATATGATAAAATTCACAATAAACTATAATGTATCTTATATTTTTACAGACGTGTCTGCATATTCTTTATTTTAAATTACAATACAAGCTATAGTACTATTTTTTCGAGCGGATAGGTACAACTAAAGCCCTGGATACTCTACCTTAAGTAGCGACATCACGCTCAATCGGCTGCCATTCACTGAGCTATATAACAAACTGGAGTGACTAGTTAGCGTGCTGAAACCGCATCACACCGCGGAAAGGATTTCCATCTTCTTTTAAATTTCTCCATCTGGTAGCACAGTTGTATGCACAGATTGAAACGACCATTCTAAATGTTGCTCATAATATTTTGAAAAACAGGCATGGGCGGATTAAAGGGGGAAATGCTCTTCCAACTTTGCTTCAAGCTTGCCCCGATTGCTGAGAGCAATCGGGGCATTGTAACTTTCCGCGCTGGCATGATCAATCGCTTATTAGAGTATCGGAGGTTGACACTCCAGTTTGTTTTATAGCTCAGTGCCGCCATTATGGGGAGAACTCACTACTAGTGACGATAAGCAAGACTATCCAGACTAGTAGTGAGTTCTCCCCATAATGGCGGCCGATTGAGTGTGATGTCGCTACTTAAGGTAGAGTATCCAGGGCTTTAGGTACAACCTCTGCCTTTCCCAACAGTGCCAACTTTTAGGGTGGAACAGTAGAGTATAGAGAGCATAATCACCGAAGACGGTATGAAAAAATATTGAATAAAAATTGAAAGTAAAAATGGAGAGGATTTTTTTCTGCCAATTACCGGGGCATAATTTAAGGGAATTCGGTTTACAGCGGTTTTCGAGGGTGCTTTCTCCGAATGTGTAACAATAATCGAAGTTTTCGGTAGAAAAAAAGAGTTAAACACTGCCCTTTCGTGGGCGGACATTGTCCTCTAGCGGACACAGTTTACATTTGCAGAAATGAGTTCCTGAAGAATGAGTGGAGATGAAAGAACGAAGAGAAGGACGAGGAAGAGAGAAAGAAGATAAAGTGAAGGGAAACAGAAAAAAAGATAAATTGAGTGGGAAAGAATGGGAGAAAAGACAGAAAGTGGAGAAAAGATATGAATTGACTCAGGATATAAATGAAAACAGTAAGAGAACTGAGTTCATGAAAACACTAATTTAACAAAATAAAGGCTCATCAATACATTAATTGAACAAATGGATCAAAATTACTCTAGGCCACTCTTTGTACCCAAATATGTAAGTTTTCGAGTATAGAATCTAGACTGTGTAGGGTACACAATAAATAGATATACGTAAAACTAAATAAGCGCCTAAACAACACGTTGTCATTGCCACTAAATAGAAAACCTCAACCAGTGTAGAAAGGAAAAATCTGGACAAAATGTTGCATGGAGCAAATGAGTCAAAAACATAAGCTTTTCGAATGAGCGATTCCCTTGTCAAAGAGGTATGAATAAGTAACGAGATTTGAATTTTGAAATTGCAAGAAAATTGAATAGACGAAAAGAGCAAGTTTACACACGTGTGTTTGACAACGCCCACTCCTCCATCTTTCATCGAGAATATTTTACTTTCGCGCAGTCAGTCAACCCCTTCGGACCTATCTACTATAGGTATTTGTTCTTCGCTCAGTCACCCTTTGAGGTGTTATTTCCCCACAGAAAGAGTCAAGAGTTCTCACATTTTAGAATGGTACTGAAAAGTTAAATCAAATACTATAATCCAACGAAAAATCAACATTAATAAATGAACTTAATGTCTCCCTTTCTCGCCAAGTTCCCCCCAAGTATTTAAACTTTTGTCTTAGGGATTTAAAATAATATTTCAAAAACAATATTTGCCAATTTTACATGTTTTCGATAAACTCAACCATCGGAATCTTTGAACTTCTTACAAAACTTGCTAATAAAATTGAATACTGAACAAAACGTATTGAGTCGAACGATGTACTAATTGTCTGAAGTCTGGAATATTTCGTTAAAATTTTAATATTATGTATTTCCAAACTACCAAACTTTGTATTCACACAAAGAAAATCCACACTTCCTAAACTTTGAAACTAGAACTAAATATAGCGGTTTCACTTTTTTTTTGGCAAATAATAATAATTAAAAGTCTGATTACAATTCAGTTGTAGGAATATAGTTTGGCAGAAGGGTCCCCCAAAATGACTTCCGAAAAAGTGCTCAGCGTTGCGTCATCACCTCTGGTCAGTTCAATGATCGGTTTTCACTTGTCAGCCCCGGACGGAAAGTGCCCTAACAAGACCTTCCGGTCCACGCGCACCCATGCACGCCCCAACATCCGGGCAATTCAAAAGAGCGCACGAGCAACAGGTTCATTATTTTTACAATATCCTCTGGGATTAATAATGCTGCCATACGGTATATCACGGAAGGAAGAAGCAACACTCTTATAAAAAAGAAGGATGCTTGGTCCACTGAAAATAGTGAAATAATTGGCTGTACCTCAAATTGTGGCCAAAGCAATTCCATTTGTTCTTGAAAAATAACGAAAAAAATTTGTAATTATCTAATAAATTCTTCATTTAAATTATTTAAAATTTTTATAAATAGCTTAATCATTTTAATTAAGTGACCGGGATAGAAATTAGAAAGCAGAGATAACAAACGAACAAAAAATTTTTGAATTTTCAGAAAATTAAGTAATGCAATTATACTTCTATAGGGCAATTATACTTCTATTTCTTCATGTACACTTAAAAGAAAAGAAAATAGTGATTTTTGTACTGCGAAGGCGTCTAGCACTTAAGGATCGTTTCCACCAATGGTGGCTCTTCCATAGGGGCTACGGGGCTGCAGCCCCCAACCAAAATTTCCCGAAATTCCAATTTTATTTCCTTTACAATATCTAAAAAAATTATCTATTTTCCCATTTTATTCTTTGTCATTTTGCCTATATTCTTTGCCATTTTCAATTTATTATTCTATGCTATGCCGTCTCACCAACAGATTTCTTTCCGGGTCGATCAGCCCCCTCAAATATACCTAATGTGGTACAAAACACTAGCTCTATCATATCAAATCAAAATATCAAGAATTTAGCATGTGAATCTGTTAGCAGAAAAGGGGCTGCTGTCTCAGCAGCCCTGACCAAAAGAATGAAAGCCTTTTCTCTTGAGTGAGCCGTGAAAAACAAACTGAGGGAAGAAGAAAAATATACGATTTCTACAACTAATAAATCAATTGGCTTTTTAGCTTTTCTCACTCCAACGATGTTTTAATTTTTTATTTATAGCTTCATTTTTTCTTTTCAACAGAGAGAAAAAAATCTTTTCGGATGTTTCGGCAAGTCAATAAAGATTTATGTTTACTTTTTTGTAGCCTAGTTTTTATTTCTTTTTACAATTAACAAATTGAATTCGAAATGTAGTTTTTAGTTAATATTCGCTTGATAATTTTCATCTTCGTAATAATCAGCTAAATATAGGCAAGTGACAGTTTTTGAAAACTTATTAAGTATGAAATCGAAATTTTATATTGTTCCCATCTTTTCTACTTGACTTTTCCCACGTTTTTGTTAAAAAGAAATATTATTTGGCATTTATATCGCTTAAAATACGATGCTAACTTGGTACTGCCGGAGCAGCCCCCCTTATAATTTTACCTTCAAGCCGCTACTGGTTTCCACCATTGCGTTTGGTTACGGTGCGGCAACTCGGATAAAACAAATGACGACTTCTAGGCAGATGTACATGCAACATTTCATTCGGTCAAGAATCAAAACTAAATGCAACAATGGACGTGCAGGTATAACATTACCTTAGGTTATTTTGAGTCATCACTCCGCATTACCAAACGCTAAGTGGAAATGCTCATTTAAGGTAGGCTTTTCCTAAGTTTGGCAAAATAAATAAAATAAAGCAGCTAACTGCGTATAGTTAAATCTATGCAAATATATCTAAATCCCTCCATAAAATATGAAACGTCTATTAGTAGGTGATAGGGACCCAGTTTGACTAACACTGCTCTAGATAATTATGAGCCTGTAATGTAAAAAGAATCAAAAGTGGCTGATAGAATATAATAAATATTAATTTCTTTATACCACCTCAAATAAGCCTTTTTTATTTTAAAATACAAAATATTCTGATAACCATTATTCTTAAAAAGTAAAGTAAAATAAAATTTACTTAGCTTTTTACTCAGAAATCCAATTTTACGTGATGAGATAAAATCCCTTACCTAAAAAAATGTCAGTATTAGAAATCTGTTATAAAAATAATAAAAATTTGTTACATAGAAACATTTACATTTCTAGTGTTACATAGAAAACTGTCATAAAGATCCTATTATACGTTGGCTAATTTTTAAGCATAGTGACATATATGAAAAAAGCCAGGAGGTTTTTAGTAAAGTAATATGATTTTAAATCATCCGGTTTACGTTGAATCCTTCCCTTACAAAATAAAGAAAAACGCTGTATTCCCTGGAAATATTAAGAAATATGCTGGGAAATATTTATATTTAAATTATAAAACGCTATTCATTTTTTTTAAGTCATTAACATCTCAAACCGGAGTCTGTGCTATGCGCGTGCTTGGTTGAAAAATCCTGCTTCTCCTTTCGTTGTTATAACAGGTTGTTTACAAATAAACCGATTTCAAGAGTTTTAAAGGAAATATTTTATTTCGACATAGGTGTGTATAAAGGATAGAAAACTGTGAATATGGCATTTAGTTGAAAAGAATATGAGGGCAATAATTAATAAAGGTAATTATAAAAAGTAGTTCACCGAGTATTTAATTAAGTTAATTGGGTTTTAAAATTAATTAGAATGTTTTTACTTTATCTACGATTAAAAATGCTTTGGCTGATATTTAGAGACCGGTGCCACTCTCGCCAAGGCGAGATTCATGGCGATAACGCCATAAATGCGGCGATCCCGCCAGAGTGTTAGGAGGATCTCTCTTTCCCGATGCAACCCTAAAGGATCTAGTTTCAGTTTTGAAAATGAGGTACTCTTATCAAAGCAGGTGATTAGTTATTAGTTTATGAGGGGAGGGCTTATAAAAGAACAAATGAAATTTTAAAAAAATCATGAATTATGTTTCTTTCCTTGCAGAGTCTTTCGATATTATTCATTACTTTTTACGATTTTATTACTGATAACTAGTACATTATTACTAGTACTAGTTTTGCATACATTGTTTTTTAAATGTTTAATGTTTCACAGTTACACATCACGCATTAATTTCATATCGTGCAATTTTGAATAGTATTTTTAAGTTTCATCTTATTATAATAAGTAAAATTACCTCTATTTTTCGGTTGATTTTTCTAAAAGATGGAAGTTTTACGTTTGCAAGATTTGTTTTATTTAAAACATGACAGTGAGCGTCTAGGTCCGAGGGTGGTCGTCGAGTGGTGCATCAAATTTGGATTGATTGCATCGGTAATTAAATGCGAAAAATGCGGAAAAGATATGAAATTGGTTGACAGAAAAGATGCGTCTGATGGATGTGAGTGGATCTGCCGCAATCGTTCTAGTACCAATGCTCATGTTAATAAGATAAGCGTGCGGAAAGGCACTTGGTTCAGCATGAGTAGACTCTCCACCATCGACATACTCATTGGAACCTACATGTGGGTATATAAGTCCAGAAACATCGACATAATGAGGGAACTTCAAGAAAGCAGTGCAACGGTCACCAACTGGAAGAGTTTTTGTCGGGAAGTTTGCGTTTTTGTGTGCCTTAAAAAGAGTGATAAAGTAGGAGGACCAAATATTGTTGTCGAAATCGACGAAAGCAAGTTTGGAAAAAGAAAGTATAATAGAGGCAAACATGTAGAAGGCCATTGGGTATTTGGAGGTGTCGAAAGAGAGAGCGGAAAAAGTTTTTTCAAAGTCGTGCCTGAAAGAACCAAGGAGACGCTCCTAAATGCCATCGCAGAGAATATTTTACCAGGTTCCATCATAGTGTCTGACTGCTGGAAGTCATACCAAGACCTATCAGAAAGAGGCTTCAAGCACTATACTGTCAACCACAGTAAGCATTTTAAGGATCCTGTGACAGGGGAACATACCAATTCCATTGAAGGAACGTGGAGTGCGATAAAGCGCGGCCTCAGTGCTCACAAGGTTGAAGACGACCTGGATTCATACCTCATGGAGTATGCCTGGCGTCGTGCTCATCGAAACTCTGCCGACCTATTTCGGGAGTTCCTCGCGGCCGTAAAGCAGTTGTACGACCCTATGGCTGATCCTGCTCCTTCGCCGGCTACGTCGGCTGATATGTCTGAGGCTGCATCGGCCAATCCTGGCCCCTCGAAGTAACCGTTTCGGGATACTTTCGTGTTGTACATAGTGTATATAGATGTAGTAAATAGATATTAATTTTTTCAAATTTTAAAGGGTTAAGTTCTTATACTATTATTTCAGATTTTGTTACCCTTATTTTTATCATTTCGACTGAGTTTTAGTGAGTGCTTTTATTTAAAATTTATTGTATACGATGTGTTTAATTTTGTTGTATTTGTATCTTGGGTTAGTTTGATTAAAATAATTTTCACTAAATTACTGCATACTTGCCAACTTGAAAAAACTTGCATCTGTAAAACTTTTTGGCCAACATTACAAAACTACAAATTTATTGTATACGATGTGTTTAATTTTGTTGTATTTGTATCTTGGGTTAGTTTGATTTTACCCTGTTTTTTTTTCAAAATAATTTTCACTAAATTACTGCATACTTGCCAACTTGTAAAAACTTGCATCTGTAAAACTTTTTGGCCAACATTACAAAACTACAAATTTAAGCTTTCCGCGTTAACAAGCCTGAAAACATCAACGCGAATTCTAATCTGGGTAACGTTGTTTTCGCACGCCGAATCCGAATAAAACTAAAAAAAGCTCTCATTACGAGGGACAAAATTGAGAAATCGTAATGACATTGATAAATAGAAGAATCTGGTTTTGAAGTTAAAAAGATGGATTTAGAGGAAATCGTTTACGTTGCGAGTGGTTTGCGTTTTCACAAATAGTTATAAAGTGGACAAAAAAGCAATTCGTAATATTTTTCAATCAATCCGTTCAACCATAAAACTAAAGAAAATCCGTAAATATTACAAAAAATCCGTAAATGTTGGCAAGTTTGTAACTATAATATGTGTTAAAATGTCATTAGTGTTGCCTTTTTAAAAAGTGCTTGGTTTCATCTCTATAATAACCGACAGCGCGGTCATTTTTTTCTTGGCGATTTCTTGAAACTGCGGTTTGGCGCAGTTTGGCGAAAAAAAATTTCGCCTTGGCGAGAGTGGCACCGGTCTCTAAATTTTTACCAATGCTTTTTGCTTTAAGGATGTTTTACTTTATTTGAAACAAGAAAAACTCAAGAGGCAACAAATATTCAAAAGGAGTTCAATATGCTAATCAAAGACTGATTTAATTATAGATAGAACTTAGTCACTTTACAGGTTTCTCTAAATATAATATAGGTTTCTCTAAATACCATGGACAAATATCAATAATGAATTTCGGCCGATCTTTTCCTTGGCCTACAAAATTGATTTGTTGTATAAGGTTGGTTTAAGGTACATTAATATTATTTCTCATGATATCTTATTAGTCCTATAGTGAATCTAATGGTTATGATCCAATAGCCATGCTTATACTATCCAACTACATATAATACACTCTATAAATACTTGTAATACTTATACAAAGATATAAGTACTCTGTTAACAATTCCCTTGTAATAGGAAGGTATACAACTAGTCCAAGAGACCATGCCGCAAAAGAAAGTTAAAGACGCTATCTAGCTCAGGCAAACAAATAGATGCCAATAATGATGCTATACGATCACAGATTAACATTTAGGCATTTAGGGTATAGTTATGTTTGTTAAATTAATAGAAGTAATTACTGAAATGTAATATTAAAAAACTATGGAAAAACTCAAGCATAATTTGATTTTTTAAGAAAAACTTACACCACAAAGACTGGATTAGCTACGTTTTCAGGAAGATACATACGAAGGAATGATAACTATAAAACGAAATATCGAAGAATGATTGGGCATTGAAAGAAGATGAATGACCATCGGATCTATTTTTTCATAAGGAGACGTTACCCAAGGGGTGCATAATAACAGATGATTCATCATCACTGCATCACAAAGATCAACATATGAGGAGGAAAAGGGATTTACTCAGGACGTTTAGAATAAGAGCACACATTTAGTCATTCATTATCAACAACGGGGGGAGGAAGGACCGTGTAGGGGTTAAAACCCGTCGTTTCCCATCACATCACGTCAAAAACAATTTCTGACAGATTCCTAATTGAGATTACAACAAATCGATTTTTTTGCAATCCTATCAGATCAAGACGGATTTGTGTATCCCCCATTGTATCGATTCTTCTGTAATGAACGAAGGGTGATCGCCGCAACGCTTGGGTTCCCGGTCACGGTCTGGGGGCCACCCCACCCTCTGATGCCACAAAGGGGAGTCAGCCGCCCTTGTGCGCCGCAAACGATAGCTAGTTTGTGGTCGCTGGTGCAAGTTTCGGGAGAAATTGAATTTGTTGCAGCAAACTATTTTTTTACAGGCGAACAATGTATCTGAGTAATGTTAGCTGTGTGTAATCCTTGAGGATATTTCCACCCAAATTCAATGTGTCGACAATATTTAGTAACTTAAGTTTCACAGTGATCTAGAATTAACTATAGATCATCCGCGAATTATAATTATTTTAAGGTAAACAAAAATTAAAGGCACTAAAAAATTTTCTGGAAAGAGTGTAATTAACTCCTGGTCGCATTTACACACACACACACACACACACACACACACACACACACACACACACACACACACACACACACACACACACACACACACACACACACACACACACACACACACACACACACACACACACACACACACACACACACACACACACACACACACACACACACACACACACACACACACACACACACACACACACACACACACACACACACACACACACACACACACACACACACACACACACACACACACACACACACACACACACACACACACACACACACACACACACACACACACACACACACACACACACACACACACACACACACACACACACACACACACACACACACACACACACACACACACACACACACACACACACACACACACACACACACACACACACACACACTAAATATGGTTTATGTTTTTAAAATTTTAAAGAAAGCTACAACCACTCGTGCAAGGCCAGGCATATCAGCTAGTGTATCAATAAAAGAGAATATAAATAAATATGTTAAAAAGAAAGAAAGAAAGAAAAAAATATTATCCAAGTGATATGAAAAGGGCCAAAGCTAATACCTGATACTAACAGTGAAAATCAAATGTAATTGTTGACCAAATGCTATAGATAATAACATTTTAACTGTAAAGAGAATTTCTATTGATTTTGTTCCCCATGAATCTTATAACATTTTTTCTAAAATCTGCATAATTTGTATAAGTTTAATAGCTTCATTTAATTTATTGAATATAAATGGACCTAAAAACGCGTGGGATTTGTAAAAAATTTCTTAACATGTCTTAGGAGTAAAATAATTATCTTTAGTATCTCTTGTTAAAAGTCTACTGGTTCATAAAAATTCTGTTTTTAATTATGAAAGTTAATAACCGATAAACAAAATGCTGGCGTACAGTTAAAAATTTAATTGGTTGCTGATAATTTTGAAAGGAAAATAGTAGTTTATTTTGTAAATGAAGTTTAATAGGATATACGAAAATTCTGGTCAATGCAAAAATAGATCAGCAAAAACCGTTCAGTAAAAAACAAAATTATTATATGTGCAAAACTATGATTTTTGTTTTTTGACCAGTTTTTGCATTGACCGGAATTTCTCGACACTGTTTAATATCACTCAGGCGCATGCCTTAATTTAAAATAAGACTGAACACACATAAATAATACAAATTTATTAAAATCGTTGATATACGAGTACTATATTCTTTTTAATATAAAGAAAGTAATATTAACAAAACGCACTTAACTAAGCAAGTTTTTCAAGTTATTTCCATTTACAATTTCTGTGTATTTGAAGTATTTGATTCTACTCGTATCAACCCTTTCTATATTATTACAATAAAATGGACCATTACATTAAAGTTATACTAAAAGAAACATTCGGTTTTAAATTAAAAATAATAAATTTAGTCTTGGAAGCGTTCAAGTTCAGTGAATTTAGATGAAACCATTCATTACTTTTTTAAATTAAATCTCAATTTTATTATAAAGTGCCCAAATGTTAGAATATCTCTATTCTAAAGAAATTTATCGTTATTATTATTATTTTTATCTTTATTATTATTTTTATTACTAGGGAGCTACCGCCCCCTGCTCGCTATCGCTCGCCAACCCCCGTTAACTGTTTGCGCAGAAACTTTTGGACCGCTTCGCAATTCCTCACAAAAACCAGCTCACTGCACTTACTCACTTTATAAAACATTCTTAAAACAGGGTTAGTACTTCTCCGGAGTATTCTTTCAAAAATGGCGGATATTTATTCAGTGGCGGAGAATTTTAACAGTTCCTTTATGGTAACATGAATTGGCGGATCACCTTATAATTCCAAGAAAATTAACAACACAGCAATGTAAACATTCTTTTACCCATTTCCCCAAGGTAATGTTTTTTTCACAGATCCATTAAGAAGCACTGAAACATCTCAGGAATAAATTTAACTTTCTTAAAATTTTTAATGATTGGCTGTGAAAAATGTAGTAATTATAGTAAGCATCGCGAAAATTTAGAATTTTGTCTTCATGAGAACAAACAAACGTCGAAGTTATGTCAGATTCATAGCAATGACACGAACGTCTAGACTTCTAAAATTTTTGATTTTTATCTTTATTTTCTAAAACCTTCACCCGTGTTATCTGGTGTGTTACTAGTGGTTTGCGTTTTGGCATTATGAAATAAAGAGTTATATTTTACTACTTTAAAAAACATACTTGCAAAGGGATATAAAAATAATTATTGTAAAAAATAAATGCAAAAGTTCAAAATTTCCGAAAGCGAGTTTGTTTATATTTTACTAGCTGATATACCCGCCGTTGCTCGGGGAAAAAAGGATTTTCAAACTGTATTAAAATAAATAATTATTAGTTTCTTCACTATATTCCTTTCCAGGGCGTCATTTAGAGGCAATAGGGTCAACTGCCTTCCCCCTAGGATTCTTCTTTGATGCTATATTTCCTTAAGATATAAAAAACTTTAAAAACATCACCTGGTTAGAATTAATGTGTGAAATCTTCATTTTTAGGAGGATTTTTTCAAATGGAGGGAGACCCTCTTTGCCCCCTTATTTCAAGGTGCTTTATATTTGTTTTCTTCAATATCCTTTGTTCACTCCATACTACATTTTTACAATTGGTAATGCCTAGTTTTGTCAAATTCTTCCACCTTCGCTTCAAAACAAACAGCAATTTCTACTGACTTAATATTTATTTCCCCCTTCATCCCGCTGTTTTCATAAAATTCAAAGCAAATGAAACATTAACACTTTCTTAAGATGTAAAAAAATCTAAAAAAAACTTTTGAAATAAGTGTTAATAAACTGCTTTTAAAATTTAAATTTAAAAAAAGGTCAGGGGGAGACCCCCTGAACCCCCCTTTGTTGATTTATAACCAACTCATTCACTAAAACAAATCGCCTTCAAACATGGAATAAAAATAATAATTTGAATTGGAAATGAACTATCTAAAATGTTTCTAAAGAAATATTGTTATTTAAGTTTTTATTCAAAGGAAAAAATTGCTAAATTTTTCAGTTAAAGAATATAGGTTATCGCAAAATAATTATTTTAATCACTAGGGAGCTACCGCCCCCTGCTCGCTATCGCTCGCCAACCCCATAAACTGCTGACGCAGGACCTTTTGGAATTGCTTCGCAATACCCACAAATTCCAACTCGCTGAACTTATTACACTTTATAAAACAATTACACAATTTACAGAAAAAACTTCAACCAACTTTCCAAAAATACGTCACCAAATCCCCTCCATGAATAAATCTCCCTAAAAAGTTTGAATATAGTATATTAACTCGAACTTATCAAAAATTTAAACGAAATGTTTTTAAAAATATTCATCTTAATTATTTTTAATCTATGATTATAAAAATAACTAATTCTTATTGTTATCAATATTCGGACCAAACAAAAACCATTATTTTAAAGTAACTCGTTAGTATAATATGCCTAGTGTTTACCATTCATATTTTTTAAACCCAGACTTGTTAAACAATACCGTTTAAGCAATTGAAATAATAAGAGACAAAACATCACTCTATGTTTACAATTAATTTCGATAAAATCAGACTAAAAATTTATAAATATTGGACAAAAAGTGTGAAATTTTAGTATAAAATGGCGTACATGTAAGTTTTAAAACATGTTTTTATCAGTCTTTGAGTGATATTTCATCAAGAAAGTACTTTTTTAACAGGTGAAAAAACATGTTTCATCTTAAAATATAGCGTTAATCGTCGTTGTGATTGGATGCATAATAATTTGATTGACAATACTTGCTTTCTAACTGCGACCTTATCCGTTATCTAAAAAAATGGAAATATTTTAAAATTGAGAATTTTTTTGAAAAATCGAAGGGCCTATACTCGGAAATCCGGAAAGAATCCGGACATTTTGATACCATATATGTGTCATTCGGTTCAGTTATCAAAAAGCCTTTCTCTGGAAACCGTTCACCAAAAACTTTTTTTTAGAATAGAGAGATTAAAAAATATTTCTCTCTGAGATTTTAAAAAATTCCGCTTGTTATAAAATATTTTAAAATAAACATTTTTAACAATAGAGGTTTTGCGTCACCTGGAAGGAGCAATAACAGTTATCAATTTAACATTAAGCTAACTTATAAGAATTTAGAAAAGGGCCAAAAAAGACTGGTTAGAATGCTTCGATTTTAAAAATTCTTTTTTTAATATCTTCCCGATCATGTGAGGAACAACATGCTAAAATTTCATACCAATCGTATTTTTAACCCTACAATGTATGATTTTTTAAATTCACTTGAAAATCAAATATGTGACTTCTATTATGGTGTAAATTAGTAAAAAAATACTAAAAAAATTAATTTAATTTTTTTCTACTTTTTATTGGCAAAAAACGTTGTCCTTGTGAAATTAATTTGTGTCTCTTGTGAAATAAATTGTGAAGTGAAATAAAACCAAATGCTCTAAAAATATAAAAAAACAACTTATCTTTCCAGAACATTTTTTGTTCAAGCTGAAATTTTTTTTTATTTTAATTTATATGGTCCTTTTATTTTGGCGTTTTCTGTGTCTTGACTTTCGTCTAACTAGCTACTCACAAATGTCTCAAAATAGTACCCCTGCTGTGATCTACTGGCAGTCTAAAGTGCTAATACAATGAAATGTTATATCTATTGTACTTATTGAATGGTGTTGTCGTTTGGAAATGGAAATTCGAGTAGGAAATGGGGAAAAATGTTGTGGTGCCAAATGGCAACAGTATGCACTGTAGGGTTAAGGTTGGTGCTAGAATGCAAAAACTAAAAACGGGAGTAAAAAATTAAAACCCCCGTGCACCCCCTCCAGAATGAAATATCGAAAAATCCAGAAATTACTTTCTTTGAAATATTCTTACGAAGATATTACCAACAGGTCGCTTCGAAATATTAAATTATTAGTATGTTTTTCTTCGAAAATGTAAAACTTTGTTTATGCTCAGCAAAAACAGGTTTTGGAATTTTTTAGACCCCTTAAAATTCGAATATCAAAAATTTGAAAAATGCCTTTCTAGATATTGTCGCTAGGTACCTTCCTGCGAAATAACGAAGATCTGGGGTCATTTGGGACGGTGCTAGGCTCAAAAACGTAGAAGTCCAAGCACCCCTGTGGGTCAGAAAAAAGAATTTCGAAAAATCCCTTCTTAGTGCGCGTATACACCGTAAGGTCTTCCACCGCACCAAGTTTCGAGTCTTTAGCCCCGGTAAATTTTGCTGTGCGTTGATAGGTGAATGAATGAATGAATGAATGAATCGTAAAGCTCTTTTATTATTATAGATTGTAAATATAGTAATGATTAGGTTGCCACAACGACGAAGTAAACATAAAAATATTAATTTGTTATTTAAAAAATAAGATAAATTAATTATACATAAGTTTTAAATATAATTAAAACCGTTTGAACAACAAAAATATGGATATTGTTAAAAAAAACCCAAAATATATATTTTTTAATTTCGTGTTATAAATAGAAAGATGATTATTTAATATATTTGAATATTAAAAAAACCAGTGAAATATGTTTTCAACTGTTTTGAAATTCATAGTTCTTTGCTTTGTAACTGCGACCTTATCCGAAATCTAAAAAAATGGAAATATTTTAAAATTGAGAATTTAAAAAAAAATCCAATAGCCTACTCGGAAATCCGGAAAGAATCCGATTTGATACCAGAAATGTGTTATACGGATCAGTAATTAAAAAGTTTTTCGCTGGAAACCGTTAGCCAAAAACTTTTTTTTAGAATAGAGAGATTATTATTTTTAAGAACGATCATTTCAATGATTAATTTATGTACTTTTTAGGAATGTTGATTAACATCAGTTGTTAGTAGACTTGCTGAATATTTAAAAAAACATTTTGATGAATTTATAGATAAGTCAGAGCTTAATAGCGAGTTTTATTTATGGATTGTGATCTAAATCGTATTTTTGGAAAGTTGGTTGACATTTCTCTGTTAAGTTTTTAGCAATTTAAATTTAGTTGAAGGGGTTTAGTCTAATAATTTTTCTTTTAGATATAATTATGTTGTGTTTTGCATCAGTCTAATTGAATTTGCACCGACAATTAATTAAGATCATGGTCTGACTTTTGAGAAATTAGGAATTAATGTAGATTAAAATCACTTGATCTTTCAACACGCGTAACTAACTGTAAGTCACTTCGCAAGATGCCATAAGATTGTATGATTTAAAATTTAAAATCACCTAGGTCCTAGGACAAAAAGAGGGAAAAAATTCTTCAATTAGGAAAATTTTTTTAGTTTTTGCGAATGTTTTGTAAAGTGAGTAAGTTCAGTGATTTTGTGAGGATTGCGAAGCGATCCAAAAAGTCCTGCGTAAGCAGTTACTAAGCAAAGGTTACAGTTTTACAGTCAAAATCCATGTTACAACAAGTTAATAAAAATTAACAATAAAATGGGCACGAATATTATTCCTTGCGGAATTTCTGGGGCGAATTTGTTATTAATATCAACTAATGTTTTCTCTCTATCTGTTAAATATGATTTATTTTATTTTATTTGATATTCATATTTCATGAAACTAAAAGTTAAAATAAATTAGCTTGGATCAGAAAATGGGTTTTTATTATTCTAAGGAAATAAAATTGAGAAGAGAGAAAATATTTCTCTTAAATACTTGAAGTCAGGGGCTTGACATCGTTTTTAAAATGAAAAGGGTAGGCGTGAAAAAGTTGAGTGGATATTTTCGAGACAAATTTCCCAAGATTTGATTACATGGTTTTAGTGCTTTAGGACAAAGTGAAAGAGCTAAATTAGTCCACGCAGCAAAAATATTATTTTTTCTCAAGAGGTTTTAGGAACCCCACTTTTCCAAATTGAGTTAAATACATTTTTGGACTAAACTTTCGGGTTGTACTGGAAATTTTCAAAATTTGATTAATTTTTATTAGTTAGTATACAATTTTGTATGCTTTATAAAATAACGCTTTTATCATGCAGAGACAACTGGAAAAAAAGTGAAGTGGAGAGTAAACTTGAGGTGCATAAAGAATTCATGCACATTATAGTATATCAATAAATTTAAATTACAATTTTTACCAATTCCGTTTTAATGTTTCCTTTAAATTTTAGGTTGGGTGTGTAAGTTGGTTGGTTAAAGTTAGGTTGGGTGTAAAGGTTTTTAAATGGAAAAATATCTTTTTAAAGGAGAAAGTAACCCTTAAAACAATTGACGTCACTTAAGTGACACTTGACTTTACTTGAAACGTCACTTAAGTGATAAATTTTAGGCTGAGTGTGTTTTTAATAAAGGTTTTTAAATGGAAATATATCTTTTTAAAGGAGAAAGTAACCCTTAAAACAATTAACGTCACTTCAGTGACACTAACTCTCTATCTCTGTCTCTCTAACTATCTCTCTTTGACACTCTCTAACACTAATACTACATGCACACATGAAAAGTTTACCTAGGTTAAGTGCTAACCTAGCATAAGTCGAGCATGGGCGAACGGACAGTCTTAGATTTAAACAAGTTTAGCAAAATGAAACTATCTTAACCTTAAACGGCAACGTTCACACAGGAAAAGTTGAAATAGGTTAATTGCTATTTAACTTAAGTCGAGCATGTGTGAACAGACTGTCTTAGATTTAAATTAGTTGAGCGCAATAATACCATGCTAACCCAAAACGAGTTTCCCAAACTGACTTATCTACTTAACCTAATTGATTTCTATCGCAATGCCACCTAGCGGTCACTCTGGAGCATCATGTATATCAACAAATAACACATCCCGACCACCATTCAAACTTTGCATCAAGGCTAAACAGTTGGGATTTACTCGATCACACTCTGAAATCAAGCAAAAACTCCGCAATCTGACCAAGGAATACAAGTAATTTCATTCTCGTTATTTGATTACCTTTTAAGAATAAGGTAATGTCCTAGTTCCAAATATTTTACACGCCAGAAATCTCTAAAAATTGTTCCTCAGTTGTGTCATTTTATTTTATTTTAATTTGTGTTATATTTTAGTATACATCGCTTCAACTGATTTCTGGGATACTAGAAACCCTATTTGTAAAATTTGTGTAAATATCTGGTCAATAAACTGTTCTTGTTTTAGTATTTGTGTGTTTTTGTAATACGTAAGTACCGAAAATCTTTCTAATGTTTCTTCCAATCTTTTCACCCAAGAAAAAAATATTTTTCCTTTTTTGAATAATTTATATTTTTGAATAAATATTTAGTGTTAAAGATGGTTTATAGGTGGTTCTTTATTTTTGTAGGAAAACAAAAATAATTTTGAATATAGAATTGCTCTATTTATGGTGTTGTATGTCTTCAGAGGAAAAGAAATTGTTCACAGTAATAAAAACAATCTGTTATATACATAATTTTATTTTAGATTTAAGAAACATAATTTATTCGAGATTGAATAATGTGTTATATCTACTGATAACTATTACTTTATGATCTAATAATAATAATATTGGTTATTATATCTCTATGGTTGTCAGTCATAATTTGAGCTGTGGGTAAACATGGCAGCTAGCTGAAGGACTCTTTCACCATCTATAAAACTATTTAAGCCAGTTTAAAAGAAGCTGCAGAGTGAACGCATAAAAATAAGAAAGTTTACGTTAACATATCTAAACTTCTCGCTTAAGTTCACCTAGTTTAACTTTCTCATGTGTGCATGTAGTATAAGTGTGTTAACCTCACTCATAAAGACATGACGTCAAATTTTGAAAACTTTTAACTAACCTATTTTTAAATAAGAAAGTTTAGTGAAAATTATAAATTTATTTTAGTATTTTACAGTTAAGGTGCCTGCCTACCTAAAAAACGCCGTTTTGGACCCAAAATTCTAATAATTTTATTATCTTATTTCAAAAAGCACATCTTTAGCTTTCCAAATCAGTTTGAATTTTGTCTTTATCTTTCCTAGAACCAAAGTTACAGAACTTTTACTTACAGCTAAATAGGCATTTTATTAAGGAAAAAATAAAGAAATTCGCGTTTTTCTCAGAATCACATTTCTGCTTTTTCCCTTCTCTGCAAAACTGCATAACTCAAAATATTATGAATGTATTTCTATAAAAATTGGGGAAAATACTTGACATAATATAATTTAGGAGCCCTACTATTTTTTTGGTTGTGGGTGTAATATTTTTTATTTTATGAATAGTATAACTTAAAACTTTACTGAATTATGGTGTTTTTTTTTTCATTTTTCACGTTTGGTTCTGTAACTTTTGATATTAAATAAATTTAGACATGAAAGTAGTAGGCCTCCTAAAATATAAGTCCACAAGGATAACAAAGTTTACAAAGCAAAAATATCTTCATATGAATTTGAGTTATGTTGATTTGCGGAAAGACGTTTCTTTGTGATTTTCATGCATAAATTCTTCAATAATATGAAAATTTTAATCAATATTTTAATTTTTTTATGTTATTCATAGTTTTTAGATGCATTTAATTGTATTAACCACAAATTAGGTCAAAATTTTAATTATTATAAAAAAGCCTTTATAGGTAGGCAGGCACCTTAAAATGTATCAAGCTGTATCGTGTCCTTTTATGCTGCATAATATTGCGTATAAAGTAAAAGCTTGCAAAACATTTAAAAAAAGAATCCTTCATTACAGTGATCCCAAATCCTTCTACAAAAATGTGAGCTTAAGTTCTTTTGTGAGGAGATAAAGTGTATCTTCCTAGAGTTCCAGTGAAGAAACTTCTTGGGAAGTTATTGTGTACCAATTTCCTGACTTTTTGTAGTTTAATTTCTAAAAATAAACTCGAAAAGGCAATCATTTTTAACCATCCCCTCTTGTAAGATTGTTCGGCTGAAACATGAAATAATTGGAATCAGCCAAAGTTAAAATAACTGAGGGTTTCATTCCTTTGGAAATTTAACTCTAAAGGGGTTCTAATGACTTGAAATAAAATATCATTGCTAGGTTTTTAGATAACGTTACATCTGGAAAAGTTAAATTTATTTTCACAATCAATTATTACCAAATGAACTAAACAAATTTTTTTGTTGGTTATGGAGAACAACATGTGGGTGATATTAAATATATTTATTTACTTATATTTATAATATAAGATTGCAGCATCAAAATTATCATAATTTTCTGTGTGCTGAATCAAAGGGATGAGATGAGATTTTTCTATTAAAGAAATAAAATATAGCTAGGCATTTATTTACTTTGGTAAAAATAAAAACTTGGAAAGTTATTGAGAAATTTACTAATTATTTACTACGTTACTTAATTATTCCAAATCAGTAGTTTATCTCTGTAAACAATTTCATTAAGTCAAAGTTCAAAATATGTAAGATACCAAGCGTCCCACATACTTGTAAGTTTTCATAGCGATTTTGTTTAACTTTTTGAGTTCTTTGTGAACTAAACAGTTACAAACTGTGATCGATAGTTTTTATGTTACAAGTATACTAGTCAGTAGTAGTTTTATACGGGTATGTATACTAGGGAAAAGAAAAGTATAAATATAATATTCTATTTAATCTGTTAAGTGTTTGAAATATTCACAGGGTGCGAAAGAAAAGAGATGAAAATAGTGTTTATTATTCAGAGTAAAAGCAAAAACCGTTATTAATCAGTTATGCAAGACATTCAATCGTTTAAACTTTGAACTGATTTTGAGTTTTTTTATCCGTTCTCATAATTATCAATTTCAAACCCTGCTTTTATTACTGTGATATTTAAATTAGAAATTACTATTATAGTGAGTACAGTCCGACGACGCGGTACCACGAGAAAAACTTTGAAGGAAAAACAAAACTTTCAAAATAAGTTCAAATCTAAAGGATAGTCTCTCAGATTTAGCACAAAATTTTTTTGAGCGTTTATGAATTACCATCATAACCAAAATTGAGGGGAATTACTCGTTTCCGTTGAAACCACCTCTCATCAAAAGTTTTTCGTTTGGCGGTCGGACATACACAACACGATATTGTGTACACATTAATTTCAGATGGAATAAGTCGGGGAACAGCAGAACATTTCTCTTTATATCACAGTATGAAACATCGTGCCACGTTTTCACCACGGCAGAAACACTAAACGAAATATCCCCAGCTGCAAATGACGATAAAACAAGCATCCACCCACGAAGCATCGCCCCCAACAATACATAGCATCTCAACACATATTCATCTAGGAAGGTAAGATTATTGTTTTATGGCCGCGGACTCCTTAAGAAACTCCATAATCTCCTGCACCGCTATCGAGCCAGAAATCGCCCCCCGCCATTTCAAAAGACAGATGGATTTCACTTCCGCACGGGGAGATAGATGACCAAAAAACGCTACGTCCATCCCTCCTCCTCGCCGATCGTTTGCGATAAGGGACCCTCTCCTCCCCCTCCAAAACATTCGAATCCCCCCTAATCGCACCTTTCTAACAAAAACGCTCCGTGTCCGGCCGCCGCCGTCGTAATTGAAGACAGTTTAATGAATCGATTTTTGTTTGCTGATCCGGGATCAATCCGGAGGCTCACGGGGATTAGATCGATTCTTTCTCTTCTTGACGTAGTGCGTTCGGAGTCTCCATTCTTCAGCCTGTTCCTCGGTTGAGGAGTAGAGGCATCATTCTTCGAGACGAAGCGAGGAGGCAAAGATTCTCGACTGTTTAGAGCTGAATAAATCAGGGAAAGTTTTTTTTATCGTTGTAAAGCGTATGAATCTGACTACAAACACAATATATTTTTAAAATCTCTTTAGGTATCTACTTTTTCCATGTTTGTCGCGTCAGTATCTTGCAGTGTACCATATGATACTCTGCAAATAATTCAGAATCTATACATCCCGATTTACCATTTGTCCCGAACCTAAGGGATCCATTATTTAAGGGCCCCTTAATGGACTCCAACTAAACTAACTTAACAAAACGTTAACTAAACAACAAAGCGCTAGAGACTAGAAGTATCTAAAAATTTAAAACAAAAGTAACTTTTAATATAAACTCTCTCTGAAATGCGCTTTCAAAGTTTTTTTTAGCCAAAATACTATACAGGGTGTATCTGAAATGGTGCAACAAACTTTTAGGGATGATAGTACTCATCAAGACGAACAAGAATCGGTATAGAAAGGGGGGTCCCACACCAAATCCCAGGGAGTTAAAAATGGAGCGACACCCCAAAAAAATCACTGAAAAATTCAATTTCTAGAAGAACTACTATTGGTAAAAACTTAATTATGGTCTCAAAAATTGTGGTTTAATATGATCTTTAAAATTAACTCAAAAGTCTTCACTTTAAAATTTGTTTTATTATGAAAAAAGTTAAAAAACACAAAAAAATGTGAAAACTCTACCAAAACCTTATTTTGTATTTCGAAATCCTTTCTTTTGATTTGATAATCTGAAAGATCATAGTTGAAAATCCTTAAGTCCAAAATTTTCCGTAAATACAATCAATATTAAACGCTTGAGATCCTGTTAAAGTTTGTTTTTTGGGTGTGCAAACAGCGGTTCTGGAAACCGCTCTAGAAAACTGCTTGCGCACCCAAAAAACAAACTTTAACAGGATCCCAAGCGTTTAATATTGATTGTATTTACGTGAAACTTTGGACTTAAGGGTTTTCAACTATGATCTTTCAGATTATGAAATCAAAAGAAAGGATTTCGAAATACAAAATAAGGTTTTGGCAGAGTTTTCACATTTTTTGTGTTTTTTAACTTTTTTCCTAATAAAACAAATTTTAAAGTTAAGACTTTTGAGGTAATTTTAAAGATCATATTAAACCACAATTTTTGAGACCATAATTAAGTTTTCACCAATAGTAGTTTTTCTAAAAATTGAATTTTTCAGTGATTTTTTTGGGGTGTCGCTCGATTTTAACTCCCTGGGATTTGGTCTGGGACCCCCTTTCTATACCGATTCTTGTTCGTCTTGATGAGTACTATCATCCCTGAAAGTTTGTTGCACCATTTCAGATACACCCTGTATATTGGTATAAAATTTAGTTCTTATGATAAACTTATAGCACGGGGATCTTTTAGAGTGTTTTGCTCCTTCCTGTACAAACTTATTTAAATCTGGTCTTGCCCATAACTAGACTATTGTTTCTGATGGTGAGGTTGACCAGGTAACATTACGAGACCCTAATTTGATATACACAAGAAATAGATTATGATGCAAAGTCCGTTTCATGGCTTTTATTTGGAACCAACATATCTTAGGGCCATGAAAGTAAGGTGTACCTTTAGATAAGTGACCATGCTAAATCTATTTAAATCTCTTACAGCGCTCCTAGCCACTAATTGAAAAACTAAAGGAGAACTGCCAGGAATACAAACTAAATTTTCCAAACATTCATGCTTCCGTCTAGTCAAAATTTTGAAAGCTGCCCGGATACTCTTATAAAGACTCCTGTGTAAGTCCCCTATAAACGCATCGGGTATTTTTCTGTCCTTGTGTTTGTATTCTGTGCAGATGAATGTTTGATTTTTAAAACCATTTGTACTTTAAAATTTTTGGCCTCTCCCCGCTTATGTATGTGTTCCACCAAATTGATTAGGGTGGTTTAGGTAGATAATATTCCAAGAATGGTCGCAAAAAGTAGGTTACATCATCCCCCGGTGGCTTATGGTAGAGTTCATTTACCTATCTCAGAAACACGCAAAATTATTTAGAATTCTTGAAATTTATTGAAAATAACTCTTTAGAATAAAAACTTAGAGGAAAATTCAGAGAAAAATATCCAACTGTGTTATTGTTAATTTTTCTAATGCATGATCAGATCATGTAGCAAGTATAACGGCAGTCGAATAATAATAGTCAAAATTTATAGAAAACCAGATAAGGATTAAAGAAATTCAATTTATTTTGGCTGTAAGCTGCAAGGATATCGATAAACATTAGTTTTGTTCCTATTTGTAAGGCTTAGCGTACAAGTCAATATGAATACTCCGGTATCTAAAGACCAAAATAAATATAACAGTTCGATCACACACACACACAATTTATTTCCTCTAGATGGAGGGTTTATGTTTCCTCAATACAATAGAACATTATTCCCTTTATGCTCATACAACTGATAGAAATACGCTATGATACTCTATGTTTCATCAAAATCTACATTAACAATTTCTGCTACCACGCTTATGCTTTGTGAATAAGTATCTTTTCTCTCTATTCTAAAAAAAGTTTTTGGTGAACGGTTTCCAGATAAAAACGTTTTAATTACAGAACCGAATTACATATTTTTGGTATCAAAATGACCGGATTTTTTCCGGATTTCAGAGTAGGCTATTGGATTTTTTTAATTCTCATTTTTAAAATATTCCTACTTTTTTTAGATTATGGATAAGGTCACAGTTGCACAGCAAGTGCTGTCAAACAACTTACTATGCAACCAATCACAACGACCAATTGACGCCCTATTTTATTATAAAACAATTTTTTTTATATAAATTGATGAAAACTTCCACGGCCTAAAGAGCAATTTATTTGATTTTCCGGGATAGATGGCCGTGTTTGAATGGAATCTCCAAACGTTTCGCTCTCAGCTTCGGAGAGCATCCGAATTTTTTGTTTTTTCATTTTCAATTTTTATCAGTTGATTTTTTGCCACTGAGGATGCTCTCCGAAGCTGAGAGCGAAACGTTTGGAGATTCCATTCAAACACGGCCATCTATCCCGGAAAATCAAATAAATTTTTTTTATGTTTTAAAAAGTATTTTCTAAATTAAATATAATTCAAATACTGATGAAATAATTCTAAAAGCGGTTCAATTTCACACCTTTTGTCTGAAATTTATTACAATTAATGGACAATCGAAATTAATTGTAAATATTGAATCTCATGTAGGTTTTGTCTTACTATTTTTAATGGCTTAAAAGATATTGTTTAACAAGTCTGGGGTTAAAGCAACAAATAATCCCTCTTAGCATAACAAATACTCCCATTCATATATTACTAGCTTATATGCCCGGCCTTGCACGGGTGGAGTTACATCTCTTTTTTTTAAATTTTCAATACATTTTATTACACCTTATTTTACCGGATGAAAGGTATTAAAATCAGGGTTGGGTTTTTCCCGTCTAAAACTAGTTTTTCCCATACCACTGGGAAAAGTGGTAAATACCGGGAAAAACTTCCAATTGACAAAACAATGAGTACTTATTATGTCCTTTTTTGTTTCCTTTTTTACTTTTTTATTTCTAATTGATTTTATGTATTATTCATCCACTGTTTTTGATCAGACATTTATTTTTGTAATTCCGTTAACCCATGGACGAGCAAGTTGCTCCTTTGGGGTAAAAAATGTATGGATCAATGTATTTTCCCCCTTTTTTCTCTTTTTCTTTTTTATATATTTTCTTGTCATAGTGTTTTGTATTTTGTTTATCGTAATAAATTTGCTTGTTTGTTTGTTTTGTTTGTTTTATGGCCTTCTTAAACATATTATAAACTTAAAATTATTATTGAATACTTACTATTAAATATATTATATAAACTTTTAGTTAAAAATGACAATTTCTTGGGGGTTTAAAATTATTAGGTAGGAAAAATATAAATGAGCAAGAATTATGACATTTAACATAAAATTTGCATATATTTTTTTAATATTAATGAATTTCTCAAATAAAAATAGTGAATATTTAAAAAAAATTTACTTGAACGTTTAATATCTGTGTCTTTAAGAGAAGCAATAGATATAGTTCCTTTAAATGTAAATAAAAATAAAAAAACATCATTTCAAGTAGACCTAAATTTAAAATTGTTTATGTTTTATGTATTGTTATTTATTTATTTATGTATGCAAAATGTTCTTTTGCATCATTAGCACCTGAAGTCCAGCATTAAGTTTTTAAAATAAGCTCTATTCTGAAAGAATTATCTTGATTTTGCAGTAAAACTTTTTTGAAGTAAGAAGGTATGATAATCCGAGGAAAATATCATCCCCATCGAAAGTTGACATTCCTTAGACAAATACAAATACAAATACAAATTAAGTCGACCAACTTCAGGCGTAAGCCCAGCAAGGTTGGTCCAGTCTCTTTAACCCAAACTACCGGAATCCCAGTATCTGTCAATTTTCCTCTTGAACTCGTTTACCCCACTTGAATGTACAATTGTTTCATGCAACGCATTCCATCTACCTTTTTAAAAAAATAATGCCTTTCTACAATCCGTCTTAAATTTGACTTTATTCAATTTGAAATTGTGACCCCTTGTTCTATTACCCGTATTGAAATCTTGTCCCTCTGTGTCCCCTTGCTTTACCATTTTAAAAAGTTGAATCAAATCCCCTCTAATCCTTCTTTTCTCTAGAGTGAACATATTTAGCTTCTTTAATCTTCCCCCATAAGTTAAACTGGATATACCCTTAACCATTTTAGTAGCCCTATGCTGAACCCTTTCAATTGAATCAATATCTTTTTTTAAGTATGGAGACCAAAACTGAACAGCATACTCTAGATGAGGTCACTGATGAACCCATTTAAAGTCCTCATTTACTATCACCCCTAAATCTTTGCCGACCCATATGAAGTACCTGACATTTATTTATGTTAAAGGACATACCCCATTTTTCAGCCCATTGTGATATAATATCGAGATCCCTTTGTAAATTTTGTACCTGCTCCTGAGTATCTACCCTCCCCCAAATTTTTAAGTCGTCAGCAAAGATGCTGATTTTGTTCCTAATGTCCTGACTAATATCTTTAATGAAAATTATAAAGAGAATTGGCCCCAATACTGACCCCTGTAGCACCCCACTCATGACCTTTGCCCACTGAGAATAATTACCCTTGACTTGCACTAACTTTTGATCCAACTCCTTTGTTACTTCGTCATAGAACTTTAAAAGATCAGTTTGACAGGATGTACCCTTCCTGAATTCAAACTGATTGTCTGAAAGTAAGTTACCCTCCTCCAAGTATAACATTATATGCTTTTTAAGTATGGTTTCGAAAATCTTACAAATGACTGATGTTAAGCTTACTGGTCTATAATTGCCTAGATCCCATTTTGGTCCCTTCTTAAATATTGGAGTTACATTAGTTAATTTCCAATCTATTGGCACCAAACCCGAATCGTATGTTGATTTAAAAATTGTCACTATAATGTCCCCTAATTCCTCTGCGCATTCCACAAGCACTTTTGGATAAACATCATATGGTCCTGGAGCTTTAGTTGGCTTTATGCTTCTTAAAAGATGTATTATTTCCTCCCTATTAAAACTACAGTACGGAATTTCCACCCTTCCATTATACTATAATGCATAGTCATCCGTTAATTTAAAATTCTTATGAAAAACCTCCATGAAAAATCATTTAACACCTTTGCCATACCTATATCATCCTGAATAAATGTGTCCTCTCCTAATTTTAATGGCCCCAAGGTAGAGCTTAACTTATTGTTCTCCCCTGCATAAGCATAAAATTCTTTTGGGTTTTTAATGATATCCCTAGCCAGTTTTTCCTCTAAAGCCCTCTTCTGCCTCCTACTGATATTTTGGAAGTCTTTCCTAGCCTTTAAATAAGCCCCCTATCACTGTCCTTCCCAGTACGTTTGTACAATTTAAAGGTTTTTTGTTTCAACTTCAATGCCTTTCTCGTTTCCCATGAAAACCACTTGGGTGTCAATTTACGCGCTATTCCTTTTTGCCTAAATGTATCATTATTGTTAATCACCTTATTTAAAACACCCTTAAATTCTTCCCATTGTTGCAGGATTGTAGTTCTTTTAAACCCTTACTAAATGCTTCCTTTAATTCATCCCTTATAATTTGGAAATCAGCCCTCTTTAAGTTTGAAATAATTCTTGTATTACAAACTGCTGTATGCTGAAAATTTATTCTAAACCTAATATTTCTATGATCACTATCTCCTATATGTTCCCCTATGGTTAAATCCCTGATCTTATCTTCATCACTAGTAAAAACTAGATCTAAAATGGCACCATCCCTAGTCCCTTCATTGACCATCTGGTGGAGGAAACAATCCTAAATAACTTCCAAAAACTCTGATCCTTTACCAGAAACTACATTATTGTTCCCCCAGTCAATGTTCGGATAATTGAAGTCACCCATTAAAACAATATATCCCTTTCGACAAACTTCTTGAATTAACTTATATCTCTATCCTACTGTTCACTGCTAACTGGAGGTTTGTATATATTCCCAACAATTAAGCCCCTCCCTTTATCATTAATTAGTTTTATCCAGATACTCGAAAATGAGTTTTGAGAGTTAATAGTTGGGGGTTTAAAGTAAAATATCAGTGCCCATTACCATTTTTAAGCTTTTTTTATAAAAATTGTGTGAAGTATTTTTATTTAATATAGGTCGTTTTCATAAAAATACAACAATAAAACCGCTATTGTCGTCGTGTTTTGAAGGCAAAATTCTTGAGTAGAAAAACTTATCACAGTTTTAATTTTAGCAATAATTTGTAATAATTTTGGTTTTAATTACCTTAATTATTCTCTTTTCTATCAAAATAAACCTTTCAGTCATATTTTTTCTTAATGTTTTGAGTATTTTCAAGCGTGGGTTTTTTTTAGGGTACATGAGGTTTTTTTTAGGAAAATCGGGGTTTTTTATTCTTACTTAGTTGTTTGCCATTTTGTAACAGAGAGTTGGAATTAAAAATACTAAGCACTAAAATGTAGTGGAGGATGAGCTGTTACAATACTATTTTGTTCTATTTAATTATCATATTTTTTAAGCTTTTAATGAAGGAAAAATGAAAAAGTAGGTTTTTTAAAGAACAGCAGTGTATTTTAAATGTTTCATTGCATTTCTTTCTTAAAATATCGTACTGCTGTGATTAACTACATTCAATATTAATTCAATATAGTTTGATGGATGGATGGATTGACTTCGGTTACGGATATAATCTAGCCCTGCTTGATTAGGGATTGGATTTACAACAAATAGATTTATTTCGATCTCTGGGTTTCTGTATTGTAATAATAATTAATATCACGTGGAAGGAGAAGTTTATTTAAAGAATTTAGACCGATCATGAAAACCTCCGAGTTTTATTTTGTAATATAAATTTATGGTTATACATTGGAATATATTAAAATCCATTCACTGAAAATATTCAAGCAGATTCACTACCCTAAAATCATATCAGCCTACCCTTATTTTAGTAAAAAAATTAAACCCTTGCTCTTCACACTAATTCTGATTTCCTATTGATATAATTCATCCATCAATTGATTTAGCAAGTATACTAAGAAATGAAATTTAGAAGTATAATGTTTAAAGAAAGGGGGGGAACATCAATGCTTTCATAAGTATAAATATCACTGTTTCAATACATACCTTTTGGTATTCATTTGTCAAGCTTATCATTTCAATAGTTTAAAGGCTGATCCATTCTTTTTGACTAGCTCCATCTGGTCAAAACTCACCTTTAAACGCATACCTGTCTCGATTCTTTAAATTTCATCAATCACGAAGCTGAGCTTTTCCGATCTAAAACCATCTGTTATAGGCATCGCGAAAAATTGACAGTGAAATATTGTTTATCAAGTATGGATTTTCATACTCAGCGTGATAAATTACGTGACAAAAGACAATTAATTTAAAAACTAATTCGATTAGTGAACAAAATTGTTACAATTTGAACGAAAATCAACAGTGGAAACAGAAATACCAAAAACCTTTAGCGCGGATAGCCATATTTATTCCACAAAAGGATGAGAGAAAATTAATGACGAACGAGGTGATTAATAAAGTGGATGAATTGGAAACAATATTATGATTTTTATTTTTATGCAACCTGAGCACTTAAAAGTGCGTTCATTCACAAAATTCACGTATTCAAAATGAAAGGTCATGAATATAAAATTAGCTTATTGGTGCTTCATTAAAAGGAAATAAACGTTCGTAAATGAAAGAATACATACAAGAGGATTGTATTTAGAATAATAGAAAAGCCACTTTTAAAAACGTCTAATCTGTTTTAATTATTTATCTTTACTATATTTATAATTTAAGATAAAAAATACTTTTAAAGTAAGATTTTTTAACTGATTCAATCAATGCTTCAAGTTTACTTTTTTATGCATAGTATAGTGATTAAGTTCTTAAGAGAATCCTTAACAAAAAGTAACCTATCGCATTTAATTGTAATCATAAGTAAGCATATTTTTTATCAAAAATATTTTGCATTAAGTTTTTTATAGAGGACAAATGCTCCTTATTTACTATTAACGGTTTTGCGTAAAGAGACAATTTATTGTGCATAAATAAACCTGTGTAAAATAAATGTTAATTATAACTATGTAAATCCATTACATGTATCTTTTTAATGTGCTTTCAATTTAATTTTTGCCATAAGAGTAATTTAAATGTTAAGACATATGTCAATTTTAAACTAAAACTTATACACAACTTCACCGATAAGCATCTAAAAACCTATTTGTGTATAACAATAATAAAGAATTAAATTGAAGCTAACTTTATAAAAATTTTAAATCTAGTACATAAAAAAGGTGAATTTTTTCTACTAAATATTGACTTAAGTTTTAATTTTCAGGGGAACATGCATACTTTGAAAATTGTATAAATCAGTATGCTTTTCTTTAATGAATGCCATTAGGATTTATTACATCTAGGGCATTAGATTAGACCTATAAAAAAGCTAATTACCTCTGTTAGTAAAAATTTATTAGAAACACATAAATGAAAACTAAGACACTAGTGTAATTTTGTTTGATTAAATGTGAAAGAATCAACTATGCAGTTTTTCCAAAATATATCTTTGAAGAACATTTTTTTACTCTTTAAAACAATTTTTCAAATATATATATAAATAATATGTATATTTATTTAAATTTTTTGGACAATAACTCTAGATAATTATTTAAAAATTCAGAAATTTTGGCGAAAAGAGCTTTTTTACCATGTATATAACTTTTAATTTTACCTTTATTTTTCTCTAAATTTTCAACGGAAAGTAATGGTCGAATATATTATCAGGAATCATTACATTTTATTACATAAACTTAAAATAAAAGGTGTAACTAAGAAAAACTTGGTTAATGCACTTAATTATTTCCAATTTTATTGAATGAAAATATTTTACCTACACATTTTTGTAACTTTAAACGATATGAAAAAAATTCCATAGTTTAACCAACCTGTACAATTCTAGAACGTCTTAATTCTGTGGCTCCAGATCTTAATATTACATAAAACAGTAATAATTAACAGAAAAAGAAAACTGATATGGTAAAATTTGTAAAATAAAAAAAAATAAACCCTTAAAATGTTTTAATTAGTTGGTCAATGCTAAATGTTTTTATTCGCCAATCTACAAAATAAAATGTTACAAATGTTTTATTAAAACCCTAACAGATAAAAATATAAGCTTTTAGTAAGTATTTTGAACAAACATACACTTATAATAACGCTTTCTCTACTTTTTAATTATAATATTTGAGGTGCTTACAGAAATAACTAGTTACCACATTATAAAAATGTTATGTTTAGAAGTTCATAAATGTTTCATAAATGTCAGCCAGTTACCATGTTGTTTAAAATTTTTCAAAAATAAATAAAACATATTTTAAAAATTTAATTGTGCCATTGCATTTAGCTAACAAGAAAGCAATAAACTAGGTGGAAAATGTTTTTTTTATAATTTATTTTTTGGGAAGTAAATTATCAAAATACTTACAGTGTTTTTTGTAAAAAATGTCAGTCAGTTACCCGTGGAATTACCCAGAGGTAAATAATAAGTATAAAACCTTTTTTAAGATTGTCAATTTTTTACTGTTAATCACACTTTATTTTATTTTCTATTTTTTATGTGTCGTGGTTGATAATTTTTAAAGGTTTAAACTGATGGGCAATGTCAAGGATTCATGTAGGGGTAAGTTTATTTATTAAAAAAAATACGGATACCAATAATAAATAAATACTAAAAATAAATCTATTTATGCAACAATGAAGTCTAAATTCAAGTCTGTCAGAAGCCTCAAAATCATTCAATTACCAATTACATTGTTGTATGTTGTTTTACAACAGTGCTTTTTCAACAATGATTTTAATAATTTTAGCTTTTGATTCAGGGTAGTGAACGTCGTTTAGCTAACGGCTAAAATGTATGTTGGCCCTCTATCGAGTGAAGTTGGGATTTAGAGGTCAGTTTATTGTTAATTTATTTATTTTACATACTTAAAGGGGACGACGGAACGAAACTGATATTGTGCTGTCCGTTATAAAAAACCAACTTTTTTAGTGTTGTAACGGCTCATCCTCCCCTACATTTTAGTGCTTAGTATTTTTAATTTCAGTTATCCGTTACGAATTGGCAGACAATTAATTAAGAATCCAAAAAAAAACAATTTTCCTAAAAAAACCCATTTACCCTAAAAAACCCACGCTTGAAAATACTCAAAGAATTAAGAAAAAATATGATTGAAAGGTTTATTTTTATAGAATAGAGAATAGTTAAGATATATAAAACCAAGTTTATTACAAATTATTTATAAATTAAAACTGTGGTAAGTTTTACTACTCAAGAGTTGGTTTTCAAAACACAACGACAATAGCATTTTTACGGTGTATTTTTTCTTCGGATGTTGAAAACGACCCATAAAATGCAAATACTTCATACAATTTTATAAAAATGGTTATTGGCACTGATATTTCATTTAAAACCCCCCAACTATTAAATCTCAATCACCCATTTTCGAGTAAAACTCAGTAAAGTGTTATCTTATCATGGAAAATGGCTTTTTTTAGTATCATTGAGTTTTTATCAAAACTACCGAAAAAAAAAATCGAGAATTACTGAAGGGACTATTCTATTTGTCATTTAATTCAAACGTAATTTTTTCACCCCTTATTTGAAAGACTACCGTAAGGTCCCTAATTGGCCGACTGAGCTGAAATTTTAGTGTTTTATTCTCATAATAACGGGATAACACAAGAATACGTGAAAATGCTTTAAAGTTTTTTTAACATACATTTTTACAGCATCAAAATCTGCATACACAAATCACATTTTTTTTTGCCAAAAATCGACCTTTTCTGCTTATTCAAAAAACTAAACAAATAAACGGTTCTTTGACTTGTTTTTACGTTCCCTGCCACTCTAAATGGCATTGAAAGACAGGGTACATGAGAATTTAAAATTATTAATTATTTCAATTATTTATATAAAATATCTTGATGGGTTTTTTAGGGTAGATGAAGTGGTTTTCTGAAAGGGCAGCACTATACATATTTTGGTTAAAGATTTAATGTTTTTGTGTTTATGTATGCATTTATGGGTTTAATTCCTTTAACGTTCCCGCTAAAACCCCCCATGGTATTTTGGACACCAAAAAGTTGAAATATTGCTTAACAATTTCAAACTCATAGATTAAAATGTTTATTTAGATCAATAACTTTTCAGTTTATCAATAAAAATCGGAAAAATTTGTTGATATTTAAATATATGGTGTTCAAAAAAACATGATGGCTTTTAGCGGGAGCGTTAACGAATTGAACTCAATGTTTTTATCATAAGGTTTTACTTTTCAGAAATTATTTTAAGCTTGCACTCAAATTCTTATATACTCTCACATTAATCCCAATTATCTACTTAGATTTATTGAACTCTATGGCTCATTTCAAATAAAACTCAATTAAATTATGCTCGGTGCAATATTTATCTTTCTACTTATATTCAAAAGAAAACACTTGAAACCTGGTTTAAAAAATACCTCCCTATAAATTGATTACTTCTGAAAAGCTACACAAAAATTTGAATAACAGAGATACATATTCAATATTAATTCACTGGATACGAGTTGGAAAGAAAATGCGGAAAGTTAAAAATAATGTAATTAAAAATTCAATAAATTCAAATTAAAACATCTAGTGTAAAGTTAAACTCAAAATTTAAAACATCAGGGTTATTTGAGTACACATAAATTACCCCCATGTTTTGAGTAATTCAATAAGAATTTTGCACTTTCTTTTTATACTTTATTAACCTCGGAATTTGTTAAAATTACTACAGAATCCATACGCTTGTTTACTATCTTTTAAACTTGTACTTATTTTTAGTTTGGTTTCTGCAATTTTTCTTTACTACAAATATTCAATATCCAGTGCAAAATTTACAGTTTATATTAGAACACTCAAAAAATTTTCTTTCAAAGTCAAAGAAAATTGATATCATTTAAGGATACTTCGTCTAAAGTAGTTTTAAGAACATTTACGATTGTTACTAAGAGCATTAGCACAAAAATTACATCAACAACAATGAGTATGCATTAAAAAAGACTCTTAACTCCCTTTTAGGTTGCATGCTACGATAAATTTCTTCCTCCCTTTAATTCCGTTACCAGGAAACCATATCACGGTCATATAAAAAAACAATATTAGAATTACAATCTAACCTTTTTGCTCTAATTGAGATCGACCTATGAGCATAAGAGGTAAAAACACCGATATTTATTTCTGATAAATCCAAAAGTTGACTTACTCCAATTTCTGAAATTCCATACGGTAAATTATTCAACATTCGGTTGTTTATTTTATAATTTTGTTCAAATTGTTAAATACTTGTGATGTGATGAGAAATAAGTCAAAAGTACTGTATCTTTTAGATTATTTCGTTTTCTTTAGTTAAAACCCAAACCTAGAACTCGTTCTTAACCTGAAGACAAATCTGCAGTAGCCGGAAAAAGGACCAAAGTTTTATATCACGAAATTATACCTCCATTACTAGTACTCAGAGAGGAAAAATTGTTCGAGCTTATGTATAATATCTCTCAGTTTACACCATTTTCTACATTGATACTTCTTGTAATACCATCATTGTAAAGCAAATTTAGAACATTTTAACAACTGTTTTCACAAATCAGACCTCTTGCACCATCACACATATCTTACGAGACGAGAATAGAACATTCTCCTTTCCTTCCCTGGTGGTTACCGAGTGAGAGCTTTCCTGCACCACTTAAACGCTCGGCAGGAAAGCTAACAACAAAACAAAACTTCAGGCGTCCCGAATTCGAATCCAGTACCCATTTGTAAGGGAATAAACAGTTTAAAAATAATAATAACACACACAAGGTGCTGGACCGAACCCGGAGACCTTCCCCTCATTCCCTCCCGAACGTTTTTCCCAATCGAACATCGACTCTCCTTCCTTCGCAGAGCACAAACGCAAAAAAACATTCGAATTGTAGAAGATTCTTTACCTTTCGCTGCTGCTAGTAGCTGGGCCGCGGCCACAAACACCGAAATGCACAGCAAAGGCATTCTCATCCTTCTTTCCAGCACAGCGATTCACTAGTCCCGTTTACTCTGAGCTCGCCATGGCACCTCACACTGCGGCGACTGTGCTCACTGCGGACACAGACTCTGCTCTCCTCCTCTCCCACCCTCGCAGCCTGCTCCCCCCTCCCCACCAGCCCTGGAATGGAACCGCCCTCCTATCGCAGAGCCAGGCGGGAAAGACACCTTGCAGGTGACGCAGCGAAACGCTCGAAAAATGAGTATGCTGTCTGTTGTTTAGCGTTTGTAAGGAAACACAGTTTGAGTATATTTACGATTATCATTCTTGTTTTCGGTGAGACTTGTCCGAATAAGGAGCCCTCATGACAGGAAGTTTGTATATCAGGAACAAAATCTATGTTCCAGTCCGGTAAATATGCGATCAGTTTTCACATGAACTGAAAGTGTGACAGGAAAATGTTCCTCTCTTTTCCGATTCCGATTCGAACACGTTTTGCTGTGTATATTAATATTAAAATTTTTGTTCGAAATTAATCTTCCAACTGTAGAACTAAAGAAGTTGTTCTTAATATTAATTTAAGATTATTTTTTGTATTTGTTTATAAATGCTTCCTACTTTCAAAACTTGAACTCTCGGTAATGTTTATGATTATTTAGCGAGGTAGTAAAATCAAGCATTGCATTTATTGTGATTGTTTTATAATCGAAAATTCCTTTCAGATTCGAGTGTTACCTTTAAACTTTAAACTGTTCCCGTTCATAATGTTATTGTATGTAAAATACAATTCAAACAATAGGAACTAAATAACTCGATTTGAAAATAACGTGCTTAAATAACCTATATTAAATGAGGTAATTTATAGTAAATCAATGAAGTTATATCAACGAAATATAAAAAGTTCGTTTCAATTTTAACTTAATTAGTTATTTTAATCAGTTTTTTTATATTAAAAGAATCTTTGAAACATTTATAGGAATTTTAACGTTTTGAAGATATTTTTATAATTCTATCTCTTTAATTTAAGAGATATATCCCTTGTATTTTAGTTTTTTTGTAATCTATATGTAAATTGTTAAATTTGTAAAGGAGAATATCACAATGATCAACCAATAAACAAGTATATTCAATCATAGAGTGTATTAGGTAATAATAATACATTGGGTACCTTTTATTTTTAAAAGTGTTATGCATCCTAAAACGTTTCGGAGGAAGAAAGTAGATAACTTTAAAATCTTGTGTCACTTACCTTTTAACCCATAAATTTGAGCTTGATATACCGAGTAATGTTTAACTAATTATTATTTAATTCTTAACTTATAATCTGTATACATATAATTTTTAGTTCTGTAGCCTATTTACATTCCATTGAATAATCAGAATTATACTCCATTACCAATTTTACTGCTACGTTTAAAAAAAATTAAATACCTTATATCATCAAAAACTTTGCTTATCTTTTGTAATTTGCATTAGATAATTTCGAGTTTTTCTTTTACATCATAACAATTTTCCGGTACGTGTATTTACTTTAATTCCTTTTTATTTGTAGGCATTTGCAATTTTCTTTGTTTATTTGCATATTTAACGAATATACTTATTAGGTTTTTCAATGCTTTTTTAAGGTTATAATTTTAGGTCATCGGATTCATATTCAAACTAGAAAACAATGTGGTAATATGGAATATCTTGAGTATTTTGATGATAATCAATAATTTTGAAAGGGAATTTTATAAATTACATTCATATTCAAAAGCATATAACTTTTAACTTTTTTTACGATGCAATACAATGAGGATACAATTAAATAAACTATATTTTCAAACATATTTTTATTTTTACACATAAAGTTTTTAAGATGATCTTCTTTATTTATGCTGATATTTTACATTTTAGTCTAGTTATTTAAATCAATGGTTTATGCTTGTATAATTTTTAATTTGTACTTAAAATTTGCATTTTACAGTAGTTATTTTAATAAGTAATTAATGCTTGTATAATTCTCAAGAAAATGCTTCCAAAGGATTGACATTGACAGAAAGTCCTCTACCTCTAAAGATAGAATATAAACACATAAACAGCGTATTTAAGAAGAATATTTAGCATACTTTTTAAAAAGTATAGTATTTAGTTTAAATATTACGATATAAGAATTTCTTCTTTTATAAAATTATAATATTAGAAATATTTTAATGTATTTTTTATAGATTTTCTTCTAATTACAAAGCACACAAAATATTAAAAATAAATCCCAAGGAAAATTATTTGTCAAACAATCTACTATTTTTAGGATCAGTATTAAATAAGCTCAATGAAAAAGTTATCAAAAATTTATTTAAATTTCTATATGGATGGTTAAATTATTATATTAAACTTGCACGCAAGTGTGCTGGAATTGCCTGGGTTAAAGTTTTAAAAATGTATCTGGTGTGAGTTACAGACAAACATACAAAATTTTATTTATTGAATAAATAAAGCATGTAAATTTTTGTAGAATTCATAGAAATATGTATTTTTACTATATTTTCTTATATATTTATACTTAATTATACAGGGTGTATCTGAAATGGTGCAACAAACTTTCAGGGATGATAGTAGACACCTAGACGAGTCAGAATCACCTAGGATGTGGGGGTCCCAGACCAAATCCCAGGGAGTTAAAAATGGAGGGACACCCCAAAAAATCATTGAAAAATTCAATTTGTAGAAGAACTACTATTGGTAAAAAATTAATTATGGTCTTAAAAATTGTGGTTTAATATGATCTTTAAAATTATCTCAAAAGTCTTCACTTTAAAATTTGTTTTATTATGAAAAAAGTTAAAAAACCACAAAAAATGTGAATAAAACTCTGCCAAAACCTTATTTTGTATTTCGAAATTCCTTCTTTTGATTTGATAATCTGAAAGATCATAGTTGAAAACCCTTAAGTCCAAAATTCCAAGTAAATACCAATCAATATTAAACGCTTGAGATCCTGTTAAAGTTTGTTTTTTGAGTGCGAAAACAGCTCTAGAAAACGAACTTTCAGGGAGAATCTACTAGGTACGGATAGATGATCTCTAACTTACTTTTCTCTCCAAATTTCGCGAAACATGCCAAGCTCCTACAGATCGCCAAGCATGCTTAGGCGATCTGTTGTTGGCGAAAGTTGGCGAGGAATCAAATAATGGCGAGAAATTTAGCGAGCATCAATCCGTAATTCGTAGATTTTCCCTGAACGTTTGTTTTCTGGATCTGTTTTCGCACGCAAATAACAGGACCTCAAGCATTTAATATTGACGGTATTTACTTGAAACTTTGGATTTTGATTGTATTTTGTATTTCGAAATCCTTTCTTTTGATTGGATAGCCTGAAAGATCATAGTTAAAAGCCCTTAAGTCCAAAGTTTCAAGTAAATATAATAAATACTAAACGCTTGAGATCTTGTTGAAGTTTGCGTGCGCAAACAGTTTTCTAGAGCTGTTACCAGAACAGCTGTTTGTGCACGCAAAAAACAAACTTTAACAGGATCTCAAGCGTTTTATAAAGATTGTATTTACGTGAAACTATGGACTTAAGGGTTTTTAACTATGATCTTTCACGCTATCAAATAAAAAAAGGATTTCGAAATACAAAATAAGGTTTTGGCAGAGTTTTCACATTTCTTGTTGTTTTTTAATGTTTTTCATTATAAAAAAATTTTCAAGTGAAAACTTTTAAAATAATTTTAAAGATCATATTAAACCACAAAATTTGAGACCATAATTAAATTTTTAACAATAGCAGTTCTTCTATACCAATTGAATTTTTCAATAATTTTTTTAGGGGTGCCACTCCTTATTTAACTCCCTGGGATTTGGTCTGGAACCCCCAAATCCTATGTGATTCTGACTCGTCTAGGTGTCTACTATCCCCCCTAGAAGTTATAAAACACTTATCTGAAGCACCCTGTATACAGGGTGTATCTGAAATGGTGCAACAAACTTTAAGGATGATAGTACTCATCAAGACGAACAAGAATCGGTATAGAAAGGGGGGTCCCAGACAGGGACGCCGAGAGCCAAGTCGGGTCCCGGGGACAAGGTTAGGAAGCGGGCCCCCAGTGACAAACCTATACTTCTCATTTTAGGGTAGAGGCAAAAATTTTCTGAAGTACCCCCACCCATGCATTCATAGGCTTAATGTAATTTTCTGGACAATAATAGACTGTAAAATTTCTAGACAAGATCTGAATTTCACTCAACCTTAAAATATCGTTTTCTTTTGATAATAGGATGAGTAACAAGCAGTGGAGGATGTCTGGGGGTCTCCCCAGAAAGTTTTTAAAATTATATGTCCCTAAAAAACTGGGAATTTACTCATTTTTGAACCTTTATGTGAAAAAATTGATTTCCAAAATATTCAAACATATATCACTCTAAAACTCAATATGAAAATCTTTGGGTCCCGGGCTCCCTACAGGCCCGGGCCCGGGGGAATCGTACCCTCTCGCCCCTCCCCTCTCGTCAGGCCTGGTCCCAGACCAAATCCCAGGGAGTTAAAAATGGAGTGACACCCCAAAAAATCATTGAAAAATTCAGCTGTTTGCGCACGCAAAACACAAACTTAAACAGGATCTCAAGCGTTCAATATTGATTGTATTTTCGTGAAACTTTGGACTTAAGGATTTTCAACTATGATCTTTCAGATTATCAAATCAAAAGAAATGATTTCGAAATACAAAATAAGGTTTTGGCAGAGTTTTCACATTTTTTTGTGTTTTTTAACTTTTTTCATGATAAAACAAATTTTAAAGTGAAGACTTTTGAGATAATTTTAAAGATCATATTAAACCACAATTTTTGAGACCATTATTAAGTTTTTACCAATAGTAGTTCTTCTACAAATTGAATTTTTCAATGATTTTTTGGGGTGTCGCTCCATTTTTAACTCCCTGGGATTTGGTCTGGGACCCCCCTTTCTATACCAATTCTTGTTCGTCTTGATGAGTACTATCATCCCTGAAAGTTTGTTGCACCATTTCAGATACACCCTGTATATGTATATTTTTTTTATTTGAAGCTGAACGTGCACATAAACTAAGTTAAGAAATAATGGTCTGTCAATTAAAAAAGAGAGGAGACTGGAGAATTCGAAAGATTTTGGATTTTGAGTAAAAGAATTATGGATGGAGATAACTGGTATTTTTATTTGAATAAAACATTTTTCCAACACAAATGTATTACTATTTTCAAGATTCAATATTTTTGCATTAAGTTTCTCCTTTTACTTGTTGCATTTCAGAAGAAATAATTTAACTATTAAACCACATTAATTAATAGTTAACGGCTTTATTTAATTGGATAATTAAGTTAAGAGTTAAAAAAATTGCTAAAAGTGTAGCATTTAATAAAAAAGCCTAAGAAACCCCTAAGACCAATTTTTAAAAAAGCTTAATTTTTTCAATTTCAAAAATTCGTTGTTTTTTTCAAATTAGTCCCCTAAACCAGGGGTTGGCAACCTTTTGAAACGGAAGAGCCAAAAGTTACAAGTTACAAAATTTCCCAGTTTTTAAAGAGCCACTGATTTTTTCTGGGTTTCAATTTTATAGTATTTGCTTATTTGATTTTAGTTGGAGAGGTTGACCCAACATTTTTTCCGAGGCACCTCCTTTCGGGTACTTTTTTACATCAAGATTTAGATGACTTACATACACATTGTAAATTAATTTCAATGAATTTAATTTCAAAATTTTGGAAATTTCTTCTTTAAAATAGAATTTTAGCTCATTTTTAGGCCTTTTTGGATTGCACCCTAAGAGCACCGCTCATTATTTAAGTGAAAAAATTTTCAAGGAAAAATATGAACAGTAAAATTTTGAGGGGGTAGGGGTGTCCTACTTCAGAAAAATTTTGGAATTTTTTTATAGACCATATGAGAATAACCACAGAATTTTCAAGAAAAAACAGCACACATATTATGTTCCAAAATTTTGGGGGTATTTGGGAGTTCTCTCCCTGAAATTGTTTGGAGTTTTCACCCTTAAAAGTAGTGTTTTGACTCATCTTGAGAACTTTGGGTTACACCACTCCTTTTGAGTCACATTGATTTAATTAGGTACTTAAAAATAAATTTCCTAATTTTTTAAGGTATTTGAAAATATATTACAATTTTTTTGGTATGGAACTGGAGAGCCGAAACTTTACATTAAAAGAGTCGCATACGGCTCGCGAGCCGCAGGTTGCCGACCCCTGCCCTAAACTTTTGATGCTTTTTAAAAGGGCATTTTCAGTGGATATTGTCCACAGCCCAGAGTAAAGGGCTGACAGAGATTTCAAGTGGCAATTTTCCTCTCTCGAGACGAAGCCTCCAATCAGAGAGGGCGAAATGGCGAAAGTGATTCCTGATTGGATGTGGAGCTTCTATCAGGTGGGATTTCAATTTCATCGGCACGAAGCTGCTCATTTCCCTCCACTACCGATTTGAGTGACGCAGAGTGACAGTGACCTAGCAGGAGTGAGGTCGAGCTATTACAGGCTGTCTAGGAGCTAGGAGGCGTTGCAAACTTTGCAACGCCCGTCTATGGGAAAATCAATGCTATAAAATGTTTGCATTAGCGATTAGCGTCTATGGAGATGGATCCTCTCTCTACAGGGTGTATCTGAAATGGTGCAACAAACTTTCAGGGATGATAGTACTCATCAAGACGAACAAGAATTGGTATAGAAAGGGGGTCGCAAATGAGTTTTAAGGGGTGAAACCCCGGGGTGAAAATCTGCCAAAAAACTTGCATATTTGTGCAGGAAGAGACACAATGGTTCGATTCCGGTAGTTATTTTGTAAAACAACTTCAAATATTACTAAGCTAGTTTTCCCACCAGTAACACTTTTGCAGTCGACAGGAAAAAAAACTTCGCCAATCCGTGATCGCCAAACACTTTTTTTGTGATTCTTACGGAAACTCAAATTTCTATGTAGTATTACTATTGACGATTAAATGATAGCTTGGTTGGTAGCGTAACAGTCTTGCAATCGTAAGACTGCGAGTTCTGTCCTACTGTATGAAGTTATTCGTTCTTAAATTCATATAATTTTTTTTTCAAAGATATAGTTTGAAAGACATTGCAACATGTTTTAAAGTATTAAGATTTCATTTGGTCCCTTTTAAATAAAATTTTTTTAGCTATACAAAATAAGTGTTTTTTAAATAGAAACATATTGATTAATTAATATCGTACTTTTAGAAGTAAAATACTAACACAAAATGTAGAATTAGAGATCCCTGCATTTTTAATTCATTATTAGTACTACTTATGAAATTGCTCTATTTATGAAATTATTATGCACAGCTTTTAAAGACATAAACGTCCTTTAATCCTTAGTCTGTGTAAGAAGCACTCCCTTCTCAGCTGTGCAATTGCTCGCAGTTTCGCACACAATGGTCAGTTAAAACCCTGGATAGAACAAGCGTAGCACTCGCACAAACCCTAGGGGAGTTGTAGCTTACTCCAATAAGCAATGCATGAGTACTGCTATCGAGCTAGCTGCTGTGACACCGTAAGGATTCATAGCGATAATAAACAAGAGAAAATTATTTTAAAAGTGGTAGATTGCCGCTGAGCCATCCAGCTGGCTCGTTTTTTAACGTGAAGAATTTCAGCATTTTGAAGATAATGCCTACAGTCTAAATAAGAATTGAATAAAGAAATTGATTTGTACAAGAAATTTGGAGAAGTGGGGAAAGATTATCAGACTGATGGCCAAGCGAAATCGAATAATTTTGATTGAATAATTTAGGAAATGATAGAGCGATTGGAAAAGCCATGGTTTGTTAGGTAGGAGGAAGAAGGAATTATGCCAAAAACTGATAGCTGAAGTTTTAAAGGAAAAATAAATTTAAACACAAAAATTGGAGGAGGGGGTGAAACATCACTAAAATAGTATTAATTTTACTAGAAACTAGTTTTAATTAAGTCACCACTCTGTTAATTAATTTTAAATGACTTTGTCTGTGTACTGAGGATGTGTTGTACAATCCGCTCCTAGGGTGTCGGCGCGTTTAAGCTCATAGGTTAAAACAGCATGTCTGTCCTCGAAGGCGGATAACGTAAACTCCGTATGGAAAGTGTCCGTACTACGTAACCCATTTATTACTATTTTTGAACCCCTACCTCCCTTTGGTGTCCACCCGTAGTACATGCCGAGAACCTCCCATCCCCTTCTAGTTTTCACTTTGTAATTCATAAATGCGGTTTTCAATTATTTTTTGCAAACAGAAAATTTTAAAAATTAATTCGGCTTAATTTGTCTAATCCTAATAATTAATTTGGCTAATTTTAATAATTAATTTCAATTTGGCTTAATTTTGTCGTATTGACAAGAGGAAATTGACTACGAGACTACCCTCCCCTCCTTTACCACAGGAATACTAAAGTGGCCGAGCTCCCACCCCATCTCGACCGTGTATTGCTCGAACTTGTAATTTTTTTAGTTTTGTCTTGTCATGAGAATAGTAGTTATAATTATGTAGTCACATCTAGAATAAGATAATTTAAGTATAAAACTGTTAAAAATGCTTAGGTTTTTAAACTCTTTTTTTATTAACACATATGTTTCATACAAAATTTAAGTCATCATTACATTTTCTTAACGGATGTTTCACAAAGAGCTCCCTAGTTTTAAAAACTAATAACAAATAGACAAAACAAGATAAAAATACCCCGTGATCTGTAATGTCTTCTTTTAGACCAAAGAAATTCTTAACACAATTTTTTTAAATTGGTCGATCAAAAAATTAGTACATGCCAGAACGAGATTTTGTGAAACGAATGAAAAGCAGTCCTTGAAATCCTTATACATTGTAGGGAAATAAAATTTACGGAAGAAACGATTTCCGAATAAAATGAGAATCAAATACTTTGTAATCTAATTGATCGTTGATTTAAAAATAGGGATTTCAAGGATTGCTTTTCCTTCATTTCATCAAATTTTTTGTTGCCAAATTTTTTTAAACTATCAATTTTCATAAATTCGTGTAAAAAATTTTAAACACCTGTCAAAGTTTTGCGTTGAGACAAAATGCGATTTAAAGCATTGTAATTACCTGAAAAAAAATTACCGTAAAGAAAAACACTACAATTTAGAAAAATCAATAAAAATTCTCAAAATACTGTTACACATCCTTTATTTTTGTCCGATTTTTGGACCTCAACCCATAAAACCCCAACCCACATCCTTTAATAGTACTCTTTCCGTGAATTGCCCAAAAATTATTGACATGACAGAATCCACAATCTTACGATTGCGAGTTAAAAGATTCCGGTTCATTACTCTATAACAAGTTGAGCTACCGTTTTAAAGATAAAATAGGAAACGAAAAAATTGCGCCAAATGGCTAATAAGTTGCCAAATTTGGTTGAACATGCATTAAAAAAGAGACTGATCGAATAAATCTTTGGCTACTAAAAGATAACTTCCTGAAAAGTTACAGTTAAAATTTCTTTTTGCAAGTACGGGTTCCATTTTTTTGGTGTTAAAAATTACGGAATCGAACAATTGTGTCTCTTCCTGCACAAATATGCAAGTTTTTTTGCTGATTTTCACCCCGGGGTTTCACCCCTTAAAACTCATTTGCGACCCCCCTTTCTATACCAATTCTTGTTCGTCTTGATGAGTACTATCATCCCTGAAAGTTTGTTGCACCATTTCAGATACACCCTGTATAAACAGGGTGTTTCAAAATTGCGTTGCACGGCTTTTATTCGGAACCAATGCCTCCTAGGGTCACGGAAGTAAGGTCTACCCCTAGGTAAGTGAGCGTGGAGAATCCATTGAGATGACTTACAGCGCCCCTAGCGGCGAAATTAAAAAGTTAAAAAAATTAATTTAAAAACTAAAGGAGATGGAGCAAAAACCTCAGTGAGAATATTGTTGCCATCGTCAAAAAGAACTCGGTGAAAAAAATTTTATCAGAATATCTTGAATATTCACGGAGATATTAGCATGTGAAAATAGCACTTTTTCAGGGGTCAAAAAATAAAAAGTTCACATATTTCCAAATTTTTCAGTGTTATTGTGTAGTTTTATGTTTTTTTAGTTGAAAGAAACCAAAATTAAATAAAAAAAATCAAAAAAATTTGCAAATATGCAAACTTTTTACTTTTTGACCCATGAAAAAGTGCTATTTTCACATGCTAATATCTCCGCGAATATTCAAGATATTTTGATCAAATTTTTTTCAGTGAGTTTTTCTTAACGTTGGCAACAATACTCTCATTGAGGTTTTTGCTCTATCTCCTTTAGTTTTTAAATTAATTTTTTAAACTTTTTAATATCGCAGCTAGGGGCGCTGACAGTCATCTCAATGGATTCTCCGGGCTCACTTACCTAGGGGTAGACCTTACTTCCAGGACCCTAGGAGGCGTTGGTTCCGAATAAAAGCCGTGCAACGCAATTTTGAAACACCCTGTATATTAATGTCGTTTTTTCTACCATATTTAAAAAACAAAAACAATTAAATTTGCCATAGGGTAGTGGTAACAGAAACTGACAGTGAACCAGTAACTGACAGTAAACCATCAGTAACTGACACTTTGAGATTTAATTCATGATAATAATATTAATATTGTGAACTTAAAATAAATGATGGTCTCACTTAATATTTTAGAGATTTATGATTTATTTTTAACTTTATGTGCAGTATTTATTTTCTACCAAGGGTTTCTAAGTTTAATAAATTAAGAATTCCCATTTAGTGTCAAAAAACTTTCCATTCGTAAAAGTAATTTCTTAACGAAAACAGTAGACAAACCTTTTATTGCAGTAAAATCCTACAGGGCTCGATTTCTAAAAAATCAGTGGCCATACTGAATTTTCAAAGTTTCTTAAAAACTGCTATAACAAGCGAATTTATTGGAATAAAATGCTCAATTTTTTTTATCACCGTTTAGTTCCAACTAAATAAAAAAGAATGGACAAAACGGTTAACGGTCAAATTGAAGAAAACAAACTATGCTCAAACGATATAGCAAACAAACGGGCAAGTTTTTGACCATGAATGTAATTGCATGTTTTTATTGATTAAATCAACTACATTTTAAGCCTAAATTTTGAATGGTTTTTGAAATATTCGACTTTGAAATTGCAGTTTTTTTTCAGCTTCAATAATGCCTTTTTGGGGAAATTTCATTGTTGTGGAAAGAGAAAATTCCACTTTCACTTTGCTTAATACATCTAAGGGGTCTCTGCTTGTATTTCTAAACGTTTACCTCAAACCCTAATTCGACTGTACTATGCATATTTTTCCAATTTAATGAATATAATGCGTTAGTCCTTAAATGGTAGAATTTAAGATTTCGCAAATTTTCTTTGCAAATTTGGCCAGCAATCTGGCTAATCTGGTTCAAACAAAAAGGAATCAACACCAGGAGCGGATCGTGGGTAGTTCAAATAGGGGTTCACAATTATGTGTTAAAACAGGGGTCGGCAACTGGCGGACCACGGTCCGCATCCGGACCGCGTGAAGTTATTTCCTGGACCGCCATATACCATTTTGAAAATAATTTATTTGTACTTTTACGGAACAAATATTAGCTTTGACATGCTTTTTAAGGGTCTAATTTGAAAAAATTTCCTGGGGGAAGCCCCCAGACCCACGTTTTAATGTTAAAACTTCTAATCATATTAAATTTTTAACAATTTTATTTAGCAGGTAGCATATACTCAAATTACATTTTTGTAAAAACTTATGTGCAACTGAAGATAACAATTTAAACTAGTAATAGTTAGCCTATTTTTTCTCCGGACCCCGATGAAAAATTTTCAAAATTATTTGGACCCCAAGTAAAATTACTTGCCGACCCCTGTGTTAAAAGAACAATTATTAATTTTTTAAAATTTGAAATATGAGAATGAATTGTTGAAAATAAGTTTTAAATTGTGATTACGGCAAAAAATAGATTTTAACACATGTAGGATCTGTAGAAATTTATTTTGGGAGGGGCCAATTCCCTTTAAGCCCCTTATTAAGGTTTAATGTTCCTTTTTAATTTTTTGTTAGGATTCTCACTTTTAAGAACTTATATGAAAATAGGTGTGATTAGTTTAGTTCTATGGGGATCCTCCCCCAGAAAAATTTTGGAAATTTGACTCTAAAAACATGGTTTTAAGGACTTTTTTTCGTACATAGATAAGTATCAACAGGCCTGATGAAATAGTTTCGTGGGCCGCATTGCATCCCACGGCCCGCAGTTAGGAGACTCCTGAAATAGAATATTAATTTTTTTCCGAAAGAAAGGTTCCGGCTCAAATCGAGCCACGAGTAAAACCAAGACCCTCTATATAAAGGCCTCCCAACTCGGCCGTGCAACGTCATAACTTTCACTCATCTTTGACGTCACTCCATAGACTTAACATGGCAGTTTTCACTCACGTTTGACGTCATCGTCTGGAGTTGGGTGGCCATGTATATAATAGAGGGTCTTGGTAAAACAAAACACTATATGATTTTTCAAGTTCTGATATTGTTCAATGTTCAAAGATATAGTAAAAGTTCGTTTAATTAATTTAGAATTTTGGAGAGAAAAATCCTAACGAGTCCAAAACGATATTTTCAAAAGTTGGATGGATGTGAGGGCGCTACAAGGAACTATCTGGGAACCATATTATCATCAGCTCTGTGATATACTAACCACTATAAACGCTCTTCATGCGGGAAAACAAGATCATAAGATATCAAAATTAAATCTTCTCTAAGTGGATCATTATTTTTCCAATCATTGTTTATTTATTTAGATTGGAGTATCACGGTTTTAAAATGTTATAATATAAAACTGAGTTTTTATGAATGAAATTTAAAAAAGAAATTTATTTCAAATCATTATTAGTAAAAATTTATACTTTTACTTTGGCAACATAAAGTGTTTGTTTTGTTGTTTGTTGTAAATCATTTTTTTTTTCGACAATTTTGCGAAAACTTCAACTTAAACATGGTTAAATTCAGAGGAGCAAGATTATTTTTTCTCTTTAATATTTGATTCTTATTGCTTGATAATCTCGTCGTTCAGTTCCTTTATCTATCCCGTGCCCGTGAAATATTTCCCAGCTGTTTTTGAAGCCCAAGATTAGAAATATCCCCAAAATTTTCAAACCAACCGATTAAACATTAAATTCTAAAGTTATATAACCATTATAGGTATATTAACGACAACAACAAAAACTGGAACAAATGTTATAATGCCCGAATTTGGTCATATATGGATATTTTGTGACTGACGCAGAATGGTGGTATTTAAATGTTATTCCGTTGTGTAAATTTCAATAATTTCATATTTTATTGCAGAACTCTAGATATGATTGCATTATTTAAAATTTTAGGATGTAATCCAAAGAATCTGGGCCTGGCACCAAGATTGGAGTCGTTGTATGGAATGTCGTTTGTATGGAATTTATAACTTTTTTACTTTCCAGTGAACAGCATTGTCATATCAAAATTTTACTAAAATAACACAAAGTCTTGAGAATTTGATGGATTTGCTTGAATGATTGACAGGAGAAGAGGGTATTTAGGGATATATTCCTAAAAGTTACTTAAAACTAGCTAGTACCTTTAAATCAAATTATTCATTCGTAATGTGCCTATTATTTTCCTACTTAAGGATTGGCCTGAGGCAAATCTTGCTAATCCAACTTAGTTATCATTTTACATAATACACATAAGAATTAAAAGCATCACTGCTAGCTGAGATATTTTAATGCCTTTTTTATATTCATGTTTGATTATTTTTGGCAATTATTAAATTTTGTGTTTGCATCCAGCTAATCCTAACGTATATCTAAATTTCTTAATTAGTAAAATATTTATTATTCTTTGATGTATTTCTGATATTTATTGTTGAAATCTTTTGTTTACTACTCAATAATTTTTATCTTTCTTACAGCTTGAAGTTGCTGCTGTAGTTTGTATGTAAAGGTCATAGAGCGTACAGTTACCTAGTTGCCCTTATAAAATGGAAACTTTGAGTGAAGCAGAAATTTTGTCCACAGGAAGGCATTTTGTCCTCAGCTATATTTTGAAAAAGTATAGTTATTTTTGAGGTTTGAATGTATTTTTTGCATGCTATGCTACATGTCACTACCCTTGTTTACGCAGGCTTCATAGTACAAACCACTAAGTAAGGGTCCTTCACAAAGTGCAAAATGCATTTTGAGGGGGAGAAAAATATTGTAAATGTGTGACTACATAGTTATTGTAAGGTGGTAAAAACAAATGCAACCTAAAAATTTTGTTTCAAAATATAAAAGCAATAGTAACAGTGTTTCATTATAGTTTACTAGAAATTACCAGAATTCAAAGCTTAACTTTTTTTATTAATATAATGGAATTCAATACAAAGCAGCTTCCTGTGAGCAAAAGCCAGTTAATCTTGATTATTCCTAATAATATTAACTATCTTTTAAAATCAATAACTATTTCTCCATAACATGTTTATTATTTTTATTTATCTTCTAACTTCTTTGGAAAGCCCTTGTTACCAGTTACAAGTTTCTTTTTACACTCAGAAAATATTCCACTATTTATTAAGACCACTGCTTAGGTCAGTCCTTTTAACCCCCTGTGAACAAGGCCATAGTACTAAAAAAATTAAGTATTTTAAAATTAATACATCTTCATAATATACTATCAAATTAATTCTAGAAATAAATACACTATGGAACATATGGAAAAGTTTTGAGATGGGGTAAAAAAGGATTGAGTACCAAACAGGTATAAACCAAAGCTTGATTTTCTTATTAAATTAAAAAACACAAAAAGCTAATATTGACCCAAACCAGACCAAACCTAGACTAAAATCAAGTTCTGCAAAACTTAGCATAGCTTGGTTTTTTATGTAACCAACCTCTACATTTACACATGCACTATGCCAGGGCGCGAAATTTCTGCTCGCCAACTCGCCATTGCTGACCAAAAATTTAAGGCTGGCGAGAAAGTTCATTTCCCTGAGAAAAATGTTGAGTTTAAAATAAAAAATGTCCAAATCAAGGAACCTCAATCGAGCGGCTCACCGTTTTAAAATTAAGCAACCGGCGGTTGGAGAGCAGCCGGCAAACGCAAGATTGTTCTTGTATGCGAGTTTCGTGTTTGGGTTAAACCGTTTCTTTTCGGCGGCGGTAGTTAGTTTAATTAGGTTTGTTTGGTAATATCAAAGGCATTATGAAGATAAGGGAGTGAAATTTCGATTTCTATTTTACTAGGGGTAATGAAAGTGAACCCGGTCAAACTCAAGAGATGATGCAAAATGGATCTGCTATCAGGAATATTCCTATATCATAACAGAAACTTTTCATGGATGGCTAAGGGGGTTTGTAACAACTTCTAAGACCTGATATCTAATATACTAGTCAGTTTTGTTATTATTTTGCAGTGTATTTTCTTTTAAACTTTTATTTCCCATAATGTTTCTGCAAACACTATTTTATTAATAAAAAAATATGAATCCAAAGTAGTGGCAAGTAAAAATTTTTGTCTGGTTAGTACCTTTAGAGCTGAAATTTCATGCCCTGCACTATGGGGAAATATTATAATTCTAACTGTACATGTTTATTTTTGTTCTTCCTGTTTTTTACTACCTCATCCAGGGGTGGCCGCATTACTGTAGAGAACCCAGGCACTTCTCGTTCAGTTATCATTGCTTGAGTAAAAATATCACATGGTTGTGTTTTACATTTAGACAAAACAGGGGTCTGATTTAACCTTGTTTGTTATTGAATATTATTGTAAACTTTCATTTTTGTAAGAAGTTATTTTAATGTAGACTTATTTCTAGGAAAGTTTCTTGCTGCGATATTTTTGTAATCTTCTGTTTTTCTCACTTTCACTAAATTAGTTTTATTAATTATTTTGCAATTATCCTTAAAAGGATGTACTTATGAAAACTGGGATGTGACTGTAAGACATCAGAGTTGGGAATGTTGAGTTGGATTTATCTTTGCTTGGTAAAAATTTTCTTCACTTACGTAAAAAAGAAGTTTTGAAGCCTGTTTTTACTTAAAAGTGAACTTTTTCACCAAGAAGCTGAACCCTAAATCTTGAATAATTTTAATCTGAGATTTTATTAATTAAATATGTTGGAAGGGTAATCTGATAAAATCTCAATTAGTTTCTTCCAGGGTTGGAAAAAAAACATGTTTTTAAAAACAAAAACATGTTTTATTTGTTTTAAACATGCTTTTTTTGTTTAAAACATGTTTTATTTGTTTTTTTTACCCTCAACAAAGGAATGTAAAGAAAACCCATGATTTTTAAAAATTTGAATTTGATTTTTCAAATTGAAATTATATTAATAACGCTATAATCTTAAATACACCAAAAATAGTTCGTTTATTTAATAGTTAATAAATGCTTTTATTAAGTTTTCTTCACAACATCGTGCTCTTTATCAAGTAATGTACTGCCTGTGTCATGGCGATTTGGTGGTTTTTACCCAAGCCTTATACTTGACACCATCTTTTTAAGCTCTGAGTGATCCACACTTGAAAATGGTAAGTTCAGGGCTCCCAGCAGGTCTCTTTTTTCCCTAAAAGTCTCTTTTTTCACCTGAGGTCTCTAAAAGTCTCTTTTTTAGGATCAAGGTCTCTTTTTTTCCTTTTTTCCCTACTTTTAAGGGTTAGATTTACAAAATTTTTCTGGGGGAGCTCCCCCAGACCCCCTCTACCTTTGAAATTTTTATGTCTTTTTATATCCTGTGATTTTCCGTAGAAAATTCTGACTTACAAGATATCGGTCTCTTTGGGTGTTAGCAATGGGTCAACAATATTAGTTGAAACAATACTTTGAAGGCTAATTTTCCCCAAACTTTTCCAGTGAAGAACCCTCATCCCTGTATCTTCACTTGGGGTTCATATTTTATACAAACTGCGAACAAAGTTTTACAGGGTCTGTTAGTTTGAATCAATTCTCCCCCCCTCCAACCCCCTCACAAAAGTCTGGCAGAACTGTATAATCAAGGCATCTATTAGGGTAAAATACAAAAATTTTACGGAAGCCATGGAAAAAATTGTATGTGAAAAATAGTCTGAAAAGTATTATCCTAAGAAATTATAAGTATTATCCTGTTTTGATTATGTTAAAGGGGTATGAAGGATAAATATGACCTTATGACATCCTTATTTAGCGGCATAGCCAGGATTTTCCTTTGGAGGTTCAAAAAAATGCATTATTGTAAATCAATGAAATTTCTGTAGTTACCCAAATATATTGGTCATTTTTAACTATACTCCTCTCTGTTAATTAAGAGGTTAACTCCTTTAGAGGTTAAATATAGTAAAGAGGTTAACTAGTAAAGAGGATCGCTCTTTTAAAGTGTAGAATTTTTATGAGAAACACAGTATCAAAATTTCTCCCTTGAGTGGCAACTGCTCACATTTTGCTTACATTTGCTGTCCCGAAGGTAAAACATTAAAATTAAACAATTAATCATTATTAAAATTTCTTTTTAAACTTTGATTTGGGTAAAGTAGACTAAATGCAATATTTCTAGCTTTTAATTAATAAAAAAAGCTTTAAAATTATGTAAATAAAGATATTTAAAAATACGAAAATAGCCAAAAACGCTTGTCCCTAACGATTTTCACGAAATTAAAAGTAGTTTTATTGTTATTTAATTTGACGTTTTGAAAGAAAAAACGATAAATATCAAAATTATGAACTATTAAAAGGTTATTATAATTGTAAAAATTAATTTTTTGAATTTAATATTTTTACAAATCAATAAAATATTTTGTCCCTCACTTTATGTCAACTCCCGTTACAGGCGAATTAATTTTAAAAAATATAATAATAATTATGCTTTAAAAATGTAGAAACACCTTCCAAACGATTGTTTGTTTACTTTAGAATATATTTAAACCGTGTTTTTATTCTTTGGCTCGAAAACTATCGTGTTTTCGAAGAAATTATCTGTCGTCAAGGTAGCGTATTTTTATTAATGTCAACTCCCGTTACGGTAATTTTTAATATTAAATAAACTTTTTTGGAAATTTTAACCCCAGAAATATAGTTATTTATTGATATAAATAGGATAAGGATATTTATTTCAGTTTCCAACCATGCATGCATGTTTTATTCTGTCATTTTATTAAAAATGTCAACTCCCGTTACTATTATGTCATTGATTTTGAAAGTAGTATCATCAACTTTCCCTTTTTACGAAGGATTTGACATTTCTCGCTTGATTTATCGTTAATTTCATTAAAAAAGGGGTCTTGCATATTTCATTTAAAGAGAAATACTTGTATTTGATATAATACACATAACTATTTTAGTTTAGGTCTTGTTTCCGTCGCGTTGCACAGCACAATGAGAGTTTAAAAATGATTTGTAACTAATTTTGTAGGTCAGATTTAAACTAGTGATGGGCAAAATCGATAATTTTAGGTATCGAATACTTTGGTATCGAATACTTATAGGTATCGAATACTTTGGTATCGAATACTTATAGGTATCGAGTACTTTTAGGTATCGAGTACTTTTTTTTCAATGTCGGGAAATGAACCTGAAGGGACAATTTTTTTAGGGCCTATCCATAATCAGACTAATATTCAAAAAACTGAAAGCGATCCATCAAAAAGCCCCGTAGCTACGGGCCTGGAGGTGGATAGAGGCGAAGGATTTGGCGGGGGAAAAACCTAGCCGCGTCAAATTTCTCTCGCGGATGATAACGACTTGGGTTTGAGCGTTGCAAAATGAAAACGGAAACAGGCTGCGTTTGATCTACAGTAGGTATTATAAAGATTACTTCATTGAAAAATTTAAAACGAAATATGTCAATAAAGTATCGATACTTTTATGGGTATCGAATACACTCGATACCTATAGGTATCGAGTACTTAAGTATTTGGTATCGATACTTTTGTGGGTATCGAATACACTCGATACCTATAGGTATCGAGTACTTAAGTATTTGGTATCGATACCTGCCCATCACTAATTTAAACTTATTTCTAGAATTAAAATACTCTATTTATTTTCATAAGGTTTGTTTCATTGTTTCTCAAACTCAAAGAGAGCAGCTGATTTCATAGGATTTTACCGGCTGCTTCCTTCACCTGCCTTTTTTATTACGGCTCGGGTCTGGTTTACTCTTAGATTCATACTCTACAATTCATTCATATTAAAGTATTCATGACTAAACTATGGGCAAAAGTGTATGACCAACTGCTGTTCCATATACTTGAAACATATATAAGAACTCCTATATTAATAATATTACGAAATTATGAAGTTTGAAAAAAAAAATTTATTTTGAAATGTAAGCGTATGGTGAAAATGACCCATATACTTTTTTATTATTTTAATTAAATTTTTATTGTACCAAAAATTAAAAAAGGACACAATTACAAGTTCACATAGCCACCTGGGATCTCTATCTTTGGCAATCAATCGCCTTTTTATCTAATTTCTACACTAACTTTATAACATTAACTATTTTGTGAGGATAAAACTCTGAAATTTTTGTTTCATCGACCTATTTTTTTCACGACACTGTTAAATTTTGACTTAAAATTTCGGTCTCTTTTTCCTCTTTTTTAAAGATATTAGGTCTCTTTTTTCCCTAAAGACAAACCAAATGTCTGCTGGGAGCCCTGTAAGTTTGCTGCCTAAATAATGGGAGCAACTTGCAAAAAATATATGTGTTTTAAAAAAGGTTTTTTTTGCTTTGTTTTTAACGAGTGTTTTAAGCAAAGTGTTTTAAATGTAACAACCCTGGTTTCTTCATATGGTACTTTCGTATTAGCCGTCCATCGTTTTCGCCAACTTCGCCAAATTTCGCCAAAACGCGCCAAAATAAGGGATTTCATCAGAATCGCCGAAAAACACATTTTTAACATCAGAAACATCTTTATAACATCAGAAAATAAAAAATAAAAGTTTCATGTGGTTGGGGGGGGCTGCCGCCCCCCCCCAAACCCCCCCTGCCCTATCTATAACCAAACTCGTTGTGGGGGTAATCAGACACAGTAAGGATTCAGAAAAAGGGGAATCAGTATTCTTGGATGAACCAAAACTACGGATATCACTCGGTAAGAGCATAAAAATAACTTTTTTAGCACTAACTTACTTGCAAAATGGTCGATCCTACCGCCGGCGATCTTTTGTCGATTCTACCACCGGCGTGCATACGCAAACATTGAAAGACTCTGGGGCTCGGCAAAATGGCGCAACAAAGTTCACCGTGGAACGACACGAAAGCAGACTCCTACCTTTCAGATGCAGTCTTCGTTCTTACCTTGGAAACACTGTTGAATTTACGTTCAAAACAACCTGCGCGGTGCGCACACATTATTTCACCCATGGGCTTACCGATTTAAATTGCGCGCGCATGCGCCAGTGATCGGAACTAGCGCGATTTCGCTACGTTTTCCAGGGTTACCAGAATCAACGGTAGTGTTGCGGGGTTTACCAGACTTGGCGGTTTATCGCCCCTGTTGGCGAATGGACGAGCTAATACGGATGTACCCTTCATATTTTGAATTGATGAAGTGCTTTCCCAACATATTTATAAAATATCAAAAGACGACCTAAAGTTATCTCACAGACCTCTTGTAGACGGTGAATTGGAGGTTGAGAATCTGTTATAAGGGACTGAATTCCTGATTTTAATACAGTGAAATCCTGTAACAACTAATACCAATACATACAATGAAATATCCCGTCATTACAAAAGTCCAGAAAGTCTCCAACCGTTTATATTTGATTTAATTATCAAAATACCGTTACAGGGAAGAACTTTTTTGGTCTTGTGAAGTCCGTTATAACAGGCTTTTACTGTAAAAATTAAATTCCATTTGTTCTATTAAAAAACTGTAAATTTGTGTTAGTTATTTTCTTATGCATACTTTTATTTCATTATTTACCTAATTTTCATTTTTACCTTTTTCAGTATGTCCTAAATTTGAAGGGATTTTAAAACTAATTTGTCATCTAATATGATTGTATTATCTCTGTCTTTGTTTAACACTATCCACTATTTTGTAAATTTAAAAAAAATAGATAAAAGACAAAATATTAAGTACACAATAAAATTTTTTATACAGGTTCAAAATCTTTAGGTACTTTTCCAGTTAAATGTACTTACCTCTTAAATATCTCTTATTGCTAAGTTATTTAAAAGTATTATTTTTCAAATATTGTTTCTCTTTATATTCATCTCATATGAAGAGAAATTATTTATGTATAGAGATTATTTTTTATTAAGTGAAATTGACCTTGTATCATCAATTCATTTTGGTTTTTTCATTTAAGGTCATGCTAAGAAGAATATGAAGGTTCTGCCTATGTGCAACTTCAAAGAAATGGTTAAGGTCATATATATTCTGAACCCAGAGTTTCTTTAAAAGGTTACAATGTTGGTTTTTGTTAAAGAAAGTAATAAGAAGGTAATGTGTTCGTGCTAGTTGTGTTTATACTATTATACTATGCTGCTAAAGGTTAGAATTTTTTACCTTCATACATACTACCCTACAGTAATGGACCAAACACCAAGGTGTGATGCTTCAACTGAAAAAATACATGATTTAATTGGAAGTGATTGACTTCTGCATGCTGCATTCTCATTATTGACCTTTCTAGGCATACTTTCAACAATATTTTGATACAATATTGCCTTCCAAGAAGTGACATTTGTCAATTTTATGAAATTGACAGAGGGTGGGAAGAATCTAACTGTCTGAAATGTTCATCATGGCATCATTCATTCATTTAATTTACCATTAGCATAAGTTAATGATTCCAAGAAATATACCCCCAAACGAGATTACACCATCCCTGAATTTGACGATTTGTGCAATGCACTCGAGAAAGACTTCTTTGTCATTGTTTAAACTCAAGTTTGCCCAATTGACGGGGAGAGTGGTTTGTGTAACTCGAAGCTTCATAAAACAGCTTTCTAGTCCTTTTAATTCCAGTTACGAGTTGCAAACGCCAAGCAAGTCCACCTTCTTTTTTGGATGATGTGATGTTTGGCTTGTTGGCAGCAATAAAACTATGGATATTAAAGACAGGCATTTCTTTTTGCAAAGTATTGAAGCAGACCTAACCCTTGCACCCTGTTTAAACTAATTTTGGATGATTTAAAATGTTTTTTTGTGGTTTTACGATTTTCTTACTTTGGGACGCGCTGATTCATTAACCACTTAAGTTTCCTTTTTTTGGAATAATAGCTAAAAAAACCCATATTTTTCAAAACAATATTCGAGCTTAGATTAATTAACTTAAACCAAAAACATATTCGAAACACTTTTAAATTATGATTTTAACAGTATATGGCCGTTTTTAATTTTAGCTAAAATGCGGCAATTTTACTTAAAGTTGGCCTTTTCTGAACATCAGATTCAGCCAGAAAGCCAATTTTACAGATAAGGATGGCAAGGAAAACATTTTATGAAATGAATTACTTAGTTTTCTTTAAAATCTATTTTTGTGTGATAAATTTTGAAAGAAAAAAAAACGATGTCAAAAACAATGCTACGCTGCAATCCAGACTGTAATAGCGCGCTTTTTGGTGTGTGGGCATTGAAAATAAAATACTGTATGTCTAGCTGGTTTTCTAGCAATAACATAGCTGCAGCGGAAATTCCACCTCATGATAGAAAAAAACTGGTGTCCCCCGAACATTTTTTCTTAGAAAAGAAAGGGGAGAAATCGCTGACAAAAGCATAAAGGAATGCATGTTCGATTGGTGGACTTGACAGTTGAATAAACAATATTGGTCATGCCTATCCCTTTGGCGAGAGGGAAGAGGCCTCCTATGGACAAGTAGTGACATCTATGTAAAAAAAGAGAAATTACAACCATGAAAAATGAGGAAAAAACTTAGCATACAAAGCGAACCAGTGAACGATCGCAGCTTGGGATAATCAGGCAAGTGGTTAAGTCATTTTTAAAGGACAAACATTAGTGTCCCAACTCCCGTAATCTTTCTACAACACCGAAAATTGGCCGTGGCTTTAATAACTACCGAAATTGAATGAATAGAATTGCCTCTAATGTGACCACTTGCTTCATCAATTCTTTCCATGTCCCCAAGTTTATTTTTTTTCTAAATATCATCACAATTTCTCATAGAGGAACCTCACCAGGTCACGTGTAAGCAAGTGAATATTGGAAAAAAATGGAAGATATTGGGATTTTATGCAAATTGTTAGGTCCATTACTCTAGGGCAGGGGTTGGCAACCTATTGAAACGGAAGAGCCAAAAGTAACAGTTTACAAAATTTCCTAGTTTTTAAAGAGCCACAAATTTTTTTTCCTTCAATGTTATAGTATATGCTTAATATACATTTGATTTTAGATTGGGAGGGTGATTTTAGTTAGGGAGCATTTTTACCCAAAATTTTTTCTGGGGTTCCTCCTTTCGGGTAGGGTACTTTTTTACATGAAGTTTTAGATGAGTTACGTATACACATTGTAAATTAATTCAAAATTTTGTATAAACAATTTGAATTCATGGAAAAATTGGAGGGTCTGGGGGTCCTCCCCTAGAAAAAATTTTGGGAATTTCCCCTTCAAAATAGTGTTTAAGCTCATTTTTGCCTTTTGCGATTGCACCCTAAGAGCACCTCTCATTATTTAAGTGGCAGAATTTTCAAGGAAAATTAGTGTAGTTATAAAAAACAGCAAAATTTCGAGGGGATGTGGATCCCACTCCAGAAAAATTTTGGAAATTTGCCCCTAAAAATAGTGTTTTAATTAGTTTTTAGAACTTCTATAACGACCAAATAAGGGTCACTTCTCATAAGTCACAGAATTTTCAAGGAAAATCAGCACATTCCAACATTTTTAGGAGTGTTTAGGAGTTCTCCCCCAGAAATTGTTTGGAATTCTTATCCTTAAAAGTAGAGTTTTGATTTTGACTCATCTTGAGAACTTAAAAATATATTTTCTGATTTAAAAAAAGTGTTGATTGTAAATTATAAATTTTTTCGTATGGAACTGGGGAGCCTCAACTTATCATCGAAAGAGCCGCATGCGGCTCGCGAGCTGCAGGTTGCCGACCCCTGCTCTAGGGTAGTGTATTAATGACTTTATAATAATGCTTTTCTTTAACATCAATTATATTTAAAAACAAATACAAATAAAAAACTAAATTTTTCACCAGGGGAGAATCTTAAGGGACATAATGTTATTGCTTATAAAAGATTTAACATAAAGTTACTCACAAAAAAGACATCAAGTGTATTTTTACTGCAGACAATAAGTCATACTGCAGACATAATTTATTATTATTAGTTATGCCTGGCCTTGCATGGGTGGATATATAGGGTGTTTCAGATAAGTGTTTCATAACATCTTGGGGAGGTAGGGTACATCAAGACGAACAAAAATTGGTATGGGTTAGCAGGTCGCAAGTGGGGTGAAAATAAGCAAAAAACCCTCGCATATCTGGCCAGAAAGAAATACAATTGTTCGATTCCAGCATTTATTACATTCAACCAATTTATATGGTTCCTCTTGTATTTATGTGTGTTGTAGGTAGATAGACTACAATAGAAAATGTCATGACAAAAACATCTTAATACTAGGAGTCCTATTGATTGGTTAGTTTTTGGAGTTATATAGCACAAGGAACTAGAATATGACCAAGGGACAATTGTAATTTTATTCTACCTACAACACATGCCTGATTCGTTCATTGGTTTACTTTGATTAGAATAAACGTGAAAATATTATCAATTCTTGTGTAAGTTCCCATTCATCTTTCTGGAATTTTAATACTATTTTGTCATTCTTTTTAAAGCCTTAATTATCTTTTAAATTCTTCTTTAATTAACTTTTTGTCATATAATCCTAAGTTGTGAATATTTTGATAAACTTAAATAATATGTTTGAAAAAGGTTTGCAAAAAAGCAACATAAAAAACTTTTCAAAAACATAAAAAAATTATATACAGTAAAATATAAATTTTACTGCATAGCAGTTGTTTTAAATCAGTCCCAATGTAAATCAGTCCAACACATAATTTTGATAATAATTCAGCCCAGTAAAGTTGAGGGACCAGCCCAGTATTTCAGGGACATTATCTAGGCATCCCAAATAAAATTCCCAAAATCTTCCAGTCTACATAAACCATAATTATTTATAAATTGATCCTTGCTTTCATAGGAAAATGTAATTTAATTTGATTATTCTTTCCCAACTGTGGATACTTGATACTATTGGTATTTTGTTAAAAGAATAAATGTAAAAAAATGCCATGGTATAATAGTAACTCCAAAATACACTCCTCTGAGACATAGCTGATTGTGCAGACTTTGAAAGGTTTATTTTTATAAGTTTCATCAAAAATACTAATTCCTTTAATTTTCCTAGTTTTACACATTTTAACTTTTATGTGTTAACTGGTTATCAAATAATTCCAATAGAAACTAATTTTAACTAACAAAATAAAAAAAGGGTAATCTTTGTTTTAATCTAAGACTTCTTTCTTTTATTGAAGCTTTACCAACTATTATCAATGTATATTTATGGAAAAAAATAAAGTAGGTTATATAAATCAATATTATCTTACTTATGTGTGTTCAAAAATATATTTAGCTATCATGAAAGAACAAATATAATATTGAAACAACAATTGATCCTGTTTTAATTATTAACTTTCTCATACTACATTTAAATAATTTAAACTTCGTTTCTATCTAACTATATAATATATTGACCAGAGTTTCTTCTTCAACTTGGGGGTGGCGTCTATCTCTTCCTCGGGGTAGAGGGAAAAGAGCTTAGGCAATAATGCCCATTTCTCTACCGCCGGTGAATGTCGTTTAAAACCGAGAGTTTTAAAAGGTCTTGTTAAAGGTTACCCTTGTGAGGTAAAGATAAACAAGTGGGATCCCCAACTGCCACTCATTATACTGACCAGAGTTTCTTAGTTTTTTAAGGATAATTCCATCTGTTCCACTGAAATCCAAGTTACTCCGTTTCTTAATGGTTTTAAACAACTATGTTCTTTAGGTAACTTTTTTACCATAATTACACATGTGAGATTCTTAACAGTTCGGTTCTTAACTGTTTCTTCGATTCTTAACTGTTTCGTTTACCCAAAAAGCAAATTACATGGGTCAATCATATTTGCCCAGGGAAAGGAATGTAATTGCCTTCCAGTATTAAAAGGAATAAATCATCTTTAAATGGTAATCATAGTTTAAGGATTACTGATTTTTTTATAGCAGTAAAGCAAAAATAACAAGTGTCAAGTAAACCTTTATACCCTAATGAACCATTTCATGCATTGATTTGGTGATTGTTGCTATTTCTGTGTCTTTTCGTGTTGTTGTTGTCGTGTGCCACTTGGAATACCCAAGCTCCACAAGGATTCAAGGCAAATGGGGTGCGGCTCCTGAGAAAGTGAGGTCCATAAATGGCAGGAGTCCGACTTCTGCCTCATGAGATGATAGATGCTGCCACTATCTATCGCTGGTGCAAATAATTGCATAGTATAGTTGCTTTTTTGGTTCTTATAGTTTTTCTTATGTAATGGGCGGATTTAAGGGGGTGCAACCCACCCCCAACTTTTTGAGAAAAATCCATTTTTATAGGGGAAAATCATGTTTTCAAAGGCATCAGGGACAGCTTGCACCCCTAAGTTTTCCAGTACGCACCCCCAGGTTTCACCATCTAAATCCGCCCATGTATGTAACAAATTAGTTTGCTACACATCTTTGTTGAACTTTCATTCTTTGTGGTTCTTCACTATTTTGGAAAGAAGTATAATTCATAAACTTCTCTAGATTACTGAATTAAATTATTGATATTTTATAAACAATTTTACGAGATTGTTAACATTTATCATAGCTGATAAAGATTTATAAAATGTATTTATAATAAATAAATCGTGTAAAGTTAAATTTTTAGTTTCATTATAATGTGGTTAAAATTAAATATTATTAATTAAAATTAAAAATTAATGTATTAGGTCTAAATTTTATTTAAGTGCTTTTTTAAGTGTCATGAAAATAATAAACCCTGACACATTTAGGTGTAGTTGCTACAAAAATACTTAACCCTGCTCCGAATTTTAAATTTGACTGCTACAAAAATGCTTTAACCTGCTACAAATTTTAAGTTTAGCTTCTACAAAATGTTTGAAGTGGTGCAAGATCCCTGTGCTGTGTCATGAAAACACTCTAAGCTCATTATACCACTGGGTGATTTTTGTTGGTGTTTTTACACCTGAACCTCAACACCTTCAGTATTCAGTAATCAGGCCGTATTGAGTTAAAGAATTCCTTTAATATTTTTTTATTTTCAAGCACTTTAGATCAGTGTATTAGCCGATAACCCTGCTTTTGAATCAGAAATTTTTCAATATAATTCTTGGCTAATACACGGTAATATATGGTAAATTGTATGTTTATTTTGACAATTAGTTAATACAATTGTGTGAAACAATCAATAACTGATATTTGTTTTGTTATTTTATCAGCTTTATCTTATGTGATTGTTATATTGCATTGTATTTTATTTTTTACAGATTCAAAAAGTTGTTGTTCAAGCTACTTTTTCTCCAAGGAATCTTACAAATTTGGCTAAATATTTGTCTGTATTGAGATTATACTTATATTAATAGATAATTCGATACAGACAGACTTATTTGGCTGTGTTGTTGTTGTTGTCGTGTGGCACTTGGAACACCCAAGCTCCACAAGGATTCAAGGCAAGGGGGTGCGGCTCCTGGGAAAGTGAGCCCATAAATGGCAGGACTCCGACTTCTGCCTCATGAGATGATAGATGTTGCCACTATCTATCGCCACCTCCACAATTTTGCCATGTATCTGAAGGGGAGGGAAATAGTCTCCAGACACCTGGACCCGTGGTAAACAGCGCCATGATGGACCACAGGACTTTCGGACCCACAGATTTAACGAGCAGGTACTCCGCATATACTCGGTGGGTTAGCGGTGTCGGGAATCGAACCCGGGACTCTTCGATCCCGAAGCTGATGCCCTAACCCCTAGGCCCCCACGGCCTATTTGGCTGTGTTGTCCATGAAGTTACAATTCTTTTGTGTCCTGAAAAGTGTTTTGCCTGTGGTGGAGACCTAAGGAGTACTTGTATTAACCCTTTCAATCCTAAGTTGCCCGAGATTACCATTGAGAGATTACCATTGAGAGATTACCAATGGGGAATTTGGGGCGTCTAGGTCTGAAAGGGTTAAAGTTGTCTTTAAATGACAAATATACGTTTCTTCAAATGAATAAAAGTGCATCTCACTCAGTGGAAACAACTTTCTTAATTACTGCCACTGTATAAGTACTACTGCATTGAAAATAAATAAGTTAATAAAATAGTCTCATTTTGATAGTTTGAATGTATGATTAGATTGAGTAATGTTTCTTTTACTTTATTTAATGTTCCTTATATGTAGCTTTTTATTTCACATGTGCTGTTGTACTGATAATGCTGTTTATAGACTTCTTAAGGTACACAATAACAGGGCTCACACGCCTGCGCCAAAACCAAAATTTTGCTACATACTGCTACAAATTGCCTATTTTACCAGCTCCTGCGCGAAAACTGCGCCATTTTCAGAGACTACTACGAATTCTCCGTAGTTTCTACGGATGCCGTCGTTAAACTACAGACTTCAAATAACATCGAAAAAGCTACGGAAAATCGGAAATCTATCATAAAAAGCACTTAGAAGTGCAAGTTTTTTTTCCCAATTATGCTCTATTAAGATATTTTCAGTCTACATATAAAACAGGGTGGCGAGCTATCGGGTTTCGTGTTGCTTGCGGGGTATCCGTTCTTCCCTGGACTTCTTGCGTTGTTTGTGCGTTGTGGAAAAAACAACTTTATAGTGATTATAAGCCGTCGTTCGGTGTTAAGGATCGCATTCTGCGGGAAAACTTGAAAAATAGTGATTTTTCGCACAAGTACCGTTTTTCCAGCACGTAGTTGAAGATGGCTTCTTTTCACATAGCTGCCAAGTTTTACGGATTTGCACCAAAATTTACGGTTTTACGGATCGACCCAAAATTTTTACGGAATTAACGTTTTTTTGCATTTTTCCTCTGCGAAAATGTAAACAAATCTTGTTACGCCAAATTAAAGTCTTGTCTGCCTTTGCTAGGTGTTAAGAAACGTGGAAATCGCGGAAAAAGCCGCGATTTTTCGCGAAAGTTTCGTTTTGTGCGCCGCGTGTTCCGTTCCTTCCGCGACTATTTTCGACGGCTGCGGACGCCAAGTTGAAGTCGGCTTCATGTCGTGTCAGTATTAGAATGCAGGAAAAACTACACTAACGTGGACAAAGCCAACATGTCCGATGGTTAGAATCACGATCTTGAAAAGCCGAAAAATAGCGATTTTTCGTGAAAGTTCCGTTTTATCCGCGATTGCTTCCTACCGGCGCCTAATTGAAGTTGGCTTCCTTTCACCATTGTATTTACATTGCAGAAAAAACAACTTTACTGTGGTCAGAAATAATTACTTAGGTGAATTATCACTAGACCTAATAACCTCAAGTACACTGCTGGCCATCCAAAATGGTACACCAAGAAGGAAAAGAGATATCAAAGCCAAATTTATTTCTATAATTGCACATAGTATTAATGTGAATTGATTAAAAATTCAGCCTCCTTGGATGTTAGGGAGCCGAGAAAACCAGGGAGGAGTGTTGTCTCCATAGGTGTCCATTACCGCCTCCACAGGCCCTGTTATTGAGTGAAAGGGGGTCAAAATGGGTTTTGAGAGATTGGAGGACCATATTGCCTCCTCAGGTAGTCGAATTTCATATGGTGCACCAGCGGAAATTGCCTACCGGGCAAGGTGATTTCTCCTCTTTCACCGGACATGTTTTGTGGGCGTTGGTTCTTAAGAACGGATAGGTCAGGGTAAAAATGCATCATAGGGGGATAAGATGAAAGCCTGGACATTGCGTTCATCATGTGGTTGTGCATTTTACTCTTGAGAATTGTCCGCAGGGGAGGGCTGAAGGTAAGGATAGACAACAGGCTGCCTAACTTCAATGATGCAGCTGTGGTTGGTCAATGTGCCGGTAAATCATACTGAGGAGATGTGAGAGTGCAATGCATGTCATTTACAGTGCAGGGGACTACCCATTTGTCACGCATAACTTTAGAAAAATTTCACTCTTTAACACAGGATTTGGCGTTGGCAAAAGTGCACTGGATAATGAAATGAACATCTCAATGTCATGGTACAGAGTTTATGAGAGAATACCAATTCTGTCTGAAGCACCACGATAATTAGAGATGACTCTAAGACAGCGAGAAAAGAGATCACTCAACTGTTGATTTTATAACCGTCAGATTTTTTCTGTAAGCAGGATAAAGCAGTAGATAAGCATTGGATTCCACTCCCACACCTCCTCAGTAAGATTTACCGGCACATTGACCAACCTGAGCTGCATCATTGAAGTTTGGCAACCTGTTGTCTATCCTTAACTTCAGCCCTCCCCTGCGGACAAGTCTCAAGAGTAAAATGCACAACCACATGATGAACGCAATGTCCAGGCTTTCATCTTATCCCCCTATGATGCATTTTTACCCTGACCTATCCGTTCTTAAGAACCAACGCCCACAAAACATGTCCGGTGAAAGAGGAGAAACCATCTAGCCTGGTAGGCCATTTCCGCTGGTGGTGCACCATATGAAATTCGACTACCTGAGGAGGCAACATGGTCCTCCAATCCCTCAAAACCCATTTAGACCCCTTTCACTCCATAAACTGGCCTGTGGAGGCGGTAATGGACACCTATGGAGACAACACTCCTCCCTGGTTTTCTCAGCCCCCTAACACCCAGGGAGGCTGAATTTTTAATCAATTCACATTAATACTATGTGCAATCATAGAAATAAATTTGGCTTTGATATCTCTTTTCCTTCTTGGTGTACCATTTTGGATGGCCAGCAGTGTAAATGAAAATTGACAAGGGGACATCCATAAATTACGTGTTCCAAAATCTGGACCCCCTCCCCCTTGGTGAGATTTAGTGAGATTTTGCTGGACCCCCCTCCCCCCAAGTGAGATTTACCTACAACTTTTTAAAAATAATTTGCAGTATCTTATCTGTGTGTATTCCTTTCTCATACTTAAAAATAAGTAAATCGTATAATTTCCAACTTAAAAAGTTGACATGCGATTTTAATCGACCCCCCTACCCCCTTGGTGAGATTTTTCCAAACCCCTCCCCCCTTTTTGACCTCACGTAATTCATGGATGTCCCCTAAGGTGTAAAAATTTGATAAGAGCTGATAGATTAATAGAGAAATAAGTTAAGTATTTATGTATTTTAAATCCATTCGCACGTTATTTGTCGTAATCAAAATTATGGTTTTCATGTCGTACGAAAAGTTTTACTGATGCAAGTTTTTAAAAGTTGGCAGCTATGTTTTCACATTGAAAAATTCAAGCGTGGCCAGGGGAGCCTAATAAGTCTACTGATACCTCTCAGATTGTGTTTTTATCGATTTTAGTCAGTGTTTTCAACTAATTTTTCTTAAGGATTTCCTAAGTTGTAAACTTTTTTTAATGATGGATCACTCTGAAGCTTAATGCAGTTTTTTTTTTAAAAATCTTGTTATATTATACCTGTTTCAGATATGATATCAAGGGGGATGGCAGGAGATCCACCCAGGGATGGCAAAAAGAACGAAACTAAACTCAGAAACTGTGATTTTAAGGTATTTATTTCCTCCCGGAACAAAGTTCAACAGTCTAAAAAATTTTATTTTCTCCGCGATAAAATCAAACTTAAAATTTTATATTTCGTTTCCTCCGGATTAGAACCAAATGCCTTTTGAAATTGGATTTTGTTCCTGGAACTATACTTAAAACGAATTAAAGTTGAGTTTTTTCCTGGAACAAATCTTTGGGATTCTTTATGTTTTAATTTTCATACGGATCTTAATTCAGCCTAAATTGTGCCCTCCGTAAAGAAATAAAACACGGCTTTAACTCCTCATTTTTTCTCCGGATCAAAAGTCAACGCTGCTTTGATACCAAGATTTCCTCTCGGAACCATACGAAACACCGTCTCGACAGTTTTGCTCCAAGAAAAATTCAAGGCAGCTCTGATTATTTACTTTCGTTCCGGAACCAAATTCAACACGGAGGAAACCCTTTACTTTGCTCCGAAATTTTTTTACCGGGTTTAAAAACACTTGAGTTTCGATCCGAAACAACAATAAATGTGTGTGAAATGCTTAAATTTGGTCCCGAAGATTGTATTTATTGTTTCTAATTTAAATACTACACACAATATATTTAATATTACACAATAGTATTGTCGTCAAATGACTTTTGATGCAAGTGTTTTAATTTCCAGCTTTCTATCCAAACGAATGCCGAAGTCGAGTCTCAACCAAAATAATAACCTTATGAATATGAGTGAATAAAAAAATAATCATCTGTAACAGTTACGGGGGGCTAGAAGTAGTTTAGTTTGTTGGGTTTGAGAGAGAGAGAGAATTCAAAATTCAAGAACGAATTTTATATAGTTTAAGCTGTTATAAATATCTAAAAATTTGTGATCAATTAATAATAACTGATCGGTATTTGTTTCTTGGGATTTCAAACTGATGGAATTTTAGGCTGTTGAGATTTATATTTGTAATTTCGGGGAGTCAGGATTTCTTTAGTTGGGATTTTGTACTGAGAAGATTCCATGCTGTCGGGATTTTGTTTCTTGGGATTTTGGACCAACAGCATTTCGTTTGTAGAGATTTCAGTTTTTAGTATACTAGGCTGTCTGGATAATGGCTGTCTGAATATCGGCTGTTGGGATTTTGGCTGTGTGAAAGACAAGACACAATTTTTTTTAAATATTGAATATTTGATTTTTCTAAACTTCACTTTGAAATTTATCAAATAATGCAAAAAATAGTATTAATTAGAATAGAATGTTGCCTTAGGAACAAAATGAAAACATACTATTCACATTTAATTTTGTTCCAGAGCGATTCCAACTAATTAAACCCCGCTAAAATTTTCTACGGAGCCAAAGTTAAGTGTAGCCGCCGTGTGTAATTAGGATCGGGAACGAAACTAAATCACCAAAGCTGCCTTGAATTTTGCTCGGAGCAAAGCTCCCGGGACCGTGTTTAGTTGGGTTCCGAGGGGAAATCTTGGTTTCAAAGTTGCGTTGACTTTTGATCCGGAGAAAAACTGAAAAGTCGAAGTATTGTTTGATTTGGTTCAGGAGGAAACTAGAGTTTTGCAAAGGGAAATGATTTGGATCCGGGACAAAATTAAAATATAGAGATCGCTTTAGTTTTGATCAAGAACGAAACTGAAATTTTAATTCGTGATACTTTATTTCCAGGAACAAAATCAAAAGTCAAAATGAATTGGGTTTTTATCCGGAGGAAGCACAATCTCATATTGAAGTTTCTTTTTCATCCCGGAGAAAAAATTTAAATGTAAATGAGTATTAGTTTCGGTCAAGAAGGAGTGAAATCTGAGAGTTCCGTTAAATTTGCCACCCCTGGATCCACCCCTAAAAAAATCGCACTAGGTGTCTAAAACAACCCTGTTTTTAGGGTCAACTTCCCAAAAAATTTTTGGGAGGACCCTCAGACCCCTATAATTCCCTGGTTTTTTTACATTATGCAAAATCTTTAAATTAAACACAATAAAAAGTAAATAGATAAGTTTATTAACTTCGTTTTACCTTCTTCAAAAGACATTTTTTGTACTACAAAACTTGGTTTTACCTGCTACAAAAGACATTTTTTGTGACACAAAACTTGGTTTTACCTGATACAAAATACATTTTTTGTGATACAAAACTTAGTTTTACCTGATACAAAAGACATTTATTTCTTATGTAGTTTACAATATACACTACCCTACAAAAATGAACCGGACACCTGACAATTTGCATGAAATCTGACTGTATCTCAATTTTTTTACATTTCAATGCTTACACATGACCTGGTGAGGTTCCTATTTTAGTTCTCAATGAAATTGTGATGATATTTTGAAGAGAAATAAACTTGGGGACTTAAAAAGAAGTAAGGGAGCAAGTAGTCACTTTAGAGGCAAGTCTATTCGTTCAATTTTGGGAGACTTATTAAGGCCACGACCAATTTTCAGTGTTGTAGAAAGATAACAGGAGTTGGGACACTAATTACAATTGTTTGTCTCTCAAAAATGACTTAATGGCATCAGCATCTTTGATCAGCATGTCCTAAAATGTGAAAATCGTAAAAACCATTTCAAATAATTCAAAATGAGTTGAAACAGGCTTCAGGGGTTAGGTCCGCTACAATATTTTACAAAAGGAAATGCCCGTTTTTAATATCCACAGTTTTGTTGGCAACCCCAAACAAGCCAAACATCACACCAACGAAAAAAGAAGGAAGACTTCCTTGGCGTTTGCAACGTCGTAACTGGACTTAAAACGACTAGAAAGCTGGTTTATGAAGCTTCGAGTTACACAAAATACTCCCCCAGTCAATTGGGCAAGCTTGAGTTTGAAAAAATGACAAAGGGAAGTCTTTTTAAACGCTTTTATTCTACTTGCTTTTGGCGGCGTTTTACGGGTGGAATTTTAAAACTCGATTTTCGGGCACTTCCCGATATGTTAGGGCCCCGAAACTTTACACATCGGTGTAACCCTCATGACACTCCAATATCCAACCATTATCTAGTCAAACAACCAAAGGATTAAGTTAATTAACGAGTATTTTTAATTAACAGAAAAACCAGATTTTGAGACCTTTCCCAAGGGGCTATTCTCCCTAAACCGTGCACAATGGTGTATAAGACATAACTTCATCATATTCAAAAGTCAAAACGAGAATTGCCCAGTAATTACGATAATTATAGACGATTAATCACTTTTTCTTTTTACAAGATCTTGTACATAAAATTTCAGGCACTTCCAAACGATATAAAGTTCTGAAACTTTGCACCATGGTGTAAACTCGATGAAAATGCAATATTCAATAATCAACTAGTCAAAACCCCTGTAATTAAGGTAATTAACGAGTGTTTTTAGTTATCCTTTTAATTCAAATTTGAGACACTTCCGTGAAGCCAATAGCTCCCATAACCTGTAAGATAATATATTAGGTATATCACTACAATATTTAATCTTCAAAACGTGATTTCTTACCTTCCAATTAACAATTAAGATAATTAGCGATTTAAGATTATAACCGCGAGAAGGAAATCGCCAGAAGAGCGAGAAATCGCCAAAAATTGGTGTCCCATCCCGAGGAATCGCGAGAGAAGAAAAATTTGCTACGTACTTTTATAATTTATGGACTACTGAAAAGGCTGAATGGTACTGTTTGCTCCTTGATGCACTAATTCTGGGTTTTATTTTTGTCTGGGCTTACCATACGATTGGTTATTTTGATTTTATTGGATGCTTTTCCTTTTTCTTGTGAATCTTTTTGATATGGATGGATTTTATCGGCGAATGAGTGGATGAGTGTTATATTTCACCATCATGTAGAAAACTAAAATTCCATCCTAACATCAGATTAAATATGGTTGAAATAAATGCATTTTTTCTTGTGAGTTTTCGTTAAAAAAATAACATGACTAAAAAGTAGAAAATAAAAAAAGTAAAAAAAAATATTTTTTAAAAAACGCTTTTATTGAAGTGTTCTAAAAGGCCAAAAATAATTAATTCGGTTTGACAAATAATTTATTGGGAAGTAGAAAATAACTTTTTGGTAAGTAAATAATAACTGATTTTCTAATCACTAAAAATAAAAGCGTGGGAGCTAGTAATTATTTATTCACTATTTATTCTAACTTGTTTATTCTATGTTCTATGCAAAATTATACATAAATGCCGACGTAATGGCCTAGTGGTTAGAGCATCTGACTGCAAAGCCGTACGTCTGGGGTTCGAACCCTCGTTCGGCATAGATGTTAGTGTTACTGAACTTGAATTTACATATACGGGTCCATACCTTCAGGTGAATTTGTACAAATTTTAAAAAATAAATAAAAAAAATTTAAATTAAAAAAATATATAAATTACTAGCGCCCACACTTTTATTTTTAGTGATTAGAAAATCAAGTATTATTTACTTACCAAAAAGTTATTTTCTACTTCCCAATAAATTATTTGTCAAACCGAATTAATTATTTTTGACCTTTTAGAACACTTCAATAAAAGCGTTTTTTAAAAAATATTTTTTTTACTTTTTTTTATTCTCAAGTGCATTGCACAAACGGTGAAATTCAGAGGTGGTGTGATCTTGTTTGGGGGTGTTTCTCGTGGAACCCTTAACTTCTGTTAATGGTAAATTAAATACTGATGCCAGGACAGGCACAGATCCAGCAGCGATTCAAGGGGGGGCACTTTGCCCAAATATAAAACAAAAACCTCAAAATTACATATTAATAAATTTTTTTAAACTTTAATATTTTAATATTTGATTACCATGATACAGACATTTTAATTTTATTTTTTTAAACTTTTATATTTAATTAACATAATTTAAGCATTTGAATATAATTTTTAAATTTACTTTTAAGCTCTGAGCCTACTACTCTACAAAAAAAATTAAACACTCTCAGTTTACAGGATTGGTAGTTGGTAATTTAGAAAAATGACAGAATAATAAAACTTAGATTTTATTATACAGAGGGTGATTCAGAAATAATCATCAATAATTGGGGGGAGGTAGAGGGGCCCTAGACAAGCATATTTCGAATAGGGATGGTGGGGCGCAGCCTTACCGTTAAAGAGCTATGATCTAATGTAGTGCGAGTGCGTGCCAAAAGGCCGTTTTTAGAAGGCCCGTGTGACGAAACAAAACATAATAAAATGAAAAATATTATTGCATGAGGTACAGGAGTATCCGTACTACTTAAATTCTCAATGTGATAGAATTTGGACCACTTGCTAAACCGTGGGGTGAGCTTTAAAACGTGCAATATTAATCTCTTAGTCAAACAATGGAGTTCCCTTAATGGTATTTAGAAAAATTATGATCGGGGGGGATTTTCAATGATCAATGTTATCATTATCATAATGTAAGATCATTGAAAATTCCTTCCCCGATCATCATTTTTCTAAATACCATTAAGGGAACTCCATTCTTTGACTAAAATATTAATATTGCACTTTAGAAACTCACTCCACGGTTTTAGAAAGTGGTTCAAATTCTATCGACTTCATGGTGTAAGTAGTAGGGATACATCCTTACCTCATGCAATAGAAATTTTCATTTTATTATGTTTTGTTTCGTCACACGGGCCTTCTAAAAACGTCCTTTTGAAACGCGCTCGCACTACATTAGGACCTAGCTCTCTAACGGTAAGGCTGTGCCCCAACCATCCCTATTCGAAATATGCTTGTCTAGGGCCCCTCTACCACCCCCCAATTATTGATGATTATTTCTGAATCACCCTGTATAGAGCAGCCTGTGTTATTCCTAGGATTTTTTAGGAGGAGTAAAAATACTCCTTGTCTTTTTTAGGAGGAGAGAAATACGGAAATAAACTACAAATACAGATACAAATTTTCTATAAAAATACTTACTTTTTAAGGGGGTTCAGTACCCCAACCATAGAGTTAGTACTAATATAGAGACAGCTTAAACATCTTCTACGCTGTTCAAAGTGTGACCGGTTTTTCGGTTTCGTTCTGCCACTCACACTTGACCCGCCTACGAGAGCTCCCATGTTAAAATTGACTTCCGCCACTCACACAGGTCCGACTTTTTCGACATGCAAGGTTGCCTGACCGAGAAGAGTAAGCTGTCTCTATATTTGTACTAACTCTATGACCCCAACACCTTAAAAAGATCAATTTTGAGATTTTGATAAATTATAAAAGAGCTAACATTTAGCTTTCCAACGATGTATTACTTATGCCTGTAATCGGTTTTAAAGCATACTAAAAATTGCTTTAAAATATAAAGAAACCGAAATTCACTATGCCGCGCCAACTTCGAATGCAAATATCTCAAAACTGTGTTTTTAAACCTTCGATGTACCTTTTCTAGCAAACTAACAGTTGAAACATCATTATTTTTTGCACACATGTCTGTTATAATGTAGTTCAAGGTTAATAGAATAAGATAAGGTTGGCTCTTCACATAGAGATGAAAATCCGACTGACGTATGCTCTTCCATCCAAATACGTAGTTCCTCGTCATAATGACCAATCCGCAATGACCAATCACTTTTATTATGGGCGTGACTTTGGTATGCGTTGCTCTGCGCGGTATAGATTAGGGATTTTTTGATAAAATAAGAGGGATATTTGATCTTTGATTCAACAGGTTCAAGTTTGAAATAGTGCAGCATTTCAGTTAAGAAATCAAAAAGTGTTTTCGATTTAGATTGAATGATTGAATAAATATTATATTTCCGTGTTAATTATCTGTGGCTAATTTGAAGATGCACAGATACATAAGATATTTATTGATTGATTTCTTGACATCATATATATTTAGAAATCGGGGGGGGGGAGGATATATTTGGAGAGGTGTAATACAACTAAATATTTAATCTTTGAAGGGATCTTGATATAACGTCGCCTTAGAATCAAAAACTACAGTCAAGTCCGCTTAATGTGATCGCAATTGTCCGAGACTAAACTGATAACATTATCCGATCGATAACAATAAGCGATCTCATATCAAAAAACAGCAAACAGTGTTACTAGATTGCTTGCTTTAAAATCAAAATCATGTAATCGTAATAAATGTATTTAGAACTCTATTTTTAATCTAGGAAAAATTTTAAGGGGAAAATATAAGAGTAGTTCAGTTAATAAAATTAAAACAATCACTTATTGTTGTGTATTTTTATAGAAATGTCTCTTTTTTCCGCTCCATTATATCCTTCCACTCCAATAAACCACTTATTTATAACATTATCCAAATTTCAAAATTTCATTGAACAAAGGAAAATCAAAATCTTGGATCGTGGATCTTGGTGTCGTGGATCTGGGTGTTTCTTTAACCAATTACAAGTATGGATTCGGACCCCCCCATAACCGTTTTCTTTCAATCAATATACTATACGGAATGTTTTATTTTTCTACCCATACTGAATTTCAGAAAAAAAGAAACGCCAGATGTTCTCATGGAGAAGATTTTTACTTGTAAAAATTGACCTTCAAAATGAAACTCAAACCCAAAAGCGGTCGTTTTAAAGGGAATATGGACAAATTTTGATAATATTAAGCGGATTGATGATTCATAGTTGATCACATTAAACGATGTATTTTACATTAAATTAAATAGGAATGATAGGGACCTGTCGATTCCGATAACATTATCCGATTGATAACATTAACCGTGATCACATTAAGCGGATTCGACTGTACTATCTCTGAAAATTCACGCAGCTTCATTCACAGTAGTTGTTCATTCTACTCGTTTTGTTGGCGGTTTTGGCGTTGTTAAAGGGTTGCTGCTATCCATTGTTAATTCACTTCAGTCCTAGAAAGGGAAAATATTGAAACTTTGAATCTTAATAATTCTAAAACTAATTCGAATTTTTTAAAAAACGAAACGACAATATTTTCGTAAAAAATAATTGTATATGTGTTTAAATATTTTACTTCTACAATGATTAGTTTTTCTTTTAAAACGAAAAAAGAGTTCCAATTATTTCATTGGCTGCTGCGAAACGAGCTAGATTCAATGTTAATCTTGGCGGTCTGATATCGTAAGCAGGTTGCCATATCAGGGGCAATATTTTCTTCATCATAAAATCAAATAATACTGCCTTCTGGTCTGATTCGGAAATATTCGGAATTGCAAGCTAGAAAGCTCATTTCATTGGTTCGTAAGCGTGACATCATCGAGCTGGCTAAGTGCCAAACCAATCAAATGAGCGCCTGCAACGATCTGAAGTAATTATTATTATTTTTTGATTTAGTGGTATTTAATTGGTGGATTTTTTATGGGTAGTGGTTTGAATTGGCGTCTGATTTTAAGTAGCCAAGGATCGGGATCCCCGAAGTTTGTCGAACGGAGATAGTAGTTTTTGATTCTAAGGCGACGATAAGCTCGCTTGTTCATTCTCGTTTATTATTAAAAACGTGCAAAATGTCTCGTAGCGCTGTTTCAGTTTCTAAAAACTATTGGCATAAGACTCGAAATTCTGTTTCTTATCATCGGTTCTCGAGTGATCCTTATCTTCAAAATATTTGGATTGAAAAGTGTCATACGGAAGACAAAATTAGTCCATCAACTTTAATTAACAAAATTAATCCATCAATAAAACTTTACTAAAATGCTTTTCAAGATTTTTTGTACTATCTGTATTTAGTAGTTTCTAACAGAAAGATATTAGGAATGTTTGCAACTTCTTATATATAAAAATATTCAAAATTAAATAAGTTATGAATCCTTCTAATTATGTATTGAAATCAGTCTTAAATTTCATGATTTTATTCAATACACTATTTTATTAGTTAGAAACTATTTCGTTGTTAAATTAGAAGGAAAAACGAAATTACTTATAATTTAATATGATGTAAAACTTGTATTAGTTTTCACCAAGAATAAGTTTAAAATAAATTATCCCATGGAGATCGCAAGCGTTGCTATAAATTTGACTGGACTGCGTTATTTGTGGGGGCTTTAAATTTATGATTTGTTGCCTTAAGTGGCTGCTCTACAGCTCTATATTTCCCCGCATATTATTTTAATCCCTTTCTACTCAAGAAGAAGCTACGCGATTTCCCTAAGTAACCCTGATTGGTCAGTCCGCTTAGTTAAAACGTCAAAGCGTCAACGCCTACCATCCAATTACGTCATCTTGGATGGTAACAATTCTGATAGCCTGATGGCCCCCCTGGATGTAGTTGTTATACTGAAATGAGCTTTTAAAAAAATCTCTGTAATTTTTTTTAAATATCACTTTTATCAGGAAAAAAATGCTATATTTCAAAAATTTTAGAGATGCAATGTAAAAAGTTCAATAAAATGGGTTCTAATTAATCAATTACTTAAAGCTCATTTCAGTATAGCAACTATATCATAACAGGAATCTCTCTATTCTAAAAAAAAGTTTTTGTAAATGGTTTCCAGAGAAAGGCTTTTTAATTACTGATCCGTATAACATGTTTTTGGTATCAAACTGTTCGAATTCTTTTGAGGATGTGCAAAGTGCCTTTAGAATTTCTAAAAAAATTCTCAATTCTAAGATATTTCCATTTTTCTGGATTACGGATAAGGTTGCAGTTAACAGCAAGAAACTGTCGTACAATTTATTATACCTCCAATCACAATGACCAACCGACGCTACTCATTAACGATGAAAATAATTCCTTTCACGCTTTGAAAATGCGCTTCAAAATATGTACTTTCTAAATAAAATATTTTTAAAAGACTGATAAGAGTTTTCCAGAAACTCACAGATCTACTATTCAAGTATAGAATTTCACACACCAAAATTAATTGTTTGTAAACATTGAGTGCAATGTAGATTTTGTCTCTTATCATATTTAATAGCTTAAATAGTATTGTTTAAAAAGTCTGTTTTAAAACTAAAACTTGAATGATAAAACACTAGATATTTTGACGAGCTACTAGGTACTATATTAAATTTAACAGATTCATTGCTGAACGTTTTTGTAAATATTGAATAACAATAGCACGAGCAGACTTCATGGATATTTTCAAGGAAAACGTGTTGATTAAATTATAGATAATTTAACCAATAAATATTCGAACTTTTAAGAGAGTGTGCTTCAAGAAAGTTGGTTGAAGTTTTTTCTACTAATTGTTATAACGAATGTTTTATAAATAAATAATTTTAGTGAGCAGGGTTTTGTGGGGATTGCGAAGCGATCCGAAAGGCCCTGCGTCAGCAGTTAACGGGGGTTGGCGAGCGATAGCGAGCAGGGGGCGGTAGCTCCCTAGTGTATGCAAAAAATTATGATTTTTCAACTGTTAGTTTGCTAGAAAAGGTACAGTTGGGGAAATAAAAAACGACTCATTTGCGATTTCTGGCGAACCACTTGGGTTAGGAAGACAAATGAGGTGCCATTTTTCATTGTTTAAAGTATTCTTTAACCAAAAAAAATTTCGAGTCCTTAGGGGGTCGTCTTCATATTAAACGAAACACTAACTTTTTTTTTCAATGAGGACCCCCAATTATTATGATATTTTCTGAAAGGCCATCCCTTAAAACCCTTAAATACCCAGTTTCATCCAGATTGATTCACAATTAAAAAATTTTTGAAAAAATTAAAAAAAAATAATTTTTAAAATCGTGAAATATTTTGATGGTAATCGATTCAGGTAGTAATTTTATGTGTAAAGCCAAAATTTCAATCGATTTCACCGAATAGTTTTTGATAAAAAACGAACGAGAAAGAATATTCGCGGTATGCATTCGGCAACGGTATACCGCCCCTTAAGATTGAAGTTCGTTTAAATATCATAATAATTGGGGGTCCCTATTGAAAAAAAAAGTTAGTGTTTCGTTTAATATGAAGACGACCCCCTAAGGACTCGAAAATTTTTTTGGTTAAAGAATACTTTAAACAATGAAAAATGACACCTCATTTGTCTTCCTAACCCTAGTGGTTCGCCAGAAATCGCAACTGAGTCGTTTTTTATTTCCCCAACTGTACCTCTGGACAAAAATCACGTTTTGATTTTTCTAAGACAGGTAAAATCACATTTTGACCATTTTAAGTGCCCAACCTATAGTCCTAACCTTAGCAAAGAGGGTAGTATTTTTTATTAGCTAAAATCTTCAAAATTGGATTTTTAATTCATTTTAATAACTTGACGAAATTTGTGTCCATAGGTACAACTACGTGCTCTCCCTATGGACGGACTCAGTTTTACCTGTGGACACCCTTAAAAAGGAAAGTTTTAGTTGAAAAAAGCTAAAAATGAACATTTTTATTGGTGTATTTATTAACTATTTCAAGCATTTTTAAAATTGGAAATATATTTTTTAAAGTAATGTAGTTTTAGATCGTTAATGATCGTTAAAACGAAGTTGATTGATAAAAGTCTTGATTTTTTTTTCACTGATCCAAAAAAACAATTCGATCGACACTTAGTTGTGCAAGCATTTGGAGGTAGTAACTTTCGTAAATCTTCTTTGGTGGAAGTTTAAAGTTTTTTTGTAATCATACATAAATGCGATAGTGTGCTTAAGATTTTATACCATATTTTACATTAAATGCAAAGTAAAATCAAAAAATTTAAAAAGTATGTTAGATCACAAAATATTTGATTTTTCATCTATAAATCACTTGAAAATAATCGCCGACAAATATATAACCATTCAGAATTTATTTAACCCTACAGTGCATACTGATGCCATTTGGCAACACGACATTTTTCCCCATTTCCTACTCGAACTTTCATTTCCAAATGGCAACACCATGCAATAAGTACAATAGATATAACATTTCATTAGCACTTTAGATCGCCAGTAGATCACAGCAGGGGTACTATTTTGAGACATTTGTTAGTAGCTAGTGAAACGAAAGTCAAGACACAGAAAACGCCAAAATAAAAGGACCATATAAATTAAAATAAAAAATTTTTTCAGCTTGAACAAAAAATGTTTTGAAAAGATAAGTTGTTTTTTTATATTTTTAGAGCATTTGGTTTTATTTCACTTCACAATTAATTTCACAAGAGACACAAATTAATTTCACAAGGACAAAGTTTTTTGCCAATAAAAAGTAGAAAAAAATTAAATTAAATTTTTTTAGTATTTTTTTACTTATGTACACCATAATAGAAGTCACATAAATGATTTTCTAGTGAATTTAAAAATCATGCATTGTAGGGTTAACATGCATTAAAATGTGTTCATTTTAATGAAACCTGATTCAAAAACGCCGATTAGCTACAGACACCCACAAGAACGTGTCCGTAGGTACAACACTAGGTGTTTTTGCATTTAATATTCTATAAAAAATAAAATAATTGAGATCTGACGATTTCTAATATCAAAAATAAAAAGTCAAAATTTTGGGGATTTTCCCCTTATATCTAATTTTATTGTATTATAATTAAAGGGGAAGAAAAATATTAATGTAGTGATGCACTAAAAAAAAACTTTGAGCACCTAAAAACGTAAATTTATTATATTAAATTAAAAATATTATTGTAAAGAGCTGATTTCACGTTAGCAACTAGATAGCATCTGTTTACATTCAAATTCAACCACAAATTAAAATTTCCACTATTTCCCGAATTTTAAAACGCGGTGGCTGAAGGTACAACCGTCCTCAGGTACAGCACTCTCCCCTATGATTAATAAACTGTTAAAATTTGGAGCGAATATCTTGGATTGTTTTTGAGTAATCATGTAAATAGTGGAGGGTTTTTATGCAAAATTTAGTTCTGAGAAAATTAGCTTCAGTGTTTTTTTGTATACGATCGCCGACGACTATCTGTTTTTAAAAAAATGCTGTAATTTCTTTTCTAATTCACCTACAAGTAAAATGAAAACAGTTTTGGAAAGATAAGTCTAAACTACTTGAAAATGTAGGAAACAAATTTTCAAGAAAAAAGCTTCAAGAAAAAATCGTCATTTAAGGGGTAGGGGGATACCTTAAATGCTTGAGAGCCTGTTAAAGCATTGTTTAAGTCCGTTTTTTGCGTCCGCAAACTGCCGTTTTGGAAACGGCTATAGGAAACCAGTTTGCGCACGCAAAAAACGAACTTTAACAGGATCTCAAGTGTTTAATATTGATGGTTTTTACGTAAAACTTTGGACTTAAGGGTTTACAACTATGATCTTTCAGATTATGAAATCAAAAGAAATGATTTCGAAATACAAAATGAGGTTTTGGCCGAATTTTTACATTTTTTTATGGTTTTTTAACTTTTTTCATCATAAAACAAACTTTAAAGTGAAGACTTTTGAGATAATTTTAAAGATCATATTAAACCACAATTTTTGAGATCATATTAAACCACAATTTTTGAGACTATAATTAAATTTTTACCAATAGTAGTTCTTCTACAAATTGAAATTTTCAATAATTTTTTTGGGGTGTCGCTCCATTTTTAACTCCCTGGGAGTTGGTCTGGGACCCCCAAATCCTATGTGATTCTGACTCGTCTAGGTGTCTACTATCCCCACTAGAAGTGTGACCCATTATTTATGGGACTCCCTGTATATCTCCTTAGGGTGGTCCTAAGTATAATGGTAAAAATTCAGAATTTTTGAAGTCGCACCCCATAATTTTTTTACTTATGGAGTAGTAAATAACTGGTAAAAATGTTATCCGAATCGTTAAATATTAACACGTGCCGCAAAAGGGATGAAAATCTTAAAAAACATCAAAATTCTCAAAACTTTGAAAAATCATAATATTCATTTAAAATATACTTTTTGATTTATTTGAAGACTTTTTTTTAACAGAAAATGTTTAAACATGAAGAATATTGGACTTTATAGCCTTTGAAAATTTTTTAAAGGTATTGTATTTGCCCCTCATTATGCGTTAAAATATCGTTTTACTCCTCAATGAGCTTGATTCCCCTTTCAGCAGTATCATTTATAACAGACTATTATTACTGACGACTTTAAATCCTTCCTGATAATCTCAGCACAAGTTTCCAGTTAAAGGATTTCTAGAAATAAAGTCTGAAGATAACTTAAAAACCTTCGGAAAAAATATTTTCGGTTCATTTTGCCACAAAATCGGCTAGATTTATCTTAAAGAGTTCTGCCAGTTCTTCAAAACTAATTTGCGACCACTCTGATATAACACATGGGGGGATTCTTTCTCTTTAAACTCTTTGGCAGCTCATTGTTTGTGGGGACAATCGCTCCTCCAAGAAACCCTTAATGACTAACCATTTTCAATGCTGCTATAGATATATTTTGGTTAATTCCTCTGTAGAAAAACAGGCCCTCATGAATTTCAAATCTTGAAATGTGGCTTTGTGAGACATTTACACATCAAACCAGACCCTTAATATTCGTACCTTTTAATCCTTGTAGTTCTTGATTATATACAAAATAGCCTCGTTTCTAAAAATAAACATCTTTAAGCAATAAATTTCTTTAGTCATCCATCTAGCATGATGTAAAGCCTCAAGGTTGTCTAAATTTAATCATTTTTGCTTCTTGATAATCAGAAAGTGCTATTGTCAACTGTAGAACTCTTTATAGCCATTCCTCGGTTGCTGTTCAAGAGCACTTAAAGTTCAAACTTAAGAATTTCTTCTTTGTGTCTTCCGATGGTGTTTTTTACAGCTTCATCTTTAATGCCAGATGGGTATTTTGATTTATCGATAACATCCCGAGATTTTCGAAAATGTTTAAATAAAAGCATATAAGATCCAAGATATACAGTAACACAAGTGCAAAAGCCTTTTTTTAACACAAACTCATAAATTAACACTAATTTCAGAAAATTAAAATGTATTATTTGAATTTAAGCTTATAAAATTCAGAGCTAATTTCTATGTGCAACTTTTAATTATGATGAATTACATTTAAAATCTAATTTTCATTGCTTTGAACATATTATTAAGTTTTGTTTTTTGTCCCAACCCTCATTGGGAAATCCTCCACTTTACCTTAAAGCCTCCATTGGAATTTACTTATAATAATGAATTACACCCTAAAATATCTGCAATAACCATAGTGTAGGAGGTTTTCAAGTTTATCACAAAATACATGAAGATACCCCCCTCTCTGGTGCTCTTTTTGAAAGTGCTCTTTTTTGCTCTTGAAAGTGCTTTTTTTTAAAAAGCCGGCCAGCGTCTAGTCTAGTCATGCGGCAGAAGATGCGCCGTAGCTGGCTTTCCTCCCCTGGAGGTTACGGAGTCTTTTGCTTTTACCGTAGTATAACTTCAATCGCTTTGCGGCACGTGTTAATATTAAAATATTTGGTAGGATACTTTCATTTCATACCTAAGGAAAAAAGTTGGGGGTTGCGACCGAAGAAATTCCGAGTTTAAAAAATTAGGACCACCCTAATACACTGCTGTGCAAAAATTAAGGACGGAAGAGTTTTTTCCACGTTACACCTAGTAGAATTATTGTTCGTCCATGAAAATCATACCAAAAGATGTTTATTGGGTGAGGATACAGGGCCAGAGAACAAATTTTCTTTATCAATATTTTAAGGGGGTAAATGGACCCTCCATTGATAATGGAGTTCCATTACACATTTGGAGCAGTGACAGAAACGTCTATATAAGAGGTATTTAACCGAAAAATTTAAGTTTTTTGCAAGGAATATGATTATTCCTGAACTCAATGCATATTTTTAAACGTTTGTGCTTCCTTTAAATGGTATTTTTTAGGTTTCATTGAGAGATATCTGTCTTATCATCCTTTTTGGCAAGTTTTAGCTTCTGGGGCATTTTTGGTAAGTGGTGTCTTAGCGTTAACCATGTTTTTAGTTGGTGTCACATGGGCCTGGGACTGGGGACATGAAAAGTAACGTTATTCTTTTAATATCATTACTTATGAACAACTTTGAGATAGTGAAATTGTGATTTTCTGCAGCTTTTCAACTAATAAAGAAAAATATTTGACCCGAGAGGTCTTCTAAAAGATGTAAAAGGGACATGAGAACACTGGTACGCAATTGCAGATATCAGTGAAAATTTCTGTGCTGTCTAAGGGGTGCTGAAACGGCACAAATAATTGCATATAGTTTCACAGAAAGGACATCTGTTATTAACGTTCAAAAAAAGAAATATTTTTAGTGTTTATTGACTTATACATGTATGAAAAGAAAGATATATCTGTAAAAATATCTTAATTATCATTTAAATGAAGTTTTAAGAGATCAAATTTCTCCTTTGAGTCTGTACTATCATTATAGACATTTCAACACCCCCTATTTACAAAAGATATTTTCCCTGATGTCTGCAATTGCATACCTGTATTCTCATGGCCCATTTGCTTCTTTTAGAAGACATTTCGGGTCAAGGATTTCTCTTTTTTAGTGAAAAAGCTGCAGAAAATCACAATTTGATTATCTCAAAGTTCTTCATAAGAAACAATATTGAAGAATAAAGTTACTTTTCAGGTCCCCAGATCTAAACGCAATCAGGCATATGTGAGACCTACTAAAACCATGATTAACGGTAAGATACCACTTACCAAAAATGACCCAGAAGCTAAAACTTGCCAAAAATGATGATTAGACCGATATCTCTCAATAAAACCTAAAAATCACCATTTAAAGGCAGCACGAACGTTTAAAAATATGCATTGAGTTTAGGAATAATCATATTCATTGCAAAAAACTTAAATTTATCGGTTAAATACCTCTTAAACAGACGTTTCTGTCACTGCTCTGAACTCCATTATCAATGGAGTGCCCATTTACCCCCTTAAAATATTGATGGGGAAAATTTGTTCTCGGGCCCTGTATTCTTACCCAATAAACATCTTTTGGTATGATTTTCATGGATGAACAATAATTCTACTAGGTATTATGTTGAAAAAACAGTTCCGTCCTTAATTTTTGCACAGCAGTGTATCTCCTGTATATGCATTCAATAATGTCTTTATATAGTAACATTAATCCACTGATATATTACATGAATCTTTTTGATATAGAACAAGGTCCTCAAGGTTAAGGACTTATCACAAGGTCCTCAGAAAGCAACTAAAAATTAATAAATTAATTGGATAGTATGAAATTTTAAAGGATTTGAGTTATATACAGGGTGTTTCAAAATTGCGTTGCACGGCTTTTATTTGGAACCAACGCCTCCTAGGGTCACAGAAGTAAGACCTACCCCTAGGTAAGTGAGCCTGGAGAATCCATTGAGAGGACTTACAGCGCTCCTAGCGGCGAAATCAAAAAGTTAAAAAAATTAACAAAGGTCAAAAAAGAAAAAGTTCGCATATTTGCAAATTTTTCAGTGCTATTTTGTAGTTTTGTGTTTTTTTGGTTTAAAGAACACAAAATTTAATCAAAAAATCAAAAAAATTTGCAAGTATGCGAACTTTTTCATTTTTGACCCCTGAAAAAGTGCTATTTTTACATGCTATTATCTCGGCGAATATTCAAGATATTTTTATGAATTTTTTCAGTGAATTCTTCATGACGTTGGCAACAATACTCTCACTAAAGTTTTTGCTCTATCTCTTTTAGTTTTTAAATTAATTATTTGAACTTTTTAATTTCGCCACTAGGGGCGCTGTAAGTCCTCTCAATGGATTCTCCAGGCTCACTTACCTAGGGGTAGACCTTACTTTTGTGACCCTAGGAGGCGTTGGTTCCAAATAAAAGCCGTGCAACGCAATTTTGAAACACCCTGTATATTAGTGTGGTCCGAAAAAAACTTTTTATTTTATTTTAAAACGCTATAACTTGCCTCTGGAAAAACTATTTAGAAGTGGTGTGGTTCAGTTTTAGTCACATAGACTGCCAGTTTATGATTTCTACGAAATTTACTTGAGAAAGTTTGAAAACCTTTTTTCCTAGAGAATCAGCTTAAGGTACTTAGACAATGATCTAAAGTAAAAGATGTGGTTAAGGTCGAGGTGGATGATATTGATGACGTCATAAACTGGGAGTCAATGATAGTAGCTGAATTACCACTTCTAAATAACTTAAGTAAAAAGAAGAAATCGAGCGAATTATTGAAACTGGATTGAGTGATAAAATTCCTTCGCACACCCAAGCAGTTGAAAATATTGTGAAGGAAGTCACTGAAGCTTTTTCCTTCTTATTTGTGGGTTCAAAAATTGTGATGTGTTAATTAAATCCAGATTATTGGACAAGAAATTCCTTTCCAAGTTCAAAACTAAACGGGATTTCTTAGATACTTCTTCAGAAACAAAGGAATAAAAATATTTGTATTTACTAATGTGTAAAAGTGTATGTATTCCTTTATACCTACTGTAATACTTAGTGATTATCTTATTTCTACTAAATCTTATTTTACTTGTAATTTGTAATATTGGCTTTTTTGTTGGTTTTATTTGTAGTTAGAATTTTTACTCTTTACCAAAAAAAATAGTCTTAAAAAAGGATAAATCAAATACTTTCCATTTAATTGGAATAGCTAGAATTATTAGTAAATATATGAAAGTTAAATTATTATACTCTGTTATCTGAGTTCACGTACATTTTTATGGATAAATTTCTTTTAGCGAATTTATATCATAGGAGTTTTAAAAATATTACTGTGAACGACAAAATTAGTACTATTTTTATAATTATACACGGTGTTTCAGGTAAAACAAAACCAAAATAATTTGTATAGGGCATAAATATGTTAGAAAATAAAATTCTAACCAAAATGACACAAACTACAACTTTCTAGGGTAGATAGAACTTGATTTATGGTAACTTTAGTAATGCAGGAAAAACAACTTCACGAATAACCTGTAATGTTAAAAAAATTATTACTCCTAAACGAAGAGTAGTAAAAATATGAAACCAACTGCCAACTATAAGGTAGAATAGTAGATTATCCTAGAAAAATTATGAACTTTATATAAAAATTTTATCTTGGAGGTTTCGGTCTATTCATTGAAAAATGAGGCAATTTCCAAAACTTTGGCCCGATTCCGGGGGACCTAAACATTTTTTGATCTGGCTGAAATTTTTCATGGTGAATATGTGACCCCTAAGGCAACTTTTTTTCAGTGTGCCTTTTTGAATTTCGAAAAATAGTTTTTCGTGATACGCCCTAATAAACACCCGTCCCATGATGTTATACTCAATGATAGAATCAAATACTCACCAATTCTTCTTCACGTCTTTTGCCGTAGTTTGGCTCACCTCAGCATTTGATCACTGCTCGAAAGCCTGTCAAGTGCACGCCTTCTGAGCAACAATCAAAAGGCGAGGAAGCTCATCTGGGAGAGATGTGAAGATATCCATGCCCCATTCTGACTCCAAAAACTCACCAAGCAATGACTTCTTCTCAACACCACACAAGGAAAGAAAAGAAAATCTTAATACGTAAAATTTTTGTTAGAAAGGTATTTATGGATGCCAAACATGGACAGACGTATTTATGGATGCCAAACATGGACAGACAAATTTATCTTAAAAAAAAACATTTATCAAAATTCAGACACAAGAAAAATATTAAAATATGAAGAGGTTATTAATATTGTAAGTTTGTAAAAAGAGAAAATAGTCCAAAAAAAGCTTTCATCACTCTCAGTCAGTAAAATCACACCGTCTTAACATACTTACCGTTAAAAACAGGTATTTTTTTGTTCACGTCAATTTCATGGGATCATGTAGTTAAAACTAGGCTAATCTTCATTTAGCTAGACGTTTGCCGGTGATATCACAATGGCATTCGGGATTGTAAAATTTCATATTGTTTTTTATAAAGACCGCCTCTTGTAACAAATAAAAAACCCTCTCGAGGATCACTTCAAATAACGAAAAGTTTCTCTCATTTGACAGGAAAGAAGAAACTCCTCAAAGTACAGAAATTAACCGGCAACAATGTTGCCTGTTGATTTCCGTTATTTAAAGAAATAACCCAGTTGTTCCAGCAGAACATAAAAATAACGGAATTACTTCGCGCCACAGCCGCTAGGTCCCCATATGCAGATCAGCCTCTCCGATAGGTAAGGATAGAATAGGTGAATCTGTCTTTGTGCCCTGATTTATTAAATCAGCCCTTTTTTATATCAAATGCAGTGCGAAGCTTTACCACGGATAAAAATGCTAAATTCATAATAAAAAGTTAAATTTGGATATTAACTGAATACCTTCTACGCCCTGGTCTACTATGTATTTAAATCCTTAAAGATGCTTAAAGGGGGATAATTAAGTATATCTCTTCTTAAATTTTAAATTTTTTTGGTCTTAAAACATATTGGAATTTCTTCCTTTGAAAATAACTTATTATCCAACTTTTACAGGTCGTTGAAAGGAAACTTTTAATACATCACCCAAATATGCTAACTGAAATAAGACAAAAATAAAATAAGAAAACTGAAATAAGACAGAAGTCCATACATACATTGAAGTGCAGCGCACTATACCTCAATTTGTAAGATAATAATAATCCAAAGCATGGCAGTAAACTTCATATACTTACTACAAAAGAAAGATGCTGTAAAAATACGAAACAGAAAATGAGCTCTAAATATGAATGATTAGGTTTTGTTTGAATAAAAGGGATTGGGTAAGGGATTCCCCCTGTTCAACACAGGAAGGCGTATCTCAATAGTGTGTAAATTTGGGTATCTACTAAATTCCACCACAACGGTTGTTCTGGGCTTCCGTCACGGAGGTACCCCAAAAAACTCCAGGTGAATGAACGATACGGGAAGCAAGCGGGATTCCTTCTAACGGGGGGGGGAGGGTGAAGAACCCCCCGACAAAAGGAACACTTTTACCGGATTCAACTCCTTATGGAGTCACGGTTTGACATCATTTCATAATAGAAACGTTTATGCAAGAGAATCCGTTTAAAAACTCCTTGAGCAAAAGAAAAATATGTTGTAAAGGTTATTAAAGTCATCTTGATAAAAAGAGTAGTTCCTTATTTTCTTTAAAATAATGAAACAAAGAAGAATTGACACATTGGTTAGTTGGAGTTTTATGGCACATGGTCACTTTTAGGACATTTTGGGCCAAATTAGACGTATCGGACGCAACAAACCAGGCAAAATTGCCCTATTGAAAAATGAGCAAAAAATTTAAAAATGTGAAAAGTATAAAATATACCGTGTTTATGCATGAATCACAAAATAAATGTATGTGTCCTGCAAGCCTATAAACATTATTTCTAAGTAAAAGAGGCTCATTATACGTTTGTTGCTTTTTAACTTTTTGGCATTGTACTAATACTTGCTGTTTTTACTAGCTGTTCTACTAGTTTTTGAGATTTTCTGTAGATTTTTAAGGTTCCTTGACTTAAACTCGTGTAGGGCCGATTATTTACTCAAAATTACAAAAATAACGCCCGTGCAAATGGGGTTGAAAGAAATTCAATGTAATGTTTGATAAAGGTGCTTAGAATGCTTACAGAAAGAAAATAAAAGGGAATATGTATGTATAAACAGAGAAAAAAGTAAGAGGCATTGAATTATTCGTATGACTTCTACGGTAAATATTGGTTGGGATACATTTGGAAATCTATCACTTGAACAGAGTAATTGAGATGAGACAAAAACAAACGTCCCCCCGTTTCTCTCTCTCTAATTTTCTCCATTTTATTTCTTGTATCATTTTCCCTTTTCATTATCTTAAACAAATTAATGTGCGAAAAGCTAAGTAATCTTATACTTTCTTTTTAAACTACAAAACTTAAGTAAAGCTATAAACCGAATGGCTAGTGTCTCCGAGTGAAATATTTTTCCACACAACAAATCTCTAACCCCCAAATTCCAACCCAAACCATCTTTATAGGTAGACTTGCATCATAGCTTTTTATTCAGCGGCGTAGTGTTTTCTACACTGCTGAACCTTAAAAAAACTATAAAAAATTCGCAAAAAAGGCGTATTTCAAAAGAGCTGAACTGGAATTCACAACACCTCCGGATAAAAGAAACTGTTTGCTTCGGATAGTTAGTTCATTTATGGGCTCCGTGGCTCGGAGGGAGCACGAACAAAAGCCCAACATTCTAAAAAAGTCAAAAGCCTCAATAGAAACTCCCGCCAAAAAGGTGAATGACTGGCAGGGTGAGACCTTACCTGCCTCTTGAGAGAACATCTGCCCGTCTTCCTTCCTTCGTGCAACAGGTGTGACGTCATCCCATCAACCCCCCCTTCTTGCAAAAAAGTGGCTTTATTTTCGGTCTGTGACACTGCCCGGGTCTGATGGAATGTTTGGCGAGACTTTTTTTAAAAAGGGAGTTCCCGATCCCTTCGCTAAGGCGTATTGTGCTGGGATGTTTTTCTTCGCCTTAAGTACATAAATCCCTCACATAGAACGCAGGTAGCGCGGAAGCTTGTTAATGCCGTATAAAATCCCGTTCGATGATAAAATTCGTTCCGGAAAAGGATCTATATTTGGATTTTGTTTGATAGGTGGTGGATTTGATCTTGATTTTTTTGGTAGAAAATATTCATTGATAGTTTGCGGAAGGAGAATGGAAAAAAAGGACGTTCTATACTACAATGAATAATTTTAAGGGATGCGGTTTGAATTATGAATCAGCCGATGTCAAGGAAATGTATACCCGAAGGAAATTGCACCATTTCCAAAAGGGGCCCCACGGTACTTGTAATTTCCAAGAGAGATCATTGCTCAGCTAGAGCTTGTATTTTTTGTGTTCTGAGTAGTAATTCTTTCATGTAATTAGAAATACTGCGCTTTGGAGCCTTCCGGAATGGTCTTTCATCAATCATCCAGAAAAATTATTTGGATAAAGGAAAAATCTAATGGATATCAGAGTTTTTAAGGATTTCTCAACCAAAAAATAAAAAAAAACTTGATTAATTCATTTTAATATTTAATTGCATCTCGGTACCAATGAGAACGAAGATTTTCGACTATGAACCTTACTATCCATTGGGAGGTTTACAGTTTTTATATATGCTTAACCGTCCAGCTGGCGCGCGTATGTGAGAAATACTTAGGTTGGATTTGATCATCTAATAGTTCAAATATATTTAAATGAAACGTACTCATTGTAACCATAAACGGATCACAGCTGTTTCAAAACGTGTTATGGTTAAAAATATACATTTTCCATTGTTTATATAGGGGATACAAGCGTCCTTTAATTTCTCTATAAAAAGCGTGCCTGCTGGAAGGTTAATAAAGTAGTTTTCAGCAGCGGGATGCGACGCAAAATAAAAGATAAAGCTGGTGTATTCTTATTAAAATAAGCTGATGTAAATAAAGCTGATGAACTTCTTTTGTAAGAAATTAATTTCTCTGAAAGGAAGTTTTTCCCAGAGAACTGAAAATAAAATGGCTACAGAGAACAAAGCCTGGTTCATAAACTTCAGAAGGAAAGAACAATAATGTGAGAAAATAATTCAAAAGTACAAAAATTTCAGTATCCTATATGCAAAGGTATTAAGATTACAAGCTCACTCGATCATAAACAGTAAGTATAATTTTATAAAACAAATTTATACAAAATATTATGCTGAAAGCCTGGATACAACTAACCATTAGTACTGCATGGTTGAGAATTATAAAAATGTTTAGTTCTCCAAGATTCCTTTTTTAAATATGAATCATCAAGAGAAAATCGAAAAAATCTTTTTTTTAATTGACTTTAATATTAATGCAACCATAAAATTTATAAAGAATTTAATATCTATTGATGATAACCATATAATAAAACGTGTGATAGATTAATTAAATTAATAGTTTAGCAATCGTAAAGAGAACGCTTTATCATTTATAAAATAGTCTTAAATGTTTTCGTTCTCTTCAATTTGTTATGTAATAAAGTTTTTTTGAACTAAAAAAATCAGTTATCTTATAGCCTACATATTTTCTCTTCGTGGTGTTGTCAAAAGCGTTGATGTTGTCACAGTTTATTACGCAGAGTTTTAAAAGTATCTTTAGAAAATGGTTGATTTCAATACATTGGTTTTAAACGAGATAGGGAGATGGTATTCCTAGTCAGTAGAACTGCGATGAGAAATTACGAGAATTTTTCAAAACAAGCAAATTGGATATCTAATTATGAAGCACATTACGGTACGATAGTGGGGTTACCTCTGGTTGTTAACGAATTTTTGTTTAGAATTATTTTCCAATTTTAAAGAGCACACATTTTTTAGCTTTACGAGCAAAGGAATCATTATAAAACATAATAAGTATAGAAATATGTAGATTTCCCTTCAATTACGAGGTTTTATTATTTTGCTCTCCAGTTTTTGAAAAAAAAATTTAGTTCTTTAAGAATTGGCGATCAAAATAGCAATTTTATAAATGCTGCATAAAATCTAAAGAACGGTAAGACTGCTTTACCGTTTTCAAAGGTAACTTTGATTTCGCAGCCTGTTTTCTTTTCCGTAAATTTGTGACTCTTTATTATCATCACTAAAACAAATAAACTGTTTGGAGTTAGTATGGACTGGGAATTTAATTAAATGGAATTCAATGCTTGATTTTATGTCGTTACTAATAAAGCTCATGACAAAACGATGGTGGTAACGTCACCAGTTTACATACTCAGATACTACCTTTTTATAGGCATATATTCCGAAAATTATATACACACCGACTAGATTTCGGATTTCTATAAATAGTTTATTACTTCAGATTTGTGGAATAATAGAAAGTTCCCTGATGACCCAATTGCAAGGCTTTTGGCCAAGTTTGTTTCCGAACAAGCCGTTTTTTTAGCATCCGCCTCTGCGAGTTCAGTAGTAGAGGTGCTAAATATAATAATCTGGCACTTCTTGCGTTTCTAGTTCACTGTCGCTGCGTACTTCTGTTCGTTTGCGTGGGACATGGAGTTGCTGAAATAATAATTACTGCAACCGCCCTACAATCAAGGGTCTTTCATGGAGAAAACAACCATAGAAGAAGAGCAAAAAAGTGGCACTATAATTAGAATTAGGGGATTGTGACTTAAATTAACACTTAAGTAAGTCAGTTTTTAGATAATACTAGAACCCCTATTTTTGGGAGATATTCAAAGAAAGAAAAGAAGATTGCTTGATCGATTGATAAAGAGTTTGTTATAGAGAATGAATGAAGCAAAGATTGAAGAGCATAGTATCCAAGTGGGAGTATTCTTCATGATGTAATAAACAATTAATGAATACTTTAACAAATAAATTTATCATTAATAAAGCATACTGCTGGAAAAATCTTTGTATTTGTTAGCTTTACAAATCTCTTTTATCAATAGCCCATTGCACTGTGAAACGGGGTATCTAAAAAATACACAAATACAAAAACTTCAGTTAACATAAAAGGAATATGGTCTTGTCAATCGCTTTGTGGTTATCGGCCTGAGTAGTAAATCTGAAAGATACACCAGTGCCGTATTCTGCCAAAGTGAAACGTTCAAAAATGCACTTAAATACATCGAATGGTTTCGATTGAAATCGTGGATTTATGAGCAGAAAACCAATCCGATTGAATGGGACTGCACATTAAAAGTGTCACTCGTAACTTATGGGGATGGGTGTTTCTTCACGAGCCAAAATAGGCCAAAAATAGACGGAGAAATGTGATACAGAAAAGGGGACACTGTTAGGGAAGAAGAGGGGAGGACCGCTGAAAGGAACCACTGACTTCACATATTTCCGGTTTAGAAAGTTATGACAATTAAGGAGTTTCGTTCTGCTAATAAACCACGTTGTTCAACCACGCATGTCCCCTGTTCTAAATAGGCATATTTCGTAATTATTGACATCAATTTGAAAACATTCATTCTACATTATCTTTGGGTATTAAAATCCCTAAAAATTTGGATCTAATCAATTTGCTTATAAAAAATATTTAGCTTTTGAAAATAGTATCTGAGAACTACAGAATTTTTTTGTTTAAGCTAAAGAACTAGTTGTGTGTGTTCTCTTTAAGGAAGAAATTTCATATTTTAAAATGGCAGATCAGACCCAAACAACAAGTATAATTGAATATGACCTTTAGAGGATCCTGATGCAATGAACAAGTATTAATAATTAAATTCGAGAATTATCACTTTACTTTTACTTTTTAAAAATATTTAATTTACTTTTTAATCCTATTGTTAATAAATGTAAAATTAAGAGGGAAATGCAGTTAAAACTAATGAAGGATTATATAAAGTTGAAATTATATCATAATAAATTTAAATATTTAGTATAATTATCAAGCAGGTTTTTAAGAAATAGGGTAAGATCTATAAACTTTAAAAAGCTCTTAAAACTTATTTTTCCCAGCTTATGATATTTTAACTACTATGCTTCAAAACAATTTTAAGAGCAAGTTTCCATTGAATTTCTGCAGGATTTAAAATCAGAAAACTTTAATTTACACTACCTTAAAAAGAAAATACCACATATTACTTGAAACTTTAGTTATATATTCCATCTTGATATGATTTGATCATTTAATGTAAAATCATTTCTGAGTTATACTAGTTTCGGAGAAATTTTTATCACGCTATATTAGGGATATTAGGTCTGGACAGAATTTGATTTGATTTGGGATAGTAGTACTATCTTAAATTTAACCAGATAAAAGAGAGAACCCTATTTAAAAAGTAAAATGAAGGTTTAAATTTTTAAACAACAATTTTATTCTATTCTTGTGGGAAAATGGGTAAGCATCAAGCATGCATTTTATAAAATAAGGTTATTAAAATTATTTTAAAAATACCACTGAATCTTAAGAAATAAAAATAGTATAATTAGGGAATGCATTTGGGGGATATTTATAATCAATAATACAAAATAAAAAATTGGGGTTCAAACGTTCAAATAGGAAAATACAATTAATTTACATTTTTTGCACATAGTGATATCAATAAAAATTAAATTCATACATTTTTAATTTTTTTAGATTAGGGCACAATATTTTTTAGAGCATGCATTTAAAAAAAGTTCTTTATTGTCGGAATTTTAGTTTTTCTTTTTGTCCCAGGTATCATATTCGTTTGCATTAAACTGTCTTAAAAGTACAACTAATCACAACTCCTGTCAAAAGTATTCTTTTACAGAGCGTTCATTTGGCCCTATATTCAATTTACCACTAAATATTTTCACTTTTTTTTAATTTTATTTTTATTATTACAAAATAAAAAGTAAACCTTGATTAATTCTCTTATGATAAAAGTAAAATTTGATTATAATTTTTGAAGCCCTCAATTGATACCCAGATCTTCCTGATAAATGTCACTAAATTATCCTAACATTAAAAATTATGAGAACCGATTAGAGAAGATGACCCTCGTCTTACGAGCTCAGTGACACTACGCAGTTGAAGACCAGACATCAATCAAAAAGAAACATCGCGGTGTGCGAAAGGAAAAAAAACCTACCTTTCGATAAATAGAACGTCCCGGCTGATGATTCGAACGATCGAGAGGAAGGCTCGGATCGGATCCCGGGTCCAAGGTCGGAGAAAGTTGGTAAAGTGGGGCAACGTCCCGGGTTGAGAGATCGAGTATCTACTCGTCCTGAACTCCCACTGTTTCGAATAACTGATGGCGTAGCTGATATTTGACGTTTTCCCAAAAAAAAATTCGCTCCTAACGAAAGCTTCGCCGATGTTGTGTTTGTTTACGTCCCGCATCGGGTTGACGTCACGGGCGCATATGCAGACGTCACGGAATAAGGCTCCGCCTTCCAAAGAGAAGAGAGAGGGCGAGTCCAATTGGGAATGAACAGGGAGGAGCCAAACGGGAGTGGTCACTTCTCAATATGTGGTCTAGGGGTGGGCACTCGCATCTGTGGAATGTTCGGGAAGGAAAAAGGGTTGATTTCACAGCGGATAAAATTATTATTTTTTTGGTTGGGAAACGTTTGCAATAAACACCAAATCGCTTGTAAAGAACAAAAAACCCCCGATTTTTTTGTTATAATTTGCCCATTACAAAATAATTAGACCACTGAGAATGTATAATATATCGAGGAAAACATTTGAATTAAAAATTCAGTTGATTATTCATACGGTGCAGATATATGAATTAAATTATTATAAACATTTGGTCAAACATGTTTTTAGGTAAAAAAAAGTACGAATAGCTAGAAAGAGGAAAGGAATGGGTTAAATTATCACAGTCAGAATATTTCGATAAAAAAACTGTTTAAAACATTTTAAGGATGTAATCAATACTGAATTCAATAACTGTACTTAAAATTCTTCAAAGGTAACGATTATAAATTCCAGTATTTTACGTTTAAAAGATAAAAGTAATGGTTCTTACATTAATCTATTTGCACGATTCACAGGAAATAGATTGATATAAACGTTTTAAATCTACATAAAATTTTGTTACCCGAATTGATTTAATGTTCCCTACGTATTATATTTTTCATTCCTTGTAAAATTTTATCGAGAACCTATTTCATTTTTACAAACAAAAATTATTATTTTTACAAACTCAATTCTCATTAATACTTTTCTTTATTTTAAGGATAACGCTTAGTTCTTCGTTGGTCGAAACTCGACAAAACTTTAGAAAATCTTGTGTTTTACGTTAAATCAAAAATGTATAATTATATTACGTTTATAGAAAAACATTTCAGGTTCTACTCTGGGTAATCCATCCTTGAAAAAAAATAATACTACATGAATAAGGAGGATCACTGTATAGATTCGGTTTATGAAAAGTGGATCGCAGGCTTTATAGTCTGTTCATTTAGAATAGGCGGGTGAAACAGAATTAAAAAACGCTCAATAACGCTCATCCACGCAACTTCAATGACCGATTCTTTTACAGTATTTTAACTATACTTCTGTTTAGGCTGCCTTTTCATTGCACAAGAATTTTTTTTCGATTATTACAATTACAATAGTAACTGCTTCTAATACATTACGTGTCAGTGGTCTATTCTAAATGAATAGACTAGGTATAATAGACTATCTTTTTATACATCCATGTAATAATGAGATTATGTCTAATATCTTATCTATGATAAGGAAACATTTTTTCAAATATAAACATTCATAAATCCATAGATTTTTACTAATTTAAATATATTCCCATGTCATTCCAGCCTGGTAAATATTTAAAAAATCCACTGAAATCGTGTCAACATCCCTGATGTGAAAAATATCCACCCGAATTCGTTTGAACATACAGTATGACTTATAAAACATTCTTTTTTAGCACATACAAAACTCCCACAAATATCTAAATAAGAAAATTATTTCGTCATCACTTAAAACTTTTACGAATCGTTGAAATCGTTACGAAACTAAACACAAAGACATGAACTCTCAAAACAACACATGATTAGAGTCGAACTAACTGGAATAGGTGTAGTTTAAATTAATAGTACTGATATTAATTTAAAATATAGGTATAATGCGTAATATTAAAGTGACATAATAAGTAAAGGAGATGTTTAAGTTTCTAACTCACCCATAATCACCACTATAGGTTATCAGTTTAAATCATAAGAAACAATTTAAGAAGAAATATCGTAGAAATAGAGGCATTACATTGAAGGTTTTACAGGGGACATTATTTGAAAAGCAAAGGGAAATATTCCAGTAAATAGTAACAGGACAATAATGTACTAAAAGGTTTTAAGGTTCTGATACTTAAAAAGTACTAGAGTTTTATCCATCAAAAATCAAAAGCAGTGATCAGTAAGAGAGGTATCAGGAAAAAAAGCTCCAGCTTTAGAAGTTAAAATTTTTTACTGAAACAACTCCAACATATCAAAAACGCAGTTAGCTTACCGTGTGAAATTATTGTCCAATCCTTATTAGAGTAATGGTTATCTAACACCCAAATCAAAACAATGAAATTAAAAAGAAAGCAAATGCAACAATTAAATTGAAACTACCTTTTTGGCTTAAGTCATTCCAACGTGTCTATCAACAGTTCCTGAGATAATCTTATGATTTTCACACTTTATATCATCCCAACAGGAAAACTAATGAAGCCCCAATTAAAAGCAATGGGAAAATCAGCCTTACTTGGAGCCAGCTCCTCTGAGGTCGAGATCTCTTCACGGACTGATCTGTTTCGGTCTGCTTCTGGTGCGGTTCTGCCAGGGAGGGTCGGGCCTCTCAGGGTAAGAGAACGTTATGGACCAATGACAGCACCCCTCGCGATCCCCTCGTGGTTCCCTCCCCCTCGAAAAAGATCCCTGAGTAACGGAACTTTCCTCTCAGGTGTTCGCCCGGTCCAGGAATAGAATCTTTTCTTCTCTCTAGAGGGCCAGATACCTGCTGGGGGGGTGCCGCCCGTGGGAATCGAACGTTTTTTTGTGCGATGAAGAAGACGGCCGTGAAAACGGGAATTTTTAGGGGGTCAGATTAAAAATCTGCCACTGTGCAGGTTGTTTACTGATGTAACGTTGCCCCGTTGGTCTTTGCACAGTGGCATAGCTTGGTGCATTGTGAACGTTGTCCGCAGGTTTCCTTAGTCACCATCTACACCATACTTGATTCACTGACTACATTGAGGTTCTTATTGACGAATTACTGTAGTGCATACTCTTTTCCAGGGAACTTATTTAACTCTATATAAGACTGCAAGGTAACTTTGAAATAGTATGTTGTGTTTATTTCACTAACTTAAAAGAAAACGGACTATGTGCAGTAATAGAGTAAATTAAAATTTAACTGATGTATAGAGCTAAAATCAATAATAAATCAGAATTCAATAACAAAGAAGACAAAAAGGCATTGTGATTCAATTAAAATATAAACAAAATATATTGAAATAGGGGAGGGGAGCACATTCGGACAAGCCCCTTATCTCTATGTTAAGCACTCGAGTTCAAATCCGCCTCTGAGAACAACGAATGCAAGACCAACTCTTACTCTACCATCAAATTTGGTACAGTCAAAAAGTGAGTGTAACAAAAAACTGGGAAGTCATTTTTAACTCTTATACTGAAACGAATAATGTTGATTGCATTCCTCTCCGAGGGATGAGGAAGGTCTGTTAAAGACAAAACACTCTCAAAACCAGAAATAAGGGATGCTGAAAGTTTTTCTTCGTTAAGTGTATTGTTATGAATAATGATAATGTCGATCGGTGGAAAACCAGAAATATCATATGTAGACTTATAGCTTATTATACGGCATCAAGAAATAACTCTTAAAAGAATGCGCCGCTGAGTTCGTCTGAGATATTCTTCTTTATAATAATATTATTTGTAATAATTTAAATATTTTCTTCTTTAACGCAGTTCCCCAAACCATAGAACCGTACAAAATAAAAGGTTCAATGGCCTGCTTGTATATAATGCAATAACGCATGTATTATACAGTAGGGTGTCTAAAAAAAACATTTTTTCGAAAAACCTCGCTCCCCAGGACTTTCCCCATTCCTTTTGGTCCCAAAAGATTTTGTGTGAAGTTTCAGCCCCCTAAGTTAACTCTAGGGTTTGCTTGTAGAGCCCCAAAGTTTGAAAAAAGAGGAAAAAATGACCAATTTTCATAATTTTTAAAAATTATATTTTAATACTGATACTGCGATAAAACCGGTTCAAATGTGTCATTTAGGACTTATTTTGGTGGAATATATTTATTTATGAGTATTAACTGTACCCTATAGCCCCTATAATTGAAGATTAAAACGTACTACTTCGGGACATTGCACACGTCAACGCTTAAAATGCACTACCGGTGGACAAAAGGAATTAAATCTGAATTTCTCCGAAGGAATTCCCTCAAATGATGTGATTTGGAGCTAAAATGATATTATAAATTATAAAAAACAGTGAAATAACTGTTTTGGGCCCTTCCACTGAGTTTTTAATGCAAAAAGTGTTTTTCTTCAAAATTTCTCGTTTCCAGCTGATAAGTGATAAAACCTAAAATGTAAACTAAAAAAGGGGGTTGTTGTACTTTTTAGATACCAAAGTTTGAAATCTTTATAGGGGTTTCATTTTTAATAAGTAGAATTAAATTTTAAAGCGCACAGATCGGAAACGACTTGGACATTTCCTATACCAGACGTGAAAATCGATTTCCTCTTTTTAAGTTTAGAAAATTACTTCCCTTTAACGTATTAGGGGATAATTTTAATTAAAAACTTCTTTCTTTAACATTTCAACCAAGATTCACAAGTATTAAACTATTTTCCTAACTTTGAAAAAAGAAAATTGATTTTCACGTCTAGTATAGGAAATATCCATGTCATTTCCGATCTGTGCTGTTTAAAATTTAATTCTACTTGAAAAAATGACACCTCTACAAATGTTCCAATGTTTGGTATCTAAAAAAGTTCCATAAACCACTGTTTTAGTATAAGTTTTGGGTTTCATCAGCTGGATACGAGAAATTTTGAAGAAAAGCACTTTTTACATTAAAAGCTCAGTGGAAGGGATCAAAACTGTTATTTCACTGGTTTTTATAACTTATAATGTTATTTTAGCTCCAAATGGCATCATTTGAGGGAGTTTCTTCGAAGAATTTCGGATTTAATTCATTTCGTCCACCAGTAGTGCATTATTATAAGCTTTGGCATGTGCAACGCCCCGAAGTACACTGTAAAAAATACTGTATAAAAACAGAAATTTTCAAAAACAATGACTTTATGTTTACAGAGATATTCTGTCATGTATCATTCCCACCGCACTTCTGCTTATTTTATGTAAAATAACAGCTTTTATCTAGTTTTTTAGCTTATCTGTACTTAAACAGAAACTTACTGCATCGAAAACGAATACAGCTATTGGCAACATTATATTGAATCTTCGTTGGTTCAGTGGTAGCGTGCGTGCTTAGCATGCGGTAGGTCGTGGGTTCTATCCCCGGATATTAATTGATTAAAATTAGAAAAAACTCTACTAAAATAAGTGCATGTGCACAAGCAGAAAATTATTGAGAGGCAACAGAAAAATCTCTCTCTGTGGAGCATGGGGAGATTTTAAATTCAATTAAAAAAAAAAAAACAGAAAAATCTGTAGCTCACTTGACAGAGAGTTTCTTTTTACAGCATTTACCTGTAGGTAACAGCTTTTTTCTGTTTACAGGATTTTTCGGCCTACAGAAATTTTCTGGCAACTTTTGCTGCCAGAAATTTTCTGTTTTTTTGCAGGATTATTTTTTACAGTGTAGTACGTTTTAATCTTAAATTATAGGGGCTATAGGGTACATTTAATACACATAAATAAATATATTCCATCTAAATAAGTCCTAAATGACCCATTTGAACCAGTTTTATTTATATTATCAATCTTAAACATAATTTTTAAAAATTCCGAAAATTGGTCATTTTTTCCACTTTTTTCAAACTTTGGGGCTCTACAGGCAAACCCTAGAGTTAACTTAGGGGACTGAAACTTCACACACTATCTTTTGGGACCAAATGGAATGGGAAAAGCCCTGGGGAGCAAGGGTTTTCAAAAAAGGTTTTTTTTGAGACACCCTAATATACAGGGTGTCCATAAAATAAGTAACCCGATTTAAGGGCCTCTAGAAGCCAAACCATTCATGAGAATTGAATGAAATTTTGGTGGAAGACGTTTTGAGGGATGGGAAGGAGAATGGTATGGGGTCTGGCAGTTAAATTTTATCAGTTACGGTTAAAAAGAAAAAAAATTGAAAATTCCCAATGTAACCCCCCTTTTTTATTCGCGCTATATGATCCCTGGTGTCTAAAAGCACAAATAGCGTTGAAACGGCACCTCTAGCGAGACAAATGAAAACAGCTATGAAACTGTTATTTCTGTAGAAGCTAGACTAGTGAATGGTTAAGAAAATATGACTAGTGTATCAGGAAATAACAATAAAAACTATTAAAATCAAAGTATTCTAAGAAGTTCACTAGTTTTCATTGTTATTTCCTGATTCACTAGTTATAATTTTTTAACAATTCACTAGTCAAGCTCCTACCAAAATTAACAGTTTCATAGCTGTTTTCATTTGTCTCTCTAGGAGTGAGTTTACAACTTAGAGGTACCGTTTCAACGCTATTTGTGTTTTTAGACATCTGGGATCACATAGAACGAATAAAAAAGGGGGGTTACATTGGGAATTTTCAATTTTTTTTCACTTTAACCGTAACTGATAAAGTTTAACTGCCCCACCTCATACCATTCTCCTCCCCATCCCTCAAAACGTCTTCCACCAAAATTTCAATCAATTCTGATGAACGATTTGGCTTCTAGGGGCCTTTAAATCGGGTTACTTATTTTATGGACACCCTGTATTAATATTAGTGAATGCACATTAAAATTAATAACTTAGGACAGTTTTTTTTTATTTTCTAAAAACTTGTTTTTTGGACTTATTCCCTTCTTCCAACTGACGATTCAATTGGTAACAGACAAAGTTAAATTCGGTACGGGATGAGTTAGGGTATATTTTTACAATAAGATATCGGGATAAAAAGACGACGGGATGATAAATGGCTACTAATCTGAAAAAATAATAATAAAAGACACTCAATTTGATAAAAACTTAAAAATGATTTATTTACTAAACCTGTAAATCAGCTAGTTTATAATAAAATGAAAAATTTTGCGCTAACATGTCGAATGCTTCTATACACCTAGCAGCAAATTAGTTGTAAAATTTGGGTGCTTAGGAATCGAGAAAGTTTGTAAACTTCCTCGATTTCTTAAACTTAATTTGGCCTTCTTCGTGATAAATTTTCTTTTATGAAAAAAAAAAGTTAAACACGATAAGGAAATAAATTTAACTTTCTAAATTTGCAAGCACTGTAGAAAAATCTGGAACGTTACTTAAAAGAACTGGGCAGCTGAATTGCCTATTTTTTGAAAGTTATGTTCCTGGAAAATACCAGGAAAGTTACTGTAAAATACTGAAACGTTTCGCAGAAAAATCAGAAAACTTTCTTTGAAATATCAGATATGTTCCTGGGTTTTATAATAGGGTTGGAACGATTTTTATCTCGGCTTTTGCATGTTTTTTATGTTTGTACTGTCTCATCCAAAGATCTCTTTGGAGCCACGGGAGGAATCCATCCGCGAAGGTCCCATACAAATCCTGATCAGAGTTTACTATACTCTATTCATTTAGAATTGGCGCTTGAGAAATAGTGCTTTCCCCCATGCTAGAAGCGTAACCATAGTTACTATCTTCGAGCAGCCAATAGTAAGCCTTCTTCGTCACTTTGACGAAGATAGTTGCTATGGTTACCGATCGGTGGTGGGGAAGGAAATATTTTCAAGCGCCAGTTCAAAATGAACAGACTATAAGCATATTCCCAAGTTTTGTTAACTTCAGTCGGTTCTTACACTTCATCTAAATAATTTGACTCTTTTAGTGGTGAGCTCGGGAACAACGGCAGGATTCGAAAACGTTTCAGAAATGAAAACCAGAATTTTCCAGGAAAGTGTGAAACTGCTGTAAAAACTCATAAAAAGCAGGAACGTTTCTTGAATTTATGCGGAACGTTACTATTATTTTTTACAGTGAGGGTTAGAGTACCTAGATTTAAGAAATAAATAATTGAAATTTTCAATAAATAATAATGTTCAAGAATTTTTCATAGATTTTTTCAGGAAGATGGAATTCTGTTTGGATCCTATTTGTAAAGAGAAGTGACAGTGCGAAGAATCTTCCAATTACCCAATTACGCATTTTTTTTCGGTTTATGTTAAGTTCTCAGGGCAAGACGCTTATTTTTGGCCTCACGTCCTGCGTGCTGTTTAAAAAAATTCTTTATTACTTTTTATAAATTTTCTTTAAAGCGAAGACTTTCATTTTGTGAGGGTTGATTTGTGAGTCAAACTTACGTTCAGTACATTTTTAAGGATTTATCTTTTAAATTCTTGATTTTATAGCTCAAAATCATTCGTCACTTGACCTACTTTCCCCTCCTATGATTGGTCAAAATGATAAATAAATAACGAGTAATAAATACGATTCTGTTACTTTAAATTTTTTAAAAATTCTAGATGAATTGAAAAGTTTATTTCCGACTTTAGAAAAATATTCAAAAATTCAACCTTACAAGATTTTAAGTGAAACACTTCAATATAAGAAAAATCGAGGTACAATTTTAAAACCAGAATTAAATAACTACATAAAAAACTATATACTTCTATCGGTTCGATACTACGATACCAAGGTATGTTTTGTAAAGAAAAAAAATTGTGTAAAAGGGTCAAACTTGGAAGTTAGGTGGAAGAATGGGACTTTTTGGAAATGCTTTATTTGGATATTCTGGGAAGAAAAGCTAAACTACTGTGTAACTTTTTGAATATCGTATCCTCAAAGATAGCTTCTTTTAAATCGTTACAAAATTTTTCACTTTGTTCTGAATTTCGTATAAAAACCGTAAAGTGCAAAAATATATATTTTTAATAGGCTTTAAGAGAGAGGCTATAAGAGAGAGATGTCTCGAGGAAATATTTCGCTTTATTAATCCAGCCATGCATGCCTGAACTAAGTTCTTAGAAAAAGTGATGATCATCCAACCGTGTTATGTCATCACAAAAAATCCTGACTCTCGTGTATGGATCTTCACAATACTTCCTCAGCCGAGTATTTTTTTAGAGTTCCCCTCTCTTCCTAAGTACATATTTGGGTGCAGTTCACTCTGAAGGGTTTTTTGCAACCCTCAAACACTACTTTCACTGACTTGTGTGTCCTTATTCCAGAGATTATCCATAACGCTAAATATGTATTGGTATTTAAAGTAAATCTACGCGTTATAAATTTAATTTTGCTTTATGATCTTTTTCATACTAATTGTGATGAAAATCAAAAACCACCTGTCACCTGTGTCTATACAAGACACTGCACCAAAATGCTATTAGTGTAGCACATGCTTAGGGAACGTGCAGGGCTTAACCCCATATTGTTTGAGATTTTTTTAATTAAAAAATGTTATATTGTATGTCAGCATCACTTTACTTCTTAACACCCTTTTACGGTTTAGCATTCCCTTGGTTTTGGGCATGCTTTATCTCTTACGAGTATCTGGATTATTTTGCTCTAGACTAGTGGTATTTAACCTTTTTTCAAGGGCCACATTTACAAGACAGCTATTTTAACTGGGATGCAACCAAATGCACGTTTTATGAAGTGCGTCAGAGGCAGACAAAATTTCTGAAATGTTTTAAGAAGAGTTGATTGATTTGTAATTATTATGTTACTATAAGTTAACAAAAAGGTTGCCGGGTCACAAGTTAAGTATCACTTATAATTTTTGTTCTTGGGCATAACTACCCTTTATAATCTTTTTGGTCTGTAACATGTCTTATGATCCTCCCTTCTTTCTTTTCTTCTCTTTTTGCAATCTTGAGCTTCTGTCAGCTTTTCATCGTTTGCTTCCTTTTTAGTATTTTAACCTTGATGTCTTTGGATACACTTGATTTGAATCGTCAGTTTGAAGAAGGGAATAAGTCCAAAATCCAAGTTTTGAGAAAATCGAAAAAAAACTTATTAAGTAATGGAGTTCGCATTGTATAACCACCAAATTTTGACTGGAAATTCAGGACCCTATTTAGAAAACAAAGCAATCATAAAAATATAAGTACATCAAATAATATTTTACAGTAAAAAAGTTGATGGACTTATTCCCTTTTTCAATCTTATGAAATTTTATCTGAAGGAAAATCTTAAACCCTTAAATTGACATTTAAATTCTATTTATCATTAGTTTACACCACAAAAGGGAGAAATAAGAAGAATAAGACAAATAAAATTCAAAATTATAATGAAACTTAGTTGTTAAAACAGAGTATCAATAGAGTGAGTGAATAAATGAATGGAGTCAAACATTTCATGCATAAAACAAGTTTAGAAAAACTTTTTTTTGCTTAGTTTACAGCACAAGGAAAAAGGAAAAGAAAGAAAAGTTAACTTTAACTCCAAATTAAATTAAAAAATACAATGAATAGACATCGATTTCGCAAATTCAATGAGGCTATATCTGCCGATAGGGGGTAGATATTTCCCCCATTTTTTAACTCATGTGTAGAGAGCAAAGCTTGGAGATGTTTTAAGCACAAAAAGTCAATCTGTCATTTTTCGGACTTATTCCCTTTTTTATATAAACTGACGATTCATTTATAACTTATTTCATTTTCTCTAGGTGAAACTCTAATATCTCTACGTTCCCTTATTATCATTCTCTAGGTAGTTTTTCGCTTTATTTAATCTATCCTAATTTCTCCAGATAAACCGTAATTTTTTAATTGCAGTATCGCACTACCTAGTGGGCCATTTTCAACGATCTCACGGGCTCATGATCAGGGCACCACTCTCCTAGATTATGTTATCTGAAAGTCCCTTCTTAAATCCAAAGCAGCACTAAAAAGACGAAAAATCAGACCTCCTTTCAACATCCCATCTGACCGCATTCGTATTATATCACAGCGTAGCTGATATCCCTCTTCAAAACGAAACGGATCCTCTTCCTCTCATCTTTTCAGGTGTTTACTTTTGGTCTATTTGTGTTTGTTGCAACCGTATATTTTCATAAGGGAGCGCTGCTACCTGTTGAGGGGAGACCGCCGCCGTGGGAAGAACGTTTTTTAAGAACTTTTTTTTACCTTTCTAAAGGGCCCCTCTTGGTGTCAGAGTGGGATTAAGAAAGGGTCTTTTGAGTTCTATTTCTGGTTACGCGATGTTTCGGAACATCTTTTTTCTTGAGGGGTTCTAACTGGGCTTCGCACGGCTGCAGAGATTCTTTAACAGGATTGGCATACATTTTATTTAAATCTGATCTCTTTCAGGCTTAAAGGATTAAATGATTTTTAGCAGGTAGGTTTCAAAAGTTCAAAGACAGCTAAGACATTTTTTAGAATACGTTAAGTTAAGATTTTTCCATTGCATGCCTAATGTAATTAGTAATCTTACTTATTTAAGAAAGGGGTTTCTTTCCTTTTTTTTAGTACTTTTTATACATATATAAAACAGTTAATATCACTCGTAAACAAGGTTTTTGGCCCAAGATACTCTTATAGTGTGTTTTTAGGGTAGTTTTTTTACGCTGATTTCAAATATGCAATCATAATTTTCCTACCACCTTCAGGTTTTGCATCACAGATCAAATTTTTAAATATTGCTTCGTAGTGCTTAGTAAATGTTCTTAAGGATAACTAATGAGTACAAAACAAAAAATTAATTTATTTATTTGATGATTATGGATGATAAAATAATTATTCCTCTCTTGGGTACCTCTATCGGATAAAAAATACTGAAATTGCCCGTTATGACAAATTGTCACAAAAAACTCATATCTTTTATTTATAATAAACTCCAAATTCTTTTAATATTTGTGTTTATGTCTTCAGTTTAAAATTCAGGATAATTGTTAAAAATAGCTATTTTGATATGTTATCATGGTTCGGAAACTTAGATTTTTCAACAAACTTCCATATCGTCCTTTAATTGTTCCTCTATAAAAATTTTTTTGATAACATTATGCATTCTTCCAACTAATTTTATAAAAATCCAATAATATTTCGAATTCGAACATCCTTCATGAAATAAAACAATTGAAAACACTGCTCTTCTAGAAAATACTCTGGTTTAGCGAATCTTAAAAATGAAGTCCTTTAGAGTGAATACGAAACCATCTTCATTTTTTTTGTCATTGAGCACTATCTGATCTGGTGTTGCGATGATGTTCTACAACCTTCTTGAAGCACATGTCGGAAGCCCTCCACCGGGCTCGATGTGTCCCATCAGAGCGAACACCCGTTGATTCTTTCTCTCAAAGTCGGGGAAACCGTTTTTCCAGGAAGCATCTGCAAACTGAAGGTCGCTTTCGATGTGACCTCCAAAAAAACTGATTTGTTCCCACACCGCATCCCCTTGAAAAATGGGGGGAAAACTCTTTTCTGAATTTTGTGGATATTTCGGAATAAAAGGTGTGATAATTTCCCTGCAGAGGGGAGGCCTGGTGTGTACGAGCTGGGGTACAGAAGAGGTGGTTTGGAATAAAGAAAATGTAGAGTAACATCTTTCTGTATAGTTCTGAGATGATACTTGTGTTTCTAAACCTTTCTACCAAAGAGAGCTAAACTAATTTCACCGATAATGATCCGATATTTTTAAAAAGCTAGAGATCCACTAGCTAAAAAAATGAGGAATGTTAGCCTTGTAGTGAACTTATGGTAGGGAGCAGGTAAAGAAAAGGGGAAGGGGTCCCCAACCATTTTTGCTCCGTGGGCCTCTTGGCAATTTTTTTCGTACTTCAAGCACCCTTCTTGGGACTCAATCTAAAACAGTCAAGATATTTAATATTTATTTATAGTTAAACTTTCCTAGCAAAGAAATATAATTATTATATTTTTGTTTATAATGTTTGTTATACTGAAAATAACCCTTGAATGCAAAGTGCAAAACCTATATCCATCTCTTCTTGCCCTTTCTTACCTCATAATGCGAATAATTTTATTATTATATTTGTCACATTGCAAAAACTACCAATAAAACTGTTTTGTAACGATTTGTTTCTTAAAAAATAAATAAAACAGTGATAAATTAAAGAATTCAGTCTGATAACTAATCAATGAATTTAATTTATTTGTAATAATAAAAAAGACAGAGACAAAGCTTATAGCAAGTTTGGTAATACACCTATTAATCAAGAACAAATAATATCCTGGAAATTTCTGAGAAGTCTAGATGTCAAGAGACTTTATCTTCTATGTAACAGGATTGATGTTCAAATGATATTTAAATGTTCAAGGTAAAAACCTGCAGAGTACCCCTGCAGGAAAATCTTTTATTATTTTATTTAACTATATTTATGTAACTTTTCCTTTGAATTTTTATCAATGTTTTGAATGTTTTAGTGTTTGTATCTTTCATCTTTGGTATTTTGATTAAAACTGAGCAACATTCATCTTGGGAGTGCTTAATATTTTAGCGGTAACCAGTAACAAATAAAATAATGCAATAATTGATTTAGTGAAAATTTTTTGTCAATATACGAATTATTTAAGTCTTAAAGGTAAAAAAATTATTTTCTTGCCTTATAAGACTTATTTCAATAAGATCTTATTAAATTATACCCTACAAAAACTAAAATCATTGCTATACCTAAAGCAAAATTTCAACAATGGATATAATACTGAAGTTTAAAAATGAATTTAGAAACACCGGAATGAAAGTTTCACAATAATGTTCTAATTAAACAATGAATTTATTATTGTTCATTGTTGCTTATCATCACGATTTCATTTCTCTACTTATTTAGTTTAACACGGGTTACTTTATATTGTTAAACATTTTATTTTCAAGTTTTTTACTGGACCTTCAATTTCATTGTGTGAAGCTTATTTTTTCTTTGAAATTATGCAGACAGTTTCAAAGAAACATGAGTATTCATAGCCATTCTGGAGGAAAGAACAGAGGAGATCTCGTCGTAAGGAGGGAAGTTGAAGATAAAAGCGGAAAAGTGACTCAGTAAGATTTTATTTTACAGTTTGATAATTATAATTTTAGCATGTAAATCTAGAAATTAAGAATATAAGACATGTTCGGTAGTCGTAACTTTATTAATAGTGTATCGCTGTTAGAATTGAAAAATTGAGCCACTAATTGGTTTAATTCCGTTAGCGTTCCCACTAAATACCGCCATGCTTTTTAGGAGGACACCAAAAAGTAAAAATATTGCTTAATAATTTCAAACTCATGGATTAAAGTGATTTGTTACATCAATAACTCTGTTCAGTTTATCAATAAAAATCAAAATTTTTTTATCGATATTTGATGGCATTTAAAAGAGCTTTGCAATATTTTTAGCGGGAACGCTAACGAAATTGAACCCGCTAATTCTTAACATTTCAATCATTTTAGATTTTCCAATAAAGCAGTACGTTGTTATTCTATATTTTACTCACAGAACATTTCGTAAGTTATTCAAATATAAAAATATAAATCAATTTAAAATATAAATATAGTAAAAATACTTATAAATCTAATATGATAAAATTCAATGTGTGTGTGCACTGTAAAAAAATAATCCTGCAAAAAAACAGAAAATTTCTGGCAGCAAAAGTTGCCAGAAAAAATCTGTAGGTTGAAAAATCCTGTAAACAGAAAAAAGCTGTAACCTACAGGTAAATGCTGTAAAAAGGAACTTTCTGTCAAGTGGGCTACAGATTTTTCTGTTGCCTCTCAGTAATTTTCTGCTTGTGCGCATGCACTTATTTTAGTAGAGTTTTTTTAATTTTAATTAATTGATATCCGGGGATAGAACCAGCGACCTACCGCATGCTAAGCACGCACGCTACCACTGAACCAAAGAAGATTCGGTATAACGTTGCCAATAGCTGTATTGGTTTTCGATGCAGTAAGTTTCTGTTTAAGTACAGATAAGCTAAAAAACTAGGTAAAAGCTGTTATTTTACATAAAATAAATAGAAGTGCGGTGGGAATGTTACATGACAGAATATCTCTGTAAACATAAAATCACTGTTATTGAAAATTTCTGTTTTTCTAAAGTTTTTTTTTACAGTGTGTATCTCTGTATAAATAAAAGGCTAACGGGCGATGTGGGTATGTCCGGGGTAATCTCTTGAAATAGGCCACGGACCGAAACCAAACTCGAGTATTCCGAGTCGGGGAGTAACTTCGGATAGTTTTCAAAGCTTTAAAATCGAACGTTTTCGAGTAATTAACGAATTTATAGCCCGAAACGCTTATTTCTCCATTTCTCTACCAGAGTAGATCTGCTCGACTCACTATTGTTAACGAGATGAAAACCTCCAATTATCAAATATTTTAACAGGAAAAACTGGATAATTGTCCATTTAAAAAGGATATAAGTTGTGAAAACGCTAAAATAAATTCAAATAATTTATTTTCAAACGTTACTTTCCTTTATTTCAAGATTGTTTTCCTTTAAAATTTAAATATTTATGGAAAAGTGAAAATTTTTTTTCATGGAAAACGACTTGAAAATAAAACATTGTTTCCAATGAAGCGGTTCACTAGACTTTTAAATTTACTAGATCTTTTATTATTGTTTCAAATTTGTTACTTTTTATTCACTAGACTTATTAATTTACTAGACTTTTTATTATAGTTTCAAATTTGTTACTTTATTAAGATGAAAAAAGACACCGGGATAGGAAAAATTACCGAGAACACCGGGATAGGAAAAAATTACCGGGAACACTGGGTAAGAAAAATTACCGGGAATACCGGGAAATGAAAAATTATCGGGACCACCGGGATATGAAAGAGGCGCCTGGGATAGTGGGATGATTAATAATTGCTGATTTAAAAAATTATAAATGTATGTTGAGAAAATTTAATTTAAAAAAAGTTATACACTCCACCCGTGCAAGGCCGGGCATATCCGCTAGTAGTATATATTTGTCTTCTATACAAATCCACAGTTTACTTCCGATCTGCACCAAACTTGGTATACCTACGTAAAAAAACTCAAGAAAAAACATAGGCTATGTTTCGAAAACTTTAATTGACCTCTTGACCCTCTTTTACCCCCTTTTATGGTCATTTTGCTGAAATAGCTTTATTTCTTCTCCAGAAGAGGTCTGTTTACCCCATTGTTACAAAAAAACATAATGCAAAATAAAAAGTTTTTAAAAGAAAAACTAGATATAGGGTAGGTGGGGGCAAAGCCCCGCAGTTTTCAGTATTTTTAACATTGTGATCGATAGGGGGTAGATAATCCCAAAATTTCAATTGGAGGTGTTAGATTGAGATGTTACCTACAAAACCAATCCAAATTTATACTCTTATCGATAGTATTTCAAGAGAAATTGACAATTTAGTAGGAAAAAAAATTGCGGGTCTTTGCCTCGCAAAATGGGGCAAAGACACGCACTTTTGAATTTTCGTGTCCAAATGAAATAAACATGGATAAACAAAATGTTTCATCATAAAAACACTAGAGATAATCATCTTAATACAGTAGAGCCAACCCCCGTTACAGTAGAGCCAACCCCCAACTCGCTCGCCAACCCCCGTTAACTGCTGACGCAGGGCCTTTCGGATCGCTTCGCAATCCCCACAAAAACCTGCTCACTAAAATTATTTATTTATAAAACATTCGTTATAACAATTAGTAGAAAAAACGTCAACCAACTTTCCAGAAGCACACTCTCTTAAAAGTTAGAATATTTATTGGTTAAATTATCAATAACTTAATCAACACGTTTTCCTTGAAAATATCCATCAAGTCTGCTCGTGCTATTGTGCTTCAATATTTACAAAAAGATTCAGCAATGAATCTGTTAAATTTAATATAGTACCTAGTAACTCGTCAAAATATCTAGTGTTTTATCATTCAAGTTTTAGTTTTAAAACAGACTTTTTAAACAATACGATTTAAGCTATTAAAAACAATAAGAGACAAAATCTACATAGCACTCAATGTTTACAAACAATTAATTTTGATGTGTGAAATTCTACACTTGAATATTAGATCTGTGAGTTTCTGGAAAACTCTTATCTGTCTTTTAAAAATATTTTATTTAGAAAGTACATAATTTGAAGCGCATTTTTAAAGCGTGAATGGAATTATTTTCATCATTAAGGAATAGCGTCGGTTGGTCATTGTGATTGGAGGTATAATAAATTGTACGACAGTTTCTTGCTGTTAACTGCAACCTTATCCGTAATCCAGAAAAATGGAAATATCTTAGAATTGAGAATTTTTTTAGAAATTCTAAAGGCACTTTGCACATCCTCAAAAGAATCCGAACAGTTTGATACCAAAAACATGTTATACGGATCAGTAATTAAAAAGCCTTTCTCTGGAAACCATTTACAAAAACTTTTTTTTAGAATAGAGAGATAAACGTTTTCAGTCACGTGTTTTTTCTCGACTTTTAAATTAAAATATTTAATTACCTGTACATTTTTTTGAAAAACTGACTAGATATTTCATTTTACCATACAAAAAATCATACGGAACACTTGTTTGTTTTTGAAAATCTGACACATGCAACTTCCTTATTGAAAATGTGAAAGCCCTTTCAACTAGAGATAGATTTTTTCGTAAATTGAAAAATGGAATACGCTTTAGTTATTGAATAATTTCACAGAAAAAGTTAATTAAAATCCTGTATGATTAATCAAGGGTTCTAAATGGGCATATTTTAAGTAATTTTGGGAGATTTGTTTGATTTTTTATGGGGACCATGAGGTTAAATGCAGAAATTGTTCAAATATTAAAATGCTTGACAACTGGATAGATATAATACCTTTTTCCTGGTAAAATAAGGTATAAAATGTATTGAAAATTTTAAAAAGAAATCCTAAAAAGCTCTAACTCCACCCGTGCAAGGCCGGGCATATCTGCTAGTATACTATAAAAGTGTTATTTTGTCAGTTTATTCCATTTTTATTTTTAAAAATTGTATTTTTCCCATTTACATTTGATAGTATCAATATAGATGAAATAATAAATATATTTCGTCATTTCAGATTTAATATAAATTTAGAAACCAATTTTATTCGCATATACTTGATTAAATGCAGCTCTTTAGAATGTTTTAAAGTAGTTTTTGAACCTTCTTGATTAGTTTTTTCTAAATTTAGAGGAAGAGTAAGCGTATGAAAATAATTTATTTGTTTCATTTCGTTTTTAAATGACAGTTCAATTTGTTTACGAATTCCTTTGAGAATTTAATAATTCATCAACTTACGTGTTAGATATTAATACCTTTTAGATCAATCTCAAGAAATTGAACTAAAAACATTTTTGAAACAAATTGCTAAATTATTTTAGAATTTATATTTTTTTGAGGTGTCTGGGGTTGCAGGTATTCAATTTTTAAATTTGAATAAATATGGACTTTATCATGGTAATATTCCTAGAACCTAATCATAGGGTAGGTGGGGGTAAAAACACGCTCGGGGCAAAACCACGAACGGTGATTTTTAATTGTTAATAATCTATTCAAAAGTTGATGAACAAATTGCTGGTTTGTCTTATTGTTCCATGAAATTTCGTATCCCTAAGTCACTCAAGAGTTTGAAAAATGCAGTAGGTTTGTTTTTCAAGATTTAGATTTAATTTTTCTAATCTTTTACTTAATCATTATATAAAATAGGGCTCGAGGAGAAGAACCAACAAATAGTACGAAAAAACCGTTCAATGCAAAAATCGGTCAGCGAAAACCGTTCTATAAAAATCAAATTTATTACATTGTGTAAAACTATGAGTTGTTTTGTTACTTGAACGGTTTTTCCATTGAACGGATATTTAGCCGATATAATAGCATTAACACCGATATAATAGCATTTAAACTTAAGTTTCGTTTTGAAAGAATTGCATCAACATGTATCTAAAAATAAGAAAGGCTTGTTTTTCAAAGCGAAACTGGACAAATTCCTGAAGGTTTTTTTTAGAGCAAATCCCCACAACCTTCACAACTTAAATTAGGACCTACAGGATCCCTAAAAAGTTGAATAAAGGTTTGCGAGATGCCAACCATCTACCTGAAACCATTCTTTTCACCCTTTTGAAAGATATTGGGCACTTAGAAAAAAAAGTTGCTAACATTCCTGCCCATCAGACCATCAAATTTCAGATCCCATAATGGTGAATTATCCCATTAGAGAGCACTCCACACGAGTCTACATAAAGAATCAGTGGTTTAACTTATTTGATTTTCAACAGGGTGAAGAATGCTCATCCTTTCATTTGTACCTAACTCCTGACGATTTCTGCATAATGCCAAACGTCTTCACATCCCTCCAAAAGGGTGGAAAGGACGATTTGAGGTAAAGGTTTGACATCATGGATAATATTTACCCGTCCCTCAAACGCCTTAAAGTTTTGAGTTTTTCGTCATGTTTTTGAAAAACCGACAAAAAACAAAGATAAAATCTTCACAAATTTTTTCCCAATTTTTTTTATGATGAACTACTATTGTTCGAGATATAATTCCACAGGTTTCATTTTTTTATCACCCCTCATTCGGGAGTAGTAATTTTTTTAGTGTTATGCAAATGTTGTAAAGTTGTTTTTTCTTCATTTTGAAAAAGGCTATTACTCTACAACCCCTTAACTCAAACACATGAAATTGGGCTCATTTTGTTCGTAACTTTATTATCTTTAAAGTGATGTGCATTAAGAACAATTTCCTTTCCCGAAACTTTCAAAAATTTAAAGAAAAAGTGAAAAAATAAAAAAAATAAATAAAAATTAAAATTGTTTAATAATTTCTGAAACAAAAAGTTTTATTGCCTTTTATTGTCAATAATATACATTGATACCAAATATCATGTCTAAAATTGGATTTAATCACATTGGGAAAAAATGAAATTATCTGTAGTACATTTGGTAGGTCCCTTAACAACCCCCTAAAGTATAGTAAAAGAATGAAAAACTCGAAAAAGTTCGTAAGATTTCTTGAAAGGGTTCATATGATTCAAAGGCATGCAAGAAGTTCAACGCACATAAAGAAGCAAAACGTTTTTAAGCTAATTTTCTCTAAAATCTTAGATCTTTCAAAAGGAGGTATAATCTTTTTAAATTAACTATTTCTATTTAAAATTAATTATAATCTTTCTCAAATTTCCTACCTTCTTTCTTGTCACAATCAACAACAAAAAGTGGAAAATATTTAACAATTCGAAAATTGAAAGGCAACCCTCAAAAACCTTGATAATTTGTGATTTTAATTGTAGTCATTTTTTAGAATAAAAAACTTTTTCCATTATTTCCTCCCAAATATTTGTGTTATTAATTATCTTAATTTTTATTAATAAATCATATTTGTCGAAAATTTTTGTTTTGGTGACCTAGAAAACTTTTCGTTTTATAGCGCAAGGGGGTGACGGACGAAGCTTCGCCAATACGCCAACACTTTCAAAGTATCTAGTGGAAAGGTTAATGGAAAGCGCGGGAAAGTGTTTATTTGTCTAAAAAATTGATTCAATTGGTGGCCATCTTAATGTGTTTTGAGAATTTGAGCCGTGTGAAATCGAAAGGAAGTAAAAACAGATACATAATAATAATTCTAAGGAATTTTATAAATAGATATAGTTAATTTAAAAATTTTCCACCTCTTTTCTGGAAGATCTAAGTTTTAGAGAAAATTAGCTTAAAAACGTTTTACATCTTATGTGCGTTAAACTTTTTGCATGTATTTGAATCATATTAACCCTTTCAAGAAATCTTACGAACTTTTTTGAGTGTATCATTCTTTTACTATATATTAGGGGGTTGTTAAGGGACCTACCAAAATGTACAGGGAATTTCATTTTTTCCCAATGTGATTAAATTCAATTTTAGACTTGATATTTGTATCAATGTATATTATGGACGATAAAAAGATAATAAAATTTTTCGTTCCAAAAATTTTTAAAAATTTTTAATGTTTATTTAATTTTTTAATTTTTCACTTTTTCTTCAAATTTTTGAAACTTTTGGGAAAGGAAGTTGTTCTTAATGCACATCACTTTAAAAAATAATAAGGTTGCGAACAAAATGAGCCCAATTTCATGTGTTTGAGTTAAGGGGTTGTAGAGTATAATAGCTATTTTCAAAATGCAGAAAAAACAACTTTACAACATTTGCGCAACACTAAAAAAATTACTACTCCCGAATGAGGTGTGGCATGTATTTCATGTTTGACTTGTGGCATTGTATTTCTAATAATAGTAGTTCATCAAAAAAAAATTGGGGAAAAATTGTGAAGATTTTATCTTTGTTTTTTTGTCGGTTTTTCAAAAAAATGACGAAAAACTCAAAACTTTAGGGCGTTTGAGGGACGGGTAAATATTATTCGATTTGGCTAAACTTTTGCAAAAATTATTTTTCGTCCATTGGAACATAGTTAGGGAGTGGGAGCCAAACATTTCGAAAGTTCGAAAATAAGGGCCACCCTAATGTTTATCTCACTTGGTCACCAAGTCCCGTAAGTCCCGTAAGTCCCGGGTATTTGCCCCATTTGGCGGGGCTCTGCCCCGTAAAATTTTTCTACTAAATTGTAAACTCCTCTTAAAATACTAAAAAAAAAAAATTAAAAAAAAAAAGAAGCTAAAACTTGGATTGGTATTGAAGGTAAGATCTCAGTCTAAGGCCTCCAATTGAAATTTCGGGATTATATACCCCCTTTTCACCACAATGTTTAAAATACTGAAAACTGCGAGTCTTTGCCCCCACCTACCCTACTATGGGAATTTATTTATCTACTGAAGGTACTAAAAGATACTTTTGCTAAAAAGCTAAAAAATATTTTTGTCAGTAATTCTGTAATAATCATTTCAATTTATGCTCACGTGTGGTAGTTAAGGCGTTTCACACCCTAGTTCATCTTTTGTTCATCTGCATCTTCACTACGAGAAAACTCCTCCAGGAGCTTCCCTCGCTCTTCTAAGAACTGCAGGATACATTCACCTGGACCTGGGGGAACTATCTTACTTTCCTGCATTTTCTTTTGGTTCTTTTGGATTAAGAGATTCCAAGTAATTTGAATTTATTAACATTTATGGTCACTGCCCTTGAAAAACTCATCGTAACCGCTGGTTGAACCCCACTCATCAAAACCATTTTAAAGACAAAACCGTTGAAAAGCTTTTCTTGCAATTTTTCGAGATACCATATTTTTAGATTTTCCCCTTTTTTAAATTTTTCAGATAATTAGAAAGCAACACCTTCCACCATGGGATTGTTGACCATTCTTCTGTAATGCACTGTTTTACTGCGACACTCATTTGTAACATATACAGATAAGAATAATATATTTTTAGATACTTGGGGGATAACATAACACATCAAAAGCGTATATTGTATAACTGGGGTATTAAAACACTCCTGTATAGGTTGGTAATATTTTCCAGTTTCCTTTCATATTATGTGGTGACTATACCAATCACCGACCAGAAGAATGAATGCAAGTAGGGACATCCTCGTCCATCACGGGACCACTTTGCATGATCGTCATCCCACGGGATGGTCTTGGGAACGCAACCGTTCGGTGATTGAACCCTGGCCGGATTTAACGTCACCTGGGTCGCCCATTGACGTCCCTTTCAGTGGCCCGTCAACCACTTGATGGATCGGCCCATGCAGACGGCGTGAAATTCCCGCCAATGCTCGCTGCTACGACCCAAAAAGACTGATGTGACGCGGCTTCAAGTGCCCGTGGCCTTAGCGAGATTAATGGTGAGATACGGAATTAGCTTCTTCCATCAGAAAAGATGTTGTACCAGGAAGTCCGGCCACTTTGCCTTGCTGTTTAGTTGCTTGGATTCGCTGTTTAGCCCCCTTGTTACAAGGGAAAATTCCGCGCCCCGTGGCATCCTGTAATGAAAATACATGAATGAAATCTATTGTGATACACCCAGTCAAAGGTCTTAGCTAAAGCCGTTTGGATTTCTACTAAATAAGAATATCTACTACTTTCCATCTTGGTTCGGTTTTTCAAATAAAAGGGTTAAGTCTTACTAGATAGGATGCCCAGACTAGTCCGTGAGATCGTTGAAAATGGTCCGCGAAGTAGTGCGATAATGCAATTAAAAAATTATGGTTCACCTAGAGAAATTAGGATAGAGTATAAATAAAGTGAAAAATTACTAGAGAATGAAAATAAGGGAACAAAGAGAGATAAGAGTTTCACCTAGAGATGAAACCCGATGATATGAACTGAAAACCAAATGCCTGAAATTTCTCTACCTCTATCAATGTTGAATTTAAAATATCATAATTATTTTAATAGTAAAACAAAGATGTTTAAAGTACAATGTGATTTCATAGCCTGTGTTTTTTACCATATCCTGGTAACACACAATCAAAGATATTAGTCCGGTCGCCAAATGAGAAAATAGGCTTGGACCTGGAAATTGAGTACAACTAATATTTTATGATTGATTCTAGTACTTTTTGATGTACTGAAACATAATACGGCGGGTGCCAGAGTGGCACCTTTGAGCAATTCCAAATATCGAACGGCAAAGTTCTCGGGGTGAAAAAAAGTAGAAATCGGGTGTTATTTTCAGGAAATAAATAAAGTAGTCATTTTTTCAAATGATTTTTATGTTTTTGAGGGTGCTTAATCCGAATTCGACTTTTTCAGCCAAATATTCGAACGGCTTCTTTGAGAATTTTCGAGATTTTGTCAAAATTTCAACCCTTTCTACGGTTTTATGCTTATAAAACGAAAGTTATGGGTTTTACAAAAAAATGTTCATCTAACAAATTAAAGTTTAATAAACAAGCTACAAAAAAGTCAATTGCAACATTTTTGTCAGACAAATAGTTTTGCCGCTACAGCCCACCAAAAGAAGATACAATTTTTAACGGATTGGGAAATTTTTACGTTCTTCGTAAAAAGCTCCTGAACGGTGAACATGTGGCCCGTCCGTCATAGTCCTGGGATATGGAATGGCATATGGACCGACATGCTAATTCAAACAACATTTATGCGCTTTGGTAAAAGTCGCAGTGGAATAAAAGGGATAACTTTGAAACCAAATAAGGTGAAGAAGTGGGCACTATCATTGCATGTTTGTGGTCAGCTATCTAAAGATGTACAAGATATGATAGATGGCGAAGAATCAAAGAAGGTGCATACGTTTCACAAAGAGGAAGGTCCAGCAAAAATTAAATCTGATGAAGAAGATAGGCAGATAATAAGAAAAAAACAAAACATGTGTAAACCCTTTTGTCATTGAAGACCACCCTGATGGTATTGTTAATATACATAGTGGCCGTATTGCAAACACGAAAGTAAATGTGTATGATGCCGTATGCCTCGGAGAAAAGCAACGACAAAAATTTGGGGAATCACTGCCAAAAGGATTTTATGTTCCTTTGAAAATGGAAGTTGTCGCTTTGTCAAATGACCAGAAACATATGGTGATACAACAAATGAGAGTTTATAACACGGAGACTGTCTACGCACGAGCCCTACAACTGATGACACGTAATGTTGAAATATGCAGCCTTCCAAATTTGTTTGGTTTTGAATTGTCTCCAGTCCCGTCAGCTTTATTCAATGAATTTGGGGACATGAATCCCTCCTCCCAGAAATCACAATTAAGGAGTCTATTAAGAGTTCAGGTGTCGCCGAAGGTGGAATTTGTTAATGCATTAATTATAGATGCTAGTTCTCTTTTGTGGCATGCTCATTGGCCAAAGTTTGGTAGAGTAAAAACTTACATCCACAATTTAATTGTGGTTATAATGAAGCATGTTGCAGAACAGGACACATACCTTGTATTTGATAGGTATTTCGAATACAGTCCTAAAAGTGCAACACGATCAAAAAGAGGAGTTGACAGTACCTTCATGAAACTAAGAGCCGACACACCTCTCCCAAGTCGCAATAGTATATTGACCCATTCATGCAATAAAATACAACTAATAACCCTGATTTGGCAGCAACTACTAAAACATAAAAATTTTCTTCCACATAAATTGGTCATTACTGGCACTGATACAATCCCAACTGAATTACAAACTCCTGGTGTTGTAATTCCTCACCCAGATTTGGAAACTCACCATGAAGAAGCAGATGTCATAATTGTACAGCAAGCTATTTTTCTGTCAAGGTGTGCAACGAACAGGATCAAAATTTTGTCTGATGACACTGACGTTTTTATTCTTCTTGTACACTTTTACAGAAAGCTAAATTTTAATTGCGCATGTGGATGGAGTCATTTGGCAAGGTCAAGGTCACAGATACAGCAACAACAGTTTACAACCTAGGAACTCAAGCAAACTCATTGTTAGCAGTACATTGTCTCACTGGCTGTGATACCAGTTCTCAACTTTTTGGAATTGGAAAATCTAAAGCTACATATTCTGAGATCTGGTATTGAAATTAAGCATTTAGGTTGTGTAGAATCTTCAATGCAACAATGCATAACAGAGTGCACAAGCTTCATCGTACATTGCTACGGCTACAAGAAGGAGGCTCACAACATGTCAGATGTTCGATACAAAGTGTGGGCATCAAAGAAAATTCCTCCTAAAATTAAGCACCTCCCTCCGACAACAGAGGCATTTGAACTCCATATAAAAAGATGCCATTTGCAAGCTTGCACCTGAAACGCAGCAGCATCTTCGTTCCCTCCACCTTTAATCCCACTGATTTTGGATGGGCACTCTTTGGTACCCGTTCAACTTCCAGATAACAAAGGGTTGGCACCACCAGAATTGCTGAAAAGTTTAAGGTGCAGCTGTTCAAGTGAGAAGCCATGTTCAACAGCAAGGTGCAGTTGTGCACAAGTAGGTCTGCCTTGTACAGAATTTTGCACGTGCGAAGGTGGCCAATTGTGTGGCAATTTGAAAACTAATGAAGCCCAATTTAAAGATAGTGTTAGTGAAATGTCCACTGTGTAAAATATTCTATAATTTTGAATTAAAATTAAAGTAGTATATAAACTATACTTCCTATTTATTACCTCTTTCTAAACATACTTTATATTGAATTTCTATTTAATCATGTTGAAAAAGTATAGTTTACCGTTATATCACATAGTATCCCTATAATAAACATTTACTGATACTTAATTTTGGTCAGCCGAATCCCTTTCACTCGCAATAAAATAGGTGTTTTTTTCATCATCCCGTGAAATTTGACCTTCGATACTTAAAGTTGACAAAAAGTGCCACTCTGGCACCCTTCATATTATGATTCAGTATATAAAATTGTACTAGTATTAATCATACGAATTAAAAAAACACTCATTTGTAGGTTCCCAAACTTCATTCAATCACGAGATGCAGGTACTACATCCTGAATTTTTCCCAATCCGTCTAAAATTGTATCTTCTTTTGGCGGGCTATAGCGGCAAAACTATTTGTCTGACAAAAATTTTGCAATTGACTTTTTTGTAGCTTGTTTATTAAACTTTAATTTGTTAGCTGAAAATTTTTTTGTAAAACCCATAACTTTTGTTTTATAAGCATAAAACCGTAGAAAGGGGTGAAATTTTGACAAAATCTCGAAAATCTCAAAAAAGCCGTTCGAATATTTGGCTTAAAAAGTTGAATTCGGATTAAGCACCCTCAAAAACATAAAAATCCGTTGAAAAAACGACTACTTTATTTTTTCCTGAAAATAACACCAGATTTCTACTTTTTTCAACCCGAGATCTTTGCCGTTCGATATTTGGAATTGCTCAAGTACAGAGACCGTTAAGAAACAGATTAAGAGTTTTCAGTAGCTCCATATTAAAGAGGGGGGTTTGGGGTCCACCCCCAGAAATTTTTTGGAAATTTGATTTTTAAAAGGAGTTTTTTTACTTCAATTTTGAGGTAATAACCGAGGAGCACCGCTCCTTGTAAGATAGATCTGTTAAGGAAAAAAATAGAAAATCTGACAATACTCTAAGGTAGTACTAGTTGATCCAGGATTCGGTTTTGGGGGAGCCAAAAATTTTGAAAAACAATGAATCAATTGAACATTAAAAAGGTTGAAAATAATCGTGTTCGAATCACCTTAAGGGGGGGGGTTTGGGGGACCTTCCCCAGAAAATTTTTGGAAATTAAAGTCTAAAAAGCAGGTTTTCAACTCGTTTTGGTACACCTAATCCAAATTTCGAACATTATATTTTCAGGAATTTATTATTTGCTAGAAGTTTTGTATTTTGACAAACTCATCACAAAAAAGTTGTTTATAATTTAGTTCCAAGTCCCAAGGGGGGTCTGGGGGTACTCCCCAAAAATTTGTTTGGAAATTTGACCCTAAAAACAGGGTTTGGTTTACTCGTTTAGTACCCTTTATAGCCCCCTCCCCTTATATCGTCCCTCAATTGATACGTTTGTTATGGGGAAACCGGGGGTTCCCCCGGAAAATTTTAGATTTTAACATGCAAAAAAGGTGGTTTTTAGACACTTTTAAGGGACATAGACGCCCCTTCTTTTGAGTAGGCACTGGAATGTTTAACGCCTAAAAAGGGGTTCAAAAATTTTGGGTCGGGCCCATGGGGGGGGGGTCCGAACCCGGGATTCACTACGCCCCTGATAATGCCTTTTAACATTATAGTTTTAATGTTAAACCGCATTTAACCTTATACGGATGGAATTAATTTCGGTTTTTACGTATTATGCTGTTGAGCGTGCCGCTGAATCCGAAAACATTTAAAATCCCTTTGACTGTTCAATAGCTGTACCGCTGAATTTAAAGGCTGCTGAACGGTGGACGGTATAATACATAAGTACCTTTGTTGCGGAAACTAGTGTTCCCAGATGAAAGTTGGAAGAAAGACTCACGTGTCCGAAGACTCACGAGCTCTCGAGGACACAAATCTCATCTCGCATTTCACGCATTGTTTTGATCTGGATAAAAGAGGTAGTTGGGAAAATTGAATGTAAAGGAGAGTTGCGTTTTATGTTATGTAAAGAAAGAGGCTAGAGTGATTAAAACTTTATTTTAATTATCATAGGTAGTCGGTCTTTTTAACATCAATTTGACATCTACACTAGTCAGAAGAAATTCCCGGTTTATCACCTTTGGTAAGATATTTAACACGATTTGTAACATGGCATCCCTGCACTGGTAGCACTTTTGACTAGAGTGGCTGTATAAAAGGACCCTTAGCTAGAATTGAAGATGCCGTTGAGACGTTCATACAAAGGAGCTACGCAACGGAGAAATACTGTACGATCTCGAACTGAAGAAGAGACGTTACAGAGACTCGTAATCCATAGGCAAAGTGTAAAAGACGAGTTGATCAAGACTGGTGAGAATATTGAGGATGGACTTACGCTACAAGATAGTGAGAAATTGGCTGTAGCTTTTGGTAATTTAAAAGAGCAGTACGAGATGTTAAAGGAAATCGATAAAGAGTTGAGTGTGATGTGGCCTGTGGACGAGTTGGCGGAGGAAACACAAGGTGCAATGCAGTTCGCCACAGTAATCAATGGATGGAGAATTAAAGCAGAAAAAGCATTAGGTGAGTTAAGACCACTTGTTTCTAGAGAAAACTGTAATGATAGGCTGTTAGTAAATGAACAAGTTAAAGTAAAACTACCAAAGTTGGAAATACCTAAATTTTATGGCAACTTAGATCAATGGATCAATTTTTGGAGTTTGTTTGAATCGTCCATACACAGCAATACTTCTTTGAATAGTGTGGATAAATTTGCGTACCAAAAAGCTCACTTAGGGGGCACGGCACTAAGAACCATAGAACTTTTGATAAACAGCGAAAATTATTTTTCAGCTATAGCAATTTTACAAGAACGATTTGGTTCCAAAAACAAACTCATTACGACACATATGAATAGTTTATTGGCTATACCTCCTCTTAGAAACTCCAACGATATAAATAGTTTTAGGAAATTGTTCGATAACCTAAACGCGCAAATGAGGAGCTTAGAATCGTTGGATGTACCGACTGATAGCTACGGAAGCATTCTACTGCCACTGATTTTGAAATTATTGCCACAGGATTTGTTGCTAGACTTTCATAAGAGTCAAAATACCGACCGGGTGGAGGATTTGATTTCATTTCTATCTCAGCAGCTGAGGGCGCGAGAAGGTGCCCTTTTGTTTTTAAATAGGGAAAGTGATAGTAAAGAGCGACGTCGGTTACCAGATATTTCAAGCAACTTCCACTCTGGAGGTAACTTTAATAAGAGTAATAATATGGGAAAAGATAAGAGTGGTCGGAACATTCCATCAGCTAGTGAATTATTAGTCACGGAGAATCATACGACAGATGGAGAGAAAGTTTGTGCCTTTTGTAATTTGACTCATAAAGATAGCTATTGTGACTATGCCCACAGTGTTCCTAGGGATGAGAGAATAAATATCCTAAAAAGAAAAGGATTGTGTTTCAGGTGTTGTGATATAAATGCTCGGCATATATCACGTTATTGTAGGGCTGAAGTAAAATGTATTTTCTGCGGCGGTAAATCACATAACACCAATTTATGTTATTCGATAGATGGGTCAGATGTTTGTGGTAGCTCTGAAACTAGTACAGACTTAAGCAATCAAGAACATACTCCGGTCGTATATTTACAAACCCTGTTGATATGTATCAGTAATGGTCATTTAAAAAAAATGGTTCGAGCAATTATAGATACTGGAAGTAGCAGATCTTACATTTCACGGTTTGTCGCAGAGACCATGAAATTGAAGAGTTTAAAAGAAGAGACCGTCACGCATGGACTTTTTGGAGGATCCAAAAGGATAATGAAGCACAAGCTGTACTCCACCTGTTTGCGAAGCTTGGATGAAAGATATAGTATCGTGGTAGAATTAATGGACCAAGATAAAATATGTGAGCATATCCCTCGGATACAAGGTGATGTGTGTATACAAGAGTTGAAAAGACAGGATATTTTCTTAAGTGATATTTCGCCAAAAAGAAAAAGTTGCTTGTGTCGAAGTCAGGATAGTGAAATTCATATGTTACTTGGGTCTGATATTGCGGGTAAGTTTTTCACAGGAGAAGTTAAAAATTTAGATTGTGGTTTGACTGCGGTGGGGACGAAATTCGGATGGACTGTCATAGGCAAATTAGGACAAAAGGAAACAGACAGTTCATTGTTGCTCCCTTCTCTGCATATTAACACTATGAGGATAAGTGATTTGTGGGAATTAGACGTATTGGGCATTGGAGATCCGGTGGAATCACTATCTAAAAAGGAAATGAGTGATTTTGTCTTGACACATTTCAAAGAGACAGTCCAATGGAATGAAGAAGGAAGGTATCAGGTGAATATCCCATGGCTTACCGGACATCCTCCTCTTCAAACTAATAAGGAGTTGGCTGAGAAACGATTGAAGAACACCGTTAACTCTTTAAAAGTAAAGAACAAAATAGCGGACTATAAAAAGGGTCTATCTATGGATTCAGCAAATGCAATTCCAGAAGGTATAGATACTTTTCAAAATGATACAGAAACTAATTATTCTGATAAAGAAGTTGATGATATTTCCAGTAAGAAACCTCTAAAGAAAGCAAAAGGTAGGCCCAAGAAAGGAGCAAAAACTGAGGTTCATTCAAATGGCGAAGCTGATCAGAATGGGGTTGAAGAACTTTCTAAAAACGATACTTATGAAGTGTCTGACAAAAGCAGTTCCAAACCATCTTCAGAAGATGATAAAAATTCTAACCAGGAATCAGAGAATGAAGATATGGGAAGTGACCCTTCTGTAGAAGAAAAGCCCCAGAAAAAGAAAGGAGGCAGACCGAGGAAAGAAATAAAAGTCAATAATGAAACAGATGATCTTAATAGTCATGAAAACAATGCTGGAGAGGGGTCAGAGAAAAATGATGATCCTGAAACCAGTGGTGATGAGAATAAGGTTGAAGAAGAGGAAACAGAAACTATGCCAAAGAAAAAAGGTGGAAGAAAGGCCAAAAAAACTGGTAGGGGTAGAAAGCCAGCTCCCAGTAAAGAAGAGGAAACAAATGAAAATGAAGAGAATGAAAACCTGGAAGAGGAAGAAACTGAAGTTATGCCTAAGAAGAGAGGTGGAAAGAACACCAAGAAAACTGGTAGGGGCAGAAAACCAGCTTCTAGTGAGGAAGATGAAGCAAATGAAAATCAGTCGGATGAGAGTGAAGAGCAACTAGCCACTATACCTGAAGAGAAAGAAACTGATGAAGATGATTCGGCAAAACCTCAAAAAGCAGCTCCAAGTCGAGGTAGAGGAAGAAAACCTGCTGCAGCAGCAGTTGAGGCGAAACCAAGGACCCAGAGGGCCAAAAAAAATGTTGCCCCGGAACCAGAAAAAGAAAAGACTAAAGGAAGAAAAAGGAAAACTCCTCCAACAGAGACTGTTGATGAGGCAATCTACAAAAAACTTAATGCAGAAGAGTTAGAAGAAGCCAAGAATGTCAAAGTGTCCCTTCTAAGGCAACAGAACATTGATGACATGGCCTTGGATCTCATGAAATCTGAGGAAGGCAAGGTTCAAGCTGCAGCTGGAACTTCTGGAAAAGGACGCGGGAAGAAGCGAGCAGCAGAAAGTGAAGATTCTGTTAGTACTTCCAAGAAAGGCAAAGCCACTGCTTCGAAAGCTGCACCCAAGAGAGAAAAGATCCCTGATGTGAATGCTTTGGACTTTGACAACAAGTCAACCAACGGCAAAGGAAAGTCTTGGAATTTGAAAATAGCTACTTGGAATGTAAATGGATTACGAGCTTGGCTCGAGAAAGATGGGTTGACTTATCTCACACATGAAGACCCCGACGTCTTGTGTATACAAGAAACTAAGTGCTCTGAAGACAAAATTCCACCAGAGAGCAATCCTGTTGGATACCACTGCTATTGGGTTGCTGGTGACAAAGAAGGGTACTCTGGAGTTGGACTGATGTCTAAACAGAAGCCTTTGTCTGTGGAATATGGAATTCGGAAGAATGTCCATGGTTATGAAGAAATGAGTACGGTGTTGAGTGAATGCGAAAGCTTAATGAACAACCGTCCATTGACTTACGTTTCTAACGACATAGAAGATCTAATTCCCATTACTCCAGCGATGTTTTTACAGGAAATTAGACATGTGGGTACTCCTATCGTGGATCAATTAGACCACAGCAAGATCAATAAACGTCTGTCTTATACTCTGAAGGTAAAAGAAGATTTAAGGACTAGATTTCGCACTGAATATTTAGGTCGATTGAGGCAAGCATGCAATCCCAAGGATGAAGCTGCAAGCCCTTTTAAAGTAGGGGATATAGTTATTGTCACTGCTGACAACTTGAAGAGATTAGATTGGCCACTTGCCAAGATATTGGAACTTATGCCTGGTAAAAGTGATGTTGCTCGTGTGGCCAAACTTCGAACCAAATCCGGAATTATCACGAGGGCTGTGCAAAAGCTATGCCCCTTGGAAATAGGGGGATCTGAGTCGAGTACGGAACAAGATATTGAGTTCTTTCGCAAGTCAAGAACTCAAAGGGGGGAGTGTTGCGGAAACTAGTGTTCCCAGATGAAAGTTGGAAGAAAGACTCACGTGTCCGAAGACTCACGAGCTCTCGAGGACAAAATCTCATCTCGCATTTCACGCATTGTTTTGATCGAGAGAAAAGAAGTAGTTTTGGAAAATTGAATGAAAAGTAGAGTTGCGTTTTATGTTATGTAAAGAAAGAGGCTAGAGTGATTAAAACTTTATTTTTATTATCATAGGTAGTCGGTCTTTTTAACATCAATTTGACATCTACACTAGTCAGAAGAAATTCCCGGTTTATCACCTTTGGTAAGATATTTAACACGATTTGTAACAACCTTAATTTCTAAAAATGATATTTAATAGACATTTTCTGAGAAACGAGGAAGTTCAGACTCTTAACCTATATATTATCATTTCTATTGAGTGAGATGTCACCAAATTTGTTTTGGATGCTTGAGATGGCATGATAAATGCATTTTACACGAGAAGTACAACTCAAATGACGAGAATGGTATGGGGTGGGGCAGTTAAACTTTATGAGTTACGGTTAAAGTGAATTTTTTTTTGAAAATTCCGAATATAACCCCCCTTTTTTATTCGCTCTATGTGATCCCAAAGTAAAAAACACAAATAGCGTCAAAACGGTACCTCTAAATTGAGTAGCTGAGAGCCAGAGTGGACAAACCTCAGCAGCTGTTATTTCGAGAAAAACGCTTTACAAAATTGTAGTAATATTTAAACTTGTTTTTGAGGTTAGTATTTAATACTTAGTTTTGATCTTCTCGTGATCAATAATTAGAGGATCCTGTTGAAAGTCAGAATCAGAATGGACAAAGTGGCTTGATCCATTCTGGCATTAAATTTTTGTGCAATTTTAATTACTATAGATCAAACAAAAAAGTGATGCCATCTTGTGGGAACTAAAAAATGCATTGTTTTCTAACTTAAATCAATAGATGTCTCTACATTCTCCTGAAAAATAAAAAAAAAAACGCTTTTTCATTTTTTGTGGGTTGGTCCACTCTGGCTCTCAGCTCCTAAATAAGGAAGTTGCATGTGTCATATTTTCAAGAACAAACAAGTGTTCCATATGGTTTTTGTATAGTAAAATGAAATATCTAGTCAGTTTTTCAAAAAAATGTACAGGTAATTAAATATTTTAATTTAAAAGCCGAGAAAGAAACACGTGACTGAAAACGTTTATTGTTTAAACGTCAACATAATATTGGGTTGTCCCATAAGTTCTGTTACTTTTTACAAAGTTTCGTGTTTGAAAATTTTTTATGAAAAACTGGCAATAGGTGGAGATTTCAAACAAAGGGGATTTTGATGTATGTATATTTATGAACATAATGTGTGATTTTGGTAGTTCTCGTGATATTATTTCTTTTCAAAATGGCGGTTTGAAAAAAAGACCAAAAGCGACGATTTTCGTGTAATTTTTTTCTTTTGTTTAAAAAACTAAGAAGAACGCATAATTCATGGCTAAAAAGAGTTGTACTGTATGTTTGAAATGTTTAGTTTAAGATGTCATAGTTTCAAGATAATTCGATAAGTTAAACTTAGAAAATTTTGGTCTCAAACATAACATCTTTGCAAGAAACTTACCTCAGTAATGTTAGTCATTTCGAAGAAATTTTCACGAAAAAAAGCATCAAAATCAATAAAAAAGCTTGCGAAATAACCAAGTATTCAAAATATGCAATATATATTAAATTATATCTGAAATTAAGTTCAGAAAGTAGCGCGCAATATTCAAGCGCGCAACGTTTCAGCTTATCAGAATTACACTCGCTGAACTTATGCTAAGCGAACAAAGCAATTATTTGCTTCATACGAAAACACTACAATAAAAACAACTCGTTGGAATTTAGAAATAAATCAATTCAATGACATTATGAAAAGAGGATTTCAATGTTTAAACCTTTGAAACAATCATTATGGTTCAAAAAACATCTGCCTTTAATTTGCTTCATACCAGCTGCTTAGAAAAACAATAGGTGTGCTTTAAAAAACACGTGAAATCACCAATATATGAAGCTTTAAAGTCAAAATTTCCTACCTTAAACTTATCGAATCATCTTGAAACTATGACATCTTAATCTTAACATTTCAAATATGCAGTAAAACTTTTTTTAGCCATGAATTATGCGTTCTTCCTAGTTTTTTAAACAAAAGAAAAAAATCACGCGAAAATCGTCACTTTTGGTCTATTTTTCAAACCGCCATTTTGAAAAGAAAAAATATCACGAGCACTACCAAAATCACACATTATGTTCATAAATATGCATATATCAAAACCATTTTTGTTTGAAATCCCCACCTATTACCAGTTTTTCATAAAAAATTTTCAAAGACAAAACTTCGTAAAAAGTAACAGAACTTATGGGACAACCCAATACCATCAACTCCATTGCAACTCAACAATGCCTATTGTAAGATGACGTCACATCCAAAGTCTTGGCGTTTTTGCGCGCTTTTAATAAGGGGATTTTTGTTAATTTTTTGGCAATCAAAAAATTTCTTGATCGGCCTCAAATTTTGGGTAGTTGCAAGGTATATAAACTAACAAGGTATGCTCTTCCGGCGAAAAAGGCGTGGCTTTTGAAAATGACGTCACCCAGGATATATTTCCTATTTACAGCATGGGAAAATGCTTATTTTTGGTGATTTTTATTAAAATAAGGGTCAAAGAAACTTTTATAACAGTTTTTACTGGACACAATTACTAACATGTTTATAGGTTATCAAGTGTTTTGAATTAGAACAATAATTTTAACTCAATAATAGCCGATCAAAAATATGAACCTTGAGCTCTACAACGATGTGCTTCAATCTCTCTGCTTATTGATTTTAATTACTAACTTGTATAAATGTAATTAAAACATCTGCTGATACAAAGAAAACAAAATATTAAGCAAATATTCAATCATGAAAACTTTTCAGAACATTCTTGTTATGATAAAATTAATATCGCTGTTCTGCTATGTCAAACTTGAATATCCATTGTATCGAAGCAGTTTAGATTTTTAAAACAAAAAATATTCAGTATCTAAATAAATCAAGTACATGAAATTATGGAAAACAATGAGCATAAATCTAAGAACTAATTAATTTAATTTAATAATGGATTTATTCAACATTTTAGTGCATTTACCTTTAATGATCCTTTTACAGTCCAGTCAGCTTGTTTATTTTTATTTGAGATTCAGAAATAGTATTCTTAAAATCGTCTGTCACTTTAATTATCTTTTTAAATATTTTTATATTAATTTTTTTAAATAAGTGGGTGATTGTATTCATAAGTTTAAAAACAAACTAAATAATGAATTTCATTAATATTCACCCAATTAATCCTGATGTATCTACGATCTGTTGCATTGCAATGGCGTTGTATTGGCTGATATGCTCGTCATTGATTGGTCCGTTATTTTATATCCTGGGTGACGTCACTTATGAGCATACCTTGTTACTTTATATACCTTGGGGTAGTTGCTTATTTTTGCAAGAAGAATCGATTAAAAAAATAAAAAAAATCATGCAACTTCCTCATAGTAAACTCGCTTCTAGAGAGACAAAGAAAAACAGCTATGAAACTGTTATTTCTGTAGAAGCTGGACTAGTGAAAGGTTAAGAAAATATGACTAGTGTATCAGGAAATAACAGTAAAAACTAGTAAAATCAAAGTATGCTAGTAGTTAACTAGTTAATATTTTTTACTGTGAAACTGTTTTTTTCAGAAACCAGTCAAACACCACCTTTAAAAAATAGCTCAGCACAATCAGAAGATAGGTCCCCATTTAGGCGTTTTAATCCAATACGTAATTCTTTAGAGCTTAATGCACATTTCTCTCAGTGCAGATACAATTCAAAAAGTATGATTTTTAAGTTAGTGTGTCACATTTTAAATTTCTGCGCTGAACTTCAGGAAATTTCGCGCATGGCGGCGGATCAGCTAGTTGGTAGAAATTGCTGATTTTTATTCATTTACATAGACAGCATTTGGGATTGAAAAAAAATGAATTTGTTCTATATTAATAAAATCATATGAATTACGATATTTTGGGAATCGATACTGTTAAAAGGGTTGAACGAATCTATACTACCGCAGATTAGAATATTGAACTGGTTTTCAAAGTGTTTAAACAAACCTGTTTTCCAGTAATAATTTACATCCCCAAAATTTGTTTACTATGAACGTAAGAAAATTTAATAGCCGGCTACTATTTCTGAGTGTAGGGTTAAAATAGTGAATTACAACGAATAAACAAAACCGTAAAAAAGAGCTACATAATAATTTTACGGGTTTAGTATATATAAGTAAATGATATTCTCTTTACAGAAATTCTCATTTTAGGACTTGTAAAAATAAGTTAATTAAAATTTTTTTAATAATTTATTTCGTTAAGAAGAAGGAATTTCAAAAGTAAATTTTGTCTGAAAAATATCAAAATATAGTCGACTTTGAGGAAAAACAAAATAATTAATACCATCATATAAATGAAATGAGTTGCTAAAGAGTTATCTCGTTTTTCTCATAACAATAAATTTGGTCTTCTCTGTACGATTTCAAAGAAAAATAAGTTTCAATCAAGAAAAAGGAAGATCCACTGAAATAATTTTCCACAATCAGCTAAAAATACTACTCAGTAGTAAATTAAACAATGACGTTGTTTGTTGAAATCTGATAAGTGTTATAAACAATGTGTTGATTCTATTCTTCTTGCTTGAATCCAATAATTAAAAATTATTTGTCACTGCCAATTTAAATATCGAACACTCCCTAGAGCAGTGGTTCCCAAAGTGGGCGCCAGTGCCCCCTGGGGGGCGCTGGGGATTTCTAGGGGGCGTTGGGAAGCTCAGAGAAAATTGGGGGGCGCTGGAGAATTTTTGGGGGGCGCTGCTAAATTTTCCTTAGAAATCATAAATTTTCCTTCCCGGCTTCGAAAAAAATATATTGTGTACTTTCCTTTTACCAGTTCCACTTCTTTTTTATTCCCTGAACCGCGTTATTCACAGACAGCATTTAGTTGCAAAGAACTTGAGCAAGCGCCTGCATGATTCTCTTCATTACGTTATAAAGGCTATTGACAAAATAAGAAGTAATTCTTTGAATGACAGACTATTCAGCCAGCTTTGTGTGGGAAATGATGAGGATTTTAATCGGCTGCTACTTTACACTGAAGTTCTTTTGCTATCAAAGAGAAGCTGCTTGGTTAGATTTTACAATCTTTTTGAATCAGTGATAAAATTTTTAGAAAACAGATGTTGAATTGCAAAAGAAGCTAATGACTTTTAAAAATGATATTGCGTATTTAACAGATATATACACCATTTTTAACGAAGTGAACTTGCAATTGCAAGGCGATGAATTAAATCTTATTAAAAGAAAAATATCATAGCCAGTTTTATGGGGAAACTTGCTATTAAAGCAGAATTTGGGAAGAAAATAATTTCGCAACTTTCCTAAATTATCAGAAGTTCCTGTTGCCAACCAATATTTAAATATTTATTGCAAACATTTGGAGGTTCCTCATAAGGATTTCCAAGACCGCTACACAGACATCCTCTCTTTGGATGTACCAAGTTGGGTCTTGGATCCTTATTCATTTTTTCAAGAAAGTTCTGGAGAGTCGCATTTAGAAGAGGAACTGATCGAAATCAGCACCAATGAAGAACTTAAGCCAAAATTAATAAAGGGTATGCAGAATTTTGGCTTCAGAGCTCAATCCCAACACACTATATCCAGCATTGTGGAACATAGTTCAAAAACTTCTCGTTGCATTTCCCTCTTCTGATTTGGTAGAGAGAGGTTTCAGTGCAGTTTCCAATTTGTTATATCTAAAAAAAGGAACCGATTGGAGATAACTGAAAGGGGGGACTTAACCCATTAGCGCCCAGTGATCTATTTCTAGATCGCTAAACATAGTGTCATAAATGCTCTCTTAAATAACCTTATATACACCCAACAGTAACGAAACTGCACATATGGCAAGAGAAAACATCCCTCAGTTCTAATATCCTGTGTTTTTTGCATTTGCTTCATTTATTTTGTAATAGGGATGGGCTAAAGTTAGTTTTGTGGTTCCATTTTGCAGTTTTTTCGTCTTCATTCGCGTTTTTCAAGAAAACAGTAAAGATATACCACTTAAGGAATCCTTTTCCAGTTTTATTTTATCTTAATAGATGTAGCTATTGGGATATAATGCAGAGTTTGGTCAAAATTAATTTATTTAGTGAAAAATAAAGTCCAAATACTGCTGATCTAAAAATAGATCACTGGGCGTTCGGGCGTTCTTTTTTTGTGTGTTGCTTACAATACGATCATTAAGTTTTTCCACTAAAAACTGATAAAATGAGTCTGAGAATACCCCGTAATGTTCAAGATGAAGTCAGCTATTGATCCTCTTAAGAAATGTAATATTATATTATTTTTAATTAAATTTTTATAATATATTCTGGTGAATAAATGGAAGGTAGGCCATTATGATTCCTTACCAATAAAGCACAGTATTGCAACTAGGTATAAAATTATTGGTGTTTATTCACATAAACTTATTTTATACAACACAAGTCAATGCAAGTAGTTTTGAAATATTTCATAGGGGAAATTATAAGACAATTAAAGGTTATCAAGAAGCTATGAAAATCTCAAATTGAGAATTACAATATATTTTTTTTAAAATTCGCCCTTATCCAGCCTTTCTAACCTGGAAATTGACGTTATGACAGAGAAAGTAGTTTATTGGAATAGGGTCGGCGAAAAGCTAGCAATTTTGAATGTTGCCATGTAAGATCAAGTTACATTTTATTTCATGAATATAAGTAATTTATGGTAAAACCAATCTACAAAATTTTCAAAAAATTAACCCAATTCATTTTATTTTACTAATTAGTTACAATTTTATGTCATGTTATATGTTTTCTATAATATACTTATATAAATTTAAGGGTCTTGGTTCAATTTCCCCTTTTCCCCCTATAATTACTTTCATCATAGGCTATTTGTGTATTTAATTTTGGGTAAATTATTTAATTTTATTACTATTTAATAATTTTTCCCACATATTTATGAATAAATAAGCGTTTTTAAAGAGAAATACTAATATTTCTATTTATTTCAGAATTTTTGGGATTTTTTTGAAGTTCAAATAGAACTTAGCTCTGTGACAAAAAATATCCTCCGAACGCCCAGTGATCTATTTTTAGATCAGCATTTTTTATAGAAACTAATGACTGTTTTGACAAAATTTGTTTATAATATTCATATTGAAGGCAAAATACACCAGATTCGTGATTTTTATTCAATTCGCCCCCCAAAAAATAATTTGGGCGTTAATGGGTTAAGGCTATTCTTAACGAAGCTTACTCCAGATATTCTCAGGTTAATAAATACCCACCAAGTTCATCCATCTCATTAAAACTGTATATGCATAATACTGCGGTGAAATTTTTTACTATGGGATTTATATACACTTTGTGGTTAAATCATTTTAAAAATATAAAATATAACCCAAGTTCCTTTAAGAATATAAAATAGGCTTTTAATATTAAAAATGAAATTAATTTTTTCATAAATATTTCATGTCAATAGCACATTTTGTTTGTAGAATAATTGTAGTGAGAGTAATATAAGTTAGCTATTAGTAATGAGATATAAATATTAGCGATTAATATTGTGATATAAATATTAGCGATTAATATTGTGATATAAATATTAGCAATGTGATAATTTTTTATTTTGGATTTAAATGCAGTTAGTTGTTAAATAATTTCAAAAATGTAAATATCTTCACTCAAATTAATTTAAAAGTATAAATATAGCCTTTTTATATTAAAATTAATTTGTAATATTGTGATACAAAAATTAGCAATTAATGGTCGTGTGATATAAAATGAACTTTAGGGTGTGTAAATATAGTACTTTGTGCATTATACCTTCTTTCAATTCTGAATTTAGTTTTAAAAATAAAAGTGTATATTTCTTCCTTAAATTTTCTAATTGTTTTTTATATCAACAAAAGTGAAAAAAAAAACGTATGTCATGAATTTTTTGAAATTATATGATATTAACTTAATATTAGTAGCTAAAATAAGAGGCCATTAAGTTATCATATTCAAGGGGGGCATTTGAAAATTTGGGTCTTCAAAAGGGGGCGCTGGTCCAAAAAAGTTTGGGAACCTATGCCCTAGAGCAGGGGTTCTCAAACTTTTTCAGCCGCGGCACCCCTAGCAAGCTAAAAAAAATTTGAGGCACCCCCCAGAAAAAAGGTTAACATTTTTGGGGAAAAAAGTGTCCACATAAGTCTCCAGCAGTGTATTATGAAATTTATTTCAGGAGGGGCCCAAAATTAGCCCTCAACCCTTCCAATGTAGTATCTTTCTGTTTTTTAAGGCAGAATTGTGTTATAAAAGTACAAGATAGGTTGTAAAAAAGCTCGAAGTATCAAAGGGGGTCTGGGGGTTCTCCCCCAGAAAATTTTTTGAAAGTTGACTGTAAAAGACAGGTTTTTAAGTAATTTTAGCACACCTATTCCAAAATTTAGATTTACATTTTTTTGTTACTTCTGTACAACTGCAGTTTCGCCAAATGAATAAGAAAATAGGTATGCATTTGTCCCTTTTTCCGGGAAAAGCAGTGTTTTTGATCATTTATTTTGTGTAAGTTATAAAAAAAGATATTTGGCATTGTACGAACGCAAGAATAAAAGGCAAAAAAGATTGACAAAATTGGATAATATTCATTGTTTTCACCCCCCATAAGCAGTTAAGGAGATTTGTTCCATATTTAAAATTTTGTAATATTTTGCTACTTTTCTTGGTTATTGGTGCGGCACTAAGGTACGTCGAACCGCACTTATTTCAGCGGAACAAATCGTAATAGTGCGGAAAACTTGCCTATCCATAACAGTAATTTGTGTGTAAAATTTTAGCCCTATCAAATAATATCTTCTGTTCCGTTTTTTGGCCTAAAGTTTTGACTTTTTACCAAAAATTTGCTATTTTTTAGTATTTCTTACGGTTATGTGGCCTTCTGATCCTCAGATTTTTTCAGGAGGTGTGGTAGGGGTCTAGGGTGATTATTCCGTGAACCCCATCCACATACCACCCTTTCCCCCAATAGTCCAGGCAACGAATGCTCAAAAAAGGGTGTAGAGGGAAGTTCTTGGAACACAATTTTTGACTTTAGAACTTTGTTTGGACTAGTTTGGAGGTAAACATATCAAAAGTCCCCGACCCTAGCCCCTGAGCTTAATGTAGGGGGGGCGTTTAAAAGTCTCATTTTTCAGTTTTTGGCTTATTACTCTTAGAAAATGCATCCCCACGAAAAGGTTTCAATTATCTTTTTTAAAGTAGATAAAATTACCAACATTTTAAGACCATTCCCAGGTTTATAGGTCCAATAGATCCCGAGTTACATCTCTTCAAAAATGGAAAATTTGTTAAAAAAGTTCGAAAAATTGAGTAAAATTCGTATTTAAAGCAATTTATTGGCTATATTACACTTCTAAGAGTGAAGTAAGGACTAAAACCTTATAACGCAATTATTTAGCTTTAATTTAAGCCCTGAACCAAGTCTACGAGATCAATAGTTCTTACGCTATCTGAAAAAAAAACAAAAATTGGGAAAATGGGATTTTCCCAGAAAGGGGACCTAGAGGTTTGAGAGTACAGTAAAAGAGAAGAAAAGTGGTATAAATTAATAAACCAATATTGAAAACAGTATTTATTTGTTTGAAGTATTCCATTTTTACCTTATAAAATTTATTAATTACCTATTTCTTAATTATTAATTATTTTCAATTTAATAAATTTTTTGTTCTATATTTATTGAATTTAAAAAATGATCGTCATATTTATGAATTTTGCATACTTGTCATATATAAATTACAGCTTATAACATTTAGGAGGCATAGGTTCATGTTGGTATAACGGTTAAGAGGAAATTTCGAGAGGCTTTTGTCCCCTCAAAAAGGAACGGATAGGGCTATGTTGGTGTAAAAAGGAAGAACACTGAAAAAACAGCAGGCTACAGGTTTGTAGGAATACAGTAAAAGAGAAGAAAAGTCGTAAAACATGAAAGACATGACCACTCTATACAAAATGAAAGCTGATTATTTAACTTTAATTTAAGCCCTGAACCAAGTCTGTGAGATCAAAAGTTCTTACTCTATAACTTTTTTGATGCTGTTCATGTTTTGATTTTTCCCGGGAGCGCCATTCCGATTCGATTCCTTGCTGAACAAATCGAAACCCTTTAGCATTTTTACTTAAATTTAATATTCTTCTGTAAATTAAATGTCGTCTGTGCTGTGATATTCCAAGTCTAATAAATTTAAATTTTACTTTAAGACATGTCGAAGGCCCCAAGTGAGTCTTTTGTCCTGCCCCCCCCCCCAAACTTGTAATTCGGGCTGGAATTAGATGTATGGATGGAAGATGGAGAATAACTGCCTGGTCCCAGTGCATAGTGAATTAGCAGCTGCACCGGACGATATCCTAAAAACAATTTTCTGTCGATGCGTGAAAGACTGCCAGCGCGAAGTGTGGTTGTAAAAAAGCAAGCCTCAAATGTTCCCCAGCATGCCAAAACTGCCAGGGGAACTGCCTGAAGGGGGTTTCTCAAATTGACTCCGAAAGTGAAGAAGAACAGGAGGATCCTCTAACTGTTTCCCTACAGGGATCCGATGGAGAGGATGACACAGAAGATGAAAACAAAATCGAGGATCAAGGTCCTCCCCGCCCTAAGAGAGCAAGAAATTAACTGAATGATACCTACTATTGAACTATTGTAATGTATTATGTTTACTTTTCAATGCCAATAAACTTCGTTTTCACTAAACGGTTGTTTTGTAAAAATATCACAATGCCTATCCTATATGCACAAACATGGTCATAGCAAAATATTTTCCCATGTCTAGATATTCTTTAATTAAGTGTGAGGAACCTGGTCATCGGGCCTACACTTGTACTGAGTAAAACTTGGGGCAAATTTAATCAGCTTTCATTTTGTATAGAGTGGTCATGTCCTTTATGTTTTAAGACTTTTCTTCTCTTTTACTGTATTCCTACAAACCTGTAGCCTGCTGTTTTTTCAGTGTTCTTCCTTTTTTACACCAACATAGCCCTATCCGTTCCTTTTTGAGGGGACAAAAGCCTCTCGAAATTTCCTCTTAACCGTTATACCAACATGAACCTATGCCTCCTAAATGTTATAAGCTGTAATTTATATATGACAAGTATGCAAAATTCATAAATATGACGATCATTTTTTAAATTCAATAAATATAGAACAAAAAATTAATTAAATTGAAAATAATTAATAATTAAGAAATAGGTAATTAATAAATTTTATAAGGTAAAAATGGAATACTTCAAACAAATAAATACTGTTTTCAATATTGGTATATTAATTTATACCACTTTTCTTCTCTTTTACTGTACTCTCAAACCTCTAGGTCCCCTTTCTGGGAAAATCCCATTTTCCCAATTTTTGGTTTTTTTTTCAGATAGCGTAAGAACTATTGATCTCGTAGACTTGGTTCAGGGCTTAAATTAAAGCTAAATAATTGCGTTATAAGGTTTTAGTCCTTACTTCACTCTTAGAAGTGTAATATAGCCAATAAATTGCTTTAAATACGAATTTTACTCAATTTTTCGAACTTTTTTAACAAATTTTCCATTTTTGAAGAGATGTAACTCGGGATCTATCGGACCTATAAACCTGGGAATGGTCTTAAATTGTTGGTAATTTTATCTACTTTAAAAAAGATAATTGAAACTTTTTCGTGGGGATGCATTTTCTAAGAGTAATAAGCCAAAAACTGAAAAATGAGACTTTTAAACGCCCCCCCTACATTAAGCTCAGGGGCTAGGGTCGGGGACTTTTGATATGTTTACCTCCAAACTAGTCCGAACAAAGTTCTAAAGTCAAAAATTGTGTTCCAAGAACTTCCCTCTATAACCCTTCGTTGCCTGGACTACAACGGGAGCTGGGGTTTTGTGAGCGAGCGGGCTGTTAGTAATGTTGGCTTTTCCTCCAAACGCCAACCCTAAGCCCTCCTCCGTTGCCCGTTTTGAGCATCAGAATCTCACGTAATCCAATTTTTTTCATCAAAGTAACCCAGAACCTACCACTGAGGGGTATCTTTCCATCAGGTTTCCTGTATTTATTATTATTTTTTAATTTTTCATTTACTTTAATTCAAAACTTACAAATACGTATTTTTTTTGCAAACTACGCTTTAACAAAACTGGAAATTGCCGTAAGGATGTCTATGGAGATGCAGTGCGTCTAAACTAGTGCTTTTATACAGTCAGATTTTGCGTCTTAGGCAGCTCTTTCATTTATTTAAGGGTGACATTCCTATGATAACAAAATACATATAATGAGGCTAAACGGCGGAAAGAGTGTAACCCCCACTCGAAAATTGTAAGAATTTATTTGTGAATGGCCCATTTCCTGAAAAACCAATGAGATAAAAAATTAAGACACAAATTATTATATTGTGTGTTTAGTTGTAGCAGTGTCCTCTTGTATGCGTCGAAAATATAGGGGTATGCGAGGGGAAAAGTACGCACTTTAGAAGTAGGCGGAGTACTTCATGATTATACACCAGACGTAATTTCAGAGTGATATCTTATTCGCAACATGTGGATTGGCAAAAGAGAAGAGATAAAATCAACAAATTTATTTTCATATATTACTATTTCTATAAATTCCAACTTTATTTTATCTAGCTAGATACACGTACCTCAACAGGCAACGGGGGGTCTGGGTCTGACCCCGTTTATGCCATATACTTACTCCTTACTGTATGTTCCACTATGGTTCAATATCATACTTCAGAAATTCATTGAAGACGGTTTGTGGCATTTCTTTGATTCTGTAATACGTACAAGATATTCAACACTTCAGTATAGGGACATTCTTGACAAATGCATTAGAAATTCATTTTTTGCATTACCAGAAAAATTCTTGCTTAGCATGATGGCTGATTTAGAGGATACCTTTTAGAAAAAACGACCTGAAAATTTTGTTGATAAGAGAACAATTGATTGGTTGCAAGTGCTCACAACTTAGGCATAATGTTAATTCTTTCTTACTTACTATTTCAAAGCTACACGCTATGTTGAGAGGATATGACTGGGAAAGTGCTCAGATTACAGTTCCACCAGTTCTTAGCAGCTGATTCATGAGGGCAGTAACATAGGGATAGTGCTCACACAGGACAGTGTGAAGTGAGAGTTCTTGAAGTTACCACCACACACAGTCAGTGGAGAAAAAGTACAGTTAGTTGAGAGCTTCCAGCAAGGTGTGCGGTGCCACGGGCGTAATCAAGGAAGAAAGGAGAATGTATTTTCTTTTTTAAAAACAGAAAACATTGAAATTTACTCCAATTCTTCTTAAAATATAAATATTCTTCTCCGGAATTTTATTTTGGTTTTATACCATTGGGTGGTGATTCTGCTCAGAACGACTTCGTCAGATCATCTCTTAAATAAATGAAAGAGCTACCTAAGACGAAATCTGACTATAAAACAGCACTAGTTTAGACGCATTGCAAAAAAATACGTGTTTGTAAGTTTTGAATTAAAGTAAATGAAAAATTAAAAAATAATAATAAATACAGGGAACCTGATGGAAAGATACCCCTCAGTGGTAGGTTCTGGGTCACTTTGATGAAAAAAATTGGATTACGGGAGATTCTGATGCACAAAACGGGCAATGGAGGAGGGCTTAGGGTTGGCGTTTGGAGGAAAAGCCATCATTACTAACAGCACGCTCGCTTCTAAAACCCCAGCTCCCGTAGGGGGAAAGGGTGGTATGTGGATGGAGTTCACGGAATAATCACCCTAGACCCCTACCACACCCCCTGAAAAAAATCTGAGGATCAGAAGGCCACAGAACCGTAATAAATACTAAAAAATAGCAAATTTTTGGAAAAAAGTCAAAACTTTAGGCCAAAAAACGGAACAGAAGATATTATTTGATAGGGCTAAAATTTTACACACAAATTACTGTTATGGGTAGGCAAGTTTTCCGCACTATTACGATTTGGTCCGCTGAAATAAGTGCGTTTCGACGTACCTTAGTGCGGCACCCCTGGCATACCCTCGCGGCACCCCAGGGTGCCGCGGCACACAGTTTGAGAACCTCTGCCCTAGAGGAAGGGCAATTACCTTGACTTCTCCCTTTTCATTGAGGGTTAAAATTAGTTTTCTTTGAAATAATACGGAAGAAAATTTCGAGGAAAAATATCTATATTTGCGTGAAAATTCATTCGATAGCTTGACATGAAATGGTAAATAGGAGACTATAAAATGACCGTACCATACGGATCATCTACATTATTTCGGAAAATAATGTAGGTAATTTTTTAAATTCAATATTTTAATTTTAGTAATATAGTAGTTTATAAGCCATCCAAATAACTTTAAATTCGTATTAATGCAACAAAATGAAATATTTTGAGTGTAAAAATCATTAAAAAATAAATTTTACGGTACATAGGGAGTTGGGATGTATCTTAATAGGTTACTTAGTACTACCTATGCTATTGCTAACAATTAAGCCAATAGTGTTGTGAAAATAGGGAAAAAGAAATGTAGAAAGAAGAATGAAACTTACAAAGGAGAAAAAAAGAGAGAAGAAAGCAAAAAACCTCAAACGATTTCCTACGGAATTCCTTCAAATGTTCCACAGGCCATAAAAAAATTTATTTACTTTAATAGTATTTTTAAAATGCAGCCCATTTAAAGTGTTTTTTTAATTGGCAAACTTCATGGTAGAGGCTTGTGGACCTTGTTTCTTTTATAGGTCACAATTTTAAATCACAATGCAAAGAAAGACAATTTTTTATGAAACTAGGGGGCTCTGCCCCCTGCTCGCTATCGCTGACCAACCCCCGGAACTGCTTCGCAGTTCTTTGAAGATCGCTTCGCGATCTTAGCGAGCAGAGCTCGCTTGTTCCATCTCAACTATCCAGTACAACCTGGAACTTGTCTGCTTAGTTAGTGATAATTTAATATCGAAACTTTTATCTCTCGAACTTATCAATAACTTAATTCGGACCATAACTACAAAAATATCAAAATAAAACTGCAACTGAAATATCCTTGTTTTAACTTGTCAATAATTTAATCGAATTGTTTTTTAAAATATCCAGCAAGTCTACTAATTATCATCAACTATCTTAGAGAAAAAGCATGCCATTAATATCTTTTAAATTTATAAAATGCACGTGTATCTAGTGAATCGTTGGAAATAAAAGAAATCAGACTCACATAAAAATCGGCTGTTTCTCTAGTGAACGACCAGAAAGAGATGAAAAAATTGAAACTTTGAATCTTAATAATTCTAAAAATAATTCGAATTTTTTAATAAACGAAATTCCAATCTTTTTATAAAAAATAATTGTATGTGTGTTTAAAATATCATAGTTTTACTGTGATTAGTTTTTCTGTTATAACGAAAAAACCGAAAAAGGGTAAAAAATTTCGAAACTTTAGAATTTAATTACTCCAAAAATAATTCGAAATTCGAAAAAAGGGCGACGAGGTGCAAAACTTCATATCTAAGAGTATGTGTCTGCAAAAAATCATGTTTCTGCTGTAAATAGATTTTGCTGGAGGCGAACCCGCAGCAGAAAAAAACAATTTTCGACTTTGACATTAAATAACTCCAGAACTAATTATCTAATTAATTAGGTTTGGGAACTGAAATAATCATCATGCATTTGTCTACCAATGGTCAAAATTTCATAATATTCCTTCTCATAGTTTTTGCGTAGTGATAGTTCAAAGTGTTCAAAAATAAAATTTTCAAAATCAGCGGCGGCGGCGGCGGTCACTGTTACTTTTTTTTAATATAGAGAGATGTATGAAAAAGTGTAGTTTAATAAATTTTATTGATTCTTTAAAAAATATAAAAATTTCTCCTAATACTATGATCAGTTCGTAAAACAATTAAACGAAAACAAATGATTATAGAAGTGAATGCATCATAAAAAAATTAAAAATCAATGTTTTACTTACAAAATATAACAATCGTTCTAAAAATTAAGAAATGTTTAGAAACTCTGGGATATATACAGGGTGTCCCATAAATAATGGGTCACACTTTTAGGGGGGATAGAAGACACCTAGACGAGTCAGAATTACATAGGATTCGGGGGTCCCAGACCAAATCCCAGGGAGTTAAAAATGGAGCGACACCCCAAAAAAATTATTGAAAAATTCAATTTGTAGAAGAACTGCTATTGGTAGAAATTTAATTATGGTCTCAAAAATTGTGGTTTAGTATGATCTTTAAAATTATCTCAAAAGTCTTCACCTTAAAATTTTTTTTATCAGTAAAAAAATTAAGAAAACAAAAAAAAATGTGAAAATTCTGTTCAAACCTAATTTTGTATTTCGAAATCATCTCTTTTGATTTTAAAATCTGAAAGATCATAGTTGTAAACTCTTAAGTCCAAAGTTTCACGTAAAAATAATCAATATTAAACGCTTGAGATCCTGTTAAAGTTCGTTTTTTGCGTGCGAAAACTGGTTTCCTATAGCCGTTTCCAAAACGACAGTCTGCGGACGAAAAAAACGGACTTATACCGTGCTTTAACAGGATCTCAAGCATTGAATATTGATGGTTTTTACTTGACACTTTGGACTTAAGGGTTTACAGCTATGATCTTTCAGATTATAAAATCAAAAGAAAGGATTTCGAAATACAAAATGAGGTTTGGCCAGAATTTTCACATTTTTTTGTGTTTTTTTAACTTTTTTCATAATTAAAAAAATTTTAAGGTGAAGACTTTTGAGATAATTTTAAAGATCATATTAAATCACAATTTTTGAGACCATAATTAAATTTTTACCAATAGCAGTTCTTCTACAAATTGAATTTTTCAATAATTTTTTTGGGATGTCGCTCCATTTTTAACTCCCTGGGATTTGGTCTGGGACCCCCGAATCCTATGTGATTCTGACTCGTCTAGGTGTCTACTATCCCCCTAGAAGTGTGACCCACTATTTATGGGACACCCTGTAGAACAGATTTATTCCTTAACATATCTCCAAGACGGGGGACACTTTGAATCCCCAGAAAATCTGAGTCATGAAAGGAACCATTTTATTTCTAGCGTTCACTACCTGACTTGTTTGTAAACAGCTTCTCCTACTAACCCATATTTTTTTCAGGTAAGGCAGGAGGGTAAGAAGGGAGAAAAAGGGGTGGTTACCTGTAGGGTCAGCCCGATTTAACTCTTCCTCCTCCTTTGATGTGGCACGTTCCAACCCCTCTGTGGGTTAAGGGGTTGGTATTATAAGGGGGAAGTAGGGGGTATTGACACTGAAAATGAAGATTATCTGCACATTTTTAAGAAATGTTTTGAAGGAATTGATAATGATAGAACTTTCATTTTATAGCATTCCCCCTCATGTACGCATGTGCTGTTAGATTTACTATTCCCAATTATGTACTTTTTTTACTTTCCAACTATTTTTATGGCAGCTAATGAATGTCCAGAGATACGAAGTCATTTTAAATAAGTTTTCGCTACGTAATTTTGACGGTGTTTGAAAGAATAGTTAAACAGTTAAAAAAATTTTTTGTGAAGTTATTGAAATTTTCCATTAATTAATTCCTATAGGAAATCATTTATATTTATGCTTTGAAACCAATAAAATTTCATAAAGTTGTTAAGTACTTAAATTTATAAACAAATTATAATTACAATACCTTTGTATCCTTATAAAACTACTCTATCTGGAAAAAAACATCAGTTTAAGAAATATAATTTTGGCAAAACCCATTCTGAATTTTTTATTCTGATTAGTTTTAGAAATTGAAGCAGTTTTAACATTAATATTTGCTTTTAAAAAGTATCTTTCCTATAGGGTATCCCAGAAAAAATTCTTCTCGAGTTCATTCTATTGGTGCGTATTTTCAAAGAGAGTAAAAACTACATGATTATCATTGTATTGAAAAAAATTAAAGTTTGTTTTTTGACAAGATAGAACGCAACACATGCTTCACGAACCATCGTTACATAATGAACTTCAACCTCCAAAAAAATGGAAGAAAGAAACAAATCTAAATAATACACAATCCTGTCGTTGTAAAAAAACGCATTCCTGGCCGTTATGAAAAAAATACACAGATTCTGTTTACCTTCACGCTTTTTATGCTTGTCAGCGTCTCCTCACAGGTGTGGGGCGGGGGGCATTGAAGGTGCATGATGAAAGGGGAGAGGGGCCACCACCCCTTTCAGGAGGGGTCAACCGAAAGTGAGAGTCTCCCCTTTCTGGGTCTAGATCAGGAGCTCTCTGGGTCAGGAAAGAAAGTAAAGGGAAAGTCTGTTTGTTGTTGTCTGCCATGAAGGAGTCCTGTTTTTCCGGGTTCTTGGCATAAGGGAAAGTTGAACCGTGAATCAAAGAAACTTAAGAAAAATGGAGAATAGAAGAGATGTCTTTATTTTGAGATCTTTTTCAGAAAACGTAGTAAAAGTCCGGACTGTTGTTTGAAATGCACCATTTCATTCATAACGACTGAATAACGTACAAACTAAATATTATTCAGTTGGTTATGTTATTAAGATCGTGTAAATGAATATACATTTAAAGAAAAGGTAGGTTTAAAGAAAAGGTTGCTTCTGTCAGGGGGTCGATAGCTTTGGAAATTTGGAGAAACTATAGTTTAGTTATCATTCAACTATTTACTATCTAAGGTTCATTGTAGAAACGAAATATTTATCAAAATATAAAATAGTTTTTCAAACAAATATTCAATTTATTTAACCTCAACTTGCTTAAAAATGTCTATCGACCATATAAAATCCCTATGGGAATAATTTACTATTTCATTCTAGTCAAAATGGAAATTCTTTAAGTAAAATGTCAATTTGAAAATAATCTTTCTAAGAGGGTCATTTTTAAAAGTTTTGGGAACTACACGCTTTTATTTAAGTTCTAAGAAACTAATTTTATAAATACTAGGGAGCTACCGCCCCCTGCTCGCTATCGCTCACCAACCCCCGTTAATTGCTGACGCAGGGCCTTTCGTATCACTTCGCAATCCCGACAAAACCCTGCTCACTAAAATTATTTATTTATAAAACACTCGTTAAAACAATTAGTAGAAGAAACGTCAACCAACTTTCCAAAAGCACACTCTCTTAAAATTTAGAATATTTATTGGTTGTAAATTATCAATAATTTAATCAACACGTTTTCCTTGAAAATAGCCATCAAGTACGCTCGTAACTATTGTTATTCAATATTTACAAAAAAGTTCAACAATGAATCTGTTAAATTTAATATAGTACCTAGTAGTAACTCGCCAAAATGTCTAGTGCTTTACTGTACTTCTTGTTACAAGCGTCCGGCTAACACTGAGCTATAAAACATTTATTAAGTTTGTTTTATAGCTCAGTGCCGGCTAATTGTAGCCGATGGCTCGGTGTCTAGTGTTTTATAGTCAAATTTTTTTAAAACAGACTTTTTAAACAATACAATTTAAGCTATTGAAAATAATAAGAGAAAAACCTACATTATACTCAATGTTTACAAACAATTGATTTTGGTGTGTGAAATTTTATAATTTTAATAGTATATCTGTGAGTTTCTGGAAAACTCTTATCAGTCTTTTAAAAATATTTTATTTAGAAAGTACATATTTTGAAGCTCATTTTTATAGCGTCGGTTGGTCATTGTGATTGGAGGTATAATAAATTGTAGGACAGTTTCTTGCTGTTAACTGCAACCTTATCCGTAATCCAGAAACATGGAAACATTTTAGAATTGAGAATTTTTTTAGAAATTCTAAAGGCTTATTGCACATCCTCAAAAGAATCCGAACAGTTTGATACCAAAAACATGTTATACGGATCAATAATTAAAAAGCCTTTGACAACTCAATTGAAAAAACAACGTTTATTTTTCACTTTTAAATTGTGTAAAACTAACGTTGTTTTTTCAATTGAGTTGTCAACATTTGCACAATATTTTTTCGCTAAAAAGCCTTTCTCTGGAAAAATTTACAAAAACTTTTTTTTAGAATAAAGAGATTATGTATAATTTATAAACGCTTTGAACAACACTATGACATGAAGGTTAACATCTAACATAAGTAAAAAAAATTAACGCCAATGCTTATTTGGAATTTTTGTATCACAGGATCATTCAAATCAAAATTATTCTCTGCTCTTGGCTTATACATAGATTTGCTTGATGCACACACAAAAAAGTATCGGTACTTATTAAAATCATTTTTCCTCATTGGCGTTAAACCTGATTATTAATCCAAGCCTTTTCTTTCCATATTGTAAAGGCGCATATGAATGCCTCCTTCTCTCCCCTGAGGGGTCGTGGGAAGAGGTCGTTCCTAATTGCCGTGAGGGAGCATCACGACCGATCTGCCATCTGGAGTGCATTCCCCCACTTACGATGGAAGGAAGGATAGGGACCGCTGTTCCCAAACTGCCCACTACAGGTGTGAGATGAGTAACCGACTCATCCTCATCGGACTTTATTAATGGAGAAGATTCATAATGGGGACTATGATGAGAGAGTAGTGTGAGAGAGAAGAACGAAGTGAGAATCTAAGAAGACAATCAGATTTCCTTTGTTGGTGTTTGGGGGTCTGTTAAATTCAAAATGCTAAACCAAGTTTAAAGTTCGTATTTCACGGCGTTTATTTCACATGTTTTTTTTTGCAATTTATTGCCACCAAAAATACAGAATTTTTATTGCGGCTTTGTAAATTTTTGATATTGCTTAACCATTGCAATTTTGATTGCTGATTACCATAAAGGTAATTGTGTCACTAAAGTGATTTTGCGAATATATTCTTATCTTATTGTCCATTTTATTTTTATTTCTTTATGTGCAGGATGGGCAGCCCCAACTACCGACCTGTAGGTAAACGGAATTAGAATAAAATTTATTGAAACGTATGTTACTGTTCATTTTTTTACTTAAGTAAACATCTTAATACACCAATAAAATACACTAAACTAAAAACAAATTTCTTATTCAAAACAGGCGCAAACACTAATCTACAAAATTCAATTTTTTTTCTGGCACAAGAGTAAAAATGGATGATCCTAATAGAACTTTTTACGCTTGATTCAAATATGCAAGCTTTTTTTTCCTCCATCACCCACAGTTTTTTGTGACACATATTTTAATTTTGAACTAAATGATGCCTTTTACATTTAGACCTGATTGTATTCGACCTACTTAAAGTGTAAAGGTTGAAATTTTCTTCTGTGTATAGCATCAAAAAAGTTCCTTTAAAGGGCCCAGAAGTAACCAGTCCCCCATTGTCCAGTAAGTAAGAATTCCAGACCCCCCAATTGTCCAGTAAGTAATAATTCTAGCCCCACCATTGTCCCTGCACCCCCACTTTTGTGTAAAATTTTAGATTTACATAGTTCTGACTCAACGGCATCTAACAAAAATTATTATGGACAAAAATCTTAGCATAAGATCCATAATGATGGTAAATATTGGATACGTTTATAAATTTACCCTAAAAAATTTAAAAGGGTACAGAGACATTCCACTGATAAAAGAACTCTATACACTTTCTCACTCCATACATATAGGAACGTCAATAAAAACGACTTAAATGACAAGTTTCGTATAATTAGCTATGATATGATCCCATAGAACTTATTGCATGGTTTATAAAGAGTGTTCCTACTTTGAATGAAATTTTTAGGGAGCATGTGAGAGATGCTGGATCAATCTTCTCTTAAGTCAGATTCTGGCTCCCGGATCGCTCCTGGTGGGTGGAATAAGGACTGATAATCATATTTTTAGGTCTTGTATGATGTTGATTGAATGCAAGTGTGAGGATCCTAAGTTAAGTACATTCATTCAATATCTTGACTCTCGAGATAGCGACAGAATTTCATTTTTAGCAGCAAGGTCATTTTTAGAGAAGAAAATTTTTTTTTTGAAAGAAAGAAAGAGAAGAAATTTTTTTTTTGAGTTCCGGATCTGATTACACCTCAATAGACACTCTTGAGAAATTAAATGAATTCCTCCTTTTTCCAAGTGTTTGCTTAAATGTTATTCACTTTAACATACAAAGTGTTCGATCCAAGTATGACGAGCTAATGGGTTTGTTGACAAATAAATTGGAGTTAATTGATGTTATTGTTCTATCAGAAACTTGGTTATCCGATAATGAAATAGATTTTTACAAAATCGATGAATTTAAATCCTTTTATTGCTGCAGAGAATATAATAGATCCGGAGGTATTTTGGTGTATTGTAAAAGTAAATATGATTTCAAAAAATTGAGTTTTGTGATGGAAACTGCAGAAATAGTTGTCATAATAAGTAATTCTTTTAATCTATGCATAATTTCAATATACCGGTCACACTCATTTACTGTTAGTTCATTTATTTCTGAATTCGAAACTATATTATCTGAAATATCCTGCAAAAACGTCATATTAATAGGTGATATAAATATAGATATTTTAAATTTAAATAGATATTCCACCTATTACCTTGATCTTTTAAGTGCTTTTGGATTCACATCACATATAACTGATATAACGCGTCCATCATCTGGCACCTGTGTCGACCATGTTTTTACTCGATATACCTCTCTAAGCATATCAAAAATATATTCTGCACGTCTAATCAATAGTATATCTGACCATTTTCCTATTGTTTGCAAACTAATACTCAATAGACCTGATAACTTTACTGATACCAAAAACTTTGATAAAATTAAATTAAAAGCTATTAATTATAAAAAGATCGAGGAATTTCTTCAGAACTACGATTTTAAGGTTTCTGGGCATGATGCTTTGTCGTGCTTCTCCGATTTCCACGGTAAACTAACTGCAATAAAACATAACTTCAGTTTTACCCCTTCAAACAAATCCAGATTTAACAGGAATGAATGGTTTAATCTAGAAATTTATAATATCATAAAATCTAAACAAACCCTTTATAAGAAAACTTTACGTTACCCGGGAGATATTTTTTACAAAACTGCTTACAAAACTACAGTTAAATTATTAAGAAATAAAATTAGAGTAGCAAAAAATAACTACTATGAAACTAAACTGAGTGAATGCGATTCGAGTCGAAAGCAGTGGAAACTAGTAAATAATATCTTAGGAAAAGAAAGAAATCCTACCTTACCAGAACATAAAGATTGCGGCCTATTAGCTAATGATTTAAATAAATTTTTCTCATCCATCAACGATCATATATTTCATCATAATAACGAATTCAAGAATTACATAGTTCCCTCCGTTAATTCCTTTCAATGGTTTTCTATAGAAGAGGTAGACATCAAAAGATGCATACGCAACCTAAACTCTAAAAAAAGTCCTGGCTCTGATGAAATTGACGCGAAATATTTAAAAATTCTATCATGCACAAATCTAAGTATTTTGACCAAACTATTTAATGATCTTGTAAATGAAAGCACTTTCCCAAAATCATTAAAAATTTCTATCATAACTCCCATTTATAAAAAAGGAAATAAAAATGACTATTCTAATTACAGACCAATCTCCGTCTTACCATTGCTTTCAAAGGTATTTGAACAAATTATCAAGGATCGATTGCTTTCGTACTTGAATCATATACATTTTTTTTCAAATAATCAGTATGGATTTCTGCCCAACTCAAACACTGAAAAAGCTTTGCTAGAGTTTACCAAATTTATCTATAATAGTGTTAACAATGATAAAAAAACTGTTGGTCTTTATTTAGACATCTCCAAGGCTTTCGATTCAGTACAACATAATATTTTACTAGAAAAATTATTTTTGATTGGCATTAGAGGTCCTTTTCACAATTTCATAAAGTCATATTTATCAAACCGCTTTCAGATTGTTAAAGTACATAATACCCTTAGCGGATGTCTCCCAATAAAATGTGGTGTCTTCCAGGGATCTACTTTAGGTCCCCTTTTGTTTTTAATCTTCATTAACGATCTGTGCAACCTTAAGCCGCGTTTACACCTAAGTTGACAACTTAAAGTTGTCAACTTTTGTTGAAAACATTGTTTGTGGAAAACTAAAAGTTGCTCTTCTCAAACCGCGTTTACACCAAAGTTTTCCACAAATTGAGGCAATTTGTTGCTTTTTTTACAAAATACAGCAACTTTTTCTGTCTTCCACTTGTGGAGAGACAAGTTTTCCACTAAATTTTAGTTTTCCGCGGAGTGCGGAAAACTATAAACTTGTTGCTGCAACTTAACCGGTAAAAAATTGATACCTTTAGTTTTTCAACGGTTTTCACTTGCGAATGACCTAAATAATAACATACTAAAAATCGGACAAAATCGGTTCGCCGGAAGTTTAATTTTTTTTTAATTTTTAAAAAATGGTCGAAAAAAATTTAAAAAAAAAATCGAATTATAGTATTCGAGACTATTATACATGTTTATAGGCTATTTTTCTGTGCTGAATACGAATATGCCATTTAAATTTTAAAAAATTTAAATTTAAATTATTAAAAATTTGGAAAGTCGAAAAAATTAAAACATCGCTTAAAACCACAAAATAATTGCAAAAGAAGTAATTTAAACGGTTTTCAATTAGAAATGACTTAAATAATAGCATACTAAAAATGGAAGGAATTCGGACAATAAAAAATAAATTTTTTTCAAATTTTAAATTTTTTTGGCCTCAAAAATCGACCTTTTTAAAAATTCTTGTTAAAAACGTTTGAGGCATTTACCAAGGTCATTTTTCCATGGATGTTGTAGGTATATACCTCTATAACCTAAAAAAACACGATTGGTGATTAAATCATTAGTTAATTAATTTATAAAAATTAACGTTGAAAATACAGGTAAAATCTTTCAATCAAGTAATACAGAATACCCCTATTTTATAATAAATCATTTTGAAAATAATTAAATGTAAAAATCACAAAATATCTTTTAAATTAATTTAAAATTTAAATTTTTTGAAAGTTTTAAATTTTTTAAAATTTTTAAATTGTGTAATATATGCATGTGATATTGTGATACATGTCTCTAGGCTATATTTTAGTGCTGTTTCAGAATATCACGCCAACTTTTTAGTAAAATTTAGTATAAGTGTGGAAAAATTGAAGCCCTTTTCTCAATAATTCTGTTTTTCATGCTTCAATTTTTCCACAGTTAATATAAATTTTATTGAAAAGTTGTCTTTATATTCGTAAACAGCACTAAAATATAGCCTAGAGACATGTATCACATGCATATACTACAAAATTTAAAATTTTTTAAAAATTTAAAATTTTTAAATTAATTTAAATATTTTGAAAGATATTTTGTATTTTTTCAATTTAATTATTTTTAAAATGATTTATTATCAAATAGTGTCTTAATATATTCTGTATTACTTGATTGAAAGATTAACACTGTATTTTCAACGTTAATTTTTATAAATTATTTAATTAACTAATGATTTAATCACTAGTTGTGGTTTTTTTAGGTTATAGAGGTAAATACCTAAAACATCCATGGAAAAATGACCTTGGTAAATGCCTAAAACGTTTTTAACAAGAATTTTTAAAAAGGTCGATTTTTGAGGCCAAAAAAATTTAAAATTTGAAAAAAATTAATTTTTTTAGTGTCCGATTTTCTTCCATTTATTAGTATGTTATTATTTAAGTCATTTCTAATTGAAAACCGTTTAAATTACTTCTTTTGTAATTATTTTGTGGTTTTGAGCGATGTTTTAATTTTTTCGACTTTCCAAATTTTGAATTAATTTTAAAAAATTTAAATTTAATTTTTTTTTAATTTAAATGGTATATTCGTATTCAGCACTGAAAAAAGCCTATAAACATGTATAATAAGTCTCGATTACTATAATTCGATTTTTTGAATTTTTTTTTCGGCCATTTTTCAAAAATTAAAAAAAAATTAAACTTCCGGAGAACCGATTTTTTCCGATTTTTATTATGTTATTATTTATAGGTTATTCGCAAGTGAAAACCTTTGAAAAACTAAAGGTATCAATTTTTTACCGGTTAACTTTTTCACATCTCGCATACATTTTCGTTCGGCTTTCCGTTATTTTTGGGGATAAAAGTCTGAAATTTCTGGTAGTCTCCTATCTTTACCGAATGTAAGGCGCCAACTAATTCATAAAATTCGCGCGCTTTGTTTATTTTTGTTTTCACCATAATTTCACTATTTGACACATTGCGCCCGAAAGTGTTTCAACTCCTTACGTAATGTTATTTTTTGGAATCCCTGATGCATATTTATTTTTTTAAGAATGTTCACACGTATATGTTATTAAATTTTCCCTAATGTGCATGTAATTTTTCAAAAATCTTTGGTTTATTGCGGTTGAACATACACCTACAAAATCGTACCTTATTCACTTACCTAGCAATAGACGAAGTTGTACAATATGCAATTATACGGCTACTACCTGTAGGTTTACAGTTTATAGCTAAAAATAATATAGTTTGGGGTTATTTTACAATAGCTACAAGGACTGTCAGCGGTCAATATGCCTAGCCTAGGACCTGCAAGTATTACCCGTGATATTTGTGTTTGTGAATAGTTATTACCTGGATATGAGTTCAAAAACAATAATTTAGAATTAATATCCTTCAGGTTTCACATCATTAAGTGTAATTTTTGACTAAGATATTGAATTACCTATCCCGATGATTTAATGATACTTTTAAGCTATTTTTAATTCATTTCTTAATTATTTAAAACAAATATCACACTTTTTTATATCTGAATAATTCTATGAATACCTATTATCGTTTTAAAGACTACATTATTGAAATTAATGGGTGGAAAGTCACGATTCTTTCGATTGTGCGTTTTGGCACATTGCGACCGAACGCGTCAGTTTAATATTGTGACCGACGGAGGGTTAAGTTGCAGCAACAAGTTGCTAGCGCAAAGCGCGCATCAACAAATCTTCCACTTTTAGTTGTCAACTTTCTTTGATCTTTACCGACAATCCGCGGGAAACTAAAATTTAGTGGAAAACTTGCCTTTCCACAAGTGGAAGACAGAAAAAGTTGCTGTATTTTGTAAAAAAAGCAACAAATTGCCGGAACTTGTGGAAAACTTAGTGGAAAACTTTGGTGTAAACGCGGCTTTAAACTATATGGTAAATTGATAAGTTTCGCCGACGACACAGTTTTACTTTACTCAGAAAATTCAGTGGAAGACCTTAATTTTGTGATAAATGATGACCTTATAAAAATTCGCGACTGGTTTTTTCATAATGATTTAAATTTAAATGTTGATAAAACTAAGTATATGGTATTTTCCCTTACGCAAAACCAAGCAAATTATCTCTCTATAAAATATCATGAAAAATACTGCAATACTCATAGCAATTGCGCCTGTAAACCCTTAGATAACGTATCCTCAATAAAATACCTCGGACTGCACATAGACTCAAATTTGAAATGGAAATCCCATACAAAATATATATCAGACAAACTAAGGTATGTACTGTGTAACTTTTATTACCTAAAACAAAAGTTAAATAATAAATTACTAATCAATTTATATTATTCTTGGGTTCATTCACAACTTAATTACGGTTTAGTTGTGTGGGGAGGAGATTACATGATCAACTTAAAAAGAATTGAGAGGCTGCAAAAGAGATTCCTGAGGTTTTTAAATAATGAAGCGCACTTACACACAAATAATATAAACTACTTCAATTCCTTAAATATACTTCCAATTCGCCATCTTTTTTATTTTAAAATTTGCCTCCATGTCTATCTAAACCCCAACATTTGTCAAAAACGCAATGTCGTAAACCTACGAAGACCAAACATATTATACTTTGTTCCTAAACCTAATAAATCCATATTCTGTAAAAATTTTTGTTACATAGCCCCTAAGTGTTTTAATAAGTTACCTATACATATTCAAAATAGCCCTTCAAAACATTTATTCAAAAAGCAATTAAAGGAATATCTGTTTACTATTGAGGATATTGATGATTTCTTTTGTTCTGTTTAATGTATGATTTATAATTATTTTAAGCACTTTAACTCATCATTATGGCAAAAATATAAATTATTGGCGCCCTGTTTGCCACCATATCCATCTCATGTATGTGTTTCCTGTGTTTTTTTTTCTCCTAGTTTGTATTTTAAATTTTTGTTATTCATAATTACAGTCACCTACATGGACCATGAGATCCCAGGTGACTATGTGAAATTGTAAATTTTCTTCTTTTTTTATTTCTAGTTCAATAAATAAATAAATAAAAAAAAAAAAAATTGGACTAAAATTACCTTCTAAAAGCCGGAGGAAAAAATAGGGTTTGCTATTAGTATATATCAATAATAATCATCCATAAAATCATCAAATGAATAAATTCAAATTTTATTTTGTATTTATTAGTTATTCTTGAGAACGGTTAGTTACTAAGCACTACGAACCAATATACTATATAAAAACATGAATTGTACAAAATCTTTGGGTGATGGAAGAATTCTGATTGCAGAATTGAAATCAGCGTAAAAAGTTATCTTAGAAACATTATTAAAGTATCTTGTTCCCAAAACCTTGTTTACCAGTGAAATAGGCAAAGTTTTGCTCCCTCAATATAATTTGTTGGTCCTAAATATAACTCATATTTAGTCAGTCCCGGAGGAAAGCATTTTGCCTGAGTCCTTCTGGATTCGCCTCTGAGACATCATAATTAATGGACTTTATCCGTCTGACGTCACATTTTACCCATCATGTGATCTACTGAGCTTGCAATTAGTTACCACAGAGATAGCTTGTAGTGAGATATGATGATAGTGAGATATGATTTGATAGTGAGTTTGTTTTTCCCCATCTCGTGATTAAATGAGCGTGGTATGAATATGGTCCATTATAGAAGAGAGCAGTTCCTACAGACAAGATATGTAGGTTCGATTCGATTCACATTTTAACTATAATAGGTCTCACAAAAATACTTCTTTATCTCTCTCTGAACATTCTTTTCTGCCGGGATTGTTGGCTATTGAATGGGTTTAGCCAGGACCTTACTTTGAATGTTCGTTTTAATTCCTTTTCAGACATTTAGGACAGACTGCCTTTTTCCAAGCGGCAGAATTTTTAAGGGAACGAACCTGTTAAAAACTTACTAAAACTTGTGAGAAGGGGGTTCAACCCTAAAAAGTATAAAACCACCCAGAGGGCAGTGGCGGATCCTGGGGGGTGGCACTCTGGAAAGTGCCCTTGGAGACCCCAAAAAGTTCTCAAAATGAGTAAAAACCAAACATTTACAGGTCTAATTACAAAATTTTTTCTGGGGGAGGAACCCATACCCCCATTAGTATCAAAATGGGGTATTCAGCGTTTATTTTTAGGAAATCCCCAAAATTTTGACATTTTGGGTCAAAAAGTAAAGGTAATAGTGTTGAAAAGTGCCCCCCTTAGACTCAAAACGTTTCTAAAAATGAGTTAAAACCCTACTTTTAATTAACCCTACTTCAATTTTTTTCTGGGGGAGGACCCCCATACCCTCAATGGTGCCACAAGGGGATCTTGTCTGGAAAAGTGCCCCCCTTGGAGCCGTGCTGGATCCGCGACGGCCCGAGGATAGGATAAAACCTTGAGACACACATCCTTCTGCTGTATAATATTTTATAAAACCATTAGTTAATTGTTTTTAAACTCTGAAATAACAACGAATGAGAGATAATTAGTAAAATACCAGCCTATATCAAAAAAGATATTTTGAATAAATAACTCTTCACTCCAAAAAAGAGTTGAGAAAAGTATTCCTCTACCCTCTATATTTTCTCGCTTGGTGTAACTTGGTCAGAAAAGTGGGATTTCGGCAGGACATTCGCTCGCTCAGCGAGACAGAGAGAAAAAGAGCGGGGTTGTCCTGCCAAAATCAGGACGACTGGTCAGTGGTCTGATGGTCACCCACCTCAATTCGAGTCGTATTTTCACTAAAATACGTCTCACACAAATTAGTGCTTTATCTTTCCGAGAACATCCTTCCTAGTAAAGTCTGGGATTAACTCCAGTTAGGGACTACCAGGGTTTAAGCGGGACTCAAGTTTGAATGTTCGCTGTCGATGGAAATTCCCTCACACGGCTCGAAGGGACCCGAATTTTCCGTTAGATGCTGCAAAAGAAGCAGGCACAAGTGTCATCCAGGGTTCGGTCCCACCTGTTCCCGAGGGAGTCGTTGACCCCCTCTCTCCATTGTGAGCATTCTTTCTCCGTTTTTAGCTCCTTTCTCAAAAAAGCTCCTTCGCCTTTATGATGAGTTTTTTGAGGCGGGCGAATATAAAAATCTCCTTCGCATAATCGAATGGATGGGATAAAAAATGTCTTCGCCAGCCGCCCCAGACGTGGGAACGGAGCCCAAAAAAGGTTCTGTCGGGGTCCACCTTTTGTGGGGTGACCTTCGGGGAGAACACCTGAGGGGCACAAGTGGTGGCGAGGATGGATTCCTATGCAGAGGAATACCTCCGTCGAATAGAATTTAACGGGATGGATCACGGGCAGTGAGGGTCATCCAGGGTTCGAAGGTGATCCACCTTTAGTAAATGCCAGTCCATTGGACTGGTTAATCTCAATCAAACTTAAAGGGGTTTTCCTAACTCTCATATTCTATAAAACTAGATGAGGGGAATGCTTGACAGGCACATTATTTCAATACCATTAGTTTCTAATGGTAGTAGTGTGGCTACTACTTGTGTGGTAGTAGTGTGGCTTCTACTACTACTCAATTTTAGTGATTGTTTAATATCTATACTGTGGTTTTAAATAAAAAAACCAATCTCTCGATGTAGAGCTTCCCTATAGAAAACTTCAGGTATTAAAAAATATCCACTTATCATTTTATTACAAGATTTGATCCTTTTTTACCACTAAACTTAACTTTAGACATTTAATTTCTCATAAGTTTCAAAAAACCCTATCGGAAAAATTTTTCTGGTGTATTATAAACCAGTATCAACTTATACTGGATCCAGTATAAATGATAATGGAGCCAGTATAAATTATACTGGAACCAGTATAAATGATACTGGGATGCAATATAATTTGATACTGGTTTATGAAACACCAGAAAAAATGTTCCAGTAGGGAATAGACGCAGTAAATTTTTAAATGCGGTTGTGAACTTCAAAGTCGTAATGACCCATTATTGAATAATTTTCAGAACTAAAATCGTTCCATCGATACCCAAAAGCAACTTTTGAAATGCAATTAGTTGTGTAGTACTGCAAAGATTCAGAATCTTAGTGGAGTATTTTTTTGCTGTTTACAGACCGAAGATGTTAGAAGCTTTCATTTACAAATCAAGATATTGTTCAAAAGATATTAACATTAAGCATTGTTTTTTCAGTTCGTACTTTTTAAATTCAGTACAGTGTCAAGTAACAAGTGATGGGATGGAAATAATTACTGCTAAAACTTTGAATCTTATTAATTAGAAAGCCGTTAAATTTCTGTAGAGGCATGTTTGGTATCTTTTGGGGGATCCATGCTTATCGAAAATCTTTTCACCCTTCCGTTCTGATATCAATGAACAGAAAATCAAAAACTCCTTTCGCTTCAGAACACCCCTTGATGAAAAAAAAACCTTCTCTCATGGACTAATTCTTTTAATTAAGATGATAACGTTCTAAACTGGAAGGTTCTCTTCATTATTTGAGTATGAATTCTTCCATATTGATTCGGCTCATGTAAATTTTGGAGAAGAATAATGCCATGGTAAAAAACAGTCAATGAAAATTCAGAGCCGATGAACTCAACTATAGAATCATTGCCTCATATTTGTTATTTAAAATTATTTTTAATGAGTATTTAATCTTACGACCGTAATTAACCGACATTCCTACTAAATTTATTTTGTAGGTAAGAGCAGTGGCGGCTCGTGAGTTTATTAACAGGGTGTTCACACCCTTTGTAATATGAATTAAAATTTACACAAGAGCAAGAAAGAGAAGGGATATTGGACGAATACATAAACTTGTTTTCGAACAAAATTATTTATTTCAGGGGAGTTATTTTAAGTTTCCAAAATTTTTCACTGCATGCATTTTTATTTTTTTAAATATGCGTTTAATGGAAATAAGCAAAACTTATGATAAAGAAGGCCTTTATTTTTTATAATACCCCTAGCCTATAACATAATACCTCAAAAACAACTTTTATGCATGATGTCCACTCGTCTAACCTTTTTTGAAGCAAACAAATTTTTTTGACACTTTCATTAAAATCATACATAATACCTAATCGAAATTTTTTTAATTAGGAGCATGACAAGAGCACTGGGTCTGTCTACTCAAAGTGCTTGTTATATATGCTTAATCGAACAGTTTATTGTGAAAAATACAGGTGATGTGTACTCCAACGTCACTTTAAAAAATAACTAATAACAAAAGAATTAATTATTACAAATTAGCTGAAGTGAAAAGTTTAATGATACTATTAAAAGGTTCTTATCTTGTTTTCCAATCCGGGAAAAAATCCAAACCACAAAAAAGCAAGCTTAACCTCAAAACCGTAAGCCTCGGCACACAAAATCTGTGCGCACGGGGATCTCCAATGTGTTGCCGTAAGCCCAAATGGTCTCCGGCGAGAAGTCGAGGTTTCTTCCGACTCATTCAGTTTCTTCGCTCACACGTGCGTATAAGGAATGAAAAATAAGAATGTAGTTTTCTCTTTATTTGATAAACACAAAACTTTCGCGTTTCCGGCAATAATTTTTTTGCTGACAGGTGAAAGGGGGGGTAGAAACTTGATTCGGAGTATGAAAAAGAAATTGAGAATTATTTATGTTTTGTTTTCTTTTGATATTTGTGTATCTTTATATTTGGGTTTATTTCTACTTTTTCACTGGGTGTTCACGTGCTCCTGTGCTCCTATGGACGAGCCGCCACTGGGTAAGAGGAACTAGCAGAAACTTAACCACACATTTGGGACAAATCTTTTGTGACACAAAAGCCTGTTTACGATAGAAATAGAAATGCCAATTAAATTATTTGAACCTGTTCTCAGGAAACACAACATATAGCTCATATTGAATCATTCATTTTAATAAATTCAAATGTAACCTTATAAAACTTTTAAAAGAGAAGCCTTATAAGAGAGTAACCTTATAAGTTAAAAAGTTAATATTCATAGAATGCTTCTTAAAACTACCATCAATATGTCTCATATTTTAAGGCATTCATCTAAAGGAGCGAAGTCAGATATACCTAAATAACACGATGCATTCTTAACTAGAAACTCAAGTTATCTTCTGATAGGCTACACCACTGGTCTACATGTCTCAACCAGGAGATGTCTTTACAAATCGGCGTTCTTGATTCTTAAGAAAGGCAGGCAGCAGAAAAACGATTCAACGCTTCTTTTAACGGTGCACAGACGCTTTTTTGTGGATAGGTGCGATACCCGCATGCCCTTGGAGAGGGGTAGTCATGAGAAGGAGACCCTCAAACAGGTGTCTGTCTCTCTAGCACCTGTCTGGCCCTTTGGCCTGCCGAATCCAATGTTCCCAACCTGCCTTGGAGAACAGTTTGGGAACCTAAAAATAAACCTCCCAGAACAGTAGAAGTGAGTTAAGGGAGAGTCTAAATCTATAACATAGAATTCATTGTTTTAGTTGCAATAAAAACAGTATATTCTTGGGAATCTTCAACTGGATTCAAAGTAGGCTGTCTAATGCTTTATGTTCGTATCAAATGCGTTCAAAAATACTTTTATAAACGTGCATATATTCTGTTCAGTGATTTTTTTTTAAGAAATAAGGAGTTTCAGTCTACTACAACTACATTGATTAAACCTAATCTGCAACCTTTTACTTTCTACTTCCATTATTTTCTTTCTTAGAAATTAATTAAAGAAAGACAGGATGTGAGAGCAAACAGAAAAAAAATGGAAGATGGTAAGAAATAATGTCAGGAGCAGTAAGACTTTAGAAAGTAAATAATTTTGCCTTCTTCGATTATCATCATATATATGTTACGGGCAAAGTGATTAATTGGGCATTATTAATAATGCCCAGAGTGGAAGTAGGCAAATTGATTAATTTCATATTTCATTCATAAATTTCGTTGAATTTATCACATTACCCGGGCATTATTAATAATGCCCAATTAATCACTTTGCCCGTAACATATACATTACATATAAATGGGATTTTTATACTTAATATAAATATCAAAATAAGTTGAAATCGTTGAAGATATTTGTACCAAAATCTTGATTCCCCCAGCATTTGATTCGTACGTGTGGAGAGGAGGAGAGAATGAAGATGAAACACCTTTAACACTTTTAAAATAAACATCGCCAAAAATAGATGCTAGAGACAATGAATTGTATGAATATGAATGTTAGTTGGTAGTGATTCTTTGGTTAATTAACCCTTTCAATCCTAGACCACACGATACTTCCATGAAATCCTATGGGAAGTTTAAGTAGGACTGAAATGGTTAAGGTTTAATGGAGTAAGGTCTAAAAATGGACATTCACTCACAGGAACAGTCAATGAAGGAAACATTATTGCAGTTTGAGAATTTATATGCAAATGAGATCACCATAAAATGAGCTTGCATTCAAATGTCCCGTAAGATGAATTATTAAAGATTTAGAGTTTGGTTTCCAATAAATAGTTAGCGAATTGTAATAATTCTGAAATAAACAATTGCATGCACATGAATTTATCAGGATCTCGCTTCTTTCAAGAGTTTTATCAGCTTTTCGATCAAACTCCAATTTAATATTATCTGAAGCAGGGTTTATAGGCCCCTCAAGGCTCTTCAGCAGGGTCGATCTCCCCCCCACGCGCAAACAAATACGGTAAACGCGGAAGTGACCTTCAAATTTCACGCCGAACACAATGGCGGAACGTTATTCCAAAAATTTTATTTTCCTGTGAAATAAAACCTCATATTGTAGTACCCTTCGCTCAGCAGCAGGAAACGCGTTTTTTAATTCTAACGGGGGATGTGAGGATGATTTCCGGGACAGATCTCTCTGGGTTACCGTTGTTTCCGGCCTTTTCAGTACACTTCCCTCCTCCGTCGTCTGTGCGGTTCCTGGGTCGAGCCCGGGTAATGATTCCATTAGGGAAGGCGCGTTAATCGGCCACATTGAAAGGGTCTTCTTATGAATGTTGTTACTCCATTCGGATTTGTTTGGAATAAGAGAAATGTAGTAATAAGGTTTCTGCCAAGTAAAGGGCTGCTTTCGGTGGCGTATATAGATATTTATTTCGGAAGGGGCCCCAAATTATTCCTCAGCCCCTATCGTGCATATTTAATAGGTTTAAGGTAGATTTTTATTTCATTTTAGGTAGAATCTGAGTCTTACAGAAATGAAGTATTATATGAGAAAAGTTGTAAGTAATATAAAGTTCTAAATACTAAAGAGGGGGGCGGTCCTCGTCCAGAAAATGTTTTGAAATCTAACTCTATAAATCAGGTTTTTAGCTAGTCAGAATTTTGGATATATATTTTAAGGTAGGATTTGTATTTTGGAGGAACTTAATATAAAAAAAAATTGTGAATAGAGTTCCAAGCACAAAATGGGGTCCTACCAGAAATTTAAAAAAATTAACCCTAAAAACAGGAACTAACTTTCCTGTTTTTGGAACGCTCAGTCCGAATTTCGGAGGGGGAAGGGATCTTTCGGTCCCATTTATATACGTCCCTGGCCATATCTAAGGGGGTAGGGGGTCCGTCAGAAATTTTCCCTGCTTAGAATATGCTCCTTTTTTTGTCATTAAAATTTTGCTGTACCTAACAAAAATATACAGTCTTTTCCGGTGTCGTTAAAAGTCTGAAATGTCCTCCCCCTTTCGCTTCGGACTCTGCAGTATTAAAATTTTTACCGATTACTTACAGCAAGACTAAACCATTCCAAAATGTTGCCCTATAAATATAAGCGAGGGGGCTTTACAAATAAATTTTGAGTCGACAACCATTTCTACGAAACAAAACTGAAGTTGCTGGCTGTCAAGTCCAACGCATGACCTGACCCAGAATAATATGCCACTGTGGCTGGAAAAGCTGTGGAAATCTGTTGATTTTAATTCTTTCGATATTACATAATGGGACAATACCTTTAACTTTAACTATTCCAGTTTATTTTATAAAAAGTATAACTTTCTCATTCATAAAAACAAATTTTTACTTTAAATGGAGATAATATCCCCTAATCTATATATTTAGAAGGGTGAATGAAGTTTGTAAAACTAGATAGAAAAAAAATTTTTTTGTAAATTTTTTTTTTGTAAAATGTGACAAATGTTTAGATAGTACAAGTGGTATATATAGCTCCTTTTGAACAGCGTTGTTAAAGAATGAGGTTTTTTAGAATTAAAGGTTATTTTCATTGCTATTCTACTGAAAAATTAATCGATTAAGCAACTTCCCTTCCAAATCGCATAGAATTTGTGCACTTCAAACTCTCTGTGCTGCTTTGTTCTTCATCCATGTTAAAGAACCATAACCTTCTCAAGAAACAAACGAAAAAAAGTTTTTTTTTCATTACGTTTCTCAATTTTTCTAACTTTTTGAATACATCAAAACTAATCAAATAAAAAAAGGGCTGGTAATCCAAATGATGTATGTACACGTACAGACACCTAGAGAAAGATGATTAGGACGAATCAAACCAAAACAAGTCCCAAATAATAAAAATCGTGAAAACTATTGATTTTGATGTAGATCTTTAATTTGTTATTGTAGTTTTCTAAATTAGGGGCATATATTAGGGGGAGGGCGAGGGAGCCCGTTCCCTCCTGAAATTCCGACTAGGGGTACCAAAACGGCTCATAACTTTGTTTTTTTAGGGTTTTTGAAACCATTTTTGTACTCAATTAATCACATTAACTTTCATGTTACGCTCATCCAGATGCAAATCTTACCCAAAAATATACACTCACTTCCAAAAGTTAAGCACGGAATTGATTTTCAACCTAATACCAAGTGGAATTATTTTTCATACATGAAAATCATACCACAAGATGTTCAACTAGTGGGAATACAGGGCCCGAGAACGAATTTTCCCTACCAATAACTTAAGGGGGTAAATGGGCCCTCCATTCATAATGGAGTTCCATTACACATTTGGAGCAGAGACAGAAACGTCTATGTGAGAGGTATTTAATGGACAATTTTATGTTTTTTCTATAGAATATTGTTATTCCTAAACTCAACGCATGTTTTCAAACGTGTGTGCTACCTTTAAATGGCATTTTTAAGATTTTATTGAAAGATATCGGTCTAGTCATCATTTTTGGCAAGTTTTAGCCTCTGGGTCATTTTTGGTAAGTGGTATCAGACCGTCAACTGTGTTATTTAGTAGCTCTTACATGTGCTTGAAAGCGTTTAGGTCTGGTGACTCAGAAAGTACCCTTATTCTTTCAATATCGTTAATTATGGAAAACTTTAAGAAAGCCAAATTGTGATTTTTTGCAGCTTTTTCACTCTTAAAGATAAATCCTCGACCCGATATGTGTTCTAAAAGGAGCAAATGGGACATGAGAACACATGTATACAATTGTAGACATTAGTGGAAAGCTCTGCGGCTTATAGGGGGTGTTGAAGCAGCACAAAAAATTGTAGAGTTTTACAGGAACGACATCTGTTATTAACGTTCAAAAAAGGAACATTTTTTAGTGTTTATGGACGTATACATGTCTGAAAAGAAAGAAATATCTCTAAAAATATCTCGATTCTTTTCGAAAATGATTTTTTAAGAGTTCGAATTTCTTCTCTGAAACTATTGCCGTTTCAACACCCCCTATATGCCGCAGAGCTTTTCACTGATGTCTGCAATCTTTTACATGTGTGTTCTCATGTCCCATTTGCTCCTTTTAGAACACATATCGGGTAGAGGATTTATCTTTAAGAGTGAAAAAGCTGAAAAAAATCATAATTTGGCTATCTTAAAGTTTTTCATAAGTAATGATATTGAAAGAATAAGGGTACTTTCTAGGTTCCCAGACCTAAACGCATTCAAGCACATGTGAGAGCTACTAAATAACATGGTTGACGGTCTGATACCCCTTACCAAAAATGACCCAGAGGCTAAAACTTGCCAAAAATGATGATTAGACCGATATCTCCCAATAAAACCTTAAAAATCCATTTAAAGTTAGCACACACGTTTGAAAACATGCGTTGAGTTTAGGAATAACAATATTCTTTAAAAAAAACATAAAATTTTCCGTTAAATACCTCTCACATAGATGTTTCTGTCACTACTCCAAATGTGTAATGGAACTCCATTATCAATGGAGGGCCCTGGGCTCATTTACCCCCTTAAATTATTGGTAGGGAAAATTTGTTCTCGGACCTGTATTCCCACTAGTAGAACATTTTGTGGCATGATTTTCATGTATGAAAAATAATTCTACTAGGTATTAGGTAGAAAAAACAGTTCCGTGCTTAACTTTTGGAAGTGAGTGTATTAAAAAGGTACATTAAACCTATAAAATATGGTCTTCTCCCCGGAGCAAACATCTAGATTTTGCCCCGATAATGACTTAATATTTAAGGGGATATTTGGACCTCACCCGAAATACATTACTTACACCACTGTCCTAAATAAAAGCTTCAGCATATACTGCAACTTTAAAAATGCCTTTTCCATTGAAACAAAACAGTTTAGAAAACCTTTAATTATATCCAGAACAAAGTTCCTTGACTTACTCCCCTATCATTCTTTTCCTCTCAATTATAAAACATTGTCTTTAACCCTGTTCTAGAAGTGTCCAGCGACATCTCTAATGATCGGAGCCTCCCGTTTCCCATGTATCGCCCAAGAAGCATCCCCGCTTCCCCATTGTTCCCAGTGTGTTCCGTTAGGTATGGGAACGGTGTTCCTCCCCGGAGCCAGATGGCTTTTTTGGGTTTGACCTTTTTTAGATCGGCCTTTTTTTATGCGATGAAAAAATTCTGACACAGGGGAGAGGATGATGAGAAAGAAGTTTGATGCGATTTTTAGCAGGAGGGTGATTAAGCTTGTACGACAAGCTTCCTCTCCCGATTCTCCTTTTGCGATTGAATCTTTGGGGCAGTAGTTCCCGAACGGTCTTCTTCATTGCAAATGGAGGAAACATTTTTGCAAATGCTAAGTGAACATATTAATGACTACTTATAAATCAAAAGCGTTTTTTGATTGTATTCAGATTATGTTTCGATTGTGCTGTTTGAAAAAAAAAGATTGTGTTAAAAAAATGTAGGGGGATTGTAGGTCTGTAGGGGGATTTTTGACCCCCGCGCCCTTCAAAAGTATGTTTCCCATGTTAAAGTATTGGGAAAATATTGAAAATATCGTCATTTTTGGCTCTTTTCAATTTTATGAGCCTGAATGCAGTCAATATCGAATTAAAACCTATACATCCTCTTTGGGATATCATTGTCTCAAGATCCTAACGGAAAAACATTCAATGGCACCTACTGGGGGGAAGTTCCACGGGGGTTTAAAGCGTACTTTCATCGAAAAAAGAGGATGCTCGCCGGCGCATGCAACGGGAGCTAGATGAAGGGGATGATAGGGGTTTTATTGAATATTTTTCCTATTTTACTTCAGCTGGCATCATCTGATAACCTTCTATCTAAGCTTTGGGAATGTGAGGCCTTCATCCAACTCCCGCCGCAAGCGCCGGCGAGCATCCTCTTCTTTCGGTGAAAGCGCGCCTTATACCCCCGTGGAACTTCCCCCAGTAGATGCCACTGAATGTTTTTCCGATAGGATCTTGAGAAAATGATATCCCAAAGATGATGTATAGGTTTTAATTCGATATTGACAGCATTCAGGCTCATAAAATTGAAAAGATCCAAAAATGACGATATTTTCCCTATACTTTACCATGGGAAACATACTTTTGAAGGGCGCGGGAGTCAAAAATCATCCGAGAGACCTGAAAATTTGTAAGTAATAATGTTTTAGTATTTTTAACAACTTGAGAGGGGGGCATCTGGGATATTCAAAAAAAATTTTTTTTGCAACACCCTAATATATTATACCCTACCAGTGGAGCAGTTGGATACATTGCTTGAGGCATTTTGATACAGTGATTAATTTGATAAAAAATACAGTATATAATAAAAAAATATTAAATAATAAACGTTATTTTATTAAAATTATTGAAGGCACTTCGTTTGCACAACGTTACCGTTTTTTTAAATATAAATCACAAACTTCAATCACAAACCATTCAACAATCAAGGATAAAAAAAATATAAAATTTATCAAATGGTCATTTTTAACAAATATTTAATCAAGGAAATAAGATGCTAATTTATATAGGTATGTTTGCTCCTGAATTCGTTTTGCGATTGAATCTTTGGGGCAGTGTAGTTCCCGAACTGTCTATACAGGGTGTATCTGAAATGGTGCAACAAACTTTCAGGGATGATAGTAGACACCTAGACGAGTCAGAATCACATAGGATTTGGGGGTCCCAGACCAAATCCCAGGGAGTTAAAAATGGAGCGACACCCCCAAAAACCATTGAAAAATTCAATTTGTAGAAGAACTACTATTGGTAAAAACTTAATTATGGTCTCAAAAATTGTGGTTTAGTATGATCTTTAAAATTATCTCAAAAGTCTTCACTTTAAAATTTGTTTTATTATGAAAAAAGTTAAAAAACCACAAAAAAATGTAAAAACTCTGCCAAAACCTTATTTTGTATTTCGAATTCTTTTCTATTGATTTGATAATCTGAAAGATCATAGTTGAAAACCCCTTAAGTCTAAAGTTTCACGTAAGTACAATCAATATTAAACGCTTGAGATCCTGTTAAAGTTTGTTTTTTGCATGCGCAAACAGTTTTCTAGAGCTGTTTTCAGAACAGCTGTTTGCGTACTCAAGAACTAATTATATAATTAATTAGGTTTGGGAACTGAAATGACCATCATGCATTTGTCTACCAATGGTCAAAATTTCATAATATTCCTTCAAATAGTTTTTGCGCAGTGATAGTTCGAAGTGTTCAAAAATAACTTTTCTGAAACAGCTACGGCGGTGACTGTTACTTTTTTTAATGTAGATCCAACCGATTCTTTCAACTTTAAAATATCAGAAATACTCAGTTTAAGATAACTTAATACTTAATAGTCAACACTCAAATTATCACTCTATTCTAAAAAAAAGTTTTTGGTGAACGGTTTCCAGAGAAAGGCTTTTTAATTACTGAACCGAATGACACATATATGGTATATGGTATCAAAATGTCCAGATTCTTTCCGGATTTCCAAGTAGGCCCTTCGATTTTTCAAAAAAATTCTCAATTTTAAAATATTTCCATTTTTTTAGATAACGGATAAGGTTGCAGTTAAAAAGCAAGTACTGTCAAACAAAATATTATGCAACCAATCACAACGACCGATTGATGCCTTATTTTGGTGAAACGTGTTTTTTTCACCTTTTAAAAAGTACTTTCTAAATAAAATATCATTCAAAGACTGATAAAAGTATTGTAAAAACTTACATATACATATATTTTATACTAAAATTTCACACTTTTTGTCTAATATCACTATACTCAAACGCAATGTTTCTTGTCCATGGAGAAAAGATGCTGGGAGGAAAGAGAGGAAGTAGTTCCTAGCGCTGTGCCTGAATTTCGAGTTTAAAACGGATTTTCATTAAAGAAATACTTCAGGTTACTTTGATCCATTCATTTATAGCGATTATTTGTCGTAATTTTCGAATAACGTTGTTCATTTTAAGTTTTACGAATGCATAACGCGGAGTATTCTTCCGCGCCTCGTGACGTAGTATGGACAAGAAAGACTGCTGTGAAGTATAGTCGACAGTGGTTTCCTAACAACAACAACAACAACAACAACAACCAAATTACTACTATTTTTGTTACTAATTCATATAGTTATTTAAATATCTGCAAGTAAAAAGTTCCACCACGTCCCATTTTTGTGTAAAAAAATTTTTCGATTTTCTGATTTTTTATTAGTTTTTGCGTTTCAAGCGTCATTTTTGTCCAATAGCAACTCTGCAATCCCATCCAATTAATTTATTTTTAGTATCCCAGTATGTAGACATTCTTTTAAAAGTGTGGTTATGTTTTTTTACTGCAGTTCATTTTGAAAATTAACGAGTTTTCAGTGTAGATTTTGTACATTTATGCACAATACGTTTTGCTTAATTTGGGTACGGTTTAAATTACAATTCTACAGTAATATTTAACAGAAAAAGTGGGAAAAGTTTTTTTCCCACTGATTTGGGTTCAAATAGGTGACTAAAATGAAATTTGGGCTCCTCACGTGTGTTGCAGAAGTTAGAGTTAGAATGTGGCTCTTTTTAAGTGTGTAAGAGTCAACAGTATTTCTATTCAAATTACTATCCCTATAGTATGTGGAGGACATTCAAATTATCTTGGTTATATAATATCAATGACAAATACAGAAAAAAACTTTTCAAAAAGCATTTAAAAGGTCTTTTTTCGCCATTAAGTGAGGGAAAACTGAAAGTCAGTATATGAACCTCTGATTTAAAAAAATGACGACCCTGCTTATGAAGGAAAATTTAATAAAAACGCATTATCAGCTCGGAAAGGGTTTTTAAGAGAGTGGTAAGATGATTTTTAGAAAAAATAGGACCGATAAAAATGTTTTAATCCCAACAGAAGGTACTCTTTAGTCTTACCAAGCCATAGAATGTTGAACATCACTCAAAATTCATATTTTACATCCACGTTTGAACTTATTTCCGGAAAATATCACTGTAGTTGATCATAAACAAGGGTAAAGATTCCCTTAGGACAGTGGTTCCCAAAGTGGGTTCCGCGGAACCCTGGGGTTCCACGAAAAAATTTAAGGGTTCCCATGGGACAAACTTCATTTCATTAAAAAATTAGAATGGTGTAAAAAATAAGAATGGACAGCGCCGCCCCCGTTGGACCCCAAAATGTTCTCAAAATGAGTTAAAACCTTACTTTTACCAGTCGAATTTCAAAACTTTTTCTTCGGGAGGCCCCCCAGATCCCCCCCACGGTTTCACAAGGGGATCTTGCGAGTTACTTTTTGGAAAATCCACAACCTTTCGACATTTTTTGTCAAAAGATAAAGATGGAAAATTCGCCTCTTGGCCCCAAAAAGCGTCTTAAAATAAGTTAAAACTCTACTTTAACAAGTCAAATTTCAAAAACTTTTTCTGGGGGAGGACCCCCATACCCCCCAGCGGTACCAGAAGGGGATCTTGCGTGATACTTTTAGAAAATATTAAAGAATTTGACATTTTTGCCAAAAGGTAAAGGTGATTGTCTGGAAAAGTGCCCCCCTCCCTGGATCAGTGCTATGGATCCGCGCCTGGTTTAATTTAATCATATATTAAATTTTTAAAAATCGTTGATTAAAAAATATTCAGGGTTCCGCGATCATTGGTAACAAATTTGGGGGTTCCACGACCAAAATAGTTTGGGAACCACTGCCTTAGGACATTGACTTGATACATAGGTCACTGAGAAATAGAAATTTTAGGCTACAGCTCTTGGTTCATTGAAAGAGGAGATTTTACACCCCTTAAGAGACAAAAGGTGGTAAAATTGTATCATATTTAATGAATGTTTAATGATTTTTAGTTTATATTGTCTGAAACATGTATATAATCTTAATTATGATAGTATTTGATGCTAAAATAATGAGATTAACTGTTAAAAATTAGTGTTTTCAACGCTTTTGTCAGTTTCCTACAGTACTGGTGCCATATTTGTAACAAAAAAACTGTACGTTCTGCAGCTTTTTCACAACAATTTCTGAATTCTACACCCTAAAATTAGTCGGAAATACCTAATCTCATTTTTGTTAGCGAAAAAAAGTTAAATTTTTTCGACTAGTGTATTTACAATTTTTAGTCTGATTTAACCGAAATTAATTGTAAACATTGAGCAAGGGGCGGTAGCTCCCTAGTGTTTTAAATTTTTAAATTCTTTGTAGCGTTTCGCTTTACTGCCAATGTGTATCACTCTCCTGCAAGCCCACAAGAGACTCCTTGCGAGGAGTCTCTATAAAAATATCCAAGCCAAACTGCTTTCAGTGGATCATCATTGCATCTTGCTTTAAGGTGTGGCAGCTCGAGTCACCGTATTGGGACGTTAAATTCAGTTTACCAGTCGACTTTTCAAGTCATAATGACGTTAAATTGTGGTTACAATGACACTCATAGCTCTCTGATCTATGCGAATGCCATGCACTTTCTCAAAATAAGCAGATTATGTATCACTTTTGAATAAATGCATGTTTTCAGAAAAATGAGTATATTCAGGTTTCAAATTTGAGTAAATGTTTTCGGTGCTAAATTTGAGTCAGGCATACTCATGAATATATTTTACTCAGTTTTTAAAAGGCCGTCTTAAGAGTAAGGGCAGGATGTTTTTCAACCTTTTTTGAGTTGGCACATTAAAAATATTTGGAACTACTTGCGGTACACTTGAATATAAAAATGGAAGAAAAGTTAGGTATTAAAAATGATTAATCACGCAATTAATTTAATAAGAGGTATAAATACGTTTCCCCTTCAAATTTTATAGAAAAGGCTAAAAAATAACCATACCAATATAAACCTTGTTAAATTATCTTTCAAAAAAGGGGCGAGACAGATATTTTTGGTTAAAATTTGTTTTATAAAAATTTTTTTTAATTTCGAAGTTAATTTCGTAAGAAAAGTTAAACAGAAATTAAACCTTGTAAAATTATCTTTAAAACGACGGGTGACATCGACATTTTACGTATAAAACTTAAAATTTAGAAATTTGTGGAAGACTCGAACCGTCAGAGCTGGCTTGCTGGTTCTGAGCCACTTCTTTCTTCACCCGGCAGATGTGTGTGCAGCGGTGGCATCCCCTATGACTGTCAGTCACTGCTATAAAAGTGGATCTCCTGTCTTGCAGCAATCTTTTTACCCTTTTCCTGCATGAAGTTATCTTTTGCCCTAATTAATATCTAAGCTTTTATCAATATGTTAATGAGGAAGTTGCATGATTTTTTATATTTTTTTTATCGATTCTTCTTGCAAAAATAAGCAACTACCCAGAATTTGAGGCCGATCGAGAAATTTTTTGATTGCCAAGAAATTTAAAAAAAAACCCTTTTTAAAAGCGCGCGAAAACGCCAAGAGTTTGGATGTGACTTCATCTTACAATAGGCATTGTTGAAAAGCAATGGAGTTGATGGTATTATTGTTGACGTCATCCTACAGTTTAAACAATAAACGTTTTCAGTCACGTGTTTTTTTCCCGACTTTTAAATTAAAATATTTAATTACCTGTACATTTTTTTAAAAAAACGACAAGATATTTCATTTTACCATACAAAAAACCATACGGAACACTTGTTTATTTTTGAAAATCTGACACACGCAACTTCCTTATTGTTAAATAAATTCAATGTTATACTATATTTGGTGATCACACATTTAGGGGAGACTGGGGATACTTGATCCCCACTTTGGTTTTTAATTGATTTCTCAGCTGCAAATCATCACTTTTCAGAAATTTTTGGTATGAACATTGGTAACACTATCCTCTACCCAAAAGACAAAAAAATTACTAGAAAGTAAACAGATACTTTTAGTAAAATTAGTTTTTAATTTTTTTAATAAAGGGATCAAGTATCCCAACACCTAGGGATACATGATCCCTTCGTGGGGGATACTTGATCCCACTCAGAAATTACGTTATTATTCATCATACAAGCAATTTACCTATATATTTCGTTTACTAAATATTATTTTTAAAAATAACCATAATTTTAATTCATTTTCTTAGGTATTAATAACAATTCAAACATGAAAATTGTACACAAATAGTAAGTAGTTTTATTAATGGAGCTAAAACTACAACGAATAATGCAAATACTTTGCAATAAAAATTATAAAATATTATTTACTTCTTATAACAATAATTGTATTTGTTGAAAATAAAAGTGGAGGTGTATGCAGGTAAAAGCATTACTTGGAAAAAAAAAGAAATCTTAGCAAATGTTTTCAAAATCAGAAAAGTCAGACACAAACATTAGAGTTGATGCAGTTCTTAAAGTTCCACTCATCCTAACTGGAGGAGGCAACTTAACACTATCATTTTCCTCTACAACACTTTTGTCCTTTATTTCAGGAAAAATAAATTGGTTGAGTGAGGTACCTTTTCTTTTTAAGAAGTTGATTTCAAATTCTGAAAATCCAACTTTACGTTCTACTTAACCAACATATAATGGGAAACCCTCCTTTTTGTGGCAAATCTAACTAAAACAAAATCATTTTTATTTAAAGAAGGATCATCTACTTCAGCTTGTTCAACCTCATCATGTAAGATGTAAGAAGAACCTTCACGTATACCTCGAAGGGGATACTTGATCCTGGGATCATGTATCCCTCGAAAGAACGGGGTCAAGTATCCCTAATATGCGATTCATACAAAACATACATTTTTAATAGTAAATAATCAAAGGATGCTCACTAATGAAATTAATTAATTTTTAAAGACAGCCAATACTTTGAAATTACACTTAGTTTAAGTTTTTAAGTTGCATATTACAGACAATACACAAAATAACATATTTACATAGAAAAAAGTTTTCCATGCAAGATTCAAACATTCACTTCTTGCGCTGAAATAAAATTACTGAAAAAGATGTAGTGTTGCCAGTTTTTGTGTACAATTATAACTTAAAAATTGTTGCCAGATTTCAAAGATCTAACATTTTATTTTAGTGCATTTTTCGGCTAGGGATCATGTATCCCTAGGGATCAAGTATCCCTAGTCTACCCTACCCTTAGGCTCTTTGGCCTCAATCACTAAAAATTGTAAAAAAAGTCATAATTTTTTTGTAAGCATATTCAAACTTTATACCAAATTAAACCTTGTAAAATACTCTTTAAAACGAGGGATGACACTAACACTTTATTGTTTAAATTTGTTACATAAAAAATAAAATAAAATCTTTTTAGTAAGCATAGTCAAACTTAATAGTACGGGAGCTGGCGTTAAAATGAAAAATTCATCTGCTCGTACACGACTTTAATATGACAGGATATTGTTAGTGGTGCTGATCACGGAATCGAGCGTCAGCTGGTCCGGTAGCGGTGGGTTGAGCGTGGGGAGGAGGTCAAAGTTGCAAAAAAAGTGAAAAATAAATTCATCTGCTCATGTATGAAACTTGGTGGAGATGGTAGTTTAGGCCTTCCTGATTACAAAAATGACCGTCAGCTGGCTGGGTGGCGGTGGAATGACCGTCAGCTGGTCACGTGAACTTGCAAACAAAAAATTTATCTGACAATGCATGGAACTTGGTAGGTTTGTCAATCTCTGTTACATGAAGTAATAACGAGTTACTAGTCTTCAACTTACTCTAGCAACTCATGAATTAATATCTCTTGTACTAGTAACTTGTTATTATTTCTGTAACAGAGATTGACTTCCTACCAAGTTTCTTGCTTTGTCAGATAAATTTTTTGTTTGCAAGTTCACGTGACCAGCAGACGGTCATTCCACCGCCACCCAGCCAGCTGGCGGTCATTTTTGTAATCAGGAATGTCTAAACTACCATCTCCATTAAGTTTCATCCACGGGCAGATGAATTTATTTTTCTTTTTTTGTACCTTTGACCCCCTCCCCACGCTCAACCCACCGCTACCTGGCCAGCTGACGCTCGATTCCATGATCAGCACCCTTAACACTATCCAGTAAAATTAAAATCGTCTACGAGCAGATGAATTCTTGAAATTTAACGCCAGCTCCCGTACTATAACAAGAAATTAAACCTTGTAAAAATATCTTAAAAACAAATGGTGGCAAAACCTTTTTTGTTAAGACTTGTTATGTAAAAATTTTTATAAAAAAGCGGAAAAGGAATTTGTCCTCAACAGTCAAACTTTTCATGAAAATTAACCTTGTAAAATTATCTTTAGATGTTAAAAGATGTACATTTTTAACTTCGATATTTTCCCCCTTTTTTAATCTTCATTTCCTTTTAGTGTTTTTTCAGTTTTCTTCATTTTGTTTTTTCTCTCTTTTATTTTCCCATTTCCTCTATCTTTTCATGCTTTTTTCCTTCATTTTTATCTGTTTTTAATTTTTACACACATATTTTTTTATTTTCTGTCTTTTTCTCTCTAAGCTTTGCATTTATTTTCCTTACTTTTCATTATTTCACTTCTTGCGGTGATCCCACTATTCTCCCGTTCTCACTCTTGTCTCTGACCATGTTCCTGAGAATGTCTCTCTAGCTCCCTTGTGCCTGCAGCAGTTGTTTGATGCTTTTTTCTCTATAATTCACAGTCCTTTTATGATCATATCCGGCAATCAGAAAAGATGAGATCGTACCAAATTTGTAAACATTTTAAGCTATGACACCAAATTCATGCATGCCAATTAAGAGGATAAAAGCATAACCAAAAACTAACTCTATCAATCAGTATAACTAACCCTCATACTCTTAAAACTAAAAATAAAAATAAGGATGTGGTAATAGTAATGAAAGTTATTCTAAAGAAAGAAGGGAAGAATGATGCTTGATGGGAAGATGATGAGTTTGATTCATTAAGAATTCATTTGGAAAAATATTGAAATATAAAACAAAAAAAAAAGATTATTTTTCCTAAATTAGAATATGCTTAAAATGAAAATTTAGTTTCATTCCACTTAGGTATTTTTTTTATCTGGTATGGGTCAAGTTTTTTGAAATAGTTAAAATCAGGCTCGTAAAAACTTTTTAATTATCACTGGGCAACAATTTTTGACAAAGTCCGTGTAAAAATGATAAAAATAGCCATTTCCTACTGAATTTGACCTTCTGAACCTGAATATCACCCTAAAAAATCTGGTTTGGTTCGAGTTTTGGAGATACAAGGGGGGTCTGATTTAGCGTAATTAATGCTGAAATGTCACTGTTTTTTAAGAATATTTTAATATACAATACTCTATTACCCATTTAATTTCTCAATATTTTATCTGAGAGGTTCCCTCACATATACACATTCATAAAATAATAATAAAAATAATATTTGGTAAAGAATTTCTCGATAAGAGTCGCCAGGTGGTCGACAAAGTTAAAAGATGTTTTCATAAGAAATATTCGCATGCATTCTTGAAATAATAAAACTAATAATACATTAACATCTACCTCTTGATGTTAATGAGTGGCGTTTGTTCATAGAGTCCTCTAAATTGAGTCTAAAGATGGTATAGCTCCACAATGGCAATAAGCTCCCTTCCATTCCCATTGCATTTGCTGCTCATATGAAATAGACATACGAACACATGCAGTTACTTCTTCATCGAACTGAGTACGCAAAATATGAATGGGTTGTCTGTGCCGACTTGAGAGTAGGGCGTTATATTGATGGGCCTTCAAAAGGGATTCACAAAATATTGCTGCTTCCTTTTTGAATGGAACAGTCGTGCAACAGAATTACACTACATCCAAAAAGACTGGCCTCCCAGGATATATTTGAAACAAGGAATAATGAATGTCAATAACTCTCCTCTTTTTTCTCAAGAGAAAATAATCTTACCTGCTTTACACATTAAATTGGGCATTGTAAATCAATTGATTAAAGCGATGGCCAGCTTTCATTTACTTGCGCGAAAAATTTCACCGTCTCAGTGAGGCAAAAATCAAAGAAGGAATTCTTATAGGTTCCTCAAATTAGAGATAATTTTAAAGATTCAAAATTTGAAAACCTTCTAGACTGTGATGAAAAACAAGTGGATGCACTCGGTCAAATTTGAGTTAACTTTCTAGGCAACACGAGATCGGAGTATTATAAAGATCTTGTTCAGGACAGGATAGCCTTACTCGAAATTCGGTTGTCGAATTACCTTAAAGCTGCATTTTTTTGATTATCACCTTGATTTCTTCCCTTATAACTGTGGAAAATTCAGCGATGATCATGGTGAACTTTTCCACTAAGATATGTCTGAAATAAAGCTACGTTATAACGGAAAATGGTCTGCCTCTATGCTTGGGGACTACTGCTGGACGCATTTTAGAGATGATCCAGATATGGAATACAGCTGAAAGAGAAAGTGAACTCGTAAATCATGATTTGGAAGTACTTCATTCTGTAATTTTAATTTACTTATAAATTATGCAGTAAAAGAAACTCAAAGAGCAATTTTATGTGTTTTAGGTATTATTTAGAGCAATATCTCAACATTACAAAAAAACCCGAACCAATTTCCAATTTTTATTGCCATATTCGTGTTCAGCATGTCAAAATCTATTAGAATTTAACATTTTTATCATTTTTACATTTTCACTGTTGCCCAAGTGTTATATTTTGAAACCTAGAAACTAAAGTAACCGAACTTTAAAACAATCAATATTGAAAAGGATGATGAAAAAAGGTGATCATTTTCATCTGTACAACTTAATCAGTGAAGGTTAACTGAATATACATGAATACAGGAATTTTCCAAAATATTTTAAAACAAAAAAATCATATCAAAACAAAATAAGTTTTATGATGTTTAACATTTTAATTTTCATTTCTAATTACATAATTTGTGTGTTTTTTATGAAACTATTTAATTGGAGTTCAACAAAACAAACTCCAGTTTTACTGTCAAAATTCATATAAATTATACAATCAAGTGAAAGAAAACTTCAGGATAATTTTTATTTTGATTAAACAAAAAATGCGCCTAAATTTGCATGATAATTTTAGGAAAAGTTTAAATTTTTATATGAAACAATTTTGATTTCAATAACTCTTGAAAATATGTAAAGAAGAAGGCAAAAACATATTTTTTGTTTAAATGTGCTCATCTCTCCGTTATTATTTTTAAAAACTTTAAATTTGGAATGAATTAATTTTTTCAAATAAGTTTTCATAATTCTTTAATAAGTTCTAGCTTGTGCTAATTATAAGATTTTGGATCGATCCCAGTTGATGGGTACGGGTTGGCGATAGATGACGTAGTCAGAGATAGATTGCCAAGTCAGGCAATCGCGAGTTGAATGACGAATGCTGTGCGCGATTCATCCAAATTGACGTAAGAATGCGCTTTTGTGTTCTGCGTTGTATTGTAACATCCCGAAATGGCCAATTGAAGAGTGATGACGCAAATGATTCGGAAAACCAATCAGCTGTCATGTTGTGCTTAGGGATCTAAAAAATCGTTTCATTCGATTCCGGAATTGATTCCTGAGGCTTGATTCCAACCTAGAATCGATTCCTTAGGGCCAGATCGAAAAAGTAGGAAGGATAATTAGTAAAATCAAGGATAATTAGTTAATACGGATATTATAAGAGATAAAAATAATATATAATAATAATATAAATATAAAATAGTAATATTAATAATAATATAAATATAAAATAGTAATATAATAAAAATATATAATAATAGAAAAATATATAATTATAATATATTATTATAATATCTAAATTAATACAGATAATTATTAGCAAATTTGTTAAGTACGATTCCTAAGATTCAATTTCTGCTGGAATCGATTCCTTCAAGGGTTCGATTCCGGAATCTATTCCTTCAGAAAATATTAAGAACTTAGTTGTGGCAATCGCGATGAATATGCGTGGATTTCAAATATTATGATGTCTCTGCGCATTTCAAAACAGTTCTTTTGTTTTGGAAGGGAGATATGTGTAAGTTTTCAGTACGGGAATATGGTATGTTATTTGTGTTTTTTATTACTTAAAATGCATGAATGAAGAGTTATTAAGTTGAATTAGGATATTTGTATAAGTATTTTACTATATTAAGAATATTCGCCGGAACCTTAATATTCATTAAAGCGTATTGAAATACATGCGTAATTATGCGTATCTTATAAGGGTAATTAATCTTTGAAATTATATGTCATTTCTTAATTTATCGGACGAGAAACAAGACGTCATGGTTAGATTAATATTGCATCATAGTATATTTAAGTCTTGAAAATTCGTCAATCAAGTGATAAATACTTTAAATTATGTTATAATATGTATAAATTGCTTCCTTATTACGTTTAAGTAGTTTAGACTATGTTTTTAGCTGTCTGCAGCTTGGAATTTGGCGCCTTTCGATTTTGGCGACAAAAAAAACTTAGCGCCAAAAAACGCGCCAAGGCGTACCCATGAAATAGGAATTTACCTAAGATTTTTCCTGTTAATACTGCCAAAAGCTATTTAGCTAAGTAAGATTTTTAAGATTTTAGCAAACTATAATATCATTTTCAGTTTCAGATTTGATTTTCGTAGTTCTTTTCTCCAAAATAAAAAAAGGATTTTTAAGCGCATGGACTAAATTTATTCTTGTTAAATTTATATATCTTTTGTTATTTAATAGATACCTCCTTTTTATTATTTAATAGATACTAAAAAACAGACAAATCGACCATAAAATTGTCAAGTTCTCCCAACCAAGGCTCGGAAGTGATCCCCTACGTGCTGCCATCTTTCAACTAATATTGGGAGAAGAACTACAAATCACCAAAAGGGGGATATTACAAGGAAAAAACAGCTAGAATTTAGGATGAATTGAAAGGTATTAAAAATTATTTAACCATCAATTAAATAATTATGTGGGAAGTGATATTAGGACTCGTGTGTAAGGTGCAAGAATTTGTTCCTGTCTATAACGCTGTAAAAAACTGAAGACATAAAACTTATTAAAAACGGTTTTAGCAAAATAAAATAATCTATTTAAACAACTAAGAATACTATTTGTACATTAAAAGTTCCTTAATTTAATTGAATCACTAAAAACAAAATGTTCATACTTTTTTTAAATTTAATTTTAGTTTAAAATTGAGAACAAATTACAAAAAATGTATGCGAATTTTCAATGTTATTTTTTAAGCTTTAGTTATCAGATTAAAGGTAATTCCACTTTTATTATTTTATTTAAGATACTTATTTTACAGATTGTATGAAAATAAGCATCATTCTTTACGAACTTGTAAATACATATTCTGCTTTTAATTGTCTAATAATGTTAAAAAATATTTTAAACTATTTAACCTGAACTAATTTTAACAGTTATCTTCTCTTCCTTAATATCCCATTCTTTCTATATCCTTATCATATACCTTTTGTAAAGATGTTTAGCAAGCACTCTATCCCTCTCAGATTGACGCTGCAACCATCACACTTTCCTGATGTGAATCCAATAGCTTTGATGTCTCGAAATCCTCAAGAATTTCATACATGATTTTAGAATCCTCCTGATGAGCATAACCTCATAAATAAATTTTTGTATGAAACTTTTCGGTATCATAATTTTTTAGTTTAATATGTAGAAAAATATTTCTACAAAGTTTCATTAATGTAAAATTCTGCTGACTAAAATGTATTATATTTTGAGACATATTAGTTTCGAGGTCACGCTATATCACCCAGAACCTTTGGAGAAAAATCGCATTGACGAACAGGACTCTTTTTAATTTATAGTTTTTTTCCAGCTATCATAGTCAGGGAAAAATTTCTAGTGGGTTAAAGGGTTTAATTTTGTTAATAAAATTCGTATTTTTGGTCATAATAAACGTTTTCAAAGTATCTGTGTCTGATATTTCATAATTTTATAAGGAACGACATCCTCTTGATTCTTACTGAAATGTGTCAGCCGAATAGTAGATATAGTAGTAGTAATATTCTAGTTTCGGGATCAAGTACAGAACGTCCGAGAAAACAGTTGAGGAGAGAACTCAAATTCGAAAACTGATTCAAGAAGTACAGCCGCCGTTCCGAATCGAAGCCCAGTTTGTGCTAATGGAGAAAGTTTTACGGAACAAAAGACCATTGGAACTCCAATCCATTCATTGGGAGCTCTCGAACAAAAGAGCTGAATGCAAATGCAACGAAAAGGGGAATTCGTAAGGGGGAATCTTTCCCCTTTTCTTCTGAGATTTAAAGCATGCGCTTCTTTTTATTCTTCTTTAGTGAATGACCAAACAAAACAGTAGATGTCTGACGTTAATTCGAAATTATCACCCAGTTGCATATACTCGTATAGTATATAACAAATCTGAAAGCATTCTTAAAGATTTGTAATAATGAGATTAGTTTTACATATTTTGTTCCTTTTAGATTTGAAAGTTTATTAGTCTAAACTAGTTTATTGAAACTGTGATTGAAACTATATCATTGGATTTTTCTCTTTCCTTAATAGGGAATACAGCACTTGTGGATATTCAAGATTTCGACTTTTGGAAATCATTGATGGGGTTTAATACGCATTTCTTCAAATTTTTAAATTTTTTTATCATCGTTTTTTAAAAATTAATTTTCAAAATTTACGATAGCTAGAATTGGACGTTTGGATTACGTGACGTCACTTTTGCTTCATCCCGAATCTTCAACCATTCAATACTTTCAAAGGAGAGGATTTAACCATTGCTCATGAGCCGAAGACAGAAGTGACTTCAAGCGCCAAACCCAGCTTTTTTACGAACCCTTCTGCGCATTGTAGTTTTTAATTTTTAAAAATCGAAATTAAAGTAGACTACAGAAAAACCCTCGGAGGGATCCAAACAGAACTGCAAAGAAAACGGCTCCGCACACCATCAGCCAGCAAGTTGATATATGAGACGTAACTAAAGGGGCTGTTTTTCTTTAAACTTTGGCAATTTATCCAGTTGAGTAGGTACATAGAGTAGGTGTTGTTTTGACTACCATAACTTTATAGTTTCTTATAGTATTTGACTAGATTAGCTTGCTAATTAACTAATGATCAGATTTCGAAAAAAAATTTAAAAAATATTTTTTAAAGAACAGCTATGGAAATAAATTCAATTTGAAAAAATCGTTGTATTCTCCATTTTATTTCATAAATTTTGGGCTAACACACGGAAAAAAGAAAAACAACCCTGAAGTTTATGTTTGCACACCTCAGGTGATGTTGTTTTAATAAATTTTTTACAATTAAACTTCGCTTATAAAAGCTTGGAAGTATGTTAAACATAAGAATATCAGTTTAGTGTTCTGCCATGTGTGTAAATGTTAGTGTTTTGCCCATCTTAAAAGCTTGGCATATAACATGCATGGTAAAATGTGTTGTTTCGTCCCATTTTTAGCTTTGAAGGAATGTAGGAATGTAGAATTTGATATCATTCTTCAATGTTATTAGTTTTCATCCTAGAGAAATTATATGTTTCAAAACTTGACAAAGGAGTCAAGATACAGATAGGACAAATTAAAAAAAGGAAAGATAGTATAAAGAAAGATAGGATAGAGGTATAAATAACTAACCAATATTTCTAGCTCTTTTGTGTCAATTTTTAGGTTTGTAATAAATTGGTTTATTGGATATGGTGCATGCACCTATCTTTTAACAGCTCATACTTCAAATATGCTTGAAGGTGGTGTCACTCAAGTAAAAGTAATAAATTTATTGTTTTTGCTTTTTACATTGAAATACTTCGCAATAATTTTCATTACATACGCATTTTATTACAGTCGACTCAGCTTAATGTGATTGCATCTGTCCAAGAGTAGAATGATAACAATGTACGATTGATAATAATAAGTGATTTGATACTAGAAAATATCAAACAGTGTAACTCGAGTGTTAGTATTAAATTCATAACTGTAGGTCCTAATTGAAGAATTTCAAGCTATTGCCTAGTATGTATTTTAAAACTGTTATACGTTCTTAGAGAAAATAGGAGAGAGAAAAAAACAAATTTTAACTTAACGAGTCATTTTGTATTTTTGTGTATTAAAATAGTCCTTCAAAGGGAAAAAGGAGTTTTTTAGGATCTCACCAAATTTTGATATCATTTAACCAGCGGTTCTTAAACTGTGGTCCGCGGATCCCCGGGGGGCCCCAACGCCTTCCTAAGAGGTCCGCGAGTTACCTTAGGGAACACTAAGTTACCTTTGAGGGTTAATAATATAAAAATACTACGCATAAATACTCATTAGAGATTAGAGGGTCTCATGAAAAACGATGAATCAACCCCCCTCGAAATTAAAGTCTGGTTACAGCTCGGGGTGTTCAAAATCTAGGGGGTCTGTGATGCTTGTCTGTTACATAAAAGAGGGGCCACGGTGATCGAACGTTTAAGAACCACAGCATTAAACGATATACTGATCACATAAACAAACGATACATTTTGCATTAAGTTAAATAGGTGTGATCGGGACCAAGTCAATTTTGATAACATAATTATCCGATTGATAACATTAACCTTAATCACACTAAGCGGAGTCTACAGTATCCTTATTATCTACAAAGTTTTATTATCGATTCCAGTATCAAAACTAATGGAATCCGTTCCATTAAGATCAAGAATGCATGAACCTCCAAGAATAATAGAACAACTTCACTTCCAGAATTTGAAGAAAAAAAAAGATTTCCTGATAATATCACAACTGCAAAGCATATGCATAACGTGTTTAATCTTTGAACGCAACAGTCTCACAGATAATCGGAAACAATATCCTTTTGTGTTGCTAAATAATATAAAAGAGCGATCGTCCCTTTTCACACAGCCGAAGTGTGCGTTCGAATCCAAACAAGGGCAAAAACGAATTTGTTTTAAATTATCTCTCCTCCTCCTCCGCTACACAGTTCGGAAAAGAACAATTTACAGGGATAATCGCGCGCCATTAGAGGCGCCGAGGAACTAATGACATTTCGATTGCAGGGTCGTTATGGAACGGAATTCTCTTCGTTCTCTGATTAAATTGCTTCCAATGTTTATTAAAACCGGTAAATTTCTTGTTTTGCTTACCTTCTGCGCATTTAGGAATGGCTTAACTCTTTTTTCTCTACTAATTTTACGCCATCTGGACTGGCAAATCGATGCGAATGTAGCTGGAAAGAAATTGGATCATGTTGTGTAGAGGGTTTTTAACCTTGCCGTTACTCTCTTGTAATCAATTCTATCTAAAAGGGGGAGGGTTGGAATTGCCCAGAAAATAAAAACGGAACAGAGTAAATGTGCAGCTCTTGTATCGTCTTCCCATTCCCAAACATGTTTTATGCTATCGAATCTCAAAATAAATTAAGAACTTATCAACTTCAGTAATATATCTATACATACTTTCATAAAGGTCTAATGGATTCTCGAATTAAATTAACAGTCATAGAAATATTACTAACAATTAACGTTAATTTTTGTTGCTTAACATTTCATTAACTTTAAAGCTGATATCACATACTTGGACTTAGATATAATCTCCCTTTAGGGTATAATGCTTTTTTTGTGACAAGACAAGCATATGGCTATACTACAGCGTGATTTCAGTAAACAAAACACTGAAAAAACAAAGCCAAAGTATCGGAGGGCATTTCACACTTAGAAAACCCTCCATCCTCCAAAGCTTAAACCACAGCTAAAACCCATGCAATCTATTTTGTTCTTTTGTTCTCTGTTGCCATAGTAACGGGGCTCCGATTTAAATCCCACCTTAATTCCTGGGATTAATTGGAAGGAAAATCAGAGGCGTCCACAGTTGCGATCGAGAAAAAATAAGAAAGTCTTTCATAAGCCGAAAGTTTTTTTTCTGGCTAGAAGAGTTAACACTACATATCAATAACGATCGAGATTAGCTGCCAAGAATGAGGGTACTTGAGGGAATGGTTGATTTTAATTGAAGCTGTTATTGAATGACTTACAAAACCCAAATTAGGGACATGGTAATCCTTTACTTTGGTAAGAGTTAAACAAGAAAAGTTAATACATATTCTTTTTCTTTAAACAATCAGCATTTGGAATAATATTCAATAAATAATCGAATGTGAGATATAAAATAAAAACTTGTTATAAAAAGATAATAGCGGAAAGGACATTAAAGAGGATGCATAAATGTTATAACTATTATATTCCGAAGCAGTATTTTTGCTTCATTACGGAGTTTTTAGGAAAATACAAAAGTTCAAAAAAATGTTAACTTATAAGATACTTTTTGTCATTATTAATGTTATTAAATCATGACAAGTTTAAAAAAGAAACAGTTTTTATGATTTTGAGGAGTAAAAAAATTCTTTGGAAATATCACTGAAGAATATCAATATAAGCATGCGAATGTGTATGCCAATTGAAATTCTTGTAAAAAATCAGACAAAAAGAAAACTCAGCAATAAAAAAGGAAAGGTAAAAGAAAAGAGGACGGAGTGAATATGGAAAGCCTTTACATCCGTCTTTATAAAAGATTTTTTTCTTATTTTACCCAAAATTTCTAAGATAAATAGAAGTTAAAACGTGTACCTGCGTGGATAATTTTAAAAATTTACTAATGATTGTATCTCTCTCCGTGATCAAAGTATCCACCAAATAAGTACAGGCGATTCAACAGTACACCTTAGCTTAGAACCGTCCTAGATTGCGAAGGATCTATCTAAATAATAACGGATGCTATTTATTAAATGGCGACTGAGATCACAGAGAAATCATTTTATTGATTACATTCCGTTGTGATTGTTCTTTCCCTGGCCAATGCTGGCACGCCGACAGACCCGAACCCCTTCAACAGTACGATGGTTATCAAAAACAATCCATTTTCCGTGGTGAAGTATGAGCGGAATCGTTCGAAAGAAGCCCTTGAAAGCTGCTTTCAGAACCACCTTCCATGAACTGATTACTCCATGAATAAATCGGATTTAATCCAATGGAGGTGCAACAATTTATGACCTTTCCCTTGATATTCATCAGCTCTTCAATCATCCACGCTAATTACAAGGGAAGCCGCGCTTTGACTTACGATCCCTTTACACAGCGATGACGGAGCAGAATGGCTAAGGAAATATCTCTAAAATGAACATCACACACCAGTTACGCTAGGGTTATTGGTATTTACGGACTCTTAGATTTCAACCATATATAAATATCCTTTAACCCTTTATCTACTGCTTTATGATTTTCTAGAATTTTTTTCGTGCAAATATTTTTTTGAGTCACTGAAATGAAAATCAAGGGATATATATAAATAAAATTATCATTGTAAGAATTAAATCCACTAGAGACAATTAATTAAATTGATAATTTTGAGTAATTGTCAGTACACGGAGTGCTTAAATATTATCACAACAAAAAAAATATATTTTTACCGCAGTTTTAAGCCTTAAAATATACACTTTACTTTTGACTTAAACTACTTTTTGGCGCGGGAACAAAAATGACAATCATGGGAATCCGATTGAAATGGCAGCTGAAAGCACAACTTCAGTTAAATCTATTCGCATTTTCCGCTCTTGTTCTTGTTCTTGTTGGTTCACTAGAGACATTTGCTAACTCTGAAGGAGCTGCTTGGTCTTCTTCTTCCAATGTTCGTCTTCTTTGTTATCAATGGTTATTAATGATCAATTTGTAATTATGAAATTTCTTTAAGGAATGAGATTATGGCTTGAGTTTTCTTCCTTGCATTTATCTTGTTCATTTTCAAGATTTCTGTATAATTTGGTGATGTAATATTGAGGGATTTCATTAGTTTGTTTCTTTGTTTAGAGTACCTTCTGCAATGTAATAACATATGATCATTGGTATCCATCTCGTTGCAGAAGTTGCATTTGGGACTTGAAGTTTGATTATATTTAAAAAGGTTTGCTTTCGTTGGAATGGTTTTTGTTCTTAATCGAGATATCATGACGTCTTCTTTTCTGTTCGATGTTGGGAATTTGTCTTTTGAATTCAGATTATCCATGTGAGTAAATTCTGTATACTTCTTGTATTTTTTCCACTCTTTATCTGCTTCTTCTTTTATTTTTTGACTTAGTTCTTTTATAATATCTTCCGAGGATAACATGTTTCTAATAACTGTTGTAGGTGCCTTTCTTGCTTCTTCATCAGCTTTTTCATTTTCGGAGATGCCCTTATGTCCTGGTGTCCAAATGATTTCTAAACTTCTGGCTTTTCCCAGGGATTCATTAATGCAATGCATGAGTTGGAGAATTATTTTGGAAGATTTTGAATGTATGGTTTTTAGGGCTCTAATTACTGAGAAACTGTCTGTTAGGATGACATAATGTTTGTTTTCTTTTATGAAATTTTCTATGGCTATCACTATTGCTATTGCTTCTCCTGTAAAAATTGAATTTAAAAAAGGAATAGTTCCTGCTAGAACTTCTGATGTGTTTATATTGATTGCTGCTACTTTTAAATATAAGTCTGTTTTAGAAGCATCGGTCGCTATGATGATTTTTTCTTGTAAATTTTCTTCTTTATAGGCTTTAAAGTAATCTTGTATTAGTTTGTCTGGGTTATTTTTCGTTTGAAACTTATATTCATTTAAACTCAACTTTAGGTTAATATGTTTTTTGAAATTAGTTTTGCCTTCTATAATTAACTCCGTATTAATTGAATAGGTCCTCATGATCTCTTGGAAGTTATATTGCATTGAAGGATGTCTTTTTAATCGTGGCTTTTGGCAAGTCTCTTGGAAAATGGTTTTTAGTGTTGATTTCTCACCGTGAGAAATATGTTTTAATCCTAACTTTATTAAAAGGATTTTATGTCTTTCGTATAGGGATAATTGGTCAGCTTCTTTGAGAAGTAACGGAATGGGAGTCCAACGTGGTAGACTTAAAGCAATTCTTAAAGCTTTCCTGTATATGATTTCTAGTTTATTATATAATGTTTTGCAGGATGAGAAAAAGATTTGGCTGCTATAGTCTAATCTGTTTCTGATGGTTGCATTTACTATATGCATTAAATGGTAGGTTCTTGCACCCCATGAAGTTCCAGCTATTGCTTTTAACGCGTTGAGTTTTCTATTGGTGGTCTTTGTTAAATGATTAAAATGATGTTGAAAGGACAGATTTTTTGAAAAATATAAACCTAAAATTTTTATGTGATCACACCAAGGAATATCTTGACGGTTTATGGTAAAATTACCTTGTGGAAGTTCTCTTTTACTTGAGAAATTGATTGCTTGGCATTTTTGGGGTCGTAAAGTGAGTTTCCACTGATTACACCATAAGTGTATCTTGTGTAACGCTTTTTGAATATTTTCGCAGGCTTTCTTGAGATTCGGATGATGGGCGTATAAAAAAATGTCATCGGCGTAAATTACGCATTTAACATTTTGCAAAGTGGAAATTAAATCTGACATATATACTGTAAATAAAAAACCGCTCAAAACACTTCCTTGGGCTATGCCTCTATTTGTTTCTACTTTTTTTGAAAAAACATTTCTCCAATTAACTTGATAATTTCGATCCTTTAAGAAGTTAAAGATCCAATTGGCCGCATTACCTTTTATGCCTAAGCTTATTAATTTAAAGATTAGACCGTCTATAAAAACTGTGTCGTATGCTGAACTGATGTCTAAAGTAACTAGTAGAATAAATTCTTTGTCGTTTCTGGCTTTGGTAATATCATGATAAATGATAGATTGACAGTAGTTGACATCTTTAAATGGGATGAAACCGGCGTGATTATTATGAAAAGAATTGATGGTAAGTTTCGTTAGTCTTTTTAGGATCATTTTCTCCATGGTTTTACTCACTACTGATGTTAAAGAAATAGGTCTATATGACTCTATTGAATTCTTTTCTTTATTGGGTTTTAGTATTGGTAAGATGATAGCTTTTTTCCATTCCCTTGGTATGATTCCGGTTTCCCAACTCTGGTTGAAAATTTCTAATAGAGTGTTGAGATGGTTTTCGTTGAGAAGTCTTAAGAACTTGTTATTTATTTTATCTGGTCCAGGTGTTGAATTTTTTGAATTAGCGATTACTTGTTTTAGTTCTTCAATCAGAAAGGGTTGATTATACTCCTCTTGATCATTTGAACTGAGGTCCAGAGGAATGAAATCCTGTACATTATCTTTTAGAAATGATTTTGCTATTTCGTTAGCTTGTTCTAATGGATCACTTATGGATTTAGAACTTATAACTAGTAAATTGTTGCTGTGTGATTGATTAGGTTTACTATTTAGAGCTTTTAAAATTTTATATATGTTTTTGGATTCTTTTTCATTTTCGCACAACCTGTCCCAAAAGTTATTTTTGCATGCTCTGATCGCTTTTCTTAGTTTTGCTGTTATTCTTTTGTATTTTATCCTCGTTTCTTGTGAAAGGTTACGTTTTGCTAGTTTTAAAAGTGTTCTTTTTTGTTGTAATAACGCTTCACACTTTAAGTTCCACCATTTTGTTTTAGGGTTTTTTATGAGTATTTCTTTAGTGTTGTCTTCAATCAGTTTTGTGCATTCATTTAAGAAGGTATCTTTGTTTGAGAGATCCATTTTTGATACGTTTCTTTCGATGTTTTTCCAATTTATTGTTTTTCTTTTACGTTCTTCTGTGAAGGTTGATTCGTTTAATGTGGTTTTAACGGGAAAATGGTCACTTTCGTACAAATCTTCTGCGATATTGATCGTAATATCATTGAACATATCAGCTGAAGAGATTGTAAGATCTAGAAGGGAGGTGTTTGTGTTTGACTTATATGTTATTTTTGTTGTATTGCATATGATGCCATTAATGTCGTCGATCCAATCCATGATTTTAATAGCGTCTTTGGATAGTTTGTTGGATCCTAAAATAGGATGTTGAACATTAAAATCTCCTACGATTAAGTAGGGGGAAGAGATGGAATTTTTTAATTCTTCTAATTCCTTATCATTGAATTTTCCTTTGGGTGAATAGATATTGATTATAGTTAACTTTTGATTCTTCATGTAGACGTCGACAGCTTGTATTTCATTCTCAGTTCTTGGTAGGTGGGAAAGATCAATTACATTTGACACTAATTCCTTTTTTATAGCTAAAAGTATTCCGCCACCTCTGGTGTCTGCTCTATCTTGACGGTAAATTATTTTATTATTGATTTTTAGTGAATCTTTGTGTTTTAAGAAGGTTTCTTGCAATGCAATTATGTCAGAGTTATTAAAGAAGGGGTCACTTATCCAATGTTGTTTATTTTTTATTCCTCTGGAATTCCATTGCGTGATGGAAAAATTTGACAGTCTCCTGGCCATTATTATTATTAATTATTATTTTAAAAGATTATGTATTTTAATTGGACCAGTGGTTTGTCTGTGTTAAATTTAATACAGGATTATTTAGATATGTGATTTTGAACTTTCGATTTGACAAGTGACTTGAATTTTTTATTGAAAAACAGACTACTCTTTTGTTTTTCAAGTTAAACCTCTGGTCATTGACTTGTGTTGTTTGTAGGTTTATTTCCTATACTAAAAAGAGGATGAGCTAACAAATCTTCTTTTGTAAAATTTGCTGTGAAAATTTGGGGTCCGTTGTTGATATTGGGGTCTGTTCTTGGTTTTTTGCTTTTTGGTGAATCTTTTCCCTTTGTCTGACTTGAGTTGATCTTGAGTTTACCTAATTCAATATTAATTTCTTTTTCTTTTGTCTGAATTGTGTTGTATTGTTTTCCTAATTCACCAATTGCTTCTTTGACTAGGGTTATCATTTGAGTTTTGAATTCGTTTAGTACGTTCATAAATTGAAGTTCTTGTTTTTTCAACATTTCTGTAACTACTTTTTCCATCTCAGTGTTGTCCCTGTTCATGATTCTTTTTATAGGTTCTTCTGGGGTCATTTTCATCTGATTTCCTTGATTTGCGATTTTAGCGTATGTTGTTGATTTATCTGCTTCTCTAAATCTCCTTCTTGCTTCTCCATAGGTTAATCCGTTTATTGCTTTGTATTTTAGTAGTTCCACTTCTTTTTTATATCCTATGCAATCCTGGCTTGTTGCAAAATGATTATTATTGCATGTTATACAATTTAGTTTATTTTTACAATTATTATTTATATGATTTTCACCGCATCGGTCGCATCTTTGTATGCTTTTGCAAAACTTTGTTGGGTGGTTGTATTGAAAGCATTTTAGACAATGCCTTGGGCGATCTATGAATAGCTTTACCTTATGCCTGGTCAACCATATTTTGATGTTTTTGGGAATGATTCGACCAAAAATGGTGACGAGTACTGTTTCACTTGGGAATGGATGATTATTAATTTTTTTTGTAAATCTTCTTATGTTATGTATTTGTAAACTGTTTTCAGATTCTAGTTCTTCTTTTAATTCATTTAGCAATATGTGAGTGGGTATGTTGAGGGTGAATCTGATAGTATTGCTTTCTGATTGGATTGACGTATTAACTTGTTTTGATATGATGGATTTTACGGCTGCTAATTCCATGGCGGTCTTTTTGTGTGAGGTGATTGCTAGAATTTTTCCATTATTTGTGTGTATAATCTCTTGAACATTTTCCAAATTAGTTATCTTTCCCCTGAAATAATCTTTAATTAGCTTGGGGTTGTTTTTAGGGATTTTCTCATTAATTGGGCTGTATATGATTATAAAGTTTTGCGTTCCATTTTGATCTCCAAGTTCAATTTGTTCTAATTAAGCTGTGATTGTTTGTTAGAAAATACATATTAGTTGATTCCGATTGTGCATCGACCATTGAAACATCTTCAGGTTCTCCGCCCGAAGGCGGTTCCATGTTTGGACGAACTTCAGTAATCTTGTTTTAAGAGATTCAAAGTAAGAGAAAAGTTATATTACCAATTGTTGACTTTACAAAGTAGGAGTAGCAAACAAAGGCACTGTTAACAATGGGTTATGGATGCGATATTTCTTGAGCAAATACTTGAAAAATACCTTTTCGATGATAAGTCTTCTGCTGATCAACTGATGGCGGATTTGAAATTTTTGTTGTATGCCTTACCGCTGAATGGCCAAGATATAACGTTTGTTTATTGATTTGCGTGAAATATAACTTTTAAAAATTTTAAATCAAAGGAGCTTAATATTTTACGTATTTCAAGTTGCAGTCATTGTTGTAATGAATTTTCCGCTAAAATACTCATCATAGAACATTTGCTGCTTTTGATCCTGGAAGAGGAAAACTGATAGAGTGTTCCTGCAAAGTATGTATTCGTAAGGATGGTTTGGTTATTCTATGCAATTTTAAAGTTGGTGGTACTTGTAAGTACCATCAGTAGATAAAGGGTTATAAAGCGTTTCTCTCTCTTTTAATTACTTACAATTTGATTCAAATCGTTGTATAGCTGACAGTAAGGCTAAGCGCGCAAGAAGAGACTTCTGTCTCGGCGACTTAAAACACTAGTCACTCGAGAGCAATGCATTTCTATGAGGAAATTCTTGGCCTAGTGATCTTGGTCTCGTCGCCATGTGCGCGCACTCTAGCTTCTTGCAATAGCCAGGGAAGCAATTTTGTCTTTGTCTCCGAGAGCAATTTTGTCTTTGTCTAATAGTGAACGCTTAGCCTAATACTTATTGTTTTAGCCAGGGTTAAGTGCGATTCCAGTAGAGATCCAGTTAAGTGATTCCGTATAGTCTGACCGCCACGAGAAAATCTTTTGACGTGGTGAAATAGATCTGTAGGTTGTAATGGTAACAAGTTATTCCTTTCAATTTTGGTTGCGATGGTAATCCATAAACGATGAAAATATTTTTGTACCAGATCTTTGGGGATATCATTGAGTCTTAAACTCCTTTTAAAAGTTTTTCTTGTGTCGGTCAGACTATAGAAAACCCCCGAATAAAAATTATTATATGGAAAAAAACTCCCTTAAAAAATACAGCTTTCAAGTAAAATTTTAAAGAAGTTTTAAAGTATATTAGAAAATATCAAACGTCATAAAAGTGTTGCACAAGAGAGTAGTGTGTGGATCCAATCATATCGAAAACATCCTTTTCTAACCCCTTATACCTATCCTTCCATATGAATGGATTACAAAGAATAAAAATATTCTGTTCTGCGTAAAGAGGCTTAGAAGAGTTTATCCTCAAGATACAAAGGGGCCTGAACCTTATAAAAATTGCTATTTCGACAAGCACTTCCTTGGAGATCAGCAGAGGAAGGTAGGTAGGAAAGGATTCATCAAAAGTTTAACATCAATTTTTGAACTTTGAAAAAAAAGGGGTTGTTTACAAAATCGCAAGTTCCCTGGATTTTAATTAGAAATTAGTCTTATTAAAACTAAAAAAAGACTGCATTATATTAGAGGGACTTTTGTATAGTCTGTTAATTTAGAATCGGCGCCTGAAACATGATCAAAAACGCTCAATAACGCCTAATAACGCTCATCGTTCAACTTCAGTGACCGAATCTTTTTCAGTATTTTAACTGCCACTGTTTAGGCTGCCTTATCATTGCACAAGAAACATTTTCCCATGATAAATACAATAGTAAGTTCTTCTAAACACATTTTGTCTCAGGCGCCAATTCTAAATGAACATACTATAGCTAAGGACAGTGTTTCACCTTCGGACGCGGAGTTAAAATTCCGAAATAAACCGAAATTTGAATTGGAGGTCGATATTGAATGTAAATAGATGCTTTCTAGTTGCTAAAGTGAAATCAGTTAAATCAATTTAAAGTAAAAAAATGAATTTATTTTTTTAAGATGCTCAAAGTTACTTTTAGTGCAACACTACATTAATATTTTTCTTCCCCTTTAATGATGGTATGATTCCACGAGATTTTTTGACCAGTACTTAGTTTTGATATTAGAATTAGAAGTCGCGAGATTTCAATCCTCTTTTATTTTTTATATTTGTCTTAAATATTGATTAAAAACATCAAGGTAATTTTTTTCTCCATATTTTGAAAAAATTTTCACACATCAAACAACCCAAGTTTCTGGCTTTTTAAAATTGAGGTGCTTGCAGCAACAATGAGCTCCAATGAAAAGTTGTTTGAGCTCATTGTTGCTGCAAGCTCCTCAATTGCTGCTATTCCTTCGGGAATTCCAAGGCCACGACTTGGACCAACAGAAATGTTTTTCGAGAATGCACCAGAACCTTTTACTATGACGGCTCACAACATGGCTGATCTATGAGGTTAATTCAATCGTCTCTTCCATTCGGTGCGCTAAAAAGGCCCCCATCGATCGAAGACATCTTCCTCGCACAGAAATAACATTGATTCTTTCTGCGAGTGGAGGAACCGATGATTGGATTTGGAGAAATATTGCTCTATTCGTTATGTTATTCCTTCCTTGACGATTGTGGCTGGAACAGGCCGCACCGCTGAAATAACGATGATTGCGGCTGAACATCCAGGGGCACAAATAGACTTTTGTTTCGAAGGAAAGTTAGCTCCTATGGTTAACTCATAGTTTTTTTAGGCTTTTTCACACGCGTGTAAATATAGATAAAAGTATCTGTATGGCCTTAACCCAGTGAATAAGGCCGTTGGTGGGAGAAGTTGAATCCGTTGAATGTTGAGTCCTTCCCATTGCTTGAGCAAACTGTTGTTCATATGCGTGAGCGAAACATCTGCTCGGAGCAGGGTCACAGCGAGGAAGTAAGAGTCAATAACATATTTTACAATTCAAAACTTTCGAAATTCCCTCGGGATTTTCTACAAGGGCAATTCTTTGAGAATCAGGACACGGACCTCAAAATTTTAAATTGCTCAGAAATTCCCCAAATTTTAGGGTTTTTGTAGCTAAATGTATGAAGTTACCATTTATTAGAAAAGTTTTTCAATTGGAGTTTTAAGTAAATCTAGAAAGATGAGTTTAAACAGGTATTGAAAATAGTGTAATTATTCCCTATATTTTTAGTTAAATGAGGTGCTCAGGATGTAAGTGGTATGGTATCCAAAAGTACAAAATCTGAAATAAGAGAGGATTTGGATTTCTTTTAGGATCATTTACCTCTCTTGCGTGGTAGTCACCTGTGTCAAAATATCAATGATTGGTCCGTAAGAGCTGCCTAAAATATGTCTTCAACCTATATAATAAAATATGCCTAAAATATGCCAATAAACAACAAGTGATCTTAAAAATTGTTCAATTCGATTCCGAAATAGATGTTCGATTTTTGGATTCGATCCAACCTGGAATCGATTCTTTAGGCCAGTATCGAATAAGTAGAATCGCTGCTATACATTTCAATCACAAGTAGAAGATAATTATTAATTATTATTGATTTAATAATTATTTGTAAAAATACTAATTAATTAGTGAACAAAAGTGTTAATAACTATCTGTATTAGTTAGAAAATTAATTACGATTCCTAAGATTCTATTCCTGCTGGAATAGATTCTATTCCTGCTGGTTCCATAGGCGATTCGATTCCTTGGTATCGATTCCAAAGCATTTGATTCCAATTCGATTCCGGAATCGATTCCTTCAGAAATATTTAGAATACTAGAACAACGCAGCCTTCATTAGAGAAAACCCTCAATTACTTAAAACTACGTTCATGGGACTTAAACCACTTCCATAATAACCAGCTCAAATAGTATCCCCGCAAAAAAAAGGTAACGTGATTACACTTAAAAGTTTCTTTCACTAGTTTAAACTATTTAAAAAAAATACCGAATGTGTTACTAGTAGAAAAAGAACATTTTCACGCATTAAATTTCCCCTAATATTATCTCACGATGATCTTCAGAAAAAGTCTACCGTGCTTAATAGCAGCTCCTATTAAAATACTATTCCCGGCCGAGAAACTGTGACCTTTCCCTCTCCCGGGATATTGTCCCGGTCCCAGGGGACTCATCAAGGACCTAAGGGAAGAGGCAATCAGAAGACGAATGGATATATCCAGGGGTGTGCTTAACGAGCTGAAGGGGAAAAGCTGAAAGGTGGGGGAGCCATAAAAAAGTTGTATTGGATACCTGGGAAATCAATACAGGAAAAGGAAAACAGACCATTAATAAGTACTAGGGATTAAGATTTTTTTGGATGTCTACATAGAAATAGGTAGTATTGTAGGGATATAATATATTTAGTTCTAAAATGAGATTAGAGCATTTTAATGGTAAGAATTGGAGAGTAGATTATAATTCTTATTAAACATTATTTGGTTCACTAAGTCAATATTTCGTCTGTACGGTTGATCTCTTACATTTGTCTCATTCATGTTTTGCTAATTATTTAAAATATTTTTCTTTTTTAAAAATTTAATAATGAAAGATAAACACAGTTTGTTTATTATGAGAGAAATCCTCCAATATTGATGCATTGAAGCAAAAGACATTTCATAACAAATGCTATGAATAATTGTTAGAGGTACCTACGCTAAATTAAAAGAAAAACTGTATCCCTATCTCTGTTCTTCCTCTATCATTTTGCTTAAGTACAAACATTGTTTTTATAGCAAAAGCAGTTTTTTTTTCATTTCTTATGACATATTTTATTCCTCACTCAAGCACATTATATTTAAAAGCGCATTATAATTACTAATTGTGAATTAAGATTAGCTAAAGGGATTTTTGAAAGGAAAACCCCTATCAAAGTAACTTGAAAGTTGAAAAGATTTCAACATCGACACTTTCCTTAAAACAGGCCAATTATTTTTATGTGTTTTGAATCAATCAACAAGCGAAGCTTAAAAGTTCAGTAATATCTCACAATACTTCTTTTATCTTTTATAAATAACTTTATTTACAACCTCGTTACTTCAAGCACTATAAAGGAGTTTCAATCGCAAAACCTCTATCTACTTTTCCCTGTTTTTGAAATAAATAAATTAGAATTACAGCCACTAGAATAACAGCTAACATAAAACACACCAGAAAAAAACCTTCGATTTCACTAAAAAGAAAACCGCATCCTTCTTTTTGGTGACAACGCACCCCTGTGTAGGTGATTACGAACGCTGTAAAGAGTATCCATGTCGTGATTAAACCTGTTTTGATGCAGTTTAACGTAGAGCAGTAAGGAACTGAGTTTGCATCAACTTGACATTGCCTGAAACAGAGGAAGGGCTTGTGTAAACAAAAGAAATACGAGTAGAAGGGTTCAAAGGTTCATTAGGTGTTATCAATGGAATCAAACACGAAGATTGATTTAAACAAATAATTTTAATAGTTTAATGGCGAATACTCCGCATAATAATCCCGAAATATAAATTGAACTTGGAATTTAAATTATTTTTTATTGTTTACATAATTTCAAAAGAAATTTTTTAAATTTAAAACTAAAAACTTTACAAATTAATAGATTTCATTTCAGCGCCTGGATATGAATTAGGACCTAAAATATAAAATAATATTCATTATTAATCTATGCGTTGTTGAAAATGTCTTTTTCTGTTGTCATATAGATTTATAAAGCATAGAAGAAAATTCTTATATTTTTTGAACGACATTAATTTTTTTCTGTCATTAGTCAAATTTTTATCCGTAAGGAGGGTTGTGGAATACTATAAAAGAATATTCAGATATTTATTTTTTAGTTAAATGGAATATTTTGAGCTCTCCGTCTGTTTGGAGTATTTTTACGGCCGTATTCACCACTAACGTAACCTAAGGTTAACCTGGGATCAAACCTTCTAATTGGTAGTTGAAAAGGGGGAACAAGTTTTAAGCCAATCAGAGCAGTCAAAAGAGCTTGATTCCAGGTTAACTTTAGGTCAGTTTACAGCCGTATTCACCACTAACTTAACCTAAGGTTAACCTGGAATCAAGCGCTCTGATTGGTAGTTGAAAAGGGGAAACAAGTTTTAAGCCAATCAGATTGCTTGATTCCAGGTTAACCTTAGGTTAGGTTAGTGGTGAGTATGGGCGTTAGAGCTGAATACATCCGTTTGTAAGAAGTTTTAAAAGCAGGAACTGATTAAAATTATGTAGCTATAAATAGAAATCGTGACAGCATAATATAATTATAAAATTTCTGTTCTGCAAAGAACTTATTTTCCCAATTATTTAAACGATCAGCACTGACATAAGCAAACGATATTATGAAACTTCCAAAAAAGAAAAGAATTAAATTTTATGTAAAAGAACTGACAGACCCCATACCTTACCTGTTGTTATTTGGAGGCTGTGAACTTATTACGCTGGCCCGGTTGGAGGCAATAGGATCTTTGCTGGTGTTTGTGTAGAAGATGAAGTCTGACGTCGCTTCAGAATGAGAGCTTCTCTTGGGTGCTTTTTTGAAAAAGTTGAACTTGGGTAAGAAACGGGAGAATCCGGTGGAATAGGTCACTCGTTTCGGTTGACATTTCGTCGCGATCGGAACCTTCTGTCTGGTTCTTGAAATCTCCGCCAAGTCCAGTGGTATGAAACACTCAGTGGGAATTGACGACTTGCGACCTTAGTAAAAAACTATGATTACATGATTGAAAGAATTTATTTTTGAAAATTGTGTCTGCAGAAAAATTGTAAGTTAATTAAAGGAGTTATGGAGGATAGTAAAATATTTTACAAAAGATAAATATTTTCTAAATTATTATTCTATTATGATGACCCATTCCCAAATTAACTTACAATTTTCAACTTCCCTGTTACATAATTGACACATATAATTAGATAAACTTCTTTCCCATTGTGATTTTACATTTTTAAAGCTTTTTAATTTTCTGTAAAGTTACGCAAAACTTAATCATCTTTATATTAATGTTTAGTTCAATTTAATGAACAAAACTTTTACTTCTCCATTTTTATTATTTGAAAACAGTAACTCAAAAAGCAAACCTAGACAATTGCCTTATTTAGAATTATAACAGCAGAGAATGAACAATTAGTGATGACACGAAGCTTTAACTTCCTATTTTAATTTATTCTCATATTTACTCTTCAGTTTGTTAGTATGTGTATCACCATTTCAATAAAAGGAGTTTAGGTGTTTTTTTAATTTAAAAGTACTTTACTTAAAATGTTATTCATGAAAAGTTTTGTATCGTTATTTTTAAATTATTCGATCTCCAATAATCCCCAAAACACTGAACACTTCAGTAATAAATACCATTTGCATTTATTCTAAATGATATATAGTATCAAATTTAAGTAATAACCTTCCCCAAAAAAAATTCTGGTTTAACTAATGGTAATAACTTTTTTCTCATTTCAAAAACCTACGTTACAAAACTATGTTTAAATTGTAATTTTCTCTTTCTACATTGAGTCTACAAAGGTTTGAACAGGGCTCGATTTAGAAAATTTTCTGTTGTAGGCACACCCCGCAAGAATTATCTGTAAATCATAAAAACAAATTTAAAAAACACCCTAATTGTTAGCTTCGTATTAGCCCGTTGACTTTTCCAAAAATCAGAAGTTTATATTTTTATTTTATATTTTGGAATAAAAAATGTACATTGGAATGGCATTTAAAAAAGAAGAAAAGTATCTTCTATGCTTAAATTTTTAGATTTTGGTGGCCCTTTAGTTAGGGGGACCCTAGGCTCGGGCCTAACTGGCCTGATGGTAAATAAGAGCATGGGTTTGAAGGGTGACTCTGAGTAGCTAAAAATAGTATATCCTAAGTTTCATGATTGCATGTAATTATTCATGTCACATTTCTTATCTTTTAAGTATTTTATCCCCTCTATATTTTAAACTAGTCAATAGATGGCAAGAAGGGGTTTAGGTACATTTTGGAATATATTTTATGTGTAAGGCTGAGCGCGCACTGGAGACTTTTGTCTCGGAGACAAAGACAAAATTGCTTCCCTGGCTATTGCAAGAAGCTAGAGTGCGCGCACATGGCGACGAGACCAAGATCACTAGGCCAAGAATTTCCTCATAGAAATGCATTGCTCTCGAGTGACTAGTGTTTTAAGTCGCCGAGACTGAAGTCTCCAGTGCGCGCTCAGCCTTAGATTATTGCATTATTCAAAACATTATAAACATAATATGAACTAGTTATTTTTCGTATCTACTAACATCAGTGTAGATTGCGAGTTTTAGAGTGATTACAGGAACTAAATATTTACCATGTGATTAGGACAACCGCAGTTCTTTTCTTAAGATTAAGATTTTCGTGTTTTGTAAACATTAACTTGCTTGTGAATGTTATCTAAGTGCTATCTTGGTTTGCATCGTGGATTAGAGTTACCTCTTAACATTCAAGTTGATTACCCATATGAGAAGGCACAGGGAAAATATTATTTTAAAAGAATTTAGTTATAATAAATTTAATGTATTTAATAGTAATACTGAAGGGATTTTTGTAGCATGATATATATTATTATGCAATAATTGCAATTATAATTACTGATTATTTGTAACCAACATACCTATAACATAAAAGCACTAAATACCAATAAAAAGTAAAGTTTAAATATTTTTAACTTACTACGTTCTCCAAAAAATGGAATTCGGGTGAAGTATATTGCCAATTATTACTTTGTGTCAATATTATTATTATAAAAATCCTAAATTGAAACTTAAAAATAAACAATAATGCAGAATTTTTACTCCAAAATACCATGTGGTGTAGTAAAAATATTTTAAAATGTTAGTTTCTTAAAACCTTAGCTAAATAAAAGTTTTAGTATAATGTTAATTAACGTAAAACCAACACATTTTAGTTCAAAACCTATAAAGAACTAGCTTAACATCACAATTTAAATCCTCAAATCATTCATACAGAATTGAATATTTACTATAAAATATGAAGATAATAGCAAGAAATTATTTTTACATTGGCGTGTTTTTTATAAAAAAACCTTTATATTTGTAAAAAGCAGATAGTTTGGAAAAGTGCGTAAAAGTGTTTTTTTTAATTCCGTAAAATTAATTTGCATTAGTTGTTACCTTTCTAAAATACCGAAATAAAATAAATTGAAATACATTTATCTCTTTGCTTGAGATGTTTTCCTTTAATAAAATTAGCGTATGATCCTTTCTTTTCATTAGGGGTCATCCATAAATTACGTGAGGTGTTTTTTCCGAAATCTGGACCCCCCCTCCCCCCTTGGTGAGATTTAGTGAGATTTTTCTTGACCCCCCCTCCCCCCACGTGAGATTTGCCTACAACTTTTAAAAATTATTTTCTAAAAATTATTTGCATTTTGTGCTTCATAGCACCTAATTAAGTTATAATTAAGTTAAAAAAAGTTGACGTGAGATTTTAATGGACCCCCCTCCCCCCTTGGTGAGATTTGGTGAGATTTTTCCAAACCCCTCCCCCCCTTTTTGACCTCACGTAATTTATGGATGACCCCTTATGAAGCCAAAGTTAGCAAAATCACTTTCCTAATTTGATTACCAGATTTTTGGTAAGGCAGAAAAGCAATATTTTTATAAATAGCAAACTATCTTTTGGAGTTTAAATATAATGCCAGCAAAACGTAACTCTGGTTTTTGATACCGAAAATTCGTTGTAATTTTGAGAAATTTCCAAAATTTGTAACACCTACCTTTAGAATCCATTTCGAAATACCTTAAAAAATTGCGGAGCTTTCCTGTAAAAGTTTTTACACAAAACACAATTTTCTCTAAAAATGGCCACTGAATATACAGTCCCAAGTTCGTTAGGTCTTGAAACACAACCAAACAGTAGCAAGTCGGATAGGGGTCTGATAATTATCTGGAACTGATAAAGTTTTCCCGTATATAATGTCCTTTGGACTATTAGTAACTGTTTACTCGGTGACTGTCCTTCCGAAAGTTTCAAATCACTTACGTTCAGAGGACCTCTTTAAGGACAGGAACTTGGACAGAACAGGAATTTACATGAGCCAAGTTTTTTCTTTTAACCCTTTATCTACTGCATTATGATATCCTGCAATTTTTTCGTGGAAATGTTTTTTTAGTTACTTAATTGAAAATTAAGGGATATACATAAACAAAATAATCATCTTTGGAAATTTTATCTGCTACGGCTAATTGATCAAATTTACACTTTTGAGTACCACAAAATATTCTCACAATACAAAAACAAAACACATGAAAGATACTTTTTATCGCAGTTTTAAGTCTTAAAAAATAATGCTCTTTCCTTTTGACTTCATCTACTTTTTTGAGGGAACAAAAATGACAATCATGGGAATCCGATTAAAATGGCAGCTGAAAGCACATCTTAACTAAGCAGTTAAATCTTTTCGCATGTTTCCCGCTAAAATACTCATCATACACTAGCGGAAATAAAAATCCCAACACCAAGAAGGAAAGGAGATATCAAAGTCAAACTTATTTCTATGATTGCACATAGTACTAATGTGTACCATGACGCCGTCACACGTCATGGTATTGAGTGAAGGGGCTCTAAATGACTTTTGAGGGATTGGAGGACCATGTTGCCTCCTCAGGTAGTCCAAATTCATTTGGTGCACCAGCGGACGTTGCATACCGGGCTAGGTGATTTCTCCTCTTTTTCCGGACAGGTTTTGTGAGCGTTGGTTCTTACGAACGGATAGGCCAGGGTAAAAATGCAACATAGGGTGTTAAGAAGAAAGCTTGGACATTGCATAAAACATGTGTTTATGCATTTTTCTCTTGAAATTTGTCCCCAGGACCGGTCTGAAGGTAAGAACGGACAACCGGCTAAAAAACATCAATGAAACAGCTCTGGTATGACCAAAGTACCGGTAGATTATACTGAAGACAGGCGACAGTGGGATTGATGTCATTTGCAGTACTGCGGATTGTCTGTTTGGTCCGCATAGCTTCTTACATCTTTGTCTATAAACAAGGGGTTGAAAGTGGGCCTTTCTGTTTCCAATAGTGCACGAAAGAAGGAAATGAAAATCCCAATTTCATGACATTGTCTTTAAGAGAGAATCTTGCTTCGGTTTGGAGCACCACGACGGTTGGGTAAGAGTTTCAAGACACAATGGAGAGAGAGCACTCTGCTGATGATTTTCTAATCGTTCCACGGAGTGGTGATGCAGGGTAACGGATTGGGGATGCATTGAATTCCATTTCTGCAACTCCTGAGCATGATTCATCAGTACTTTTTCCAACCAGAGCTGCGTCTTTGAAGTTTTGCAGCCGGTAGACCGTCTTAACCTTCAGACTTGTCCAGGGGACAAATTTCAAGAGAAACATGCACAACCACATGTTGTATGCAATGCCCAAGCTTTCTTCTTAACCCCCTAGGTTGCATTTTACCCTGTCTTTCTCGTTCTCAAGAACCAACACCCTCAAAACAAGTCCGGTCAATGGGGAGAAATCATCACCTAGCCCGGTATGCAACGTCCGCTGGTGCACCATATGACTTTGGACTACCTGAGGAGGCAACATGGTCTTTCAATCAATCAAAAGTCATTTAGAGCCCCTGTCACTCAATACCATGACGTTTGACGGCAGTAATGGACACCTATGGAGACAACACTCCTCCCTAGTTTTCTCGGCCACCTAACATCCAGAAAGGCTGATTTTTTAATCAATTCACATTGATACTATGTGCAATCATAGAAATAAATTTGACTTTGATATCTCCTTTCCTTCTTGGTGTTGGGATTTTTATTTCCGCTAGTGTAGAACCCGTGCTGATTTTTATCTTTGGAGAGAATAACTAAAAGAGTGTTCCTTCAAAGTATGTATTCGTAAGGATGGTTATTCTATGTAATTTTAAATTTGGTGGGACCTTAAGTACCGTCAATAGATAACGGGAGGGGACTCAGTACCTCCAAATCGGTCAAAATATCAAGTTAAGGATTTTGCTCTCAAATCGATGTTTATACTCATAAATTGATTCAGCAAATTTCAAAGTGATGCGCGAATTCTAAGCATTACTAATTTCCAATGTTTATTGAGCATAGTTACCACATATTTTTTTAATAAATGTTTCTCAAAACTACTTTTTTAGAACTTAAAACACAAAGGCTTTTTTCTACTGAACCAAATGTTATGACACTTGGTATTTATGTTCAATAGGGTAATTTTATCAAATGTATGTTCCAAAATTTAATGATTTTGGTCCAGAATTTTTTTAATCATGCAAAATAGGGTAGAAATCATAGAATTTTCAAGTTTTTAAATGGGAATCACCGAAAAAGTTTTTTTTCTCAAAAACTATTATGATTATCCAAAATGCCCCACATAGAAATATACTACAGAACATATTTAACATAAAAATGAAAAAAGCTAGTAAAAAAAGGAAAAAATGAAGGAGGAGTAGCGTTTCGAAATTTAGTGAATTTTTTTAATGTTAAAAATAATAAATTTAAAAAAAAATTTTTGTGTTTAATATTCCATCACATGATGGTAACAGACAATATAGCACCAACAGGGTTGGCAAAAAACCGGTTTTTTTTAAAAAAACCAAAAAAACCGGGTTTATTTGGTTTTTTTGGTTTAAACCAGGTTTTTTTGGTTTAAACCAAGTTTTTCTAGAATTTTTTTTATCAGAATAAGTTATTTTAGCATTGATGTTTGAAATTGAGTTGTAAATGAGACATTTATTTCAGGGGTTGTTTATTTGATAAATGATTTGTATATTTCAATTAATTAATTAAAATTAAATTAATTTTTTTAAAAATAATTTTTGTTTCTAAAATATTAAAATTTGAATATCTAATATTATTGTAGTGAATAAAATTCAGTGTTAATTTATCTTGGATAAATGGTTGAAATAATCAAATTATTTATCTTAATTATATATGGATTAATTTATGAACTTAAGAAATTTTTTTTAGAAAGAGAAAATTTTATTTTTTAAATGAGAAGTAAAAGTGAAATGTAAACAACTAATGTTAATTGAAATTGGATAATTGATAAAGATAATTAATTTGATTAATTATTAAATGGTAAAATAATCAAATTAATTATATGGATTATTTATGAACTTAAGAAATTTCTTTAGAAAGAGAAAATTTAACTTTTTTAATAAATAAAAGGGAAATGTAAGCAACTAATGTTAATTGAAATTGGATAAATGATTGAGATAATTAATCCGATTAAGGAAATTAACAGTTTTTATTAATTTAGAAAAAAACCCAACTGGTTTTTATATGTTTATAAACAAACCAACTGGATTTTAGTTTTTATCATTAAAGAAATCAACGGTTTTTATTAATTTACTAAAAAAACCAACTGGTTTTTATGACTGACAAATAAGACAAAATGGTTTTATTAATTAATTAAAATCCAAGCCATATTTTATCAGTGAAAAACAGATAACTTTTGTGTATGTTTAGTTACTCTTTGAAATAATGCTTCATTTTAAAGGAAATTTATAAATGAACTATCTCTTGCAAAATATAATAAGTTTAACTTAAGCATTTAAGGTTAAGTTTAGAGAGAATTCAATAATTAAAACCATTAAATTAAAAGATTTTTGATTTTTAATCACCTTGAAATGTCAATTTTTTTTATAAATCTGACCTTTTAATTTTGTGCAAAAGATTATACTTAATAACACTTTCTTTAAAAAATCCTGAAAATATTTTATAATTTCTAAAAAAACCAAAAAAAACAAGTGGTTTTTTTGGTAAAAAAACCATGGTAAAAAAACATGGTTTAAACCAATGGTTTAAACCAAATGGTTTAAACCGGCCAACCCTGGGCACCAAAAACTAATAAAAAACCTCAAAAATTAAAAATTAACTTTTTTGGTACCGAGCCCCATAAGAAATGGGAAAGGGAAACTACGAGATGGCAGTAGGGATTGTTTCCCTGGAAACCGGGATCCCGGGATTTAGTAGAATTTTTAGACCGGGACACGTCCCGGGATTTCTCAGTCCATCCCGGGATTCCCTCAAAGTTTTAAATTTCTTTAACGCTGCTACAAACGCTTGAAAATCGTTCCTGATGGCATGAACAAATATTTCCTTTCCTTGGAAGATACTTATAAATTAGTGGAATTGAGGTTGTTTAAGTCAATCATCTGCTGAATTAAATTAACTCTCACTCCTAGAACTATAAAGCTAAAAGCAAGGAACTTGCCGATTTGTATATAATACATACAATGCTCGCATGTTGACATAAATGGTGAAACTTGGTTACTCATCAACGATTTTTATTCTTTAGTGTGTTAGCAAAAAGAGATACAAATCGTAATAACTATCACAGCACGATGCCATTTTCAAACACAAAGCATTAATCGTAATTTTTAAAGATATGTTAGAAACTAATAACCTTTATTTATGTGATGAATAATTATTGATGAGGATAGTTTGAACCTTATTTCCGAATGAATACAGTACTCGTGATCTCAATAAGTCGTCAGCTTTTAAAGAGATTATACGTTTGGAAGATCGGGCAGAGAATATTCTGATTTTGTATTATGGCAGAAAAAGCTAGTACATTTGCATGGGAGCACTTCATAAAAAGACAGCACTGAAGTAAAATGCAAAAAGTGTATTTTGATTATTAAATGTAAAGGAGGTTCCACGAGTGGTTTGCTCCAGCATTTAAAAAACATACATACCATTGAGAAGCCGAGCCTTGCAATACATATATATTCAAACGCATTTTTAGGGTAAGTACGCTTTTAACTTGAGTATTTTTAAAACAAATTTAAAATATTAAGTTTGTGTCATTTCATACGGTTTTATGGGATATATGTGTGTAGTATTATAATGAAAGAATATAAAAAATTGCAAAAAATATTATAATATTATTTAAGAAATTTTAAAGTCTAGAACTGAAAAATTGTAGCATTAAAAATTAATAATTTCTTCCTATAATTTTTTTCTAATTTCATCTTTATGCTAGTTTTGATTTTACAGCCAAAAAAATTTTTTTTTCTTGAAATTCTGGTATTAATTAAATTTTCGGGATTTCCCGGGATCCCGGGATGATGTCGAATTTTATCCCGAAATCCCGGGATGACCAAAATGCCCTAAAATGACAATCCCTAGATGGCAGTCACTGGGGCCAGTAGCCGGTATGCCCTTGAAAGTAGGTATAAATTTAAAAGGGTGATTTCTCTACGTTTGAACTCATTTTGTGTCGTATTTTGTCTCGGTCATGAGGTCCCTCTCCTTTTTCCTAAACACAATATATTATTTATAAATGGTCCCAAAATATTTTGTCGCAGTATGATCTTGCTTGATTCTTTCGCCTTAAAACAATAACCGAGCCAAATCCAGAATAAGCATTCTTGGTTCTTTTATTTTCCCTATTATTTACTATTTATTTATTTGCATATTTGTTTGAGTTTACCCAAACAAATGTTTTAATGTCATATTTGCAAAATTTTCTTTAGATATTTGCTTCATTTGTTCATCACGTCAACCTAAGAAATCTTTCAATATTTTAAAACTAAAACGACCGCATTTTGTGTTAAAAAAAGAACTAACTGTAATACTCCGGATATTACCCTATTTAATGCCTTGAACTAATATTTAATTATTAGATCAACTTTTGAATATTTATTTAAACTGACCTCTGAATTCAACCTCTAAAGATTAAATTTCTTGACCTTAGCATATGAAATCAAAATTTTTCATTCTAATTGTAGACAATTTTATCTCATATGATGATAAAGTGTATATAGAGCCTCAAAGTTTGTATTTGTAAGTTAAATGGAATGACTATATTGGCATTTTCCTACTAATATCATTATTATTGATCGGTTAAGCGCGGAGGAAGCCGTCTTGAGAAAACTCCAATGTGAATGTCTCGTTCGTTCGAATCCATTGCTCTGGGGGCTGAGGGCGCTAATGACCCCCCTGGGAGTCATCCGTCTCCCTCTTATCTTCGCAAACACCCCTCTCTTTCTGAAATCCAGAGCAAAGATCGTTTGGCGTCACGGATCCATCAGAAGAGCTCCCCGGTAGGCGGTAGGGTTCTATAAAAAAAGGATAGTTAGTCACTTAAGTCAAATAATTTAATGCAATTCTGATTCCTCTTGTAAAAAATGTTGTTCTCTATATGTAGAGGATTTTAAAGTGCAAATTAGATAATTCAAAGCTTTAGGGACCACAAGGGATATAACTTCCCATTAATCGAATGATAATTTTACTTTTTTTCAATTTGAAGATTTGGATTAATTGAATTTTTGAAAATTCTTTATCTTTGAATTGTATACCCGAGTTTCACTGCGCATTGTGCAAGAGTGATAGTTATGTTGATTGCGATGATTCAGTATTGAAAAGAAAAATTTTTTTTACTCTTGTGGTATTTTGGAACAAATTTTAAGTTAATGAACAGCCCCTTATATAAGGATATTGGGTATATTGTATTCTGAAGACTTCATTTTTTTTACACACAATGAAGTTCACATTTAGAATTTTCGCACTATCTTCATTGTGTCTCAAAAATTATCGTAATACAAATTAAAAAAAAAACTGAAACATTTTCACCTTTGTATCAAAACTCAGCAATTTTAATTTGTGATAAATACTTAAAAGACCAATTTTACTCAAGTGATAATGAAAACATGTACACATAGTTTTAATCTTTTGTATTACATTAATAGTCCAGTAACCTGGAAGTTTTTTCGGAAAAAATACAGAAATAATTTTCTCGACGGTTTTAATTGTTTTTTAGAGGGTGCTGAATCCGAATATGAACTTTGCACACAAAATTTCGAATGGCATTTTGATGAAAATTCGAAAAAAAAAGTTAAAATTTTTATTATTGTAGAACTGAAAGTATGAGTTTCTCAGGAAATTGTTAACTACAGAAAATAGAGGATAAAATAGGCTACAAAATTTTCAGCTATAACTTCTTTGTCAGACTAATAGTTTGGCCACTAGAGCGCGCCTAAAATCGTGCAAAATTTGCCCCTGACGTGAAAATCAAGAAAATCGAACTAGCACCTCATAAAAAGTATTTTTCTAATTAAGATACTTTAAAAACTGGTTTAATAATATTTTACATGAAATAAACCCTCTATTTATTCTACTAATTAGTAATTAAAAGTATTTTCTCAACGATTTTCTTTAAAACACAGTTTTAGTAGGGGATAATAGTACAACGAGAAGTAAGACGCTTGTTAACGAAAACATACATAAGTTATTTTCTCAACGGTTTTATTTATGCTTTCGAGGAATCAGACTATGAACTTGGCATTCAATTTTTGCAATGGCATTTTGGTGAAAATTTGAAAAAATGCTAAAATTTATCCCCATTTTTTGGTTTTTGCTTGTAAAGATTGCTTGTATTCGGATGAGAAAAATATAAACAATAATGCTTTCTCTGAGAAACATTTCCATTTATATCTCTAGAATAGGAAGGTCAATCCAAAACGCATCAATCAACATCTTTGAAATACAAATCATTAGCACCTCCCCCTAAACACTAACACACTCTCTCTGTACTCATTGTCAAAACAAAGATCACACACGCCGAAAGAACGAAAATGGAACGCCTTTATTCTTTTTGCCCCCCGATCTCGAACGATCACGTTAATTACGGTGCTTCTCATCAGGGGGCAGATTAATTGGAAGAAGGTTCGATTCGAATCTTTTTTGTTCGCTCCTTTCTCGTTCGAAAGGTGTCAGGTGGAATAGATTCGTGGAACAATGGAGAGGGTGGAATGAAAACATTCGAGAACCTCTCAGAGGGAGAGGGGAGAGAAAGCTCTGTTTTATACCCCTTTGGCGTCATTCGAATGGAAATGATTTTGTTCTGTGACTGGCTTCGTGAGTAGTGACATGTTTTTATGGAAATTTTTAATTGCAGTCGCGCTAGATTAAGTGTTATAATTGCTGTTTTTGGCATATGCAGATTTATTTTGCAATGTAAGGATCTTTTGGGATTTAAATAGAAATGGGTCGGTAAATTTATAAATTTTGCTAGATTTTACATCTGCGAATAATGGCACATTTGGATCGAAAAGGTTAGTGTGTAAAATACATACAAAGATTCGAGATCAGATAACTTATTTAAAATAATGGAAGGTATTTTAAAATAACACTTTAACTAAATTTTATAAGTATGAACAAAAGAGTACTAAGCACACATCTGATAAGTAGAGGCAGAAGAGAAAATTATGGTAAACAAAAACATTTAAAGCTAATTCGATACAAATGAGCTAAATTTGAATTTAAGATCACAACTTAAGGATTATAAATGGATTAAATTAGATTTATCTTTGGTTTTCCTTTTGTTGATATTGTATGTTTATATGTGAGCCGGAAAACGAAAAGGAACGCGGCAAAGTTGATTTCGAGAAAAAGCCAAAAAACCGGAAGAAGGTCAAAACTATCGAATTTTTTTTCTCTCGATTTTATCGATCCTTGGACCCTTTAGAACCGAATTTTAGCTGTTGGAATCATTCCTTAACTGTGAAAAATAAAGAGAGGGTAGCATTTTGAAAGTTTAAGGTCGTTTTTCGCGAAATCCACTTATTCTATTAAAACTTTTAATTACTGGCGATTCGTCATTTTTTGAGCTACAAGGATGATGATGGTCTTAAAATCTTCATAAATCTGTACAAATTGAGAAAAAATAATAACTCCATTTCGACGAACGCCGACAAGAGGTCCCTTTTCGCTTTCCGCCTAACATATGTTACGGACAATGTGACAAACCGGGCATTATTAAAAATCACCAAAGTGGAGGTGGGCAATGTAATGAATTCAAAGACATTTATCAATGAGTATTTATCACTTTGCCTGAAACAGGGTTGGCAAAACATCGGGTTTTTTTAAAACCAAGTGGGAGTAGGTTTTTGTAGGGTTTTTTCATAAAAAGTGTGGGTCTTCTTTTTTCAAAATTTAGGGTGATTTCTCTAAAGTAAGTGTTTTTTTAATTAAGTGAATTGATTTTAGAAGTAACTGTTTTTTTTTTAATTTTTGTAAGAGTACTTTCAAATTAAATATTTTCTTTTCAGGCGAAATGTGGGTTAGTGTAGATTTTAAAATAAATTTTTTTTATAAACTTTTCTGGGTTTTTTTAAAGTTAACTGGATGTCAAATAATTAAATTGAAAATGAGCTTAATCTCCAGGAGTTGTCTAAAAGTTAAAGGTTTTGATTTATTTAAAATCCCTGTGTAATATTTAAAGTTTAAGCGGGGTTTTTCAAAGCTGCTTAGGTTGTTTAAAAATTTGTCGCGTCTTTTCAAATCTCCATGGATTTTTTTAAATTAGTTTTTTTTTTCAAATTTCTGTGGAATTAAAATTTAAAAGGTTTTACGAAGCTCCTTATGTTGGATAAAAAAAATAGGCTTCTTTTTAAATTTCCATGGAATGTTTAATTTTTTTATTTTGCAAGGGTCAGTGGAATATTTAAATTTAAGTGTTTTTCTAAGCTCCATGCATGGTTGTTTCGAAATAAGTTGTTTTTTATAGGATTGTTTCAACATATTAAGTGGTTTTTGTCAAAAGTTTCAGAGGTTGTTCACAAATTGGGTGGGTTTTTTTCAAAACTCCTAATTAGGTTTTCTTTTCAAATCTACATGGGGTTGTTTTTCTTTTTTCTCCACTCGCTCCGTCCGCGACCAGGCATTAACAATGGGCAGGTAATCGAGGACGGAGCGAGCGGAGAAAAAAAGGCGAAATTATCTATGGGTTGGCGGGAAAATATTTCGAGGAGCGCGCTTGTAAAATCGATAAAAAATAGAAAAAATGTCCGATTTTATTCAGTAAAGTGGCAACTTGAACCTGAAAGATGTATCTAACTACCAGTACCAAAATTATTTTGAAATTCTAAATAATTTCTTTTCAGAAGAAAAACGAAAGTTAATTAAAAAACAACCCTCGTAATTTATAACATCCCAGATTGCAAAATTTGGTTCTAGGTCTCAAATGTACCTTGTTTAGGTTTTATTTAGCACAACTGATTGAAAAACCCCCACCATCAGAAAAAATATTGAAAAAATGTTTGAATTCGAGTGAAAAAATGTTTGGCGTCATCTTCTTTATGGTGAGTCATTTAACAAACTTTTTTAAGGTCCGGCAATTATTCAAACTTTCAGCCTTAAAACAAGTTTCTGAAATTAATCATAAATACATAAAATAAAATTTTTGAGATGGGATTTATAAAATGATTCTGTTAAACGATAAAAATATGAATAAAGCATACTTAAATTATAAAACAGCTGAAAGGGTCTTAAAGAAAAAAAATGATGCAGAAGGATGAGATAAATACTATTTAATTGATTCATTATGAAAATACACTCATATTTGTTTTTGTGCAGGGAATATGGACCACATAAAAGACATGGCATAAAAAATCATCACAAAACTTTGCGAGTAGCTATAAAAGTATTTTTTGCAACACAATTAAAGATAATTTTTTTATGCAGTGGATAGGGACTGCATAAAAAAAGTCTCACCTAGGACCGTAGCGAAAATTAACCTCGGACCGTAGACTTTTTTCAGCTACCACGAGGTCAGTGACTATTGTTGTTTCACTAGACGACTTGCTACTAGCTAGACCCTTGTATATGTGTTGGTAGACCGATACACACAAGATTTTTGTTCTTTGTTCGAATTTTTATACACCATACAAAAAATTACAGAAAAAATCCGACAAAAAAGGCACTCACAAAAACAGTTATGACTGTTGAATGTTTAAAAATGTTTTGTAGCATTAAGTTAATGAGGAAGTTGCATGATTTTTTTTATTTTTTTAATCGATTCTTCTTGCAAAAATAAGCAACTACCCAAAATTTGAGGCCGATCGAGAAATTTTTTGATTGGTAAAAAATTAACAAAAATCCCCTTTTTAAAAGCCCGCGAAAACGCTAAGAGTTTGGATGTGACGTCATCTTACGATAAACATTGTTGTAAAGCAATGGAGTTGATGGTATGATTGTTGATGTCATCCTATGATTTAAACAATAAACGTTTTCAGCCACGTGTTTTTTCTCGACTTTTAAATTAAAATTTAATTACCTGCACATTTTTTTGAAACATTGACTAGATATTTCATTTTACCATACAAAAACCATACGGAACACTTGTTTGTTTTTGAAAATCCGACACATGCAACTTCCTTATTGTACTGCTTCATGATGAACAAGTAAAATTATAATAGACCGGAATTATTTATTTAAATATGAAGTTAAAACTTTTTAAAAATAGGACTGCAACAGACAATTATCATGCAAAACACTAGAACGCCAGGATCTTAATTAAAATCCATAAATGTTTATTCGAAGTGCTTCGGCTCTTTTTTTTCAATTTTAATTTGTTCTTAACTCAAAAAGTGACTCAGATACAGGATCATCAAATTTTATATTGAATTGCCGCTAAAAGACAGCATTCATTGTAAAAGAAATCTGTGCAGTGCATGTTGCTACGAGATAATTCCAAAAATCAATTAGAAAAAGCGTCGCCATGGAGTCTACCGAAATAGCTGCAATACCTCCAGCTACTGAGAGTGTTTTCACGTTCCACAGATTTTTTATTAAAGCAAAGCGAATCCCCCTGCTCCGTTCCTTATAAAATATCCTAGCATTAGGTTTGTTCTAACCATTCTGCATGCAAGGGTTGGCAAAGTTTCTCGTATTCATAGTTTTATCGTTTAAATTTTCTTGAGTTTATAACTTCGAAGTAACATTAGAAATGAAACACTAGTTTAGGAATGAAAATCTTTAAACTTCTTCGAAATTATAAGCATAGATATTTTTTCTATCATATGTTCGTGTTTCTTAGGATAGATTCCTAATCCTCAGTTTATTCTGCAATAAGAATCCATCTCGAGTATATGCGGAGTACGTGCTCGTTAAATCTGTGGGTCCGAAAGTCCTGAGGTCGGTCATGGCGCAGTTTACCTTGGGTCCAGGTGTCTGGAGACTATTTCCCTCCCCTTCAGATGCATGGCAAAATTGTGGAGGTGGCGATAGATGGTGGCGGCATCTATCATCCGAGGCTAAGTCGGACTCCTGCCTTTCATGGGCCTCACTTTCTCAGGAGCCGCACCCCGTTAACTTAAATCCTGTACGCTCTGCGGATGGAGCTTGGATATTCCAAGTGGCATAAGAAACAACAACAACAACAACAGAATCCATAAGTTCTTAATTAAAAAGGGCTTAACTAAGTATCTTACTCATATAGATATGTTACTGGCAAATTGGTAAACTATTGATATTGATTGATAATAAAAGAGCTTTACCATTCACCAATTCATGCATTCATTTACCTATCAACGCACAGCATAATCAACCGGGGATAAAGACTCGAAACTTGATGTGGTGGAAGAACTTACGGTGTATACGCGCAATTAGAAGAAGATTTTTCGAAATTCTTTTTTTTTTCTGACCCACAGGGGTGCCTGGAATGTTTTCTACGTTTTCCAGCCTAGAACCATCCAAACGACCCTAGATTTTCGTAATTTCACAGGAAGGTATTGACCCATAATATCTCGAAAGGCATTTTTAAAATTTTCGATATTGTAATTTTAAGATATCTAAAAATTTCAAAAGCCAATTCAACCAAAACTTCAGTACAGTTTAAATGATCAATGTATGATCATTGAAAATTCCTTCCCCATTATACTATAACATTAAGGGAACTCCATTATTTGGCTAAAAGATTAATATTGCACCGTTTTAAAACTCAACCCACGGTTTAGCAAATGGTCCAATTTCTATCAAATTTATGGTGTAAGTAGTAAGGATACTTCTGTACCTCATGCAATAAATTTTTTCATTTTACTATGTTTTGTTTTGCTTAACGGGCCTTGGCGAAATGTCCTTTTGTAACGCTCTCACACTACATTATTTGCGCTCCCCCATTCCTATTCGAAATACATATGCTTGTCTAGGTCCCCTCTACCTCCCCACCAAATATTGATGATGAATTCTGAATCACCCTGCATAATACGTATTACATTTCACAAACGGGGGCGGGTAAGAGTAAGTTTTTTTGGTTATTTTACAACGGGTATTTTAACTATGTTACTTTAAAGGAGTAATATTATTACCTGTTCTTATCAAAAGTAGGTACTCCTATAGAATACCGGCGCAAATCACGCCGAGCAGATTTTTTGGCGATAGCTGCTCACACATGACCTTCCGAAACAGAAACAAGGGTTACCAGCGGTTGCATCATTATTGGCGACTTTATCGCTTGCCCCGGGATTCTGGAGTAGTACCCAAAAGTAATTAGTTTTAATACTACGTAGAAATTAAGTTCCACTGCGAATTTTGTCAGCTTACGTTAGATTAATCTTGTTTGATGTAAAATAATATTACCCGACACTGATGACGCTAATATTGTATCGAAACATACCCAATCTAGGATTTAATTCTCCTTTTTAATTTCCGAAACAGTAGATATCGCACTATCGCATATTCTTTGAAATAGCTGCCATAGGCCAAGTATAAGAAAGAATCTACTAAAATAGAAATATATGCTCTAAAACCTAAAAACCTTTTGCTCCTTATTCTCTAGCCTAACGATTCTTCAAAATTGTTCCGCATGGGAGAAGTCCCAAAAAGTACTAGATCCCCTAATGGGAGAAGTACTCTGAAAAGATGTTTCCTCACCACTGAACTGGTCCAAAGGAGTTCTTTTCCACTGGGGGCTCCTTAGTGAAATGAGGGGCGCTTTTTAAATGTGTGTGGGTCCCAACCATATCCAAAAAGATTTTGTATTCATGCTTCAAATTTCTCTATTTCAACTATAAAGCACACTTTCCCCTTGTAGAGCGATATTGTCTATTATCACCAACCAATATCAAGCAGCTTTTGTAACTACGGGGAGTGAAGAGAAATGCAAGTTTTGCACTAGAATTTTTTTTGGGGCATAAGAGGAGTTCTTAAATATCAAAGCCGGAAATTCAGATTTTGCTTTTAAATAAAATAAGATGAAATAATGAAATAGTGACGGAAATTTTCGTGGAAAAAAACTATTTGGATTTACAATCAGAATGTTACTTAATTCAGTCATATCTTCAACACTTTTAAATTCTGAACTAATGAGTAATTTCATTAAAACTTATTATAATTCAATTGAACACTCATGAAATAATTTAAATCTAAATTATTTCATTCAATCAAAGCTTACTTAGCAGTCAATTTCAGTAACTAATTCAGATTCTATCACAAGAATAAGCTAAACAATTTTTAGAATCTTCCCATTCCCGATATTCGTTTCACCTTTTTCTTATCTTACTTCTAACACCTCGAAATAATGGCGAATTAGGCTACCGCGTTCCATTCTAGAATAAACAGCAAACGACTGTTTTCTTTCCATAAGCGCGACCCTGTTTAGATAAGGGGACGATCCGCGAACCCCCTCTGGCCCCTCTAAAACCGAAGCAAACAAAATTCCACCTCCATACATAATTTAGATTCGGAAGAGTACTTTTAGGCAACGCAATCGCACGATCGTTTTTCTCTCTTTAACCAGGAGCTACTTTATTATTAGTGTTTCCACAGTATTTCCTCCCGCAGCAAGAATCGGTTTTATTCTCGGAGTTATGCAAATAGCTTTTAAAATACGAACCGGGGAATCGCTTCCGCTTTTTAGAATGTTTGTGTATCGAGATAGGCATTCGCCGGGGGAATGTTTATGAAATTATGAGGGGAGCGTTTTTTATTGCGTTTGCTTCCGGTTTTTTTTCACCGTTCTATCGTCTTACCTAACAAGAAATTTCGGGGCGGAAGGATTAGCGGTTTTTGCGTTTCGAATTCCAATTCGATTGTTTAGGTATCCGAAGGTACTAATGTCTCGGAGATGGTAAGAAAAAGGCTTGGCATCAACTTAAGTTTGGCATATTAGAGGTTGATTTTCTGAGAGGAAATCTCCTGGGAGCGTATTCTCTGATAAAAGGGAGTTGGTTATTATAAGTGAAATAATTATGTTTTGAATTCCTGATTCACACTATCGAAAATTCTTTACGGTTGGTTGGTTTTTGTGTTAAAAGTATTGATGGTCATGGCATTCTTTGTTTGCAAATGGATTCGATAAAGCTGAGATGATAAAAGCGGGAATGTTTGTGGAGAAGAAAAAGTGAGATTAAGAATGGGAATATGTGTTTGGGAGGTAATGAAGAAAAGACGATAAAAATGTAAGTAATTTAGTGAGACTAAACAGTAACCGGAAACGACAGTCAAGGTTATTTGTTGTGAAGAATTAAAAACGAGAAGATGGGATACTTTGTTTGTGGGGTTACCATTTTTCTGATATATTTTTCCTGAGACATTTTATAGCATATAAATTTTCATCCATATTAATACATAAACCTAAAAATCAATAAGTATGAAATCAAGATGGAATTAAGGGTTTGAACTTTTCATTCTCAAACATGTAAATACGTTTCAGAATACTTTGTTTAGGCATACTGTGAAGGTTTTTTTTTACAAATTTCCATATAAGCAAGAGAATACTCTCTAAAAATTTTATTCATCAGAAATCTACTTAAAGTTTAAAGTAATCACGCCAGCAAAACACCAGAAGTGCCTTCGTATTGTGGAATCAAAAGAAACAAACTGCAAGACCACCTGAGCTCTGATTAGAAGCCGCGTCGCAATTAACGGCTTTAATTATCTTCTCTTCCAAAAATAATGAATTTCCCCCCAAGTCATCCCTCCCCTCTTACCCCCTGGAGAGAAAGAGATTTACTCTCGTTTTCTTCAACTGTCTTAAGGGATTTTGAAGTGGAGATGCCTTAAGGTGAGTTGTCGTGGAAGCAACTTGGGAAATAGCAATATGTGAAAACACGAGGAAAATGTGTTCCAGGTTTCATTTGAGGTCTCTCAGCTGGAGGCAACAGAAAAGGCCTTTCCCTTTTCGAATCATCCCTAAGATGGCCCTCATTCCCACACAGAATAAATTAGTAACAGCTAGCACACCGAATAATTTAATATGCACTCAAAGTTCTTAAACTCGATAGATGACTTTTTATGATAAAAATTTGAGAAAGAAAATTAAACTATCGTCTGTTTATTTCAATCCACGGCCCAAAAAAAGATTTTCATGGCACTCGGTCACAAAATCTTATTCTTATTAAAACTACACGGAATATTATCCGCTTTTCAGTTTTCATTTCAAATGTATGTTTTTTAAAGGTCGAATTTAAAAAAAAAATTTGGGGAGAACCCAATTTTGTTAGTATTTTTTTCAGAGTGTGGCGATTTAATTGAGAAATTTTCGTCACTGTAAAAATATGTTACATTAATATCTTAATTTATGTTGCCAACCTTTTGTAATAAGATAATCCTTTTGTTTGATCTAATTAATGCTATGGATCTATTTTTTCTCAGCCTATCTGATTGATATAACAGTTGGTAGGACAACTTATCTTATTTTTAATAATTTCTATAGTTCTTCAAGTTTTTTCGACACAAAATTCAAACTAATCCATTTTACTTTTTTTTTCAATTTATTATTTTTAATGGATGAAGTCCAATACTTTTCAGTAATTGAATGGAGGATATTATGTGTTCATCATATTATTACTTGTGCTATTCTCTTATTCTTATTTATAGCAAATAAGTAAAAGAATCATGACTCAATATGTTTTTGACAAGATACTTTTTACCACTTGTAATGTCAAAAACTTGTGGATCTTGTTTTACAATGTTATTAAAATAAATGTAGTATCTATAATTTCTTATGGAAATGTTTTTTAAGAGAAATTTTATTGAAAGTTTTCTACGCTATTGCCAAGAACTGCAAAAATTTAACAATTTTAATCTTTTCACAAAAAATGTGTTTAATTAAATTTAATGACACGACAATGTAGAGGAGAGTAGATTATGCTTTAGTGTCATTTTAAGTTTGTTAATTTAAGACAAATAAAAAACCTAACCATCATAAACAAATTTATGTTATTTTCCATTGCAGATATTAACCGCTTTGCCAGAAAGATCCTTCTTACTCTAAGGGAAATTAAACCTAAAAAATATAAAAAAAACTCTCCGGTTCTTTTATAGTACTTCAAAGTTGTGCCAAAATAATAATCAACTGTATAATGAATGTACTATAGAAGGAGCATATCTTAAGTTTCTCTCTATTCTAAATTCTAAAAAAAAGTTTTTGGTGAACGGTTTCCAGAGAAAGGCTTTTTAATCACTGAACCGAATGACACATATATGTTATCAAAATGTCCGGATTTTTTCCGGATTTCCGAGTAGGCCCTTCAATTTTTCACAAAAATTCTCAATTTTAAAATATTTCCATTTTTTTATATAACGGATAAGGTCGCAGTTACAAAGCAAGTATTCTCAAACAAATTATTATGCAACCAATCACAACTACCGACTGACGCCATATTTTAAGATGAAACATGATTTTTTCACCTTTTAAACAAATACTTTCTAAATAAAATATCATTCAAAGACTGATACAAGTATTCTAAAAACTTACATATACGTCATTTTATACTAAAATTCCACACTTTTTGTCAAATATTTATTATTTTTTGTCTGATTTGGTTGGTTGGGTATTTTGGGGTTTTGGTGCTTTTTGCTACCGCATTCGCATCTGATTTGGATTTAATCTAAATTAAAATTGTAAACATTGAGTGATGTGTAGGTTTTGTCTCTTATTATTTTAAATTGTTTAAACGGTATTGTTTAAAAAGTCTTAGTTTGAATAAAAATATGAATGATAAACACTAGGTATACCTACTTTAAAGAGTTACTTTTTAATATTAAATTTAAATAAGGCTAATGGTTTTTGTAAGGTCTGAATCTTGATTAACAGTTAGAAATAGTTAATTACAACAGATTAAAAATAATTACGCTGAATATTTAAAAAAAACATTTCGATTAAATTTTTTATAAGTTAGAGTTAATATATTCAAATTTTTAAGGGAGGGGAACATTTAACTTTTATTTATTGAGGGGATTTGATGAGGTATTTTTGGAAAGTTGGTTGACTTTTTTCTGCAAATTGTTTAATTGTTTTATAAAGTGTGTCAAGTTTAGTGAGTTGGATTTTATGGGAATTGCGAAGCAATTCCAAAAGGTCTTGCGTTAGCAGTTTACGGGGGTTGGTGAGCTATAGCGAGCAGGGGGCGGTAGCTCCCTAGTTTTTTTTAAACAAAACCACCTTTTTTATATATAGTACTAGCTGATTTGCCCGGCCTTGCACGGGTGGAGTGTATTTATTCCTTTTTTTTAAGTTCTCCCAAGTTTATGTCCGATTTTTCGTATCACCAATCACCCCGGTGTCCCCTGTACCCTTTTCATATCCCCGTGTTCCTGGTAATATTCATATCCCTGTTTTCCCGGCACCTTTTCATATCCCAGTGTTCCCGGTACTTTTTCATACCCTGGCGTTTCCGGTACCTTTTTATATCCCGGTTTTCCCGATAATTTTCATATCCCGGTTTTCCCGATAATTTTTATATCCCGGTTTTCCCGATAATTTTCATATCCCAGCAGTGTTCCCGATAATTTTCATATCCTGGTGTTCCCAAAAATGTTCATCCCTGTATTCCCAGTGCCTTTTTTTCATCAAAGATCCAAATGTGATAACTCATTCCATCCCGATTTTTTGCCTATTAAACATTTATCCTTTCTATGTGATAAAAACAATCTAATTGAAATCATCTCAGTCATTTGAAATCTAGTACTTAAAGACTTAAACATAGTTTTTATGAAGTATTCCTGCTGCCCTTTCAAAATTCCTCAAAAATTCAATTTCAAAATAAATAAATTGCAAAAATCCCTCGATAAAAAGTTATCTAGTAAAAAACTATTAAAATCCTGCCTTCTTCTTAAAATAACCAACTTCTTTAAAAGCTACTTAAAAAGTAAAAACAGATTGCTAGTTATAATAAAAAAATCTAGTGATTATAGTCTAGTAAACCATGCTCTGTGAAACACTGTAATTTTAGCTCTGTTTTCATGGAAACTTTTCAATTTTTGATCCATAAATTTAAGAAAATTAAAATCTTAAAGTAATAAATTATTTTAATATATTTCGGTGTTCTGATTACTGTTATAATATTTAAGTACAGATATTCACACTGTTTTTTCTTCTTAAATTTTGTTGTAAATTATAAATTGTTTTCAAATTATATTTTATCAAGTGAGGCAAGACGTCGCCTTAAGATAGAGAAGTAAACCCTGCAGTTTATGCATTTCAACAATGTATAATGTTATTTCAATGGGTAAAACGGAGTCGAAAAAGCGCCGAAAAGCAGGGAAGGAGCCGTTCGATTTTAAAATCGTTTCTTAGTGCGCGTCTAATGGTTGAGAGGAAAGTCTCTGTCAAATTTCAAGCCTATCGGTCCGGCAGTTTTGGAGATTTCGTGTTGAGTGTGTGTCAGTGAATGAATGAATGGTATTTGGATTTTATAGATATAGATATTGCGCCCCTTCAACCCATTGGTACAAATTGTCTCAAAACTGAGTAAAAATTACTCAAAGTGGTTCCGAATCAAATTTACTCAAATTTGAAAACATGAATGTACTCTAGGGTGGTCACAAGTTACATGGGGAAAATTTTTTTTCAACTTTTTTTAGGTCTTACCCCCCAAAAATGTGCCGATAGGCTAAAAAATGAGATTGGCCAAGTTTCAGCTCAATCCGATAATATTAACCCGTGCCTCATCGAGGTCAAAGTTCAGAAAAACAGCGATTTTTAACAAAAAATCGTAGTTTTCGCCCCATAAAACTGGAACTGTTTGTCTCAGAAACCTGGTTAGGGTGTCATTTGATAGGAAATTTCATACACTTTAACTCTGAAGTTACGGAATTTTATTTTCTAAAACGGATGGGGCGTTATTTAGAATTTTCATAGTGAAGGTCCGTGAAAAAGCGACTTCATTGCTGGAAACCTAGAACATTGCAATGTCACAAAAAACTTTATCGTCCGGGCTTTTTCTATTACTTTTGGTCTCAATAGATAGTAAATGAGTTTTTAAACCCCCTAAGGGAATTCCAGGGTATAATTTCAAACCCCCTAGTATTTGAAAAAAAGGAAAATATATATAATTTTTTTTTAATTTTTAAACACGCATTTTGGGACTGATAATGTGATAAAGTTGGTCCAAATACATTATTAAGAGCTTAATTAGATGGAATACCAATGGTATAGGGCCTTAACCTTTCCCCTTAACCCCTATAACATAAGCGAAAGAAGCGCGACTGCGAGGTTTTGCTAAACAAGGGCTTTAATGCCCATTAAAGTGATAAACAGAGCTAAATTGCAAAATGTTCACAAAAACCTCTAGAGATATGTCATTTCGTGTCAAAAATGACGTTTGAGATTATATATGTGGGTTAAATTATAATAATAGCATCCATCCGACTCTAAATGTTAAAAAAATTCCATTTCTACCAAAGTTACATGTTTTAAGCTAAAAGTGATCTTAGAAAAATATATATATTTATTTATTTTACTACATCACAAAATTCCTTGGCCTATCATTCAAGGAAAATAATTTTTTGAAAGGTATGCTATAGTAAATGATTTCAAAAATTTTCTTTCTGTGTATAAGAAAGAAAAAAATGGTGAGAAGAAAGAAAATTTTACCAAGTAATTTTTAAAAAACAGTTTAAAAAGTTTTTGGATAATTATAATGATTTTATATAAATTGAGTTTATCCATCTTTAGGTTTAGGACAGTAACTTGGTTGCCCTTAAAAAAATCCAGTGAAAACTACAGAGAATATACTGTTGGAGTGTCTAAGTATTTTTCCGAGAAATCTTGTTGATGGTTTTTTACGAAAATTAATTATGAAAAGCATAGAAACATTTACTATGAAATCGAAAATATTTTTTAATATTTCATTTTCTTACATGATATTTTGTCTCCTTTTACTCAGGTGTTAACCCCTTCGGACCTGGTGTGCGGTATACCGGACATCAACTTTAAACCTAGTTATTTTCTTCAAAATCACTCGAAATCCATAAATTTTTTTTCAGTTGATACTCTACATTCATATTATTATCTCTGAAGCAGTATATTTGTATTTCCCGGTTGGCAATAACCCATTAGCCGATGTTTTGAAAACCATGTCTTCAACTCCCCCCTTCGGACCTGGTGTGCGGTATACCAGACATCAACTTTAAACCTAGTTATTTTCTTCAAAATCACTCGAAATCCAGAAATTTTTTTTCAGTTGATACTCTACATTCATATTATTATCTCTGAAGCAGTAAATTTGTATTTCCCGGAGGATAAAGTTTTTCGTGTCATTGTAATATTCTAGGTTTCTAGCAATCAAGTCGCTTTTTCACGGACCTTCACTATGAAAATGCTAAATAGCGCCCCATCCGTTTTAGCAATTAAAATTCCGTAACTTCAGAGTTAAAGTGTATGAAATTTCCTATCAAATGACACTCTAACCGGATTTCTGGGACAAACGGTTCCAGTTTTATGGGGCGAAAACTCCGATTTTTTGTTAAAAATCGCTGTTTTTCTGAATTTTGACCTCGATGAGGCACGGGTTAATATTATCGGATTGAGCTGAAACTTGGCCAATCTCATTTTTTAGCCTATTGGCACATTTTAGGTGGGTAAGACCAAAGAATTTCGAAAGTTGATTTTTTGTAACCACCCTTACTGTGCATACTCTAAAATGAAACATCTTGAGCTTGATTCATGAGAATACCATGCACTAACTTAAAAATTAGCTCATGATGTTTCATTTTTGAGTATGTACAGTTTCAGAAATGAGTACATTTATGTTTTCAAATTTGAGTAAATTTGATTCGGAGCCAGTTTGAGTAATTTTTACTCAGTTTTGAGACTGTCGTTTTAAGAGTGATCGGGGTATATCGAAACTGGGGAGTGTCCGGTTAGTCCATGGAGTTAATTACATAATCACTGCATTCACAGAATTTGACACTCGGGTTCCATCCAGCAATACACGAGCCCCTACTCACTTTGCACGTCTCTCTCCTACTATTCACTTCCATTTCTTTACATTTTAATAAAAACTTATTTGCTTTCAATTGAAAACCTATCCAACTTCCACTTTCTTTGAAAATAGCCAATAAAAGAAACGATGAGATTGAGATGGTTTTATTGTCACATATATCGTGGAGCTACATTTATTCCCTGTATACCACTTCAGCTGAGAATAATACACACTCGAAAAATCCCGACATTCAATTCGTATCTTTTAATTCAAACCCAGATGTTACCTTGGATAGAAGCATTCAACACTCTAGAAATCGGAAAGCAACGACTAAAATCACATGACACAGTGTCGGAGAATATATTAAACAAGTTTTATTTAAGAGATCCGTCTCCAAGGGAACGAGGAGGCTTACGTCACATCTTGACGCTCAAAATACGTTTGGAAATTGAAGTAGCGACGTTGAGGGAAGAGAAAAGTGCTATTTAAACTTTAAAAACTCGAATGAGTAAAGACGGCTGCTTTTCGAATGGACGTCAAATGCCACTCTGGCATTTAGGATAGTCGATCTCTCCGTATTTGCAGATGACTGCATTCGAAGGATGCTAATAGCAAAGAATCAACCTGTTGAGTATGATTGGAGACGAGATTGGGGGAATGACCTATTTAATTTTAAACATTTATAAGCCGTTCAAATCGGTTAAAAAAGGACCAAAATAGTAGCTTTTTGAGAAAAGAAATTAAAAATATTTTACAAGATATGCAGTTTGAAATTCGCAGGATTTATTTATGTTGACTTAAGATGCGTAATGACTCTCATAAGGATAAAGTGTCCGACCGCCATGATGAAAACTTTTGACATCGGAACAATATTAAAGGTGATTATTATGGAAATGGGTTATTCCACTCAATTTTGGGGGTGATGCTGGAAATTCATAAACGCTGAATAAATGTTTTTTGCCAAATCGGTGGCAATTATATTTAGCTTTGCACTTCTCTTCAAAGTTTTGATTTTCTGTCAAAGCTTTCTCGTGTGGTCGGACTATCACTTTTATGGATGTATGTGGTGATAAAAGAACTGAAGACAGAAGTTATTTTTATGTTTATTTTCGCAAAACTGAATATTCCAAGTGATCCAATATCAAAGCGGTATATAGTTGTGACACATACTATACTTTGTATGTAGGTGGTATATAGTGTTGGTAGCTTTGTCCAATATATAGTTTTGAATAAATATTGATATGCAAAGCAAAATAGCCCAAAATTAAGTTTTGCAATGCAATGCTTTTTACGACACTATATACGTATGCCTTATTTCAATACATTTGTACAATTTATACGCTATTATTGATTTAAATTTTATGCATCAACTTTTAAATTCTAAAAATATGTAGTAATATAATTTTTGTTGTAGAAACGAGGAAGGATGCAAGGATAGATCTTTAAAATGCAAGGAGTAAAATGAACTAACTGACATAAAATTCAGCATAAATAAAGTTGAAGGTAATGTTGACAATTTATTTTGATTTAGATGAAAACTGTTTAAGACACTTAATACATAAAATGGAAGCAAGGGGAAACAATTGTACCTAACTAATATCTTTGAGATATTACTGTCACTGCTTTTGACTTTGAATGCTTTGTCGCAATTCATTTGCGGTTAACAAAAATTATGCTCTAGTTGTTAAAATAATTTTGATATTCTCAATTCCTGGGTAAATTTTTCATTTCTAAGTTAATAATACCCGAAAAAAATCACAAGGTCGATAAATGAGTATTATTGTTACATTCCTTATTTTCAACTTTGTTGGTGATATGTGCTATTAATAAACCCCTCCTTTCAAATTCCTTTTCCCACTTCATTTTCCCGCCAGATGTCGCTTCGGTGGGGGGATGCGGAGGGTTGGGGTAATTGGGTCGACAGAATGCAAATTGGAAATGAATAATGAATGGCCACAAATATTAAATAAGCCTTCTCCGCTCTTTGGTTAACCCTTGCCTCGTCGAAGTTTCACTTTCCCCGTGCCGGTTTGACTCAATGGTTTTGTGACATTGTATTGTTTCGGAACTCGAATATTTTAATCTCCATTCGAAATGTTATCTCTAAACTTTTATGTATAGATTGAACCTTTAGTGGCTTACTTTCATGGGTTCTTTTGGGGCTATCTGTGAATAACGATTTGATGAATGACGAAGCTATTAATTTTCACGCGACACTTGAATGTTTTATCTAATGTCTTTTGTTTTGAATTTCCTTCTCAAGGAAAACCCTTAACATCCTTATTCTTAGAAGGTTTATAGTGTTATAATTTTCTTACGGATTTTACTTGAGTAAAAACGCAAAATAAATTATATTAATTGCAATCACTTTTGCATTAAATGAAAGTTTACACCAGTGATTCTCGACCAGTTTACCTCCACTACCACCAGTGATAATTTCCTGTTTCGGGGGGTAAGGGGGGCGATGAGCATGGATTCAGAGGGGAACTGAAAAAAAATGGCTTAAATTCACTTTTTGGGGCTAAAATCAAAAATTTTCTGGGCGAGAACACCCAGACCCCACTGTGGAAATAGTTTCAATGTTTCACACAAAACTGGGGGTCTTCAGACCATAGGTGATTCCTAAGAGCTTTTAAAGTAGCTTAACAGACAACATTCTCCAACTCATTTTTACCACAAACTTTCGCTATTTAAGCAGCCCCCCCACTCATTATTATTTTTAAGTAGATAAGAATGAGAACACTGAGAAGAATAAGATCATATATTCTGTAGGCATATTAATGTGTACAGGGAAGAGTATGAATGTAACCGATAGCAAATTTGGTACCTAAATTTACAAATAATATTTTAAAATTACTTTCAATATTAAGTAATTGCCCTACCCCATACTCTAAATTACAAAATTTTCTTAAAGGGGGCGTTGAAAAATTTTCAGCACCTCTAGGGGGGTAGCTTCAAAAAGGTTGAGAACCACTGGTTTACATTATAAGCCTGAAACGTGATTCCAAATGATGCTTCAAAATGTGAAGCACGATACATAAAAATGTAGTTACGCAAAAAAGTGAACAGAGTATTTATTTGATTTTAACTTAGCCTAAACTATGTAATTTTGTAAAAACAGTAAATCTATATATATTCTCGTGTGTTGCAGATGGACTTCGCCAGTCCATTTAAAAAAACTCTGGTGTGTTCAAGATGGGCTTCGCCAGTCCAAATGTGGAAATAGTTAAATAGAGGATCCATTTTTATGTTTATGCTACAACAATGAATGTTAAACTACAACAATAGATTTCAATCCACAACAATCGATAATATGCCTACAACAATTAATAAAGTTACAACTTCTCTTTTTATATTTACAACAATGTGGTTTTGCCTTGAAGTTAGGCACGAAATATGAGTTTTTGAGCATAAAATTGACCAAAAAAGTTATTAGGATGCATCGATTTTAAATTATTATTCTTCAGAAACCTTCCTTGGAGCGAGTAGATCAACGTGGTATAGTTAAATAGTTAATGTAGCTTCGAAAAGTTTAAAACTATAAAGGACATACATACATACATACATACATACATACATACATACATACATACATACATACATACATACATACATACATACATACATACATACATACATACATACATACATACATACATACATACATACATACATACATACATACATACATACATACATACATACATACATACATACATACATACATACTGACAGACAGACAGACAGACAGACATTGATTTTTATATATCTATATATATAAAAATCAATGTCTGTCTGTCTGTCTGTCTGTATGTTTGTATGTATGTATGTCCTTTATAGTTTTAAACTTTTCGAACCTACATTAACTATTAAACTATACCACGTTGATCTACTCCCTCCAAGGAAGGTTTCTGAAGAATAATAATTTAAAATCGATGCATCCTAATAACTTTTTTGGTCAATTTTATGCTCAAAAACCAATTTTTCATGCCTGACTTCAGGGCAAAACCACATTGTTGTAAAAAAGATGTAATTTTAATTGTTGCAGGCATATTCTCGATTGTAGGGCAAAACCACATTGTTGTAAAAAAGATGTAATTTTAATTGTTGCAGGCATATTCTCGATTGTTGCAGATTGAAATCGATTGTTGAAGTTTAAAATCCATTGTTGTAACATAAAAATTAAAATAGATCCTTTATTTAACTATTTCCTTATTTGGACTGGCGAAGCCCATCTGTAACACACCAGAATAGTTTTTTTAATGGACTGGCGAAGCCCCTCTGTAACACACCAGAATAATTTTCTTTAAAAATGGATTAGCGAAGCCCATCTGTAACGCACCTGATGATATTTATTAAAAAACGGAAACCCGGGCGAAGCCCGGGTCTAGCGCGTCAGCGCTACTGCGCCCGGGCAAAGCCGGGTCTAGCGCTTTAGCGCTTGTATATAGATAAATCAATGTCTGTCTGTCTGTATGTATGTATGTCCTTTATAGTTTTAAACTTTTCGAACCTACATTAACTATTAAACTATACCACGTTGATCTGCTCGCTCCAAGGAAGGTTTCTGAATAAAAATAATTTAAAATCGAAGCGTTCCAATAACTTTTTTGGTCAATTTTATGCTTAAAAACCCATATTTTATGCCTAACTTCAGAGAAAAACCACATTGTTGTAAATATAACAGGAGAAGATGTAACATTAATTGTTGTAGGCATATTCTCGATTGTTGCCGTTTAAAATCCATTGTTGTAGTTTAAAATCCATTGTTGTAGAATAAGCATAAAAATGTATCTTTATTTAGCTATTTCCACATTTGGACTGGCGAAGCCCTTCTGTAACACACCAGAATTAAAAAAAATGGACTGGCGAAGCCCATCTGTAACGCACCAGATGATATTTATTAAAAAACTGAAACCCGGGCGAAGCCCGGGTCTAGTTGATTATAAATGAAACATAATTATGAATATTTACCGTAACATAAAGTAATCATTATTATTAGCAAAATATGAATAAAGATTTCAAATATTTTAACTAAAAAAGAATAGCTTTTAAAATTTTCTTGGATGAAAAGCGCAAACTTTGAACTAAAAATTTTGAGGCTTTAAAATAAAAGTAAATTGCATAGCGTGTTCTCTTATTCTTGAAAACTACGTTAAATATTCGCCGATGCCAAAATAGGAAGGTATTTTTATGGTTTGAAACCAACGTCAAACCCAACCATTTCGTGTTGATGGTTCTACAGGTCAGTGTTTCGTCGGACACCAGACTAGTTTTGAAGAATGCTTTAACGTTCGAGGGAACCGTGTGTTTAATTAGCAATCCAAACATTCCCTCTTGGCTAATGGAATTCATTTGTGGCAAGGGGTGGAAATTCGATCGGACTCCTATTTTTAGAATGAAAGGCACCACCTTCCCAAAGACAAGGCTTCCAGGATTTTAAGGGTACATCTGCAGCACTAACATACTGGGATTAATATTTTAAGATGATTTAAATAGGCGTATGGGTGTCACATTCGAAGGTAAACTCCTCTTTTTAATCAAATTTAAGAGAAATATTTTAGAATAAAAATAACTTATCAAGAAAATTTGTAATTCACTAATAATCCAAATAGAATCGTTTGTAACAGAAAATGAATGTTATTTTTGTTATTTGTTACAGATTCTAGTATTAATTTTCACACTCAATATCAAGAAAAGGTCTTGTGGGAAAAGGATTAACATGGGATATTGGATTACTGTGTAAAATAATATTATTTGTCATAAAAATAATAATTTGTAAATAATATTATTTATGTTACTGGCAATGCGATAAATCGGTCATTATTAATAATGCCCAATTAATCACTTTGCCGCTAACATTTATATTAAGAATGCAAACGCACAATAAATATTTTTACTGACTGCTATTTGCCACCCTTAACACGTTCTGATCACTCTTTGCATGTCTAATTGATTGCATTCAATTACAAGTTTATTATCAAAGGGATTTTGCAATATTTATATTTTTTCTCCTTTTTTATAAAGAATATAGTAAACTTTAATGCTGATGAATACACCTTTCTTTGTGAGGATTTATTTTGAAATAAGGGATTTATCTCTCCCCAAACACCATACCCATTCCCTTCAAAGCATAGATTTTCTTATTTCACATGTATACCTTCCTATTGTTACCAGCAGATCCATCTAAAAATGCACGAGCGTAAATACAAAAAGAATATGGAGCTTTCTTTTCGCTGTTTCCACCAAGAAATGTGCTACAAAATTTTCCGGAAGGAGATTTTCTTTCTCTTTTCCTTGGTGAACCCCCTCCCTTTTTCCAAAGAACAAGCCGGGCGTGGTTTGAAATCAGTGTTATGAGCGGGCAGCTGCAAATGGTATGAGAGGTCGGTATTAAAGCCTGCTTCAAGCCGTAAAAAGCCTTTTAGGCAACACACATAAAAGCTGCTATGGATCTACAGCTACTCGAACTTTGCTTTCGGGTGTTTGCTAATGCAGGGACTGGGTGTGAAAAAGAAGACTTTGGGGGAGTTTTGATGTGAATTTGATTAGGAGTTGATGTGCCGTTGCCCCAAAATACATGCATCGTATAGATCTTTGGTATTAAAAATTTTTTTACGTCAAAGACTATGGTCAGTTCAGGTTTTTTATACTTTGAACTTTAAGGATACTAATCTTGAGATTAGTAATCCACGTTCAAAAATTAGGGCTATATTATTGTTTTATATGTTATGCTTTGAAACTGAATTTGTTTCTCTTATGAAATGTTTTGAAAAAGCTTGTAACATGAAATATACTGTTAGGTATTATAAATTAATCATGGAAAGGGAAGAAAATAAGGTAACTTAATTATTAATTATTTAGAGAACTGAATGGGTTGCAAGAAAAAAATGATAAAACCCTTGGTATATACTAACGAGTTACAACGACAACCTTTACTACCTTCAAAGGTTGTCGTTTCTTTTTCTAATTGTTTTTATTTTGTATAATGTGAGTTAAGTTCAGTGAGCTGGCTTTTGTAAAGGATTGCGAAGAAATCCAAAAGGTCCTGTATAAGCACTTTAACGGGGGGATGTGAGTGATAACGAGCAGGGGGCGGTAGCTCCCTATTATTACAAAAAGATCAACATCTTTTTCATTTATTCTCTTTCATAAGCCATGACTGATACAAAATGATACTCGTACACTGTAAAAAATAATCGTAAAAAAAAACAGAAAATCTCTGGCAGCAAAAGTTGCCAGAGCTTTCCTTTCCACGGAATTTCTCTGTTGACTGAACTTTTTCCGTGTGCTACGACCGTTTCGAAACTTTTGGGAACTATTCCAACGGAAATATTCAATTTTTTTAAATACATATTTTGTGTCTCTTCAGACTGGTCTCTTTTTTCCCAACTTTGGAAATTTTAGTGGGTTATTTTCCTAAATATTATCGCAGGAAAAGTCGTTGTTTACAGAACAAGTTCAGTCAACAGAGAAATTCTGTGGAAAAGATAGCTCTGGCAACTTTTGCTGCCAGAGCTTTTCTGTTTATCTACGATTATTTTTTGCAGTGTACATTTTAATGGCAAAATTTTCAAACATAAAGCTTATATAAAATCCCGCAAGTCTCAGATGTATAAGATTTGTCCTCTCTTCATTCTATTAGATTTACTAAGAACGTAAAAGAAAAATGTTGGAATTCCTCTCGAATTATGAGTATTGGAATGGACGTTTGTCTTAACCCGGGGCGCAGTGTCCGGGAAATGCAGTTATCGCTCCAATCACGCTTACTCTGCTTCTCCCCTTTGTCGCTTCCAATAGAAAGAAAGGACACTGTCTTCGCGAATCCCATTTCCTCTGGTCACTCTCAGGGTGTTATTGGGGGATGTACTTATCCGCTTCAGGGATCTTCAGGGGATTTCCAAAAGGGGGCTTTCCCTACATTGACCCGTGTTTGTAGTGTTGGTGATGTGTTTTTTTTTGTATTCGCGAAAAATATCAGGAATTGCTTAATGACATCCTCAAATTAGGAAGTTAATAAGATACAATTTTGAGATTTAATCTCAAATAAGATATTCCAGCTTTCTACAAGTGAAATTATATCATCTGCTTTATATACATTTTGACAAATTCCATTTATTGTTATTCAAGGGTAATTTTTTTCATCCCCCTTTAACCCTCTATTACCCTAAGTAGCAAGTAGGGTACCAAAGTTTACCTTCAATTTTTAGCAGGAAGAAACATTTTTCAGCATTTTTTTAAGTTATTGCAGCAATAATTGCACCTTCAGGTGGTATAATTTATGATGCTTAGGTTCAGCCCCCAGTTTTAAAAATAAAAAATTGCATTTTTATTTTGTTTGGCCTTAAACTACATGAATAATTCAAAAAATATTTGCCAATTTCTCACACTGGGTGTTAATAAGAGGGTGTGTAAAAGATGTTTTACTTAATCTATTTCTGTGGTGAATGCTTTTAATAGATAGCTATTTTCCTAGAACGATTCCAGAGTAGGTTTTATTTACCCTGGTAGCTAACAGCAAAGTAAGAAAACATTTTAAGTTTTATTTATAAATATAGAAAAGAAATACAATTTTCCAAGGTGGACAAGAGGTTATCCTGTGCATTCAAAACTAAGTACCCACTTTTCAATTCCTTCATCGGGTATTGATATCGGGGAAATTTTTTTATATAGATTTTTGAGGATATATCTGTTGAAGTGAAACTTAATCGTCTTCTTCTAGTTTTAACTCCGACACAGTTTATCATTTTCTTTATGTTTCTCTCTCATGCCGTCTTTTATTTTTATGCTCTTTTTGATTTTTTTTTGTTTCGTTTAATAAAAATCGAAATCGAGACAACCTGTTGCGAACACGCAGGCGCATAAAGATGTCCACCCAATTATCTGTCTTTATAAAGAGCTAAGCCCATGCTCATAAAATATGTATATTGAAGGATAGAGGGAATATTTTCTATCCCTCTCATTAGAGCGAGGATGATCACTCAGTTGACGTCACTTAAACCCAACCCTAAGTTTTGAAAGGGATGATTGATGTATTATAATGACTCGGAGATTTTTTAAATGTTAATAACCTTCCCCAATGTTTCCCTCCGTGTGGATCCTATCATCCTTTTCGTGGCAGTAACGCAACATTACAGCTTTGGTACAGGTTTAAAATGGATGCATTATATGATACATTATGTTTCTCAAACTGTGTGTAAAAAGTCATTTATCAAGGTAACCTTGTGTGCGTTAAGATAGAGAAAAGGAGAAATGTTTTTATGTAATATAAAATGAAGTTGAAGACATTCTTTTTAAATTGAAAAAGGAGTTAAAGAAATTCCGAAGACTAATTTTTGTAGTCAGTTTTGTAGTCATCAGTAGGATCAGCACCACTACCACAGCTACTGTTGAAGATGAAATCGGTTGCAGATATAAAATAAAGGGGGGGCAGGGGGAATAGGTTTTTAGAACAAAGAGGCTAAAGTATTTTAAATTACTGGCATGTAAATTAGTAAATTAAGCTTACCTAGAATAATCATAACGCTAAACATAATTCTAAGTAAATACTTAATATTTTCTTTATATACATTGTGCATTATATATAGTAGAACCCCGATTATCCGCGAGCGGATGATCCGCGAGTGCCAAGAAAAAATTTTTTAATGATGAGAGCAAATTTCAGATGAGATTAGAGAGCTTTTAGATGTAGAGCAAAGGTTTCTGCTGTACTGTACATATTTTAAAAATTTTACATATCACGTTTTTTGTATCATAAAACATAGTTTTTATGTTGAAATATTTTTTTCGTGTTTTCACCTCATCTTTAGTCTTTTTTCGGGTTATCCGCGATTTTCACTATCAGCGGTTCCCTTGCCACCCAATTCCGCGGATAATCGGGGCTCTACTGTATTCTACATTATACCAATCGTCAAAAAATCCTGTGCGTCCTCGGCTAGTTCTAATAATTTTCAAGTAAGTCCTAAACTAAAACATATGAACATGTTTTATTAATCTGTGAGTGAAGGGAATGTTTAAAAAATGTTGGTTGAATCTTCTACAGACTCATAAAGATACTATACTGGACAGTAGGGCGTATCACGAAAAACTTTTTTCGAAATTCAAAAAGGCATCAAGAAAAAATGTTGCCTTAGGGGTCACAAATTCACCATGAAAAATGTCAGCCCGATCAAAAAATGTTAAGGTCCCCCGGAATTGGACCAAAGTTTTGGAAAGTGCTTCATTTTTCAATAAATTGACCGAAACCTCCAAGATAAAATTTTTATATGAAGTTCATAATTTTTTTAGGATAATCTACTATCAAATCTTATAGTTTGCAGTTAGTTCCATATTTTTACTACTCTTCGCTTAGGAGTAATATTTTTTAACATTACACTATATTCATGAAGTTGTTTTTCCTGCATTACTAAAGCTACCATAAATCAAGTTCTATCTACCCTAGAAACCTGTAGTTTGTGTCATTTTGATTCGAATTTTATTGTCTAACATATTTTATACATTGTACAAATTATTTTGGTTTGGTTTTACCTAAAACACTGTGTATAATTATAAAAATAGTACTAATTTTGTCGTTTAAAGATATATTTTTAAAACTCCTATGATATTAATTTGTTAAAAGAAATTTATCCATAAAAATGCACAAGATCCTTAGATAACAAACAGTACATAGTAATTTAACTTTCATATATTTACTAATAATTCTAGCTATTATAATTAAATGGAAAGTATTTGAATTATCCTTTTTTAAGACTAATTTTTTGGTAAAGAGTAAAAATTCTAACTACAAATAAAACTAACAAAAACAGGACAATATTACAAATTACAAATAAAATAACATTCATTTTACATGATTACTAAGTATTGTCCTTTTTCCACTGAGTATTAAGGAACACATACACTTACACATATTACATACATACATTTTTGTGGTGCCCAGCCCACCTCCAGAGGGCGCCACCAGGACAATCAGCTCTTCCCCTGCTGCTGCCGTGCGCTCTCCCCGGGGAGATGATCATGGACTTGCGAGAAGAGCAGTCAAGCGAGATGCCCTTGCCTTAAGACGAGTCCTTTATCTCATGTGTAATATCTATCCTTGTAAATATCTGTAGTATATGTTTATTCTCCCAACTTCGTTGTCTTAATTTCAGGTTTCCCACATTTCTATTCCTTTGTTTCTGAAGAAGCACCTGCGATATCCCGTTTTGTTTCGAACTTGAGAAGGAATTTTCCAGTCCAATTAGCCTGGATTTCATTAATAGATCGCGATTTTTGAACCCACAAATACGAAGGAAAGCTTCAGTATGACTTCCTTCACAATTCTTTCAACTACTTGGGTGTGCAAAGGAATATTAAACTCCTTTCTATCACTCAATCCAGTTTCAACGATTAGCTCGATTTTTTCTTTACTTTCAAGTTATTTAGAAGCGGTGGTTCAGTTACAGTCACATAGACCGCCAGTTTAGGATGTCTACGATATCACCCGCCTCGAAATTTACTTGAGGGGGTTGAAACCCTTTTTCCTAGGGAATCAGCATAAAGGTACTTAGACAACGATTTAAAGGATGTGGTTCAACGGCCGTATTCACCGGTAACCTGACCGGCGGTCAGGTCAGGAAACCATGGTTACAGCCTCTGATTGGTGGAAAAATAATTCAATATTTTCCTTCCACCAATCAGAGGCTGTAACCATGGTTTCCTGACCTGACCACCGGTCAGGTTACCGGTGAATACGGCCGTAATACCTTACAAAGGTATGCCTTTAGGGTGAACGCAGATTCTTTAAGAAATGTTATGACCCTCGAAAAAAACATTAGATGTATGGCAAATAAAAACATACAGGACGCTCGCAAACCCCCTCAAGTAAATTTCGAGGCGGATAATACCGTTGGCATCATAAACTGGGAGAGTATGACTATAACTGAACCACCACTTCTAAATAATTTAAGTAAAAAGAAGAAATCGAGCAAATCGTTGAAACTGGATTGAGTGATATAGAAAGGAGTTTAAAATTCCTTTGCAAACCAAGCAGATGAAAATATTGTGAAGGAAGTCACTAAAGCTTCTCTTCGTATTTGTGGGTTCAAAAATCGTGATGTATTAATTAAATCTAGGTTATTGGACAGGAAATTCCGTCCCAAGTTCGAAACTAAACGGGATATCGCAGGTGCTTCTTCAGAAACAAAGGAATAAAAATATATGTATCTTATACTATGTGTAAAGTGTATGTATTCCTTTATACCTACTGTAGCAATACTTAGTAATTATGTAAAATAAATGTTATTTTACTTGTAATTTGTAATATTGGATTATTTGTTAGTTTTACTTGTCTTTTGTAGTTAGAATTTTTACTCTTTACAAAAAATAAGTCATAAAAAAGGATAAATCAAATACCTCCCATTTAATTATTAGTAAATATATGAAAGTTAAATTATTATGTTCTGTTATCTGAGGATCTTGTGCATTTTTATGGATAAATTTCTTTTAACAAATTAATATCATAGCAGTTTGAAAAATATTACTGTAAAAGACAAAATTAGTACTATTTTTATAATAATGCACGGTGTTTCAGAGGTAAAAAAAATTCTAATCAAAATGACACAAACTACAACTTTCTAGGGTAGATGAACTTGATTTATGGTAATTTTAGTAATGCAGAAAAAACAACTTCACGAATATCGTGTAATGTTAAAAAATTAGTACTCCTAAACGAAGTGTAGTAAAAATATGAAACCAACTGCCAACTATAAGGTATAATAGTAGATTATCCTAGAAAAATTATGAACTCTATATAAAAATTTTATCTTGGAAGTTTTGGTCAATTTATTGAAAAATGAAGCAATTTCCAAAACTTTGATCCAATTCCGGGGGACCTAAAAATCTTTTGAGAGGGCTGACATTTTTTATGGTGAATATGTGACCCATAAGCCTTTTTGAATTTCGAAAAAAAAATTTTGTAATACGCCCTACTGGACAGCAACGTTAATTGACCCTACGTCGTCACTAAAAAAGTAGTTCCCATCACGGTGTCTGAATTTCGACAGAAACGAAAAACGTCAATTTTAAAAAATAAGATTATTTCGTTACACCCATGTATATATAATATCTTTTTATCACGATTTTTGTACCGAACTCCTCCTAACAACAAAACAGGCTTTGTGTGTACCCACCTTCTCCTTCCGCGTACTGGGTTCAGGAAACGTTTCTGTCGAGTATAGAAATAATACTAAACCCAATGAAAAAAAAGATTGATTTTTGGTAGTATTCAGATGGGTTTGTATTCCAATGTGTTTATCAGCAAAACCGACTCACTGTAAAATATTTCCGCGAAATCCCCGAATATCGATCACGTAAAAACCATTTTGAGGAAGCATTTAACTGTTCCATTCAATATCACGACCTTCTCCCAGAGAGCCAATAGTTCTCCCCATAATAACGCAAACAGTCCGCTCTAATTGGTGAAACAAAAGCTAGCCTCGAACCCAATTAAGGTCTGTTTAATTCGAGAGTCCTTTCCCTCTAAATGGTTCGATCAAGTTAAGTGACTGCCTATTTGGCAAACACATCTTCCCCTTCCTAATTGCATTAAGCCTTTTTCAGCCCCCGTTTTTTGCCACTTTTTACCGACTTGCGAAGATCTGGTTTCGTCAGTCTTGTCCGTGTTTTTTTCGTAGCACGGTTCTGTAGAGTTAATTGGAGTTTAAGGAATGACAGTGCTTATATTTGAAAGGGCTTTTCAGTTGTCGGGATTTGTTAAGGTGTGTAGAGGGGAAATCGTTTTGTATAAATTCAATGGGTATGGTAAAATATTAGAAAGAGATTGTTCAACGCGCTTATGCTCCTGTTTCTAACTCTTAACTTCAGTCATTGAAACATTTTTACAGGTAAAACATTAAGCTCACAAACCCCGCATTTGATATTTTCTACATTTTAGAGCCAAAAAGTCTTGATATAATTTAAAATTATAATATCAAATGAAATAATAAAGCATTTTCAATCACATGACTCGGACCTAGCAACAGACTGTTTGATCTACAGCAGTTAACAGTTAAAAGGAAATAACTGGTCATGGAATGCTTCTATTGGAGCATTTGCAATCACATGACAGCAACAGATACCGCCACACCTAGCAACGGCCTTAGCAACAGACTGTTTGACCTACAGCAAGAAAGAAAATAAATGGTCTTGAAGTCACCTGAAAACACTGTATTGGCTGGCACACTTTGTTAGTGCTAAACATTTTTTCAGACGAAGAAGATCGAAAGAAAATAATTCCCTTAAAGCGGCGAATGACTATTCTGTAATCTTATTATCAGTGCGAACATAGGCAAATATAAAAAGATTGGCCAGTGGGTTGAGCTTATGAAAAAAACGGAACCAATTGCACTCAACTGTTCAATTCGATTCAATTCAATTGCCTTTCTATTCATAGTAGTTTATTATCTATGTGTTGTTGAACTTCCAATCTTCATTTTCCTGAAAGCAAACTTAGATTTTGTTTGGATTTCGTATCCTTTTTCATCGAATCCTTTTAATTTTTTTTTAATTTTATAATTTTTAAGTCTTAACTATTTTTTATTGTATGATTTTAAGTTTGATATTATTTACCTGATTCTAAAATATTTCGAAATATTTATTAAATAAAATCAAGCTAGCATTGAGAATTTATAGCAATTCCGTTCTCCTTAGCTGAGGTCACGTGACCTTTTTCTTTCCTTTTTTTTTTTCCTTTTTTAGGTTTCGCGTGTCAAGGAGGGAGATATTGTCTATGGGAATAGGAGTCCCCATTTTAAAACTATAGCATCAATGGAAGTGCTCGTTCTGTACTGATTATGTAAGTGCGAATTATCTTTAGCTAAAGAACTTAACAGACTTATTATTATTTAATTCATAAAGAACCATAACAAATTACTAAATACTTTCTATGTCAAGACGTTGTATAAATTGTTTCTGGAGCTTCAAGCTTTGATTAGTCTTCTTTTCTATGGAAAATCACGATAAAAGTTTACACAGAAATTTTTATTTTGAATGTTTTTGAGGCACCACCTTAACAAACACTCATATTTTTTAATTAATGATTTAAATAGCGTACCTGTTTAACCTTTAGACCTGTACCTGTTTAACCTTTAATAGCGTACCTTTCACCTGTTTGGAAAGCGTGAAAAACATTTTTGGTATATGTTCCTTATCTTGTTCCTTATATTTTTACAACATTTTATTATTGAAATTTGGACAGCAACTTTAACTTGAATTTTTCCATCTTCTATGTAGAGGTGTATTTGTTTCTGTTTATACCGGTGTTTGGTCATTATTTTACAATCTTTTAGCACTGAAAAAGGAGATCCTTTGATCCCCTAAAAAATTGTCTTCTTAGCTTTTATATTTCTTGTTACTGTGGATTAAAAACGTCGTGTTTTATATCTCCTGTTATAAAGTTTTTAGACAAAAATTAGTCATGTGTAAAATGGCTTCAAGTCTAATATCTATCACCAAAGATAATCATAATTCATGAAAAGGAAGCTTCATAAAAACCTACAGTGCGACAGTTATTAAAGAATATTGATATTTGTGATGGTTGTCACCACTGATTTTAAAGTAAAAAACGTATTTTTAAGCGTCCAACAATATGCGTTAAAACGAGATATATACGATCTTAAAGTTATTTTAAATTAAAAAAACTCATTTCATAACATCGAAATATTGTATAAAATTTACTTAACGAGTAACGAAAAATATTTTTTCCCGAGAAGAAAAGGGAGAAATAAAACTGTCTCTGTTCCAAAGCATCTCATCTACGTCATCGTTGCGGGGAGCATTCGAATTAAATAAACTCCTCCGAAAGGGAGAAAAATCTTCCACTGACTCTTCCTCCCCGAAATTAAAACGACTCGAATTATTTTTTTTCTCTTTCGTAAACGAATTAAACGACTTTTTACTCAAAATGATTTTTACACTCCTCCGCAATCGGTTATTCATTCCAAAACGAAAAAATATTTTTCTCTCGCAACCATTTTCCATTATCGTATTTACTCGCGAAGGAGTTTTAATTGAATCAACACCGACTGCAACCTTTCCCATTCAAAATTTATACCCGTTTTAGTACTTTCGAATTACTTTAATTACTATTTCCTCCATCCCCTTTCGTTTTATTTATTTGTTTATATTTTTACTCGCTTCATTCCTTTTTCCATTCTTCGCAGTCGCAGTTACAGTTTCCGCGCCTCCGGACGGATTAAAAATGGCGATTAAATTTTATCGGAGTTGAGTTGCCGCCGCTGCTGCGGGCGATGAAATCGTCTGCAATTATGCAAATCGGAATAAAAAAGGGGGTCTTTGAAACGAGGGCCTAATGAACACCCGGCGGGATCGGCGACGCACGTTCCACAAATATCGTCTGCACTTTTATGGCACGATTTTATTTGAGACTCTTAATAATGATTTTTATTACGATTAAACAAAACGAGTTTTTATTTCATGAGAACAGAGATATCGAGTTTAGGTCCAGACAGGTGTCTTTCTTAAAGATATTCTTTGAATCAGCTTAGAAATTCTATTGGTCTTATTCTTTTAAAAAAATACTGTGTTCTTTTGCTTTCAGAAATGCTATTTTAGAATCATATTTTCACAGTATTGCTTTGCCCCCCCCCTGCCTTAACTATAACCAAACTCGTTGTGGGGGTAATCAGAAACAGTAAGGATTCAGAAAAAGGGGAATCAGTTTCTTGGATGAACCAAAACTACGGATATCACTCGGAAAGAGCATAAAAATAACTTTTTAGCACTTACTTACTTGCAAAATAGTCGATCCTACCGCCGGCTATCCTTTGTCGATCCTACCGCCGGCCATCCTTTGTCGATCCAACCACCGGCATGCATACGCAAAACATTGAAAGACTCTGGGGCTCGGCAAAATGGCGCAACAAAGTTCACCGTGAAACGACACGAAAGCATTTAGACTCCTACCTTTCAGATGCAGTCTTTGTTCTTACCTTGTAAACACTGTTGAATTTACGTTCAAAACAACTTGCGCGGTGCGCACACATTATTTCACCCATGGGATTACCGATTTAAATTGCGCGCGCTTGCGCCAGCAATCGGAACTAGCGGGATTTCGCCACGTTTTCCAGGGTTACCAGAATCAACGGTAGTGTTGCGGGGTTTACCAGACTTGGCGACTTATCGCCCCTGTTGGCGAATGGACGGGCTAATACGAATGTACCAAAAAAAGGTTGGGCGCCACTGATTTAAACTATCAAATCAGATATATAACACACCATTTGCATAACGAAATTGCATATTCTTGGGGATAGTAAGGGATAAATTCAGGTAAAGCTTCATCAATAAAAATGAAAATTATTTTTTTGTTTTGAAAAAATATTTTCATTCCTTATTTCCTCAAAAAATAATTAATATATCCCATTTTTATGATCTTTTTGTAAATATTACATATTTACCAAAAAAATTTTCTACAGAGGAAAAAACATTTTAAAATTAATAAATAAATATTATTAGAAGTTTATTTCATATCTGTGCTCTTAATTGCGTGGAAAAATAAAATAGAAAACATGGCATGCAGAGAGACTCGATCCCGGGACCTTTGGGTTGGGAATTTATTGTGGATCTTTTCGCTACACCACGATCCGCTTACAAGATCTGAATCTTATTAGATATATGAGTAGATGTTAAATTTTTTAATCTCGATTTTCTCTAAAATTTCTGAAAAGTGCTTCTTAATATCTCTCTATTCTAAAAAAAAGTTTTTGGTGAACGGTTTCCAGGGAAAGGCTTTTTAATTACTGATCCGTATAACACATATTTGGTATCAAACTGTCCGGATTCTTTTGAGGATGTGCAAAGTGCCTTTAGAATTTCTAAAAAAACTCAATTTTAAAATATTTCCATTTTTTTAGATTACGGATAAGGTTGCAGTTATAAAGCAAGAAACTATGAATTTCAAAAAAAATTTAAAACATATTTCACTGGTTTGTAATATTCAAATAAATTAAATAGTCATCTTTCTATTTATAACACGAATTTAAAAAATATATTTTGGGTTATTTTTAACAATATTTATATTTCTGTTGTTTGAACGGTTTTAATTATATTTAAAACTTATGAAAATTATTTATCTTTTATTTTTTAAATAACAAATTAATATTTTTACATTTATCTTTGTCGTTGTGGCAACCTAATCATTACCATATTTACAATAAAATATAAACTCGCTTTCGGAAATTTTGAACTTTTGCATTTATTTTTTACAATTATTATTATTTTTATATTCTTTTAATTCTTTTAATTATTCTTTGTTTTTTAAGGTAGTAAAATGTGACACCTTATTTCATAATGCCAAAACGCAAACAACTAGATAACACGGGGGACTGTTTTAGAAATTAAGATAAAAATCGAAAATGTTTGAAGTCTAAACATTCGTGTCTTTGCTATGAAACTGACACAACTTCGACGTTTGTTTGTTCTCATGAAGATAAAATTCTAAATTTGCGTGATGTTTACGGTAATTACTACATTTTTCACAGCCAGTCGATAAAAATAGTTACAAATTACGAGGATTGTTTTTTAATTAACTTCCGTTTTTCTCCTGAAAAGAAAGTATTTGGAATTTCAAAATAATTTTGGTACTGATAGTTAGATACATCCTTCAGGTTCAATTTGCCACTTTACTGAATAAAATCGGACATTTTTTCTATTTTTTATCGATTTTACAAGCGCGCTCCACGGACTATTTTCCCGCCAACCCATAGAGAATTTCGTCTTTTTTTTCTCCCCTCGCTCCTTCCGCGGTCACCTGCCCAGTGTTAATGCCTGGTCGCGGACGGAGCGAGCGAAGAAAAAAAGCGAAATTCTCTATGGGTTGGCGGGAAAATAGTCCGTGGAGCGCGCTTGTAAAATCGATAAAAAATAGAAAAAATGTCCGATTTTATTCAGTAAAGTGGCAAATTGAACCTGAAAGATGTATCTAACTACCAGTACCAAAATTATTTTGAAATTCTGAATACTTTCTTTTCAGGAGAAAAACGGAAGTTAATTAAAAAACAACCCTCGTACAATTAAATTTATTCCTGAGATGTTTCAGTGCTTCTTAATGGATCTGTGAAAAAAACATTACCTTGGGGAAATGGTAAAGGAATGTTACATTGCTCTGTTGTTAATTTTCTTGGAATTATAAGGCGACCCGCCAATTAATGTTATCATAAAGGAACTGTTAAATTTCCGCTACTGAATGTATATCCACCATTTTCGAAAGAATACCCCGGAGAAGTACTAACCCGGTTTTAAGAATGTTATATAAAGTGAGTAAGTGCAGTGAGCAGGGTTTTGTGAGGAATTGCGAAGCGGTTCAAACGTGTCTGCGTCAGCAGTTAACGGGGGATGGCGAGCGATAGCGAGCAGGGGGCGGTAGCTCCCTAGTTAGTCAAAAATTGATGTCCCAGTCATGCACTACTCGCCCACCAAAAATGAAACAAATCGGTGAGGGACAGTAGGGATCCTCTCCTTGTAAGTATGTTCGTTGGACCAGACTAAAATTTACTAAGTATCCATATGAAAGTCTGTTTATCCGAAGTTTTTTAGTATAAATAACTTCTTATTATGAATTCTTATAAAAAACCTAATTCAATATCCCATCTTTGAAATACTAAATAAACATTCTCTTTACTTGTTTTTTATGCATTTTTTAATGAAAATCATTATAAACTAAACAATTATGCATCATTTGATGCTTAGAAGTGTAGTTCAAAATGGTAAAGAAATAATTGATAAGAAGTCTTTTATTGACTTAAATTATATGAACAGATTTTTTCCATTCGTACTTTCAATTGGAACAAAATATGATAAGTAGTTAAACCTAACAACACATCTTAATAAAACAGCCATAAAACATTAGTTTCAGAAAAAAGTCTAAAGCCTTTGGAAGTATTCTGTCCGGATTTTTGCTACTCATGTTAACAATGATCATCCCCTTCATAATAACATCACCATTTGGTTCGAAAGTCAATCCTCCATCATATCTTTTTACGATCAGTTTGTCATTGGATGAGAGCTTTTATGGCTGACACTAAATAAGGGGTGTGCAGACAAAGCATAAAAACAGCCAAACATAGGGCAACAAGAATCGGATTACATTCTAATGTTCTAATGCGTTGACAGAGAGTCTTTCTTTTAATAGAAAAGTTAGATATAAAGACAAATCATATTTTAAGAAAGGGATTGTGAAAATCCCTCTTTTAATATATCTCCTTTTAATATCTTTGGATTTTTACTTTGTTTTTATTTAGTTTTTTACATAGTGCCGTTTACCGTAAATATCTAATTCCATTTTAAAAAAATATTAAATAAATTTATTTCTACTTTTATTTTCTAAATATTTTTGATATTGCAAAACATTATTCAAATATGTTTTTCCTTTTTCCAATCTATAAAATACTAGGGAGCTACCGCCCCCTGCTCGCTTTCGCTCGCCAACCCCCGTTAACTGCTGACGCTGATACTTAAGGATCTCTTTGCCATCCTCACAAAACACAGCTCACAGCACTTACTCATTTTATAAAACATTCTTAAAACAGGGGAACTACTTCTCTGGGGTATTCTTTCAAAAAAAGGGGAATATTCATTCAGCGGCGAAATTTTAACAGTTCCTTTATGGCAATATGAATTGGCGGATCGCCATTTAATTCCAAGAAAATTAGTAACAAAGCAGTGTAAACTTTCTTTTACCATTTCCCCAAGGTAATGTTTTTCTCACACAGATCCATTCAGAAGCACTGAAACATCTCCGGAATAAATTTTACTTTCTTAAAATTTGTAATGATTTTCATTGATGGTCTGTGAAAAATGTAGTAATTATCGTAAACATCACGAAAATTTAGAATTTTGCTTCATGAGAACAAATGAACATCGAAATTGTGTCAGTTTCATAGCAATGACACGAATGTTCTGACTTTCGATTTTTATCTTTATTTCTAAAACATTCCCCCGCCATATCTAGTTTTGCGTTTTGGCATTATAAAAAAAGTTACCTTTTACTACCTTAAATAATATAACTTGCAAAAGGATATAAAAATAATTATTATTGTAATAAATAAATGCAAAAGTTCAAAATTTCTGAAAGCGAGTTTTTATTTTATTGTAAATATAGTAATGATTAGGTTGCCACAACGACAAAGATAAATATATAAATATGAATTAATTATTTAAAAATAAAAGATAAATTTAATTCGAAGTGTATATTTGGACGGCCAAAACGGCCAGTGGCGCATGCGCTGTAGGTCTCGTGATTACGTAGCAGTCTCGGCGCTTAGTGATGGAACCAATGGAACGCCGAGCCGTGGAAATTAGAGTAGAGTTTAGTTGAAAAATAGCCGTCCAAATATACAGTGCCAAATTAATTATACATTAGTTTTAAATATAATTAAAATCGTTTGAACAGCAAAAATATAAATATTGTTAAAAAGAATCCAATATATATTTTTTAAATTAGTGTGATAAATAGAAAGATGATTATTTAATGTATTTGAATGTTAAAAAACCAGTGAAATATATTTTCAATTGTTTTAAAATTCATAGTTTCTTGCTTTGTAACTGCGACCTTCACCGAAATCTAAAAAAATGGAAATATTTTAAAATTAAGAATTTTTTTGAAAAATCGAAGGGCTTACTCGGAAATCCGGAAAGAATTCGGACATTTTGATACCATATATGTGTCATTTGGTTCAGTAATTAAAAAGCCTTTCTCTGGAAACCGTTCACCAAAAACTTTTTTTTAGAATAGAGAGATACTTTATTCCTTCTACTAAATTTACTTTGTCATATAAAGAGGCTAAATAAAGATTTAAATAACTCATTGTAGCATTAAGTTAGAAAAAATTCTTAATTAGTACGACAATGATTTCTATTAACTCTCTAAGTATTCAAAGCGTATACATACATCTCTCTATATTAAAAAAAAGTAACAGTGACCGCCGCCGCCGCCGCTGATTTTGAAAATTTTATTTTTGAACATTTTGAACTCTAACTACGCAAAAACTATTCAAAGGAATATTATGAAATTTTGACCATTGGTAGACAAATGCATGATAATCATTTTCGTTCCAAAACCTAATTAATTAGATAATTAGTTCTGGAGTTATTTAATGTCAAAGTCGAAAATTATTTTTTTCTGCTGCGAGTTCGCCTCCAGCAAAATCTATTTACAGCAGAAACGTGATTTTTTGCATACACATACTCTTAAGCATGAAGTTTTGCACCTCATCGCTCTTTTTTCGAATTTCGAATTAGTTTTTGAGGAATTCAATTTTAAAGTTTCGAAATTTTTGACAATTTTTCGATTTTTTCGTTATAAAATAAAATCTAATCATAACAGAGGTACAATATTTTAGACACATATACAGTTATTTTTTATAAAAATATTGGCGTTTCGTTTTTTAAAAAATTCGAATCAGTTATAGAATTATTGAGATTCAAAGTTTAAATTTTTTCTTCTCTTTCTGGTCTTTCACTAGGGAAACAGCTTATTTTTATGAGTCTTATTTCTTTAATTTCCGACGATTCACTAGATGTTTACGTGCACGTGCATATTAAAAATTTAAAGTTTCTTAAAGGCTTGTTTTTTCTCTAAGTTGGTTGATGATCATTGGTAGACTTGCTTGATATTTTTTTAAAAACATTTCTATTCAATAATTGAAGAAAGAAGAATTGAAGTTAAGAGATGAATATTTTAGAAACCGTTTTATTTTGATATCTTCGAGGGAATGAATGATTCGAATTAAATCATTGATAAACTAGAGAGATGAGTAGCTTCGGTATCAAAGGAGCATTAACTAAGCCGACGAGCCTGGATTGTTGAGATGAAACAAACGAGCTCTGCTCGCTAAGATCGCGAAGCGATCTTCAAAGAACTGCGAAGCAGTTCCGGGGGTTGGTGAGCGATAGCGAGCAGGGGGCAGAGCCCCCTAGTATTTGAAATGAAAGCGCTTTTACTCACCATGGATCCTAAAGGTTTTAGGGTGGGCGTGAGATCAAAGGAAAGTCCAATGTAAAAAGTAATTCATTTATGTTTGAAACTTTTGTTTTAAAGTGTTAATGCGTTCATTTGCTAACTTTTCAAGGAAGAAAGTGTTAATACAATAATAAACTATCTTCAATGTTAGGAAAATGCTTTTGTCAAAATACTTTTGATCGCCACTGTTTGCATTTGTGGATAGACACGAGGTTTGTCGCATTTTAAAAGAAGTGAATACCTATAATTTTATTACTTTGACAGACTACTTCAATCGAAGTCATAATAAATCACTTAAAAGCCAGAGTACTGTAACCTAATTTAAGATAGACGAGGCTACTTTATCATTAATGCACTCCTTCAGTTTGATGAAAATATAACCTTTTCAGGAAATTACCTTGAGATCAGTAAAACAAATTAAAATAAAACATTTCTAAAGAAATAATTAGAAAATATATTCTATTGCCAAATTCCAACTCTGCGCTAGAGCCGATTTCCGGCAAAAGCTCTCTCAGTTAGTCTGAACTATCTGGTTCTTTCTATAGCTATTATTATTTTCCATCTATTTACACCAATATTTCTTATCCATTATTCAACCATCTAGTACGGGGTATGCGTCTTTTTCTCTCACCTTCTGGTTTTAAAAATGTTATCTTCTTTACTGGGCTATTGTCGTCAAATCTGAATACTACATGGCCAAGCCATCTTAGTTGTGAAGCTTTAATAAGGAAGTTGCATGTGTCAGATTTTCCAAAACAAACAAGTGTTCCGTATGGTTTTTTTGTATAGTAAAATGAAATATCTAGTCAGTTTTTCAAAAAAATGTACTGGTAATTAAATATTTTAATTTAGAAGTCGAGAAAAAACACGTGACTGCAAACGTTTATTGTTTAAACTATAAGAACTAAACTTCAGGCACTCTCACAGCAGCACAGTATTTTTCTCCAATGGATTCCCTCCCATATTGGTATCCACGGTAATGAGATAGCCGATATTCTGGCCAAAGAGGGTGCCGCTGAACCATTACTATCTCTCGGGGCCCTTACTTCCTCTGAGATCTATTCAAAAATAAAGATATCCAACCGGAAAATGTTTGCAAATACTCCGCTTCACTCGTGGTATCCTGAAAAGTCGACAGGCAGTGCCCTTGCCCTTAGAGGGGATAGGCCCACCCAGGTCAAACTCAGCCGACTTAGGAGTGGACATATTGAGAGCCTTAAATTTTTAAACGGTGAAAAGACTTTTCAGATCTGCACTAAATGTGCATCAGCTCAGGCCTCCCCGGCACATCTTTTAGAGTGCATGGGACTAACTGTGAGGGACCTTCTGACTACTCCTCTTTTGATGTATGATTTTTTAGGGATTTACAAACTCTTGGACTTGGTCTAGCTTCGACTAGACCAAGGGGAATTAGTAACAACAACAACAACACTATAAGATGACGTCAACAATAATACCATCAACTCCATTGCTTTACAACAATGTTAATGTTTAGTATAAGATGACGTCACATCCAAACTCCCCCATGTCCCGCGAATATTTACGATAGTTTCATGAAACTTTTTTCAGTGAGTTATTCATAACGTTGGCAACAATACTCTTAAGAAGGTTTTTGCTCTATCTTCTTTAGTTTTTAATCAATTTTTTTAACTTTTTTATTTCGCCTTTAGGGGCGCTGTAAGTCATCTGAACGTATTTTCCAGGGTCACTTACCTAGGAGTAGACCTTACTTCCGTGACCCTAGGACACGGTGGTTCCAAATAAAAGCCGAGAAACGGACCTTTGAAACACCCTGTATAGTATCCATATTATTGCCATATATTTCAAAAAATAATTGTGTAAAAAATATCAGAGGGGGTTCAATGAATCTTTAGTTATTCTTATGGTCAAAATTTAAAAATAAATAAATTTCAGGGGGTATGTCTAGAAACCCCCTTTTTGGGTGGGTTCTTGGGTAGAAGTATAGCTTTTACGCATTTCTATGCCTTTTAAGTACAGAGAGCTGTACCTATTTTGTATAGTCTTTATAAGACCCACAAATACAAGCTAATTCAATATTTTTCAGGTTCAATTCCGTTTTTTTAGTCTGACGTTGAATTCTATAAGTTATTGTCGATTTCTCATATACGACCTCCAATTTCACAGACACACTCCATATGCGGCCCCCAATAGCCTGTTGCTGGTAATGTCTCCTTGGAATAGCACCCTGAAGCGACCGTTGTCCATTCCCGCTGACCACTTGTTAGCTCTCCCCTCCTCAGGTGCAGGATCGCCTCAAAAAATAGCGACGGGGAACCTAAATATAGAGCCTGAGGATGGATCGTTACGGGAAATAGCGGAATCGGGGTCACTTTGTACGGGTTTTCTCTTTTGCCTTGTTTCTACACATCGCCCGTTTCCTTTTTTTTTCTCTCTTCCGATGGAAGCTCTGGAGAAATTCGGAGTGGAACTTTATTGGGGGTGTGTGTATTCCGAATTCTTTAGGAAATTAGTGGTCAAAACCCGTGTTTTAAGGGAAGATAATTAGCTGATTTTTTATCAGTAATTGGAGTAACCTGGACAGTTTTCGAAGAGTTTCGGGTTGTACTTACTTTTAAGTAAAGACATAACTATTCGAGTTAGATACCTAAAAAGAACTATGATATTATTGTTTCACACCTCAAAACAGTTATTCTCAGCCAGTGGGAGGATTACAAGTTTCGTTGATTGTTGTATCATTGAGCAAGGGGAAAGGGAGTTTGCTTTTTGCTTATTTTTCTGACGGGTTATTCCACGTCAAGTGAACCAATTTTTCGGAACATATTCCCCATGGGTTCTTCGATTTTAAATTATAACATGTTGAGTATGCTTAAAAACTGAGATGTACCGAGTTAAAATGTTTTACTCATTTTAGTTTTCAATTTGTGGGGTTAGAAAGTTGCGAAAAGTCTGAAATGTTGGTTGAACAAGCTTTTGTGATTTCCTCATACTTCCGTAATAATATAATGAATCATTTCTCAGCTGAAACGTTGGTACAATTTTAAAGACAATTAAACCAGCTTTAAAATTATCTCTCTATTCTAAAAAAAAGTTTTTGGTGAACGGTTTCCAGAGAAAGGATTTTTAATTACTGAACCGAATGACACATATATGGTATCAAAATATCCGGATTCGTTCCGGATTTCCGAGTAGGCCCTTCGATTTTTCAAAAAAATTCTCAATTTTAAAATATTTCCATTTTTTTAGATAATGGATAAGGTCGCAATTACAAAGCAAGTACTGTCCATCAAATTATTATGCATCCAATCACAACGACCGATTGACGCTTCACCTTTTATAAAGTACTTACTTGATGAAATATCAAAGACTGATAAAAACATTTTCTAAAAACTTACATGTATGCCATTTTATACTAAAATTTCACACTTTTTGTCCAATATTTAAAATTTTTAGTCTGATTTTATCGAAATTAATTGTAAACATAGAGTGAAATTTGTCTCTTATTATTTTCAATTGCTTAAACGGTAGTGTTTAACAAGCCTGGGTTTAGAAAAATATGAATGATAAACACTAGGTATATTTGCTATATGCCTGCGAATGCGGAAGCAAAAAGCACCAAAACAAAATACCCAACCAACCAACCAACCAACTAGGTATATTATATTAACAAAGCTACTTTGAAATAATGGTTTTTGTTTGGTCCGAATATTGATAAACAATTAGAATTACTTATTTTTATAATCATAGATTAAAAATAATTAAGACGAATATTTTTAAAAAAATTTCGTTTAAATTTTTGATGTTTGAGTTAATATATATTTAAACTTTTAAGGGAGATTTACTCATGGAGGGGATTTGGTGACGTATTTTTGGAAAGTTGGTTGACGTTTTTTTCTGTAAATTGCTTAATTGTTTTATAAAGTGTATTAAGTTCAGCGAGTTGAAATTTGTAGGAATTCCAAAAGGTTCTGCGTCAGCAGTTTACGGGGGTTGGTGAGTGTAAAAAACAATAGTTTTATTTTAAAATTCGGTTAAAACATTTGTTTAAAAAATAAAAGGCTATACTATGAAAGTGGTGCTTTCCCCCTCGGTAAAAGCGTAACCACAGTTACGCTCTTCATGCAGCCTTCTTTGTCACTTTGGCGTTGATAGCTGGTATGGTTATTGATTCAGGGGTGGGGATGAACATATTTTTAACCGCCAATTTAAAATAAATTAAGAATATACTTCAGAGTAACATTTCCTTAACCCAGTACGTCACTACGCGGAAGGGGAAAATGGGTTAACACAAAGCCTGATGGGTTGCTAGGAGGAGTTTCGGTACGCAAATCTTGATAAAAACACACTATAACATTAATGTTACCTAATTAGGTTTAACGAAATAATCGTATTTTAAAATTGACGTTCTTCGTTTCACTCGAAATTCAGGCACCGCGATGGGAACTACTTTGTTTGTAAGTGACGCCGTAGGGTCAACTATGTTGCTGTCTAGTTTAGGGTATAGAATTGTTTACTAATATTAAACTGTACGGCACGACTTCGGTAGATAAAAAAGCATTTAAAAGGGGAAAAAGATCGTATCATCATGAAACTTGGGTATTTAATTACCATTAACATGATTTGCGAAAATTAAGGCAATAAAACTTTAGTGGTTTGGCGGGGTGTACCCCTCCCCTTTCCAAAAGGAGGGGGGCATAAGACTTATTTTTAAGCATATGATCCCATAGAAATTCCATCTTGAAAGTTTTTAGAGATCATAAGTAAACCAATATAAAGAACAGTGAATTTTTGAAAAACTTTTGTGTTTTACATAATTTTAGCTCGTTTGATTGTCTTTAAAATGGTATACCATTGTTTTAGCTGGGGAATGATTTGTTACTGAAATATGAGGAAATTAGAAAAGCTTGTTCAACCAAAATTTCAGAATATTCGGAACTTTTTAACCCTATAAATAAAAAACTAAAAGAGATAAAAATTTAAAAAGTATCCCCAAATGGTTTTTCAAGGTGTTCTTTTAGTGTACCAATATGAAAAGAATCTAAAGGAAAAGTCATTGGTTCATAAGTATATGAAGGACGCTTACGAGAAGTATAGGGGAGAGTGTTGTACCTTCGGACAAAAATTACGTTTTGATTTTTCTAAGACAGGTTAAGTCATATTTTGACCATTTAAAGTGCCCAACCTATAGTCCAAACCTTTGTGAGTAGGGGATAAAATCTTGAAAATTGTATTTTTAATAACTTGAAAAAATTTGTGTCCAAAGGTACAACCTTTTGTACCTATGGACAGGCCCAGTTGTACCTGTGGATACCCTTAAAAAGTTTTAAGTTAAAAGTTTTAGTTGAAAAAAGCTAAAAAGGAACATTTTTATTGATACATTACCTTTTAATAAACAATTTCAAGAATTTTTAAAATTGGAAATAGTTTTTTTAAAGTAATATAGTTTTAGATCCTAAATGATCATTAAAATGAAGTTGATTGATAAAAGTCTTGATTTTTTACCAAAAATACATTATTCACATGGGATTTTCAGATCGCAATTTAAGGTAATAGTTTGATCAATCATGCTGTTTGAATTTCTTGATCTCTCCCTAAGAGATCGAGAGCTAACGAGAATCGAGAATCCGTGGTTAAACTGATCTGAGAGCTAACAGTTTGAAGAATATTAACCTTTTGAATTTTTCCTGATTCACGACGATTTATGCATTACTTAAAACATCTGCAGATCTCTTTATGTCTTTCATAGAGGAACACCTTTATCTTCCTTTTTGGGGATCCTGTTGGTCTTTTTTTTTCTTTTCAATACATATAAATTTTTCACTTAATGGAGCTCACCAGGTTAGCAATTTTCATTAAAACTGAAGGTATTCGTCATATGGATTGGGCAGCCAGATTTTTAGACTTCAACACTAGATAAGGAAATTGCATATCTTTACCCCCTGCAAAAACCCTTCATGGCCCCAAAACAGTGTTTCTGTTAAAAGTAGGATTTCTGAACAGGAAAATTTATTATAGGGCTTATTCACGCTTTAAAATCACTTAAGAAGGCCTGCATGATGCTGCGAGGGTGTCATACCCCTCATAAACCTACTGTTTTTCTCTATTCTGGAACTGCTATTTCGTATATTTAAATTCTAACGGTTGTTACTAATATGCGCGTGTGTAATAATTTTTGAATGAGTATTTATTGGGTATTTTATCAACCTATGTTCATACCAAATTTCATCCAAATCTTTCCAGTAAATCTGGAGAAATTATCTTAATTTTGAACGCCAGTGTACTTTTGAATAAGGCAATAATTTCAGTTTCCAGCAAAATTGAACCTAAAAAACTGGAATTGAACTCTAGTCTACGGACAGCTCACCCAGAAAACATTACTGAGAAATAGGCTCTATTAACTGAGCCATCCGAACACAATACTGAATGCTTTATTTTCCAATTAGTGGCTATAGAATATACTAATGAAATAATGCATTAAATAACAATCGTCTCGCCGGTGTAATAATCCCTGCTAAATGCGCATGCCTGTTCCCTGAAACACTCTGTATAATATAGTATACAGTGTGTTTCCGATAAGTAATCCGAACAGTTTGATACCAAAAATGTGTTATACAGATCAGTAATTAAAAAGCCTTTCTCTGAAAACCGTTCACCTAACACTTTTTTTAGAATAGGGAGATAACAGATGATGTTTCTCAAAAGCAAGAACTCACTCAAATATTGTTAGTTTAATATCCCTTCTGTAAATGTTATAACACCTCATACTGCAGCAAAACATTCATATTTAAAAACACGAATAGGAAGTGAAAACATTTTAATAAACAACATCGCACCAACTCACTCGAAAAAATTCCAAGCGCACTTGAAAGCGAAGTGAAGTGAACAAAAACCCGTTTTTGGCGTCAGCTGGCAAGTCTTTTTTCCAGCCAATCGCGCCCCGAATGTCAACGGATGTAAATGACAGTTTGAAATTTAATTTTCTTCTTAATACGTGGTAATTATTTCAACAGCTTTTCATAAAAATGTGTCCCGCGCTTGTCTTTTGCTTCTTCGCAGCAACAAAGAAGAGAATTTCTCGGAGCGCTGAAAAAAAAGTTTGGTAGATTTTTTACGCATCAACTTAAATATTTTAATGATGCTGGTGCTGTGCGTTGGCTAATTTCAAAACTAATTTAGCGTGTAGGAACGGACACATTAGATTTTCAATTACTTGGAAAGAATTTTGTGTTAAAGGTAATATTTAGGTAGAACAGGCTTTTAATGTAATTATTTTAAATAATTAACGATGGTACAATACGAATTCTTCATAAATAATTTTAAAAATTGAGATAATATTTTTATTCTAGTGTGAAAAATATGACTGTATAAGCGTATGGTGTTTCGATTGAGCACAAGCTTTTAAATATAATTAAATTTCCTAATATAACACTTTCAGTTTCAAGTCTACTTAATTTATTTTCCTTTCGTAGGCGGATACTCCGAATTCATGGTAAAAACTTAAATGAGGAATAACTCGGAAGATTAGGAGTTGGTAACCAGAGTGACTTTATCATGGAGGTATGAGTGGAAGAAGGAGAGGAAACGTCCGTATCTCGCTCACGGGGAGAAATGAAGCAACTGAAAGCCAGCTGCAATGGCTACCAAAAGAGAGTGTTTCAACATTGAGGCTTACGGGGCGAATACAGATATTTAATTTTTTTCGATTAAAGGAATGGAATTATTGCTTCGTCATTCTACAATTTAAAAAGCTACGGATATTGAAATTGTTTCTAGTGATATAGTTATTTTATTTCACTCAACAAATGGTACGAAAAGGTTTAAAATGTAAGTCAAAAACTTACTCACCAATATCCAATGATTGTTTTTTTAAAAGTTATTGTAAATTCTAGAGGCGCAATTGCATTTTGAAGGCTAAAATAATATAAATTAATTTATGTACATACTATTTAAAACATAAAAGCAGCCTTAAAAATATGCATGAAATGCAAAAGAGCGTGTAACGCAGAAATTAATACATGAAAATTTCATACTTATCAAGTTTAAAATCTCTCTAATAGTTATTAATTAAATGTACAATTATGAAGATTTAAAACAAGCCTACATAAATAATTTCTTAAAGAAACTTAGATATTAATTCGCTTTTTTCCTTATTTTTATTTGAAATAGAAATTCTTTTTATTTACTGACCCCTTGAATTATAATTAGCCAATGCATAATTATGTATGTATAATTAAAATAATGTATAAGCTATTAAATTTTGTTTTCTTAAGCTACACAAGATTCTATTAATCGAAATAAATTCGGGAATTAATACAACATAGTATCATTTGAAAAATGTTCTGCTTTGATTCTAAGAAAAACATTGTATTCTTAGAATAGAGAAAAATGGCAAGGAGAGACCCAAATCGAATGTGACGGATGGATATCACATGATGTCCAAGTGCAATACTTTTGCAGATGTCTTACCCTTGAGATATCGATGTAGCAATTTACCAAATCTAGGCATTTAAGTTTTGTGACGGTGTAATTTATACCAAGCATTTAATTAGTATGCATTCCAAAAATGCCAAGGAATTTACCTCTATAAATTTATTTTCCCTTTATATATTTTTACCTTTTTTCATTACTTTATTTTCTAATATTTGGTTATAATTTTAAATAAAAACTTTTTTTAAATAGTATTAATTACAAGTATTTATTAATCTTTGTAAATACTTGGTAGTTGGATATTATAGAAAATCTGTTTAATCCACTATTATGTAAGTTTTTAGAGAACTTTTTATAAATATAATTTCTTTATAATTGATGGATTTCCTTTAAAAATGTAGTATTTCTTGGTCTGGTATACACTCTCATATATGTTTTTGTGACCATAGTTTACTTAAAAGTGTCCGAAAATTGAATTAAAGGGATATTCACGCAAAATGTTTTAAAAAGTTCGGAAACTTAATTTATAGCTTGATCTAAGATTATTGAACACATATTTATAGGAAACAAAAGTGAGAATTCGTTTAAAATATCATACGCGCTTAAGATAACATGAAGAATTTACATAGGAACCTACGGGCGAAAAATTTCGACGTTTCCCCTCCTTCTCTCACTCGTACTAGAGAGCCTGTATACGAGAGAGAGGCGGCAACTCACTTAAAAGCGCCTCTGCGCATTCTTGCGCACTGTCAAAACTGTCCAAATCTCCAATTCTGTCCAAACTGTATCATGCCGCTTGTCTCGCTCCAATGCTAATCCTATTGTTCAGGTAAGATTAAGATTAAATCGTACACACTCAAAAACCGTTTATTGTTGTTGTCAAACCTATACAAAAAAAACTATACAGCCGTTGCCACAAACTCAAAAATAAACTTGAAGTAAATCCAGAATAATGATACAGAGTTAAACATAGTAATTCAGCTATGCAGTGGGCCTTAACATACCGCCCGCCTTGAAATATGCAATTTCAATTAGAAAAACTTTAAAAAGATGAATTAAGGAACATGTTTAAAGATCCCCAAAAAAATACTTATAGAATAAACACTTGAATTACACAATAAAAATACCTAATTGTCTGAATCACAATTAACTGGGAGAATACTGATTTTATGAACACTTCTTGTAAGAAACCCATTAGCAGTCTTAATTTTTACAACTCTAACCACACCATCACACCCAGGGTGTATCTCCTCTATTCTACCTAATTTCCAATGAAGAGGGGAAATCCCTTCATCTCTAATTAACACCAAATCACCAACTTCACAAACAGAACCCTTTTTGTTCCACTTAGATCTTTTTTGAAGTTGTACTAAGTACTCTGAATGCCAACGTTTCCAAAAGTGTTGGACCAGGCGTTGAACTAGTTGCCAACGTGATAATCTGTTTAATTTAGTGGTGGTTAAATCAGGCTCAGGTAAGGAAGTTAGAGGGGAACCTATTAAGAAATGCCCAGGGGTAAGTACAGCCAACTCATTAGGGTCATTGGTAAGAGAACACAGGGGGCGAGAATTTAAGCAAGCTTCCACCTGAGCCAGTAAGGTAGAAAGCTCCTCGAAAGTAAGAACAACATTAGAAGCAACTCTTCGAAGATGCGTTTTTACTGATTTTACTGCTGCTTCCCATAACCCACCCATATGAGGTGATGCAGGAGGATTAAAATGCCAGCGAATCCCATTATTAGATAGGTGACATGATACAGAACTGTTATGAGCATTAGACTGAAATAATTTACACAACATTTTAAGTTCTTTGTTAGCACCAACGAAATTGGTCCCACAATCACTATAAAGATCACTAGGTTTGCCTCTACGTGCTATAAAGCGTTTTAAACAAGCAATGAATGAATTAGTAGACAGGTCACTAACAAGTTCGCAATGTACAGCCTTTGTGGAAAAACACACAAATAGAGAAAGGTAAGCCTTTGTTTGCTTACGCGAACCCTTGCACATCCTTAGAAGGAAAGGTCCAGCATAGTCCACTCCACAATGCTGAAATGGCTTGGAAGGGGTAACACGTGGAGCAGGTAAGTCACCCATGACTTGGTGAGTGGGGTGATGCTGCTGACGTACACATGTGACACAATGTCTCACTACTTGGCGAATCAGGTTTCGAGCTCCAGGAATCCAGAACTCAAGCTGCAAGCAAGCTTGAAGGAGCTGAGGTCCAGCATGAAGGTTGCACAGATGAAAGTGCAGCACGACCAAATTTGTAAAGAAGTGCTTTTTGGGAAGACATATAGGATGTTTCGAGGATTCGCTCAGGTTTGAATGACGTAGTCTTCCGCCCACCCTGATGATTCCTTCCTTGTCTAGAAACGGGCTAAGGGGTAAAAGACTGCTTTTGGAAGACACTGATCCTGTTTTCTTTAAGCTCTCCAGTTCTGATAGGAATTCTTCTTTCTGTACTTTCTTTACCCAGAAATGCAAAGCTGATCTGAGTTCATCTGAAGAGAGAAATCCCAGACATCTTTCATCAGAAGGGACCTTGCAGTTCCTGATAAATCGAAGAACATATGCAGTGATTCTCTGAAGCCTCGTGAGGGAAGAGTACTTGCGCAGTAGGTCATCTTCAGTGGATGATTCCACATGTGCATGATGATTGGTTGATTTAGTCTTCCTTTCCTCAAGAAGGACTTGACTCATCTCTGGGGGCTTAACCAGCGTTGTTGGCAATTTCTTCTGGGTTGAAAGGAATGGAGGCCCATGCCACCATAAACTGAATGTGTTTAGTTTGGCGGCTGAAATTCCTCTGGAGGCACAGTCAGCTGGATTTGAAACACCATCAATGTGATTCCAGTTTGCATCAGGTAGACTTTCTTGAATTTGAGAAATTCGGTGAGCAACGAAGGTTTTCCATCTGCTAGGATGGGATGACAACCACGCTAAGACAATAGTTGAATCAGTCCAGCAAAAAGTCCCATGGGAATCCAAATTCAGAGCCTTTTTTGTAAACTTGAGAAGTTTTGCAAGTAGTACAGCACCACATAGTTCTAAACGGGGAAGAGTAGTGTGTTTAATGGGAGCTACTCTTGTTTTACTGGTAAGCATTTGTACCTTGCAGGTTCCAGATCCAGAAATTGTGCGAATGAATACTACTGCAGAGTAGGCCCTTTCCGATGCATCACTGAATCCATGAAGTTCCACTACTGTTGAGTTAGGTTGTAAAACATATCTTGGAATTTTGAAATCTTCTATGTTTTTCAAGTCATTTAGTAAGGCATTCCATTTATGAATCAAGGGGTCCGGTAAATGATCATCCCAGTCAATTTGTAGTTTCCAGAGGTCTTGAATTAATAGCTTAAATTGTATAACAACAGGCGAGATCCATCCCAAGGGATCAAAGATTTTGGATATGGCTGACAATACTGATCTTTTAGTGTAGGTTGAGTGATCTTGTGTTTGTATCTTGAAATAGAATATGTCATCAGTAGGGTTCCAATAAACTCCTAAGGCTTTCACCTCATCATCAATCTCCATGGGTAAAGTAGCTTTATACTCTTTAGGTAGGTCCTTCAGAACTTCTTCTTCATTTGATGACCACTTTCTTAGGTCGAACCCACCACTGCTCAGCAGCTGTCGAAGGTCTTTAAGCAGCTGGGAAGCATCTTCTAAAGTGTCTGCCCCCGTCATCAGGTCATCAACGTAAAAGTCCTGAGACACAACAGACGAAGCCCTTGGAAATTTAGGTTTTTCGTCCGAAGCCAGTTGTTGAAGACATCTAGTAGCGAGATATGGTGCTGAGGCAGTTCCATAAGTGACTGTACGCAGGACATACTCTTGTATTGGATCATCTGGAGACTCTCTCCACAGTATTCTTTGGTAGTCACAATCATCAGGATGGACAAGCACCTGTCTGTACATCTTCACAATATCAGCTGAGAGAGCAATCTTGTGTTTTTGAAAATGGAGGAGGATAGAGGAAAGGTCATTTTGAATAGTAGGTCCTACCATAAGAACGTCATTAAGAGACACCCCATTAGTGGTTTTAGCAGATGCATCGAACACCACTCGAAACTTTGATTTTTTATCTACAGACTTCATAACAGCATGATGTGGAAGGTAGTACTGACCATTGGTTGATTCAGGTGCTTCTTCCATGTGACCCAAGCTATGATACTGCTTCATAAAGTCTTTATACAGGTCAAGTTTTTCGGGTTGACGCTTGAAACGCTTTTCAATTTGCAGAAGGCGGTGTTCAGCGATGTCACGAGAGGAGCCTAAGGTGACATCCATCTTTTCAACGTTGTCATAGAAGGGGAGCCTCACCATGAACCGGCCATCAGAATTACGTTTATGGGTAGCGACAAAATGTTCCTCACATTTTTGTTCTTGAAGGCTGAAGTTTTTGATGTTAGGAACTTCTTCAATAGCCCAGAACTTTTCAAGTGCAAATTCAGTTGTGGAACATTGCACAAAATGAGAGGTGACAGTAGTGGTTGAGGAGCTCATCACCTGTCCAGTAATGATCCAGCCAAAAATACTTTCAATAGCAGATATTGATTCATCATTAGTAGTTAAACGTCCAGAGAGAAGAATTCTATGGAAGACATCAGCACCCAAAAGAACATCTATTGGGCCAGGAACGTGGCATTGTTCATCAGCCAGTTTCAATGATCTGAAGCGCTTGAGATGGTTTTCATCCACACGTGTTTGTGGCAAGTCACCAGTGATTTTCGGTAAGACCAAGGCATTTACAGATAGTTGATCATTCAAACTGTCAATAACAAAGGACACAATTCCTTGTGCTGTTCCAACCCTTGCAGAGGAAATTCCCGAAACATTGATATTTGTGCGTCTGCGTCGAAGTCTGAGCCTTTGAACACAGTCCTCTCGAATGAAGCTTGTCTGGCTTCCACTGTCTATTAAAACACGACACTTTTGAGATTTACCATTAATGTCTATGATGTTGACCACAGCAGTTGGAAGAAGTACCAATTCATTGCAGGTATTTTGATGAATAGAGGCACTGTGAGTTGAAATCGAGTTTTCAGTTTGATTGCAATCTTCATGCAAAAGCGTGTTGTGTGCGCCATTGCACTTTTTGCATTTGGAGCATTTACAGTCCTTTGATAGATGACTGGATCTTAAACAATTAAAGCACAACTGGTTTCTTCTTACAACGTCCCTTTTCTCTTTGACATTGAGAGCTAGGAACTGTTGACACTTGTAAATAGCATGAGTATTAGATGAACACATTTGACATGAACTGGTTGTACTGCTTGGATGAGAAAACACACTTCTTTTGGCAACATCAACAGGTTTGGTTCTCCAACCCTTCATCTGGTCTTGATTCTGTTTTGAATGTCCAGACGGCAGGGCAGCAATTCCCCGAGCACGCTGTTCAAGGAAATACTTGAAGGAGTCAAAGGTAGGCGTGGTTTTTGTTTGGCTTTGAATTTCAGAACTGTGAAGAATCCATTGTCTCAATGTTTCATTATCCAGTTTTTGTTTTAGGAAATGAATAAGAATGGTGTCCCAATGTTTTACTGGTTGGTTCAGACTCTCCAGGTTGCAGAGGCATTGGTTCGTAACATCCAATAGTCTACGCAAACCAGTTGCAGACTCACCACCAACAGAAGGTTGTTTGAATAGCTTGTCCAACACACTATTTATAATTTCTGCTTGATTGTCATATCTATCGCAAATTAATGACCATGCAATTTCGAAATTTTCACTTGTGATTGGGAGGGATTGAATAATTAGTGCAGCATCTCCCTTTATGCAAGTTTTGAGGTATTGTAATTTTTGAATATTTGATAAGGATGAATTTAGAATAATTGTTGAATTAAATAAGTCTTTAAATGACAACCAGTTGCTGAACTCTCCACCAAAAGATGGCAGCTCTATTTTAGGAAGGTTGATGGTAGCTTCAGGATGACTTTTGTTTTCGAATTTGGAAGAGTCAGAACTTTGGTTTTCGTTTTTAGATGAATTCACAACCACGACCTCTTGAGTGTCTGTATGAGTTTTTGATTTCATCCGAAGGTTATCCAATCTATCGCACAGTTCGTAAAACTCCGTTTCGGCAGCTTCTTGCTCCTTGTCTGTTGACGCTTGCATCATGATTTGTTTATGCAGATCATTCAACTCGATCTCCAGTTCCAGAATTTTGGGCGCGAGAAGTGGCATGTATGCCAAGTCATCACTCTTTCCTTCCAGACGGGTGATTTTACCCTTCAGAATTCTTTTCGTAACTTTTAGATCCGTTTCCGTCATTGTCCGAGTCAAAGTTCGATCTCGCGGGTTTCTTGCACCAATAATGTTCAGGTAAGATTAAGATTAAATCGTACACACTCAAAAACCGTTTATTGTTGTTGTCAAACCTATACAAAAAAAACTATACAGCCGTTGCCACAAACTCAAAAATAAACTTGAAGTAAATCCAGAATAATGATACAGAGTTAAACATAGTAATTCAGCTATGCAGTGGGCCTTAACACCTATGGAGGGAAAACTGCGGTGAACAGAAAACGCTGTTGACCAATCAGCGCGCTATACCTACCGGGTTGTCGCCTCTCTCTCGTATACAGGCTCTCTAACTCGTACCTCCATGGACTTTATAGATGTTTTCCGCTAATAGTGTAGCTATTTTAGGCAGGAGGAAAAATTAATGTCAAATTGCATGTTTAGACAAATCGATAAATGCAATTATTTTTTAACACTGTGCAAATAGTACTTTGTCTTTAAAGAATTAGCTTGACAAACTAATTGCATTTTTGGTAAATTGCAATTGTTTTCAGGAAAACGAAGATCGCAAGTTGTTTTTAGAAAACATCATATCTGTAAAAGTAGAGAGGCAGTCAGAGTTTTTAAATTAAAGAGGCGAGAGGACGACTTTTAAAAATCTTAGTTCTGGTTTCACTTGTTAGGGACCATTTGATTGGCTCCGCTCACTAACCAGTCTGTATATTGTTTTGGTAGTTTTTGATATGGTGTCTAACACAAAGGCGACAATTTTTTATTCCTTAGAGCCGCCCTTCTATGCCTTGGAAGGTATTTCCCCATGCGACCTCCCTCTGTGTTGCAGTGTAACGTCTCTCCATGATATGGTGGCATTTTCTTTCCACCACTTCATTGTGTAATGCTCCATATTTTTTACAGTGAAGATTTTTTAACCTTCCAGCAGGCGCGCTTTTTATAGAGAAAGAAAAGGACGCTTGTATCCCCTATATAAACAATCGGAATTGTGTATTTTCAACCATAACAAGTTTTGAAACAGCTGTGATTCGTTTATGGTTAAAGCGTTTACGTTTCATTAAAATATATTTGAATTATTCGATGATCAAATCCAACCTAAGTATCTCTCCCATACGCGCGCCCGCTGGAAGGTTAAGCATCAGTTAAATCACTGAGCTTACTACAGAAATTGGTGGACCAACAAACACTTTATTTTCTACACTTTTTTTAGATAATATCTGATGGTTATTTCAGGGGGGGGTTATTCAGGGGGTTATTTCGAGGATCGCAAGTGGGGTTCAAGGGGTGAAAATCACGGGGGAAAATCAGCAAAAAAAACCTCGCATATCAGGGCAGAATAAGATGCAATTGTTCAATTCCGGCATTTATTAGATTCAACCAATTCAAATGCTTTATTTAAAAATCTTATACAAGTGTTGTTGTTGTTTTCATATGGTTTTATTAGGAAATCAATCCACATATTTAGGCAGTTACAAAATTGCAATTGATCTGGAATTCATAACAAAAAAATAGAAACGAAAGTTTAAGGAACAGAAAATAGTAATAGAACATCAAAGATATATATAAAAAAAATACAAGAAACACTAACAAATCCGAATTAACATCAATCAGTTCAAGTTGTTCATATTGTCTCTGGCATCCCAATATAGTTTGGCAATGTCCCCAATTTTCTGTGAGTTTCTGTCTAGCCTGATACAGGTAAGAAGGTGGGCTGAGTTCATAACTCCTGTTTTACATATTGTACATAAGTTCGTTTGGAAGATGCCGATTTTGGATAGGTGTTCAGCCAAGCAATCGTGGCCAATATGTAGCCTGAATTTTGCTACTGCTTCCTTGCGGGGTTTTACACTATACGATTTCCCGCTGTCTTGAATGTTCTCCCAGATTTTACCCTTTGACTTTTCTGCTAAGTCTGAGTTGTTTATCGCATTAAATTTTTGATATACATGTCTTTTAAGTGATTCTGATGAGACAGGTAAATTATCGTTCTGTATGTTGGTGCCATTTTTTGCAAGTAAATCCGCCTGTTCGTTGCCATCGATTCCAATATGCGATGGGATCCACTGAAAGACTATAGTTTTCTCCATTCCTTTAAGGAGGTTCAAGGCTTGCTTGATTTCAGATACTATAGATTCGGAGCTGTGATTTTCCGTGACGGCTTGGATGGCCGATATGGAATCCACAAAAATTACCACCCTGGAGAACATACTTGTTTTTGTCTTGAGATTTTCAAGTGCAAGGTGGATTGCGAAGATCTCGGCATCAAAATTGGATTTATATCGGCCGACTGGGGCACTCTGAGAAAATAGTTTGCTATAAACACCTGCCCCTGCTCTGTCTTGAATTCGAGATCCATCTGTATAGACGTGAGTCCATACGTCTTCCGGGTATTGTTCGTTGATCATACACAACGATTCTGCTTTTAAAATAGCTTCTGGTACATCTTTTTTCCCCGATTCATTTACTGTCAGATTATTTTCTATGTTCTTATACAAGTGTTTATTCTTTTAAAAAAACAGACTAATAAATGAAACAGGCATGTGTTATAGGTAGATTAAAGGTACGATTGTCCCTTGGTCAGACTGTAGTTCCTTGCAGCCTAAAACTCCAAACAACCAATCAACAAACTAGATCTAGTATTAAGAGGTTTTAGTCGTGACATTTTCTATTGCAGTCTATCTACATATAACGCATGCCTGTTTCATTTATTAGTCTGTTTTTAATAGAATAAACACTTGCATAAGATTTTTATATAAAGCATTTGAATTGGTTGAATGTAATAAATGCCGGAATCGAACAATTGTATCTCTTTCTGTCCAGATATCGAGGGGTTTTTGCTAATTCCCCCCCGTGATTTTCACCCCTTGAACCCCACTTGCGACCCCTATACCGTTCGTCTTGATGTACCCTACCTCCCCTAAAAGTTATGAAACACTTATCTGAAACACCCTGTATATCTTTTTCCACATATCCTCCCTAACACCTAAAATCTGACGAGTTCTTCCTTGAAAGACGCCACTTATGGCGGAATCCAGCCCTCCCTTTCCATTGTGAGCTGCCCAATCCTTGGAAGTGGCATTAAATATTGAAGGCCTCTGGTTCGGAATTCAATTTCTCTCATCAGCCGTGCACACTTTGGACAGCCCCACAATCCACTTAACGGAGGCGCCTCGTAACTGTCACCGCACACAAAACACGGCTAATGAGGGCCAGATCGAATTAGGGAAAAAACCGCCATTCCCTCCCTTGCGTAACAGGACTGCCGATAAAAGGATTAAAACCGCCTTTTTGCTCGAGATCCTTTTAGAACGGGGAAGGGTTGGTGAGAGTGGAACATTCTGAGTAGGGGGATCTAGGGTTTAGCGCTTAAACAAGTGGTTATGAAGACGTGTCGAGCCTAATTTTATCCTCACATCATCTGGGTGGGAGGAGCAACCCTTTTTTGAATTTTGGAAATTGGCTTTACAGGGCGCTATTGAATTTTTTGGTGAAACGGTGGTCATTATCGAATGCCTATGAACTACATAGAATGTTTACTGTGATGTTTTAATTCACACAACTGTTTGGAATTGATTTACCAGGTTTGTTTGTATGGTTGTGATACTTATGGTTATGTTGGACGTTTTTATATGTTCAAGTTTAGCCATGTTGCATGGTTTTTTGTGAGTATTATTGCTGAAAATGGATAATTATAATAAGCAGAGTACTTTGAAATTCCTTTCAATTCATTTGAATAACGTATAACTTCACTCTTATTAAATTTCTACTCTTTATCATCCCTTTATGTGAGTTTCTTTTTCATGCTTTTACTCCCATTATCTAAAATATATTTTTAATACAATTACTGAGACATTTCAGTTATTATTAACCATGCTTAAATAAAAAAAATTAATCTACATCAATACTTAAGCAGTCTAACCCATCGACTTTAATTTTTATAGCTTCATCCAATTCAATCTTAATCATATTTTAACAGTCTTTGTTACGTAAGTCTAAAAATCACCAATCAGGGGAGAAGTTTTAATGATTAGTCCTCATCAGCAAAGTCCGAACAAAATGAAAGTATATTTACACTGAAAAAAATCATCAGGTATCCGTTAACAGTGATCTCCCTCGTTATGCCCTAAAGAGATTGAGGATAGTTTTGAAGTCAACTCAATTCAAACCCTTCAATCTAGTGGAACAAACATTTCAGAATGCCTTCAGATCTCTTGCTGATTTCCTCAAAAGGACCCCTCATAGCCCTGGGGCCCCCGGGCCACTTGGGGCTCTAATGGCTCTCCTCATTACATGCGGACCCCGGGGAAAACGCGTAACCATGGAAACCACTTCATTCCGAACGCTACTTTTTTTCTGAACTATCGCAAAACCTTCAACGACCGTTCCTTTTTTGCGGCCTTTGAAAAAAGGAACGCGCCTTTATGGCTCTTTTTTAATGCCAGCGAAGAGCCTCGATGACACATTTCATTACAGTAGCTTTATGTTTGGTGAGCGACAAAGAATGGCTTTCCCTCGGTTAAAAGGTTAAAAAGAGTGATTTTGCCGACTTTCTATTTGTGGAGTGTGAGAGGGGGAGAGTCGCAATTTTCTGATGTTCTGAAAAGCGTTTCGGTTCTTCGAAAGTTGGATTAATATTAAAGGCATATTTAAATAGAAATTTCCGTGCTGTTGGGGGGGGGTCATTATACAGGGGGTTCGGAAACACCGTGGACAACTTTGAGGGGTGGTAGAGGGGACCTAGACAAGCATATTTCGAATAGGAATGGGGGGGGGTCTCAGATGTACTGTTAAAGAGCTAGAACCCCTAATGTTGTGCGAGGGCGTAACAAAAGACGGTTTTCCTAAGGCTCGTTTTGCGAAACAAAACACAATAGAATGAAAAATATTATTGCATGAGGTAGAGCAGTATCCATACTACTTCCAACATAAGTTTGAACAAAATTGGACCACTTGTTAACCCGTGGGGTGAGTTATAAAACATGCAATATTTGTTCCCTTAGTGTAATGGTATTTTTTATGGAAGTTGGTTCAAAAAATACCCTTACACCTCATGCACTAATTTTTTTCATTCTATTATGTTTTGTTTCGCAAAACGGGCCTTAGGAAAACCGCCTTTTGTAACGCCCTCGCACAACATTTGGGGTTCTAGCTCTTTAACAGTACATCTGCGACCCCCCATTCCTTTTCGAAATGTGCTTGTCTAGGTCCCCTCTACCACCCCTCAAAGTTTGTCCACGGTGTTTCTGAACACCCTGTATATGGAGTCAAATATCAGTGAAGTGAAGTGAAATGAAATGTGTAGTTAGGACTCATTCACACTGTTTCACTTTCACTGTTCATCCTGATTGATTCACTCCTGTGAATAGCTAGTTTCGATAGAAACGCCGATTCAAACTTTTCACTTTGGATGATTCCTTCAAAATGAACCCAAAAAGTGATCAGTCTGAATGAGCCTTCAGTTTAGAAAGTTTGTAAGGCAATAAGGGGATAGAAAGATAGGTAGAGGTATAGATATCAGATGATATAAGATAGATAACAGTACAAAAAATTCTGTGTTTTTTTAGCCCTCACTTTATAATTATTTTTTATTTATTTTTTAACTATACTGTACTCATTATACTTTTAAAATAGCTAAACTGAAAATCCCCATTTAAACTGTGAAATTGAAGTTGGCCTTCTAAAAGTATGATTATTACAAAAAACTTAAAATTTCCAAGGAGGAAGATTTGCGAAAGTTATTACCACCAAATGCTTGCACAACTAAGTGTCGATCGAATTGGATCAGATCAATCAGCATGATTGATGAAACTATTACTTCAAATTTCGAACTGAAAATCCCATGCGATTTATGTATTTTTGGGAAAAAATTAAGACTTTTATCAATCAACTTTGTTTTAATGATCATTTATAATCTAAAACTACATTACTTAAAAAATATATTTCCAATTTTAAAAATGCTTGAAACAGTTCATTAAAAGGTAATGCATCAATAAAAATGTTCGTTTTTAGCTTTTTTGAACTAAAACTTCCCTTTTAAGGGTGTCTACAGGTACAACTGGGTCTGTTCTTAGGGAGAGCAGGTTGTTGTACCTATGGACACGAATTTCGTCAAGTTATTAAAATTAATTAAAAATCCGATTTTGAAGATTTGGGCTTATAAAAAATAATACACTACTTGCTAAAGTTAGGACTATAGGTTGGGCACTTTAAATGGTCAAAATGTGATTTTACCTGTCTTAGAAAAATCCAAACGTGGTTTTTGTTCGAAGGTACAACACTCTCTCTACAGTTTTTAACCGTTCGTGTTACTCTGACAGGTCAAAATCTTTATTACTTGCTTGGAAACATGAAAGTTAAAAAAATTCACTCAGCAATTCATTAAAAATAATACACGTAAAATATTAACACCTGGAGCTAAAGAGAACCTTTTCAAAAGTAAAAATTCAAAAGCCTCGCTCCCAGGAGTGGTGAAACAGGCAGGCAATGCTACACCTGTGCCATCATTAAAGCGGACCATTTTTTCAAAGCTGTGTGAAGAATCGATTCATCGTCAACGAGCAAAGAACACTCATTTTTAACTTTCGTCTCACTCCGATTCCAAACAAATTTCGAATTTAATTAGCACCGACTTTCCGAAAAGGTGCCCGCTTGAAAATAAAAATTCTCGCCGCCTGTAAAAAAAAAGTCGTTCGTCGCTTCGTCATTTTGTGTGAAGTGAAGTTGTTCTTCTTTCCAGTCGTTTGCGCGCTGTAAGCGTTGCCATTTTGGAATTGCTAAAAAGTGTCGTCGCGGGTGGTAATTAAGAAGCACGTCATGCCCAATTAAGCGGCAGTTAAAATCTGGCGAAAAAAGAAGGGAGTTTCGAATGGACGCTTTCGAATAAAACTAAACTCGAGGTTCGGGTTTTCACTGCCGCACATAAAAAAACTAAAATTTGAAGGCTGGTTTATTTTTAGGATCTTCTTTTAAATTTAAGGCCATTCGATACTAAATTTATACTGGGACACCATTCCATTTTAGCAAAAATATAAAAGGTAAATGTATCATATTTTAGGAATGATAAGTTTTTAATGATAATTAAACTACTGAGAATTGATATGAGCCAATACTCAAGGGTAACTGTTGTATCTTTGAGGTGTTGAGTCCGAGTGAAAAGGCATGTTTTATCAATCACAATATTTAATGGATCTTCTTAATTACATATTTACATCTTCAACTGACAATTTCGATGCTCTCGATCAGGATGTCAACAAACGAGCATGTTTTCATCATGGAACTAGGAATATAGGGAACTGCCGTGGTCTATCTCTCCAATGGATTTCCCAGGCGCCAAATATAAGTGACATAGAGGGAGCTACGTGTGCATATTTGGTTGATCAGAGGAGAGAAATCGATGGGTAGAGACATGTGCTTGCTCACTAAAAGCCGCTCTGTCTTAGTTTTTTTCATGGTGCTTGATTGATAAGTTACATGCGGAGCGGAGGAGGACAGAGCTCAGTGGAGGAAACAAACTCTCGCGCGTTCCTAAGTTAGTTACATGTTTCAGCATATTTTCTACCTAGCGATTTCACTTTTTCTGCTGTTTTATTTCAAGAAGACGAAGCCGCGGTTCTACCAATCCAACCAACCAACCGCGCACGAGGCGCCCCCTAGGTCACTCATCATTGGCGCCTGTCAAAGTTATTACGGCAGTTCCCTATCTTCCTAGTTCCATGGTTTTCATTCTAGAACAAGTTTTGGTTGTTGCCAGATTACATTAACATTAATATTACTGGAACTACTAGTTAGATATTCAAAGAGGCAACATTACAACCCTAAAGTAGAAAGTTAAGAATAATATTATAACCCTAAAGTAGAAAGTTAAGAATAATATTATAACCCTAGAAATAGAACACATATTAGAAATACAATAGTAACGGCACTTAAATATAAAATATTTAGGTATTATTTATCGGCACTGTATATTTGGACGGCCTTTTTTCAACTAAACTCTACTCTAATTTCCACGGCTCGGCGTTCCATTGGTTCCATCACTAAGCGCCGAGACTGCTACGTAATCACGAGACCTACAGCGCATGCGCCACTGGCCGTTTTGGCCGTCCAAATATACACTTCGTTATTTATCAAATAAAAATATTTACAATATCTCAAGGTTCAAATAATCATTTCATAGCCTTATGGGAATTTGCAGAGTGTCTCAAAGTTTTAGTGCCAAACTCAACATACAATTCTATCATGCCAAGACAAATAAGATTTTTATAGGAACTCACGTCCACAAATGAAAACTGCGTCCGATAGAGGATGACGGGCATGCGTGTTTTACTTTATTATTCTACTGGGAAAACTTCAATTTTTATAGCATATTCGGAGAGAGCACCCCCAAAAACCTTCGTGAATTATATTTCATTAAATTCTGCCTGAAATTAGCAGAGAAAATCATTTCTTAATTTGAAGAAGGTCTACAAATTATCAAATTAAAATCAAAAGTGAAAAAAAGAATTTCACTGTCGGCACTGTCTATTTGGACGGCCTTTTTTCAACTAAATTCTACTCTAATTTCCACGGCCCGGCGTTCCATTGGTTCTATCACTAAGCGCCAAGACTGCTACGTAACCACGAGACCTACAGCGCCTGCGCCACGGGCCGTTTGGGCCGTCCAAATAGACACTTCGTTCACTGTCTTCTAAGAAAAGACATTTAAAGAAGCTAAAAAATTTTTTTCGAATCAAATTCAATTAATTTTCCCTCAAATTTTAGTTTTATAGCTTTTCAATTTTACATTCAAAATAAGAATTTTCAAGCAAAAGAAATAGTTCATGCCATACAATTAGATTTCAGCTAAGTAAATCTACAATTCTTTTACAAACTTAATTCAGTTAACACTCCACTCGAAATCAGCTCCACCAGCAAACCCTATTACAGTGCGCTTGTAGCAAAGGAATCGAAATGAGTTCCCCACTGTAAATGAACGGCCGTTCCGCGTCTTTACGATTGTTAAGGCCATCCTGAAGAAGATCGTAAAACCGAGGTAATTGGGAAGCATGCACAGAATGCTGGAAAAGAAACAAAAACAGAACGCACATTTCTCTTCTTGGGAAACAGGAAAAAGGACGTTTTTAGGATGAACCTCACACATTAGCTCTGGGTTGGAAAGAAATAGTAATTTTCTACTCTTTTCTCTCTCTCATTAGCCTTGGCCCTTAAAAGGAAATATGGCAAAAGATTAACCTATATTTCTCTTTATTGCAAGAATTAATAATTTAATTATGTATAAAGTTTAAGAATATTCGTTTGTTGTAGTGAAATATTTAAGGTAATATTGTCCTCGGGAAAATTTAGTTCTTTGTGATTTCCTCTCTGGCGATATATTGCTTTACACTTGAATCTATCTTTTCTAAAAAAAGTTTTTGCTGAACGGTTTAAAGAGAAATGGTTTTTAAACAACACATCTGGTACAACAAATTTTTGGTATCAAACTGTTTGGATTCTTTTGAGAATGTGCAATATGCTATTAGAATTCCTAAAAAACAATTCGCAATTTTAAAATACTTCCATTTTTTAAATTACGGATAAGGTCATAGTTACAAAGGAGGAACTATCAAACAACTTATTATTCAACCAATCACAATCATTGAGTTTTTATGTAGGTTTTGTGTCCTATTATTTTTAAAGGCCTTAACGGTATTGTTCAACAAGTCTAGGTTGAAACAAAAATATGAATGATAAGTAGGGGCCGTATTCACAGCCTTCAGAGTTGGTGTTAAATTTTAGGTCAAAGTAGGATTCCACCAATCAGAGTCAACGTAAAGCTAATTTTTCTCTCTTCAGCTGCTGGTTAACACCGACACTAATGGCTGTGAATACGGCTATTGGTATACTAAACGAGTTACTAGGTACAGTATTGAATTTTAAAAATTCATTGGTGTACGTTATTTTTGTTCAGAATGCTTATTAATAATAGTTATTAATAGACGTGCTGGATAATTTTAAGGAAAATATTTTAATTAAATTTTATTGAACAGTTAGAACCAATAAAGTAGTCTAACTTTTAAGGATTTTTTCATTAAGATTACATCCGGTTTATGCTAAAAAAAGGCTAATAGAAAACGTGAACATTATTATTGTTTGGATGTGTTTGCACACCAATAGAATAGAAATATGCATTGCGCGTGCATGCTCATCGTGTATTGAAGTATTTAAATATTTATAGGTGTCACAGAGTTTTAGAAAAATAAAAGTCTCGTAGAGGTTCTTTGGGCTTTTTTTCTGTACTTCATGCAAGAAATATTTCTGTGCAGAATTTGGGTACTTTGCAGTTTTTCACGTCCGATAAGTTAAAAATATTTGTATATGCATTATTTAGAAGTTATGAGTTTTAAAAAGATATCTATTATTTTAAATCCATATTCCAACCACTTTAAATTAAAAGTAATCAGGATGCCATGATGAAATCCCCAAAATTGATCCTAGCACTTAATTATTCCAATAACTTTATATACATTCTCTGAATATTTCGCTCCTGAATTAACTTATACAATTCAGCGAAAATCCCTAAAAATAAATAACAAAAAATGAAAGTGGTGTAAAATTGGATATGTTTATGCAGATTTCATTTTAAAGAGAAAGTATTGAACTAAATGAAATGTATTGCATTATAGTTTCTCCATTGAGCTAATTAACTACTCAAAAGAAATTAGTCGGCACGCCAATATTAGAAAATCCTACTTAGAAGTTGTTTTATATTTAAAGTAAAACTCAAATTAGTTACTTTAGTGCTTTAAAATAACTCAAGAATAGTATAATATTTAAAAAAGCAGTGGAAAAATTCAGAAAGTGTAATTACTATGCTTTTCCCCTTTAAATCAAATTCCTTTTCGAATAATTTTCCATTTATTCTTTATAATCAAAACTCTAATGAATGTGGAATAGAAAATAATGTAGTATTTACTTTTATAAGTAGCCTCTTCACAGAGTAGTTTTCCAATAATTACAGTTACTATGCAGGAAAAGATCAAGTTTAGTAAAAACAAAGTATGCTAGTAAGTTCCCTAGTTTTTATTGTTATTTACTGATTCACTAGTCATTTTTCTTAACCATTCACTAGTCTAGATTCCACAAAAATAACAGTTTCATAGCTGTTTTCATTTGTCTCTCTAGGAGCGAGTTTACAACTTAAAGGTACCGATTCAACGCTATTTGCATTTTTTCTCAACTGGGATCACATAGCGCGAATAAAAAAGGGGGTTTACTTGGGAATTTTCAAAATTTTTTCACTTTAACCGTAACTGATAAAGTTTAACTGCCTCACCCCATACCAGTTATCCTTCAAGTCGCTAATATCTTTTGAAGACCAAGGGAAAAAGAAAGCAAAATCCATCTTGGAGTTCCTCCACTCGATAAAAAGATTTTAAAATAAGGAAGATAAAAAAGGAACACTGGTATAAGCGATCGGAATCGAGAGCAGAACCAGTAAAAACAAACAAACCAACCAACCAACCCCATACCATTCTCCTCCCCTTCCCTCAAAACGCCTTCCACCAAAATTTCATTTAATTCCGATGAATGGTTTGGTTGCTAGACGGCCTTAAATAGGGTTACTTATTTTATGGACACCCTGTAGTTATTATGCGGGAAAACATACTTGATGTTTAACTCTTTATTTAGTTTAATGAATAAACCCTATAGTAAACAAGGTTGTTAATTTTTAAGTTCATTTTTTTTCCTTCAATCACATCGTTTTTCGTTTATGCTGTTTAACCAAGACCCTCTATATACATAGTTATATAGAGGGTCTTAGTTTAACCCTTTATCTACTGACGTCACTTACAAATCCCACCAACTTTGAAATTACATAGAGTAACCATCGCATCCTTACTAATAAACTGACGATATTTTACTGGGACGTTTAGTTTTTACTGATTTAGGTTTACTCTTCCAGGGTAAACACAGGTAATATGATGATTTTTTTAGCGGAAAATGGTGATTTAAGCTGCCATCTTGATCAGATTCCTCCATGGTTTTCTTTTATTGTTCCCTCAAAAACAGTTAAAGTCAAAAAGAAATTATTTTTTTTAAGGCTTAAAACTTCAATAAAAAGCTATATTGTTTTTTGTATTGTGAGCATATTTCAGCCCCCAGTGTACTAACGGCAGTGTTATTCTTAGGATTTTTTGGAGGGGTAAAAATCTCCTCGAATTTTTTAGGAGGCGTGAAATTCATTAATGAAGAGTGAAATACGAAAATAAGATAAACTGTGCATGTAGACAAAATTTTTAAAAATGCCTTTTTAATGGACAAAAAAATGAAATAGAAAAAACTGAGGATGCTATTTTGGTTTTTAACAAATATAACATCTGTTAATCATTAGTAGAAAATGTTAAACATTAAAATAAAACAATTTATTTTACACTAAGCATTCTAAATTAAATATTTATTTAATATTACTAATTTGAGTGGAAAAAAATTTTTATTTCGTTGGGGCACCATACATTTTTTAAAGTAAAACCTTTGTTAAAAATTCAAAGCTTGAAAATACGCATTGCTAGTTTTTTAAAGCCTGTTTCCGATTTTTAATGCGTGAAATAAGCTTTCAGAGGCGTTAAAAATATCTCTGACTAACGGTACTCAGAAGTCCTTGTTTGCACGAAAAAAATGCAGAGAGTCATAATGCACTAGATAAAGTGTTAACTAATGTCTAAGAATAAATTAGTTTTACGAAATATTTAATAATCAAACGCTTAATTTAAAAAAGTAGTCTTTGTTTCTCTCTATATTAAAAAAAAGTAACAGTGACCGTCACCGCCGTCGCCGTCGCCGTCACCGCCGCCGCCGCCGTCACCGCTGATTTTGAAAATTTTATTTTTTAACACTTTGAACTATCACTACGCAAAAACTATTCGAAGGAATATTTTGAAATTTTGACCATTGGTAGACAAATGTATGAGGGTCATTTCAGTTTCCAGACCTAATTAATTAGATAATTAGTTCTGGAGTTATTTAATGTCAAAGTCCAAAATTATTTTTTTCTGCTGCGAGTTCGCCCCCAGCAAAATCTATTTACAGCATAAACATGATTTTTTGCAGACACATACTCTTAGGTATGAAGTTTTGCACCTCGTCGCCCTTTTTTCGAATTTCGAATTATTTTTGGAGTAATTAAATTCTTAAGTTTCGAAATTTTTTACCCTTTTTCGGTTTTTTCGTTATAATAGAAAAACTAATCACAGTAGAACTATGATATTTTAAACACACATACAATTATTTTTTATAAAACGATTGGCATTTCGTTTTTAAAAAAATTCGAATTACTTTTAGAATTATTAAGATTCAAAGTTTCAATTTTTTCATCTCTTTCTGGTCGTTCACTAGAGAAACAGCCGATTTTTATGCGAGTCTGATTTCTTTTATTTCCGACGATTCACTAGGTACACGTGCATTTTATAAATTTAAAAGATTTTAAGGGCATGCTTTTTTCTCTAAGATGGTTGATGATAATTAGTAGACTTGCTGGATATTTTTTAAAAAATATTTCGGTTAAATTATTGACAAGTTAAAACAAGGATATTTTAGTTCCAATTTTATTTTGATATTTTTGTAGTAATGGTCCGAATTAAGTTATTTATTAGAGAGATAAAAAGTTTTGATATTAAATGATCAGTAACTAAGGAGACAAGTTCCAAGTTTTACTGGATAGTTAAAATGAAACAAGCGAGCTCTGCTCGCTAAGATCGCGAAGCGATCTTCAAAGAACTGCGAAGCAGTTCCGGGGGTTGGTGAGCGATAGCGAGCAGGGGGCAGAGCCCCCTAGTAAATTAAGAAAAGCATACTGCGTCATCAGTCATCATTTATTTCGATAAAAAAAATTAAATAATTTTTCATTAAACAAGAAAATTTTATTATTTTAATATGATTAGAACTTCAAAAGAACGAGATATTTTTTCTTCTGAATTAATCAACTATTATAACTGAAATACGAATAAGCAAAAAAAGGTAACAAGGAGTTTCTAGGGAAAAGACGCAAGATACCACAACACGCATACCATTCTATTCTCCAGGGAAACAGAAAGAGCTATTTCCTGCCATCAACATTACCTCGCCAACGCACAACGTTTTTGCCTTACGCGTTGCTTATAAATAAGAAAAGCACTTAAGAGGTTGGAAATGTTTCATATAGTACCTTATATTTAGGGTATATCTTTATCATACAACTGTTAAACACATCCATAGATAAAATAAAAAGATTAATTTATTAGCACAGCATGTATATTTTTACAGGTTGTTACGAAGTTAAGGATTTTCGTATCGGAAATATAAACATTACATATTTGTCTTTTCTTTAAGAAAAGAGCCGTGTGTGAAATACTTAAGTGAAGAATTTATAATTCATAATACGCACTTGAAGGAGATGTATACAATTTAAAGCCAGTTTGAAATCATACAGAAAAGAGCAGTGAAAATAAAACAATAAAACGGGACTAATACGTCCAAAAGATATGAGAGATCCTTTTAGTTGCATTAGGGATTTATTAGGGATATAGCCTTAAGATTTTCTACAAACTAGAAAAAATATAAATGGTAATCTTTTACTTGTATCATATAATATTCAGCCTTTATAAAGAGTGCAATTTAAGCGTTATGTAACTCAAAAACTAATGCTCCTAATTGATGTTTATTTTCAAAATCCACCCAGTAACACTCTTCTATATGCGTCACTTTATGACCTTATAATTACATTTCAATTAAGTGTTATTTTTCAATAGGATTCTGCAATAATTTTTTTAATTACATTAAAACATTTCAATGCCTTTTGGGGGTATAAAAGTTGAATTTGGGTTTTCACATTAAATAGCTTTCAAATTGTGCTTAGAACTCATAAAATTGATTGGTAAGTTTGTAAAGAACTGAATTATATAAAAAAATTATACGACATAATGGGATGCAAAATAGAAAAGCATGAATGATTTTCAAAGTTAATTACTTTAAAAAAGATTTTGATAAGTATACAGGGTGTCCCACGAGAAGTGGCCCACCCCTTTAACTTTTGAACCCCTACAGATATAGTCATGAAAGTGGGGTCTAGGTATAGTAAAGTGACCATGCCCTATCCGATGAGTTAACTTTCAACGCCCTCTAGCGGAAACTTTAGGAGTTATAATTTTTATTTTAAAAACTATTTGAAGTATGTGAAAAAAGTCAGTGACTAAGTTGTAGAGCAGCATCGATTTAGTAGGAAAAGACACCCTAAGCAGAAAAATATCTTGAATAAAACCCCTAAAACGCACGCTCAATCAGGTTGAATTTACGTAGTTTTTACGTCTTAAAACGCTTCTCACGAGGCGAAAATGAAAATTTTTTATTATTATGATTTTAGTAAATGACTAAAAGTATTCTTAGTTCATTAAATTGAAAATTTCTCATTTTCGCCTGGTGAGGAGCGTTTTAAGACGTAAAATCTACATGAATTCAACCTATTTGAGCGTGCATTTTAGGGATTTTATTCAAGATATTTTTCTGCTTAAGGTGTCTTTTCCTACTAAATCGATGATGCTCTACAACTTAGTCATTGACTTTTTTCACATACCTCAAATAGTTTTTAAAATAAAAATTATAACTCCTAAAGTTTCCGCTAGAGGGCGTTGAAAGTGAACTCATCGGATAGGGCATGGTCATTTTACTATGCCTAGACCCCACTTTCATGACTATATCTGGAGGGGTTCCAAAGTTAAAGGGGTGGGCCACTTCTCGTGGGACACCCTGTATATTTCTGGGCCTTTAAGGGAAAATTCTGATTTTCATGGGTAAAACAGACAATATAGTTTTTATGTAAACTGGGCAATACCAGCATTTATTTTTTTATTCGATAGAGGTACCCTAGAGCGGAATATACGCTCAAAAATTTTTAATTACGATGCCTATTTATTTTTTTATGTAATTTCAAAGTTTGACTCTAAACAAAGGGCGTTAAATCGTCAAATTTCTAAATGTGACGTACTTTGGAAAATAATGTAAATATTAGGGTGGGCCGAAAACACACCTTATTTTTTATTCATGTTCTAATAGCGCAGAAAGGGTGCCACTTGGGTCCAATAAGGACGGTGTAAAATATTTTTTCGATTGGATAATATCTTGACTCCCGCATCGTACTTAAAAATTGAAAAAAGGGATGACTTTTTTACAAATTAACTAAAAAAACAAAGATTTAACTCTCAAATATAGTTCATGATTTTTTATGAGAAACGAATATAGTTATAGACATAATGTTTAGGGTTCCATTCTTCTATCACTCTTGTTTCGTTAGATATAATTTTTTAATGTTCAAAGAAATCTTGTAAAGTTGTTTTTCCTGCATGTTTAAACGGCTAATAACTCTAGAACTATACAACTTAAAAACCTGAAATCAGACCCATTCGGTTTGAAAATTTTTTGTCTTTATTTGATATCCATCATGACCATCATTTTCAAAAGTTTTTTTTTTTCAAAATTTAAAAAAGTGAAAAAAATTAAATTAAATAAAAATTTTTAAATTAAACAATTTAATAAAATATATTTTTTTTAACTTTTTTGAAAAAAAAAAGGAAGAAAATTATTAATATAAGTCTGTCATCCAAACTAGAAATAAAGTAGAGTATCTGAGTAAAGTGGAAAGTTAGGAAAAGTTGATACTCTATTGAATTTGTCAGAATAATTTGTACAGATTAAATACGAGTGTGAAAATACAATAATAAACCAACTGCACTTTATAACCATCAAAATTAGTTTGGTTAAAGTTGGAACCTACGAATTATTTTCTAAACGAAACAAAAACCAGTAAGCCTAAATGGAGCCATCCGAAAGCCGTCTCATAAAAGCCTTTTCTCCTCCCAGGGAAAAACAGCCCAATATGGGGACTATTTCTATCCCCATCAGCTCAACGCCGATAAAAACAAAGGGGAGGAGAAGAAAAACCCAAACAAACGCGTCCCCAAATTGGCGAGCGACGTGCCAGCAGCGGCCGTAATTACGGCTATTGCCGCCACCAGGGGGTGCGCACATCGCTCTGCGCACCCTCCGCCCCTGCCGACCAGCTCCTGTGGCAGAGAGCAGCGTGCCACGGAGCCCCACGCGCGCCGCCCTAGGTGCCCCGAAAGGTCAAAGCCACCCCGAGCCACGGATCTCTGGAAGACGTCGTCATCTGTGGACACGGCTTTTTGCGAATCGGTCTGCGCGCTCGATCGGAAGGCTGGAGGGGGTCCGAGGAACTCCCCGATGGAACGCTTCACCTGTTGATTGCGGATTGTGACTCGGCTAGTGTGTGCGGGGAAAAGGTTCGATCGGATCTTCAAAAGAAAGGACGATTTTTTCTCTTTTTTGTTCATGGATCCTTTGAACATTCCTCTACTGACAACGGTTGAGTGATGGTAGTATTTCCGCTTGTGGTTTAAAGAAACTTCTTTGAAATATATTTTTTCCGCTTTCCGAAAACTGCTAGCTGTGACTTTTAATGACGTTTTTTCGCGAAAGATATGTGCAGATTTTTACTCTGATGTAGGAAAAAGAACGGACTATATAAGTTTGGGTCAGTACTGTAATGTACAGGGGAAAAAAAGGAAGAACGCACTTATCTGGAATAACCTGTTGAATGTTATTGATCTCTATTTTATTTGATTTACGTTCTTCAATATACTGGAAGGTGAACATTCTTATAATTTAGAATCTTAAAAAATGATATGAAGCTTTGAGGGATTAGGTTTGGAAATATTAGAAAGATCATTCAACAGATGAGGATGTATCTTTTTGTGTTGGTGTGACAGGTTTTTTGAAGCACTTAAAGTATTATAAAAGTGAAGAAAATTCAAGTGTAAAAGGTTAGTTTTGCAAATACTCTAACTCAGATCTCAATCTTCGCTAATTTTGAAAGAATTTTTGGCGATATGTGTGTGCATTATGTTATACTGTAGCTCATAACACTGGATAGTAAGAATTAAAATTAGACAGTTGAGGGAGATCTTGAGTTGTCACCTTTAGTTTTCTTTCAAATAACTAGATACTTACTTTGTGAGTTTAGGTTTCATTACCTTCCCTAGATTCATTTAGTTTTGAACGTTGTTTTCTTTGGACAACATATTAAAACCGAAAGCAACTCAAAGTTACTATTAGAGAAAACGAAACTTCCAGTTAATTAATATTAGTCTCAGAAAATATAAATGGTGCTCGTTCCAACCTTGCAATGTTTGAACATCGAGAATGGTGCAAAGGTGTTGAATTATCTCTGTGAACATTACCATTTCAAGAAACTCCATTATAGAACGCAGTAGAGCGTTCGATGTCACTTGTTGGACTTCTCCCTCAGCACCTGTGGGGCCTCTTCCGAACTTGATGGTCCTCCTCTCGCATTCGATGGACCCCAACGGGTGAGGCAAATGTGACTCTCCCCTCAAAAACATCCCGAAAGAAAGCAATAATGTAGTGAGACGTCATTTCGGTGACGAATATTCGACAGCAATAATAAGAATAATGTAATATTAGTGTTAACTGAAAGCAACAAGTGTCTATTTGTTCGATTTCCTTTGGTGCGTACTCGTGTGTGATAGAATAAAGCGAGTCTACGTTGCTTTTGGAAGGTACTAGTGTTGAAGCGTTTGTTTGTATTGAGAAAAATCGTGATGTAAGGGGTATACAACAGGTTCGCGGACCATCCTAGACAGCGTCGTTAGAAATTACTCATTTTCAGCAATAAAATATACACAAAATATCATAAGAGGTCATATTTTAGGAAGAATACTCACATAATCATAGAACATTTCACAATATAGGTGCAAAATTTTCAATAGATCACTTGTATTTTACTGCACTAACTGCACTTTGGAGCTGCACAGAAACTTGAACTCGATTATTCTATTAACGAATTAAATCAAAGATTCCAGAGTAATAATCTGAAATATTTTCTATACCTCAAAAATAACAATCCCCTTCCAGTACTTCTTGTATATTTTGAAAGGTGCTTAGTCAACGAATAACGAAGTACTACTTCAGTAATGCGAATCTAAATTAATATAAACTTTGAACAAGCGATCAATATCATCACAAATATTAAAGAAATGATAAAATAACGGAAGAGCTTCATTAATATGTCATATAAATATCTCGTAGTAATTTAACAAACTATGTCCATTGTGTGGAACTTGACATAAAAAAGGATTGGTATTTGAATATAAAGCCAACAGGAAAAAATCACACCTTCAGCACCAAATTCAAGGATACGTTTTCTCATATGTTACCTCTAAAACTGATGCATGAGAAAGCTTTGAAATACAAATACTTCGATAGTATAATGGAAATAATTGTTCCTGAAGGTGATTAAGTATAATTGAATGTGTGATATGGGACTAGATATTACTATCATGAATTAATTACCAAAAAAAAGTTAAATACGGTGTTCTTATACCATCTGATATAAGTACTTTCTCCTACTGTTTTACAAGAGTCTCTTCAACTTCGGTGGTTAGAAAACTAGACTTCATAAAATTACCAAGTGTTGGATCCAATTCATAATGCCTCGATCATTCCTGGTCAAGAAGGTTCGAGCCGAACACTGTGCAGGCAACAGGTGGCCTAGCCCCCCTCCAGCTACTACACCACCCCCTGGGTTCACCATACACTATTCCAACGGTGAGTACCTTATATTTTTCTTATTATTCATCAGCTAATACTTTCAGAAAATTGGTTGGGTTAATCTTACTTATGTTCGGAAGATGATTATGTCGTGAACATAGATGTATGTTATTGCTTAATGCATAGGGGATTCTAAATTCATTTTATTAACATCTAGAAGTGGTAGATAACTCTAACAGTAATCGTAATAGCAAAAAAATTGGGGTTGAACCCACTCCAGAAGTACAAAAGGGCAAACAAACATGACCTCCAGCAATGAAAGATGCTTTTATAGGCTAACAGCTGGGGTAATTTTTCCAGAAAGCTGAATAATAATTCTCTTCAATCAATCCCAACGTTTATATCAAAAGTAATTTGAAGTTCGTGTTTCAAGAAAGCAAGAATTACTGCATCATAGCATTGCGCATTTAAAATGAAGACGACCTTATGAGAACGAAAACTTTATAGCTAGGTATGAAGCATAAATTACATCATGAAAATTAACACCTGAATTCAAATGTAATTCTTTCAATTCCCGTACTGATAGATCTTTACGACTGTCTTAATAACCCCAGTTACCTAAGTGATTTCAAATCATCTTTGGTTTTTCTACCTCTTCTAAAAGTTTGCATAATGAATTTGGTAAACTCCCTATATAAGTAAAGTTTATTAGTTAAATAAAATGAAACCAGGTGTTTTTTCTCATATTGAGCCAATCTATAAGAGTAAACACCCTGGATCTAAAATTGAAAAGAACCTTAGTATTTTAACACCAACTGGGGTCTTCAAAGTGATTTGACTCGCTGGTTATACAGATACAGTTAAGTGCTCACAAAGCGACTCTCGGCTAAACCCGCCGTTGCTGGGAGAGAGAGGACATCAAACGGTTGCAGGCAGCGAAATTGATCGATAGCATCAACAGGTGACGGCCTGTTGCACCCCGCGAGGATCGGGGGACTCACGAAGAGAGAAGCTTGCATTTGAAGTCTGTTAAAATTGAGTGCGCTGTCCTGTATTAATCCAACAGTTATGAAAATTTTCTTGCCCCCTATTTTATAATAATCTGGATCTTGCAGTTTTCTTTAAATTTCTTGTTGAAGGAATTAGCTTTAGTTTCATGTTTTTGCTTTCCTTGCATTCAATTTTGAGTTTCATAATTCAATTAGCCTTGGCTGATCTTAAAACAGGGGTCGATTAAGAACCTTGTTATCTACGATGATAAATGTTTTTTTTCGAATGGGTGGGTACTACTGGACATTATCCTTTACCACTGAACTGTCCTAAGAAGTACCTACTTAGCGTCCCCAAGCGAGCACCTGTGGACCGAAGCCACGGAGGTGAGGAGAATGTTACTCGCGCCACACACCATTCGCTCGCACAACCCCTTTTTACAGGGGGTCCACATTCATTCATCCCATAAGGACAGAAACTAACATCCATGCCAAACGGGGATTCGAACCCCAAACGTAAGGCTTCGCGGTCAGATGCTCTAACCACTAGACCAGTACGCCGGCTAGCGATGATAAATGTTGGTTCTACAAAGTATCAACACAATTGACAACCCATCCTACCAAATACTTTGAGTAAGGTTTAAATACAGATTCCATAGTTATTTTTTTAATTCAAATAATTATTTACTTTCGATAATGTGCTTTTAATTATTTTTATTGCTTAGTTTGATTATTTATTAATCTTTCCAAAGTGTGATGTCTAACACACTGAACTGTTGTTCAGTTGTTCAACCTGAAACTTTAACCAAAATCTTTCCAAGACTTGAAAGTCTGTTTTAAACAAGATTGGAAATTTGGAGACAAAGTTAATCCCTGTTAGCTAGCTTTAGTGAGTGTTTATTTAATTTTTATTTCATAAAATTCATATGTAGACCAATTAAAATATTTCCTATATCATTTTAATTGACTAGTAATTAGCTGTACCTTTCGTTTAATGAGTTAAACATAGTTTTACTCTAACATTTTTAGAAGTATTTTGACTCGATATAGATATTAATAAATTATTCGAAACAGAAATCGTCGCATTATCTGCAAATGTACTTTTCGTTAGCTTCCTGAAAGCGAAAAATCGCCAAATAATTTAGAATTCCGCCGGTTCTCGACGACGAAATCCCGACAGGGTCAAAATCCCGACAAAGTCAGAATCCCGACAGGTCAAAATCCCGACAGGGTCGAAATCCCAACAGGGTCAGAATCCCGACAGGTCAAAATCCCGACAGGGCCAGAATCCCGACAGGATGAAAATCCCGACAGGGTCAGAATCTCGAGATGTCAAAATCCCGACAGGTCGAAATCCCGACAAGGGATTCTGACCTTGTCGGGGTTTCGACCTGTCGGGTTTCTGACCCTGTCGGGATTTCGACCTGTCGGGATTATGACTCTGTCGGGATTTTGACCTGTGGGGATTCGGATCCTGTCGGGATTCTGACAGTCGGGATATTGACCCACACTCTAGTTCGATATTGGCGACGTTTGAGCCAGGATAATGGAAAAGTACGTTTGCAGTTAATGCAGTATTATTTTAAAGCGACGATATGTAGAGCCATTTTTAAAGTCCTGATTGAAAAAAAGATACTTTGACTAAAAACGATAAGCAGCGTGATATACGTTAAAATTTATAATATGTTTTATATGGATAAAAATTCAAAACTTAGCATGAAAAAAAATTTAACTGGCACTGTAAATGGCCTTTTAGTAGTAGACTCGCAGGTGTTTTTTAACGGGAAAATAATGCATCAATGACATTATCATTAGTAAATTACCCTTCAGTTTCCCTTACATACAAAAACAAACCGAAATGTCCCCTACAGAGGTTTTCTATCGTATATTTGTTCTCTTCTTTATTTTGTATAGTACGTCCTCCCTATTTCCAACCGGGAAAATTCTGTGACTGAAAAAGAATCCCGCAAAAGGAAAAGAGCAAAATCATTCCTCCTCTCGAATATAATCTTCTCAGGACACTTTTCTTCAAAAGGGCAGACTTTTAAAATCCTCCTCTTCGAACACTTCTTCTCAACCTCCACCTTCTTCTTTCTTTCCATCGTGCGTTCTTCTCTTGCGTGGGGAGTCCTCCCCTTTTCCAATCAAACTTCCTTCCCACACAGTATGAACTTTCTGGAATATCAGTCTGTTTGTATGAATTTGAGGGTGGTATACGTACAAAAGAACACGAAAATGTTCTAAACCTCGAAAAATAACGAAATATGAGAATGCAAGTTGGTTATTATGTTCGACCTATATGAATAAAATTCACTGATTCTTATGTTAATACATACCGTTCATTGAATGAATTTATTAGATTGAGACTATGTCACTGACCCTTTTTAAGGTTTTCTTTTTGTTCCATCTTTTTGAACAAAATGTTCATATTCATGTAGATGTATGTTTACTACGGTCATTAAGAAACATAAATTAAGGGCGTGGTATAAGAAGTATTGGTAAGAATTATTTCTAAAAGTATGTAGATAAAAATACAACTTTCAAATTTTTCACGGAGTTATGCTATATTAGTATCCAAAAGTCCTATTTATGTGACTGCTGATATGTTTATATTTTAAAATAACGCCTGAAAATCCTATGAGAAACTATAGATAGAAGAAAAGCATAATACTGGTGTTCAAAATGAAGAGAAATTTCACGTTTTTTCTATCTTCTCCAGATCTACTGGACAGATTTGGATGAAATTTGGTATGAACATAGGTTGATACAATACCCAATAAATACTCATTCAAAAATTATTATACACACTCATGCGCATGAGTAACAACCGCCAGATTTGAAAGGTATGAAATAGCGGTTCTATAATAGAGAAAAACAGTGGGTTTATGAGGGGTATGATACCCTTGCAGTATCATGCAGGCCTCCTTGAGTGATTTTATAGCGTGAATAAGGCCGATAAAAAATTTTCCTGTTCACACATAAAGCCTACTTTCACAGAAACACTGTTTTGGGACACTTAATGGATATTGCAGAAGGGTAGAGATATGCAATTGCTTTATCTAGAACCCCCCATATCTGCTGTAAAGGGTTGAAGTCTAAAAATCTGGCTGCCAAATCCATATAACTAATATCTTTATCTTTAATGAAAATTGTTAACCTGATTATCTCCCTCCATTAAGTGAAAGATTTCCGCCTATTGAAAAGAAAAAAGGACCTACAGGATCCCCAAAAAGGAGGTTAAAGGTCTCCAAATATCAACAACTACCTGAAACTGTCGGAGTTCTTCTGTGAAAGACATGAAGGGATCTCCAGCTGTTTAAAGTAATGCATAAATCGTCATTAATCAGGTAAAATTCAAAGGGTGAATATTCTTTTCCCAGTTTGCTCTTAGATCAATTGAACCACTGATTTTCGATGTAATCTTATGTGTAGATAATCAGAAATTCTCTATCAGGCCTTTAATGTCCTGTTGGTATTATACTCTGTTCACTTTGAACTGGCGCTTGAAAATATTTCCTTCCCCCACCACCGATCGGTAACCATAGCAACATAGCAACCATAGCAAGAAGGCTTACTATTGGCTGCTCGAAGAGCGTAACTATGGTTACGCGTCTAGCGTGGGGGAAAGCACTATTTCTCAAGCGCCAATTCTAAATGAATAGAGTATAAGTCATGAGTATTTAAACGAGTATTTATTGGGTATTGTATCAACCTATGTTCATAACAAGTTTATTCAAATCTGTCAAGTATATCTGGAGAAACTAGAGCAAATGTGCAATTTCTTAATTTTGACTTAAATGTTTTTATTTTGACATAAATGTTAAAGGAAATCTTTGTGAATTAATAAAATATTGATATCTTGGTAAAATTTGAGTCACTCATAAAACTCACCTTTACTAAAAGAGATGGAATGTGAAAAAAAAGATGGCTCTAGAAGAGATAGTCGTAATTCCAAACTTCTACAAAAACTTCTAGGGCAAATAAAGGGGTGGTTGCCACTCGGAGCACGTATTTCTTGGAATAAATGTGATGACTTTCTGATGGCCACATTAAGGGTCCTTAAAAGTAGGAGGGTACGCTTCGCTACTGTCATGTTTTTTCGTTCCATAACATCTTCAGGAAATACGATATTCAGTGCATGAAAGTGGGTGTCCATATGCAATGCAGCCTCCCTTTTATGGTTCGTTTTACACACATATAAAATTAGATATTAGATGTACGGAATGTGGGTAATCTTATTTTCAAAGTAATAACTATTGGGGATAACACATAAATTTAAATTGCATTAAACTTGTAAATTCAACCATTATCGTGTATCTGTGAAGATTTTTAAAAATGTGAACCATACGAAAAGCAAATATATTTTTTTATTAATTTAGCACTTTGAAGAATAAAATCCATTTACCCCTCAAAAGATCAGTACGAGAAGTCGGGGGGCCTTTCCAATCTTTGAAATAACTTGTTTAGGGGGAAATTAATTAAATGGTCTTATTTTATAGAATATCACCAGCGTACGTTTAACTAGATAACCGCATTTTTTATAAATAAGGATTGTGTCAGTGTTATTCTTAGGATATTTTTGGAGTAAATACTCCTTGACTTTTTTAGGAGGTGTAAAATTCATTTAAGAGGAGTGAAATACGAAAATAGAATAACCTGCATACACAGGGACAATTTTTTTTATAAAAATGCGTTCTCTTTTAATGGACAAAATGAAATAGAAAAAAATGAGGATGCTATTTTGGGTTTTTTGCACTTATAGCACCTGTTAAGTATTAAATAAATATTAAACTTTATAAGTAAAACAATTTATTTAACGTTGAATATTCTATGTAAAATATTTATTTAATTCTAGAAATTTGAGCAGAAAAAGTATTTTTCGATTTCGGTGGGGCGCCATGAATTTTTTTAAGCAAAATCTTTTTTAAAAATTCAAAGCATTAAAATACCCCATCTAGATTTTAAAAGCATATTTTTTCCAATCCAACATCCAATTTTCAGTGCGTGAAATACTCTTTAAGAGGTGTTAAAAAATATATCTGGATTGCATACATATTTTTTTGTAGATAACTTCACTTAACACTCAAACCTGTATTTTTGTGCGGTGGATAGGGACCGCACAAAAGAAAATGCATAAAAAATCACACAAAACTTCATGAGTAGCTTTAAAAAATAGTTTTTGTAAAAAAATATAAAATAAAAATGCATATATTTTTTATGCGGGGAATAGGGGGCCGCATAAAATGTCTCAAGTAGGACCGTGGCGAAAATCCCTCCGTATAGCTGAATTGAAAACCCTTTACGGACCCCATAACGTAATTCCCACCCTATACTGAGCTGAGAAACCGTTTCTATGCGTACCGTAGACTTTTTTCAGTTACTATGTAATAGTCGGTGACGTCTGTCTCACTAGACCTTTGTATATAAGTATATAAGTCTTTGTATATAAGTCTTGGTAGCCAGATATACAAGATTTTTTTAAATTTTCATACACCGCACAAGAAAAGGGACCGCACAAAAACAGGTTTGACTACTTTTACAACATTTTAAAACTTACCTGTCTTCTACGATTGGGGGATCACGTCTTCAACAGCAAAAACAGTCGAAATAATCTTATATCGAAATATTAATCTTAGCGATAAATATTTACTTAAATTTAAATTTTAAATCTATAAAGACTTTTTGAACATGAATTCATTATACAAATATTTTAGATGGAGCTAACATCAACCAAATAAATTCTCAAAATGAATCAAAACATATGTATTCTTAAAAGATTCCCTTCTAGAATTTAAATCGACCCAACACCCCATTTTAAATGCACAATAAATGAATGAATCCGTTGAAGTACAAAGGAAGAAGAAACATCTAAGCATTCTCAAGTTAAAATCGATGAAAGAAATATAACATCCTTGCTCTGATGTGTTACGGAATGTTAACAAAGTTCAACGCATTCAGACGTTCTAGACTCACAAAAGATTCAATCTTTGGCATACAACTCCGAGGGTCTTTAAATCATTGAATGTTTCAAATTTAACATGCAAATCACGATAACTCCTCTGAAAATTTTATTATGTTTCTTCGCCCTGCCAATACACATTCCCAACAAAGAAAGCGCCCCAGCAGTGTATACCACAACCATTCTTTCAACCCTTAAGCATTGATTTTAGTGGCCGAAACTCAAAAGCGGCCTATAATCATTAATCTCCAAACAATAACCTAAAATCAGCAAAGCAATCAACTCCAACCCACAGCCACGTGCAGACGACTACCGTACAGATAATACTGACTAGAGCTCGCATCGGAGGCTACCCTGCGTGGCAAGAATGTTGTGTGCAGTGTAGGAGATAGAAATTCGTAACATGGTCTATTCCCGTATAAAGATACATTTAGGAGAAAAATCTTTCTATACTAGAGGTAATATCTGTTTAAAAATGTGTGAATGTCATTCGCTTAATCCTTAAGGTATTAGTGCCAAATCATTAGAGGGGATAACCCTTTTCTTTTTTGGTGTTTTCAAGCCATCTTTTAATTCGAAAAACTTTAAAATCACCTTATATTTTTTGAAGAACTTATATTTTAAGGATTCGAGAGATTTAAATGTTTTGGGTTGCATTTATAATATGTTTATAAGGGGGCTCAAAATTTTCTATCCAAATAAATTTGCAAATATGCCAAATTATAAGAGCCACACCGAAAACATTGAGTCTTGTAAGACTCAATGGCCAAAGCCCGTGGATTTATCATAAGAACTAAATGCAGAAAAAAGAATTAATTATCATGTTGCCTAGCACTGATGAATTACAAGGTAGTTTTCGTTCCTATCAAACAAATCAAATCTGCCCAGGCCTAGTGGCCTATCAGGCGAGGTGACCATCTTCGTTGCATTAGCCTTTTGGGTCTGGGGGCTGCTAATTATTTAGCTTGTGTCCAGGCTGAGTGGCTAACCCTACGCTGAACCCCCAGTTGATTTCTCAAGCAATCTTGGTCCTCATTTATCGATCTCGATCATGGAAGGATGATGGACTGAGTTGACCCATGACCAGCAACCCAAGCAGGAGCCGTGAGGCATCGAACCTGGGTCGTTGTAATAACTTTTATCTAAGCTTATTTATTTGTATTTTAAAACTTTACATCAAACTACTTTTACAAAATTACCAAATATTCATGATTTAAGCTCTAATAAACTTGGAATACTGGGTTGTGTTATGGATTTAAATGTTAATCATTTCCCCGCAGATCCCTAATTATCAGCGCTTGTTGGACACCTTCGCAGAGAATTCCCCTCAATGGCCTCAAAAGCTTAGAAAACAACGAGCAATCAGGAATACACGGCTGCTTAAAAATTGAAACAAAAACTGTGGTCACTATTCCTTTCTTACTCTACGAAAGACTGTTTCCCCTCTCCGGATCCGTCGCGGTCTCCATAGCAACGCAAATGATTGATGGCTCGGATGCGGGAAGTCAGGTGTCAATATCGATCCCTGAATTCCGAAGCCGGGATTAGCCGTGTGCCGCTTTGTTTCGGGAGGAAGAAAGTTTTTCGGAAGGAAGGGTTCCACTCGACTGGCTTCGAGGTTAAGCGAAAGAACAAAGGATTGAGCAGGCGGACCGTGAGAACTCTGTATTGCACTCCTTCTTTTGTGCTTCCGAGAAAGCCGTTTTGATAAAAAAAAATTATATACTGTTTAGTTGCTGATTTGTTAGTGAATTGTTCTCTTCAAAGAAAGATAAAGCTAAACTTAAGGGTGATGTTTACCTGAAGAATGAGATATCTTGAAAGAAAACACGCTAAAATCAGACTGAATCCCCTCGAATTTCTTTTTAAAATATGATTTTTAAAAGATTTTTTCTCTCGTAAGACTATATAAAAATTAACATCCATCTAGATGCGTGTTTAAAGGTATCTTGCTGTTCCAACTTTATTGGTTTTCTTGACCTTGATATATGTTACAAAGTTATAAAACAGGCATTATTAATAATGCTCGAAGTCAGGCGGGAAATGTGATAAATTCAATGATATTTATCAATGGTGTATTTATAACTTTACCCAAAATACGCCAGCGTTATTAATAATGTTCGAGTTCATCACATCGTCCGTAACATGTCCGTAACACGTATTGTAGCATTTTAAAATAATATATCTTAGCTAAAAGGGTTATAAGAAAAGGATAAATAGTTTCGGAGATATTTTTAACACCTCTTAAAGCGTATTTCACCCATTGAAAATCGGAAATAGGCTTTTAAAAACTAGCTAGGCATATTTTCACGCTTTGAATTTTTAACAAAGGTTTTGCTAAAAAAATGCATGGTGCCCCGCCGAAATCGAAAAATGTTTTTTTCTAATCAAATTTGTAGTATATTAAATAAATGCTTCTTTTATAATTTTTAATCAAAAAAATTATTTTATTTGCAGTGCTTTGTATTTAATATTTATTTAATACTTAACAAAATAGATGTTATAATTGTGAAAAACCCAAAATAGCATCCTTATTGTTTCCATTTCATTTCATTCATTAAAAAAAGAAAGCTATCATCTCCACTCCTAGTTATTGACTTTACAAGAGTACATGGAATCATAGATCTGATCTAGCTGTTGCTAGATCGTGAAGATTAGCAACAACAACAAAAGAGAAAGCTTTTTTATTAAAAAAAAGTATCGTTATTATATGCAGTTTATGCTATTTCCGTATTTCACTCCTCATAAATGAATTTCACGCCACCTAAAAAGATAAGTATTTTTACTCATCCAAAAAACTTCCTAAGAATAACACTCGATAGGTTAATTCTACTAAAAGTTCTATTGGTATTTAGAGATCTCTCTGTTCAAAGTAAAATAACGTTATAAATTTTGTTACAAAAATTTTTTTTCTCATTAATTTTTCTAGAACTTATACCGAGCTTATCAGTTTCATACATAAAGTTTATGCATACAAGAGCAACTTTTAGTAAAAGAGCGACCTGTCTATTAGGGTGGGTCAAAAATTTTTTTTTCACATTTTCCCAGGGGCACAGCGACAAAAGGGTGCCAAATGGTCTCAAACTGACATGTGTAAAATATTATTCGATTATAATAACTCTTTTTGCCTCCGGATTGGCCTCGAAGTTTTGATTTATATAGTAATTTTATGTAAAAATGGAGAAACGAAAATCAAGCTTTCACCTCGATTTCACGAATCCGTTATGAATGTAAATGTGCACAATGGTATAAAAATCATCATCGAAGACTATAAAATAATTATAAATGAATCCAGAGTTGAAATACTTGAGTTGTTATACAACATATTTTGAAATATCTCAGTGGTTAGAACTGGCAATCAAAAATTTCTTACTGGAATCATAAAAATGGGCAAAACTCTTATTGCCGGTTGAGTAATAGGATGTTAAAAACACTAAATTTTTAATAAAAATGGTTATGTCAGAAGGTGGGTACCTATTTGGGGATATAGGTTTCAACACCAAGGAAAACATTTATATAATAGTTAAAAGTTGGGATTTTCCTTGAAATTTTATTGGCATATTAGGAATAGCCCATCCCAAGTGTCCCCATATATGTGTCCCTAATGTCCAAAAATAAATTAAAACCACATTTTAAGAGTCAAATTTTGAAATATTTTAAGAAGAGCGTTAGATCAGCGTTTTCAGTTCAAAGCTCAGTATTATCTCCTAAGTTAATAAGCTACATTACTTTTCAAAACTTACTTGTAATTAACTTAAACAGTTAAATTTTATATATTTTAACATTTATGAACGCATAAGAGAATGCTAAGAAGCTATTTTGAGTCAATCTGGGCCTGGGTTTCAGTCTATTGTTAAAGCAAAAAAATTGGTAAATCATGACTGAGGCGAATCATAACTGATATATTGCCTAATGAAAGAAATATCTATTCGAAAATTGTTTCAACAAGTTTTTGCGATCATATTTGGATCCCAAGACCAGCCAGTGAAATAACTGTCCGCTGAATTTTGAAAGCGTGGCATATTTATGAAAAATATACTTTTTTCTACTTTTAAAAATTAAAAATACCGTTTTGTACTGACCAAACATGAGGGAAAATGTATCTGAACCACCAATATTTAAAATATGTACCACTGACAATCCACTGTTTGTTTGCAAAAAAGATCATCCTGTTCTACGGCTATTGCATATTACATTGAAACTTTGTCAGTTTTTTTTGTATTAAAATTGCATAAATGTGACTAATGTGATTAACATTGCTTTTAAAGACCCTTATTTGTGAGCTTTCAAAAGTTATCGACAAAAAAATTTAATTTATATAATTTAAAAAAAATATGAAAATTTACATATTTTTGTTCTATTTGAGGCCAATCCGGAGGCAAAAAGAGTTATTATAATGGAATAATATTTTACATATGTTAGTTTGAGACCATTTGGCACCCTTTTCTTGCTGTGCCCGATAGAATTTGTAAAATTTTATTTTCGCCATAGGAAAATGACCCACCCTACTGTCTATCATGCTGTGATCCAATATAGATTGATCTTCGAGGGCCAAAAGATCAATCTAAAGCTAAACATTTGTTCTTGACATTGCGCGAAATTACAAAGCGTCGAAAAATGAGGATCACGTATAATTTGTTCTTAAAACATACACAAAGTGTTATATTGTTTTTAATGACATTTTTTAATTAATTTGGTAAAGTTGTTGACAGTTTTCAGGTTTTTACTAATTTTTTGAAAGCTTTCTTTCTCTATATTTGTAATAGATTAGTAGAAACACAGTTTAATGCCTTTTTGATAACCTTACAAAAACTTTAGGGGAGAGTGGGGCTATTTCGCACATGGGGGACATTCGGACAGACGGCATTTTCCCTAGTAATTATTAATTTAAAAATCTGAAAAAAATACCAGTAGATAAAAGCATGACTACCACCTATTGCATGAATTTTTAAAGCCCTGTGCCATTTCGTTGTATATATATAGTGGTGTCCTTTAAAAAAAACCCACTCCAAATTGTACCCTAAAAAAACCCATCGAGATATTTTAAATAAATAATTAAAATAATTTTTAATTCTCATGTCCCCTGTCTTCCTAAGCCATTTAGAGTGGCAGGGAACTTGGAAGCATGTCAAAGAACCGTTTATTTACTTATTTATTTCAATAAATAGAAAATGTCGATTTTGGGCTAAAAATATGATTTAGTTATGCAGATTTTGATGCTGTAAAAATATATGTTATAAAGACTTTAAAGCATTTTTCACGTGTTTTTGTGTTATCCCGTTATTATGAGAATAAAATACTAAAATTTCAGCTCAGTCCGACAATTAGGGACCTTACGGCAGTCTTTGAGGGGTGAAAAAACCCATAGTGTGCCTAAAAAAAACCCACTTTTCCTTTCGTAATAAATGATAAAATAAATAAAAAATTATGCAAAATTTTTAATATTATTCATGATATACAACTAATTACTCAAATAGAATAGTTGTTTCAGTAATTCTCGATGTTTTTTTTCAGTATTTTTGATAAAAATTCAATGATACCAAAAACAGCCATTTTCCGTGAAAATATAGCATTTTACCGAGTTTTACTCGAAAATGGGTTTAGAGAGTAGATAGTTGGGGGTTTAAAATAAAATATCAGTTCAATTACCGTTTTTAAGCTTTTTTATAAAAATTGTATTAAGTATTTGTATTTAATAGGTCGTTTTCATCAAAATACAACAATAAAAACGCTATTGTCGTTGTATTTTGAAGGCAAAATTCTTGAGTAGAAAAACTTTTCCCAATTTTAATTTTAGAAATAATTTGTAATGAATTTGGTTTTTATTATCTTAATTATTCTCTTTTCTATCAAAATAAACCTTTCAATCATATTTTTTCTTAATTTTTTGAGTATTTTCAAGCGTGGGTTTTTTTTAGGAAAATTGGGTTTTTTTGGATTCTTACTTAATTGTCTGCCAATTTGTAACAGAGAGTTGGAATTAAAAATACTAAGCACTAAAATGTAGGGGAGGATGAGCCGTTACAACACCATTTTGTTCGATTTAATTATCATATTTTTTAAGCTTTTAATGAAGGAAAAGTGAAAAAGTGGGTTTTTTTTAGAGGACACCACTATACGTACTAGAAATTTGCTAGCGTTAGAAGCAGCAAAGTAAATTTTCATGTCATTTTGTTGACGTAAAATATCAATCAAAAATAACTGTCAAGTGGACATTCAGCATTATATTCAGTTGAGGCACTACTAAAGTGTTTCTAGAAAGGTTTTATTTCCCTGCATTAATTATAAATATCTTGTTGGGACGTGGTAAGCTTGAACTGGTAGATGGGGCACATTCGTACACCAAAGGATGGGGCAGATTCGGACAGTGCGAATGTGCCTCATCTTTCCCATTTTTGATTATGAAAGTGATTTATATGTTTATAAGTGCAGTATATTTAATAACTTGAAGTTAAATTTTTTTATTGTAATTGTTTCAAAATTTGGTGATAATAGAAAATAACATCTTAAAGAAAGCTTCTGTTTTAAGGAATTTAGACCCAGATTTAATCAATGAAGAATAATGATCAATGAAGAAATAATGTCCCTGATAATTGTTTAATACCAATTTACTTGGACTTAGGTGATTTTATTCTAGTAGAATTCGCTACTAAAAAGAAAATTTTGTTATGTAGGTCAAATAGAAAATTTGGAATTGAATGGTGCTTATTTAAAATTAATGATGAAAAACTCTAAAAACTTTCAAATTAATGACGAAACTTTTATTTTCCCAGTAAGTAATGATTCAACATTCATACAAAAAGATAATATCGTATTACAAGTTCCCCAACCGTCAGTTTCAGGTGTTAATAAGCGAGCTGTTGGTTCACTTTTCTTTTTGAATAAAACCTGACAGTTAAAATATTGGTTAAACTTTTTCTAACTAATTATATTATGTGAAGTATGTCAATGTGCAATATACTCTTCATTACTACAATTGTTTTCCTCATGTAAAACTTAGATGTTCAATATTTTCTGAAGCTGTTTTCTTTTTGTAAAAAAAATCTTCAATTTAGATGAAAAATATGTAAAAGTGCCAAATATTTCGTTTAATTATCCTTACTTTAAAGTGCAAAAAACTTTTTAGTTCGTGAAAATAATTATTGTATATTTTTTGCATGTGTACGAATGTGCCCCACACGTGTGCGAAACTGCCCCACCCATAGGGCACATTCGCACGAAATTTCTCGTTTTTTAGATTGATGATATAGGTTAGAAATTCTTGATGAATGCGACCAATGGGCAATACCACTATTTTTTTTATTTTTTTATTTGGTTCAGATTGAATAGACAGAAATATACCTTCAAAAATGTTAACTCTCCGATGTATACTTTTTTTAAAATCGAATTCAAAGTTTGCGTTTTTTTTTCGCGCGAAATCAGCGATTTTCGCGGGGAAAATTTGTGACGTACATATCCCCTATACATCCCAGTCACGCATTGCCGCTGACTGGCGTAACTGTTCTAGCTGTGCTTATAAGCGCGCTGGATTTGAAAACATCGTACACAATGGTGAATAATTATTATTGCATAGTCCCGATGTTTATTAAAAGTTAATATTAATTACCCAATAAAATTTTTTTCGATTACCAAATGATCCTGTGCTACGTAAAAACTAGCGTTGAGAAAAATAATTCTAAAATCACAATGTTACGTATGTGAAGATCACTTTGATGTAAACTATGATGTTTTACTAAAGCTTCATACAAGGGTAGTTTGAAATGTACTCGGACTCATCACCTTCCTTTGGGATTCGCAGTAATTGTTTCTCTCGTTAAAACAATTCTTTGTAAGGTTCTGATCGAGATTGAGCTGTTGGCGGAACGGTACTAATTAATTACTTATTTAATTATACTAATATTACTATTTAATTACTATTAGTTACTTATTTGATCAAATAGTAAAATAACATCAGTAAAATATTTAAAATCAAGGAGAATAAATAACAGAAAAATCACAAGCACCACTAACAAAATATGAAAGGCAAAATTGTTAAAGTACTTTAGTTCACATTTTTAATTGTGAGATTTGATTCTAACTAAAGGGTAAAAATGAAAACGCATGTAATATTAAAATTTCCTCTATCCAAGTAGGGGAAATGAAAAAGTAAAAAAGAATGTTTGGCAGGAAGTTTTTCAGTAATGCAGCACTGTTCAACACTTATTAAGTGCAAAAGATGCCCATGTCTACAATTCCTCAAACTATTACTCTATTATTACTTTAATACACTATTCTAAAATTATTCAAGTTATCACTCTTAACCAGAGTTCTTCATATTAAAATTCGATTAATAAGATTGAAGAGAACTTACATCAGAGCTTTCACACCACGAAATACTGACTGGTGAAGGACGAACTCTCGGTAAAGATAAAGGCCATCATGAGAGAATCAAAACATTGGGAAGTTTGTCCGATTGAACCTTTACGAAGTCTTTGTCCATAATTACAATTAATTATACAAAAAATGCGATAGAAACAAGAATATCAACAACCAAACAGTAAACAATGACAAGCCAAAACGAAAGCGCGGCAATCCAAGATGTTGTTTTAAAGGGGATATGTACGTCACAATCACAGCAGCCAATGGGAGAACGATTCGAGTAAGGTTCAAATTTCGTGCTTTTTAATCTTAAATAATTACGAAAATAAATTTTTTTGGTTGTTTTCATACAAAAAATAGAATTCAGAACAGTTTTCTTCATAGGAAAAAGATATTATCATTCATATTTAAAAAATAGTGGTATTGCCCATTATCGTTCTAAAATATCGGGAAAGGTCTTAACTTTAATTTGAATCCGAGTTTGTTTCAATATCTCATCTAGATCCAGAGAAATATGCCGAATTGCACTTTTTGTGCGAATGTGCCCCGTTCTCCCCTATCTGATAAAACTGCGAAAGCTTCTACGGCCGGAGTTATGATTAAAACTGAGGTTTTTCGGACTTGTTGGAATCTACAAGATTACGGCCAACAAGCCCGGAAAACCTCAGTTTTAATTAAAACTTAAACTCTTGGATTAAATTTTCCCTACATATTTCAAAATTTTAGAATCAAATAAAGACTTATCGGACTGCGAAAAGAGGCCCCACGGTCCGCATGTTAAGCAAGTATGCTTTTATGCATCCTAAATACGAAATTCAATAACAATATACTTGGATTAAAAATAAACAATGGTTGTAAAAATAAAACTCATACGTGTTTTTGGAAGACATTATTATCTCTAAATTACGTTTTTCCGTAGGGTAAACACCGAGGATTTTCAAAATGATTGAAATTACCAAAAGAAAACATTTGTTCATAATTTCTAAAATTGATAAAATGTCACTACTATTCCTCAACTTCTACCTTCGTTAACCTTTTACCCCTATTGTGTTTTTTCTCACTCCTCTTCTCCCTAAACGCAATTCTTAAACCCCTTTCTCCTCATCCCCTATCTATAAAAATTCTTCGTGACTTTCATCCATCGTACTCTATGACTGATGATTCCCAAAACTCCTAACGATATTTTCCACATTTCCAACTTCTTCACGTCAAATACTTTCGTTCGAAGCGGGCCTTTTATTTGTTTAGTGCAGGCGATTCTTCTTCACACACCCGTCCTCAAGTGTTTCTTTTTCCTCGTGAGGGGTCTCGACGTCGTTTTTCCTTCTCGGCTTTGAATCGCCCGTCAAGTTGTCAGGAATGAAAGACTGAGTCAGAAGAGTTCTCAAGGTGGGTTAGGATGGGGCCTAAAGAAGAAATTCACTAAAGATAAATTGAACATGAATATGCAATAGGGTGGATGGAATTTTTCCGAAATTTAAAAAAGATACCCCCATATGGAAAAATGTGTGTTTCAGAAAGTAAGCCCAAGCTCTTTACAGATAGATTCTAACGTGGACTACATAAAAAAATTTCCAGAGAACTATACTTTTAAGACTCGCAGTTTTCCAAAAAAATGGGACAGTAAAGGTATGGCGCAACATCCGGTTTACTCTGGGGTTTATGGAAAATATAAAAATGGTTGCTTGAATATGTTTTCAGACAAAGGTTTTTAAGTGGTTTTCTTTTCTACTTTGCGCATTTGACTAATTAGATAAATTTATAGGGGTGTAGTGCTGATTCTTTATTATTTGAAAGTTTTAAAGTCCATTATGTTTCTTTAAGCACTTAAACCCCTTTTTAAATTGCGAAAAATCCTTTTTAAACCCTTTTTGTGAATTAGAAAATAAATAATTTTGAAATAAACTTATCTTATACCACCCAAACCCAATTTGGTTTGGTCGTTTTTAAGATTTATGGAAAAATTCAAGTTCGATGCCCGATTTTTTAGAAAATTTTGCGTTGTTTCTACTTTCATTACATAACTAAATTTTTTCCATGGTTATCTTTTTAAAATTCGAAAAAAAAATGTGTCTTTTTTCGATCCACCCTAACATAAAATAAATTTTGATTAAACGTGATATAGATAGTTTTGGATTTAACATTGCACAGAATTCAGGATCTAAGGTACATTAGCGAATATTTCTGGCTATTAACGATACCCCTGTCAGCATTCAAAAACATACTTAGGGCTTAAATCTTTCTATTGAGTATTTCTTAGGCTAAACATCTCACCAAATGACCACAAATGTTAATTTAACGCCTTTTAAAATAGAAATTGACAAGTAACGAAAATTTGGATAGCAAATGTGGCATATTAAACGACGAAATTGTTATTCTCTGTATCGTATCAACACACGAATCGTGTGTTTCAAGTATTTTCCTTCATTCTTATTTCCTATATATATAATTATCCATCTCTCATTTTCATATGGAGTACTTTCTGATTCTGTTTTTTAAAGAAAATAAATGGTTTTGGTTGGTTATATAATAAATCTATTTTTAAAAAATGATTGAAATCAAAGTTCCTGTAGTGTTTGTTTCTCAGCTACAAGAGAAACATCAAGGAAGAACTGGTTTTACAGGAAGGAAAACACACAGGGAAGCCCATGTCTAAATAAAAAGATAATTTGCTTTTTAGCAATATAAGTGTTATCGAGGAAAAACTGGTTTTACAGTAAAATAAAAAGCTTCGCAGAAAAATCCAAAACTGAATGTCTTTTCAAAAGGGTTATAAAAAAAGGGTTAAAAAAATTTTTATTCCCTTGATTTTGAGTTTGGTTTCCATAAAAAAAATAGGTATTACACAAATTTTTATTCGACTAATACATTTAGAATTAAACTAATATAAAGCAATGTATTTTTAATAAAAGCTGTTTTAACCGCTTTAAAAATTCAATTTAATCTAAATTTTAAAAAAAACTTGTACTTTGGAAGTGTAATAACTTCAATATCCCTATCGCAAGGTTAATTTGTATTCTTAAGGACAAACCATGAACAATCTTTTTTCAAATATTTTTTATTCGAAGAAAATTTGACAATTTGGTCAGGAGAACTTTTTACATACCCCACATGCTTTCAAGGGTTCGCAAGATACTAGTCGGCAATCAATGTTATTATTAGTTATTATAGGTCAACCTAGAGGCTCCACTTTACATCTAAATATTTGTAACTTGAAATATATCTCCCTAAAAGGTGGGCAAATCATTCAGAAAAAAATTTCCCCAGAAATTTGTGTACTTCTATAAAGCCACTACAAAAATCACATATTTATATCATGGTTTTATTATCATTAAATAAATTTAATCCACCATCAATGTTTCAAAAAATTCGTAATTCAGTTGTAAGAATTTTTTTTAAACACGAAGAATTTTACCTTATCACCATTTAATTTCCATCTGAAATTGCGATATTTCATTGAAACTAATTGCTGTTTACTTGTCAGGAAACTTTTTCACATAATCATCGGTAGTTTGCATTGCTTTATAATTATTTAAATTTTTTTCGGAGCATTATTTTGAAATATACGTTTAATCAGAAAATATTAATTACTCTTGCAACTTGTTTTTGTTTATCTAATGTGAAAATATTTAAATCACACATCATTAATATTTAAGTATTAAAATAATCATAAAATTCATCAAGTTAACAAGATATTCTTTAAAAAAACAACAATTATAAAGAATATTTTATGAATGCTTTTAGATAAATTTAATTATTTTCTATGAAGATATCTTTAGAAGCCTATTATTGCTCATTTCCATTGCTTTTTTTGTACTCAATATGTTCCTTAGATGCTAATTTTACAGTTTTAATTGTTTTAACAAGTAAAAACTTGTAATGAAAGAAAACTCTGATTATCTCAAGAAAAAATTTCAACAGAGTGGAAGTTACGTGATTTGACTTTTAAATAGGAACATGTTTTATGTGTGTAACATGTTTCCTTAAGCAATTTAATTAAGTTTTTACTTGGTACAAATAGCAGCAACTTGTTTAATTTTGATGCTATTACTTACTACCCCCTTATTAGAACTTACGATAAATGTTGTCTGAGAGTGTGTGGATAAAGATACATTTCTTCTTTGATCATTTTTTATATTTTCTTTACTTTTCGATTGTTTCTTAGAATTTATGAATATTACTAAAAATGACAACTAAATTTCCACAAATGCTCAAAAAATAACACTACTCGACAAAAATATAGGGTCAAAATGCATCCAACACAAAAATCAGACACGTTCTTATGTAAAATGACCCCCTAAATCCAAATCCGACCCCCGTGTTTCTCCATCAGGTACAGTTTTTCGGGAAACAGCCCCTCCCTTTTACGTTTTTCGATGACTTAAGGTATGTGTCTACCTTTGGGGGATTTTTTTAAATATTAAAATTTTTAATAAAATACAAGTATTACTTATATGTTGTAATAAAACAATGAATTTTAGCGCCTTTTAGAAAAAAAGAAAGAAAAAAATGAAAAAAAGAAATGAAGAAAATGAAGAAAAGAAAAAAATTTTTATTTATGAAAATAAAGCCAATTTTTAGTATAATTTTATTGAAAAATTGAACTTGCGGAAATCTTAATAAAAAATTGCCATGAAAAATGCTTGGGAATTATTTAGATTACTTACCTGTGTTGACTATTATTAGACTCTTACCTGTGTTGTAAACCAGAAGATATTTTGTATGCCCAAAAGAAAGAGAGATATGCCACCGTATCACAACAAAGATATTTACGTTAAGAAAATAACTCTATTTTTCTTAAACAACAGCCTTAAAAAATACATAATTATATAAAAAAATCTTAGATCCTAGTTCCTAACATAGATAAACATTTATTTATGGTGGTTAAAAAGTTGCATTGCAATACCTTGAAATTTTTTTTTTGAAATTAAGGAGAAAACAGAAGAAAAATAACTGAAAAATACAGTTTTCCAGAAAATGCATTTAAAGATTTGAATTGATAGGAAAATATATTATAGTCAACTTAAATGGTTAAAATTGTAAGGAGCATTGGAGTTGACGCCTAAAAGTAAGGAATTTTCGGAATTTAAATAAATAGGCTCCACTATAAGCGAATAAAAATTTCTTCACCAAATGCTGGATTTTTAGGTAGACACCTTAATAACTTTGAATTCGATTTTTACAAAACTATTACTTTAGTCTTCAAGTTACACCTTAGGGAAAAGAAAAGTTAAAGTTTATAAAATATGAAAATCAGTAGCATATGGATAGGTTAAAGGGTTATTACCCCCTAAAAATGCAAAAGAAATCGTTAAAAATTACTGAGGTTATATTTCGCTATTTTTTCCTCTTATTTTTTAAGCAATTCATATTTAAAGGGTCCTAACCCTTCCCCCAAGGACCCAAATTTAAAGAATATATGCAGCAAGGATTTTGCTAAAAGTTGTTGAGTTGTTAGATCCCCCCAAAGCACCCGCGGAAGGGTTCAATGCCGCGCTGTAGAGTTAAACTGCTATACAAGAAAAAGTCAAATGCAACCGACTGAATTCCAGTTGATTCTTATATAAAATGACCTCCCAAATTTAAATATTATAACACCCGTTTTCCTCCACCACCCTCAGTTTTTAAGGGGACGCCCCCAATAGTTATCCCCAGCCCATATGCATTTGTTAACAGCTTGAAACATGAAATCATCGCCCCCAAAACTGGTCAGTTTTTAACGAACCGAACAATTTCCACTTAGGATAAACCAAAATATAAGAAACATTTTTTAAGATTTTCAAAACATTAATATTAATTTCTGAGCTCGCGGGCGGCGTGGCGGTGGGATTCAGAGAGTCTCTTCCGCGATTGCTTCGGGGGCGCTAACACCTCAACCGCTTTTAACAAAAATCATTGCTGCATATATTCATTAAATTTGGTTCCTTGGGGAAGGGTTAGGACCCTTTAAAGATGAATTGCGTAAAAATAAGAGGGAAAATAGTCAAATATAGCCTCTAATTTTTAACGATTTTTTTGCATTTTTAGGGAGTAATAACTCCTTAAAATCTATCCATATGCTACAAATTTTCATATTTTATAAAATTCAACCTTTTTTCTTCCCTCAGGTGTAATTTGAAGACTAAAGTAATAGTGTTTGACCCTCGAAATAGAATTCAAAGTTATTAAGTCATCGAAAACGTAAAAATGGGACGGGCTGTTTCCCGAAAATCTGTGCCTGATGGAGAAAAACGGGGGTCGGATTCAGAGGGGTCATTTTACATAGGAATCTGCTTGATTTGTGTCAGATGCATTTTTAACCCTATTTTTTGTCGAGCAGTGTAATCGATCCATTTCATACACAACACAGTAATTTGTTTCATTTTTCAGCAGAGTACACAACTTCGTAAGAACTTTAAATAAAATAAAGACATTTGTTGTTACTCTTAAATTTTTTACTCTTAAAAATGATGGGTGGAAAATTTTTTAGAGTAATGAAGTTTTTATGCCTATAATGTTTATTCAAAATCAGTAATTGCCACAAGTTTAGACCTGTTGATGTTTGACGACAGATAATTTTTTCTAGTCATTTTTATCAATTTGTTGTAAAACCGAAGATATGTTAAATAGGATAATAATTGAGCGTTTTATTGCCTGAATTAAGCTGTTAATTTGACGCATCTTTATCCAAATATTTACAGCATATATCTGGTTCAAAATTGAAAGATGAGTAAAAGAGAAATACATGCGATCCCTCTTTAGCTTTGGAAGGGAACTTGGAACCTAAAAATATGATCTATTTTCGGTCCCTAAAGTCTTCTCTTCTAATGATACAATAGCCCGGGGCTCAGGGAATTCCGTTTAGTGTACCTGATGCGTTGCGTTAATTTCGTCTTGAGAGAAACGCCGAACCCTTTAAGTTACGTTTTTAAGGCATGCGTATCGATTATCGATTGTTCGAAGTTCCACACCTCGCTAGCTCGCTCGCACAGGTAGAGCAACAGGTTTGCGACTGCTCAAACCATGCTCCAATGGGGGCCGTATAAAAAGAGCAGGAAGGAAATGGCGAGGCATCTTCTGCATTATTTCAAAAGTCTTAAAGTATTGGATGAAAACGTTATGAAATGCAAGCGTTTGAATGGTATAGGTCAAAATGCTAAATTTGATTTAACTATTAAGAGGAATATCTTTTAACTGCCATTTAAATATTCCAAATCAGAAAAAAGTATTTAAGTGTAAAACAAATACTTAAAACTAAAAAAAATTATATAAATGAAGAAAACTGTAAATAAGCATTCCTTAAGTGATGATTTTGTATTTTTTAGAATGCATGATTATAAAATGGAAATCCGATACTTTTTCACTTCATTAATTGTTAGTTATTTCAACAAAATACGGATATTTTATTTGAAATAAATAAGAGTATTTAGCTTCTTTAACACCAGCTTCGTTTATGATAATTGAAGTATGATCGCAATGGGTCAATTGATGTTTAATAGAAAGGAAGAATAATTAGCTTGAAAAATCACTAATCAATTATTAAATAATGAATTATTAAATACTCAATAGTAACTAATTGCTTGTTCTGTGCAATATACGTATGGAGTTACACTTGGAGTTTTTTAGTATGAGATTAAAACAAGTGATATATACTTCTTTCAAATCTCAGTAGAATAAAAAACACACATTTAATAAAATACGAATGCATCTCTTCTCAAACTTCAGTTCGTCAGTTCCTGGGTTATTTAGCTAAAAACTGTTTAATGTTTTCTAACGAAATATTGTTAAAAATGTTCCTTACTTAACGAGTGGTGTCACAGTCTGAGAAACACACACTTTCATATTAACATCCCTAGTAGCAAAGCATACCAAATATGTCAAGTTTAAGTTAATGCAACAAGAAGTAAACGAAATTTGGACCTACATGACAAAAATTGGACGAATCTTGAACGTTTGTTTTGCTTGGGATAACAACGTCAGAAAACTGAATTGATCGAGTGGTCACCCCAGGATGTGCGTGCTACCACTTTCAAGTTCATCCGTCCCTCTGAGCTTTAAGTTGCGTGCGATCAATAGATTGCAGTGTGAACAGGTGGTCTCCTCATTATGCAAATGTTGTCAGATCGAATAGAGGAATGCGGCCGCCGAAATTCCGCCACAAAGAATAAATTCCGCGAAAGAACGCCTCCTCCGTATCATCCATCAGAAGGGTCGGAAGAAAATTATAATTTTTTCCATTCCGAACTAGCGCCATCATAATATTGTGAGGAGCCTCTCGAGTTTACAATCCGGCTCTCGGTATCTTATATTTTGGGAAAATACTCTTACCCATTTTTGGAAGCAAGAAAAGAGCGTATGAACAACTTCTCTGAACGACCGAATTTTCAAGAATCTAGTTTTTTTTTCTTTAAGAAGAACCGGGAAATACTCTGCTAGCGACAGGTTTTGTAACCATAAATAAAAACAACTTTTTTGCGTTTCACGCGTAACGAACGATACGGCCGAAGTGTCTAAATCCACGAAAGTTGACCCATGTTAAGGTATCCGCCTACCCCTAAAAAGACGAGTTTCGACTTTTTCGTCGAAAATTTGGTTCTTACATTTTCAAGTAGTTTAGACTTTTATCTTTCCAAAATTGTTTTCATTTTACTTGTAGGTGAATCCGAAAAGAAATTACAGCATTATTAAAACAGATAGTCGTGTGCGATCGGATACAAATATAAACTTTAAAGCTGATATCTTCAGAACTAAGTTTTGCATAAAAAACCTCCACTATTTTATTTACATGATTACTCAAAAACAATCCAAGATATTCACTCCAAATTTAAACAGTATATTAATCATACTGTTATTAACCAGATGGACCACAGATTTTTATGTAAGTTTATTATTTTTGTTTTTATTGATGTTTTTTTGTTAAAGGGTTGTAGAAATTTTGAAATTTTTCACTTACCTTTACATTTTATGCTGTAAAACAATTACTTTTCAAAATATGTCTAAGGTCCAATCTGTAATAGTTTTTGGGCAAGAGTGAGAGGGGTTTTATAAAAATTCACTTAAATTTTACACTAATTACCCCATATTTTAGAAAATAATATAATTAATTTTGTTTTTTTAGCATTGATCAATGTTTTGATGTACACTTAAACTAAAAATTAAAAAATAATTTTTGTAAATCAAGTATTTAAAAAAAATGGTCTCAAAGGTAGGCGGATGCCTTAAAGTATTAGAGAAATTCGTTAGAGTTGAGTTGTTATTTTCGTGGTAGTATTTAGATAGTGTCTTTTACAGCACTCTTTTTTTATACTATAAAGAATTAACTAAAAGATGAAGGTGTTCTTTTAAAAAATAAAAAGGAAACATAATTCTTCTAATTTGAAAACCTATAAAGTTATTTTATTTTTTTAACATATGTGAATTTTTCGGTAAGTGGTAAGGTATATTTTCGATATTATCATGAACTCATTTGCCCGGGGGGAAATTTTCAAAAAAAAATTGATATATTTTTTAATCCTATGAAAAATACTTTTCAATAATACCCTAGGTATTTCAAAAACAAAATCTGTAATTCCATTAATGTCTATAATATTGTATTGTAATCTCATTTTGATTTCCTATAAGGACATCATTTTTTATATTAGAATCGTCATTTTGAAGAAGGGAATAAGTCCAAAAAATGACAAATTGACTTTTTGTGCTCAACACAATCTCCAAGCTTTGCTCTACACATGAGTGAAAAGAGGGGGGAAATAACTAACCCCTATAGGGAGATATCGCCCCTTGAAGTTCTGAAATCGATGTCCATTCATAGTATTTTTTAAGTTAATTTGGAATTAAAGTTAATTTGTCTTTCTTTTCCTATTCTTTGTGCTGTAAACTAAGTTAAAATAAAATTTTCTGTTAATTTAGGGCCATATTCAGATCTTCGAAATCGGCCACGGTGATTTCGAAACTTCTATTTCGCCGTGAACTTTTTCACCGTATTCAGATCTCCTTCCAAAAAAGGCTGAAATCTCGGAGAGTCAGCTCATTGGTTAGTTGTGTTGTTGACGTGGAAACGCTTAGCGACCAATAAAATCCGTCTATAAATAGGCGGGAAAACGTCACTGATGCATTCACATGCTCCCAAAAGTGTAAAAAAACTCAATCTGCACTGCAAGTCGCTTGTTTGTGTTGTTTGAGTGAACTAGAAACCAAGCTAAAGCTTTTAGCTGAGCGCACCTATTAAAGAGTTGATAAAAACAATAAAAGAAAAAGAAAACATTTGATCTTTTTTTTATTTCTACAAGCTTTGCACCTTTATAAGGAGCATAACCAAGTAATTCTTGTAACTCATAACAGTAATGCTTCATTTCCCAAATTTAATTCCAAGTATGTTTTGGAAATTCCTTCTTGCATGATTTTGAAAGAATGGTTATAAGAAAGAGAGATAATAGCAGGGGTAGAAAGCAAAAATTCAATAGAAAAAAGTAAGCTATTTTATACATGACTACATGGAAATATCTTTTCATCAAAGGAATTACTCATTAAATTCAATATAATACAAGATGTTAGGAAGTAGGAACTATAATTCATAATTCTGGCTGAAAGAGTTAGTATAATACTCACCTTATTGGTGCAGTAAACTAATCCTTAATTATCATTTCCCAATTTCAGCTGCACTTTTAAAATCTATAAAACTGAAACTTTGCAAGCTTATAAAATAAAATAAATAAGTACTTACACTATTTTCATTTCTACACAATATTTGAAAGTTCTCTTTTTTATTCTTACAATAGATTCAATAAAATTTTAGGAATTTTGTAATAAATATTCTTCAACTTATTCTATTTTAAACTGCATACTTAATTTGTTAGAGAATTTTCCGCTAAATGGAGCAAAAATTATTTTTTTACAGTTAAATGTGTGAACTATTGCAGTTACTCTGTATTAAATTGAAATTTATTAATACAACATGTAAGAAAGAGTGAGGCAGATTTTACGATCAAATTTTAGTACTCCAGTTAGACAAAACTGTTATTTGTAATAATTTCAAAGTATATTATATGAACTGAATCTTAAAAATATAAAAATTCCTTTAATCACAAAAAATATTATTTATTATCAACAAAAAAGTTAGCACTACACCAATTTCTTCAAACATTTATACAACTATTTTCTCAATAATAATTCTGTTTGATTAAGGCTATAAGCGCGCACTAGAGACTTCTGTCGCGGCGACTTATAACACTAGGTCAATCGAGAGCAATGCATTTCTATGGAGATATTCTTGGCAATCGGCCAAGAGTCTCGTCGCCTATGCGCGCGCTCTAGCTTCTTGCAATACCCAGGGTGATAATTTTGTCTCTGTTGCCGTGACAAAAGTCTCTAGTGCGCGCTTAGCTTAATTGAGTATGGATTGTCACTGTTCACAGGAAGAAATTTTTTTCATAAATTATCAAATAAAATAACTGTACCTTAAAACAATCTAAATGAATAATTGATTAATTTCCATTTCTATTTATCAAATAGTTATTTTTTAAAAGATAACTTCCAGTTTATATAAAGGTTTCATCCTTTTAAACTTTTATAATTTGCCCTTTTCAATACTTCTTTCTGGATTCACAGAGAACAGCATTTTAGTTGAACTGAAAAAAATTATATTAGCATGTAAACATAAAATGAAAATATTAATTATATATACAAGAAAAAAATTATTTAATATAGTATTTTGAAATATTTATATTCGCATTCAATGATTTTTATCTTGGTGATAAAAATCCTAAACAAAAAATTATAAAAATTATCAATTATTATAATAATATCAATTATCAATTATAAATTATTATTAAAAATTTTCCGAAAATAAAAAAATCCTTTTTGCGGAAGGAAGCTAGTTTAATAGAAAGCGATAGAACTTGGCGATGTTTAACGGAGCTTCTAACCGAATTGATCCAAAATATTGAATACCAATTCTGAAAGATTCCATAATGAGAAAATTAAATAAAAAAACAATTTACATACCTCAAATTCTTCTTTGCTATCGGGAGTAATCTGAAGCAGGGCAAGGAGTGTTGGTTTGGCATGGTCAACTCTTATCTCAGCTGTGCCATTTTTCTTCTGTGCTCTTTCATTCTTGTTAAATTTAATATATTATTTTAATATATTAATCCAGACATTCCTGACTCAACATCTTACTAATCAAAGCATGTAAATTTCTCACAAGATGGACGTCCTATTTTTGTTACGAAGTACAACCAAATGAAGATTGTAAACAAACTGTTTCCAAGGTTTCAGCGCGGTTTCAGCCAATGAGAGAAGAGAAAGTCAGTAATTTCGCCGTCGGCGTTTTCGACCAAGTGAGTCGAGAAAAAGTCAATCTAAATACCTTTTCGACTTTTTCGCCCGACTTTTTCGCCGTCGGCGAACATCTGAATATGGCCCTTAAATTTTTTTCAATTTTTTATGCAGAGAATGTTTGACTCCATTCATATTCACTCACTCCATTGATACTGCTTTAATAACTCAGTTTCACTATAATTTTGAATTTATTATTTTATTCTTTTTATTTTCTCCTTTTGTGGAGTAGAATAAAGAGAAATATAATTTAAATGTGAATTTAGGGTTTTTTTTTAAAGATTTTTTATCAGAAAAATTTCATAAGGTGGAAGAAGGGAATAAGCCCATCAACTTATTTTAACTGTAGAGTATTTTTGAATATACTTATTTGTTTTGATCGCTCTGTTTTCTAAATGGGGTTCTGAACTTCCAGTAAAAATTTGGTGGTTATGCAAGGAAAATTCCAGTACTTATACATTTTTTTCGATTTTCTCAAAACTTGGTTTTTGGGCTTATTCCCTTCTTCCAAATGACGATTCATTTACATCTTACTTTTATGTTTCTATTAATTATTCACGTGAGTCTATTAGAACTATAGAGTCGTACCAAACACAGTGATGCTATATTTGCCAAAAAAACATTATTTACTTAGAAATAATTTTTTTACTTGCCTACATATCTATTTTCAAAAATATCAAATACAATGACGCATTTAGTTGTTCTTGAAAGCAAGCATCACAACTTGTAAAAATTAGCTGACTTCTTGACCCAATTATAATTGTATAACTTCTATTCTTTATCTCATACAAAAACTGAAAGCTATAATTAAATAATTTGGCCACTTATCACCTACCTCGTTCCAGATGTAGTGAAAGCCTAGAACCTTTTAAACGCCGTAATTCAAATTTAAAAGTAAAGGTTCTGGTATTTAGTATAAATAGCTTGGTTCATCATTACTAAAACAAATACCTTTTTTTGGCAGCAAAAATCATAAGTATTGTTTTGATGATGTTTCCATCTGGGAACATCGGCGTTCGGGGTGAAGTTTTTAGAGAGGTTTTTCCAAAAGGTGTATAGTTCACAATTTATTCAAATGAAATAACTGAAAATGGTTTCTACTTAATAATTTTGGACATTTTTATGATATTAGATCGTTTTTTTTTTATTACTGTTACCCATGTTTGGACGATTGGTATAAAACTTCGCAGATTTTCATAAGAAAAAATTTACATGTTTATTACATGCGAGACACTTCAAAAGTATAGGTAATCATAACTATTTCTATTGATTTATTTAAGCTGGGTGTCTCAAGGAAGATACCAAACTGAATTATATATATCTTCTTCAATCCAACTAACGTTAAAAGAATTTGTTTAAGATGTACAACACTTTTTATTATTTTCAAAATTTTTCAATTTCTAAAATTTTTTGTTAAAAGAACAATTGTAGGAATCTGATATAAAGATTTGACAATAGACAATATGCACTATGTCACGAAACATACTAAAACTTACCCAATTTACTAATTCGATCATGAAAACCCAAAAATCAACTTTAAAAATCCCAAAAAGTTTTAATTTAAGCGCAAAAAGTGTTTAAAAAAAGCCCTTAAGTCACCTGACCCAAAAAGGGGCGTAACCTTGTGTGATGCCCCTTGCTATACATATTGTGCACGGGAAGCTTTTTGTTTGTTTGAATAAAAAAACCTTGTGTGATGTCATACTTCAGTAGATTTGTCTCAGGCAAAACTGTTTTGAGTCCATGGAGCATAAAAACTTACTTTTTTGACTTCTCCCGTTATGCAATTCTTTAAGACTGGATAACACTATTCTTGAAACTCAAAAATATTTTTTATAATTAAAATTTTATTCCTTTTGTACAGATTTCTTGTATTTTCATTCATTTTCTTAGCATGGAAATTTTGTAAATAAATAATGAATGTCATGTAGGTTTTTTCTAACAATATTAAGAAAAACATTTTAAAAACAAAAAAACTTTGAATTTTTGAACTGTTGTGACAGTAAATAATGTATTTGACTTCATTAAATTCTTTCGTTTATTAATTTAAACTGATGATAATCAAGCATTCCATTTATGGCAGTAGCAATGTACTATTATCCTTAAATTCTAGCTTTCTTTTTGTATGCATTATTACATTTTATGCAGCTGGCAACACGTTTTTGTTTGTTTCTTTGTGTCTCTATGCAAAAAGTTACACTATTTATGACGAATTCTTTCATCTTTTGGTACTGAAAAAAATAATTTATCCGGCGTTCTAACACTTGTATTTTTACACATAGGTACTAAACATCTTTTATAGTACTTTTTTTCTGGTTTAGGATCTTCCATAGCTGCCGAAATAAGACTACAGGGTACCAAAAAAATCACAAGTTTATTAAAACACAATTGCTGATCAATGGATGCCTTTCGCGCGTAATTTGAACTACTGAAGTATGACGTCATAAGTCGGAATCGTCAAGTACTGAAATTTTTTGTTAATAGTGACGTCAGAGCAACTTTAAATGCGTTTTAAATCGAATTTATTTGATCGCATTGCAGTTTAATTAGCATTTTTAAACGTAATTTTTCATGATCTTTCTTTTTAAAATGAATTTGAAAATCATGAATATTGCATATTTTTCCTTTATAAATCAGGTTAACAAATAAAAATTATTGATTAAGAGCTTTAAGGAACCATTGTTAACTTGTTTAGATCTTTTAGTACAGAAAAGGTTAAAAAAATTAAAGAAAATAGGAAATAAATTGAAATTTTACATGGTATAAAAATCCCTTCAAAAACTATACCCAAACACCGATGTTCCCATTTGAGAACATACATTGAATTGGTAATTACTCTCCAAAATTGGAATATGAAGTTATTCTGGCAATCCCAATGGAAAGATGTGTACTTAAGATACCTAAACACAGCAAAATCATTTTTAAATATTTTTCTATTATCAGAAATTAAAACTTTGAAAGAGCTAAAAATCTGTAAATTTGATATAAATTCTACAAAAAGGATTAAATAGCATGTGAAAAAATTTTTCATGTAAAAATAACTTCATATCTTTGAGTTTCTTTCTATCAAGTATCAATTTCCTACTAGAAAAATGAAGTGTTGAAAAAAAATCCCAACCTAAAGTAATGTTCCCATTTGGGAACATCAGAAGGTAAAAGGTTCAACCGTCTGAGATTACCATTGAATAATATCGTTGAAAATTTGAGGTATCTAGGATTGAAAGGGTTAAGTTATAACTTATTCACATTGCAAAATAAGTCGGTATTTTTTTTTCTTATCTTCACATAATATACACCATTACACAATCAAATTACTTTCATTAAAATCCAGTAAAACTGACATGTACGGACTACTTTAAAAATACCATCATTACATTTTGTTACTACTCACGGCATATTGCAAAATCATTAAATATTAGCTATCAACACTTTATTAACTCCTTTGAACCACTCTAAATTATAATAAAGTTGAAAACCTTAATGATTCTCAAGCTTATTTTTCCATTTAGTAATATCTTATTACGTTACAATACATTTTCACCATAATTTGGATACTTTTATGGGTGATTGATTCTCTAGAAATCTAAAAAAAGGAAAACACAAATTTTGAAAAATAAAATGTCTTTTAAAACTTCTGAATTTTTTTAAATGTTAGATGAACACGTCCTATTTGATATGCAATAATCGGCAACAAAGATTAAATGCATTTAGTGTGGGAAAAAATCCAATCTAAATTTTACGGCGATTAACTGTGTTGTGCATTTTCAGTACGCCGAGTCAGAGTGCCCGAGCACCCGCTGCTAGATTAAGAATGACACCGTAGAAAATAAATATTTCGCCATTTATTTATTTCTTCAGATTTAGACCTGAAAATTTCACAATAACCATAAAATAATGATACCTCAAACATATCCAAATTTCAATAATATACTCCTTTTTTGTTTAGGAGATATGGATGCCAGGATAATGACGCGCCAGGAAATTGATGATTTTTAGCATTCCGCCATTTCTTCATTTTTTCAGATTTAGACCTCAAAATTTCATAATAACCATAAAATCATGATACCTCTAACATATCCAAATTTCAATAATGTATACTCCTTTTCGTTCAGGAGATGTGGATGCCAGGATAATGACGTTTCAGGATAATGACGTTTTTATAGTAATTTATTTGCCATTTTTTTATTTTGGATATTTAGGGCCACAAATTTTACATTCACCATAAAATTATAATACCTCTAACATATCCAAATTTTAATTTTTTACTCCGTTTTGTTTAGGAGATTTGGATGCCAGGATAATGAAGTTTTAAAAGCATACGCTCTGTTATGGACAGTTCAAAGTAAAAATTTTCCAAGTAAAACACTTTATGATTGCACTAAAAGTGAATATCCACTTATTCTGATTGTAATTAATTATTAAAATAGAAGAATTGCTTTATTCTGTCATTTTTATATGCCTCATAATTAACTAAAATAATCATGTCAGTAATAATCATGTAATTCCTTAAATTTTGCTTTCAGAAATTTTTTATACTTATTTGCCATACTTATCAGAAGGCTATTTATCAGAATGTTGGAAAGAAAAATTAATTTTAGGACAATACATGGATTTTTGACCCCTGGATCGGAATTTTTCACATTTCTAGGGAATCACCCGCTCCTTTTCTAAAAATTTAGCAAACGTTGGCTTATTTTTACATGAGTAAGTTTGTACTGTAGGTTAAGATAAATAATTAAGACACAAAGACAGGGCATGGTTATTCAGTTAATTAAAAATTTATGAACCGTGTGATTTAACAAGAAATTTGAAAATCCTAATCGATACTTGACGTGGTAGTTTCAAAAATGCCAGATTTGCAGTACGGTCTAAAACCAAAGGGCTGTCCATAATCAAACAGTGGACAAACATGGCGTTCGAGAGAACCCGTTCACCTCGATCGAAAGTCCGAGACGGAAAAAAGCGAAGCAGGAATTCTTAAACTAAGGTAAATAAAACGACGAAAGAAGCGACTCAAAAAGAAACAAACAACAAAAAGGCAAATTCAATTTGTGCGCTGGCAACAAGTTGGCGGTGTTTGGGAAAAGCGCTTTTAAAGCGGCACGAAAACAACTCAACTCTGCCAATCAGCGGCAAGCTTCCTTCATTCTCTTTTACGGAGGGAGGGGGAGGGCAATTTGCGCGGGAAAAACGCGGCTTCTCCCCCATTAAGAGCGCCTGGCCGCTTCAATGTGGGAATGGAGGTTTATTTCTGTGCGGATGAAAGCGTGTGCGCGCTGCAATGAGATACGCGACTGGGAAGAACGATTTGGGGGAAATTTTTTTTTAAGTAAAAGGGGAGAAAAAATCAAACGGATGTTTTGTTTGATGCCGAATGTCTAAGATTTGATTAATTCGAAGAGATTGGTTTCTTTAGGGGGAAAGGATAGCGATTCTTATGTTTCATAGTTCAATACCATTAAGTATAATATTAATGATAGTTTGAATTAATATTCCTATACTATATCCTTTGAACCTTTCTATTTAATATTTAACCTCCATTACTTTCTTCTTTTTCCTCACTTTTATGTCTAAATTATAGGACAGAAAACCATTTAACCCTTTATCTACTGCATTATGATTTTATGGAATTTTTTTTTCTTGGAAATATTTTTTTATCATTTAATTGAAAACTAAGCATTATTATACATGACTAAATATACATCTTTGGAAAATTTAAACCGCTAGAGCTAGTTAATTAAATTGATTCTTTTGAGTAGTGTCACTACACTAAGCCTGAGAGCTAAAATATTCCCACAATACAAAAAACATTACTTTTTTAAGTCTTAAAAATAATACACTTTCCTTTGAAGGAACAAAAATTACAATCATGGGAATCCGATCAAAGTGGAAGCTGAAAGCACACGACTTCAGTTTTAAATCTAATCGCATTTCCTACTAAAATACTCATCACAGAACCCTTAAATTTGGTGGGAATTGTAAGCACCGTCAGTAGACTTAGGGTAAATAGACTTGGAATTTTATCAGTACAAAAAAAGTTTAAAAGATAAAAAGTGATTATAAATTCTATTATGCAGTATACTGCAATACATTTGAAGATCCTAGAGGGCTATAGAAATGAATTTTATTAAAATGCTGGAGTTTTATATGAACTTATATTGAATTTTTTGAAACAAATTTACTGATAGGAATTTTACAGCGATTTTAGTAACTTCAAAACAATTATGATTTACTGAATTTTTTCAAAGATACGGATATTTTTTTTATCCAATGAGTTTTAAAAACTTTATATATATCAATATAGTATAATCAATAAATGTAAATAGAAAAGTAAAATTTTTTTTACAGTTTCGAAAATTATTTTTCTTACTTACACCTTACATATTATTGTACTTAATAATTCTAAAATATTCCCTTGCATCAAAAAAACCGACAATTAAAACAAGGAATTTAAAAAAAAAGGTTCCATCTCAATGTAAGAACAAATAATTTTAAAATAACTTAGTTTATAAATACTACTATAAGTAACGTTATGAAACTTATATTGACTAACTGATTATTCCAAAAACAGCAACGAAACTCTCCAAACTCGTTAATAGAATCAAACATCACACTTTTCAAACTCCCGACTTTATCCGATTTAAAATCTCGGCATTGAAGGGTGTCTAAAGCCGGCCCTTTGTTCCAAACGAAGTTGAAAACCAAATGGAAGGGGATTCCATTTCCGGAAACGACCACTGCGCTGAATTTTTCATCCCCATCAACTATTCAAGCGAAGCCCCCGGATGGAATGCGGACAACAAGTTGCTGAGGCAGGCCTTATGGCTCGGATTGAATTTTTTATCTGGATTTCGCTCCGACTCTTAGTGGTCGGCCGCCGATGTTATTCAAAGACAGAGGTTGGGGTTCAGAGTTAGGGGGATCTGGCTCGCTTTTTTTCTGAAGAGCGAAGTTGTGGAAGGTTTTAAAAGAGTGGCGAGGCTCTTCTTTGAAGCAAATAACTATTATTGGGGAAATGTTTCCGATATTAGATACACTTGCACTTACTTAAAAGAAACCATATTATCTGATGAATAAATTTAAACTATTGGAAGTCCGAAATGCTAGAGTAGAACCCTTTAAATCGTGACATATTCAGTTGATGTGTACTTCTCAGCCAACGATAGTAAAAGGGTCACGTGATTTTTACAGACTTTGCACTATCGATAGTTGGGTCACCGGTGATAGTTGGGGTCTTGCTTCTATATACAAGCAAATGTCTCTTCCTCTTTCGATCAGTTCCCCCTCAACTTCCACCTGTCTCCCCTCCGAAATACTAGTTCCAGCGTTGTCAAAATCACGTGACCCTTTTACTATCGTTGGTTTAGCAGTATACCAGACAGGATTTTTCTGTAATAGAGTGTTTTCAGGTGACGTCACGACCATTTATTTTCTTCCTTGATGCAGGTCAAACAGTCTGTTGCTAAGTCCGTTGCTAGGTGCGGCGGTATCTGTTGCTGTCATGTGATTGCAAATGCTCCAATAGAAGCATTCCATGATCAGCTATTTTCTTTTAACTGTTAGCTGCTGGAGGTCAAACAATCTGTTGCTAAGGCCGTTGCTATACACGGTGATTCTGAAATGGTCCGCCAAACTTTGAGGGGTGATAGTACTCATCAAGACGAACAAGAATTGATGTGGAAAGAGGGGTCGCAGTTACACCGTTAAAGAGCTAGGTCCTAATGTAGTGCGAGAGCGTTACAAAAGGACGTTTTGCCAAGGCCCTTTTAACGAAAAAAAACATAATGAAATGAAAAACTTTATTGCATGAGGTACAGCAGTATCCGTACTACTTACATCATAAATTTGATAGAAATTGGACCACTTGCTAAACCGTGGGGTGAGTTTTAAAACGCGCAGTATTAATCTTCTAGCCAAAGAATGGAGTTCCATTAATGGTATTTAGAAAAATGATGATCGGGGAAGGAATTTTCAATGATCATACATTGATCATTGAAACTGAATGATCATTGAAAATTCCTTCCCCGATCATCATTTTTCTAAGTAGCATTACACTAATGTAAAGTAACTCCATTCTTCGGCTAAAAGATTAATATTGCATGTTTTAAAACTCACTCTACGGTTTAGTAAGTGGTCCAATTTCTATCAAATTTATGATGTATAAGCAGTACGGATACTGCTGTACCTCATGCAATAAATTTTTTCATTTCATTATGTTTTTTTTTCGTTAAACGGGCCTTGGCAAAACGTCCTTTTGTAACGCTCTCCCACTACATTAGGACCTAGCTCTTTAACGGTGTAACTGCGACCCACTTTCCGCATCAATTCTTGTTCGTCTTGATGAGTACTATCACCCCTCAAAGTTTGGCGGACCATTTCAGAATCACCCTGTAGATCCAAGTCATGTGATTGAAAATACTCTATTCGAATTGAGGAATATTTTGTTGCATAACAATACTCCTATCTAAACGCGTTATCTATGCAAAGAACAAACGGTGCTACCCTTTCCTAGAAACCTGAGCCAAAGATGAGCGTTGGATGTATCATGATGGAGACAAGGCTGTTTCTTTTCCCACGGATGTGCGTTGAAAAAAGTAAATATGAAGTGCTCCTCCTAAAAATCTTTTGAAATAATATTTTTTAAAATGTTAGCAAACTTGAAATTCACAAGACCTTACATTTTAATGTTCATTGCGTTTGACACTTAAAACACATATACAGGGTGTCCCATAAATGTTGGGTCACACTTCTAGGGGGGATAGTAGACACCTAGACGAGTCTCGAGTCAGAATCACATAGGATTTGGGGGTCCCCGACCAAATCCCAGGGAGTTAAAAATGGAGCGAAACCCCAAAAAAATTATTGAAAAATTCAATTTGTAGAAGAACTACTATTGGTAAAAATTTAATTATGGTCTCAAAAATTGTGGTTTAATATGATCTTTAAAACTATCTCAAAAGTCTTCACTTTAAAATTTGTTTTATTATGAAAAAAGTTAAAAAACCAAAAAAATGTGAAAATTCTGCCAAAACCTCATTTTGTATTTTGAAATCATCTCTTTGGATTTGATAATCTGAAAGATCACAGTTGTAAATCCTTAAGTCCGAATTTTCATGTAAAAACCATCAATATTAAACGTTTGAGATCCTGTTAAAGTTCGTTTTTTGCGTGCGCGAACTGGTTTCCTAGCCGTTTCCAAAACGGCAGCTTGCGGACGCAAAAAACGGATTTAAACCATGCTTTAACAGGATCTCAAGCATTTAATATTGATGATTTTTACGTGAAACTTCGGACTTAATGATTTACAACTGTGATCTTTCAGATTATCAAATCCAAAGAGATGATTTCAAAATACAAAATGAGGTTTTGGCAGAATTTTCACATTTTTTTGTGGTTTTTTAACTTTTTTTATAATAAAACAAATTTTAAAGTGAAGACTTTTGAGATAGTTTTAAAGATCATATTAAACCACAATTTTTAAGACCATAATTAAATTTTTACCAATAGTAGTTCTTCTACAAATTGAATTTATCAAGAATTTTTTGGGGGTTTTGCTCCATTTTTAACTCCCTGGGATTTGGTCGGGGACCCCTAAATCCTATGTGATTCTGACTCGTCTAGGTGTCTACTATCCCCCCTAGAAGTGTGACCCAACATTTATAGGACACCCTGTATAATCAAAATGCAGTTCAGCTATTGACAGAAACTTTTCAAGCTACTATTAAATGTGCGCTTTTAATACACTGCTGTGCAAAAATTAAGGACGGTATGTGTTTTCGACATAACACCTAGTAGAACTATTGTTCATCCATGAATATCCTACCAAAAGATGTTCAATGAGTGAGAATACAGGGCCCGAGAACAAATTTTCCCTATCAATATATTAAGGAAGTAAATGGGCCCTCCATTGAAAATGGAGTTCCATTACACATTTGGAGCAGTGACAGAAACGTCTGTGTGAGAGGTATTTAACCGAGAAATTTAAGTTTTTTGCAATTAATATGATTATTCCTGAACTCAATGCATATTTTTAAACGTTTGTGCTGCTTTTAAATGGTATATTTTAGATTTTATTGAGAAATATTGGTCAAATTATCATTTTTGGAAAGTTTTGGCTTCTGGGTCATTTTTGGTAAGTGGTTACTTACCGTCGACCATGTTTTTAGTACGTCTTCCATGTGTCTGATTGCGTTTAGGTCTGGGGACCTGAAAAGTAACTTTATTCTTTCAATAGCGTTACTTATGAACTACTTTGAGGTAGTCAAATTGCGATTTTGTGCAGCTTTGTCACTCATAAAGAGAAATCATTGACCCGAGAGGTCTTCCAAAAGAACTTAAAGAGACATGAGAACATATGTATGCTATTGCAGATAACAGTGAAAATTTCTGTGCTGTCTAAGGGGTGCTGAAACGGCCCACAGAAATGCATTAGTTTCACAGAAAGAACATTTGTTATTAGTGTTAAAAAAAGAAGTATTTTTACTGCTTATGGACATATATGTCTAAAATGAAAGATATATCAGTAAAAATATCTCCATTATCTTTAAAATGAATTTTAAAGAGATCGAATTTCTCCTTTGAATCTGTACTATACTTATAGAAATTTCAACAACCCTATACTCAAAAGAGATTTTCACTGATGTCTGAAATTGCATATCTGTATTCTCATGACCCATTTGATTCTTTTAGAAGACCTTTGGAGTCAATAATTTCTCTTTATTAGTGAAAAATCCGCAGATAATCACAATTTGGCTTTCTCAAAGTTTTCATAAGAAACAATATTGAAAGAATAAAGTTACTTTTTGGGTTCCCAGACCTAAACACAATCAGATACCCATGAGACCTACTAAAAACATGGTTGACGGTAAGATACCACTTACCAAAAATGACCCTGAAGCTAAAACTTGCCAAAAATGACGATAAGACCGATATCTCTAAATAAAACCTAAAAAATACCTTTTAAAGGCAGCACAAACGATTGAAAATATGCATTGAGTTCAGGAATAATCATATTTATTGCAAAAAATCTTAAATTTCTCGGTTAAATACCTCTTACACAGACGTTTCTGCCACTGCTCCAAATGTGTAATGGAACTCCATTATCAATGGAGGGCCCATTTACCCCCTTAAAATATTGATACGGAAAATTTGTTCTCGGGCCCGGTATTCTCACCCATTGAAGATCTTTTGGTATGATTTTCATGGATGAACAATAATTCTACTAGGCGTTATGTCTAAAAAACCGTTCCGTCCTTAATTTTTGCACAGCAGTGTATGTTTTAGTCAAAAACATGAACTTATTGTGTGAACAAGATGATGTATTAGGTTTGGGGATAGTAAATGTTATAGTACTGCATGCACATTCTAACTTTACATTCTAACTTGCTGGTTGAAATTATAGAACTGTGTTCTTATCTTTTCCCCCAACTTTCCTTATCACGCTCTACAAAATTCCATCAATAGAACATCAATCTACGCTACGAATGGACTGTTCGTAAGTCTGATCACAGCCATTTCAAGCACACTATTGTAAAATTCCAAACTTTTTATGTCGCATAGAAACTCACAAATCCTAGTTATAACAAACACACTCTACGACTGATATTTTTTGACTTCAGATCACCTATGTAGCATTATTAACACGTTAGTTCATCCAAATATTTTCCTCTCCACCTGTTTTTTTCTCCTACATTCGAAGTGCTTTCCATCCCTCCTTGAGTGGTGCGTGGCGAAAACATTCCATTTCACCGCACGCTCCTCCCAACAAAAACGCACCCCCTCTCTAAAACAAGCCCTACACCACTCTGGGTTCGATTTGAGAAAAAGAACGTTTCATCTGCAATTCATGGGGCGAAGACTCATGAATGTTTAAATACGCAAACAGCATTATGCTAAGCAACTGCAATGCTAATATTCTGCCGCCCTCCCTTCCGTTCCAATGGAACAAAGTAAAGAAAAAATGGAACGTTCCCTGTTCGCAAAAGCCCCCTTCGGCCCAATATATTTTTGTTCTTTCTTATTATTATCCTCTTCTTTTCCTGGGCTGTTCTTTTTACAACTGTGTGAATGGGAGAATACAGATTGAACTTCGTTCTTTTACTGGGTGTTATTTTAATGGGGGTAAATAAAATGAAAGAATCTAAGCGTTGTTATATCCATAAGCTAAATTAACGCTATTCTTGAAGGCAAGTTGCTTGTTAGTATAGAAAATGTTTATTCTTGATTAGTACAAATTTTTAAATTGGAGCATTCCCTTCTACCAGTTTTGAACATTGTTTGCGTGAACCTTATTTAATATTATGACACTTATCATTAAAGTTCCCCTTACTTTTTTAAATGGAGGTACGAATGAATTTATTTAAAAAAAATGACTTCCACCTTTCCTTTCTCTACCATTCCCACCATTCCTACCACCTTTACTAAGTTCTAAAACCCAGCTGAATGTAAACCCTTTAACCCTTTATTTACCAAATTATTTTCCTCATCCTCATCCAAAATATGTCGAGTTTACGTAACTGCAACTATAAGTAAACTAAATTTGGCCGACGAAAATTGGACGAATTTGGAACATTGGGAAGTGGTTCTTACAAGTACCGTCGGTAAATAAAGGGTTAAATGGGAGAGTAATTTATCCGTAGAACAACATTACTAACTTAATATTCCGACCATCTGGTACGATCTGCTTTACACAGATAGAGGTTATATTTTCATTCTTTAAAAGTTATATCAAACTCTCTGTTCTTACATTTCCTATCAAATATTTTTGTAACCGAACAAATATCCCTCCCTTTTACACGTTACTCCGAAAGTTTTAGATTCTAACAACTTTAGGTTAAAGCGTTTTGTTTGCGCATGCTGCATTTTTGTCTAAGGCTCACATAAAATACAACTATCTTTGGCGTAAGGCACACAAACGCAACCTAATGGAAAAGTGGCACGAGAAGCACCAATGCAATATCTTTTCAAAAAATGGATGACAGATTTGGAGTCGGGTGTCGCTTACACAGCGCTAGATTGATTGCACTCGTAAGCTAACCCCAATAAGCTCTAGACCCAATCCAAAAAACAGGACCACCGTAAATCTTCCTACGCGACGGCGTTTTTGTTTGTTTCGTTCATTTTTCAAGAGGAGCTTTCTATTACACTTTTACCTCGTACGGGACACGGCTTCCAATTTTTCTCGACGGAGCTTTTTTATTTATATATATATTCCTCAGACGGAGAAAAGAATAAAGAAACAGAACACCAACTTCGGAGGGGGCGCTCCGAAAACGTTTTTCTTCCCCGGAATCTGATATTCTCCGGGAAAAAAGCGGCGATATACACGAGAAAAACGGGAACAAATAAATAAGGGAAAACAAGCGGACCGCTGCTGCTTCTGAAGATAAAGAAAAAAATTGGAGAATTCAATCCCATTAGGTGGCAACAAGTTGGATTCGCCGTTCTGTTCCGGTGTGGAGTTGATAGTCTCGACCCTCCCCCGGATTTTTTCCGGGGGGTTTGCGGGGAGGGAGGGGGGAGGTCCAATTTCGCTCCGCGAGAAATGAACGAGGAGCGATTGTTTGTGGATATTTAGCGGGATCGAGGAAAAGGAATGAGGCCAACGCGGATAAAAAGGAGCGAGGCCCGAAAATTGAGAATCTAATTTAGGGGCTGGGAATAAACAGAGTTAGGCTTCATCAATCGTAGATGGGAGCGGGATGTTTTCTTTGGAAAAACTGCAAAATAAGTCTTGCTTTTTTTTGGAGAGGGGTTGCGAACGAGTTTTGTATATCGTTTTGGGTCGGGGCACGCAATGCGTCCAAAGGCTAAATTTGTTTTCAGACTAAAAGGTTTATAAAAATTCGATGAAATTTATTGGCTTATTCTGGATTATATTAGATCCTAGAGTGGAATAGGGGTGACAACAGGTTTGAGCACTTACATTGAATTTACAAAGGAGTTTGCATCATCGGTACAATTTTCTTATAAAAACTGCCAAGGTGTTGTAGACGAAAAATATCTTAATATCACCATTTTTTTTTCAATAATTTGTTTGACAGTTGCTTGTTGTATAACTACAACCTTATCCGTAATCTGAAAAATGAAAACATTCTAAATTTAAGGTTTTCTTTATTTCTAATAGCTTACTCGGAATCCTCAAAAGAATCCGAACACTTTGATACCATAAATGTGTTATACGGATCAGTAATTAAAAAAGTTTGTTTCTGGAAACCGTTCCCTAAAACTTTTTAAATATAAAAATTAGTTTAAATTAGCAATTTGAAAGATTATAAATATTTTTTATAAAATATATGTTTTTAAGTTTTAATTATAAATTAATTTGAAAAAAAATTTTTTTTAGATAGTACTACGAAGCGAAGGTATTGGTTTATAATTACGAAGAAAAAAGTTTACAAATCTATTGAATCATGGAAACGGATATCTTAGCCTCAAAAACAAAATTTAAAAAGTTCCAGCCCAATTATGAAAATTGAAGGCCTCTATTAAATATAAATTACAAATAAGCTGGAATAGCAAAAAAAAGACAATTTCTCTTAACATGAGTTACGTAAAAATCCTTTCATTAACCATTTTTATTTCTTTAATTTTTAATCATTCGCACAAAACAAAATCCTGTTCATCATTATGTCAGAACGTAATATTTAATCCTTTTTTCATGTTTAAGTTTAAAAGATATATTTTTCAAGCATTTCTCTAATTGTATTTTGCTTTTAAAAAGCAACTTTCTCATTGCCCACAAATAATTTGAAAAAAATTGGGTTACCAAGTTTAAAAATATAATTTCTTGACGCAAAAGGGACTTTCCTTTTGGCTATTTGGGGAATTTTTAAAGGGTGCATTGTGTGTAAAATGCAAGAGAGAATTAATAAGATAAATAATTGATAATCGATTAATAATAGATAAATTGTTTTTAATTAAGCTATTAATGGAATAGTTACTGTATGGTCATTAATGCGCATCACGGCAGGCATAGGAAATCACTTTGGGCTCATTCCACGCCAACTGGACCAATGGCATGTGCTCTTAGGTCATGGATTTTTTTCAAAATTTTTCTATAGATAGATACTCATAAGCAATACCACCACAAATTTTTTCAGAATTTTTACTCAAAAGGGGACCCGAGGAAAAATTTCTGAAAATTTGACATTTTCCGCCATTTTTTGACTTATTAGTTACAAAAAGTGATGTTTCTTAACTTATTTTCAAGCAAATGAGCTGATTCTGGTGCTAAATTAAAGCTTACACTCTACTCTTTCTAGTAAAATATAAAAATCTACAATTATTTAATTATATTATTATTATTTTTCGAAAAATCCGTATTTTCTAAAAAATTGAATAACTCCGAGTTATCTTAAAACATACACTTCAAAATTATACCCAAGAATCATCTTGACATATACTTTCCATAGTGTAAAAATTGGGATGGTGTTTTGGGTTAATGAAAAATAAATAATTTTTTTCTAAAATTAGTTAATTGGTCAATGCAGCTTTGAAAAAGTCTACAGAATTTCCTTATAACACGAAACTTAAACTTCAGCACTCATATATAAATAATAAATACATATTTAATGAACTTTATATTTTTTGTATACTTAATTATGTACTTTTGGTACAAATTTAGTGTTAACTTTACTCCATCTTTATAGCTAAAAATATTTCCATTCAAACACATATAAATCCTTACGGCTAAGTCTAAAGGGCTAAATTCTTATTTTTAAAGTTATTAATAAAAAGGAAGTTAATTTTTTAAATGATATTATAAAGCAGAAACTTCAAATTATTTTATTTCATCTAAAACTTCCCTTATTTACTGTTCAAAATAAAAACTGAATTGAGGCAACTTACTTGTGTTTTAAATACTAGGGGGCTACCCCCCCCTGCTCGCTATCGCTCGCCAACCCCCGTTAACTGCTGACGCAGTAACTTTTGGACCGCTTCACAATTCCCCACAAAACCCAGCTCACTGCACTTACTCACTTTATAAAACATTCTTAACACAGGGGTAGTACTTCTCCGTGGTATTCTTTCAAAAATGGCGAATATTTATTCAGTGGCGGAATTTTATCATTTCCTTTATGGTAACATGAATTGGCGGATCGCTTTATAATTCCAAGAAAGGTTCATATATAGTTCCCGCTAAATATGAACCTTCCCTTAATGTTTCAGTGCTTCCCTTAATGTATCTGTGAAAAACACATTACCTTAGGGAAATGGGTAAAAAATGTTTACATTGCTCTTTTGTTAATTTTCTTGGGGTTGAATTCCGTTATAGTTCCCGCTAAATATCACTAATCTCTTGTGGACACTATAAAGTATAAATATTGCTAAATTGTTTCAAATTCATAGATTAAAGTGTTTAATTAGATCTATAACTATTCAGTTTATCATTAAAAATTAGAAAAATTGGTTAACATTTGAATATTGAGCGTTCGAAAGAGATTGGCGATATTTAGCGGGAACTATAACGGAATTGAACCCCAAGATTGGTTGGTTGGTTGGTTGGTTGGTTGGTTGGTTGGTTGGTTGGTTGGTTGGTTGGTTGGTTGGTTGGTTGGTTGGTTGGTTGCTTGAGACCTTTGCTTGCCTAACGTTGGCCGCTTTGTCTTCTTTTTTCTTGATAACTCTAGGTTCTAATTCTAATTCCAGTTGCTTATGAGCTTATGTAGTCCGCCAGTAGAAGGAATTTTTCTAGAGCCTTTATTTTCTTGATATTTGGTGGATTAAATTCTAAAAAGGTATTTTCGGAAAGAGGCGTTTGGAAAATAGATTTTATCAGGCCTAGTCTTGAACCCCAAGAAAATTAACAACAAAGCAATGTAAACATTATTTTACCCATTTCCCTTAAGGTAATGTTTTTTCACAGATACATTAAGGGAAGCATTGAAATATCTCAGGAATAAATTTAACTTTCTTAAAATTTGTAATGATTGACTGTTAAAAATGTAGTAATTATCTTAAACATCGCGAAAATTTAGAATTTTATCTTCATGAGAAACAAACTTCGAAGTTGTGTCATTTTCATAGCAACGACACCGAATGTCAAGACTTCCAACATTTTCATCCTTATTTCTAAAACATTCACCCGTGTTATTTAGTTGTTTGCGTTTTGTCATTTTGAAATAAAGAGCTACATTTTACTACCTTAAAAACATACTTGCAAAAGGATATAAAATTGAATGCAAAATTCAAAATTTCCGAAAGCGAGTGTATATTTTATTGTAAATATAGTAATGATTAGGTTGCCACAACTACAAAGATAAATATAAAAATATTAATTTTTATATTTAAAAAATAAAAAGTAAATTAATTATATATAAATTTTGAAATATAATGAAAACCGTTTGAACAACAATTAAACCCTTTGTGAACAACAAAAATATAAATATTGTTAAAAATAACACAAAATATATTTTTTAAATTCGTGTTATAAATTGAAAGATGATTATTTAATCTATTTGAATATTAAAAAACCAGTGAAATATGTTTTCAATTGTTTAAAAATTCAAAGTTTCTTGCTTTGTAACTGCGACCTTATCCGAAATCTAAAAAAATGGAAATATTTTAAAATTGAGATTTTTTTTAGAAATTCTAAAGGCACTTTGCACATCCTCAAAAGAATCCGGACAGTTTGATACCAAATATGTGTTATACGGATCAGTAATTAAAAAGCCTTTCTCTGGAAACCGTTCACCAAAAACTTTTTTTTTAGAATAGAGAGATATAAGTTTCACAATATAATGGTGTCCTTTAGTTACAGTCACAAAGACACATAGACAACTTATTGAATGTTGAAAGAGATTATTTTTCAACACCCAAAACACTTTTTTCATATTTTTACTGTTGAAAATACATACTGAGGTAAGTTCTTCTTGTGATAAAATTAAGTCTTGCATTTTAATGACATTGGGAAGAAAGTTACTAAGCTGCATTGACCACTTAACGAATTTTAGGAAAAAATTATTTATTTTTCATTAACCCAAAACACCATCCCAATTTTTATGCTATGGAAAGTATGTGTCAAGATTATTCTTGGGTAAAATTTTGAAGTATATGTTTTAAGATATCTCGGAGTTATTCAATTTTTTCAAAAATAGCGATTTTTTGAAAAAGAGTAATAATATAATTAAATAATTACGGATATTTATATTTTACTAGAAAGAGTAGAGTGTAAGCTTTCATTTGGCACCAGAATCAGCTCATTTGCTTAAAAATACGTTGAGAAACATCAATTTTTGTAACTCATCAATAAAAAAATGGAGGAAAATGTCCAATTTTCAGAAATTTTTCCTGGGGTCCCTTTTTGAGTAATAATTCTGAAAAACCTTGTGGTGATATCTCTCATAGAGATCTATTTATAGAAAAATTTTGAAAAAAATCCATGACCTAAAGGCCCGGTGATTATTTTTATTTGGTCGATTTGGCATGGAATGAGCCTTTGGTTAACCATTTTGTGTTATACAGGGTGTATCTGAAATGGTGCAACAAACTTTCAGGGATGATAGTTCTCCTCACGACGAACAAGAATCGGTATAGAAAAGGGGGGTCGCAAACGAGTTCTAAGGGGTGAAACCCCGGGGTGAAAATCAGCAAAAAAACTTGCATATTTGTGCAGAAACAGATACAATTGTTCGATTCCGGCATTTATTACATTCAACCAATTCCAATGCTTTGTATAAAAGTATTATGAAAATGTTAATTTCATTAAAAAACAGACCAATAAATGCAACAGGCATGCGTTGTAGGTAGATAGACTGCAAAAGAAAGTGTCACGACGAAAATATTTTAATACTAGAGTCTAGTTGGTTAGTTGGTTGTTTTTAGTTTTATGGAACAAGGAACAAGAGTCTGACCAAGGAACAAATTTAACTTTAATCTACCTATAAAGCATGCATCTTGCATTTATTGGTCTGTTTTTTAATGAAATTAACATTTTCATAATACTTTTATACAAAGTTCGGAATTGGTTGAATGTAATAAATGCCGGAATCGAACAATTGTATCTGTTTCTGCACAAATATGCAAGTTTTTTTGCTGATTTTCACCCCGGGGTTTCACCCCTTAGAACTCATTTGCGACCCCCTTTCTATACCAATTCCTGTTCGTCATGATGAGTACTATCATCCCTGAAAGTTTGTTGCACCATTTCAGATACACCCTGTATATGCATAATTTGACTCCAGATCCAATGAACGTGATAGTTCATTGAAAGATAAGCAAAGTTAGAAATTTTATGGGATCGAGTCTATTAATACGCCCTTTCTAAAACCCGTGTTCCCACTTAAGTCATTGTAAATGGGTGGTAAAATTTAACTACCTCCCAAATAAATTTAAATCAGCAGTTATTAATTATAAAATCTATCTTAATTGTGACAAGTAAGCGTATTTTTTTCAAATAACAGAGGATTTAAAAAAAAATATAAATATATATAAAAAAATTCTTGTGTGGTTTCTGATTGTTATCAGATGAGCAATGAAAAGGCAGCTTAAACAGAAGTAATTAAAATACTGTAAAATAATCGGTTACTGAAGTTGCGTGATAGGCGTTATCGAGCTTTTTGATCCTGTTTCAGGTGTCTATTCTAAATGAACAGAGTATAGTAGGTTACCACCTTATGTAATTCATGCATCAGGTGTTTTTGTAGTTTATTCTTGGCTTGTTTTAGGGGTTTTCTTCTACGAGTCGGCACTACTTGTCTGAATCTGGCAACCCCCCAGGCAGATGAAAAAGGATATTCTATAAAGACGCTTTCTTCAATCTTTTCGAATCAGAAACAATTTGAGAACCGCAGCGAATTCCCACAGCAATTAAGCCAACGGAAAAAGGAACATTCTTTTCCTTCCTCCGCGGTTAGTCCCTAATTGGTCCCAAAGAGAACCCGTTTGAATTCCAGAACTTGAAGCCGTTGCCATTTTTGTGCTTAAAAATAATTGTTCCCGGCGATTTGTTTTTGTTGAGTTTCGAGAGTGAGTTTTTAGTTACTTTAAGAAATAATTTTAAAGGCATGCTAGACAAAGGAGAAAAGAAATGAAACTTGATTTTCCTTATATTTTATTTACATGTTGAGGGCTCTTTAATTTTAAGCCGAAACGGTAGTCACAGCTTCAAATTGTCTTCCTGGTTTCTTAAATTTATATTTTACATTATTTTGTAATATTTTACATGCCAGATGGATATAATTTTTATTTTAAATCTTTCATTCGTAAGGAAAAATATCGAGAATACACATTTTCATACACATTTTGAAAACATATAAGTTATAAATAACTAAATTTTTCTGTAGAAATTACTAACAAAACCCGTAAGAAAATCGTCGTGGAAGATGCAATACTGCACATCTAACATTTGAAGCACCTTTAGAAGGCCAATCCTCTTTCTCGCCAAACAGTTTTCGCGACTTCGTTTGGCGGTTTTAATATGGCTGTGCTTTTTTTGTAAACCAAAATTTTTCTGAAATTGATGCTTAGATATTTGATTACTTGATCAGGCTTCGCACTTTAAAGTATTAAATGCATTTTTGAAACATCTTTATAGCTCTAGTAAGCTGTGATTTGACACATTTTCACATTGGTCAGAAAAAAGTGGCCGATCTTTCATGATCTGTCGTAGTATTTATTTAGAGAATCTGATCAAACCGTTTGAGAACGTGAAAGATATGAACCGTGAAAGATATTGGTTTATTTTGAGTGCGATTTTGTTTTGACTTTTCCTCCGATTATTATTAAACTAATTTAAAAAAGATATTACTGGCTCTTCGATTATGTGTTACTTTTTCATTACATGTACCTATTTTTCCTTTAATTAGTTTTGTAAATTTCCCGAATAATGCAAATAAAGCATGCTTTATTTTATGTGCTCGATGTGGGCAAGAGAATAAGAAATTCTATTAGCAAGTGATGTTCCGAAGTAGTCACCCTCCCAAGTATTGCCCGTACCAGGAAGTGCTTAACTTCGGTGATGAATAAAAAATGTGCTAGTGTTGCTTTAGACTCGATTTAAGCAGCAACCATACGAAAAAACCATATTTGGCTATTTATTTCACTGCCAATTGAAACAATCGACAACTACATCAAACTGTGTCTTTTTCCGATGTTAGATGTGCGGTATTGCATCTTCCACGACGAAATATTGGTTCAGAAAAACATATCTTGGTAAGGATGATGAAGTTGCTCGGCTGTATTACTCAGGAGCAGGAGCGTCATTTCAGTTTTTGGTTGGGGCCAAGGATTTTACGCTGTAACTCGACTTTTTTGGGAGGATTGCCTCAACTTCATTTTTAGGTATCCCCTAACGGGTGCATTTATAGGTTAAATGTTAAAACACTGAAAAGTAGCATTTGAATGATATTACATATAATGTCAAAATTTGAAAACGTGAACTCCAATAAAAAATGGGGGTCTGGGGGATAAATTATTTAGAGATATTTTGTTCACCCCCAGGAAAATTTTGAAAATTTGCCACTTAAAGTAGTGTTTTAGCTCATTTTGAGACCATTGGGGAGCACTGAAAAGAAAAAGCTTTTTGTAAGCGGCAGAATTTTCAAGGGGAAAATACTGAATTACAGACGTGAAAATTTTAGGGAGGGCTGGGGGTCCTCCCCCATAAAATTTTTTGAAATTTAACCCTCAAAAGTAGTGTTTTAACTCCTTTTGATACTTTTTGAGTTGGACCCAAAGCACTTTGTGGAAGTTACAGAATTTTCAAAGGACTTGCAGCGATTTTTCACATAACAGTGGAAACCTTGGGGGGGCGGTTCCCCCCCTGCAACCCCTAAATGACGCCCATGCTCGGGAGAGACACATATTAGGTCTTAATATGTTGGTTATACAGTAACATAGTAATTTGGCACAGAGTGTGAGTCTAACAAGTTTGACCCTAACAAATAGGTCAATGCAACCACGAGTAACCCCAGGTTCAACATTTCTTTAATCTTCTCCACCCAGAGGTAAACCTTGCCTCTCCCTTTATTTCGCCATCTCAAATATTTGCACGATTCAGTGAAAACATCTAACTTCCCTTTCCCCTTTCTTGTCTCTTCCTCTTCAAACGGCTCCTGAGTTTGAAGCTCAAATTGCAAAGAAACCAACCAACAGAAAAGACAAGACCATGCGAGTTTGCCATAGAATGAGAAAGAATAGATGGGAAGGGGGATAAGTTTTTTTAACCATAAAATGGAAGGGATTGCCTTTATTTTGCCACCTATGATAAATTTTTTAGAGATATTTTGTTCTTTAGTCAGTGTGTGAATATTATCTAATTTTATATAAGATACTGAATTCAATCGAAACTGGTTTGCTTAGTGTACGTTTCCCATTAAAAACTAATTGTTACTAGATAGATATGTGATAGATTGATATGTGCCTTAGGTTCAATTTCGAAACTAACAATTATCTGCAATAGTAATGAGAAAATTTACTGTAAAGGGCCGTAATTGTAATGTTGCCGATATTTGAAAATCCAACCGATTAAAATAAATAGGTATGAACGACGACAGTGAAAATTTGGGAATTTTTGACTTTGATTCATTTGGAGTTGAAAGCTTGGTAATTTTTAGTACGGAGTTGCACCAAAAACACCAACTCGGATACATAATGTAACTGAACAATCGTTCATGACTCCCTTTTCCATGTAAAAAAACTGTGTGGCCACTGTCAATGTCCATACTCTTTTCCAATGTTTTTTGGGGGTTTTGGATTAATATACTTCCAAAATCGCTCGTTTTTAGAACTTTTCGTCATTTATTTAGAAGTGTTGGAGAAGAGACAACTTGAGTATAGACCAAAGAGAAACTTTAGTTGCACAGAATCCCTGCGCCGATTCTATTGTTTTAGTTAATGTCTTGTTTTGATTTTGTAAGATTTTAAGAGATCAGTTGAAAATATTGTCTAGAAAGTTTGTCGCAAACGTATCAAAAGTAAACAAAAATCAAAAATGGGTCCACGGAAATTAATGCAAGAAATCCCACAATCATACAAGGCAATTTCCAAGACCTCGTACAGTCGCTATCATCGATACTAACAATTCAATAAACTTAAAGATTTGTAAATATTTTTAAAAGGCGCCAAAAAAATAGCTGATTTTTGATCAGGATGACTTTGTTTCCCAAGCATCTTATTTCTATTTTCTGTTGAGCCAAAATAATGCCATTTTGTTATTCGTTCTGCCCACAGAGATTCCGTGTAGGCGCTAATGGAAATTTAAAAGTTTGATGGATGTGGGGCTTTTTTGGAGCTGGGATCGCATCTACGTCACGAGAAGCGGGGAAAAAAATATGATAGGGCGAGAAAACTTTTAACCTTCTCCTTCGAAAATAGCAGATACGTCACAGCCAATCACATATTTGGTCACCAAAATCTCTGTCAATCATTTATAGTTCCTCTGGTCGCCCTCACATCCATCCAGAACTTGAAAATATCGTTTTGGCCCCTCTTTTAGGATTTTTCTCTGTGGTTCTGCCTGTACTCCATCATAGCGTCTCTTGTCAGTGACATCACGGGTTGACGTATGAACACGCCCCACTTTCTTGCTATCTAATTGGCGAAAAAGACAGAGCAAGCGAGAGTCATCTCTAACTCGCCAAATAGGAAGTTAGAAAGTTTGGCGTAATCCTACGTCAATCGGTGACGTCACTCACAGGAAAGGTTGTAGTTTAGCATTCATCCTTTTACCGAAAAGAAGCATAAAACTAATGAGGTTTAGATGAAGATATTGTCCTTCCCGCAGATCAAGACTCGTTAGGATTCTGATATTGATCTTGTTTATAATACATTTTTGATGCAATAGACGTATAAATATATTGCCCTTCTTAAAAAAAACAAATCCCTTCTTCTTGCCTAATATTCAAAAAATTTTACGGTTGAAAATGCTGCACTTAGGATTCACGATCTCACTATTTATGAATGCTAGTCTTAATTTTTTTAAAGAAAAAAGAAAAGGGGCTTTGTTGTATATTTGGAAGTAGAAGGGCATTTAAATAAAAACAAATGGAAAAAAAACCATGCTCTTAAAATTGATTATTCAACCTCAAGTTGATTGGTTTCTCTTTTGACACTCTCTGTATTGACCAAGGAGACTTGCATTGTATGTGCTCTCTAATTCTTTTACCTCTATGGTGTTTGCAGAAAAAGCTCGAGCTCCTCTTTCGGCAAATTGCGTTTGCCTCTCCAGCAAGCGAAACATCCTCCATGTGATTAAACGCTAAGCGAGACAAAAGAATACTAGAAGTTTTAATGCCAAAAAATGGCAACGCCAAAAAAACAACTCTCAGAGTGGAAAATTAAAAAATCAGATGCTTGAAAACGAATGATGGAGTGAATTCCTTTTTTTTGTGGTGGCAACAGTTTCAATTTTTCCTCTCTGCTAATGGCATTCATAACGATTTTCAATTGGAAAAGGTTTTCTTTAAGCGAGTTTTGTTAATCTTAGGTTTTTTATATATTTTTTCAAAGATAATATGGAATTTTTCTGGAAAAGCCAGATGCAAATCCTAGGGAGATCTGGTTTCTAATTTTCTTTCTGTGCTTGAAGTGAAGGAATTATTCTGTTAAGGAGAAAAGGCCTTAACACCAGCAAAAAATCTATGAATAGCTTTGTTCTGAAATTAGTTTTTCAGTTTTAAACATTTTACTTTCTTATGCATAAAAAAACTTTATGAAACTAACATTTTTAGTATTTTATTCAGCAGCACCCTATTTCCCTTTTTATACTACTAAATCTACTTTGGTATTTCAAATCACCCATTTTGCACTTTTTTATATCATTCCACAATCGGTTCTCAACTCTCTGTATATTTCATATGCAATATACAGGGTGTTTCAAAATTGCGTTGCACGGCTTTTATTCGGAACCAACGCCTCCTAGGGTCATGGAAGTAAGGTCTACCCCTAGGTAAGTGACCCTGGAGCATCCATTGAGAAGACTTACAGCGCCCCTAGCGGCGAAATTAAAAAATTAAAAAAAATAAATTTAAAAACTAAAGGAGATAGAGCAAAAACCTCATTGAGAGTATTGTTGCCAACCTCAAGAAAAACTCAGTGAAAAAAATTTGATCAAAATATCTTGAATATTCGCCGAGATATTAGCATGTGAAAATAGCACTTTTTCAGGGGTCAAAAAATAAAAAGTTCGCATATTTGCAAATTTTTTTGACTTTTTAATTAAATTTTGTGTTTTTTCAACTAAAAAAACACAAAACTACACAATAACACTGAAAAATTTGGAAATATGCGAACTTTTTATTTTTTGACCCTATTTGTTGAATTCGAGAAACCTATTTGTTGGTGCAAAGTACTTGGCATAGGTGCTTCAAGCTAGTGTTCGAAATGTCAACGATCTATTTGTCCAAATTTGTTATTGTGCAGTTTGGCATTAAAGAGTCTGTACTATTCGAAAGTAATAAATTTCCCTTCTCTTTTAGGGTACCTGTACGACTGCCACCCTCCCTCCAGCCCCTCCTACCCTCGCACGCCGGGGGACAACCGCCCTTGGATCGCCTTTGAGGAGGAGGATGAAGAAGACGAGGAGGCGCTGGAGACGGACCCGGGCAGCTGCTCGTCCGACTCCTCCTTCAAGAAAGACTCCTCCTCCGAGGACTCCTCCAGCACGCCATTGGGGCTGGGCGACGGGCGTGCCCGCAACAACAACAAGGGCGGGCCCGAGAAGGGACCGCCCAACAGGCGAAGGCACGAGTGCGGCGAATGCGGCAAGGCGTACGCCACCAGCTCCAACCTGAGCCGCCACAAGCAGACGCACCGCAGCCCCGACTCGACGCTGGCCAAGAAGTGTCCCACCTGCGGCAAGGTGTACGTGAGCATGCCCGCGCTCTCCATGCACCTGCTCACCCACAGCCTGGGGCACAAGTGCGGCGTGTGCGGCAAGGGCTTCAGCCGCCCCTGGCTGCTGCAGGGCCACATGCGCAGCCACACGGGGGAGAAGCCGTTCGCGTGCGCCGTCTGCGGAAAGGCCTTCGCCGACCGCTCCAACCTGCGGGCGCACGTGCAGACGCACGCGGCCAGGAAGCGCCACCGATGCGGCAAGTGCGGCAAGGCCTTCGCCCTCAAGGCGTACCTCAGCAAGCACTTCGAGTCCGCATGCTACAGGCTGGAGGGACACCTCTCAGGACACTTGGGAGACGACGAGGAGGACGCCTCCTAGGACCCATAGCATCCAGTCTCACTCATAAGATTCCTATTCTAGGCAATAGGTTGGTCAAAAATCAAGTATGAGGCGGAGTCAAGTCAATAGAATGAGGCTATCGTATGATGTAGACTGTCATATCATGAGAATGAACCTATCGGAGGTAGGTCTTGTAACCTAGGAATGTATTTTTGACAGGAAATCTAGGTCGTAACTTTAGGTTAACAGGGAGATCAAAACTCAAGTTTGATGTGAAGCCAAAATGTAATGTTGCGAGAATGAGGGTAGGTAGGTAGGCGGTAGGGGGTCTTGAAACCTCAGAATAGAGTAAAAATTCTTGATTACAGAGTTCTTAGTTCTGGAATGTTGGGTTAAGAGGGTGGTCATTTCCCCCAGGAGTCATCGAAAGTAATATTATAGGAATGAGGATTACGTTTCTAGAAGGTGCTTTCATAACTCGTCACGTAAAAATAAATTTTAATTTTTTAGAGTTAAAGATCTTGAAATCAACTTTGGCAAATATGTAGCAAATTCACCGACTATAAATGCTTCAAAGTAATAAAGCGATACTTAACGTCAGCTTAATAAGAGTGATTGAATGCGATGTCTAAATCAAGTAAACTTCGTGTTGGTTAAGAGTTAATCTAAATCGTTTGCGTGGATCAAATTAGGGAAGCTATGGAGTAGTTAACTCTCCATAAAAGTGCTAAGTAAGTTGAGAAGGAAACGTTTAATAATCAGACCTAACTTTCATATTTAATGAAACTAATTGCACCCCAGGAGTTTTATAATTCTTAGAGAAACAGCAGATGTCCATCAGTACTGTAATAAAAGAGAGAAGTAAAATTCATATGGAATCTCTTCGGCATAAATTCATGCAGCTGAAATCTCAAAAATCTTAACAGCACTTAATTTTAAAAGGTCTACAAAATCCTTAAGAGTTGATGATATTCATATGTTATCATTACTAAAAAACGTGTTCGATGATATTCTATTTTATGTACTATCCACGACACGACAACATTGGTATTTCTGTGAAACGATAATAATTTAAAATATCTAAGCAATAAATTTGAATTAATGCTTTCTAGACACACCAACTCAGTTTGAAATTTATCCAAGCAGACTGTTTAAAAAAGTAAATAAAGCATTTTACAAATAGTTAAGTGCGAAATGTTTGATTTCACGAACTCGTAACGGTAATTCATATCTCTTAGTCATATTCAATCAGCTTGAATAGTCGATACAAATATTCTGAATGGAAAAAAACATACTTTTAAAAATGATGGGACGAAATCACCTTCTATAAGTATTCCTGAGGAGCACTTAATAGACTTAGAGCTCTTCTGAGATCATACCAATCCCGAGAAACCATCTTAACTAAAAAATCATGCTGAGAAACAAGAGATCAATTTAAAGTGCTTCTCTTATTCATAAATGAATAACATACAAAGAATAGTTGAAGAGTAAGAGATAATGATGTATAGTTCAGAAAAGCACTATAGAACCCCTATCACGTCTTAAAAGCAAATTATAGAGAAGAATATAATAGAATTCGCACTTAAACCACATTGGATAGTTATCTTCCAAGTCAGTAGATTGTGTAAAATAAGAGCTCAAGAGGTCTAACATTAACTACGTGTTAATTGCTCTCAAAGTTTCTACCATCGAAGGTTTTCGTTTAAAAAGATTTTTGAAAACATCTGTAAAAATAAAAACCGATTTGGCATTGTTTGGAAACTAGTCGGTTTAGTACCTATGCTAACACAAAATTAGCTTTTAGACAATAAAGATATAATCAGCTATGCACACTGAATTTCTGCTTATGATAAAAAATATTGTGGTTTCCAGTATTCGCTAGACATAGTATTCATGAAATTTTAAAATGTATAGAAAGTAATAAAAAAGGTAAATCTAAAAGATATGAGTCATGAAAATAATCAAAATTTCATTATTGCACCATAGATAGATTTCCCCACCTTTTTAATAAGGAATAAGGATTTTATTAGAAATACTGTGATTGGAAAAATGATGTACTGTAAAATTAACTTCAAAAATATCCTCTGGAAAAAGGTATTGGGAACCACAAAGCACTTAAGTACTATTTATCTTCATTAGAAAAAGTGTATGCAACATAGCATTGGTGGAACTAATATTTTTCTAGTCAACTGAGAATTTTAGAGATGATATTTGGCAGGGTTTCATACTTGTAATTTTTTTACTGATGTTGAAAGTGATTATATTACTGGGTGCTTGGTTAGGAAAACACTTTTAGAATCAATTAGTAAAGATTATCAGTAGTAAAGATTATATTATCATTAAATTGCAAATATAGTCACATTTTTACGTACTTATAAAATGCACATTTTAATTTTTTTTCTGAAGTGAACGAAGTATTGAGATACGGACCTTTTATTATGGTAAATTTTAAAGTCATATTAACAAATGAAGTTTGTGTTGAATTAGTTCATCAAGGTTGTTCAATTTTTACTTTATAGGCATGTGTTAGAATTTAATCTTACTTTACTGAAATATTTACTAATAATGCAACCTATTCAATGTTTTATATGTAGTGCTGTCCTTTAAAAAACCCACTCCAAAATGTACCCTAAAAAACCCATAGAGATATTTTAAATAAATAATTGAAATAATTTGAAATTCTCAAGTGCCATGTCTTTCTATGCCCTTAAGAATGGCAGGGAACGTAAAAACAAGTCAAAGAACCGTTTATTTACTTAGTTTTTGAATAAATAGAAAATGTCAATTTTTGGCTAAAAATATGATTTAGTTATGCAGATTTTGATGCTGTAAAAATATATGTTATAAAGACTTTAAAGCATTTTTCAGGTGTTTTTGTGTTATCCCGTTATTATGAGAATAAAAAAATCCAACCTTCGGCTCAGTCCGCCAATACGGACCTTACGGTAGTCTTTGAATTGAAGGGTGAAAAAACCCATAGGGTGCCTAAAGAACCATTTTTCCTTTTGTAATAAATGACAAAATAAATAAATAATTATGAAAATATTTAATATTATTCATGATATACAACTAGTTAGGCAAATGGAATAGTTGTTTCAGTAATTCTCGGTTTTTTTTCAGTATTTTCGATAAAAACTCAATGATACCAAAAACAACCATTTTCCATGAAAATATAGCATTTTACCGAGTTTTACTCGAAAATGGGTTTTGAGAGTTGGGGGTTTTAAAATAAAATATCAGTTCCAATTACCGTTTTTAAGCTTTTTTATAAAAACTGTGTTACGTGTTTGTATTTAATAGGTCGTTTTTTATCAAAATACAACAATAAAAACGCTATTGTCGTTGTGTTTTGAAGGCAAAATTCTTGAGTAGAAAAACTTATCACAGTTTTAATTTTAGAAATAATTTGTTATAAACTCGGTTTTAATTATCTTAACTATTCTCTTTTCTACCAAAATAAACCTTTCAATCATATTTTTTCTTAAATTTTTGAGTATTTTCAAGCGTGGGTTTTTTTAGGGTACATGTTTTTTTTAGGAAAATTGGGTTTTTTGGATCTTTACTTAATTGTTTGCCAATTTGTAACGGAGAGTTGGAATTAAAAATACTAAGCACTAAAATGTAGGCAAGGAGGAGCCGTTACAACACTATTTTGTTCGATTTAATTATCATATTTTTTAAGCTTTTACTGAATGAAAAATGAAAAAGTGATTTTTTAAAGGACAGCACTATACTTGTCTTTATTCTTTCTAAGGGAAATGGACTTAACCTTCGCATAACAATCGTAGTAAATATTTTTATTCTGAATGATTTATTCAGTATAATGATACGGACATAGAAGATTTAAAAAAAATTGAACATTTTTTTTTCTATATTTAATGGCATATTTAAAAACGTGATCATCTCTAAACTTTTTATCATTTACAACTTATTGAAACGCAGATATTTTGCCATATCTTTCTTAAACTAAACAGTATCTGAAAAATATACCATGATTGTTAAACTCTTTCTATAAGTGTTTTCTTAACTTGATCAATGTGTAAACCGTTTTGGAATGTTGAATGTTTTGGAGTGTGTTACATCCTTTTATGAATGTTAAGAAAACATCGATCGTGACAGCAATACTAAAACTTTTCGTGTATCTTTCATATGAACGACTTATTAAGGTCTTTTGGGTTTTATAACAGCATAAATGTTGACAGCTTATTTAAGAAATGAGCTAAAGGAGTGTGCAGTGTAATGAATGGACATTCTTTGTTAAGAATATATTATTTTAGTCATTTTGTATAATTGATTGTAATTACTGGTTAATTCCTCGTATTATTATTTCTCTCTTAATAATTGAAAAGAACTTATCGTATAAGAAAATCAATGGAGGCATTTAATAATGTCCTCAATATCATAATATGCTAAAAAGATTTATCTCGAAAAATTTGACCAATATGGTTGAACCCGATTTTCTAGTCAATACAGCAATATTTATTCTGAAAAAAGGTACAATTCGTAAGGTTTTTCTAGTCAGTTTGTAATCGTGCAAATTTGTTCAATTCACGAATGTCTCTCAAAGTGTTTCGGTCGAGTCTACAATTCAGAAGTAAAACTTTTTCATAATGTATACTTCCATACATTTATTTTGAAAATTTAAAGTGATATTAATATTTTAAAATTTTCTTGAAATTTGATGTCACAGCTCCCAATTTTGAAGACAGTACATTATATCAAGTATTAAAAATTGCCAAATGATTTGAGCCTTCAAAAATAGTGTCAGGTTCTTAGAAAACACAAGAGAGTAACAATGCAGAGGAAAAAGGGTAATTGAATACAAATTAATTAATTTCATCTTTTTTATCCAAAAGGCACCTTTTGGTATAATGTATAATGGTATTTGGTACAATACATAATGTTTTCGGGTTATTTGATGGTTCAGAATTTTCCCCCACTTTTTTGGTTTAAGGTTCGATTTTTTTATGAAATGTGTATGAGTGAGTGAATCTGTGAAATTTTGATAGCAATAACTAACGAATCGGTTCATAGCAATAATGGAGATTAGTCTGCATGATGTCAATTAGTAGGAGGTGCGAGTAGTGTGGTAGGTTGGGTCACGGACTCCATTTTCACTTGCACTTTTTATCCAGAGAGTAGGAGCTGAAACAACCTAATAAACCAACTTATCTAAAGATTATTTATGATAGATTCCTTATAGATAAAGGATATCCATGAAAACACACCACGTGTAAATTATATAGAACTTAAGGGCTTCTATTTCATGCATACTATTTCTAGTATACTTATAATAGTTGAAATTAAATATTCAGATGATTTATAAATAAAATAAATATTTAAATAATAAAAGTTTTATTTGTCGCATAAGGTTGTTTTTAAGAAAGAAAACAGGAAAATTATGGGGATTAATTTCATTTCCAAACTGAAATGGATTTTCTCGTTTTCTTTTTGTATACTATATTTGAACGAATTAATAAATGGTTCAAATAATACAAAATTGTATATTTATAGAAATCTATAATGTTTTATTTTTAACTGATATTTTTGACTTTGGTATTTAAATTTTAATAACTTAAGTTCATCTTTTATTATTAAAGTAACTTAGTCTTCAACCAACCATTTTATTAATTCTGTACGTGCTAACCTTACCATAATAATTCAATTTCAATAAGGTACTCAAATCAGAACCTTTCTTTACATGATTCATTAAACTCTTCTTTGCATTTAATTTACTGATGATATCAAATTTCAGCTTTACAAAGAAGTGAAAACCAAAACAAATGCTCTTTTTACCACATTATTGACAAATTTCTATAAAGGAGATAATATCCATTCCGAATTGAAGATAATAGGGGTCATGTACGGAATACGGCGATCTGTGGCTCTATCAAAAATAACCGTAGTTGAAAGTTACTTACTCTCAGGATAAGGGGTTATGCAAGAAAGTAGGAGCTTCCGCGAGCACGGTGTAACTCAAGCAATAATTCTTCGTCGAACGGTCGTTAGCTAACAAGCGGTCCGTCTCTAGTGTCGTCGTCTTCGCGATTCCTTGAATTTACGAAGAAAATTATCATTCCAGGCTTTCTTGGGAGCTCTTGGGCGCATTCTAGAGAAATGCAATTTGGATTTAAATTACTTTTCATGAGAAGGTCGTAATAAGATAACATTGGTGGATCAAATCTTATCATTATCTATCATTTCACTATATTAGTGAAATACAGATGTGTATGCTGATTTTAGATTAATATAAGTATTTATTGGAACATGGGGTTAGGTTGCTTTCATACAGGGTGTCCCACTAAAAGTGGTCCAACCCCTTTAACTTTTGAACCCCTACAGATATAGTCATGAAAGTGGGGTCTAGGTATAGTAAAGTGACCATGCCCTATTCGATGAGACATTCTCAACGTCCTCTAGCGGAAACTTTAGGAGTTATAATTTTATTTTAAAAACTATTTGAGGTATGTGAAAAAGTTAATGAGTAAGTTGTAGCTCACCATCGATTCAGTAGGAAAAGACACCTTAAGCAGAAAAATATCTTGAATAAAACCCTTAAAACGCACGCTCATTTAGGTTGAATTTACGTAGTTTTTACGTCTTAAAACGCTCTTCATAAGGCGAAAATGAGAAATTTTCATTTTTATGACTTAAGTAAATGACTAAAAGTATTCTTAGTTCATTGAATTGAAAATTTCTCATTTTCGCCTTGTGAGGAGCTTTTTAAGAAGTAAAAAACTACGTAAATTCAACCTAATTTAGCGTGCGTTTTAAGGGTTTTATTCAAGATATTTTTCTTCTTAAGGTGTCTTTCCCTACTGAATCGATGCTGAGCTACAACTTACTCGCTAACTTTTTTCACATACCTCAAATAGTTTTTAAAATCAAAATTATAACTCCTCAAGTTTCCGCTAGAAGACTTTGAAAGTTGTCTCATCAGATAGGGCATGGTCTCTTTACTATTCCTAGATCCCACTTTCATGACTATATCTGTTGGGGTTCAAAAGTTAAAGGGGTTGGACCACTTTTCGTGGGACACCCTGTATAAACAGATTTCGCGAGGACTCCTCTTTATTTTGTTTTATAACTAACGGTTCTATGCAAAAATTATGTTTTGAAACCTCTTCCACTGAAGTGTTGATGAAGTTTACGTTTACATATCAAATTAAATATTTTTTCGTTGATTAATATAAATGTATTACAATGGTTATTTTAATTAAGTTTCATTCATATTAACCTATAATTAATGGTTAATTATAAATTATCAGAAATCTGGGTAGTTGTTATTATAAAACTTTATATATATTAGGGTGTCTTGTGGGCTAAAAATATAATAACATCAAAAGTATTTTGTTTTAGTCCAATCAAACCAGAGGAACCATTTACTTGGAAACGCAGTATTAATAGTGATAAACTTCATAGGTATACGTTAAGTATAATAATTGGCTTATTATATAGATATTATTCTTTTCAAATAGGAAATGTGCAGCAAACTTAATTAAGTTCTGGTCAATTTATAAAAAAATTAAATTGCGATTCCATAGGCACTCAAGAGCAAAGCCTGGGCTACTGCATTGAAACGCAATGCTAACTATTTTTGTAAATAGAAGCTTTTTTTTCTTATATACTTCGTTTTGACTGAGCAATAATATTTGAAAGTAGAATCAGTGTGCTAGAGGGAAGTACAACACCTTTTTTCGCTAAATAAAAGCAATAACAGTACTCTACTCGGCTCAACTGTCAGGTCAACTTTTGCGAAATATAGAAGACTTTTGTGTGTTTTGAAATTATTATATTCAAAACTTTTTCACGGTTAATTATATGTGTTCATTATTCTACCGTTAACGTCAAATGCAGATTTGTAAACTGAAGAATGGTTTTGTATATTACCCGATGTTTTAAAAACGCATCACACATTTTGTACTATTTCAATTAAACTTATGATGAATTATCAAATTTTAGTGTGGTAGGTTTTTAAGATTTTACCATCATACGTTCCTGAATTACTGGACCACATATTTTTTGTACTTGAAAGGAGGATAATCTTCTACATTTTGAAACAAACTCATTGGTGAAAGATAATTTTTTTCCATAACAAAATCACGTTTTCAATTACTAGATACTTCATTTTATAATTAGTAGGATGAGAAAAATATTAATATTACTAAATAATTTTAATTAATTATGAATTGTTTTGATAGTCAAGTTATGCTTCAAAGTAATAAAGCTTAAGAAAAATTCCTGATTCTATTTAATACTTTTACTGAATTTATTTTCAATGGAATCTACAATATGCAAAACATATTTGAAATAATGAATTCATTTACTTCTTGCTTTTGATCTTCTTGATTTCAAGTATGGTACTAATTTAAGTCATGTATATGTTACGGGCAAAGTGATTAATTGAGCATTATTAATAATGCCCAGAGTGGAAGCGGGCAAAGGGATCAATTTCATTCAAATTTCGTTGAATTTATCACATTGCCCGGGCATAATTAATAATGCTCAATTAATCACTTTGCCGTAACCTATATACTATTTATATATAATACTCTCATCACAATATCTATCAAAATAAAATGAAAGATCATCTGGAAAATTTTAACCATTCTGTATTAGTTTGGATTCAAATCAAGATTTATATTTCACACAATTTATGCAAATACTACAATTTTATAGTTCTGTTTTAAGAATAATTAAGATAATAGTTATCAGTTGTATTATTTAAATATTTTGCGAGTGGTAGTGATGCAAAAAATCTAGTCAACCGGTTTGATATTTTTAACATATCATTGTGTTTAACTTGTTAGATTGTATATGTAAATACATCAGTTATCATCTTATTTTCTTTTAAATAAGTTTACTTTTTATAGATTGGTGTTTTATCTGTATTTTGGTCATTTTGTGATACACCTAGTTATATTTACATAATCATTTAGTTTTGATGTTTCGAATGTATTTTGTAAGCGACATATTTTATAGAAATATTTTTAGCTTGTAAAAAACTGTTATTTGTAGTACGGTTTTGTTTTGAATGCATTGTATATTAGGGTTAAAAGTGTCTGTTGGGAAGTTGAACCATTTGCATAAAACAAATGAAACTTTTTATGGAAGTATGTCTTTTTCTCTGTCTTTTCACACACGCTCTACAACAATCTTTCACACGTAGACTGATCTTTCAAATCACGTAAATATTCATGTAAAAAACACCACCCAAACACTATACTAGACTGCAATGTTGCTTGACAAAGGAAGTAGCTTTCAGATCATATTAAACCACAGAATTTAAGACCATTTATAAATTTTTACAAATAGTAGTTCTTGTACAAATTGAACTTTTCAATAATTTTTGGCGGTTGTCGCTCCATTTTTAGCTCCTTAGGATTTGGTCGAGGACCCCCAAATCCTATACTATTCTGACTCGTCTAGGTATCTACTATCCCCTTAGAAGTGTGACGCAACATTTATGGGACACCCTGCATAAAACAATACCATCGAATACAACCGTCGCTTAGTTCCAATGAAAAATGTACACATTAAGCCTATAACCCGGGTTCGGCCTAGCGAGATTCGATTGTATTTAAGTATTAGAATTCTTTCGGGGATGAAGAAACTGAGTTGCTATCCTATAAGTTCTTTTTGCGAATTCGACATTTTATGTCGTACAAGACAACCCCAACTGCCAATACTAATCGGGAAGAAATCGTTTGTCCTCGCCATTTGCAGCGAAGGAACAAGCGGTGATTGGAACACTAACTGCATTTGCCGGACACCCCCGCCCGAAGCGTACAACTGCCATTCCCAATACCTATTGCGAGATAGGATTACTGAGAAGCGGGTTCGCTTTGTCTACAACGTCGAGTTTTACAGAAGTGGGGTAGGTTCTTGAATTCAATCACTCCTTTCGACCACATTAGTAGGTACCCAGCCCAAAAAGGAAATGTAATTAATGTGAAATGAATATCCTTGAATGAGCGGGAGAGTTCGAACCCCCGAATGATATGACAAGGTTTTTTTTATTGATCTATAAACTGTTACATTTTGTACTTGATGACATATTTTCTTGTTTCTTTGGAAGAAGTAGACAGAGAGCCAGATGAGAGAATATTCCCTGAAAAGAGAAGGAGATAAAAATTCAATTGACTATCTCTCTTTCTGTTGAATTTTATGATGTTTTACAAAATGGTTTAATTTGAAAAATTTGGGTATTACAAATGAATTCGAAGTAAGTTTTGCAAATAAGGGGCAAATATTACGTAAGCACTTTTTTGGTCATATTTAACCCCCCCCCTCCCCCCTTTTCAGCAAAGATAAGCAAACCTCAACCCCCCTCCCCCACCATAATTACGTAAGAAACTGCCGGACCCCCCAACTCCGAAATTTTGATATCCCTTTCAGTAAGTACTGTTTTTTTTCTCCTTGAAAATTATGTGACTTATACTTATGGAGCTGTCCTTTTTGGGTGTAATCCTATAAGGATTCTACTAATGGGTCGAAACACTACTTTTCGGGGTTAAAATTTCAAAATGTTTGGAGGGTCCGTACCTAGAAAAAAGTGCTTACGTCAGATTTCCTAATTCAATTTTTTGTTAAATTTAATTTTGGTTGAGTTTCGAAATTATTTATGCAAGAAACAAGATATTATAATATTGATATAACGTAATATTTGAACGGCCCCTAAGGCCTTCTTGACACATAGGGTATATTTAACATCGCATATTTTTACTACCATTTCAATATAGATCCTCAATAGAATCTACATTTTGCGGGTTTATTTTTCAGGGACCACTCTTTTGTCCTTCTTAGAATAAACAGGGAATGATGTCGAACTATTAAAAAGGATTTTTGCTCTTTGTAATTTCAAACCATCAAAATGGAAAAAAATCCTTGACGTTTAAAATTTCAACATTTATTCAAAAAATCTTTGTTTTTAATTTAAAAGTGAAAGAATAAGTTATTCTATAATTTGTGTTGTAATGGTTTTGATTTTGGTTAGGAATTTATAGCAACAGACCCTTATATAGAACCAAAGTGTATGGTAACTAATAGTATACTTAATTCGGTTTTAGTAAAGAACTAAATAGAACCTAATCCAGAAACGCTCCCAAGATTATAGAGTTAAATTAAACTTTACTTATGGTAGGTAGATAATAGGCCAAAGTTCTTATTCTTTATAACCACATTAGAAGAAAAGTAAATTAATGTATAAAATTGTGTATGGGATGCCAAACTAGTTCAGTTTTCATCAACTGATGATTCAAAATACGTTCCGTAACTGCCCACAAAACCACTATGGCCTTTTTCAATCTAATTACAATCAAATTCCCTTCAAAAATGGCGCTAACTTATTCAGTTCTTTCCGTCTTTTGAGTCCAATGAGGCGTCTTTTTTAATCTATATGTTAATAAGCAGCCTCGAATTATTCATGTCCGTTTCTAATTTTAATTAAATGAGAACCTGTTCTTTTTTTACTCATCCTCATTGTTATGCTCGATTTTGAACACGAATGAGCATTCCTCACGAATTTCGTGATTATCTCTGTGCTTTAGAATTCCACCTCAACAGAGATCGTCTCAAAAATTTAAACTTATGCCTTCACATGTTATGTGTTCAATAAAGCATTCTTTTAGGTTTTAGAAACGATTTGTTTGACCTTGTATTAGCTGTGTATGAAGTGCGATTATGGATAATCAAGGGTAGTTTATAAAAAAAGTAAAAATCTTATTTTTTTTCAGTAATGATAGTTAATTACAAAATATTATCTAAAAACTATTTTCTAAATTGTTTTTTTATTTAAAAAACAAACATAAATCTCCTCGTGTACCACACAGTATGCCACGAGGCTTACGAACGTAAGTAAAAGAAAATTGAATTAAATTCTAAAAATTTAAACTATGGACAAAATTAGAAAACAGAATAAAAGTCTCAAACTTCTCAACCAGACTAGAATAAACAGGTGGTCAGCGTATGAAAATGCTATTTAAATCCCTTCTAAACACAGATCTACAGTTTGTATGTAGATTGCAGTGCAGAAGGACATGCTCCACTGTTTCATGTTTCATCCCCACTGCCACAGGCACAACTGCCAGACGGTAAAATTCTAAATCTACACAGGTAGGTCCTAAAATTTCCATGGCCAGTTAAAATCTGAGTCAATTTAAAATCTGTTGAAAAATATTTACCCTTTAGACGATTAGTAATACTCGGAAAGAACCTTTTTGTCCACTGGGCATTTTTTGACGAGACGAGATATTCTCGTTTCCAGTCTTCGATAGTTTTCTCTTTAGAGACAGACTTCCAGTTCTAAATTGTTTGTAACGCATTTTTAACCAGGGTTAGAAAATGATAATTTAGATACGTAGAAAAACTCAAAATCGGATCAAAATTTGTATCATTTTACATTTTTTATCAAAAGAAACAAAGTTTGGTGATCAGAAGAGAAAAATTGCGTCGTCTATTACTGGTGATCATAATTTTAATAATTATCTGTGGTCATTATTTTTTTATTTTTAGTTTTCGAACCGAAACATAAAAAAACACTATTATTGCACGAATTATCAGCAAAACACCAATGGAGTGGTACCAAGATTTTTCTGGAAAATATTGAGAGAACAACTATTTTCGAAAAATTAGATTGGAGGTTATGGAAAAGGTAACGATGTGTTTGAGTTAAGCGTTTTGTTTTAGCGCTGTTTGTGTTTTATTTTTTTTTCGAAATATTTTCTCTATATCTGAGTAAAACCGTATCGCTCAAAAGTAATCATGCTATTTCAACAAAAACAATAAAACTCGAAATCCAATCAGGTTTTCGATTTTTACCTGTTTACCGATCTGCGCGCGCTATACTGAGTTGTCGCCTCTCTCTCGTATACAGGCTCTCTATAGGAAACCAGTTTGCGCACACAAAAAACGAACTTTAACAGGATCTCAAGCGCTAAATATTGATGGTTTTTACGTGAAACTTCGGAATTAAGGATTTACAACTGTGATCTTTCAGATTATAAAATCCAAAGAAAGGATTTCGAAATACAAAATGAGGTTTTGGCATAATTTTCACATCTTTTTGTGGTTTTTTAACTTTTTCATAATAAAACAAATTTTAAAGTGAAGACTTTTGAGATAATTTTAAAGATCATATTAAACCACAATTTTTGAGACCATAATTAAATTTTTACCAATAGTAGTTCTTCTGCAAATTGAATTTTTCAATAATTTTTTGGGGTGTCGCTCCATTTTTAACTCCCTGGGATTTAGTCTGGGACCCCCAAATCCTATGTGATTCTGACTCGTCTAGGTGTCTACTATCCCCCCCTAGAAGTGTGACCCATTATTTATGGGACACCCTGTATAGTGTCTTTTTATCACGATTTGCGTACCGAAACTCCTCCTAGCAACCTAACAGGCTTTGTATTTAACCACTTTTTCCTTCCGCGTGGTGACGTACTGGGTTCAGGAAAAGTTGCTGGCGAGTATAGTGATCTTACGAATATAGGGAAATTAATCTTTTTGCGTCTCTCGTTACATGCTTATCAAATAGGATAAACTTATATTTTTGAAATACTTTTAAAAAAAGACTATTCCTAGTACACTGTCTCTAAAATAATGATTTATACCACTCACCCACCTTAGGTTCATTTGAATAAGCTGAAAATTCCGTCCCATCAATTTATTAAACCACATCAACTCCGACACTTCTTAAAACTGCGTTTTTTACGAACTCCGCTCTTACGAACTAGCCCTCGCGAAGCCTCTTCTCTAAAGGCTTTAATTAATGCAATCTAATGAAGAACTGGCCGCTCTACCTCATTAACAAGGAGTGCTTTTTCCCCTCTTCTTTAATTAAATCTCTCGATTACAGAATTATATGGTAATAATAATGAATGCTGGCATCCCGAAAAAGTGTTAAAAACGACGAGCTATGAGTTTGGCCTTTTTTTAAACAATTCCTTTAGGTGGAGGTTAGTTTCCGATGCAGAATGGCGTGAGTCGTTTACTTTAAAGGCAAAGAAGAAATTTTAATAAAAGTAATGCGAAACCCTGGTTTTAATGAACTTAAAAGACTCAAAGAGAATTAACGTAGAGGAAAATGCGGTAAGATATAACAATGAAAAATATTTTTATGTATCCCTAAGTGCCGTAGTATATTGAAAGTTACATGTTTTCATGGTAATATTAGAGATTAATATAAATAAAAATTCTGGGTTCCTTAAATTCATGGGGTAATTTATCCTATTATTGTATTTGCACGACTGACTGGATTCTATACAGACTAGCCGAGATGCGGAAATCCCTAGAAATATATATGGCGATAGCTAACATCTGGCAAAGTAGTTCCATGAAGTTGAAGGCGAGGCGTAATGGCTAAATGAAAAAAACAGCTGCAGTAAGTTGAGGTATTCAATAGAAGACTACTATTATGAATATAATTGCAATCAAACCACGAAATTAAAACTAAATACGCTAAGCATATTCAAAAATATAAATTCATATTTAAAAATCCATAATTTTACTCAAAATAAAGCTAAATTCTTAAATAATTGTTGGTTACAAATCCCTTCGCCGATCACAGTGCTAATTTGACCCCTTCTAAACTTATACTCCGTGTAAATAGAATAGGCGGCTCGTTACCATGGCAACGCAATAGAAATGCAATATGAAATGACTAGAAACGAGCCATCGATTCAATAGACTATAGTCAGTGCATCCCATTTAAAAAGAAACAGTTGAATGTCAATTGTCGCAAACACGCCATACATCATTTCACCGCAACGGTACGGGATTAATCTTTAAAAAAACTCAACCCTATCTACTTGAGGGTCCGTTCTATACTTGGAATGGGAAACCCAAAACTCAAGTAATTTTCTCCAAAGTACTTTTCAATAATTTTTTCCAGCCTCCAGGAAATCGAATTCCGCAACCTCAAGGAAAGGGTACCCAGGGGATCCTCGCGCCATTAACCGTTCCTCGCGACACCCCCCTCTCCTGGAAACAGGAAAGGGTGGTCGATCCTATCTCCTGTTTATACTTCCACCCCACAAAACCATGGCACGATTTCAACCATAGAGCTAAGGTTAACTAGGTTGTGCGTCGACATTTTTCCCATTTGAAGCAACTACGCCAAGCAACCTTTTTTTTCGGAGAACAGGCATTGGCTTTTGCAATTTTTACCTTTTCGTGGAATTTTAAAGAGCAATCAAAAATTATCCGTGTGTCACTAAAATCACCAACTTTTTTTTTGTTTTGAGAACTTAATAACTCAAATAGAATTCTCATCGATCGAAGCGAATGTATGATGTTGTAAGATGTAGATGTAAGCATGATGATGTAAGATGCAGGCCATTTTTAAGTAGAAGTTTGGGGCCAAATGTCCCCACAGTGGTCTAATTTTTACTCCGCAGTGATGAAAGTATGCCCCCCAAAGCCTAAAATATAAACAGATAACTGCACCAAAATTTGTTTCAATCAATATTTGATTTGACCAATATAATTTTATTTCGTGTATATTTGCATTTAAAATGAAAAATATTTTTCCTAAAATTTTTGCTTTCTCAATTGGGCCTCTTAAAAACGCCTTTTTGCTTCTAGTTTTCAAAATTTTCAAAGGAGAGAAACACCCAAATCCCATTTTAACTATGGCTTTAGAGGGATCCCTGCATCACTATCGATGCCCCCTCAATGTCAATCTAAAAGAACAACAGAGCTTTAACAAAAAATTTATGGGCTTTTCCCCCGCAGTGAAAATTCTTTAAAAATTGGCTTGGTAAGATATATGATGTAGATGTAATAAGTAACAAGTAACAGAAAGTGGCTTAAATATTAATAAAAGGCTTGAATAGAGTAATACAGTAAAATCAAAGTAAAACTCAAATAATAATAAAGAGCATCAAAAGAAAATAAGCAAATAAATAGAATCTGAAAAGAAATTGCCCCTATTTATGAGATGAAGGGGTACGGGCCTAGACAGTGTGAGTGCATATGATTGAAAAAAAGCATTATTTTCCTGAACAGATCTCTTTTCTGCAGCCAGTTTTGGAGACATTATTTGTCGGTTTTAATATGACATTATTTAACTATAATCAGGCGTTTTTAATGTTATGCTGTTTTAATGTTATGATGTATGGTGATGTAAAAATAATCCCCAAAAAGAAGAAACCGATCCGAATTTTCCTTTGGTTTAAAATCATCACAAATAATAAACAGATAAAGAGGGAAAAAATCCGCAAAACAAAAGAATTTTTTTCCTTGTTTGTTGTTGTTGTCGTGTGCCACTTGGAATACCCAAGCTTCACAAGGATTCAAGGCAAAGGGGGTGCGGCTCCTGAGAAAGTGAGGCCCCTCATGAAATGATAGATGCTACCAATATCTATCGCCACCTCCAAAATTTTGCCATGTATCTGAAGGGGAGGGAAATAGTATCCAGACGCCTGACACCGTGGTAAACTGCGTCATGACGGTACACAGGACTTTCGGATCCACAGATTTAACGAGCACGTACTCCGCATCTCGGTGGGTCTTTAGCGGGGTCGGGAATCGAACCCGGGACCCTCCGATCCCGAAGGCGATGCCTTAACCACTAGGCTCCCCACGGCCCTTTGTTCCTTGGTTATCTCTCGGAAAGGACTTCCTTTATTTATTCCGTTATCTCTCTGGGGTAGAGAGCGAATATCCTTGTGCCTATCCGTGGTGGCATGCCGGATTACATCTCTTGTGCGATCTATCTAAACACCCTCTCTATGATTTCAACGCGGGAGAAAAAAAACGAAAAGGGAAATGTTGCTAAAATGAAAACTTAAACGAACGGGAGCGCGGAATAAACAAACAAATAAATAAATAGCCGGAATCCAGAGTCCGGGTCGTTTCCAGAAATAGCGGGGAGGGTGTTTATGGGCTTGCCGTCGCTCCCGTTTGGGGCGTTCCGGAATAAAAACGGGAATTTTTTTTTCTGCTTGGAGTAATTGCGTTGCGCCAATAAGCTGTGAAAAGGCTTCGCCGCGGAGATTCGGCTGTATCCCTCCGCCCGTGTTGATGGCATTTCCCTGTGAATGTCGCCCCTAAAAAAAGTGCCTGGATAGAAAAATTATTGTTTATGGGCATTGGCCGTAAATGCTGAGGGGCAACGCTTTTCAGTTGACGTTTTGAAGTTTATAGGGTTTTGAATAAAACTTAACTCTCTTGTGACAAGATACGATAGAATTTTTGGCGATGCATATTTTTTAAAGGTAGCAGAAGAAATATTCTACACTAAGCATATTAAGAGGTTCGTACGCATAGCCTGACGTGTGGTGGTGTGATATATGTTGATAAAAAATTAAAGTTTCAAGTAAAACTTTCTGAGAACGCTTTCTGTTGATAACAGGTTCAGTAATTAGTTCGCAAGTTTTTTATTGCTTTGTCACTGTTGAACATATTTTTGGTTTTGACAAAGAGGGCGCCCAGGCCTGTGTGCCATTCATGATTATTATTCTGTGTTACTCTTTGTGAATATATATTTGATGCACTTTAATTCAGAGTTTAGATTGGCCAATATGAAATAAAGAGTGGATCTGTTCTTGGTGTGACTTGTTGTATTGGTGGTGAATCTAGGATGCAAGGGCTGTAGGCAGATAAAAAGTCCCGCGTATCAGTGAAAAAGTTAACCAGTTACATTTTATAATCCACAAAAAATCTGTTGTAAAGAATCTGTTAAGTTAGAAAATGTTTATATTGATAGGAAGCTAATAGTCTGATTATAAGAATTTACTATACACTTATTTGCTGATGTTCGTTACATTGACTCGAACTTTAAAGTCAGAATTAGCTTTATCATGACTAAAGGGAAAGTAGCTACCCTAATGCCTAATGTATCTACCATTGCCTATGTTCGAACTAATGGGAACTTTGGTAACAAAATATTTGACAAAAGTATTTCCTGAACTGTGTAAAAAAGTTTTTATTTGGAGTGATTTCAAAATTACAATTAAGGTAAATGTGGGTATAGTGGACACTGTACCAATAGTGGCCACATAGCTGATTAATTTGAAATAAAACGAGTTAGAGGCGTCAAACAGAGTCAAAATTCATAGGCATAGTAGATTGTACAATCAGGTAAGCTGGTAAATTACCACCGATACCACAGATCAGCATGGGAAGGATATTTAAATATTTGAAAATAACAACATCGGCCGAGTGACTGAAATTTGATTTTGCTTATTGAATCGCTTAAGGAAACGGGTATATCGGAACTGATTTTTTTGTATTTATAACCGTTTGATTGACTTTTAAATTTATATTAAGATAAAGAAGAGTGTATAAAATGATAATAAAAAAAATTTATTTTAAAATTTTGACTGTACAAGGGATTTATGGGGGTGGCCACTATACCAACACAAAATCTTAGATTTTCCAATAGAGGCCACCGCAATGGCTTCTAATAGAAACTTAAATAACATTGAATTTGGATAAGTTTTTCTTCATAAACTGTTGACTGTGCTTTAAAATGAGTGTTGAGTGAATTTGGTTACATTCTGACTTCGGAAACCAAGGTTTCCAAAACATTGCATTACATGTTTTAACTCCTCTCAAATCAATTAAAAAAATCCTCCTCAATTTTTTATATTAGTTTGAAATTTAAACGTCCTAAATTTTGAGAAAACACCATTCAATAATGAAAAACCCTCTGAATAATGAAAGAACCTATTTAATTTTTTATATCTCCCAAAAATGAAAAAACACCATTTAATTTTTGAAAACTAGTTTAAATTTTGAAAAAATCCATTAAAATTATTTAAAAATATCCTAAACTTTGAAAAAACCCATTCTAGTTTGAACTGTAAACGTCTTAAATTTTGAAAAAACCTTTCAATAATGAAAATAAACAAATTTAAAAAACCAACTTAAATTTTTAAAATATCCTAAGCTTTGAAAAAACCCATTCACAATATTAAAAGAAATCTTAGATTTTAGAAAAAAACACCTAACTGCAGTTCTTGGTGTGTTATTTCGTTAAATGTTTTTCTTCATTTTTAAAATTGCGCCAAAATCTTGATTTTCTTGAAAAAAAAACAAAAATGGGTCCATACTGTGGGTTTTTCACATGTTTTTTTTAAACCCATTGAGTCCAACCCAGCCAATCCTGCCGGTATACCTTGAAGGACGGAGATGGCCTGAGAGGATCTCGCAGATTTTTTGTTCGTATAATATTATTTATAGGTCCCTAAACTAGAAATATCAACGAAATAACTTTGTTGGATACATAAACATTACATTTTTATAGAATTTTTGTATTTTTAATGGGAAAAATAGCCGATTAAATTGATAATGAAATAAGTTGAAATTATATTTTACTTTCTTCGTTCAGATAATTGAATTTTAAGTAAATATATCAATTTTATACAGATATAGAGTGAACTAAAATACACTTTTACAGTCAATGGACGTATAGTATTTTACAAACTGACTTCATTAACATTTTGTATAATTTTAGGAACACTGAATTGAATTTCAAGCATTGCCATCTGAGTGCTTTTTCCACAAACTACTTTTAAATTATTTCGAAATGCACTAAATATTTTCTCTTACACATATTTGTCCTAAATTTGCTTACTTGCCTGTTGTTTTTGTTTTTTAATTGTGTAACTAGGTTTCTTGTATTTTAGACAGGTCGAATTCAGTTATTATTGTTTTTGCATAATTTACCTTCCAATGTGTCAAATAACTGACTACTTTAACTCAAATCACTCAAATGAATACTAATTCAACAGATGAATGATGTCAAATACCTGCTAACCTTAAATCACTCAAATGAATACTAATTCAACAGATGAATGATGTCAAATAACTGCTAACTTTAAATCACTCAAATGAATACTAATTCAACAGATGAATGATGTCAAATAGCTGGTTAAAATTACTTAACGGACGACCTTAAATCCAATCACTCAAATGAATACAACTTCAACAGATGAATGATGATATTTAATTATCAATTTAAGTTTCCAAGCCCGAAAGTAAATTACAACATTATATTCTAAACAATTTTAAAGAATTAAAAGAATTAACAGACTGTTGCCACACGGCAAATCTACTATAGTAATTATATCTACAAATCTACTAGTCTACTACTACTAGGTAAAATTACAATTGTTTTAAATAACTGTACATGCAATCTTCCACATATTCCCCCCTTGCAAAGTGATCCCTACAAATGGAACTTTGCAACATAAATTTACCATTACCATATTTTCCGAAATCTAGAGTCACACTAATATAAAGTTTATAAGTCCAAACGCACAGTGAAATTTTCTTGGTTCTTTTAAGGATAAAGGTTTTGGAGTGGGCGGATTCTTTCACTTTGGGAAATTCTTAATCGTGCAACTTTAGGAATATTGTCCTTTCTAGGATAGAGTTCCACCTCCTTTAAAACACCAGTTTATCACTTGACAGTCCAACGTGGGTTTCTCTTTGGGGTTAGTCTTTATTTCAGGCCCGTAGTCTTCTTTCTCATTGTTTTGGTTATCTTCAACTTTGAAACCATCGTCTTTAATGTACTTGGTTGGTTTCGTCTGACGACCACTACGTTTCTCAGCTTTTTGACCTTCCTTTTTAGAAGCATCACCTTCAGAACAAGAACCTATATCCATCTTTTCTTCAGAGCTAGAATTCTTGGCATATTTGGATAAAGCAGCTTTGCCTCGTCGCTTGTCAGGGGTAGCTTTAACTTTTGGCTTGGCAGGTCTCCTTCCACGTTTCATAGCTTTTACTTTCGGAGCAGCCTTCCTTTCATTCTTCTTAGGGACATCTTCCTCTTCAGTGTAAGATTCATCATTTTTAGCTTTTGTTTCTTTTTCAGCCTCTTTCTCTTCAGAAACTGCATTATCAGATGATTTAGATTCTTCCTCCTCCTCTTTCTTTTCGGGAGCTTCTTTCTTCAAAAAAACCATTAGATTCATTAATCGCTCTTTGGCATCAGTTGAGGCTATAGATGAAGCACTTCTGTTCCATGCTTTCAGGAACTCTTCTTCAAAACTTGACTCAACCATGGGAAATAATGTCGACACACATTTGCCTGTCGTAACTCCTAAAGTATCTAAAGATCTCAGTAATGGTTCGACTTTATCATAGAGAGACGTCAATGTAACACTTTCATGCTTTTGAACCAACACTATTAGCTTAAGCAGTTCTCTAACATATACTTCGACCAAAAGGTCCTCTCTGCCAAATCTAGATTTTAGGCTATCAACTGCTTTGGCATAGTTTGCACCAGTTGGCGTAAAACTTTCTACTACTTCTCGTGCACGAGATCCAGCAGTAGTCGCTTGAATGAGGTACTGAAATTTGTTTTCCGGTGCAATGTCTTCATCCTTATGAATTTGTTCAAACTGACCCCAAAAGGGCAACCAATCTTTTATTTCTCCACTAAATTGTCTTAATTCTAATTTTGGTAGATTAAATTGCTTCTTAGCACTAGCAATAACAAGGTTGTGAGACTCACTTGTTATTGGTGACCTAGCTTGAAGCCTCGCCAACTCCAGTTCATGTTGTCTTATTCTTTCTCTTTCTTCATTTTGTCTTACTTTTTCTCTTTCTTCATATTGTCTTATTCTTTCTCTTTCTTCTAATTGTTTTCGTTTTTCTTCATATTCTAACTTTTTTCGTTTTACTTCATATTCTGACTGTTTTCGTTTTTCTTCTTCTCTTTGTTTTCGACAGTTTACAGTCGTTACCAAAATATCTTCAACAAAATCTGGATCATTCAAATATTCTTTGCTTTTTAAAATGAGATCCTTCAGATTTGATATTGTAACCTTTGGTGGCAGTACTTCGCCTATTTCTTCAACAACGATAAGAAGGTCTTCTTTTTGGAATCCTTTTGCCGCTTGAAACATGTTTCTAATCAGATGCAATGTCCTGTCAGACGGACGCCATAAAAATGTCAAATAACTGACTACTTTAACTCAAATCACTCAAATGAATACTAATTCAACAGATGAATGATGTCAAATACCTGCTAACCTTAAATCACTCAAATGAATACTAATTCAACAGATGAATGATATCAAATAACTGCTAACTTTAAATCACTCAAATGAATACTAATTCAACAGTTGAATGATGTCAAATAGCTGGTTAAAATTACTTAACGGACGACCTTAAATCCAATCACTCAAATGAATACAACTTCAACAGATGAATGATGATATTTAATTATCAATTTAAGTTTCCAAGCCCGAAAGTAAATTACAACATTATATTCTAAACAATTTTAAAGAATTAAAAGAATTAACAGACTGTTGCCACACGGCAAATCTACTATAGTAATTATATCTACAAATCTACTAGTCTACTACTACTAGGTAAAATTACAATTGTTTTAAATAACTGTACATGCAATCTTCCACACAATGTTTTAATTAAGAGATTTATTAATATGCAGATGAATAAAAAATTTTTACTTGTTATTTTCACGATTTTCCAATTTGAGAACATTGGCCACTTCAGTTGCGTAGCCAGAAAAAATTTCGGAGGGAGATGTTGATATTTTGGGAGGGGATATGGGGTATTTTTAGTGGTTTTCTATGGTCAAAAAGGAAATATCCTGAGTTTCGGGGGGGATATATCCCCAAATCCCCCCCTCTGGCTACGTCCCTGGGCCACTTCTGACTCTACTTCTCCCGGTTAAGAGCAAATAGACTAAACTGATAAATCTATCAAATAATAACCTAAATTATATGAAATAACTTACAAATTTAACATTAGATGTAATTTATGTTTCATAATTTTTCATAATTCATAATTTTAATTTCATAATTTTTTAAAAATTTAACAACAATTTCACGTAACACATCAGAAAAATACACAAATTTTTTTATCATTATGCTTCTAAATTTTATGCACTAGCCTGAAAAATACTAAGATGGGGATATCAGAAACGGCTAAAATATGAGAAAATATTTATATTTATTTTAATTTTCTTATATTTAAATAACATGCTTTTATTACACACAGGCAAAATATTGAGGAAATCATTTATTTATGAATGGGATTTAAAAATAGATTATAAGAATTAGTACTAAAATAATGATTAAAATTTTGAGTAATGGATGAAATAATTGATTTTGGAATTTAATATTTATATTTAAATAAAAATTTCACTCCCATTACTTAACAAATGCAAATATAAATTAAGTCGACCAACTACATGCAAGCGCCCAACAAGGTTGGTCCGGTCCATTTAACTCAAACCACCCGATTCCCAGTATCTGTCAATTTTATTCTTGAATTCGTTTACCCCACTTGAGTTGATAATCGTTTCAGGTAACCCATTTCATCTGTACACTACCCTATTAAACAAATAATACTTCCTACAATCCCGATTAAAATTTGTCTTGTTCAATTTAAATCTGTGACCCCTCGTTCTATTACCCGTATTGAAATCTAGTCCCTCTGTGTCCCCTTGTTTTATCATTTTGAAAAGTTGAATGAATTAAATCCCCTCTAATCCTTCTTTCCTCTAGAGTGAACATATTTAAGGCCGTGGGGAGCCTAGTGGTTAAGGCATCGGCCACAGCCTTGGGATCGGAGGGTCCCGGGTTCGATTCCCGACTCCGCTGAAGACCCATCGAGTATATGCGGATTACGTGCTCGTTAAATATGTGGGTCCGAAAGTCCTGAGGTCGGTCATGGCGCAGTTTATACCTTGGGTCCAGGTGTCTGGAGGTTATTTCCCGTCCCTTCAGATGCATGGAAAAATTGTGGAGGTGGAGATATATGGTGGTAGCATCTATCATCCGAGGCTTAAGTCGGACCCCTGCCTTTCAAGGGCCTCACTTTCTCAGGAGCCGCACCCCCTTCGCCAAATCCTATATGCTTTGCGGTGGAGCTAGGATATTCCAAGTGGCATAAGACACAACAACAACATATTTAACTTACCTAAAGGTTAAAAATCATGTCTAAACCTTTTATACGTTTATTCCCCAGATAATCGTATTGCCTTTTTTTACCAGATGTATTTAATTTCATCATTAATTACACCTGTTTTATGTTTAATTATAGACCATTTTAAGTCAAATTTTAGCTAGTGAAGTTGATGATTCACACAAAGGAATCAATAAACTTCACTGTGCTGATGAATGAATCCGTTAATATTCGTAACCTAGAACAGAAATTTCATGAAGCTTGTTCTCTTCTCTTGTATCCCTTGACTCAATTTTTACACATTACTTTTGTAATCAACTGAACTTTTCCTAATCAATGAAAATCCTCTTGTAAGGTTTTCTAATAAAAAATCTCCCCTCTTCTTTTATGGAGAGTAAAAAAATAAACAAAGATGTTGTATTTTCATTCATGTTTAATCAAGCAAAGCATGTTCAAAATGTCTTTAACAAAAGAGGCTTTTGAAGCCATTCGTGACTTGAAATGTGACAAAACACAGGCCGACGAAGGAATTTTACTTTTTCTGCTGCACTCCAATGTTCACCGAATCGTCTTAACTTGTGAAATGGGTTTTACTTTGAAAGGACGAAATAGCGGAGATTTCGCAAAAACAAAACCATAAATAAACCTAAAAAATGTAAATGTAAAAATGTTATTAAAAAGTTTTGCTTTGCTTCCCTTAATTATTTTTTCTCTTTGTCACCTTTCATTCTGTACTCATCCTTATTAATTATGGAATGAAGAAAAATAGCTTTGCCTCAAGACATGGGTATTCAAGTTTATAGTTTTATCATGAGGCTCTCATCATATAATTTTGGGAGCTCTAGAAATCTTCATTCTTATTTAATCATTCTTATATTATAGATTTAAGGTACTCTAAATCGAATTTCAATTAATTGATTCATCCAAATACTCTATTTCAGAAGAATTAAGTATAAGAATGAACTTATTCAACTTTTAAACATTTTGAGAACTCAAAACTAGATAATAATGTTATATAAATATGTTTTAATTATACTAAAATTGCTCACTTATTCGGATTGACTTTTGGAGAGGGAAACAGAAAAAAATCATCCATCCCCCTTTTGATACGTCCTTGTAAAAAGGATTCATATGCTATCCTTTTTACCCAAATGATCAAATGTAACATTATTAAAAATATTTTTAAAAAAATTTAAACGAAATAACTATTTAAAGGATTACCTATTTAACCAAATTATTATAGCTGTTAAATTTCATAAGATGTAGTTGCAACTTTTTTTAAGTTACAAATTGGCTAAATATCAATATTAGTTTAAGTCCTTTAACAACGCATCTTGGATTAAATCAAATTAAATTTTCTAAAGGGTTTTACTATAATTTAACTAAAAGTTATAATACTGTTTTCCTGAATGAGAGTGTTTTTTCAACCCCAGCATCTAGCTTGACTCTTCTGATTATCTAAAGTTTAGATAATCTTAAATTTTTTTACTGTTAAGATGACTCTTCTTTCTCAACCAAAATACACAAAGAACGGTACCAAGCTATTAAAATAACCTTTATTAACAACATTATACTAGATAGGCAGAATAAATGTACTTATTTTAAACTTTATAATGATGTTCGCATAGTATTTTTTTGCAGTTTCATACCCATGAAAATAAAAATCTCAGATTGTTACACACAGAATGAGAGTTGTGTGAAATGGTTTTTCTAGAATTTCGATTTTTAAATGAAAAATCTGCCCAAAATCTGCAGTGAATCTGCAATGAAATCTTACCGTTTATAAAATTAAAAACATGATGTAACTCAAATGTTCTTAAATTAGCTAAGTATAAATTTGTTATAAAAGAGGGTGAGGGGCGAAACTAAGTTGAAAAAGAAGTCGCAATTTGATGAAGTTCTGGGTACCTCTTCCTAAACCTGTGATTGGAGAGCCTCGCCGTAAAGGTAGTACCAGGTGTTAATTTACTCCCCAAAGAGAAAAGGAATTTTTTTGGTGCTTTCGAAAGAACCATTTTGATTGAAAGAGCCCAGAGCAAGTCTCGGAGGGATTAAAACCACCAAAATCCTGGGCAACTTTTTGTTCTCCTGGAAACGAAATTAGGAAAAGTTGATGAGACCCCAAATGAAGCGGAAAAATCTTTTCGCTTTCCCATTAAAAAACTCGCCACAGATAACAATGTTCGGGTCAGGAAAGCTGTGTTATTTTTTCCCCACTTCAATCTCGGTTTTAATTGGTCAGCAGCGAAATCTCGACTAATCCTTAGGAAAGAAGGTTTCAATTAGAGACGGACGTGCCTAATTCATTGATAAGTTTCTCCAATTACGGGGTTTGCTGCTTTCTGCAATGGAAGGAAAAGCTCCCCCCACGTTTATTTTTCAAGTTTTGTCAAACTATTGGCGATAGATGCTCAAAACCAAGCTACATGCTTCTACTCCTTATGAGTCCGACTTTTTTACATAAAATCTGTAATAAAATATGGATTGGGATCCACTCACATGAATACGTTTTTTGAGGAAGAACTGCTGTGGAAGAGATTGAGACCTTTCAGATATTATTTACGTAAGCATTTTTGTGATTTTTAACCCCCTTGTCAACAAAAATAAGCACGTTAACAATAACTCTCCCGCTTATAATTGAGTCAGCAACTGCGCAACCTCCCCAACCAACTAAAGAATTTAATACCATTGAAAACTGAAAAAAAACTTTTAAAAAATGTGTTTAATTTTTAAATTAATTATTTTTTTATTAAGTTACAAGATATTTTTGAGAATCTTACAGAAGCATCATTCCTGCCTTGAGACCCCTGGGTAACTCATATGCTTTTTTCAATTTTGTGTTTTTTTCTTTTTGATTTAAAATTTAACTTATTGTATGTAAATAAATTACTATTGTTGTTGTCGTTGTCGTTATTATTATTATTATTATTAATATTGTTATTGTTATTGTTGTTGTTATTGTTATTGTTATTGTTATTGTTATTGTTATTGTTATTGTTATTGTTATTGTTATTGTTATTGTTATTGTTATTGTTATCGTTATCGTTATCGTTATCGTTATCGTTATCGTCGTCGTCGTCGTCGTCGTCGTCGTCGTCGTCGTCGTCGTCGTCGTCGTCGTCGTCGTCGTCGTCGTCGTCGTCATCGTCATCGTCATCGTCATCGTCATCGTCATCGTCATCATCATCATCATCATCATCATCATTATTATTATTATTGTCAGCAAAAACAAGCAAACAACAACCTCCTTCCCCTTAGGTGCAATGGCAGTATTCGAACGGCCAATTCTTTCACTAACTATAATACAGTCTGCATGCTTCCTGAAGTCTAATGTATTTATTTTCAGGGGGAGGGGTATTATACCATTTAATGGGCGAAAAACAAACTATAATATACTCTATCTTTATCAGTAATCTCCCCTAAATATAATAATACATTATACTTTACCGATAAATAAAGCATTATTCCTCCCTATATGTACGTAAAATTGTAGGTGAAAGAACGAGTAATAATATTACACATAACCGTTTAGTGTTATCCGGAATTATATATTGAACTTTTCCGAGAGATTTAATGAATCGCATTGGGGATAGTTAGTCTAGTACATTATTTAAGTCACATTAATGCGTGTTACTAATACTATCTCATTTTAAGGTGGGAATAAGTTCTAAACCTTTTGTACTTTTTGTTTAATGATTTTATATGTACAGGGTGTCCATAAAATAAGCAACATGATTTAAGGGCCTCTAGAAGCCAAACCGTTCATCGGAATTGAATGGAATTTTGATGGAAGGCGTTTTGAGGGATGGGGAGGATAATAGTATGGGGTGGGGCAGTTTAACTTTATCAGTTACGGTTAAAGTGAAGAAAATTTTAAAAATTCCCAATGTAACCCCCCTTTTATATTCGCGCTATATGATCCCAGATGTGAAAAAACACCAATAGCGTTGAAACGGTACCTCTAAATTGTAAACTCGCTCATAGAGAGACAAATGAAAAAAGCTATGAAACTGTTATTTCTGTAAAAGCTAGATTAGTGAATCATAACAATAAAAACCAGTGAACTTACTACCATAATTTGATTTTACTAGTTTTTACTGTTATTTCCTGATACACTAGTCATATTTTCCTAACTATTCACTAGTCTAGCTTCTATACAGAAATAACAGTTCGATGGCTGTTTTCCTTGGTTTACCTACGAGCGAGTTTACAATTTAGAGGTACCGTTTCAACGCTATTTGTGTTTTTTCACATCTGGGATCACATAGCGAGAATAAAAAAGGGGGTTACATTGGGAATTTTCAAAAAAAATTTCACTTTAACCGTAACTGGTAAAGTTTAACTGCTCCACCCCATACCATTCTCGTCCCCATCCCTCAAAACGTCTTCCAAGAAAATTTCATTCAATTCCGATGAATGGTCTTGCATATAGAGGCCCTTAAATCGGGTTACTTATTTTATGGACACCCTGTACATATAACCATTTTTGCTGCTAGTGCTGATTTGAGGAAGTTAAAAGATTTCACATTAGATGTAAAAATTAGAATCAAACTGACTAAAAAATTAAATTCGTTTAAATTTTATAGCATGTTAAGTTCCCAAAACGACACCAAAGTAGTAGTTTTGACAGGCGCGGATCCAGCACGGCTCCAAGGGGGGGGGCACCCCCTTGTGGTACCATTGGGGGTATGGGGGTCCCCCCCCATAAAAAAATTAATTTGACGTGTAAAAGTAGGGTTTTAACTCATTTTTAGAAACGTTTTGAGTCTAAGGGGGGCACTTTTCAACACTATCACCTTTACTTTTTGACCCAAAATGTTAAATTTTTTGGGATTTCCTAAAAATAAACACTGAATACCCACTGAATGGGGGTATAGGGGTCCTCTCCCAGAAAAAATTTTGAAATTCTGAAGGAATTTTAATCCACCCGGGAACACCGGGATAAATAAAATTACGATGAACACCGGGATAGGAAAAGTTACCTGGAACACCGGAATATGAAAAAGACGCCTGGAATACCGGGAGGATTGGTAAATGCTGATTATACAACATTAGAAATGTATTTGGGAAAACTTAAAAAATAATAAATTTATACTATGCACCCGTGCAAGGCCGGGCATATCAGCTAGTCTAATATAATAAAAGTCAATGTGTGTATATATAAATGTGTATGTGTGTTTGTCTTCTATACAAATCCACAGTTTACTTCCGATCTGCACCAAACTACTCTGCACTAACTTATACTCTGCACCCGTGCAAGGCTGGGCATATCAGCTAGTTAACCATATAAAAACGTAATATAATAACTTTGATTTAGTAAAAAAAACACAAAAATTTTGAAAAACAGATCAAAGAACAACGATGTATCTATTTCAGTTCAGGCTGAAAAAGAAGTAAAATAACTTCCCCGGGAGAGGAACGAAAACAACCCCCAAGTAATTCAAATGGAACACCTGTGCAGCAGGGGCCGTGCCTTGTTCTTCGGAATTGGACATAATAGAACAGGGTCCCTTTCTTGGCTCCCTTTCATCACCTCGCCCTTTTACGAGAAGCACTCTTCTCGAGAAGCCTGCTGCCTTTATGGCCGAAACGGATGGTTATGGCCTATAAAAAAGTCGAGATCGATTCTACTGCAGAGGGAGAGTAGTGAAGACAGATTTCTTTATGTCGATACTAAATTAAAGGTGGCAATGGTTAGTGGGCAGGGGCCGTGATCTAAAGATCGCCTGCTCGGTCCCTGATCGAAACGGCGAACGAGGATCTTTGCCCCTTTTGCTGCCAAAGATATCTCCTAACCTCGTAATATTTCCGAAGCTCTTATTTCGTTTTAAGAAATAGCAACAGTTTATCTTTGAATATTGACGTTGTATTTAGTTATCGATTTTTTATATCGATATACTTGATATATTTAGATGATCCATAGTGTGAAAGAAAAATATCGATGTTGTTTTGAGACTGTATAATTTCATATAAATCGTAAGTAGTTCTAGGTATTGGACAAAATTGGTTCCTATCTAAGTTTTGTTTATAGAACTAGGGGGCTCTGCCCCCTGCTCGCTATCGCTCACCAACCCCCGGAACTGCTTCGCAGTTCTTTGAAGATCGCTTCGCGATCTTAGCGAGCAGAGCTCGCTTGTTTCATCTCAACTATCCAGTACATCCTGGAACTTGTCTGCTTATAGTCTGTTCATTTAGAATAGGCGCCTGAAACAGGATCAAAAACGCTCAATAATGCTTAATAACGCTCATCAGACAACTTCAGTGACCGATTGTTTTTACAGTATTTTAACTACTTCTGCTTAGGCTGCCTTGTCATTGCAGAAGAAAATTTTTTCGACGATAATTGGAATAATAACGCTTCAAATACATTACGTCTCAGGCCCTAATTCTAAATGAACAGAGTATAGTTAATGATCATTTAATATCGAAACTTTTTATCTCTCAAACTTTTCAATAATTTAATTCGGATCATTACCACGAAAATATCAAAATGAAACTCTTACTGAAATATTCCTTTTTAAGTTATCAATAATTTAATGGATAGAGGGCTACCACCCCCTGCTCGCTTACGCTCACCAACCCCCGTAACTGCTATGCAGCTCTTTACAGATCGCTTCGCGATCTGTAATATCTGCAATCGATCTTTAGCAGAGTAAAACAAAGTTCCCGAAAATTCTCTTCCTTTCATCGCACAAATAATACTAAATAAAGTTAAATTATATATTTCTCTAGTGGTTCAAAACATATCGAAATATCTTTAAAATGTTATTAACCAAGTCTATACTATATCGCTAGAAAACTTAGAGCAGAAATGTGCACCTCAAAACTTATCAATTTCAAATTAAATATCCGTGCTCGTGAAAATCTCTAGTGAACAGGCAAATATAAAATTTAAAGACATTAAACACGTCTGATAAAGACCTACTAAAATTATGAAAAAAATTAAACTTTGATGCTTAATAATTCCAAAACTAATTAGAATTTTTTAAAGAACTAAACGCCAATCTCTTTCTAAAATATATAAGTGTTTATATAAGTGTATATGTTACAGTTAAAGTCCGGAAATCAGTTAATTTACAGATAACCTAGGTAATTTGCAGATTAACGAGGGTGATCCGTTAAAGAGCGAATTTTTTTTCAATTTCTAAGATTACCTAGGTAATCTTGAAATTACCTAGGTATTCTGCACCCTACCGACTAGACACTCGTTAATCTGCATACTACCTGTAATCAGTTATTTTACATATTAACGAGGGTGATCCGTTAAAGTACAAAATTTTATTTTATTTTATAAAAAGTTTAAGGAGGTTGGGGGGGCTGCCGCCCCCCCCAAACCCCCCTGCCCTAACTATAACCAAACTCGTTTTGGGGGTAAACAGTAACAATGACGAATCAAAAAAGGGGGATCGGTACTTTTTTCATATTACACAAAACACGCAAATCCCACAAAAATAGTAATGAAATAGCAATTTTAAAACTAGAATATAAAAACAATAATAATAGAATATTAAAGTACCAACTGAGATTTGTATCAATTGTGGTTTTCGATCTCGATTTGACAGCGTATTTCAATGAGCACTTAAACTAGCAAATCTTAATGAAAGCGTGGTGTAATCGGCTGGCAGCCTGCACTGAACTATTGCTAGGATTCGCGATCGATTACATATGTTAAACCCTTGCCCAGGTTCCAGCGATTGTTGAATTAACGTTTGTTGAAAAGATATTTCAACAGCTGGGACATTTGCTTTCGTTAAAAGAAATCTCTGTCACTCTGAAGTCGGAGCTTCAACACAATTGTTTCAAAATACCCGTTTTAGTAGTAATATACTGTACTTAATCATGTAAATTTACAGTACTTACTTGCTTGTATTATTTTGTTTTAACATTCAACATGACAACTACCAGTGCTACGCTCTAAATTTGAAATCAAAACACCAAATATGACAACAAACTACGTATTGAAACCCAACTGCGCAGGGGTAAGCGCATGGCGCAGTAAGCACCTCAACATTTTAACAGAAAGTATTGAACGAAACAAACTATTTTGAACTTTAACGATCAAGAGGCCGTTATAGTGTAGATTCCCTAGGTAAAATGCGAAAAACTCAAAAATCCGCACATTAACGACAGAAATCAGTTAATCTTAAGTTTACCTAGGTATTCTTCAGATTAACTAATTATCAACTTTAGCGGTAACATATATATAAGTAGTATATATAAGTGTTTAAAAAATCATATTGATACCGTGATTAGTTTTCATTTTAGATAGAAAAAAAACGAAAAAGTGTCAAAAATTTCGAAAATTAAAAAATTAATTACTCTAAACCAAATTCGAAATTCGAAAAAAGGGGCGACTTAGTGCACATCTTCATCTTTCAGAGTATTAGGCTGCAAAAAATCATAGTTCTGCTGCTGATAGATTTTGCTGAACTGAATTACGCGGTGAAAAAAGAAAAACTTCAACTTTGACCTTAAAAATACCCCAGTACTAATTATCACATCAGTTAGCTTTTTGTTCGAAAATGTGCCCCAAATATTCCTCTACGAACATTTCAAATTTCATAAATTTCTATCAAGTAGTTTTTGCGATAGGAGTGTTCAAAGAGTTAAAAAATAAAATTTTCTGAAACAGCGGCAGCGGCGGCAGCGGTGACAGTAACTTTTTTTAATATAGAGAGATACTCGGTAATGTTTACTTATTAGTAACATTATACTTACTTATTAGTAACATAGAGTATTATGTATACTTATTAGTAGTATAGGACGATTTCACGAGTTGATAGGCTAGTTGGATTGGTTAATAGTTTTAAAAGTCTTAATTACCGTAGAAATGAAACAGGTATGAACAGGTAAAACTTTAGCGGTTAAATACAACCCAATTGTCTGATTTTACCTAAAGCCTGGATACTCTACCTAAGAGAGTATAAGGTAGGGTATCCAGGGCTTTAATTTTACCTAAACATAATACTAGTAAATTAAAAGAACAAATTATCATACCATTATAAAAAATTCTCTCGAACCAAATCATAAATCGACTCTCTCCATAGATTACAGCTTAATTTTTGACGTCACAGGTATCATGACACACACTCCATAATTTTCAGTTTCTAAATTGTTAACATTTAATATTAAACAAAATATTTTCTAGAGATACTCCTTGCAAGGAATATCTCTGCGCAGAGTTTGGATGGATAGAAAAATCACTGTATACAATCACCAATCAATCATTTGAATATTTTACCAAAACAGTTAGGTATGATTAAATTAATGAATGAATTATTACTTAAAATACTTTTACGGTCGTTTATCTTACTGATTCATGTTTTTGTTTGAATGTGACCCGCGTTTAACAAAAGCTGTGGTTTGAACCCCCTTTTTATAAATCATGTGTGTAATTTGTTTCAATAAGAGAACTACACATACTTAGTATTGAAAAAAAAACATTTCTTAAAGAGAGTGTCAAACCCATTTACTTATGTTTTTGATTCAAAACCGTCAACCCTCTTTGCATTTTAAAGATAACTTCGTTGGTTCTTAATATATTTATACTGATGAATTAAGAATTTTACATAAAATTTCGCTTAAAATATCAATAAATCAGAACAAGTTATGCAGATTATATCCCAAGAGAAATTCTAAGAATGATTTAATTTCATTATAATCATTCATGGTTATGTATAACTAGTACATAACCGGATCATCTATTTCAATTATATGGGCAGTTGACATTAATTCCCTATATATTAATATATCGAAATATTTCATGACCCTAATCTTACAAGACTTGAAGTTTTGAATGGATTAGCCTTTCTGACTTTCATTTTGCCTTATGATTAATTTCTTAAGATTATATTTGGGGAAATTGAATTACATTAACTTGGTAATATTAATAGTATGATGTAAGATATGAAAATGACTTCAAACCATGAAAAGATAAATGAATCCCTAGTGATTACCGATTAGAGAAACTATATTTTCCTTCCACTTCGTACCTACCCTTTAATCTTCCCATTTCAAAATTGTTTAACATAGGTTTACTATTTTGAGGTGCAAGTTGTATGCGATGGATGATTTATTCCTTTATGATCTCTTCCTGTCATACTTACACGAGCCAAATTAAAAAAATTTGCATACTCGTTAATTTCCGAAAAACGTTATTTCACAGGAAATATATTTAAAAATATTTTTATAATATGTTCAAGATCTTAACACATGTTCTCCCCGTTTTGAAATACATATTGTGTATCTGCACTTTTCTTTTCTGCACAAAACTTTTTCTACTTCAGTCGTCAAATTCATTCTGGCATAAAAAAGCAAAAAAAAAGTTTCTAAACCCTAACGTTAAACACGTTTGTTTACAGCTTTACAAAGAAATGTGCGTAATTTCGTTATTAAGAAACCTATGACACAGCAACATGCTTAAATTTATAAAACTTATGACAGAATAATAAGTAACGGGATAAAAAGAAAATCAGGGATAATGTAGATAAAAGTTTAAGAACAATAATGAAAACATAACTCGTGGCTATCAGTTTCATAATGCTTCAAGGTATGAGATGGCATTTCTTCATCTTACACTTTTTCTCAATTCTTCATCATCACATTGTGGCGTTATTTGTAGATAGATGATAGCCATTTACGTGGCACAAACTTGATATCCTTCAAGCAACTTGTCTCGAAAAGCGCAACTCACATTTCATAAAACGCAAAGACAAAAAAAAGTAAAGATACATCCAACCTTTCAAAGTTGTCAGTCTGCCGACTTTTTAGCCCTGTCTATTCAACAGGTGTTCCGTTTCACATATGGATCCCTCGTCAACTGCTGATCGATCCCAGACCGTAGGGGGGAATTATGGATTAGCGTCACATATCTGATGGGCCCAGGGGTCGTGGATAAACATTAGTGGGGTAATTCGTTGGAGGAGGGGCAGATAACACGCATATCGCGTGATTGTAGGGTGAGGGAAAAACAGTTGGGCTGGAACTAGGGGTTTGACAGACATGGGCTTTATTAGTTTCAGAATAAATTTCAGTTGTATTCTAATACGAACAACTATTAATTTTAGATAATAATTTTGAGATTCGTTTGTAAGAGTATAACTTTTCAGGTAGGGGAATGTATGGTATTGTACCTCGGACCTTTTACTTTTTACTCTGTATTAGTTTAATATTTATTTTTATGAAGAAGAGAACAAAAGTCCTAAGCGTCCCTTATTGATTATTCATTGCTTGGGGTGAAGCTCTAAAAAACTCCGCTCCTGGTTTTAAAGTTCAGTTTTGTTCTTTTAAGAGTATGGATATGAAACAAAATTTTTCATTTTATCTGTTTTTAAATTCACACAAACGGAATTACTGATGCCTTATAAAGAAGCGCGGGGTTTACAAAAATATATGAATGTTCATTCTGAAACTCTCTTGGAAGTATCACGACGTTTCTTTTATAATTCCGGTGACAATTTTGTAAAGATGAATGGCAACAATTCGCTATAATTTATAAATTTTGTGAAAATTAACTATGAATTCATGAAGTTGGAATTAATTATCCATGATTTTGAAGCATTGATATAATAGAAAGTTCAAGGGACCAAGAAAACACTTCAAACTATCGACGACTTTGAATTAATAATGATGTAATTTTACACTTATACTTAGGTTTCTTAAGATATAAATCAATACACGAACAATATTTCCCACGTTTTTATAATACTAATTTTTTCAAGTAAAATTCCTTGTTACTCTGACCCCGGTTTGACAAACCAAGCGCTCCCCTCAGATTGATGAACTATGTTCTTTACAAACAGTATACATTGAGACTTCAAAGAACTTCTTACTAAAATCGCTTTTATCGAGGAAAAAATAGAGTTAACACAGTGTAAACTCCAACTCTCAAACGACGCCTCCAGCCATGGACCTGGTACCTCCAACCATGGACACTACGTTTTATGAAATAATGTTTTTCAATCTACAGCATTCCTCCTTTATATAACGCTTCTCCAGCTGTTAATGTTTAGCTATTTACCTTATTAAAGAAAAATTATTTTATCTAAGGAAAAAAAACTTTTTACAATTTATGTTACAATGCTCTCTAATAATGCTAATAGTATTTTAATTAATAACAAACGCAACAAACGTTTTAGCTAAACTCGCTACCCCAGCAAGTTTAGAGTAGAAAATCTAGACAAGCTGGTTAGCTTCCATGTTAACCAGCCTTCGAAGAAATCCGAATCGATCGCGCAAACTCTTGTCTCCCCAAACTAAGTCTACTCCATTATATTCAATTAATGGACGGCTTCTTCCAAACTTTCCCGCCAGAAATTTCCGGAGATAATAACACCCACTCAAGCTCCTGCGCTGAAACTTGCTCCAATCTGTTCTCCCTGAAATTCTGTTCTTAAACCCTAATTTAGAAGATCGCGCTTTTTGTTCTAAAGCCCACCTCTCGAAGCTTTTTCTCATTAATATTCAAAGCCTCGCGGAAACTTCGCGTTTTTCAAAACTTAAAAAGGAGGGAAAATGGCTGCGTTCGTAAAACCGAGAGGATGGTAATAATAATGCGCACACTCTCTTGAAAAAAAAACGGGAGAAATTCTCTCCTCTGCACTAAACGCATTAAAAACGGGGGCCTTAGAACAATTACTATCTCTTGATTTATTGTCTTCTTGCCTAAAACCGTTTTTCGCGAAACAATTGCTTTTTCGCCATTAGCGCACCACTTTAATAGAACGGAAAAGAACATTCTTTTCTTCCTTTCCCGCTTTATTTGTTCTATTTTTTCTTGCCTCCCCTCGCCACTTTGGACAATTAAAGCGAGTTTGCACTCTTCTCTCTTGAATTATTGAAATTTTTACCGAACTATTCGAGCTATGCGCAGAGTGCAAAAAAAACGACGAACTCTGTTTTGGAGAAATTAAAAACTAGTTAATGAATTGAAATACCGTTTGAGACTGGTATTTAGGAGAAGGGTCTTAAATTTACTCAAACTGTTTGACTCTGTGTTGGAACAGAAAAATATAATTCCATAGCAAACAGGTTTAAGTGCATAAAACAAGGGCTTTTAATTTTTCTTACAATGCATCTCTGTCTTTAATATTTTTTACAGTTAGTAAAAAGAACATATAATGAAGTTAGTTTAGAAATAATTCACCAATAAAAGGCATGGTTACTTACTTTTTCTTTTCATCTCTTTGAATTATTACTTTTTAATTATAATAAACATTGACTTGTTTTTATAACTCTTAACTAATTTAAGAGATCGATAATTTTAGTAATGAGGGAGTTCTTTTAATAAACGCATTCTCCCCTTCTTTCATATACACCTAGAGGTGAGATGTCAAAGCATTCGAAAGCTTAAAATTTAACTCGAACAATCATTGACAGAAAATTTTCACGCTTTTAGAAAAATTAGTCTGTTAGCTGATATCGTAAAAACAGTTTTGACTCTTATCCCGTCTCCTTTAAAAAAGTGTTAACAAATTTATGTGTTAAAAAAGTGTTTGATACATTCTTTTATTGAACTGCTAAAAAATTTAAATCAACCAAAGATCTTGGGGGATATTTTTTAAATAATTATAATTAAAAGGTTGCAAATATAATAAGAATTATCTTCATAACTTAATGCCAAGTACCTTATTTTATGATACAGTTGCACATTCTATTTACTACGTTTGCAACAAAACTTTAAGCTAATAGCTTTTTATGCTTGTTTTAAAGTTTATACATTAATAGGAATAACTTTTCTTTTTAGTCTTTAGGAAGTATGTTATTTTTACATACAAAAAAAATTAACATTTAAGTTGATAAACGTCTGTTTTTTCCCGAAATAAACTCGATGCAAATAAAATAAAAGCGCTTAGTTATGGAATTTAATAAATATAGAGGGGATATCTTACTAATTTTCTTGCTATGTTATTAAAGAATATCTCATTTTTGCTTTTTTTACATTTAATGTTTTTAAAAGAGTAGTTAGGGTAAAAATTATGATTCATTTATATTTCTTGTGGGAAATAGAGCTTTGAAAAGAAGAAATAATAATCAATTGGGGGAAAACTGGAACTGCACAAACAAACAATACAAGTGAAGCGAGACTGGAAAAAGAGGTTGAAGATATTTAGATAGTTTTTTCTCTTGTGCTACTTACTGTAAAAAATTTCTGAACCTGAGTTCCAGGTTTTAGATTAAATACAGGTAAATTAAATAAGTTGAATTTTTAATGGGTTTATTATTTATGAATAAGTAAGTTTTTCTACGCTCAGTAAATGTTTTTCTTTCTTTAAGAACACAGACCTTCATTCCTTCATATATGAATAAACAATAAAACAAACTCAGTATAGCGGTAAAAAAAGAGGTGCGAGCGAGAAACTATCTACAGAGAGACAGTGGAAGAGTGGTTCAAGATCTTTTGAATGTTGATCATCTTTTGCACTGATGAGTCTGCAATACAAGCAAGCTTCTGCCATGGCTTCCATAGCCTCCTTCAGCAGATCTTTTTCACCATCCTCTTTCAGGCCGTTCATGACCGCTGGGCTGGCATTAAATCGAATTTGATGAGGGTGTAGTCCGATATTCCCTCCGTACTGATGGCAACAGGTGTGTCGCTGACGTGACGTCTTCAGCTGAGCGGAACGGTTCCTGAGTGACAGCTGGTTCGATTGTGACGTCACCAGAGCATCGTGCATGACCAGTTGCCTCAGTGGAGCAGAGAATGAACTGGAGTGAACAACTGGTTGGAACAATGTAATTCCCATTGCTGCTGCAGTTTACCTCTATTAGGGTGCTACGTTGTTTTGTTTAAAGATAAAAGTCACTTTTGAAGTTATAAAAAACGAAATTGTTCAATTAGAAACTAGTGTAATCCTTAGTACAACGCATCAATTATTAAGTTTAGTTCCCAAATTACTATTGCTGCTTTCAATAGATTTATGCTTATTGCGTTTTAGTTGGCATTAAAATCATTTGGGGGATTATGGTAGAGAACGAACTGGAATAACGCGTTACTTTCAAAAGCATCTTGTAACTTTTTTGTAAAAATTAAATAAGTTGAGGTTTAATGGGCTTATTATTTATGATAATAATACATACGAGTTTCAATGATGTTTAAGACACTAGATATACAGGGTGGTCCTTAATTCATGGTACAAACTTCTAGGGGTGTTAGAGTACACCTAGACGAACAAGAATTGTTATAGGAAGGGGGGTCGCAGTTACACCGTTAAAGAGCTAGGTCCTAATGTAGTGCGAGAGCGTTACAAAAGGACGTTTTGCCAAGGCCCGTTTAACGAAAAAAAAACATAATGAAATGAAAAAATTTATTGCATGAGGTACAGCAGTATCCGTATTACTTACATCATAAATTTGATAGAAATTGGACCACTTTCTAAACCGTGGGGTGAGTTTTAAAACGTGCTCTTAGTCAAACAATGGAGTTCCATTAATGGTATTTAGAAAAATGATGATCGGGGAAGGAATTTTCAATGATCAAACAGTTTCAATGATCCATGTTACGATCATTGAAAATTCCTTCAACGATCATCATTTTTCTAAATACCATTAAGGAATGTGATTCTTTGACTAAAAGATTAATATTGCACTTTTGAAACTAACTCCGCGGTTTAGAAAGTGGTTCAATTTCTATCAAATTTATGATGTAAGTAGTACGGATACTGCTGTACCTCATGCAATAAATTTTTTCATTTCATTATGTTTTTTTTCGTTAAACGGGCCTTGGCAAAACGTCCTTTTGTAACGCTCTCGCACTACATTAGGACCTAGCTCTTTAACGGTGTAACTGCGACCCCCCTTCCTATACCAATTCTTGTTCGTCTAGGTGTACTCTAACACCCCTAGAAGTTTGTACCATGAATTAAGGACCACCCTGTATAAATTTATTTTAAAAGTTTTGCAGAAGTTCTCATTGACTGAGTTTTTTATGTTCCCCACAAAAATCAATTTTTCAAAACATACTTATCATCATATTTTTTAAACTTCCTATCGTATTTAAATATGAAATTTGTTTTATACATTGCCAACTTCTTTTAAATTATTTTGTTTTACTCTAATATAAGTATCATGCCTAGATTTAATAATTTATTAACCATGAAAATCATTTTTTCATGTTCTGGAATTTTTGTCACGTACATCGAACTAAATTTAATCAACATAAGTAAAATAAAAAGCACCCTAATTTGGTAAAATTCAATGCACGAACAAAATTACATCGAAACATTCAAATACTTCAATTCAACGTTCTCACTAAATAAATATTAACTTAACAGTTTCAGCTAAACATTTTAACCTTTTCGCACATTTTGTATTTTCAGTACCAACACTGAAACAATCGTATTGAAGAAATCGGAAAAGGCTAGGTACGCAGAGAGGGGAAAAAATCCCATTTCAACCACATTAACTCCGGTTATCTCTCAAACTAACTTCCAAACGTTTATTCCCTAAACTCTTCTCCCACTAAATGCGAAGTTCGTTTCAGAAACCCCCAAAAATGGAATTCGTTCTATTCCAAAGGGGAGGGGAGAGAACGGAAAGGAAATCGAAGAGCGGGAGGAGAGGGGGAGGAAGAGGCAGCCAACAAGTGGGAAAGAGGGGGACTTTCTCTGAGAACATTTTATCTCGTGCCGAATGGCATCGATCGCTTTTCGGGGGCTTTGCGCTTAGTGCAGACGATTTTTGCCCACAGGGAGAGAGGAGATAATGAGTAAGGTAAGGGCACCAGTGTTTCGTGTGAAAAATTATTCAAATTTCTGTTGTTTAAGTACTTTTGTGTTTTAAATTTAATCTTCAGTGATGAAGGATATTTATTTCGTATTTCTTGGAGCCTTGTTTTAGTAGTGAGCTCTGTTTAAGCTGTTAGAAGTTTGGATCCTAAAATTTTGAATGATTTTTTTGTTCATTTCTGCCTTGGTTTAGCATTGCGGTTTGAAGAACCTTGTCGAATTGAATGCAAAATAAATTTAAATTAATTAAATGAAAGTGTTCAACAGTGATTCATTAGTAGTTATTTATTATACTTTTCTAGTTTCAAAAATTAAACAATGAACATTATTAATTTAAGAATTTTTTTTAATCACGATACTTGAACACTTTTGGAACCAATGGAGGAATTTATTCTTCCATTAGGAATTTATTCTTCTACCAATGGAGAAATTTATTTTCTATTATCATATTAATATGTTCTTATTATGAAGTAAAGAAGAAGAATAGAGGTAATGAATGGTCTGATCTGGCTTTTATGCCATAAAATAAAACTAATCAATCAAACTGAGGGAGCGACTTTTCATTATTCAGTTGAATGAAATGTATATTCATTTTTGTAACGAAGAAAAATAAGTACTTGGTATGCTAAAAAATTTTCAGATGTGTTGTACTGATATACTTTGGAAGAGCTAAAGACTGAAGATCTAGAGAACCTTTTTTAAGCTAGGGTTCAAGTAAGGCTGGTATTTTGAGCATGTGAAAAATTTTGTCAATTTCTAAATTTTTTAAGTTTTTATACATTTAAAGAAAAGCTTAAATGTGCTTTAGATGCTTTAACTATTTCTCTGAAAGAAAAACCACGTCATAGTTGATGAGAGCTACATTGAAACTTGTTATGCTTTCAAATATTTTTAATATAAAATGGGAGTTAGCAAAAAGTCTTAACAAACTGTCACAATTTTTACGTACAAATATGCAAATATAATAATGTAATGATATAATCTTTATAAAGTTTTAGCTAATAAATCTTGTCAAGTAATAAATTAACATCGATTATAATCAAAGTAATCTACTAGCCGTACAGACTTTCAGAGAAAACGGCAAAGTATAGGTAATGTAGTTAACTTTGGGGTGGAATTAAATTTTCAGTAATCCCCAATACAGCTCCCATTTAACGACTTCAATGTTAATTTAAACTTGTCAACTCAATCATCGATCCATAGAAAGTTAGAGAATTACATTTTCAACGAGCCCTGAAGTTAACTCGAAAAAGAAAAAGTTGAAATGCGCCATCGAGTACTTAACTCTTAATGAAGTTTCGAAACACACATTTCTCAGAATAGTATATTCTGAAGAGCGAAGAATGAATTCTAGAAATTTAGGTACCGTCATAATATTCCAGTGAAATCTTATAAACTTGTTAACTCTATTAAATCCTCTCTCTCTCTCTCGACCATCAGATCCAAAGTTTTTGCATGAAATTCCTATCACTCTTACTTTTGCATAAATAAGATCCATCCTATTTTACGTACTTAAAACCGGTCTTGCCTGCGAAAGTACCCCTCATGTTGCGGTTACAGGCATCGCATCAAAACCCTCGCTCTTCAAATTAACCCGGGTATCGGGCAGCCCCAAATGGGATAGATGGTCCCGCGATCCCAACGGGGATCCGTCGCAGTCAGAGAGCCAAAGGGTTTTCCCATGAATGATTCAACAGCCGGGGATTCCAATGTGTAATTAATTTCGCCTAATTAAAGGCTGCTCCCTCAAACTAATTAATGCAAATCACAGCCATTACTCCGACCCCTTTTTTGGGGAAGCCATCGGGGGTCGATGATATGGGCCCATATATTTAGGGGAGATCGGTTGATCGGGGTTGTTTGGAGTACAGTGTGAATTAATTGTGCTGGGGTGCGTTTGGTTTGTGTGTTTCTGTTCTAAATAGGAGACAGCTTCAAGTGGGAAAGAGCGTAGTTTCTAGCTTACGTGTAACTGGGTGCGCTTCTGTTTTAGGTAGCTGATGAAAAAGCTAAACGTGTGCATTTAATTTCAAATCGAAGTTAACATTTAATCGACATAACTTAATGGTACGTAGTTAAAGTTCAAGAATTAAAGTTTGCATTTGCAAAGTTTTCCAGTATAGAATCACTATTAATTTAACCCTACAGTGCATACTGTAGCCATTTGGCTACACGACATTTTTCCCCATTTCCTACTCGAATTTCTATTTTTCTATTTCCAAACGGCAACACCATGCAATAAGTACAATAAATATAACATTTTATTTTATTAGCACTTTAGATTGCCAGCAGGGGTACTATTTTACAACGTTTTTATTAGGTCGCTTTCAATCTTGTCTGTCCATCCGTCCGTCTGTCTGTCTGTCTATCTGTCTGTTCAGGAGGAATTTAGTAATCAATTTTAAACATACTTCCCCATGAGCTAGAGACTTGAAATTTTGAACATAGTTCAGATCTGGATGACAATACGATAGGGTAAACGCACCAGTAGATGACCAGTCACCAGTTTCCGTCCAAAGCGACCTTTTTCAATCAGAATAAGAAAATAAAAAGATGTAAAAACTTTCTGTCATTTCGAAAATCGCCTAAAATTTTTATAAAAGATGCAAAAAATAAAAATTTTAACACATTTGCTCACTTTTTAGTGGCTCGCAACTACGTTGACATGGTCGTATGTTTTCAAAAAACTTGAAATAATTTTTTTGAAAACGATGTTTCCGATATTCTTTTTTCATGGGCGCATAGTTTATTGTCTAAGCTTAACATGTAGACAAAAATTTTTTTAAAAATAATTTTTTAAATAACAATTTTAGTGTGGTCGGCTATTGGTACGTTGTTTTACCTATCTGTACCAATATCCGACCAGAGTGGTCGAAAAATGGAGCAGTGAATTTTTTGCGTCGTACCAATATCCGACCACTGCATAAAAAATTAAAACAATTAATAATTAACAGAAATAAATACTCACAAATAAAAAGAAATAGGTTAAAAAGATTCAATTTTAATGAAAGATTATCTCAAACGATAACTATAATTCAATTTCATTAGGTTTATTTGATATTTAGCAAGTTTAATTCAAAAGTCTAAATCACTTGTTTTATTATTTACCTAGCCCCTATATAACCTTAATTAGCTTTTTAATTAAATTTCGTACTTACTTAGTTTATTAGTAAGAATTTTAATTAGTTTTTACTAAACAACAATTTAATTATAAATTATACAATTCCTTATCTGAAAATCGTTTGGGTTCCGCATTAGAAGCAAATTAAATTTATGGGCAATAGCCTAAAATCTAGAACATTAGCGAATTGATTTAATCCCTTAAGATTCTTTTCCAGTCCTTCTTGTAATACACTGCTGTAATATACGCTGCTTGTAATACACACCAAGAAGGAAAAAAGATATCAAACCCAAATTTATTTCTATGATTGCGCATAGTATTAATGTGAATTGATTAAAAATTCAGCCTACCTGGATGTTAGGGGACCGAGAAAATCGGTGAGGAGTGTTGTCTCCATAGGTGTCCATTACCACTGCCCCACGCCATGGCATTGAGTGAAGGAAGCTCTAAATGGGCTTTGAGGGATTGGAGGACCATGTTGCGTCCACTGGTAGTCAAAGTTCATGTGGTGCACCAGCGGACGTTGCATACCGGACTAGGTGATTTCTCCTCTTTCATCGGACATGTTTTTTGGCGTTGGTTCTTAAGAACGGTTAGGTCAGGGTAAAAATGCAACATAGGGGGATAAGAAGAAAGCTTGGACATTGAGTTCATCACGTGGTTGTGCATTTTTCTCTTGAGACTTGTCCGCAGGCGAGGGTTGAAGGTAAGGGTAGACAACAGGTTGTCAAATCTCAATGCTGCAACTCTGGTTGGTCATTGTGCCGTTAAATCATACTGAGGAGGCATGGTAGTGGAACCCAATGCTTAACTACCTCATTACTCTGCATAAAGAAGAAATCTGACGATTACAAAATCAACAGCCAAGTGCTCTCTTTTCTCGCTGTCGTAAAGTCATCTCTAATTATCTTGGGGCTCCAGACCGCATTGGGATACTCTCATAAACTCTGTGCCATCACATTGAGATGTCCATTTCATTATTTAGTGCACTGTTCCCAACGCCAAATCATTTGTTGAAGATTGACATTTTTCTGAAGCTATGCTGGCCAAACGCGCAGTACCCTGCACTGTAAACGACAGGCATTTTACTCCCACACCTCCTCAGTATGGTTTACCGGCACATTGACCAGCCAGAGCTGCAGCATTGAGGTTTGACAACTTGTTGTCTACCCTTACCTTCAACTATCGCCTGCGGACAAGTCTCAAGAGAAAAATGCACAACCACGTGATGAACTCAATGCCCAAGCTTTCTTCTTATCCCCCTATGTTGCATTTTTATCCTGACCTACCCGCTCCTAAGAATCAACGCCACAAAACATGCCCGATGACAGAGGAAAAATCCCCTAGCCCGGTATGCAACGTCCGCTGGTGCACCACATGAACTTTGACTACCTGTAGACGCAACATGGTCCTCCAATCCCTCAAAGCCCATTTAGAGCCTCCTTCTATCAATAACATGGCGTGGGGAAGTGGTAATGGACACCTATGGAGACAACACTCCTCACCGATTTTCTCGGCCCCCTAACATCCAGGAAGGCTGAATTTTTAATCAATTCACATTAATACTATGTGCAATCATAGAAATAGATTTGGGTTTGATATCTTTGTTCCTTCTTGGTGTACCATTTTGGATGACCAGCAGTGTAGATGAACATAAGTCTCACATTAGAAGTAGTTGCAACTAGCAGATGTTGGATTATTTGGGCCATTAAAAAGATTTGACGAAAAGTTGCAGAGGATTTCAAACTCACTTCAAATGCCAGAGCAATCACTAGGGCTAATTTCGCTCCTTTATTTGAAAAAACGATTAATCCCTTACATCCTGATACAATTAAAAACTCATTCAAAAAATGTGGATTGTATCCATTTAATGAAAGTTCCATTGATTTCACTAAATGTATCCAACATGAAACAAGAACCATAAAGCCCCCTGACAGCCAGCTGAATGTTACGCAGCATATATTCATAGAATCGTTGTTCCCAGCGGGACTAGTAGCTCAGTTTCGGAAAAATCCCATTGAATGGCAAGGTGACGAATCAGCTAAAGAGCTATTCATATTTTGGAAAAATCTAAAGAACCACATGACAAGGGATAGCACAATAGCAGAGGTAAGAACAAGTTCGGCAACTGATCCAGTTTCACAAACAAACGAAGTTCCGACATCCTTTATGTATTCAGAAATGCCAACATCTCCAGTAGCATCTGCATTTCGAGGAGGAGACTTTCCCCGTGCTACTTCTTTTATTTCTAAAGAAAAGCCAACATCTTTAGTGGCATCTTCAGAATCGACTGCAAGATCAGCACGAAACATCATCCCTGCCTTCGCAACATCAATATTTTGGCCTGGCCACCTGTAAAAAAGAACTTAATTCGAAAGAGAATGAAATTCCTATCAGCTGTTGGAGCGGGGTTGTGGAGAGACTATTGGAAGCAAAAAGAAACAGAAAATAAAGAAAAAGAAACAAGGAAGAAAGAAAATCAAAAAAAGAAAGAAAATATCAGTAGTATATGGTCGGTTAAACTATCTAACAACACTGAAAACAAAATTATCTTAAAGAAAAAACCTTCAAATATTAAAAAATAAGTAATTATAATCAATAAAAGTATGCAGTAATAATTTTTTCTTTTGTTTATGTTTACTAGGGAGCTACCGCCCCCTGCTCGCTATCGCTCGCCAACCCCCGTTAACTGCTGACGCAGGGCCTTTCGGATCGCTTCGCAATCCCCACAAAACCCTGCTCACTAAAATTATTTATTTATAAAACATTCGTTATAACAATTAGTAGAAAAAACTTCAACCAACTTTCTTGAAGCACACTCTCTTAAAAGTTAGAATATTTATTGGTTAAATTATCAATAATTTAATCAACACGTTTTCCTTGAAAATTGAAAATATCCATCAAGTCTGCTCGTGCTATTGTTATTCAATATTTACAAAAACGTTCAGCAATGAATCTGTTAAATTTAATATAGTACCTAGTAACTCGTCAAAATATCTAGTGTTTTATCATTCAAGTTTTAGTTTTAAAACAGACTTTTTAAACAATACTATTTAAGCTATTAAAAATGATAAGAGACAAAATCTACATTGCACTCAATGTTTACAAACAATTAATTTTGGTGTGTGAAATTCTATACTTGAATAGTAGATCTGTGAGTTTCTGGAAAACTCTTATCAGTCTTTTAAAAATATTTTATTTAGAAAGTACATATTGTGAAGCGCATTTTCAAAGCGTGAAAGGAATTATTTTCATCGTTAATGAGTAGCGTCGGTTGGTCATTGTGATTGGAGGTATAATAAATTGTACGACAGTTTCTTGCTGTTAACTGCAACCTTATCCGTAATCCAGAAAAATGGAAATATCTTAGAATTGAGAATTTTTTTAGAAATTCTAAAGGCACTTTGCACATCCTCAAAAGAATCCGAACAGTTTGATACCAAAAACATGTTATACGGATCAGTAATTAAAAAGCCTTTCTCTGGAAACCATTTACAAAAACTTTTTTTTAGAATAGAGAGATTCCTTCTGTTCCTTTTTTTAATATTTAAGGAGGTTAAACAAGCTGGTCGGATATTGGAGCATGAGTGGTCGGATATTGGTGTAAGGTGGACGGCTACTGGAGCAATGGGAACAAATTTAAAAATTGTAAAAATTAATGGGTTAATTTTTTTTTTTAATTTTTTTGAAAATATACATATTATAAAGCAGAGTTTCTCAAACTGTGGGTCGCGACCCACTGGTGGGTCGCCAGCCAGTTTTTGGTGGGTCGCGAGAAGATTTTTTAAATTTTTTGAATATGAAGTATATTTTTTATAATTTTTACAAACGTGTTATTGACTTTTGAATTATCAAACTATTATTTAAGCTTTTGAAATTTATCAAATTACCATATAGTAAAATAATAAAATTTTGAGGAAAAACTACACTACTTGATGTCGAACGAAAAAGACAATTAATGTAAATACTACGTACTATGTGTGTCACTTTAATGCGCCGATAATGCAAATCTGGTCGGTTATAAAAATAAGATTTGAAAAAAAAATATTCAGTGTTTCTCCCCATCCACACCGGGGGGAGCAATGCAAATTTTAAGAATATTCTTGGGAAATGATGCAACTGCAATTTATCTCATATAGCTGAAAAAACAAGTTAACCCTGTATTTAAGGGTCAAATTTCAAAATTTTCTCTGGGGGAGGACCCCCAGACCCCCTTTTTATTGTGGGGATCTTTGTTAGCCTACAATTACATTATTTCATACGCTCAAATTCTAATATTTACTTCTAATTTTTTAAAAATTTTCTCTTCTAATACGTGCATGTAATAATTTATTGTTGTAACAAAATGGGTGTTGAACACCCCCAGTCAGAGAAGTTAAAATTCTGTGGGGGGGGCATGATATAATTATCTCAGTTCAGTTAATTATAATTAACTGAAGTCGGTGGGTCGCGTTAGATTTTGTTTCTCAAAAGTGGGTCGCGATGTTAAAAAGTTTGAGAATCCCTGTTATAAAGGATAATTTTAGGTACATAATGGCGCAAGTAGCTAGAAAATTGTTAGATTTTCCCAGGAGTTATTGAATTTTGAATGCTTAATTTTCCTTAACTGGTCGCGTACTGGTGCGTTTACCCTATTATCTCGTTAGTTCGGTTCAATTTGCTGTCCCTGAACCCCCAGGGGGACTTAAAGTTTAGAAGTTCAACTATTGGACCTTATTGTTAAAAATCATTGTTGTGCAGTTTGCCTCCTCTCGTTATCAAGATGGCTTTAGAAGTGTTGTATAAAATATTAGTTAAATGAAAATTTGTAAGAATAAAAGTAATATACAGTAAATGCAAGTACAATACTGGCAAAAAAAATCGACTCAGACCCTATATCTCCGGAACGGCTTGTGATATAAAGACAAATAAGGTATCATTTTTCATGATTTGAAGTATTCTATATACAAAAAATTTTTCAAGTTCTTAGGGGGTCGTCTTCATATTAAACGAAGCACCAACTTTCGTTTTTCCTATGGAAACCATCAAAGATTATTCCAGATTCTGAAAGAGCACCCTCTAAAACCCCCCAAAACCAGTTTTCATGCCATTTGGTCCCCAAATGAAGCCAGGAGTGGGGGTTAAAGTTCGTCGAATTTACGTTGAAATCTCGTTTTTTACGTTGAATTCTCTATTTTGATCCTTTCAACCATCAACCCCGCAGGATCAAAATCGAGAATTCAACGTAAAAAACGAGATTTCAACGTAAATTCGACGAACTTCAACCCCCACTCCTGGCTTCATTTGGGGACCAAATGGCATGAAAACTGGTTTTGGGGGGTTTTAGAGGGTGCTCTTTCAGAATCTGGAATAATCTTTGATGGTTTCCATAAGAAAAACGAAAGTTGGTGTATCGTTTAATACGAAGACGACCCCCTAAGAACTTGAAAAATTTTCTGTATATAGAATACTTCAAATCATGAAAAATGATACCTTATTTGTCTTTATATCACTAGCCGTTCCGGAGATATAGGGTCTGAGTCGATTTTTTTTGCCAGTATTGTACATGCAGTACTTCATGCAAGTTTTTTATTTGTAATACATCTAACGGACTGACTTAATTAATTAGTTACTGACAAGTTTCTCACCAATATATTTTTAAAACACTTTTTTTATATTACTAGTGTTTCAAAAATTTCCAACGTCATCTGAATAATAGCTAGAGGCAAAAACTGTGCAATGATTTTAACAAAACAAAGCCAAAAAAACACTTTTTAGTTTTATCTCTCTATATTAAAAAAAAGTAACAGTGACCGCCGCCGCCGCAGCCGCCGCCGCCGCTGTCGCCGCCGCTGATTTAGAAAATTTTATTTTTGAACATTTTGAACTCTCACTACGCAAAAACTAAATAAAGGAATAATATGAAATTTTGACCATTGGTAGACAAATGCATGATAATAATTTTCGTTCTAAATAATAATTAATTAAATAATTAGTTATGGAGTTATTTAATATCAAAGTTGAAAATTATTTTTTTCTGCTGCGAGTTCGCCCCCAGCAAAATCTATTTACAGCAGAAACATAATTTTTTGCAGACACATACTCTTAGACATGAAGTTTTGCACCTCATCGCCCTTTTTTCGAATTTCGAATTAGTTTTTGAGTAATTCAATTTTAAAGTTTCGAAATTTTGGACAATTTTTTGATTTTTTCGTTATAAAAGAAAAACTAATCATGATAGAGGTACAATATTTTAAACACATATACAGATATTTTTTATAAAAATATTGGCGTTTCGTTTTTTACAAAATCCTAATTAGTTTTAGAATTATTGAGATTCAAAGTTTCAATTTTTTCTTCTCTTTCGGGTCGTTCACCAGGGAAACAGCTTATTTTTATCAGTCTGATTTCTTTAATTTCCAAAGATTCACTAGAAATTAACGTGCATATTAAAAAGTTAAAGTTCATTAAAGGCTTGTTTTTTCTCTAAGTTCGTTGATGATAATTGGTAGACTTGCTTGATATTTAAAAAAAACAATTGATAAACTAGAGAGATAAGTAGTTTCGGTATCAAAGGAGCATTAACCTAAAGCCCTGGATAGCAAAGCTTCATCCAGTAACGTAGCTTCATCCAGTAACGTAGCTTCATCCAGAGCTTTACATTAACTAAGCCGAAGAGCCTGGATTGTTGAGATGAAACAAGCGAGCTCTGCTCGCTGAGATCGCGAAGCGATCTGAAAAGAACTGCGAAGCAGTTCCTCGGGTTGGTGAGCGATAGCGAGCAGGGGGCAGAGCCCCCTATCTTATTAATATTTGTACAAAATACACACGGGCTTATTTTAAATATAAAAGTTAAAAAGTTATTATTAAAGTAAATCAAAAAATAGATTAGATCCGGAAATGCCGCGGTCCCGTGTTCTTCTTTGATTTCATTAAGATTATACAAACAAGAAACACTTATCCAACCAAATTTTATAAATTATTACTCCCATTTATTTCTTTAATTAAAAATGAATATAGCATTTTCAAAACATTAGAAAGTTAATTAAACCATCAAAAGATTTTCCCAGAAATCGTTTGCAAATTATATGAATAAATGCAAACGATTTTCAATTAAGAATTAGATTGGATATTAAATTTAGATTTCTATTCAGTTTTTAATGAAATCAAGAAAGGAGTGGACATCTTCTAAGTTTTGTAAGTAGATTACTTTTCCCCTTTTACGATATTTTATTTTATATCAATTTTGCGTGTTTAAGGAATTTGTAAATAAGTTTTTAATTTTCTCTTAATTGATTATAAAAAATAAATGTTTCAACTACTATTCAATAACTGTTCCAAAAAATGGTTCTTGCATGTATTTGCGTTTTTAGAATGAATTAAGTCTTTAATGTTAAATATTGCAGCCTCCTACTACACATTTATATTTAATATTTATATTATTTTCATATTCTATTTTATAATTTCCATCATTTTGTGTTTTCCATGTTTGCTGCTCACTTAGAATTTTCTTTGTATGATCCCAATTGAGTGCGCTAAGTTCGGGTTCATATTTGTTTTACATAAAATAATAGATGACAAGGGTGATGGGAGAAAATTCGAACCTATTATCGTCATGACTAATTGAAAATGAATGCATATTATTATTATCATCATTGGAATTAATAGTTCGTATAAGTTTTCTGTAAAAATGCATATTATTAAATATATTAAGAACACACATGATTCATCAGCATTTTTGTAAGATTTAATTAAATTATTTCCGACCAGTTGGCAGTTTTGAATGTTAAATATTCCTTAATTGAGCGGTTTAATGGTTTGTTTACCCTAAATCAGTTGTTCCTACTGTGCTAAGTACAAATTTAGTAAAACGTTTCAGTAATTTAGTAAAAAGTAAAAGTTCAAATTTAGTAAAGTAAAAGGTTTTCAAATTTCGTTGAACTATGAAAATAAAATTAGATAGAAGGAATGAGGAATTCTTATGTCTATCTTCTCTTTAATATCGTTTACCAGCGTCCGGAACACTGTTCTTTTAAGATAGTTTCATGATTTTACCTCCCTTCGAACGCATGATTCAGAAGTGTACATTCAAATCGCTCCCGAGAACGGTACCTCTATTTTGAACCGATCAGAAAACTATTTCTCGATAATTGTGGACCCAATGTTTCAGATAATATAAAAAAACAAATGCTTTTTATTAAATTTCTTTATATAGTATGTATTTATTTTCTTATTTTAATCAGAATACTAAAAAAAGATTTGCTAGGAAAAAATTTATTCCGTTAGAATTACTTGATGCAGTAATGAAATGGAAATTCTTATTTTTTATTAGCTCATTGCAGTGGGAAATATTTTTATCTTTAAAAAAAAATTAAAGCCTTAGCCCTTACCTCATAAAAACTTTTATACCTTCTTGTCTTTAACAACCTTTATTGCGCTAAATTGAGTGAAGTATGATTTTAATATAATTCTGATTTGATGAAATACTTTTTATAAAAGATGAATAAATATGAATGATGTCGTTCAACACCAACCAGACCGACTCTATCATCTTTTCAAGTAATAAAAATTTTAGTTTTTACAAATACAAATATTGGCGACCAACTACATGCGTGAAAACCAACAAAGTTGGTCCATTCTACTCAAACTACTGGATTCCCAGTATTTGTCAATTTTATACTTGAATTCCTTTACTCCACAATGGAAATTACTATCGATTCTGGCAACCCATTCCATCCATCTACAACCCTGTTGAAAAAAATAAGGTTTTCTGCGTTCTCTGTTAAAATATGCCTTGTTTAATTTGAATCTGTGTTCCCTCGTTCTATTATCTGTACTTAAATCTAGACCCCTGTGTCCCATTTCTTTACTATTCTAAAAAGTGGAATCAAATTCCCCAAGCCCTTCTTTTCTCTAGAGTGAACATATTTAGCTTCTTAAAGCGCTCTTCATAATTTAAACTGAAAATACCCTTGATCATTTTGGTAGCCCTATGTAGAGCCCTTACAATTAAATCTATGTCTTTCTTCAAATATGGAGAGTAGAATGAGGAAGTTGCATGATTTTTTATATTTTTTTAATCGATTTTTCATGCAAAAATAAGCAACTACCCAAAATTTGAAGCCAATCGAGAAATTTTTTGATAGCAAAAAATTAACTAAAACCCCCTTTTTAAAAGCGCACGAAAACGCTAAGACCTTGGGTTGTGACGTCATCTTATAGTAATTTCCTTTGCCGCAGATAGCATTACCATTGTTGATGGTATGATTTTGTTTTCATATTATACCTAAATTAAAAGGATGATTCTCTGAAAATAGGCCATTTTTATTAGCCTGATGAATAATTTCGATATTATTTTAAGTTAATATCTGTTACTTAAAAATTAAATATCTGTTTTAAAAAATTAAAGACTGTTTTTAAATAAACCCCGATTTCCTTTCAAAAGTCCTTGATAGCAGGTTAAAAGATTCCATAATCCCATAATCTGTCCCTTCTAAATTTTTTAAACGCAGTTTTTTATTTATAATATTAACACAAATAAGAAATACAAAGGTTATCCTGGGACCTTATTTGATCCATGTAGGAGACTGTATATTTTATTATAAACATTGACGCATATACAATATAATATCTACATTACACATTTATTATTACTATATGTACATAACAACATTAATTTAAGAAAGAATATTTAAAAAAAGGAAAGGAAAAGAAAGATTAAGAGATGGTGTGGCAAACAGGGTGCCATAATTACTACTGCTACTCATAATATTAAACAAATAAAATTACTAGCAAATATATGAAGTTAATTTAAAAAAAATATTGAAATATATAACTCAGTAATTAAACATTTTGAAGGAATAATCATAATAGCTAGAAAGTAAAAAAAAAATTCGATGTTCTCAATAGCAAATATGAAATCCTTTTACCTCTTCTTAAATAAATATTTCGACGGGCTATTTTGTATTCCTATGTAATGCATTAAAAAATTTAGGAACTAAATAACAAAAGTTTTTCGAAAATATATTTTTTCAGGTTTTGGAACTAAATAGATTACATTTGGTCTTCGTGGATTAACATTTTTTATACATGCGTTTGGATTAGAATGTAAATAAAGACAAAGTTTATAGAAAAAAAGAAGAACTGGAAGAATATTCAAAGATTAAAAATGACTTATGTTAATTGATCGAATATGATTCAATTTGTAATCGCTTTTAATAGAATCCAGAACCTCGCATAAATTTGAAGTCGTCATTTGATTCTCTGTTTGAAGAGAGGACCATAAGTTGACAGCGAAGGAAATATTTCAGAACATGGCACAAACAGAATTTATTTTATCGTGTGAAAACTAATATTCTTTTATTTTCACTTTTTCTAAGAAGCAGTGTTCGATTTTCGTGGGGAAGGAACTTAGTTAAAAAAATGAAGAAATTTAAGCAAGGAAGAATATTTTGAGCATATAAAAGTGTGGAAAGTTGCGGGATTTTTTAAAACAATTTGGAAAAAATAAATAAAATTTTCAAACCGCGTAACTCCGAATTCGCCTAAGTCGAGGTATTACTTTATTGCATTAAAAAGATTCATGACGAACTGTAAAGTAACATGTGGAAATGTGCTTACGCTTGGGTTTTGACGCCTTCCATCTCGGAACTCATGAAATCCGGATTGTTCTTTATGTAGGTAAACATGCACAGGGTGTCTATGCGAGGTAAATTGTCCGATGTTGCTTTCAAAAAGTATTTTTCCATTTCCTTAGTACAGATAAAAACACAGAACGCTGTAATTTTGATAAACTAATTATAATAAAAAAACTCGTTAAGAATAGCTAATTGTGCCACAATTGAGATTTCAGACAACAAGAAACAAATTTTCGTTTGTTTAATATAGATGACGTAGAATTCCATCTGACCAATCACTTCACGTTTTCAGTCACATGTTTTTTTCTCGACTTTTAAATTAAAATAATTAATTTCCGGTGCATTTTTTTGAAAAACTGACCAGATATTTCATTTTACCATACAAAAAACCATAGGAAACACTTGTTTGTTTTTGAAAATCTGACACATGCAACTTCCTTATTGAACTGCATACTCAAGATGAGACCTCACCAAACCTCTGTACAGAGGCAAGATTATGTTCCCTGTCCTTGAAGAGATAGTTTTTCTAATATATCCCAATATCTTATTAGCCTTTTTACTAGCAGATGGGCATTGATGTACCATTTTAAAATCCTCCTTTACACATTACCCCCAGGTCTCTGGTCATTTCCCTTCCTTTTAAGTCCGAATTTCATCCGTTTTTTCCGCCTGTTGTTGGATTTTAAAAAAATAGATCGACACTGTCATCGTTTCAAGTAATAAAAATTTTAATTTTGAGTGCAAATTTTCTCTGTTTTTCTTCCCTGCCGATTGGAATATGACTAAAATAGTGTGATTTTCGAATCATATATTTAAGTGGAAAGAACTTTCATTTTATTTTGATAAAATGTAAAATAACTTCACATTTTGATTGTTGTTCCTTTAAATGATTCGAATAATTTGTTATTCAGATAGCTGAAGTTCTGCTTTATATAGTTTGTGAAGTTTTATTTTGTATTTATTTTTTGGAATATGTACGTGCATTGTGTTCATTTATGATTGAAATTTTTTTCTGTTGCTCACTTTATAAGTTATATATCAAGTTAAATATTGATTTTGATGTTTATATTTTATCAACGTAGAGAAAGGCATTATGCCGTTTCCTAAAAAGAAACAATCTAAAAGGAGAAAGAATGAAAAGGATGAGAAGTTAAGAAAAGAAAATAAAGTTAAAGAAGAAGAAAAGGAAATGGAGGCTCATAGGTCAGCTAATAGGTCCTCCAACATGTCTGATGCTAGGTTGGAGAAAAAACGGTCATCGGACATGACGTCAAATATGGATGTTGCTAGGTTGGAGAAGAAGCGCTCATCGGACACAGCGTCAAATATGGATGCGGAAAGATTGGAGAAGAAGCGGTCATCTGGCAAGGCATCAAATATGGATGTCGCTAGGCTGGAGAAGAAACGGTTACCGCAAAAGGTGTCAAACATGGATGAGGCGAGGTTGGAGAAGAAAAGGTCATCGGACAAGCCGTCAAACATGGATGAGGCAAGGTTGCAGAAGAAAAGGTTATCGGACAAGCCGTCAAACATGGATGAATCAAGGTTGGAGAAGAAAAGGTCATCGGACAAGCCGTCAAACATGGATGAGGCAAGGTTGGAGAAGAAAAGGTCATCGGACAAGCCGTCAAACATGGATGAGGCAAGGTTGGAGAAGAAAAGGTCATCGGACAAGCCGTCAAACATGGATGAGGCAAGGTTGGAGAAGAAAAGGTCATCGGACAAGCCGTCAAACATGGATGAGGCAAGGTTGGAGAAGAAAAGGTCATCGGATAAGCCGTCAAACATGGATGAGGCAAGGTTGGAAAAGAAAAGGTCATCGGACAAGCCGTCAAACATGGATGAGGCAAGGTTGGAGAAGAAAAGGTCATCGGACAGGCCGTCAAACATGGATGAGGCGAGGTTGGAGAAGAAACGTACATCAAGGTCGGTTGAGAACTTGCCTGAAGAAGGGTTACGGATCAAACGTGAGGCTTCCAGAAGTAGGATACACTGTGAAGATAAGCCAACGGATGATGCAATAGCTCGATTGGCTGCAAGAAGAGAAAAGGCAAGAATAGCCAATAAACTACATTTACAGAAATTAAAAGAAGGAAATGACATTCAAGAATTTGTCGCTGATGACAGGTATGATTATCAATGTGCAACGACTTCAACTGGTGTTCCAGCATTAAACATTCGTCAAAATCTATTGGAAGAAGAGGTGTTGGATATCTTTATTCCCAATCAGAAAGTATCAGAAAAACCAACCACATTAAAAAAGTGTGAGACATCAGAAGCTGTAGAAAAGAAGAAAAGGAAATCAAGGAAAGATTTCGAATTGGCAGGAGATATATCTATGGGTACTTATTTCACAGTTGAAAAGTACACGATGGGAGAAATGGATGTTGAGTGTTCACACTGTGGAGCTGTTCGTTTCCCTGAACAGAAAGGAAGAAGTGTTAACTCATGCTGTCACAACGGACAAGTGAGGATTCCACCTCTGAATGAGTATCCGCCCCTCTTACAGTCATTGCTTACATCAGAAGATGAAGAGTCCAGACGATTCAGGGAACGCATCCGAGCCTACAATGCATCGTTTGCTTTCGCAACTTTTGGAGCCCGCTTCCAAGACTTTCATGGGAGAGGTCCACCACTGATCAAGATCCAAGGACAGGTGTATCATCACGCTACCACTTCTTTGGACAACGTGGAAGGAAATGTACCGAGAAATGGCCAAATCTACATATACGACAATGTGGAAGAAGCAGCGAAGATGAGGGTGGATTTAGAAAACCCTGAATTGAATATTCGACTTGAAAACTTGCTGCGCGAAATAAACCCGTACGCACAGAAGTACAGAATGCTGCACGAGATGACAGTTTCAGGAGAGGAATTTCAGCTGTGTTTCGTGAAATATGCCTTTGATGACAAGCGTAGATACAACAAACCGACAACTTCAGAAGTGGCCATGATAATCGAGTCCAAAGATGGATGTGTCCCTTGTGCAGATTTGAAAGTTTATCCAAAGCAGGAAGATGGACGCGAGACAACTATCATGCAGCAGACATCTCAGCATGCTGATCCGATGACGTTCCCTCTTTTATTCCCTCACGGTGATTTTGGATGGACCTACAACATGAGCACTGAGAAAGGAAAGAAAATAACCCCTGTGCAGTATTATGGACATCGACTGGCTTTACGCCCCGGTGGAGCTTTCAATCCCTTGCTGAAGGCTGGAAGATTGACGCAGCAGTATGTCATCAACTGTTACGTCATGGTGGAACGGCAACGCTTGGACTTCATCCGTCACAACCAACAATCTCTGCGCATGGAATGCTACCAAGGGTTAGTCGACCACGTAGAAAACAACGATTTGAACACGGCCACTGAAGTGCGTCTCGGCACAGCTGTAATTTTGCCTGCTACGTACATTGGATCTCCAAGGTGTTTACAGCAACTATACCAGGATGCCATGGCGATTTGCCGTAAAGTCGGAAGACCGGATTTCTTCATCACGATGACCTGCAATCCCAAGTGGCCTGAAATAACGAAGACCTTGGATCAGCACTTCACTAAAGGGACGACTGCCAACGACATTCCGACGATCGTGACGAACATCTTCCAGAGCAAGGTGAATGAACTCATTCAAGATTTAGTTGAGCGACAAGTATTAGGACCGATAGTAGCATACGTCTACACCATCGAGTTCCAGAAACGTGGACTACCCCATGCGCACATCCTGGCTGCTCTGAGAACGGACTGCAAATTAGTGACACCAGAAGAAATAGATAGGTTCATCACTGCAGAACTATCCGACGAAGACCCCTCTCTTCGTTACTACCAACTTCGCCATATGATGCATGGACCCCACACAGACGGTCTTCTTTGCTGGGATTCTGAAAAGAAAACTTGTTCGAAGAATTTCCCAAAACAGTTTTGTGAAGAAACCGACATGACAGGAGAGGGATTTCCAAAGTACAGAAGAAGAGATAACTCCGACAAGATGTATGCGTACCATGGAAAGGTGAAAGGGAGAGTCCGCTACGTCGACAATCGGATGGTCGTGCCACACAACCCATACTTACTCAAGAAATTTGATTGTCATCTAAACATCGAATACTGTGCATCGGCAATGGCAGCCAAGTACATACACAAGTATATTCACAAAGGACACGATCGAGCAAGGATGGAGATGAAGCACCTGGAATCCAACGAAGTCGAAAAGTACATCGACAGCCGATACGTGGGACCGATGGAAGCAGCGTGGAGATTGAACATGATACCCTTACACAATCGAAGTCACACTGTAGTAAGACTCCCTGTTCATCTGGACGGACAGCAATATGTAACATTCGAAGAGGGACAAGAAGAGAATGCCGTCGAAAGGAATTGCACCACCATGCTGATGGGATGGTTTGAGTTGAACCAGCAAGACTCCGATGCGAAGAACATACTCTACGGTAACTTGCCAGAGAGTTACTCTTGGAAAGCCTCAGAAAAGAAGTGGATTCCCCGAAAGAAAGCCTGTAAAGTTGTCGGACGGATTGTCAACGTGTCGCCTAGAGATGCCGAGAGATTTCATCTGAAGCTCTTGCTAAACCGAGTACCCGGTGCTACCTGCTACTCGGACCTTCGAACCCACGAAGAGGTCATCCATGCCACGTACAGAGAAGCTGCGATCGCCATGGGAATCACCGAAGACAGCGACGAAGCTACAGCTGTTCTGCAAGAAGCTGCAACCACCCTGATGCCAAAACAGTTCAGACGCTTCTTCGTGTACTACCTGGTCGGGGACGAACCATCGGACGGTCTGACACTGTGGGAAAATTTCAAGGATCAGATGACCGAACGAGACAGCACCATCTACGACGTCCTATGTGAAATTGAAGCGCAACTGAATTCCGAGAACAGATCCTGCTCAGATTTCGGACTCCCACAGCCCAGCGACTTCAATCTGCCAACTGAAGACATAGACATTGAACATCACGAGACGACGTGCAAGGAATTGGAAGAAAAACTGAATCCCGACCAGAAGGCTGTATACCACAGGATAATCGACTCCCTTACCAACAACTGTGAGGATCCTTCACGATGTTTTTTCATCGATGGACCAGGTGGAACCGGCAAGACTTTCCTCTACAACGTGATTTACCACAAGCTTTTGAGCCTCAAGAAGAAGACAGCGTGCGTTGCCTGGACAGGAATCGCTTCGATACTACTGCCTGGTGGAACAACATCCCATCGTTTCTTCAACCTACCCATCGAGTTGAGCGAGGAAGGCATCTGCCTCTTGAAGAACCGCGACAAACTCCGACTTCAGGACATCGAAATCGTTATATGGGATGAAGCAAGCATGATACCAAGGAAAGCCCTCGAGATCATCGATCGCACTCTCCGTGACGTGATGGACAACGAGATTCCTTTCGGCGGAAAGAATTTCATCTTGGGAGGAGATTTCCGTCAAGTCCTTCCCGTCGTGAAGAAAGCATCACGAAGGCAAATCATCGACGAGTGTCTCAAGTCATCTCACCTCTGGCCTCTTTTCGAAGTGCACCATCTCTACGTCAACATGCGGGCAGGCGAAGGAGAAGAAGAATTTGCCCACTGGCTTCTGCAGTACGGAAACGGAGAGTTGGATTCCCTTGTCATCGAAGAATCTTCTGCTATGGTCTGCGCGGATTTGGTAGACTGGTTTTTCGAAGACGTAACAGATGTCACAAAGGATCTCGTGACTAGGATCATTCTATCACCGCAGAACGACGAGGTCAACAGAATGAACGAGAAGATACTTTCCAGAATACCAGGAGAAGAAGTTACGTGTTACAGCATCGACAAGGCAACCCTCAGTGGGATAGATCGAAGCGACGCCAGAGAAGAAGAGGCAACTTTGAGGTATGCGGACGAGTATCTCAACTCGCTCACCCCATCAGGAATGCCACCCCACAAGCTCAAGTTAAAAGTCGGATGCATCGTGATGCTGATAAGAAACGTTTCAATAGCCGACGGACTCTGCAACGGTACCCGCATCTTGGTGAGAAGAATAGGTTGCAGAGTGTTGACAGGACAGATCATCACTGGAGAAAGAAAGGGCACTGTAGTGGATATACCGCGAATCCAGCTCAACACCTCGAGTGGACATTCCCAGTTGCCCTTCGTGCTGTATAGAAGACAGTTTCCAGTTCGACTGGCCTATGCGTTGACCATCAATAAAAGCCAAGGACAAACATTCGAACGAGTTGGTCTTTTCATCGAGCGACCCATCTTTGCTCACGGTCAACTATACGTCGCTCTGTCAAGGTGCGTATCCGGAACACAGATCAAGATTTCCGTCAAGAAAGGTGACTCTGTCAACAACATCGTATATCCCGAGGTACTTGCATGAAAGGTAACGTGCAAGATTCTTTGAGTTTATTTCTTTTCAGTTTAAATATGTTTCTCCATCCACACGAGTCGTGTGGTGGTGCGTCTCAAGAGGTTGTCCAAATAAGGTGTATCGAAAAAACCTTTTTTTTTATTTTGATGATGCATTAGTGCGGGAAAGTTGTCTAAGGTGACAGAAAGTACACGTGATTTTTTCAGAATTTTCGGGTGATATCTTGAGGTGCCACATAGGCCCTGAAGGTTCTCCATGTTATCCTATGGAGCGCGCAAGCCAAAAAGGCCGAAAATTGGTTTTTCGCCCCTCATTCCTACTCTAATCACACGACGAATGTATTCACTCGAATTATGGACCCTATATGATGTATACTACCCGATAAAAACTGAATAAAAGCCTAAATATCTATATTATGTTGATTGTGGGCTCAAATTTGCACTAGAAAAGACTCGATTTTCGACGAAATTTGAGTCTACAAAAAAAACTTAATATAGAGATTTAGGCTGTTATTCAAGTTTTGTTGGGTAGAATGTAACATATAGGACCCAAAACTTGAGTGAAGACATTCGTTGTGTGATTAGAGTAGGAATGAGGGTCGAAAAACCAATTTTCGGCCTTTTTGGCTTGCGTGCTCTATAGGATAAGATGGGGAACCCTCAGCAGGGCCAATGTGGCACCTCAAGATATTATCCGAAAATTCTGAAAGAAATCACAGGTACTCTCTGTCACCTTAGACAACTTTTCCGCACTAATGCATCGTCAAAATAATAAAAATAGTTCTTTTTCGATACACCCTATTGTCCAAGGTGCCGCGAGTATTTTAGACGAGTAATTCATACTTTATTAGTGTTTTTTAACTTTGAAATAATGTCAACGTCAATTATTACCCTAGAAAAGCTATTTAAAAATTAGTGTCTTCCCATGATTTCATTTTGTGATTTTTTTTCGAAACTTCAGCAAGTATTGATTCAGATTAGATTAATGCTTTTCAATTTCAGTATACTATCTTACTTAATAGAAATTTTTTTTCCAAAATATTAGATAGCTTTTTATTAAAATTCTATATTTCTAAATTAGTTTACGTTCAAATTCACCCGTTTAATGTATTCATTACTAATAACAACCCTAAAAGCGATAGCACTTAAAAATATTTTAATGAATGAGAATTTTTCCTGGTAATTTTGATCTAATTTTAATACAATTTGTTTATGAAAACAGGTTTAAATATCTCATCGCAACTAAAGGTTGTGAATAATAATTTGTTTAATCATTCAACTTTTTGGATTTTTTCCTTTATGGTTCGCCTCCAATTTTTCCAAATATTTAATGTACTATACTTAAAGTAGCCCTCTTAAATCAGCGGAACTCAGGACAACCTTTTTTTGCAAGCTTTGTGTTAATAACATAATCCGTCCCTCGAGGGACATTCACCATGAGTTTGCTTCTCTGATGGCCCTTCTGATGCTGCCATTAGTTACCTTCTTATCAATACAGGATCATCTCTCAGTCAAGATCCCCATCCTCATCCTCAGAAGTCATCCCCATCCTCAGATTCAGAATGACAAGACAAGATTATCTTCAAGATTTTCATGCTTCAATTTTAAGCTCTCCTCCTTGCCGATCGTGTCAACAGACTTCCTTTTGCGTGTCTTTTGGTTTCGGTGAAGCTACGTACCTAGGGAGATTTATTCTCGCCCCTTTAGGAAGCCTCTCCCGGCCAAAAGCTATCCACCTGATTTATTTGAGCCCACCCCCCTCCAAAGACTGGAAATGATTAGGGAAGATTTCGATTGAAATATCAGCAATGCCCCGATTTTCAATGTTCCATCTGATGGTTGCCGTCAATGATTCACGCTTACAGTTTAGAGAAGGGGCTGATACCTGGGTAAAAAACTAAGCCTCTAAACAATTGTAAGTGGTGATGAGACTCCAGGTATCAGGCGGTTGCAGTGGACAATTGCCGGTAAAAGCCCATTACTCCACTTATAAGGTAGAAAATGATGATTTTTAAAACTTTCTTTTACACTTGTATCCTGAAAGTTGCTCTTCATCATTTATGTTTTTGTATAACCCTCTATTACACAATAACGTTAGAAGCACATGAGTGTCTCGGTGGTTAGAGAGAAGGCATGAACAAAAATAAACCGAACTGAAAGGGTTATAAAAGCGGTTGCGGGGGTTGGCGAGCGAGAGCGAGCAGGGGGCCCAGCCCCCTAGTTTAAAAAAAAAAAACTTTTGATTAAATTTGTCTTTATCTAATTCATCTGACGCCAGGGGTCACATGTTGTAGGGTAGAAACCATTGCATTGACCGGATATCCCAAATTAGGAAATACGTCCTACCGACAAACCAATCAACGCTCTCTTATAATAAATCTCCTACGACAGTTGCCTTCTTCTTCTCCTGGTGAAAGTATCTCTCTATATTAAAAAAAAGTTACTGTCACCGCTGCCGCCGCTGCCGCTGTTTCAGAAAATTTAATTTTTCAACTCTTTGAACTCTCATATCGCAAAAACTAATTGATAGAAATTTATGAAATTTGAAATGTTTGTAGAGGAATATTTGGGGCACATTCTCGAACAAAAAACTAACTGATGTGATAATTATTACTGGGGTATTTTTAAGGTCAAAGTTGAAGTTTTTCTTTTTTAGCCGCGTAATCCAGTTCAGCGAAATCTATTAGTAGCAGAACTATGTTTTTTTGCAGCCTAATACTCTGAAGTATGAAGATGTGCACTACGTCGCCCTTTTTTCGAATTTCGAATTAGGTTTAGAGTAATTAATTTTTTAATTTTCGAAATTTTTGACACTTTTTCGTGTTTTCTATCTAAAATGAAAACTAATCATGGTATCAATATGATTTTTTAAACACTTATATTATTATTTTTTAGAAAGATTTTGGCGTTTAGTTCTTTAAAAAATTCTAATTAGTTTTAGAATTATTAAGCATCAAAGTTTTATTTTTTTCATAGTTTTAGTAGGTCTTTATCAGACGTGTTTAATGTTTTTAAATTTTATATTTGCCTGTTCACTAGATTGTCGCGAGCACGGATATTTAAATTTAAAAGTTTTGAGGTGTTCATTTTTGCTCTAAGTTTACTAGCGGTATAGTATAGACTTGGTTAATAATTATAATCTTTTAAAGATACTACGATATTTTTTGAACTACTAGAGAAATAAATAATTTAGCTTTTTTGAGTGTTATTTGTGCCGATGGAAGGAAGAGGATTTTCGGGAAGTTTGTTTTACTCTGCTAAAGATCGATTGCAGATATTACAGATCGCGAAGCGATCTGTTAAGAGCTGCATAGCAGTTACGGGGGTTGGTGAGCGTAAGCGAGCTGGGGGCGGTAGCCCCCTATCCATTAAATTATTGATAATTTAAAAAGGAATATTTCAGTAATAGTTTTATTTTGATATTTTCCAGGTAATGATCCGAATTAAATTATTGAAAAGTTTGAGAGATAAAAAGTTTCGATATTAAATGATCATTAACTATACTCTGTTCATTTAGAATTAGCACCTGAGACGTAATGTATTAGAAGAAATTATTCTAATTATCGTCGAAAAAATTTTCATCTGCAATGACAAGGCAGCCTAAGCAGAAGTAGTTAAAATACTGTAAAAAATCGATCACTGGAGTTGTCTGATGAGCGTTATTAAGCATTATTGAGCGTTTTTGATCCTGTTTCAGGCGCCTATTCTAAATGAACAGACTATAAGCAGACAAGTTCCAGGTTGTACTGGATGGTTGAGATGAAACAAGCGAGCTCTGCTCGCTAAGATCGCGAAGCGATCTTCAAAGAACTGCGAAGCAGTTCCGGGGGTTGGTGAGCGATAGCGAGCAGGGGGCAGAGCCCCCTAGTTAAATAAGAGAAAAGAATCAAATTCTTGGAAGGCGTTCAGGTCGCGAATTCTAAACTTTACACAACAAAACTAAAAACCAGAAAATAATTAATGAAAAAAAAACTTTTTAAAGAACAACGTTTTTAAAATGCACTAAAAAGTATAAAGTAATTTTTGCAACTCCTTGTAAAACGAAAAACGTGGGGATCATGCATTAGGTATTTAATCCAACTTAATTTCATCATTAATTTAAATAATTTTTAACTGTGGATATAATGGTAAATAGAATGACAAGAGTAGTGGCTGTAAATATTATTGCATGATCCCCACGTTTTTCGTTTTACAAGGAGTTGCAAAAAATTATTTTATACTTTTTAGTGCATTTTAAAAACGTTGTTCTTTAAAAAGGTTTTTTATTTCATTAATTATTTAAAATATATTGTTACTAGGCAATAAATATAATCTGGTGAAATAGTTTATTGAGTCTATTGTGTATACTTATAGAATTAATTTATTTAATTAAGTATAAAATGAATCGAATTGGATGTTCAAATTGTCATTTTAGTTCTAAATAATATTTATTCCCCCTTACCCTATTTACAAATTAATTTACGCAACTAATAATTTCTAGTCATCTCTTAAAACAATAACATAGCTGTACTTTACACAACATTTTAGACTATGAACAAATAATAGAGACGTTTCAATTATACAACATCGAGATTTCAAAGACAATGCAAACAAATGCACTCAAAATACACACATTGAGATAAGGTAAATACGTTTTGAATGCGCAATCCTCACCTCACAGTAGTTTAAACGTATTTTTTAAAAATTATTAATTTCATTTTGTGTAGAATGTTTTGAAATATCGCATTAATTTTAATTCACTTTAAACTTGTCATAGGTTAAAGAATAATATGAATAGTATTCGCAGTAGTATGTGTGTATTTCTACATTATGCATCAGGGTGGGTCGAAAAAACACTTTTTTCGAAATTCATTGGGCCTTAGGGGGGATTTTTGGCCAAATGTGTTCAATAATACGTAAAAAAAATTTCAGATCGATGCGACTATTCTTTCACTTGCCGCTGAGCCCCCATTTTTGAAAATTTTTGAAAAAAAGCTGAAATTTTTAAATTTTCGCAAAAAAATTTTTTTGGGGAAATATTTAAATTGTTAGCGTGGATTTGAATCATAATGGAATCAATATGGCGTATAAAAAATTCGATATCGATACGACCATTTCTTCAGTACCCGGCTGGCCCCTCAAAAATGAAAATTTGACAAAAAACACCCAATTTTTACAGTTGGTCGGCGAATGCTGATTTCAGGAAAAATGGAAGGAGTTCATCGTATAAACAATTTTAGCTCGATACAACTCACAGTCCATCTGTTTTAGACCCACAAAATGGCCCGCCCCCTCGAACCGCACCCCCTTGCCTCGCCCAGGGAAAGCACCCTCAAAACCGAAGTAGTTGTATTTAAAAACCGTGCTTTGGAGTGAGATATCCTTTTTGAAGAGCTATAAGTGTTTCCTTGTTTCGGGCATTTTTGTGCATGCGACAGTTCGCATTTCATGCAGTTTTAAATTATGGCATCTAAGCGTGGGTCCATACAAAAAGCCATAACTTCATTTTTCTTGCCTGTATTAATTGCTGTGCTGTCGCACTCTATAACTTGTAGATTACATAAATCTATTCCTTTCTCTTGTAAAAATTTAATAATGGCTTTATGTATGGAGTCTCCCTTTCCTGACTTAGTAGTAACGTGACCGAGGTATTGGGATCCAGGCTCCTCCACTATAATATTATGATCTTTTTTAACAACCCTTTTAAACGTGTCGTTTTTCCTCTCCAAAATTAGTGTTTGGTCTTGCCTTCCATCAAAATACAAGCCTTTAATTTCTTTATCTTTAATATTAGCATCAGTTTGGTTAAGTAGAGATGTTGACCATTTCCTCTTTTCTCTGCGAACCTTTGAGGTGTCTATTACATTTTCTCTCTTGTCTGTTGTTACTTGTTCGATATCCTCCATAAGGGAAGTTGCCAAAAGCGCAGCATTTCTACTAGATGTTTTAGTTCTATAAACTGCAGTTGAGAAGGTGGGTAGCTGCAATAGCATATGTTGAACTGGCTTAGCTATTTGTTTTGCATGTTTAGGAGGGATATAGTTTTCATCTGAAGTTGGAGACTCACTCTCTTTCATTGGACTTAAGTTTTAAGGACTACCATCATCTTCCATCTTTTTACACAAATCTCGCTGAGCATCTCGTTGTAACTTTTTAAAACGTCGATTGGTTTCCTGTTTATCTAAATTTCCAATCGTTATTTTTCTCACTGTTCTTTGATCTAGCAGAAACGGTACTTCCAGCAATGGTGCCTTTTTTGTTTTTCACAGTTACAGCAGGAAGGATTGGTACACTTACATGAAGCTATGTCAAAGAGTATTTTCTTAGCAAATTTCTGAAAATTTTCTGTTTTTCTAACAACAATGGAATTATTATTTTTCTGAGATTTTTGAAGATTCCGGGCTTTATTGTGATAGTTTAGCATCATAGCAACAATTCGTTGTTTGCTAATAATGCAACAATTCGCAACAATTCGTTGTTATCGCCAATCGATGAGCGTTTCTAAATTCCTATCTCTTTATCGGCAACTATGCCAACTATTAATTTACATTTAAGCATCTTAACTTTCTCCAAGTCCACTTGATGTCTTTCCCAAAGGTAACTCCTTAGAATGTCTTCCACAGTAGGTAGATTAGCAGCACGCAATTCCTTTGGTAATCCAATGATGCTGTTTTTAACGTTGGACCGTAACCCACGCTTAGATGCCATAATTTAAAGCACAAAAATGTCCCGAAACAAGGAAACACTTATAGAGCTCTTTAAAAAGGATATCTCACTCCAAAGCACGGTTTTTAAATACAACTACTTCGGTTTTGAGGGTGCTTTCCCTGGGCGAGGCAAGGGGGTGCGGTTCGAGGGGGCGGGCCATCTTGTGGGTCTAAACAGATGGACTGTGAGTTGTATCGAGCTAAAATTGTTTATACCAGGTGTGGTAGTCTGGTGGTCCGAGGAGAGTAATCTAAAAACACTTGCAGTAAAAACAGCTTTATTAGAAGAACTAAAACACAACGTTGAAGATAAAACTAAGTTAAGAATACGATGATTAAAATGATGAATTGGTTGATGATGCTAAAGGCTAAAATCCACGTCTCCTTGAGCTGACAATCCACTCCCGATCGCGGCCTTCTGCCGGATAAACTTCTATCGGCCTTCTGCCAAACACTCTCGCGGCGTCTGATTCAATCGGCCGTCTGCCGATTCCTTCCCTCAGCGTCTCTCTCTCTCTCTCCAAAAACACCAATCGCGAATCTCCCGATGCTTCCACGTGCCGCTCTTTTAACAGCAGCTCCGCTGACGTATAGCTAACGTGACGTCACCACTCGCGCCGCTGCCACTAGCCTTTGGGGTTTCTCACTTCCTACAGCTCGGCCATTCTGATGCTGCAGGCGCCCCGACTGCTCCTCTAGAAAAAGAAAAAAACAACAAAGTCAAAGTCCTAACAAGTCCTAATTATCACTTTCTGGCTATGGTTTGATATGGTCCTCTGCAGTAGCCGCAATACCGAGACACTCCGAGTCCGGGATTCCAAGTCCGCAGCCGACGAAGCTGTAACACACCCACACTAGCACTTTCCTTCACTACACACCGCCCCTGGGAAAAAGACACCTCCATCTGGGACAAAACGTCGACTCCCAAAATCATGCTTGTGCCCAGATCCTTCACCACATGTATATCGACAGGCATCCACTTGTCATCAATTAGGATCTTATCTCTAAAATGTCCAGTCGGTTCTATCGTGATTCCTCCCGCACCCGTTAGCGACACTTTGTTATTATTCAGCTCCGGACCACCCAACTCCTCATAAACTTCCTCCGAAATCATGGTTAAATCACTCCCTGTATCAATCAAGGCCTCCACTTCCTTATTTCCAACCTTTATTACCTTGCGGAATTTTTTATCGACACTGCACTGACTCAATTTAACGTCTTTGTTTCCACAATCTTTCTCTTTATGACCGAAAACCCTACAACGTCTACAACGTCTACAACGCACGCCCTCTTCTCTGTAGCTGCATTGACTGACCCTGTGACCCTTCTCTAAACATTTAAAGCAATAATCGGAATCTCCCTGTCGGCCATAACCGAATTTCGACCTATTCCATGAATTTTCTCTATTTCCCTGATACCGGAAATCAGTTCTGGTGTTTTGGGGCCTCGCCTCATTTCTATCTCTGTGGAGAAACTGTCGGGTAATGAAAAACTCATCCAACTTGGAGACTAGGGTTTCGATCTTAGTTATTGACGGCAACACGTCACAAAAATGGCTTCTAGCTTCCGATGGTAATTTACGCCTGATCTGGTCCACTATCATAAGCTCCTTCAGATCTTCAAACTCATCGATGCCCAGACCACCAACCCACTCGTCAAAGTAAAGTTTTAAATCAAACGCAAAGTCCCTCCAAGACGCTTTTTCTTCCTTATTAGTGTTAATAAAGTTCATTCTAAATTGTTCAGGGGTGAGTTTAAATCTTTTGAGTAGTATATTCTTGATGTGATCATAATCGTTAGCCTTTTCTTCCGGTTCTCTAGTGACAAAACTTACTATATCTAAAGGTAAAAGTCCCACCAAATAGGTGACCCAATCCTCTTTTTTGATTTCAATCCTTTGAACCTGTTTTTCAAATAATGAGAGATATAGGGAAATGTCCTGTTTATTGTCAAACTTCGACATCAATTTGGATAGATCTCTAGCGGGCTCATAAGTAAATGTGCTTTTCCCATTAGTTTCAGCCTGTAACCTTAATTTAGCCAATTCAAAATCCCGTTTATTTTGCTCGCGCTGAAGTTGAAGTTGATCGCGATCTTTCTGATCCCGTTCCTCCCGCTCTAATGTAATATTTTTCAGCATATCCTTACAAACATTCTCGTCATACTTTGGTGCACCCAAAATTACTCCTGCTAAACTTGCGATCGTACACGGATCAGGAAGCCTCAACCCCAGTTCAGTCACTAAACTCACCAGATCACATTTCCTACTTTTCGACAGGTACGCCATGATCACAAAAGTACTTACTTTCCCTCGGGATCGACGCTTCCAAAAGATACTTCAGGTTTACATCCAGCTTACCGTCACTTGAAAATTCTAGCTACTCATCCGGCTCTTCATCAGGCGTTAATAAAGTCCGATCCTTCATCCAAGATTGACAAACTTCTTAGGCCGAGCCCCCACTTGTGGTAGTCTGGTGGTCCGAGGAGAGTAATCTAAAAACACTTGCAGTAAAAACAGCTTTATTAGAAGAACTAAAACACAACGTTGAAGATAAAACTAAGTTAAGAATACGATGATTAAAATGATGAATTGGTTGATGATGCTAAAGGCTAAAATCCACGTCTCCTTGAGCTGACAATCCACTCCCGATCGCGGCCTTCTGCCGGATAAACTTCTATCGGCCTTCTGCCAAACACTCTCGCGGCGTCTGATTCAATCGGCCGTCTGCCGATTCCTTCCCTCAGCGTCTCTCTCTCTCTCTCCAAAAACACCAATCGCGAATCTCCCGATGCTTCCACGTGCCGCTCTTTTAACAGCAGCTCCGCTGACGTATAGCTAACGTGACGTCACCACTCGCGCCGCTGCCACTAGCCTTTGGGGTTTCTCACTTCCTACACAGGGATTCTCAAACTTTTTAACATCGCGACCCACTTTTGAGAAACAAAATCTAACGCGACCCACCGACTTCAGTTAATTATAATTAACTGAACTGAGATAATTATATCATGCCCCCCCCACAGAATTTTAACTTCTCTGACTGGGGGTGTTCAACACCCATTTTGTTACAACAATAAATTATTACATGCACGTATTAGAAGAGAAAATTTTTAAAAAATTAGAAGTAAATATTAGAATTTGAGCGTATGAAATAATGTAATTGTAGGCTAACAAAGATCCCCACAATAAAAAGGGGGTCTGGGGGTCCTCCCCCAGAGAAAATTTTGAAATTTGACCCTTAAATACAGGGTTAACTTGTTTTTTCAGCTATATGAGATAAATTGCAGTTGCATCATTTCCCAAGAAAATTCTTAAAATTTGCATTGCTCCCCCCGGTGTGGATGGGGAGAAACACTGAATATTTTTTTTTCAAATCTTATTTTTATAACCGACCAGATTTGCATTATCGGCGCATTAAAGTGACACACATAGTACGTAGTATTTACATTAATTGTCTTTTTCGTTCGACATCAAGTAGTGTAGTTTTTCCTCAAAATTTTATTATTTTACTATATGGTAATTTGATAAATTTCAAAAGCTTAAATAATAGTTTGATAATTCAAAAGTCAATAACACGTTTGTAAAAATTATAAAAAATATACTTCATATTCAAAAAATTTAAAAAATCTTCTCGCGACCCACCAAAAACTGGCTGGCGACCCACCAGTGGGTCGCGACCCACAGTTTGAGAAACTCTGGTTTATACGATGAACTCCTTCCATTTTTCCTGAAATCAGCATTCGCCGACCAACTGTAAAAATTGGGTGTTTTTTGTCAAATTTTCATTTTTGAGGGGCCAGCCGGGTACTGAAGAAATGGTCGTATCGATATCGAATTTTTTATACGCCATATTGATTCCATTATGATTCAAATCCACGCTAACAATTTAAATATTTCCCCAAAAAAATTTTTTTGCGAAAATTTAAAAATTTCAGCTTTTTTTCAAAAATTTTCAAAAATGGGGGCTCAGCGGCAAGTGAAAGAATAGTCGTATCGATCTGAAATTTTTTTTACGTATTATTGAACACATTTGGCCAAAAATCCCCCCTAAGGCCCAATGAATTTCGAAAAAAGTGTTTTTTCGACCCACCCTATTGAACATGCCCATTTCTTATTCTTTATTTCTTCTATCAAACTAATATCATATTTTTTCTTCACCACATTTTTTATAATTCTTTTAATTGATGAAAATGGTACTCCGTCATTACCTGTCTGCAAAATTTCTGTTCCCTTCTTTGCTAATGTATCAGCCCATTCATTACCATTAATTCCTACATGAGATGGGATCCACTGCAGAACAACAGTCCTCCCCTCAGAAGCTAGAAGATCAATATTTCTTCTGCAGGAGTCGATTATTTTTTAACTCTGCAACATTGTGTGCAGCGATAGCCTGGATGGCTGATAAAGAGTCTGAAAAAATTACTATGTTGTTAAGCTGAACTTTTCTAACCCTAATTTGTTCGGTTGCAATTCTAATTGCCTCCAGTTCTCCGTCAAAATTGGTCCGAAATGGACCAAGGGAGGCATAGAACGCAAATAGTTCTGAATATACACCAACTCCAACGTTGTCGAGCATTTTCGATCCATCTGTATATATGTGAATCCAATTACTTTCTGGATACCTGGTATAAATTGTCTGAAAAGCAGCTGCTTTTAGTTCACAATCGAGTGATGTTGATTTTGTCATAGAAGTCATCAGATAACATTCCTTTCTAATAGATCCCATATGAATAGGGCATGCAGGTTTCAACAGTTCCTCTGTGGGAACGTTCTGAAGGGAATAGTCAGTTTTTAATTTAAGAACTTTCTGCAAAAATCCATCCTGAGTTTTCAATCTCCTAGGTTTAGTGATATCATAATTTCTCCAAAAATTTGTTGATGGTAATCTAATTAATTTTTCATATAGTATTAAAGCCTTTTCCTGAATTACTACTTCTATTGGTTTATTGTCTGTTAGGGCCAGCATTGCATTTATTGGAGTAGTCTTTACCGCTCCAGTGACAAGTCTCAGGGCTTCATTTTGAAAGACCTCAAGTTTAGAAACATATATGTTACTACATGTAATCAAGGCCTCACAACAATATCCTATTAATGGCTTTATGTATAAATTATAAGTTTTATTTAAAGTTTCTCTTCCACAGCCCCATTTTACCCCTGCGAGTCTTTTAATCATTGTTAGCCTTTTTCGAGCTCTATCAATAACATCCTCTGTATGCCAACATACCAGAGTGCTAGTAACAGCAAGAAGTCTTGTGTCAAAGCCTCAATAATAAACCAGAAGCAGGGTTTAAACTTTGTTTATTTGGAAGCATCCCGCTACCTTCAAATCATAGTAGTATCGTAGCTTATCGCTTAGTAGAAAATAAAGTTTTACAGTAGCTTATATACCCATCATAATTAACATAAATCAAAACAGTTACAGTTAACATAGCTCATAACAGTCACAGAACATAACTCCTGCCCAAATTTTTTTAGACAGAAAGGAAGAAAAAATTTTAAATTATAAGAGTTCATGGACTGGATTCATAAGAGTTGCAACTCCGGCTCTGTGGGCCAATTCAGGCAGTAAAGGACCATAGGAGGGGTGTGCCGGAGAAGGAGGCAGCAGCGGGTGTGCCGGAGAAGGAGGCAGCAGCGGGTGTGCCGGAGAAGGAGGCAGCAGCGGGTGTGCCGGAGAAGGAGGCGGCAGCGGGTGTGCCGGAGAAGGAGGCGGCAGCGGGTGTGCCGGAGAAGGAGGCAGCAGCGGGTGTGCCGGAGAAGGAGGCAGCAGCGGGTGTGCCGGAGAAGGAGGCAGCAGCGGGTGTGCCGGAGAAGGAGGCAGCAGCGGGTGTGCCGGAGAAGGAGGCGGCAGCGGGTGTGCCGGAGAAGGAGGCGGCAGCGGGTGTGCCGGAGAAGGAGGCGGCAGCGGGTGTGCCAGAGGAGACAGCAGCGGGAGTGCCAGAGGAGACAGCAGCGGGAGTGCCAGAGAAGGAGGCAGCAGCGGGAGTGCCAGAGAAGGAGGCAGCAGTGGATGTGCCGGAGAGGGCGGCGATACATCATTCGGGATTTTGACAACTTTAGCAACAGATCTCTTGTAGTAGCCCTTTGCAGTCCTGACCTCAACGACCCGGACTAAGCCGTCTGATCCCGGATATACTTCGGTGATTCTCCCCAATGGCCAGGTTGCAGGTGGTAGGTTACTTTCTTTTGGGAAGACTAGGTCTCCGTATTTTACGTTCGGTTGAAGTTGATGCCACTTTGACCGTTGTTGAAGCGAGCTTCTTAGTCTACCTCCTGCCCGTAGAAGACCCTCTTTTAGCGCTGAAAAAGCTTCATCAGCCAAATTAAGTCCAACCAAAGATTCACGATCTTTGAATGATATAGCTTGTGAGGGTTGGGGTGCCGTTAATCTTTTCAAAACATGGGCATCAATATCAAAGGTTTCCCGAGTTCGATCACGTAGATTTACCTTGGTCTTCAGTTTCTTTACCATGGCTTCAGTTATAATTGTTGCTTGAGATCTGGAATCCGATTGCACTCGGATGTCAGTTGAGTTTCCGAAAGCGTCACGAGCCGAGACTACTACAGTAGGTAGTTGTGCTATATTGGAGGAGATAGTGTTAGACACATAATTCACGGGAGTTTTCACACTGCGATCTTTATCATTTACAAAGTCTTTAGAAGGACCTTTAGAAATTACACCAAGGTTACTTGTAACCGACTCGTGCAAACTAGAGTGATGCATCTGTTTACATACACGACATGAATAGGTCGACTTACATTGGCGCACAGAATGTTTTTCAGATAAACAATTGAAACACAAGTTTTTCCTTTTAACGAAGTCTCGACGAGCAGGTATGCCAAGACTCAAAAATACAGAGCATTTTGATAGAATGTGAGTACCACCGCATTTTAGACATCTGATCGCTTTCTTGAATCTCAACTCAGGAGGGGACTTTAAGTTCGGAATGTTGAGACGAGGCAATCGAAAATCTAAATTGCTGATTAGCGATGACCCTTGAAAACTAGGGAGATCTGTGACAGAAATATTTGACAACACAGCTGGGGTTCTTTCCTTAATGAAAGTTAATAGGATAATTTTACAATCAGAATATTCAGCTTCAATGTCGGCGATTTCGGAAAGCTCATTACTTAATAATGCGTCAACTCGGCATAAATTAGAAAAAACGGTTTCTAGGCGATCAAGCCTTATTTGCACCGCGATCACACTTGTACCAGGAAGTAGGTTTGTAGCGAAACTGAAGATCCGAGTTAAAGATGCTTTTTGGTAGTCCCGCTCTTTTACAAGTTTAACTTGATCAGTATCCTCAGGCATGATGAAAATATTGAAAGATCTTACCAAAGATTGACGACACCAAAGACGATAACTGCTAACGCTGCCGTCCTGTCGCGGACGCCATTTTTATGTATGCCAACATACCAGAGTGCTAGTAACAGCAAGAAGTCTTGTGTCAAAGCCTCAATAATAAACCAGAAGCAGGGTTTAAACTTTGTTTATTTGGAAGCATCCCGCTACCTTCAAATCATAGTAGTATCGTAGCTTATCGCTTAGTAGAAAATAAAGTTTTACAGTAGCTTATATACCCATCATAATTAACATAAATCAAAACAGTTACAGTTAACATAGCTCATAACAGTCACAGAACATCCTCTATATGTCTCTTCCAAGAGAGCTTTTTATCAAATTTCACCCCTAAGTAAACAGCTTCTTCTGTTTCCCGGACATTGCTACCATTATACTTTATATCCATTTCAGTTGGTTGATGATTGAGAGTAAAAGTTTGATACATAGTTTTTTCAACGTTCACTTCCATTTGATTTTCCGTAGACCATTCATACAAAGCTTTCAAAGCCTGATTGATCCTTAACACCATTTTTTCAGTATGCCTTCTAGGTGCTGAAGTCCAAAGAACTAGATCATCAGCATATAAAGCACATTCGATATCCTTCGTTTTTTCTTTGATTATACCAGGAAGGTCATTGATGTATACATTAAAAAGACTTGTACTTGTCACACCTCCCTGCGGTAGGCCACAATGGATTTGTTTGTAACCAGAAGTTTCCGATCCTGGTTACAATATCACATATGTTCACAATATCATGCCAAATATCCTTAAGTGTTATTTATACAAACTTTAACTTTGCATAGCGGTTCCTTACGCATCATTTTTGTCTTCATCTTTTTGCTAGTTTTGAGTTTGACTTCAAATTAAATTTTGTAATATGATCTGATCTACAAAGTATCAAAAAAAAGTATTCTAAATGTGCCAAAAAAAGCTTAAAATATACAATTAACAAACATATCTATGTGTGGCACTTAACTTTCAGTACTTCTTCATAGATGAAGCTTAAACTAAATAGGCTGTAGTTTATAAAGCCCCCTAAAATAACTATTATTACTAGATTGGTAGTGTAAATAATTGATGGTAGTCCTTCAAAGTGATTTTTACCGTAAAATTGTTGTTGAGCAATGAGTATCTATCACACAATAACTAATCATAATAAATTTAATTTAGGTTTCCTTTGTTCTTAATCATGGGTAGAACTCGAGAAATTCTGAATATTTTTCTATAAATGCATATATTCACCAAATGTCACCTTAGAAAATTTTTACAATTGAAAATGAAAAACTGTCCCAAAAAATCAGTACCTACGCCATCGATTGCATGTAGTATTTGACTTTCTTTTCAATAATTTAAACCCCTTGAATTTTCTGCACTTTCAACCCAAGTATCTGAGAATTTCAAAAGTTACAATTTCACGCTCTTGTTCGAATATTTGGTCCTCTTCACAAGATTGGCGTATCTGTTGCATCCCAAATCCCTCCTTTGTCACTTAGAGCTGCCTCACACCACTCTGCCACCAAAGTTGCTGAATATTTGAAGAAATATCTCGAAAAAGAAAGCAGAATCTGCTGAGATTGAGAGAGTATCGTATCTATTCATAAGCCCGTGTCATCCCTGGTGTGACAGGTAGGGATTCCCTGTCACGTACCCTGAGGGGACACTTTGACTTCCAAGGAGGGGAGGAGCTTTGCGAAAAGAACGAGAAGGCCTCTTTTTTAGAAGCTTTGCAGACTGCTAGGATTTACTATATGGTCTAAAGATGCATTAGTTAAGCTATCTTGTCTAATGAACTCTAAGAGGTTTTTGAAATTCATTATCGATGGTTTCTGGTGAAAGTGTATGTAAAGTAAAAATTCGTTTTAAAAGAACGGGCTGCGGTTTTACTGGGATAGAACCAGCTGGTCACTGACGTAATGTAAAAAAGGGTCCTTTATATGTATTAAAGAACATTAAATAATAAAGAATGACCGAAATATCTTGAAATGGAAGAGACCTGAAGAAAATTTCGAGATAGCGAGTTTTCGCGATAACAAGTAAAAATAGAGAATATGTAGTTTCAAAGGGGATATACTTTTTTTCGAGATATCTAAGTTCAAGATAATATTCCGTATTCCGTATTATTCCGGTTATTCCTGGTTATTCCGTATTTGAAATTTCATCACCATCTACGCTAGTTTACCGGGTTCCTCATTAACCCTACAATGCATGATTTTTTAAATTCACTTGAAAATCATTTATTTGACTTCTATTATGGTGTAAATTAGTAAAAAATACTAAAAAAAAATTAATTTAATTTTTTTCTACTTTTAATTGACAAAAAACTTTGTCCTGGTGAAATTAATTTGTATCCCTTGTGAAATTAATTGTGAAGTGAAATAAAACCAAATGCTCTAAAAATATAAAAAACAACTTATCTTTTCAAAAAAAATTTTTCTAGCTGAAATTTTTTTTTATTTTAATTTATATGGTCCTTTTATTTTGGCGTTTTCTGTGTCTTGACTTTCGTCTCACTAGCTACTGTTGAACCAACGATAGTAAAAGGGTCACGTGATTTTGACAACGCTGGAACTAGTATTTCAGAGGGGAGACAGGTGGAAGTTGAGGGGCAGTTGATCGAAAGAGGAAGAGACATTTGCTTGTATATAGAAGCAAGACCCCAACTATCACCAGTTACCCAACTATCGGCCGTGCAAAGTCTGTAAAAATCACGTGACCCTTTTACTATCGTTGGTTCAACAGTACTAACAAAAGTATCAATAATTAATGAAAAAAAACCTTTTTAAAGAACAACGTTTTTAAAATGCACTAAAAAGATAAAATAATTTTTTGCAACTTCTTGTAAAACGAAAAACGTGGGGATCATGCATTAGTTATTTAATCCAACTTAATTTCATCATTAATTTAAATAATTATTAACTGTGGATATAATGGTAAATAGAGTGACAAGAGTAGTGGCTGTAAATATTATTGCATGATCCCCACGTTTTTCGTTTTACAAGGAGTTGCAAAAAATTATTTTATACTTTTTAGTGCATTTTAAAAACGCTGTTCTTTAAAAAGGTTTTTTTCATTAATTATTTTCTTTGTGTTTTTGGCCAGCCTAAATAATTCTTTGTTTTATCCGGCCCTCCCCTTAAAAAGTTTGCCCATATCTGGTGTAGGGGAAATATTTTAGAAAATAGCCTATTGTTACACCTTTTTTGAAACACCCAGTATAAGCATGCATAATAGGGTGGGTCGAAAAAACACTTTTTTCGAAATTCATTGGGCCTTAGGGGGGATTTTTGGCCAAATGTGTTCAATAATACGTAAAAAAAATTTCAGATCGATACGACTATTCTTTCACTTGCCGCTGAGCCCCCATTTTTGAAAATTTTTGAAAAAAAGCTGAAATTTTTAAATTTTCGCAAAAAAATTTTTTTGGGGAAATATTTAAATTGTTAGCGTGGATTTGAATCATAATGGAATCAATATGGCGTATAAAAAATTCGATATCGATACGACCATTTCTTCAGTACCCGGCTGGCCCCTCAAAAATGAAAATTTGACAAAAAACACCCAATTTTTACAGTTGGTCGGGGAATGCTGATTTCACGAAAAATGGAAGGAGTTCATCGTATAAACCAGAGTTTCTCAAACTGTGGGTCGCGACCCACTGGTGGGTCGCCAGCCAGTTTTTGGTGGGTCGCGAGAAGATTTTTTAAATTTTTTGAATATGAAGTATATTTTTTATAATTTTTACAAACGTGTTATTGACTTTTGAATTATCAAACTATTATTTAAGCTTTTGAAATTTATCAAATTACCATATAGTAAAATAATAAAATTTTGAGGAAAAACTACACTACTTGATGTCGAACGAAAAAGACAATTAATGTAAATACTACGTACTATGTGTGTCACTTTAATGCGCCGATAATGCAAATCTGGTCGGTTATAAAAATAAGATTTGAAAAAAAAATATTCAGTGTTTCTCCCCATCCACACCGGGGGGAGCAATGCAAATTTTAAGAATTTTCTTGGGAAATGATGCAACTGCAATTTATCTCATATAGCTGAAAAAACAAGTTAACCCTGTATTTAAGGGTCAAATTTCAAAATTTTCTCTGGGGGAGGACCCCCAGACCCCCTTTTTATTGTGGGGATCTTTGTTAGCCTACAATTACATTATTTCATACGCTCAAATTCTAATATTTACTTCTAATTTTTTAAAAATTTTCTCTTCTAATACGTGCATGTAATAATTTATTGTTGTAACAAAATGGGTGTTGAACACCCCCAGTCAGAGAAGTTAAAATTCTGTGGGGGGGGCATGATATAATTATCTCAGTTCAGTTAATTATAATTAACTGAAGTCGGTGGGTCGCGTTAGATTTTGTTTCTCAAAAGTGGGTCGCGATGTTAAAAAGTTTGAGAATCCCTGGTATAAACAATTTTAGCTCGATACAACTCACAGTCCATCTGTTTAGACCCACAAGATGGCCCGCCCCCTCGAACCGCACCCCCTTGCCTCGCCCAGGGAAAGCACCCTCAAAACCGAAGTAGTTGTATTTAAAAACCGTGCTTTGGAGTGAGATATCCTTTTTAAAGAGCTCTATAAGTGTTTCCTTGTTTCGGGACATTTTTGTGCTTTAAATTATGGCATCTAAGCGTGGGTTACGGTCCAACGTTAAAAACAGCATCATTGGATTACCAAAGGAATTGCGTGCTGCTAATCTACCTACTGTGGAAGACATTCTAAGGAGTTACCTTTGGGAAAGACATCAAGTGGACTTGGAGAAAGTTAAGATGCTTAAATGTAAATTAATAGTTGGCATAGTTGCCGATAAAGAGATAGGAATTTAGAAACGCTCATCGATTGGCGATAACAACGAATTGTTGCGAATTGTTGCATTATTAGCAAACAACGAATTGTTGCTATGATGCTAAACTATCACAATAAAGCCCGGAATCTTCAAAAATCTCAGAAAAATAATAATTCCATTGTTGTTAGAAAAACAGAAAATTTTCAGAAATTTGCTAAGAAAATACTCTTTGACATAGCTTCATGTAAGTGTACCAATCCTTCCTGCTGTAACTGTGAAAAACAAAAAAGGCACCATTGCTGGAAGTACCGTTTCTGCTAGATCAAAGAACAGTGAGAAAAATAACGATTGGAAATTTAGATAAACAGGAAACCAATCGACGTTTTAAAAAGTTACAACGAGATGCTCAGCGAGATTTGTGTAAAAAGATGGAAGATGATGGTAGTCCTTAAAACTTAAGTCCAATGAAAGAGAGTGAGTCTCCAACTTCAGATGAAAACTATATCCCTCCTAAACATGCAAAACAAATAGCTAAGCCAGTTCAACATATGCTATTGCAGCTACCCACCTTCTCAACTGCAGTTTATAGAACTAAAACATCTAGTAGAAATGCTGCGCTTTTGGCAACTTCCCTTATGGAGGATATCGAACAAGTAACAACAGACAAGAGAGAAAATGTAATAGACACCTCAAAGGTTCGCAGAGAAAAGAGGAAATGGTCAACATCTCTACTTAACCAAACTGATGCTAATATTAAAGATAAAGAAATTAAAGGCTTGTATTTTGATGGAAGGCAAGACCAAACACTAATTTTGGAGAGGAAAAACGACACGTTTAAAAGGGTTGTTAAAAAAGATCATAATATTATAGTGGAGGAGCCTGGATCCCAATACCTCGGTCACGTTACTACTAAGTCAGGAAAGGGAGACTCCATACATAAAGCCATTATTAAATTTTTACAAGAGAAAGGAATAGATTTATGTAATCTACAAGTTATAGAGTGCGACAGCACAGCAATTAATACAGGCAAGAAAAATGAAGTTATGGCTTTTTGTATGGACCCACGCTTAGATGCCATAATTTAAAACTGCATGAAATGCGAACTGTCGCATGCACAAAAATGCCCGAAACAAGGAAACACTTATAGCTCTTCAAAAAGGATATCTCACTCCAAAGCACGGTTTTTAAATACAACTACTTCGGTTTTGAGGGTGCTTTCCCTGGGCGAGGCAAGGGGGTGCGGTTCGAGGGGGCGGGCCATTTTGTGGGTCTAAAACAGATGGACTGTGAGTTGTATCGAGCTAAAATTGTTTATACGATGAACTCCTTCCATTTTTCCTGAAATCAGCATTCGCCGACCAACTGTAAAAATTGGGTGTTTTTTGTCAAATTTTCATTTTTGAGGGGCCAGCCGGGTACTGAAGAAATGGTCGTATCGATATCGAATTTTTTATACGCCATATTGATTCCATTATGATTCAAATCCACGCTAACAATTTAAATATTTCCCCAAAAAAATTTTTTTGCGAAAATTTAAAAATTTCAGCTTTTTTTCAAAAATTTTCAAAAATGGGGGCTCAGCGGCAAGTGAAAGAATAGTCGCATCGATCTGAAATTTTTTTTACGTATTATTGAACACATTTGGCCAAAAATCCCCCCTAAGGCCCAATGAATTTCGAAAAAAGTGTTTTTTCGACCCACCCTAATGTTCAATAAAGAAAATTCCAAACTCCCCTAGATCCATTGCAGTGGCGGCCTTCCGTCTGGAGACTGGACATGATTGCCTCGCTAAACATCTGTTCAGGATTGGTATATATGACAGTCCTATGTGCACTTTGTGCAACCAGAACTTTGAGATGGACAAAGATCATTTGTTAAGTTGTTCTTCATTGAATGAGGAAGACTTATACAGTCGATATTGGCGAGCTAGGGAGTTGATGCAATTGGCATCCAGTGACTGATTCTCGTTCATGTTTGTCTAGTTCACGTTTTGCAAGTATATATGCTGGATCTTTTCTTGTTTTAATATATTATTGTTCTTGTATTATTCAGTGGTTTCGTTGTTGTTTAAAAATGCTCCAATCTCATGCATCCTTGATGCATGGGGGCCAATGATGTAAAGTGCTTTTGCAATAAAAAAAAAATATTGTGAACATATGAGGCTATTCAATGCTTGAGAGAAAACTAAAATATTTCTAATTAAAAGCGACTCAGATGAAATAATTTTGATTTATTGACCTCCACAAGGTTTCACAACTTTGAAAAAATTCTATGAACTAGAAAGAATTACTATAAACTCTTAATTATGTCCATCTGTGTTAATAATATTGGGAGAATATTAGTACTGGCCATTCATTCAATACTTCCAGTAATCATTCAATACTTCCTATACGACCCCAGCCACCGAAAGTAATACAAGAGTGATGAGGAAGCAAACTTTCTTTGAAAGCTGCTGCGCTAACGAGAACAAACGATCGCTCAAAGCATCGTCTGACGGAAAACCCAGAAAGTTCCAAAGCACACTTTCTGCCCAATAACAGATGCCAGAGGGGGGAGGGTGAGAAAAATGCGGCCTTCTCCGAATGGTGGGAATCGTCAGGAGGAATGGACGGCCTTTGGGAAAATCGTCCAAATCTGACCGGAGATTCGAATGAAACATGTTTAGATGTGTTTGCGAACGAAGAGCTTCTCCTTCGAGATGGACGTGGTTGTTTTTTGACCTTGACTTTGAAGGTGTTCTTATCTGATCAGCAATTTAGGTACCAAAGTTTTAAGCGCTACTTTACAGGAGTGCTAATAACTTCAGCTTGAAACCCTTAATATTTGGCATGATGATTCGCTGCTTTTTTTTCCGAGCAAATATTTTTAGTCACTAAATTGAAAGTTAAGGTATATAAATAAATAAAATAATAATCTTTGGAAGAAAATTCCATCCGCTAGACCCAAATAATTAAATTGATACTTTTGAGTATGCTGTCAGTACACGGAGTGCTAAAACATTCTCACAATACAAAAAACATGGCTTTTTATCGCCGTTTTAAGTCTTAAAAATAATACACTTTACTTTTGACTTTAACTACTTTTTTGCGGGAACGAAAATGACAATCATGGGAATCCAATCGAAATTGCAGATGAAAGCACAATTTCAGTTAAATCTATTCGCATTTCCTGCTAAAATACTCATCCTAGAACCTTTGCTGATTTTTATCCTGGAAGAGGAAAACTGGAAGAGTGTTCCTGCAAAGTATATAAAAGTAACGAGAAATATATTTATTTCAAGACATATACAACATATTACTATCCAGATTACAAAAAGTTTAAATGCTAAAAAACATATCGATCTATCTACGTTGTTATTATAACGCTATTATAACTGTATAGCTTGCCGAAAAAGGCTATTCTCTTAAAAGAGAGTGCTAGAAAAGAGCAGAATAAGCGTAAGTTAATGTCACTAAGTTATCCCAAATATATAAAACTGAATTATGCTGCCCTTTCACTGACCTCGTTCATGATAATAAATTAAATAAGTATCATAAATTCCATCTGCTACTGTATAAACTTACTTTCCCAACGAACAGACATTCCCTTTCAGCCACCTGTTACTCTGTATCGATCCCTTATTAGTGTGCCCGAGCTTCCTTTCAATTACAGGATACAGTTGGTGGTCATTTGTATAATGACCTCAACATCTGGGCATTGCCCCAATATAAAACACTGGTCGTGACAAACCGTGGAGACGGCCAGTCTAGATATGAAGCGCAGTTTGTTTGACCTTATGATTTCAGTAACCAATCATATTCGAAAAATTCGTTGAGGTGATTTAGAAGTTAATGAAAAACTTTCAGGGTTATGTTATTATGTATTCATATTTTTATTAATTTTTGCAGTTAATATTAACTGTCGATCGAAGTTTGTACATTAGGTAATATCTTGTCTCTAATTTAATTTTTTTACCAATTTAATGGTATGAAAATTATATTTTATTTGAATTTAATTCGTGTTGATAGTTACTCTTCTTTCAAAAGAAAACTATTCGAATTTTAAATTAACATCGACGACTTGGATCTTTGCTTCGCACTTCGTTGAAGCATTTAGTTCTATTTTAAATTGCTATCCTGCTTCTACTGCCAATCTTGTTCTTGCGTTATTTTTGTAAATATTTTCATTTTTGTTCTGTATTTTTTTTCGTTAATAACGTAAAATTCTTTTTACTACACCTGAACTAGACACTGAAGTCCCCTAGGCCTATGTGTAACATATGTTCTTATCCTTGTAAATATATTATTTATAATAATAATAATAATAATAATAATAATAATAATAATAATAATAATAATAATAATAATAATAATAATAATAATAATAAATATATTATTATAAAACAGTTTCTGTTTTTTTTTCAAACTACCCCCATTGAACCATATTCCCACGCTAATCACAAATAAGTTAAAGTGAGTTTGCATGAATAGAGTGAAACTATATAATCTGTATAAGTACAAATTATGTAAAGATAGTTTATTCTACTATTTCTATTCAGAAATAACAGTCAATTCCCATTGAAAATTCTTATATGTATAAAAAGGGAAGGAATACAGCTCTCGCAGTATCATGTCATCTTAAATCTCCCATCACATTTAAATAACCTTTTACTCGAAGCAAACGACATGGATCCAAATGAGGATTTCAGAGATCACGCACTTTATCGCAGCCGTTTTCATTCACAAAAAAATCCAAAAATATCATTTTCTCACAGAGATATTTCCATCTAAAAAAAGTTGTATAAAAATAAGTTTTATTATTCTTTTTCACTGAAAGAGATTCTTCAAATGTTCCAAGAAAAACCATTAGAGACCCTTTCCAACGGAAAAATGCGTTCTACGAGAGAGGAGGGGAAAAAAAGTTCGAAAAAGAGCTCTATATCTTTCGTCGAGGAGAGAAAGCTTCGATTGGAACAAAGTCAAGAAAAGAAAACAGAACATCAGAAGGGATCTGGATGGAAGGACGAAGAAAAGAAAGTATCGTGTCTAATGTTTAATAAATGATATCATTTTCCTTAAAAAGCTACGATTTGAGGACGGGGGGAATGACGCGTCAATCTCGGTGAGATCAAAGGGCGCGTTTCGGAAGGTTCGAAAGGTGCTGTTTTGGGGCTCAAAAGATGCCATTAGGGTCCCTTCTCTCTAAAAGGCGCATTCCCTATTTTCACGTGAAGGATTCTGAAAGCACTTTTCGACTTGGATTTTAATTGAAAACCCTCCAATGGGAAATCACACATTGGAGTTGATGTTTTGAGAAGTTTTAATGGTTTAAGTTGCAATCCGCGCGAGTTTTTTTATGCAGGCAATGTACATAATGACTAGGTTAGTTGCTGTAATCATTATTTAACCCTGGAGTTTTGTACTTTCTATGCCATAAATTCATTTCTGTTAAGAAGGATATTTGGAAAATATTTTCTGAGATAATATTGGAGAATATTTAGTAAGTGTTCTCTGTGAAGTTTCCTTTTACACGTTAACACAGCTTGGAAAGCCGATTTATTTTAATTGGAAATCTGGAAAAATCACGCATTTTTACTGGTACGTTTCATTTGCAAAAAAGAAATGCAGATTTATTTCTCAAGAGAAGAAAAATGACATTATGAGTTGGAAAGATAAACACAGTTTGTGACCGAAAAACCATTAAGAAATTAAGCACATATCCATAAATAAACTACATATATATCCATCTATGTAGTTTTTGTCTTTATAAAATTTCATCTTCAAAAAAAGAATATTTTTTGGTAAAGAAATGTGATAAATAGGGCTAAATATTTTATCTCGAAAAGGGAAAATGAGAAAAAACTGTAAGATTACTTATAAATGTCTCTTTTTTGTTCCAATCTCTGAGAAAAAATTTTCATCTCATTCCCCAATTAAAATAGATACGAGAATTTTAATTCTCCTTTTATAATCATGAGTATTTTTCATGATATTTTAATCATGAAAAAAGTACCATATTCATTTTTATAATTAACTGTTCAAAGCTATTTCTTTATGGTTTACTATCAATTATTACATCTGTTGGCGAACTTTTCTTAGATAAAATATTATTAAATACATCTCTCCTCTTAAGTTTATTTCTAATACACATAATTTAATTGCTGAATAATATACACTGAACTTGCATATGATTTATTCCTAACGTAATAAATCTACTCTGATATCAGCTATTCCCACATTACTCGAGCAATCTAAAATAAGCCTGCTGACACGAAATGTTTACACAGAGAGACGTTTCCTTCAATCTCTTCTCCCTGAGCTGCTTTCTCTTTCTATTTGTATCGCTGCTGTCCTGTGAGATGTCTTTTTGCTGTGTCCAGAATCTGTGGAGGAGAAGGACGTTTTGAATAAATGTCGCATACCTAAAGGGTTTGAATTCCTTCCTTCTGAGAGATTCTTTGATATAATCTGTATCATGATATCTTTATAAAGCTACTATTATAAAAGGAAAAGGTCGTAGAATTTACATGGTATATTACTTTCTTAGTTCCATTAGCCATAGTATAAATTAATGATATAACATTATTACTAGAATTACTGATTATTACAGTAAGCTGCTTTATCTCAGTGTTCAGAAGTATCAGAAGTTCAGTGTTTTATTGAAAGGTTCCTTTATTGCATTAAAAATCTAGGATTTTGTCCACTATTATCATCTTTTCATTGTTGTTTGGAATTGCTCTACCGCTTTAAGATTGTCTTTATGATTTCGAGTGTTTGGTTATCTGTGCCTACTTTAATTCTGTGCTATGAAATTTAAAAAAAAACATTATAAACTTATATTTAATAAATAATAAAAGTTATTAGAAAATTCAAATTACTAATTCGAAATTTTTTTTACTTTTATTTAAGATTTTAAATTATTTGTGTCATTTAGTAATCGGAGACGGATATTATGGACGGGTTGACACCGTCCATAATAATCTTATGCTTTTAATTTCATTTATGGTAATTACTAAATACTTTCAAAATGTTTTGTGTTTCATCTTAGTTAGAAACTAGCTTTAATATCAAAAGCAAGTGGTATCAACGGTGGTACGCTAACGCTTTCGGGGAAATGATGCTTGCTTGCCAGTTGACAAAAATAGGATACCGCAGCTAGAAATATCGAATATCTAGAAATATCTAGAAATATCGAATCTACTCATCCCTAATCTGGAGATATCAGAGTAAATTTATAATACAGCTGCGGTATCCTATTTTTGTCAACTGACAAGCAAGCATCATTTCCCCAAAAGCGTTAGCGTCTCTTTTGCCCATCTCAACACCGAGCAATCAAATAAAAAATAGTTTCGAACGAAGCGTTAAAACCACTGATAAGGCGACACGATTTATCTTCGCCCCCCAACGACCAGAAAGGGAGATAAAAAATTCGAAAGGCGCTAATTCGGTAAAAGTGGTCCAAGTCTGGTCAACCCTCAACAATGACAACTATGTTTTCAATCAACTACAAATTAAAGGGTGTTATTTTTAAAACTTAAGAAAAATGCGCAATAATTTGTGAAAATTACTTCAATTCTCTTACCAAATAATTTTACCTTTATTAGAGGCAGTTCATATTTCGGACCGTTTTTTAAGCATAAATATAAACTGTTAGTTCTTTCTCAGAATTTATTCCAGTGTGACCAAACAAAAGTATATTTTCACTTTATTTTTATGTTTTTAGTTTTCTTACTGACTATATAATATCACATTTTTACTCTAGTTTCACTGTTTCTCAAAGTATAAAGCATTCTTCAGTAGGTGTAAAGGAGGGGTCATTATGCTCAACTATAACTTCTGGACACACGTGAAATTAAAGGATGTCTTTTATTCTTGCTCCGAAATGTTTAACCCCAGTAGTGTTAAATTCCACTGAAAACTTTAAACTATAATAGTTTTTCCCTGTTGAAAATTTCATTTTGATCTTTTTAGTTCCATATTCCATTAAATATTAAATGGATAAAAAAAGTTTAATATGGAATAATTAATACATAAATCTGGGATCTCCTAAACTGGATAAATGAAAATCCTGAAGGATTGAAATCCCTCAATTAGGTTACGTAACAAAAGTTAGAACCAGCTAAACCCCTATACACTATTATTCCACTGATATAACATCTTTCTCTAAAGTATGAAAACAGTTTTATCTCATTTAAATAGGCATTCCGTTTAATATGTATTGTTAATGAACATCTCAAAATGAGTCATGTCTTTCCCTAAGAATTATCCGTGGTGAGGTTTTGATAAATGTATACAACAACTGAAGAACCTGATTCAGTAATGAATGATTTCGAACAGCAATTTTAAAATGAAACTGAAAAGAAAGAAGTTAAGTTTATTTTATTTCCTCAGCAAAACTTCATATTCAAAAGACCCGCAATCTCTTCAAACTTGGAAAACCTTCAAAATGATTCAAAAACAGCACCAACCTCAGAACCTTAAAAACAGCCCACCCAGCCAAACAGTCCCGATCTACACCACTCTTCCCCTCTCCCACCCCCGCTCTAAACTGCAGTAAAAAATCCTCCGTTCTTTTATCTCCACTGGAACTAATGAATCCTGAAACGCGCCGCTCCATCGGAAGGGACCCGCCCTCCAGTGCCATCTAGCGGCGATTAATGGCGATCCTCTCGGGATAATTAATCTTCCGGATTTTGGGTGTGGACCCGGTTCTCGAAATAAACAGCAGACCGGGGCCGATTCTTTCGAAGGAATTTTATTCCACGACCGCGCCTTTATCGGGCGATAAATAACAGGTGTGACTCATCGGGAATGACTCCCCCCCTCCGACAACAGGTAGGTTTTCCGCTATGCATGAGTTGATCCTTCGTTTACATGGATAATTGATTCTGCGAACGAAACACGTAAATTAAGACATTGCGAGATTTTTCGACTGGAGATATTTTTAACGAGGATTGTTGTTTTAGATTCAGATTGGAGGTTTTTTAATAACCCTTTTAATCCTAAGCCACCAGAGATTACCATTGAATCCAATGGGAAATTTGGAGCGGCTAGGTCTAAAAGGGTTAAAGTCATAAAATAAACTTAGCAAATATGTTATTCTATTGATCAATTGGAGTGAAACGAACACCTTCCACAAAATTAACTCCTTTCTTAATCAACTACTACAAAAAAAGTTGAGGTTTTTTGAAGGTTTCTGTCATAAGAGAGATTTTACCTGGGGCATCAATAAAACAATGAATTCTTTTAATTAAATTCTGTTTTTTTAAAAGACTGTGTAGTTCCACTTCCAGGAGGTCAGTCAGTAAGAAAATAGATTTGTCGATCAACCCAATAGTTAAAGTTTGTTTTTCAGCGTTACATGCAATCCCTGCCAAACTAGTTTTTCCTTTAGAGCACTCTTGTTGCGGAGAAGCCAGCTGCATCGAATGGGGGTTCCGTTCAAAATCTCGACTGTCAGAATCCCGACAGATCAGGATCCCGACGCCGAATTCCCAACTGGGTCAAAATCCAGTCAGGGTCAGAATCCTGACACAGGTACACTCTCAAATTCAGTAAAAAAAAACTTTTAAAAAATGTTCCTTAAATCTGATGTTTAGTTCTTAGTAGATAAAAAGGTTAAGTTTTTCTTAAATTAAATAATCCAATAAAATCTCTAAAAAGCTTGATGAGCTGTCGGAATTGTGACTTGTCGGGATTTTGACCTCTCGGGATTCTGACCTGTTGGTATTCTGAAATGTCGGGATTTCGACCGTCGCGTTGGGATTCTGAGTGTCGGGATTTTGACCCACACCCCACCCATTAAATGGAACTTCCTGTTAAAATATCGCTTTCATAGCACACACCTTTCGGTAATGATAACTTCAAGTCTACAGTATAACGTCAGGAATACAGCGGAAATATACAGTTATACTTTCGAATTTTAAGAGACTTTTCTTCTGTAGTCGCCTGTCACAAATTTTGCTGAATCTTAAATAAAATGAACACTTCTGGTGTAGTTTAGAACAGAGTAGAACCTTCACATAGTTTTCACCCATGCTCTGAATCCTCCACACAGAAAGTAGACTCTAGCAAAAAAGAAACTAAAAATCATCATATTCCATTTTAATTTTCAACTGATTTAGCTATATCGCATTAACTAAAGCCCTAGATCCTCTACCTTAAGTAGCGACATCACGCTCAATTGGCCGCCATTGTAGGGAGAACTCACTACTAGTGACGATAAGCAAGACTATCCAGACTAGTAGTGATTTCTCCCCACAATGGCGGCCGATTGAGAGTGATGTCGCTACTTAAGGTAGAGTATCCAGGGCTTTAGCATTAACAGCTCATATTAGAAGTCATTTGCATAGTCAGGAAAACAACTATGGGACTAACAATACATAGGTCTTCCAAAGAAATATAATAAAAAATACCTACAGGAGTGACATTAGGAGTTTCAGGAGTTTCTAAATAAGTGACATTAAACAATGTCCCTTCTGTTTAATCTTGACGGTAACCATGGCCTTAAAATACGCTTAAAATATATCGCGACTTCTTAGAAGCCTTTGAAATTGAGAAACGGGATACTTTCACCCGGAGAAGAAGACGACAACCGTCGTAGGTGATTTATTATAAGAAAGCGTTGATTGGTTTGTCTATAGGACGTATTTCCTAATTTGGGATATCCGGTCGCTCTGCAAACGTTCTGATAGGTCCATGCAATGGTGTTTACCCAACAACATGTGACCCCTGACGTCAGATGAAAGTATCCCATTGCAGTTTCTTCCTTCTTTCTGCTATTCCTTCGATTTAATGTAATAAATGCCAGAAACGAGCGATTTTACTGGCTTTTATCCTATTAATTAATCCTATTAAAGGGTTAATTTTCAATTTCATATCAATATTATTCAGCCTTCCATGCCCCCTTATAAAAAAAAACTCCATTTCGTTAGGGATGCATTTTGCAATCCCCCCATCCCCATGTGATTCTGGGTCGGCTAGGTTCACCCCACCTCCTAGCATTTTCCCCTCCAGTTTTGAATCACTCTGTATAGATTAGTGTTTCTCTTGCAATGTAGAAAAACCTTACTTTACTCTTATTTTCGATTGGCAATGAGCTTGTGTTCCTTGTCCTCCATCAGATCCCTAACCCTGATCCTCTCCTTGGGGGTGAGCTTCTCCTCGGGCGCCATGATGTCACTCAAGCAGACGGGCCCCTTGGTGCAGGGGGCTAGCAGGACGCGGAACTTGAGGCGCAGGAGGATATCCGGCTGCCGTTCCAGAACGTCTGAGCAGTCGGCGGGCTTCATCTGCAAGAAGGAAATATGTCGGGGTTTCAACCCCTTTAGGTGTGAAGAAACGTCTCGTAGAGTCAAGGAAGTAAGATTCAGTAGTAGTGAAGTGGCTGTATGTCCCACTAAATATCACCAAGTTGTTTTAAACGCCAAATATTCAAACATCGCTAAGTTTTTATGGTTGCCATTAATGTATAGGTAACTTATATTTTTATTGGTCAGTTTGAAATTTTTGCCGTTGTTTCTAATAATTGACTTTTTTAAAAATTGACCATGTTTAACGGGACAGTTAACGGAATCGAGTCGAAAAATTTGCGTTGTGCATCCCGTTAAAAACTGCGAAGATATTTCAGATTCTAAATAATCAAATTACCATCAGTTTTTTTTCGGTTGATCCGCATGGCGATATTATTTTTAAAGGGATAGAACGGAATTATAGTTATATTTTAAATAAACGGTTATTTATCACAGCAATAAAAGCATTCATCTATAAAAAAAACTGTTTTACATGTAATTTTTTACCAATCTAAAGATAGGAATACCAAAATAATATTTATATTTCCAAGCTATAAATCAACACTCAGGTAAAATTCGTATCCACGGCGCATACAACATTTACATTTCCCTGCCTTTGATCAACACTCACGGTAAAAACAATTTTACAGGTGAACTTTCTACCAATCTCCTAGTACAATACTTGCAGTAAAAACAGTTATTACAAATTCTATTCTACAAATTCCAAAACTTTTTAAAACTTAATTCTGCTCTTACGTTAAGTTAACATGTTATATTAGCAATATCATAAAAATTTGGCGAAAATTTTTAAATTTTTGTTACGGACATGTTACTTGCTATAAGAGTACAGAATATAGCGAAAATAATGTGAAATTCCCTAAATATTCCCTTACCTTTCTGGAGACGGAGGAAAATTTTACACAGCAAATCCAAATTAAACTTTTGTACAAATTTTGTCTATTATCTTCCTTTTCATGGTCATAGCTTATTTTATCCTATACCAAGTAACTCAGCTTATAGCTGTATGTATCAGTTAAATTTAATATACTTGAGCAGAGAGATAACGACTTCTATTTTGAAGCTGTAGAATACATTCGATGTGTAATAGTATTGCAGGAAAATAGTATAACTTGAATTTCTTGACCTTTTGGGTTTCTAAAAATTAATCAACTAATTCGGCACGAGTTTCAAGGGCCGGGACTGTATGGAAGTGTACTAAGAGATAGACCTACGGTAGAAGTCTCTTGATACAGCCCTGTACAGTCATGCCCCTTGCTTAGCTTATGGTAGACGCTTCCCTAATAAACTTCACCTCATACAAACCTTTGGTTAGTGTACTTAAGTAACTAAACATTGTTTTAAAAACGTTTTGTCAATAGCAAAAAATATTTTACATATTTTTTATCAAAGTTTACAATGACTCAGTACGAAAAAATTAAAACATCTCAGGGGAAAACCTCACAGTAGTTTTGTTATGCCTTAAAATATTTCAAAATGATCACCTTCTACAAAACAGGTGAACCAGATGATAATGTGACAGGTCTATCTTTTTAAATTTTGGGAAAATCTCTTTTCAATTAGCTTATTAAGATTCCCTTTTTAATTTAAACCATTTAAGGCCAACCCCCATAAGAATCAAACTCTAAGGAAAAAAAACTGTTTTAAGAGTACTTTTCATGTGATTGAAACTAAGAAGACTTAAGAAAAGATTTTCCGACATAAAATTTCCGTTCTTCCACCATCAATTGCTAAAACAACGATCGGCTTAATCAGAGCACTTCACAATGCAACCAACGTAATTGGTCCTCCCACACGAACATAAATAAAGGCATGCAAAGGCTCGAGGTGAACCTTATCCGGTTATCAAGCAAGAAAAGAGATTCCTCTCCAACAGGGAACAAAAACGGCAATTCTCAATCACTGACTGCCCCCCTCGATTCTAATCGAACACAACACCCGATTCCCATCGAGCAACAAATTCTGAGGGGCAATAAAGCATCCGAGCGCATAATGGAACTCCGGGAACAAAAGTCATCAGCCCCCATTTGGAACGAACAAAAAGAAAACATTCTAATGAAGAGGTCATCTCTCAGCTGTGATGATTTACCGAAGCCAAGATAACGACTTCATTTCCTGCTGCCGACGATAATGAAGTCGGTGATAGGTTTAGAGCCCCCCCTGCGTGGGTTGATTTATTCCGCGACCCCCCTACCGGCGCGTACGCTAATTAAGTCGTGATTGGCCGCAGACGAGATTTTTCAAAACCTTCTCCCGACGACCTGAAGAGACAAGTGACACAACTCAGTAGCTGCGGGAAGGGAGGGGTAGGCAGATTGATGCCGCGCTCCGCTCGCTAAAAATAATGACATATTTATGAAAACAATCCTAATTCATATGTTTTTAGACATCTTATCATTTTTTCGTAATTAAATTTATATTTGTCACTAGGTCATAAAAAATATCTTAATGTCTTCTTCAATTTAGTGGCAGTCAGTAGAGAATATACGTCCTTTGAAAACTCCTCATTCCATGGTTTTGTGGTAACGCTGTTTGGCCCACAACTGAATTCTTCTCTTACGGAAGGTATAAGTGTTGATTGCTGCTTGTATTTCTACTTTTGGATTTTACTTAGCTGGTTGCTCTTATTTCTGTTTGCCTAATAAATGTTTACCTTTTAAGTGGTTTTCTTATTGAACAACATTAAAACATATTAGTACAGTAATTCCATGACCTATTTTAAGTAGATGAATCTTAACCCTTTCAATCCTAAACCGCCCGAGATCATCATAGGATTCTATGGAAGATTTGGGTCAGGACTGAAAGGGTTAATTGACTTTAGTTAGATGCAGAATCACTTAGATAAGTTCTTAATTACCTCTGCTAATGAATATATTTTATGTAGCATTATTCTATATAAACTATTCAACCGTTACGAATGGGATAACATAGTCAGACGCGTACACATTCCCAACTTTTTCAGGGGATAAAAGGTCCACGATATTGGATTAACCGTCGGGTCATTATTGAAAGTCGTTCCTCGGTCCCAATGGTATTTATTTTTTCCAACTAATTCGTAGAGTGAAACACGCACATGAGGAATAAAGTTCGGTGAAGTAGTTTTTGAACTCATCAATCTTGGGCAATTTAGTTCTCTCTAACTTCTCATATTACCTTTTAATTTTGACATCTAGTCTCTTTCGACACCGCTCTCAGTATACATATCATATACAGTCGACTCTGCTTAATGTGATCCCATTTGTCGAGATCAGAATGATAACAATTTACGATTGATAATAAGAAGCGTTTCTATTATTAAAAGTGGCTAACAGCATGAGTGGAGTGTTTGCATTAAAATCACAACTGTGTAGTTCTAATTTAAGTATTTAAAACTATTTTCTAGTATGTATTTTGATTTTAAACAATCTTAAAGGAAAATGTAAGAGCTAATCATGGATCACTACTACATTAATAACTCTTTTAGTATGTTTATGCATTAAAAGTGGCCTTCCGACGGGAAAAAAGGATTTTAAGGGATTTAACCAAATTTTGATAACATAAACAATATACTGATCACATAAAAAGCTATAAATTTTGCGTTACTTTAAATAGGAGTGATCGGGACCAGTCAATTTTAATGACATTATCCGAGTGGTAACATTAACCGTGATCACATTAAGCGGATTCGACTTATTTATATTAATTTTCATTTTCTACTTCATATTCACACAGTCATTCTTTCGCTCTTTCTTTTTACAGAACTATCGTATCCGCTTTCATTCTCTCGACGTAAAGAAAATGTTGCAAGACCGAAACTGGATTAAAACCTCCTCTCAACAGATATTGTACAATCTCTTCCTTCTCAAGACTCGTTTTGGACACTTGTTCGGGAGTTTTATTCCAGCACAAGCATCCGGCCTTTTGATAAGAAAACCGCTTTTTAGGGAAATTTTAGCACTAATTAAAAAAATTCCTGAATCTATGTTAAATGACGTCGTTTTTTGAGGGTTTAATTAGAGGAAGTGTGCCTGCAGAATTGTTAATTCTAGATTCCATTCTAGGTTTGAAATAATATATATTTTTTTAAATAAAATTTCTCTGCAATCATCAAGTAACAAAAATATCAAGTGATTGAATGAATGGCTTGGATATCTCAGTTGACAGAGTGGCCAAGATACGGTATTTCTAGGTTTTGAAATTTTTTTTTCGGAAGTATAAATTTTTAAATTAAAAAAAATTATCAGCAACCTAAAAGTACCTCAAATCAAATGTGTCCGTTCCCGGATGTTTCAATAGGCAGCCTATTGCCAAGTAGTAGACCGGGGTTTGTTTGCCCACTTTTTCTTCAAAGAGCTTTCAGCAGGTTACAGAAGGGTCAAAGGGGGCAATGCCCCCCCCAAAAAAAAACTAATTCCCACAACTAATTCCTACTCTCGGTGTCGCAAAATTTAACGCTTGACTTACCTCACTTCTTCTTAAGTCTCGTTACAGGGCGGACCAGGGAGGGTCTTTGTCTCACACGCTCTGGCCAAGGGGGAAAAAAGGCGTCGAGTGGAGTTCGATTAAGATGGATGCCATCGATCATGTGGCTAATTTACCAAATTGCCTCGGAGGTTGGACGCGACTCTCCTGTGTCACTGGCTCAAGCCGGAATTGCGGGCGAGAGGATTAGGGGAGATCAACAACTTGGAAAGTTAACGCCGGCGTTGATGGTGGTTTTATTAGTTCCTTTCTTCACGCTTAATCCCTCTTTATCAAAACGAATTAAACAGTGCATGAAAGGAGCTTTTCACGTTAGATGTTTCGATTTTTATTTGGATCTTAAAACTATATGTTTAAGTATAAATACCACAGTTGAACTTAGATAAATTGGTCGGATAAGGTCATCAGTTTTTTTAAGTAAAATTTCCCACTCTTTTCTTTAATTAAATTTATTTATTCAGAACCGTGGGAAATTAAAAATCACCGCAACTTCGTATCTTAGTAATCACATCCTGTTTCAATGACAAAAGGCTCATTCACACTGTTTCATCCTGAGACTTTTTTAGCTAGTTTGCATAGAAAATTGAGAGTAGAGTGAAACGCCAAATCTGACTTTCACTTTGGATGATTCCTCCATAATAGAGATCAAAAGTAATAAGCCTGAATGAGTCGTAAAGGTTCACACTGTGTTTACTCCACTGATTTCCTATTCAAATCTGATTCTTCAGGGAGGTTCATTCATCGTGAGCTTTGAAATTGTACCAGTTTAAATTAGCATTAGGGATCCAATCATCCATTGAATCTACCCATCGAATTCATATGAAATCATATTAGTAACCCCCATACACTTGAAGCCAAATATATAGGATAATTTTATTTTCGGAATAATGATACAAATCGTAGTTCCTTGTGAAAGAAATTCCTGCCATAGGATCTTCTAAGCGTGAAATATGTGGTTAGGGACCAAACTACCATTACAATAGTTAAAGGGATGTACAGAAGCCCTCCATTGGTAATGAAGTCTCATACACATTCGAAACGGTAACAGAAATGTTCATGTGTGTAAGCCAGTTAGCACAAAAAACAGTTCCGTTTTTTTTTAAGAATAATATACTAGGAATTCCATGCCAGGTTTTAAGTGTGTAACCTTTAAATACAATTTTTAGATATTATATGCCATTATCAATCTTCACTTTGAGTGGATTTTAGTTCTTGAATCCTGTTGGAGGGTTTTGTAGATCTCTTATGCTTTTGTTTCATTCAACTTATAACTTGGGACCCTGGAAATTACATTACAGGAATTAAAATTTGTACCATTATTCCCAAAAAATATAATTTTCCTAAATGTTTTTGGATATTGGTATAATTAATGAAGGAAAATATGACACCAACATCACTAGTTCCTATTCTGAACAGTCAATACATACCAATTTAAAGTTGGACACTTTAAACTAGAGTGCAGCAGGGTATAAAAAATTATTTAAAAAATAATTTTTTTTGCTAAAAATAATGTTTTATTCCAATTTTACCTGATTTTGTTACGGATTTTTTTTGGTTAAAGCATATGAAGTGAAATTCCTTTATGTAAAATTATATCAAACCAGTTTATATACTGAGCACATAATGTATGATTGACTTTAAAAACTGTTTTATTGAAATGGATGATATATTTACAAGATGATGATGATGAGTTAACAAAGACTGCCTGTAAGTTTGAACTTAATACATTGTTTACACTTTTCATTTGAAGGGTTTTTATAAGGCAGAAGATCCACAATGCATTTCAGCCAGTCTATAATGAGTTTTTTTAATGGTTTAGACAATTAAGAAATGGAGGAAACAATTATCTCAAGACCTTTTAAAATAAAATGAAGAATCAAAATTAAATACAGTGCAACTTTTATAAAATGAACACCTACAATTTTAAGATATGGTCGTTTAAATTCTCTATTAAATTAATATTAAAAAATCGCAGATAATTTAGAGTCAAACTTCTTTAATTGAAAGGTTTTATAAAAACTTTCTTAACAAAATTACTTTATATCTCATCAGATGAATTCTAAAAACCAAACCTTTAAAAGCACCAAATTACCTATCACAAGGTTTGTTGTTTACAGGATTAAAATGTGATAAAATAAAGTGCTTATGGACAACAAATAATGCTTTCAATATAAATCAATATTTTGGAAGACAAACAAAATTGCAAGAAACAATGAATTTCATAATCAGAAGTATTCATATAGAAAGATGCAGTCAGATTTAATGACAAAAGTAGAAGCTTAAATCAATGTTTGTTTTGCAAAACTAAAAGAATATCAACATTAGTATTCTGTATCAAATTATGATAAAATTTTCCAGATACATATTTTATAGAACTACAAATACATAAAAAAAACAACCTACTCCTATGTTTGATGAGCAGCAAATTTTAAGAAACAAAATTTAACATTTGTTCAGTAAACATGATATCTATGGCACTAAAAATGGTAGAGTTCACTGATATTTCACCTGACAAAGCATGAAACTTTCTGAGAATCAAAACTATAACTATTTGCTTCAACCTTACCTTTAACATATAAAAATTTGCTCTTTACCATATTAAAATAACCATACTAAAATTTTAACTGCACTTACCATTTTAGGGTTTAAAGGGCTGTTAAGTTTTAAGATCAGAAGAAGGAAAAAAGATTCTACGAAACTTAATTATAAGAAAATTCCAAAACAGGGAAAAAGGAATCAATTTCTTTTGCTAACAATTAATTTTTAAATAGATATTTTACATGATAAATCAATTTGAAAAAACTAGATGCTTAATTAAGTATTGTTTACATTGAGTTTTTAGCAAAATAACTTTGGAGGTATTGAAATATAAGTTTTCAGTGCTTAACTAAAGGTTATGTCTTCATTAAGAAAAAACAATACAGTGAACAGTCATTCACATGACACAAAATCAAATATAGTAAATTTATGTACTTATTTATTAGATACTTTTAAAAGTCAATCGGATTACTTCCTTTGAAGCAAAGTTAAAACTCTACTAATTAAATAACAGAGCATGGGTATTTTGGAGATTTTTGATGAAAACAATTTTTTTCAAATAACAAATAAGTGAAATTATACTTTGAAACACAAAGTAATATTCAAATTTAAACAACACTTGCAGTCATTAGCTCTAAAAACTTTTAATGATTAAAATAAAGAAAATGTATTTAATAGTTATAAAATGAATAATGTTTTAAAAGACAAAACAAAATAGGAAAATTTCAATACAATATTTATAAATAATCAAGTGATATTTTTAATGAGTTTGTAGTGAATTTAATCTGATTATTTTTTACTCTGCTCAGTTCCCCTAAAAACAATAACAAATATATTTATGTGCTTCACCTTTAATCTGTTAGACACAAAGCCGTCAACACATTTAGTCCATCTAACTTATTTACAAACCACATAATTCTGTTGGTTTAGATATAATACAAAAACAAAAGTCTGATCTTGATATACAAAAACACAAGAGATGAAACACAGAAACTATAATTAAGATAGTGTTTGGAAATCTTTATTACAGTTTTATAGGAGTTTTCACAGATATGGAAAGGAATCATGGCAGAGTTATGAGATGAAAAATGAAGAGTTCATGATCCTTTTTGTCAGGTTACAAAGACAAAGTTAAATCTATAAAAGAATAATTTATATCAGATTTCTCATCACATTAAAAAATTAGTGTACAAATTTACATGTATTAACAAACTATTCTCTGGGGGAAAATCATTGTCAGTATTTCTACCTTTTGTTGAATGTGGTTACACTTTTTCAAATTACACAGATCCCCAGAATAAGCTGTTTTTGTAACTCACTTATGAGAGCTATTTTATGAAACCAATTTAAATTACAACTCTTGTTTACCTTTTGACAAATAATATGGTGTACTCAATATTTTTTTTATCAAAACATGTTAAACCAGAATTCCAAGTTAGGGGCGGTTCAAATATTACGTAAGCACTTTTCTGGTCATTTTTAACCCCTCTCCCCATTTGTCAGCAAAGAAAATCCCTTTTAGTAAGTGCTGTCTTTTTTCTCCTTGAAAATTAGGTGACTTATACAAGGAGCTGTCTTTTTTGGGTGTAACCGTAAGGGTTCAAAATTGAGTCGAAACACTACTTTTCGGGATTAAAATTTCAAAATGTTTGGGGGGTCCATCTCCAGAAAAAGTGCTTAGGTCAGATTTCTTAATTCAACTTTTTGTTAATTTTATTTTTAGTAGAGTTTTGAAATTATTTATGCAAAAAACAAGATATTTTCGAAACTGCAGTAACTTACATAAGCATCACTCATATCCCCCCTCCCCCTTTGTCAGGAAAAATAAGCAAAGAGCAAACCCCCTCCCCCCTTAGGTACTTGCGTAATATTTAAACGGCTCCTTATGGTTAAATTTTGTTTATACCCAAGTATTTCCAGGACTGTTTTAATAGGTTTCATGAAAACATTAGCTATTAAAATTGAATAAAACAAATTTATTCCTATCTGACCTGGAAAAAGTGCCTGAACCTATGAACCTGGTTCGGGGGAAGCCCCTGCCAGCTCCATAGGAGCAATACATAAGGTTTGGGGAAATTCTATTAGGTTTGAGGGAAGGTTTCAACTTTTTCCAGGTCCGATTCCTATAGTTGTAGACTGTCCTCCATTACTTAAGTAAGAAGAGTAAGGTTTTATTTTGCTTTATCCCTCTGACTGATCATCCACGTCCAACTCAAATGTAACAAAATCTGCTCATCCCGGGATTCACGTGGTTTTTTTCCTTTACTGAGAAGTACATCGCGTTTTCCTTAAAAACTATTAATTTCTGAGATCTGGAAATACTTCGATCATATTGCTGAGAAAAAGCCTAATGGAAACATACCTTATTTTTTAAAATTATCCGAGACAAAACCTGAAATTTTTTTTAAAGTAAGAAAATTGCAAATCCAAATGCTAAGTGTTCTTTCACTGGGCAATAAAAAAATACAAATTTTTTGAAGCAATATCGGTCCAGAAATGTAGCAATTAGAGGGTTAAGCTGAATTGAGTTACTTTTATAAAAAACTGACGTGGGTATCAGTAATTTGTTTTTGAGGATTAACAAAAAATAGGAGAGTTTATAATTTATATTTCTATGGTATTATTTGTAATTGCTTTGACAGTTCTTTTAAACAGGCTTGTTAAGAAACTTCAAAATTGGAAAGGGATTTGACAAATTTTCATGGCTTGAATAAATACTATCATGGCTCCATTGTGGTGCTTTATAATGTTATTTTCAAACCAAAAATTATAAATGAAAATATTTCATAAATTAGAACCAATAACCAAATTAAGGCTAACCTGCTTAAAGCTTGAGGCAAACTGGATATGATAGGGCCATAGCCTTGAGCATTATCATACAATTCAAAAAGAGGGGCAGCTACCAACTTGTAATTCTTTGGTACTGCAAACAGAGCTGTGAAAAAAATATATTTTAGTAATAAATCACATTTTTGAAACTTTTTCAGAAATAAGCAAAGGTGTAGAATGATTAAAAAAAGTGTCAAATACCCTTGGAATATTTTACTACATAGCTGCCAACCTGATGGAGGAAAAAATAGGAGTATTTTCATGGACTACACATGGAAGCATACCCACCTTTTTTCAGTCACAATTTAAAATTTAAGCCGCCTTTTTAGTTCATAGTAGAAATACGAAGCACAAATAATTTTGATAAAACCCTAAAACGATGTCTATGAAGAAACAAAAACACCCCCCTTAAAGTAGATGAAAACAAAATCTTCCATAAGTTACAACCAAAGGCGTCCAAAACGATTAATCATGGTTCCTGCTCTATAACCAAAATAGGCTTTTTTTTTGGAAAAATACAAGTTAAAAAAGAAAATGTACTATTTAATTAATATATTTCACTCATCTTACTCTTAAAAACTTCTTACTTAAGATTGAAACTTAGGTTTTTTTAAATCGGAAAATCAGAGTTTTTAGGGGAAAATCGGATTATCAGAGAAGAAACCAAAAATAGGAGTAACTCCGATAAAATCAGAGTACTTGGCAGCTATGTTACTATGTACCCATTATTATCCCTCGACAAATTAAATTGACGAAGACATGTTATGATACAACCATAAATATATACAGTAAAGGACCTCTTATCCGGCTTCCCAAAAACCAGCATGCCAAACCAGCCAATGAATCAGCTTCTTAACGGCAGTTATTTCCCAGTTGGATAATATTTAGTTATATGACATTTTTGTTGATTACATTTTTTTGCTCATGGTTAAGACATTTTTTTATATATTTAATAACTTCTTTTATTTTATTTTGTTTTAAAATATAAAATATATCTTAACATTTCAAAATGTGGTAAACGTAAATGTAATAAACCAAAATCACACAAATGTTCAATTATAAAACTGTATTTGTACAAAAGTTTGAAATGCAAAATAAGTATAATTTACAAGGAGTTTTTGCAAAGTATCATTCCCCTTTTTTAAAAACACAATTTTAAAAATGAGTTACTGAGACCAAATTGCTGTTCATACCTTTTTCTGGAAGCTGGACTAGATACAGCTTTTTGTGTTCCTTAGGCTTTGTAATGTGAGGAGGAACATATGGATACTGAAAAAAATTTTTGTGAATAAAAACATGGCAAAATATTAATCCTCTTTTAATCGAAAATCCACTTAAAATTTATCTCATTCTCATTTGAAAGATAAAACCAATGTGAGTGCAGGTATGCTTTAAAACTATTACAGTAAAGCACTGTTTATTTGTTTCTCATTTATACGACTTTTCCATTGATACATTGTTTTCGCTAAGTGCTAATTCATTCCTATTCATTTTAGTGCATAAGTTTTTAGTTTATACGACGTGCAATATTTGTTAATTATTTATATAATTTCCCCATATTGAAGGTCAAATAAAGGATGCGGGGGTGGTTGAAGAACTTCATTTTCCTTAACTTTAAACTATTACAGTAAAGCACCGTTAATGTGTTTCTCTTTTATACAACTTTTCCATTGATAAGTCCTTTTTGTGCCCATTCCTATTCATTTTAATGCAAAAAAAACATTTCGGTAATGAGAAGCGCAATATTTGTTATATGACGCTTCCCAGTCCCTCACTGTCTTAAAATTTGAAAATATTCAGTATCAGTTGTTACTTCTTAGTGAGAAATTTCCCCAGATCGAAGGTCAAATAAAACATGTGGGAATGGTTGAAGAACTTCCTTTTCTTTGACTGTTGTGAGGGATGACCAATGGAGTGTGGGGTGAGTGAAGGGGCAGTTCATTTAACTGGTTTATCTGATAACGATTTCAGCTTTGTCAAATCATTAAGTGCTTGTCTTTGCATACTGTGTTTTCGGTTACAGCTCCTTTTTCATTGATGGAAAAATTGAAATTTTGAAAGAGAAGTTGACAAAAATACAGGATAAACAAAAGTTGAATTTACAAAATATTTTTATGTTAAATGCTTTGATATTTTAAAATAATTATAATTTTCAGTTTATTCAAACTATTTTAAAGTAATTTTTACTCTAAAAAAACTTCAAATTCTTCCATTTTCGTAAATCTGCATTAGGAGCATTAGAAACCTAATAAAGATGCTTTCGATTATAAGTCTTTTCATTTATACATCTTTTTACCTTGGTCTCTTGAAAGACGTATAAACGGTGCTTTGCTGTATGTAAAAATTTTACAAGCAAGTTTTCCTTTCTTCAACTTCTATTATGCTCTTCAAAATTTGAAGTTATAATTTTGAATTAATTTTGCACCTGGTTGTTAAGTTTATCTATCAGGGGGGGTTGTTTCAGAAAAATGTTGACTATTCAAAAAATTTTGGCGAGAAAAATCACATCAAATTTGTTAATTTATCAGTGCAATAGCAACTACCTGTGGAGGCTCAAAATTGGGGCGCCACCAATTACCAACAGTATCTTCAATCACCCATTCTTGGTTTACTCCATCTTGTCGCCCTAAAGTCTGAAGAAAAAAATGAGATGTAAATCAAAATAATTTCTAACAATACTATTTCTAAAATGGTCACTATTCATACTATTTTTAAACGGCTAAATTTCATAGTTCAAGAAAAAATATTAATATTTTTAATTTTTCCTTTTTTGTAATTGATTGCAAACTTTTGTATGCATCTAAATATAAATTAGGGACGCACAACCTTTTTGGGTTGTGTGCCACTTACATTGTTGATTGAGACATGGAGGGGCCGCAAACAAAGTTACGATAAAAATGATAGAGCTCATAATTATGCAGAGTTGGAAAAAAAAACATGTTTTTTAATAAAAAACAAAAAACCATGTTTTATTTGTTTTAAACATGTTTTTTTTGTTTAAAACATGTTTATTTGTTTTTTTACCCTTGACAAAGAAATGCTAAGAAAACCCATTAGTTTTAAAAATTTAAATTTGACTTTTCAAATCGAAATTAGATTAATAAAGCTATACTTTTAAATACACCACAAACAGTTCGTTCTTTTAAATGATTTTTGTAAGTTTTCTATACAGCATCATGCTCTTTATCAAGCAATGTACTGCCTATGTCATGGCGATTTGTAACCAAGCCTTATACTTGGCACTATCTTTTTAGGCTCTGGGTGATCCATACATGAAAATACTGAGTTTGTTGCCTAAATAAATGCCCGAAAATGCATTACAAACTACATTAAATCTATTAAATATGCATGGGACAAATATTCGCTGACAATTTTAGGCCCCTACCGAAATAAACTTTTATAAACCGTAGCACAGACTGAAAAGGGAGGTTTGGGAAAATTGACACCCTTTTTAAAATTATGTCTATTTAAAGATTAGTAAGGAGTGATCCACCTCGATTTTCGAGTTTTCCATTTCAATTCTGGAGCTTACATGGACAGTTATATACTTTAACCCATCAAATGATCTAAAAATGGGCTAAAACAGTAATTCAAGCTTCAAAATTAAAAAAGGAAAACTTAAGAAAACAGGAAAGGTAAAACTAGAAAAATTTAGGACTAACTCCTCCCGAAACAAAAGTCTTGTAACAGCTTCTTAGGCCTGAGGGTCTTATGGGTTTTGTCCCCTAGTCAAACAGTTGAACTTACGCCTATGATACTTCCTGAAAACCCCCTTGCCCCCCTGAAAAAGTGGGTGAACCACCAAAGGGAAATTCCTGGCTACGGGCCTGTTTATTACGTTATTTTCCTTTTTTTTTTTGCAGAAAAAAAATTTGTTACAAAAATTTACCACATTCACAAAGTATTAACACATATTTCACCGATTCCAGATTGCGCAATCGATAATCACGCCTATTTAATTGCTTTCAGTTACTTCCATGCGTTCTCTCAATTATTGCCAATTCTTGATATTCACGCCAACGAACTATAGCGAGTAATAATAAAATTTGAGCCATCGACGCCCATAAAAAAGATAGATGGTGTGTCATTGGAAACATTGATTTTACTGCGAGGAGTGATCCTTGAGTTTAGGTCTCGCTTTACCATTCTCCGTTATAGTTTTTTATATATAGTCTGAATTAGCACAAACCCTTAGCGTTGACGGATTTTATGAGATCTATTGGGTTGTCCCATAAGTTCTGTTACTTTTTACGAAGTTTTGCGTTTGAAAATTTTTTATGAAAAACTGGTAATAGGTGGAGATTTCTAACAAAAGGGATTTTGATATATGTATATTTATGAACATAATGTGTGATTTTGTTAGTTTTCGTGAAATTATTTCTTTTCAAAATGGCGGTTTGAAAAAAAGACCAAAAACGACGATTTTCGCGTAATTTTTTTCTTTTGTTTAAAAAACTAGGAAGAACGCATAATTCATGGCTAAAAAAAGTTGTACTGTATGTTTGAAATGTTTATTTTAAGATGTCATAGTTTCAAGATAATTCAATAAGTTTATCTTAGGAAATTTCGGTCTCAAACATAACATCTTTGCAAGAAACTTACCTCAGTAATTTTAGTCATTTCGAAGAAATTTTCACGAAAAAAAGCATCAAAATCAATTAAAAAGCTTACGAAATACCCCAGCATTCAAAATATGCAATATATATTAAATTATATCTGAAATTAAGTTCAGAAAGTAGTGCGCAATATTCAAGCGCGCAACGTTTTAGCTTATCAGAATTACACTCGCTGAACTTATGCTAAGCGAACAGAGCAATTATTTGCTTCATACGAAAACACTACAATAAAAACAACTCGTTGGGTTTTAGAAATAAATCAATTCAACGACATTATGAAAAGAGGCTTTCAATGTTTAAACCGTTGAAACAAGCCTTATGGTTCAAAAAACATCTGCCTTTAATTTGCTTTATACCAGCTGCTTAGAAAAACAATAGGTGTGCTTTAAAAAACACGTGAAATCACCAATACATGAAGTTTTAAAGTCAAAATTTCCTACCTTAAACTTATCGAATCATCTTGAAACTATGACATCTTATTCTTAACATATCAAATATGCAGTAAAACTCTTTTTAGCCATGAATTATGCGTTCTTCCTAGTTTTTTAAACAAAAGAAAAAAATTACGCGAAAATCGTCGTTTTTGGTCTTTTTTTCAAACCGCCATTTTGAAAAGAAATAATATCACGAAAACTACAAAAATCACACATTATGTTCATAAATATACATATATCAAAATCCTTTTTGTTTGAAATCTCCACCTATTACCAGTTTTTCATAAAAATTTTTCAAACACAAAATTTCGTAAAAAGTAACAGAACTTATGGGACAACCCAATATTTTGAGACTTAGACTTTCAGGCATTTGCCTTGTGATTATTTGCGTTAGAACTGATTTAAAAGACTGAAGTTAAAGGACTGATTTTGTAAAATTTACTTAAAAATTTATCATTGCATTTAGTATTTCAATTATGATAAATGTGTGCTTTGTTGAACTTTTAAACATTTTATTATTAAAATTATAAAAAGTAATAAATAATTTATGTTTAAAATTTATCTATATTATTTTCTCAGTTGTCAATGTAATTAAGAGATTAATGTTATTAAATATATAATCTTAAATTTGGCTCTATATTGTGTTTTCGTTGTCAAAAATTTTTTGAACTTATTTTATGCAATTATTTTTCATTTAAAAATGCCAAGTTGCAAAAATACTGTAAACGAAAAGTTATAAAATGTATTGTTGTAATTAAGCTTCAGTTAGCGCTTTTGCTTTTCTACTGTAATTTCATTTCTGGCCCTCCATACCTCATCAAATACCCTGAGTGGCCCTCCTCCAAAAAAGGTTGGGCACCCCTATGATAGAATGATATTAAGAAAATTTTCAAAGTTATTACAATATATGTTATTTATTCAAGCCTGTTTATTTCGAGCTAATTTCCCAGACAAAAACAAGAGAGAAGATGCTATCAGTAAATTTTGTATCGTGTCATTCAATAATACCAAGGCTAGACTGGATCGTTAACCGTGTTATATCAGGCTTGTTCATTACGTGAAAAGTGATGTTACGGAGGAGGTCACCAAACCACCGCCATCTACCAGTCATTCATGACATTTTTTATGAGAAAATAATCATTAGTTGGTTGATTTAATATAATTCAAAAATAAAATAATAAATAAAGTTTGAGACATTTATATTGATACATTAGATGTAATTTTAAATATCTGCATCTTTTTCATCGACAACAAAATAAGTAATAACTAGAGATAAAAACAAAGTACTCATCCATGCGTGCTATATGCCAGCCAAAGAGCTGAGGCAAAAAGCATGACAACAGGGTTGCCAACCTGAGACAACGTAATCATCGACCGACCGCCACGCTTTCTGCACATAGAAAAATGGCCCAATCTTTTGATAAGTTTTAGAAAAGTCCTGAAAACGCAAATATTTGAGAAAAGAAGGCCCTTTTTCTCCCATGAATCAATCATCCGTGTAGATTAGAATATTCTAAGTTCTGATTGATTCCCCCTTCTTATTGCCCATCTTATCAGTTACTAGCAACTACACTAACGTTATCGTTTTTATTCGCAATTCTAAGTAAAAAAAATTATTAAAAAATTATTGAAGCTAAAAAGAGAGAATTGAGAAGAAAAATTTAATACATTGTCGTTAAAATATAATTAGCGTAGTTACTGTAGTTTTTATAGCTTTGTCCGAAATTGCGGAATTCTGGGCCGAAATGCGGAATGATTCCGCAATATCTGGAATGGTTGGCATCTCTGTGACAACCAATTTTGAGGACACCAAACCAGCGTTCTCAAGTGGTAAGAACTAGAAACTTCCAGTAACAATGCAAGTAGCTTTTTTTATCTTTTGGTAATGAACAAGCCTTATACCTTATGGTTACGATCAAGTTTATCCTTGAATATACTCACTAGCCAAGTTAGGCATGGAGCTTCCATTTCAACTATATACCTCAATTTATCACTGACACAAATTTATATGTATAAACTGAACAGATAGTTTCATCTATTTGGATTCAATCTGAAGAGATAATTCTCAATCAGAATAATTTTCGGGTGTGATAAAAGCACGTTTCTAATTCTAAGAGAGTTTCGACTGTTGCTATGAATTTAGATGGACCAACCTCAACAAAAACCAAATTTGGTTAAACCTCTTACGTAAAGAACTTTTCAAATTATTAAATCATAATTTAACCAATAAATATAATGATATTAATGTAATAATCAATGGAAATTTAAAGAAAGAAGGATTTATCACCTCAGTCATTAGCCTTTTCAAACCTTCTAATTCATCTTCACCTGCCTCTAATTCACCACCAGGGCTAAAAAAATTATTATCAATTTAAGAGCAATTTAATGCAACTTTGACAGAGCTGTAACTCGCTAAAAATTAATTGAATTTTACATTATTTATCAGGGGTGCATCCAGGATTTTTTGCCAGGGGCCGTTTTTGGGAATTTTGTGAAAAATGGAATTGAATTTAGTGACAATAATTTTTCATTCTAAAATAAGGTCCTATTTCTGTAAATATATAATTTTTTAAATAAAATTACACTTAGCGAGTGCATATAGCTTGATTAAAGTCCATTTTTGGGAATCGAAATTTTGTGAAGGGGCCGTTTTTGAGGATCGGAATTTTCGAATCGGAGTTTCGTTTTCGGCCCCAATTTCTTTCTAGATGCACCCTTGTTTATAAAACAGGAATAAAAAATTTTGTAACAATGGATATTTTCCCCCAAGAATTTATTCATATTTTATTTTATTAAAGAGTGTATTTTAGGGAATTGACACAAAATTAATTAACATGAAATCAAGTTTTAATCTTTCACATCAAAAAATTTTAAAAAATCTATCATTTACAGTTTTATGATCAAATATTAGAATCAGGGTTGGCAAAAACCGGGTTTATTTGGTTTTTTTGGTTTAAACCAGGTTTTTTTGGTTTAAACCAAGTTTTTTTGGTTTAAACCAAGTATTTTAGAATTTTTTTTTATCAGAATAAGTTATTTTAGCATTGATGTTTGAAATTGAGTGGTAAATGACATTTATTTCAGGGGTTGTTTATAATTGATAAATGATTTGTATATTTCAATTAATTAATTAAAATTAAATTAATTTGTTTTAAAAATAATTTTTGTTTCTAAAATATTCCAATTTGAATATGTAATATTATTGTAGTGAATAAAAATCAGTGTTAATTTATCTTGGATAAATGGTTGAAATAATCAAATTATTTATCTTAATTATACATGGATTAATTTATGAACTTAAGAAATTTCTTTAGAAAGAGAAAATTTTATTTTTTAAATGAGAATTTAAAGTGAAATGTAAACAACTAATGTTAATTGAAATTGGATAATTGATAAAGATAATTAATTTGATTAATTATTAAATGGTAAAATAATGAAATTAATTATATGGATTATTTATGAACTTAAGAAATTTAGAAAGAGAAAATTTAACTTTTTTAATAAATAAAAGGGAAATGTAAGCAACTAATGTTAATTGAAATTGGATAAATGATTGAGATAATTAATCCGATTAAGGAAATTAACGGTTTTTATTAATTTAGTAAAAAAACCCAACTGGTTTTTATCTGTTTATAAACAAACCAACTGGTTTTTAGTTTTTATCGTTAAAGAAATCAACGGTTTTTATTAATTTACTAAAAAAACCAACTGGTTTTTATGACTGACAAATAAGACAAATTGGTTTTATTAATTAATTGAAATCCAAGCCATATTTTATCAGTGAAAAACAGATAACTTTTGTCAGGGATGTGATTGACCAAAAAGCAAAAAAGAGGAAATCCCAAATTATGTTCTTACTTTTTTGGTGTTTAATTTTAAGATTTTGTTTAATATATAAAAAGTGGTTAATTATAGAGATCCAAGCAAAGAGGGTCTGGGGGTCCCCACCAAGAAATTTTTTTTTGAAGTTCGACCCTTAAAAACAAAGTTTTAACTTGTTTTGGACAGCTAGTCCGATTTTTTGGGGGGATGTGTCCCCTGCCAGCCCCCTTGATATCATATCTGAAACAGGTTATAATCTAACAAGATTTTTTTAAAACACTGTAATATAAACTTATCTAGCTTCAAAGTGATCAATCAGTAAAAATTTATAACTTAGGAAATCCTTTAAAAAAATTAGGTCGATAAATCGATAAAAAATATCGATTAAATCGATAAAAACGCGATCTGACAGGTATCATTAGACTTATTAGGCTTTTTTCTGCATCACAATTACAATGTGAAATGATGCCAGCTTTAACTAGGTGCCGGAAAAATGGTTCTTACGCGAAAAATCGCTATTTTTCGACTTTTCCCGCAGAATGTGATCCTAAAGACCGGACTTGATAGCTTCTAAACACTGTAAAGTTGCTTTTCCACATTGCACTAACAACGCAAGAAGAAGCCGACTTCAACTTGGCACCGGCGGGCGGCCGTTCAAGAAAGAAGTCGCGGAAGAAAACACTCCGCAAGCAACTCCGAAACTTACGTGAAAAATCGCGATTTTCCAACTTTTTTGTGCTTTTAATCGTCATTTTCTCGGAAATAATAGGCAAAGTAAAAAAAAAACTATGGATTATTTGGAAAAATCCTAATTAGTTCATGGGCCGTAAACGGGAGCTTCTGAATGAAAGAAACGCGGACCTCTTTCGCTAGCAATAGCCGACGTTTCTCGGAAAACGGCCCGCTTTTTAACTCCTGCCGTTCAGTCAGATTTTCATGGAAAGCAGAAGAATCACATCCCTGTGTCCAGATCGAAGAGCAGAAAAGTGAAGAGGAATTTTTTTTCTCCGTGGAATTTTTTTTGCTGCGGGGAAGAGTTAGTTTGAGGAAGATTGTTAAAAAAAGCGGACATAATACAAAAAGTCACAAAACGCGGAATTCCGCGGATCCGCGGAAAAATCACATCCCTGTTTTGTGTATGTTTAGTTACTCTTTGAAATAATGCTTCATTTTAAAGGAAATTAATAAATGAACTATCTCTTACAAAATATAATAAGTTTAACTTAAGCATTTAAGGTTAAGTTTAGAGAGAATTCAATAATTAAAACCATTAAATTAAAAGATTTCTGATTTTTAATCACCTTAAAATGTCAATTTTTTTATAAATCTGACCTTTTAATTTAGTGCAAAAGATTATACTTAATAAAACTTTCTTTAAAAAATCCTGAAAATATTTTATAATTTCTAAAAAAACCAAAAAAACCAAGTGGTTTTTTTGGTAAAAAAACCATGGTTTAAACCAATGGTTTAAGCCAAATGGTTTAAACCGGCCAACCCTGATTAGAATGTACGAAAAGATTTTCCAAATTTATAACAGAACTACTTCTCATAGCAGAAAAATTCTATCTGTTAAACACACACAGTAAATAACTTACAGCTTAAAAAATGTGGTACCAAGCTGTAGCAACAATACATGGGGTAGCCCGTGCTCATGAACTAACAGTACTCCTTCAGCAGAACGGCGCATTCCAATTTTTTCAAACTCCTCTCGCATACGGCGGAAACGAGCTGGAACACTGCTGTCTCGTTCATACAATGGCTCCTTCGTACCAAACGTGTAGTTGGTCAAAGGGTACCTATAAAACAAAATATTATATAATGCTTTTAACATACAAGAAAAACTTTATTTTCAGAAGAACCCAAAAAGGAGATGTATGTAAGAAGGTGATTGGAACTAGGTTGTCATAAGGGGGCATTGAATTCAGAATTGAGGTAATATTAATGAAACAAATAGATGGAGTAATGAAAATAAGTTAACTAAAGAACAGGGGAATTTTAACTAAACATTGGCAGCTGGCCAAAACTGATCAGCAGACAATGCTTAGCTTATACTTCAGTTGTATAAAACTAACTTAATAACAAATTGACTTATCCTACATCAAATTTGTGTTATGTACCAACCAATATGGTTACCTTATTATTTTGTACCTTTTCTAAAAACTATAATATTTTAAAATTTATATATGGAATCAAGGTAAATTGAGGGTTTGGTTATCATTTTATGGCGCAAGAATCAAGTGCCGGCAATTTGAGGGAGACACGATGATAGGAGAGAATTAATCCCCGGTAAAAAACAAGAAAAAGCAAACTTTTGAGGTTAGGATGCACGAAGAGACTTACAACAATTCCAAAACAGTGCAATATTTACCCAATAGAAGGACCAAAATTAAGGAAATTGAAAAATTCATAATAGAGAAACACATTTACCCCATGAACGTTTTTTATAATCATGGATGGTTATGTGAAGAGAAATGTATATTTTAAGAAATTTTCTATCATCTGTATGTAAGACCATAAAACTAAACGAAAATCTGTAAGCTTTATATGACAATCTATAAAGTTGGCTAGAATTAACGGTCACCAAATCACATGTTGCCAAGACAATTAAGGTTAATTTCATAGCAGCCAACATTTGAAAACATAAATTAGGGAGATTGTTTGCAAAAATTACTGAAATTTTCTCACAAATTACGGAGATTTTTTCAACATCTATGTTAGAAATACAGTACTTCTTTAAGATTTAAAAAGTAAATAAAAATTTAAAATAAAACTATGTAAGGATTCTTACAACAGAAATACAACTTTAACTTTTTTAGGTAGTTACGTATTATTCCGTGACTTTCAAATTCAGTGGCACAGCCATAGAAAAGTCAATAGGTTATTTACCGTCTTCAGATTCAGCGGTACGGTCGCCAGGATAATACGCAAAAACCCTTTTGAGCACAGCTTCGATAAGAATCGACCAGCCACCATGTTTACCCACAGCTCAAATAATGACACACAACCATATAGATATATTTTGAGCTGTAGGTAAACATGGCGGCTGGTCGACTCTTATCGAAGCTGTGCCCCCTTTTTTATTACCTTTTACTTATACTATTAATTTTTATCAGAAAAACATTTCAAAAAAAGCTTGCCAACATCACTTTAGAACATTGCCCACATTTTAATCTTGCTCCTAGGCTATTATCGATCGGTTACTTAGACACTCGCAATCGGAAGAACGAAAATAACCGAGAAAATCCTCAAACTTGATTTATAAAGAAATTTGGGAGATTTAATACTTTTTCGGGGTATCGGGGGAAAACAGTAAAATTCAGGAGTCTCCAGAAAAAATCGGAGAGTTGGCCGCTATGTAATTTTAACAATCCGGGCCAATCGCCAAGGGTTGGCAAAAACTCGACGATAAGTGGCTCTTTCTAGTTTACTCTGCTTAGTACAGAAACCCTAAATTCTATTACGATGTTGGTACCGCAAAGTGCTTGCCTAGCATTGGCGAGTAAGCATTTTGCTAAGAAGTCGCCGTGGCCCGGATTCTTAAATTTACCGACCCCTAGTGACGGCAGAGAAGCTAATATACTGATTAGTTGAGTGTTAGAACCTTTTGGTACTTAATTATATTTTGCTTGCCAAGCTGTTTTCGGACCCCAATAACTAGATAAATCGCAAACTATCTGATTGAAATATAACGTACATAGATGCCAATAAATCTTCATGATGAGTTCATGACTTCAAAACGTAAACAAACCACTTAAGAGAACAATTTATTGAGGTACAGTGAAGTAACCACATGCTCGCCGGTATAAACAAACTTAAAACATTACAAAAGAACTTTCCCACAATTACAGTACAGAATTAACAAACAAAAGTATTTTTTCAAAGAATCCACAACTTTTTACTAAAACAGATACATTTTTCTTTTTTATTGGTTTTCTAATACATAATAAAACAAACACAAAATGGCGATCTTTCACACATAGAAATAGATCAAAATATAACAGAGATATCTTTAGACTTACAAACTTATTGAACGATTCAGAGTAGAAATCATGTTCGTGCTCACGCCCGACATGTATTTCCCTGTATATTGGTTATTTTGATTATTAGATTTAGGCCATCCAGAACTAGATCGGCTTGAATGAGACGCCATAATATGAATATGTTTTAATTACAATCACAGTTAATAAAGTATATTTATAAAAAACCTCTAGTCGAAGTTAAAGTTATTTTATTTTAAAATGAGTGCATTCTTATATTTGACATTTTTCGATTAATTAAACTATTGAAATAGTATTTTAGCTTTTTTTAGATAAATAAATATATAATTTCGAGAATGTGTTTTCAATTCTATCATTTTACAGTCACAAATATCAATGAATTGAGAATCACTTTTATGTGTGGCATCAATCTTAATGAATTGTTTTGTTTTCATTTTCATTATTTATTTACCTAGGAATTGCGATCTCGAAAGGATAAAATGAGAGCACGTCAGTAAATGACACAAAACAATTAAATATTCGCAACAAGTTCGATTTTATTCATTCAATATGACTCATGATATGAATTCTATCCCCAATGAAGTTAGTATCCTTCTTGACTTTCATATTTTTGTAAAATTTGGTCATTACTAAATGCTTTTAAGAATATAGACAAGGCTTCATTTTTAAAATATTATTTAATCTAGCAAAATTTCAAACAACTTTCAGTTCATTTTTTGATTATTGAATTAAATAAATTGCTTGTTTTGCTTAAAGGTAATTTTTGGAGATGGCCTCTTAAAGGATGTGACATACTTGGTAACTAGGGCAGACAAAAATTGATAATGTATTTTTTTCATGTACTATTCCTTCCTAAAGTTTCCACTTTTGACACCCTGTATTAAAAACCCTTTATAAAATTATTAAACCCTTTATTATTTACATTAATTGGGTCAATTTTTTTTGTTTCTGGGCTATTTAGAAGTAGACTGTTTCCACCATTTCCTGGTTGAACTGTAGTAGTTCTATTTTAAATCCCTTCACACATCATTATATGTTTAATATTTAAAAATTAAATATGTTGTACTATTTTAGAATATAACAACACAGCAGAGTAAATAATCAATAATCATGGGAATGAAGACATACAGCAATGTATGATATTCAAAGTGCAACTGATTGTACTAAAATTAATTTTGTAAGATAGTTGGCCTCTATTGTTTGAATAAAACTTTAAATAATTCAGCACTCAAAAATTTTCAACTTCTGATTTCACCTCAATATTTGTAGTTTTTCACAGTGGCGGCTCGTGGATAGTAGTAATGGAGGTTCACAATTATGTTATAAAATTTAATTAAGTTATAGTCTCATAATGAAATTACAACTTTAATTATTTATATTAACCCGGGAGCAGTCGCACCTATGAAACGAACGCGGGCACTCGCGGGTGGGTATGTGATACCCAGGGATGGATTCTCACGTTTTAGCACTCAACCTGCTTGGTGTTACAAATAATATTACTTTAAATAAGACACAAACAATAAACTATCATTTGTGTATCTTAAATGAATATAATTTACTCACATTTGTTCGTGCAATCCTTACATAATTTGAGTTCTGTGTTCCACACAAATATATTTCTGGAACCTTTCACATTAGCGTTTTATTTTCAAGTCCCTTTTGCTAAAGTAATCCCTACATCTTTTGTATCCCGTTTTTCTACAATTTGGCATTGTTTCCTTCTTCTGAGGTAGTTTCTGATGATGTATCAAAAGCATTTTTTGATTGCGTCTAAGTAGGCGCTCGATAATCACTTTTATTTTCAGGAATTTTATTTATAATATTTTTCCACACCACTATGACGTTGGTTCTAAACTTCCCTTTTATCCATTTTGTTCCACTTTTACCGAGGTAATATTCTCCATTTTCCGGAGAATCGAGACTTTATGAACTTTCTTCATCAATTTCATCACACATTCTTCAGCCACTTCAATTGTTTACTCATCACAATGAACATCATAAACTCCAATATCTTCTTAATTTTCACTAAAAAATCGAAACCATCGGTAGAAACTGTCTCAAGCAAAGAACAAAGCTGCTATACCGACCAATCGAACGGAATCCACAGCCAAAACTGACACCTCTACCGGCACGCGCGAGGGTATCTCATACCCAAAAGCCTCGATTCCCGGAAACCGCGTATTCCTGAATTCTTATCTAACCTTGAAACTTGAAGAATGTGACCTTGAACTCAGCTACACAAGACCCCACACGTTTTGGAAAAAAGGGGGGAACGCTATGAGACTAAGAATGCGCGCCTGGGTATGACATACCCAGTGCGAGTGCTCCCGGGTTAATTGTAACAAAGTAAGTTTCACTGGTAACTTAATTAACTCATTCAACAAGAAGTAGCATTTCATTTTGCTGATGAATTCTTAGTTTATTCGGATACTCAAAAAAGCCGATTGATACTTTTCTGTTAGCCGGGTGAAAATGTCATCAATTGTGAGCCAAACAAGCCAAGTTGCCAAGCAAAGCAAATGGATAATGGAAACATTTGGCGGAATTATACATTATTTGGCAATTTTTCGCTTGCGCCCGGCTAAGGGTAAAGTACCAGCTGATTTACAATGAAAATCTTGTAAAAATATCTGGTTTTTTGCTTAAACTATATTTTGGCCCTTCAAAGTGTTTTTTCAACAATTAATAAAAAATTGGAATTCTTTAAAATGATTTTACCCTTAAAACCTCCTGAAACACGCAAAAATCATTCACTCCTTATTTTTTTGTATTATTCAGATATTTTTATTAAAGATAATATAGGGTAAGAAATGCTTCTTCATCTGGATCAAATGGCCGTCAATGATTCAAAAACTTACTGTGATTAGAGATTAGTACCTATTCATCACTGAAATAAAATACCTGTAATAAATTCTACCAAATAACAGATAGCCTGCTAATACACAAACATTGCAATGTTTAAAAATAGTTTATATCATATTTTCAGGCCCAGGGTTCAATTCCCGGGCTGGGCAAGGTCCACTCAGCCTTTCATCCCTTCAGGGGTTGATAAAATGAGTGCTTGGGAAACACTGGGGGTCTCCCGTTAGAATGACCACCTAACCGGGACACATGCCTAACACCTTGCAACCCAGAGCCCCACGGTCACGAAAACAAAGATGGGCATCGTAGGCCTTGACCCACTAGGGCTGTTGCGCCAATGAGTTTAGTTTAGTAGTTGTTTATATCATATTTTGAAAAGAACTGAGGTTTCTTTCAAACAACATATTAATTTGAAACCCTTATGAGAATATTAATAATCTCTCCCTTGAGTAAGAACTAAAAAACTAATCCCATGTAAATGGCATGATATAATCCAGACTGCATGAGTGAAGGAAGAGTTATTCTTTAAGACAATCACTTATTGTTTGTTTCAGGTTCTTCTTCACATCTTCTCCTTCCTTGACAATCATCATGTATTAGTCTCCAGCCTCGTCTGCAAACGCTGGCTTCAACTGATCGACTCTTCCCCAACACTTCTGAGCAGTGTGTGCGTCTCTTTTGGGAAAAACTGCAGAAAGGCCCTCAAACTGTTCTCCTCTATGAGCCGACGCTTCACTGCCTTCAAATTCAACAAAACCATCATCGACATCTACTACTACCAGTTTCTCAAGGAATATGGATCCCAGTTCATCACGCTGTCCTTCAACGACTGCAGGATTGAAGAGGAGTCCATGCTCACTCTTCCTGCAGAAAAACTGAATTGCACTCATTTGAAAACCCTCGAAATAGTGAATTGCGATTGCTGGGTCCTGTTTAATGAATTGCTGAGTTTGAAGGCCCTGCATATAACACATGATAATGGATTCTGTGATTACTACTTCACCCAGATGCAAAAGATTGTTCCTTTAGGGTTAAAAGAATTTTCTCTTGTTACGCGGATTGTCACTGACACCCAGGTGATTAAAGATATACATTTTAACGTGTTTGATTAATATTTAAATTTCTTGCATAAATACAGTAGAATCTTGGTAGAGCAACTCTTCATTAGACCAACAATATGCGGTCATTTTAACAAAAAGACGTTATAATGAATAATATAAGCACTAAGATAAAACAATCCGTTCTTTTCTTACCAATTGTAATGCAGAGGTCAAAGGGTTGTTGTAAAGAAATTCTACTGTATTAGCAATTCTGGTTGTGGAAGTTTTTATTATTTTAGTATTTTTTTCAAATCCTTAATTTTATGCTTCAAAATTTGGCTTAAACATTACGCAGCTAGATTGTATCTAGGAGAGTAATCCATAATTAAAACCAATCATGTGTTTTTTTAGAAGTTATTTAAGTAAAAGTTTTCAATGTTGAGTTTTTTAGATCATCAGGGTGTGATTGAAACCTTTATTCATGAAGTAAACCTCTAAAAACCTTTAAAAACTTCAGTACTCTTTACTTTTTTAAAGTTAAGCATTCTATATCTGTATTATTTTGGAATTTTTCTGTAATTAATTAACCAATCGTAATTTTCTTCTACAGGTGTATCGTCGATTCTATCCTGAAGCATCCACACTGTACTCAAGACCAACAGATAACTTGTTGTCTTTTCCGATTGTCATCGATTTCATCAAACTCCACAGCAGGACATTGATATCTTTGAACCTTACACAGACGGACATATCGGACCGAGCGGCCATGGAACTCAGTCAGGTTCCTTCCCTCAGTCTCCAGAAAGTGTCGCTCGCTTCGTGCTTTCGTTGCTCACGCATCCTCCCCTCTTTCTGCCTCAACCAGCGTACCTTGGTCTCCGTTGATTTCAGTGGAATACTCCTCCTCTCTGATGAGAAAGTGAAGCAGGTTTGCAGCGCTCTACCAGGGCTGAAGGAAATAAACCTGCACCACTGTTCAACAGTCGACTCTAGCATCGAGAGTCTGTTCAGACTTCGCAATCTGGAATCCATTGATTTGACTTGTTGCCGCGGAATTCGTAGCACGTCTTTTCAGAGGGCATTTTCTAATTTTGAATCTTACAAACTAAAGAAGCTCAGTTTGTGCGCTACATTTGTCCCTGAGGACGCCATTGCCAAGCTGGTTGCCTCTGCTGTGAACCTCAGAGAACTCAATCTCAGCCGTTGTGATGTATCCAACCCCAACCTTATTGCAATGTCACGGACTCTGTTGTCACTGAAAACCTTAAGTTTGTCTCAGTGTGTCAAGCTAACTAATGATGCCTTTTTCGGGCATTCGGAAGGTGAAGAATCCGTCCCGTTTTCTAACTTAAAGCACCTTATACATTTAGATTTGAGTCACTGTCAAATAAGTGAAGAAATGTTGTATGAGGTCATTCAATTTAAAAACTTAATGTCTTTGGACTTAATTGGAATATCTTTGAGTCCTGGGGGAAAAGAAAAACTGCTTAAACTTAATCCTAACTTGAAGAATTTGAAGCTTTAAATAATGTATCCCCTTCTAGTGTTTTTCATCAAGCTAATATCCTGTACCTGAAAAAAATCTCCAGTCTTTTTTGTACAAATTGTAAATAGTTTTGTTATTGAGATCAATTTTAACTCATATATATGCTTCAAAGGCCTCGTCCTATAGCTTTAAGTTTGTTTTATGATAATTTAAATGATTTGTTGATACTTCTTTTAAGTACAAATTTATTACTAATATTTATTATTATGTTTTAATTAAAAAATTAATAAAATCATTGTTAATTGTTTTCTGGGGATATCAGGGTTTCCAGGTTTTTTATTGACACTTCATGGTTTTTCAATTTACCCTTCTAATTTTTTAACTTGGACAGATTATTTAAGGAAATTATGTTCAAATTTCTTCTTAATATGCTTTTTCCACCAAAGCATGCAGTTCTTCCATCACCGAGGTGCAAAGTAGGGCAGTGATTCTGATCTGTGGGATGGTTTCTTTATCTGTGAAACATCCCTGCATGGAAAATTAAAGTATTTGATTTTTTTTAACTTTGCAAGTAAAACGTATCCATATTTTCCGTGCTAATGTTCAAAATTCCTACCTTTTAATAAAAAAATAGTATACATTCGATCTATAATGTGTGCATGTAATTATTCATGCAATCAATGATGGTAGTACAAAAAAATGTCCTTATTTGTAGAGTTTGCCAAAGAATTTGTTTGATCTTAGACTATTTCAGAAGATTACCAAATATATATGTCAACCTAACTTGTAGATAACTAGAAATATAACTAATTTGTAGTTCCTTTTGGCTTACTGTTGTTTTGAATTGTCAAGAATAATGTATGGCGGGTAGTAGTCGAGACCATTGAGCTAGGGCCCCAGAAATTGTAACTAAAGCCAGGGGTGATGTCTGAGCCAGGAGTAGCCAACCCGCGGGCCGCGAGAATTTTTTAAATCAAAAGTTGAAGTTTTAGATTAAGTTAATGCCCCTCTCGAAATTTGGAGTAAATGTACCAAAGTGAGTTAAAAACCTGTTAATTAGTGTTGAGTTTCCAAAAATTTTCTGGGGGAGGACCCCCAGACCTCCTTTAGTACTAAGGACTATTATTCACAACATTTTTAGAATATTAAGTTCATCCAGGAGCAAATCTTACCCCAAAATTTATTTGTTGTTGTTGTTGTTTCTTATGCCACTTGGAATATCCAAGCTCCATCCGCAGAGCGTACAGGATTTAAGGCAAAGGGGGTGCGGCTCCTGAGAAAGTGAGGCCCATGAAAGGCAGGAGTCCGACTTAAGCCTCGGATGATAGATGCCGCCACCATCTATCGCCACCTCCACAATTTTGACATGCATCTGAAGGGGAGGGAATAGTCTCCAGACACCTGGACCCAAAGTAAACTGCGCCATGACCGACCTCAGGACTTTCGGACCCACAGATTTAACGAGCACGTACTCCGCATATACTCGATGGGTCTTCAGCAGTGTCGGGAATCGAACCCGGGACCCTCCGATCCCAAGGCCGATGCCTTAAAATGATGCATTGAACCTAATGAATTGGCATAGGGACTGAAGATTTTAGAGTACCCTTTCCCAGTGCAAAAATCTAGCTTCAATTTTTAGAGGCAATTTAGGCCCATCTCGCAAAATAAATTTTTTTATGCCCCACAGGGGGGCTGTACTTAGTTTCGAATAATTCCTAGTGTTTTTAACAGTACCTGTTAAGTTTCTATAGAAAAGGTATTCTTGGGAGGGCTCTTAAAGGTCAATTTAAATAAATATTTTATTTAGGAAACTATCAAACTAAGCAAAGGATCTAAAAAAATTCCCTAATTTATACCTAGTTTGAGTACCTAATATCATAAAATTTTATATCCGGCTCACAAGAGTTATGTGGTTTTCCAAAGTGGCCCTCAAGATCATTTGGGTTGGCCACTCCTGTTCTGAATTGAAAGCTGACTGAAAACTATTTCAATATCCATAAGAGCGGGCCCATACCAGATTTTCGGGGGAGGCCATATCGGAAGGCATGTTACTTTCCAAATTTTTAAATCCCTCAGAAATTTTTCTTGAATTTTAGCATCAAAAAGAGTATGTTCAAGCAGTTAATATTTGGGGACATGCCAAGTTTTTGAGAAAAAAAATGAAACAGAAAACTAGATTAAATTATTTTTGAGGGCCATAACCAGACATTTGTTTGAGACGAGTTTTGGTCGACAATTTTTTTCGAAGGTATTTTCCGATTATATAATAAAATAAATGCGAAACTTTGTATAAGGATGAAAGGGTTATTTCAGATAATATCTGTAAAACAAAAGGGGGATCTGGGGATTCTCCCTCAGAAAATTTTGTTAAATTTGGCTCAAAATAGACTTTGATAACACCAAAAGAGGATCACTTATTGCACTCTTTAGAATTTCTAAGAGAAAAAAGTACTCATGATAACTTAGGAAGGAGGGGATTTGGCTCTGCTCTTTTGAGCACAGTTCACTAGGACCGTAACCTAACTTTATTTTCAGTGGGGGAGGTTGACTCAACATTATTTTACTTCTAAGGTACCCCCAAGTACATTTTTACATAAAGTTTTAGTTTAGTTCAAAGAAGAAATTAGCTTAAATGAATTTTAAATGACTTCTGAGTTCAAAAATTAAATTTTTTTAAATGAAACATTAACTTAAATAAAACTTTAAACACTAAAAAAACCTAATTTTTATGCCCAATCAAAAATATTGCGTAACCTGTACAAAGCTAAGGGGAAGTAGGCCTCGGCATTCAAATTAAGTTACGCATAATGAATGGCTATATTCTACAACTTGAACTCCAAAAAAAATGAAGGTTAGGGGTCACCCCCAGAAAAATGTGGAAAATTTGCCTCTAAAAAGCAAAGTTTTAGCTCATTTCAAAGCCTTTTAAACTCTAGAATTTTTAAGGGGAAAATTATAAACATGCACCTAATTTTCGAAGGGGGTGGAGGTCCTCCTTCAGAAAACAGTTGCCCCTTTAAACTATGTATTGTTTTACATATATTTTGAAACTCTTTGTAGAACACCCTAAAGAAGACCGCTTCTTCTAAGACGCAGGATTTTCAAGGGAAAAGCACAGTAAAATAGAAACCTACAGGGGGGTTAGGGGTTCCCCCCAAGATATTTTTTAAATTTTAGCATAAAAAAGTGGTTTTTGAGCTATTTGTGAGAGTTTCTTGAGGGAGAGGTCATGGCCCCCCTGGACCAGCCCATGATATCCAATGTTAAATTTCCTTCCTATGCTCATGAATTTAAATTAAAAAAGAAAACAATTTCAACTTGCATGTATATTTTTATTGAAAACATTTTTATTAAAGGTAACGCAAGAGAGCGGAGGGAGAGCTTTTAGTCTAGCCGACTATAACGGAAAAAGTGGTGACCATTGAACAGTCCTCCACTATCTGCCGGAATGAACTGCGCATTCCCTAGAACAGATTTAATTCCCGAAAGGCAAGGTATGAAAAGAAGAGTTCTTCACCAGTAACCTCTGGTTAGAGGAATGTGTGAGAAAACTCCAGATAGTCGGCCAGACTAAAAGCTCTCCCTCCGCTCTCTTGCGTTACCTTCCTATACCGTGCTGATGAGCCCTAACAAGGGCGAAACCGGTCCACGGTTGGAGGCGACCCTTGAGAGCTGGAGTTTTCTCACACATTCCTCTAACCAGAGGTTACTGGTGATGAAATCTTCTTTTCATTTTTATTAAAGTTATGAAGGAGGAGGGGTGTTATTTATGTTGTGATAAAATGTATTTTAGGGAGGTGTTTATAAGGGATTTTTTTTCTGGATTGTGTAACATTTTTAGTTGCTCATGAAGTGTAAATCATTTTAAAACTTTTTTTGATAAAGTGTGAAGTGTTATCCTTTAGCATTTGCTTTTAGTAAAAGCTTGTTAAAGAGGAAAAGTAATCTTAACTGGTCTCAAGCATTAGCTCAGTTTATAGAAGTACAAATTATTTTATCCATTAGAATATAAATAACTATCCCAAAATATGTTTAAAAAACATTTTTTATCTTCATCACGATTTCCAAAAATGAAAATTCCCATTTTTAGTAATGATGGCCTGGTTCCTGTAAAAACTATTAGGTACTAAACATGTCCTATTAAAATAATTTTTGTAATAATTTTGTGAGAAATCAATGTATTTGTTAGGAAAGATTGGAACTGTTTCTCTTCTTAGTGTTACCTAATTGTGTGTATTTTTAAATTTTGCTTGTAAAAGGTGGTATTATAACCAACAAATATTCATACCTGCCAAATACTAGTATTTAAATGATGATTTTTTGTGTGCATTATGAAAGTACAAATAAAGAGATAAGTAAAGATATTAGTGTTTTATGTTAAATTCTAAAGGAACACAAATTTTGTCGAATTATTTTTACCTCATAAAATTGTATTTGCTTATCTGCTTGATGTACTAGAACTAGAAGCTTTTCCAATACTCAGGAATGTGTTTGATTGATTTTAAAAACTAGGCACTTGCAATTTTTTAAAGGGGACGATATCACCACGTTTTCATTTTTTAGTTAGACAATTTTAGGTTAGACAGGGTGTTCGAAATAGCCCACCTAAGCAGTGAAAAGCAAGATTCCTTTAGAACACTACATAAAAAATGCCCTAAGCACTACATCCCATAGTTTTCAAGAAAATGGTGACAGAAAAAGGACAAAGTGTATGGAAAACATGAATATAAAGTAGAAAAGCATTTTCAATTAAAGATCTTGCTTTTTAAAAATATTGCCTAGCACTCAAATTTGTAAGAAGGGGGATAACTAACCCCCAAGTTAACTTCATGGTGTAGTAAAACATTTAGGTTATAAAATGTTATTGATTGTGAATTCCTGTTAAAAGAGAAAATTTGTGATTAGAAATGTTTTCAAATTTACTTGAGTAAAGAGAGACCTTGAATCCACTGATATATGTATTGTATATACTAAAAAAGGCATTACAATAATGTACATGCATTCGTCAATAATCATGATGCCAGGTTTTATTCATAAAAACGAACTTTTAGTAGGATTCTTGCACAAGACAACTGAACTCAAGTAATAATGAATGATGTTCTCTGTTAATTTTCAAAACATGCTTGTAGAGTGAAGAATTTTTACATCATTTAAAGCACACATAGAAAGCATTTCTACCACTCGGCATACATTGCGATAACTTTTATTACATCAATATACCTAATACAATAAATTGAAATTAATGACTAGATCGTTTCTAAAAGTTTTATCCATGCCTTGCAACACCCATGCTCATCTGTTTGCATTAGAACCCTCAAAGCATTACACAACTTGGTCATTTCACATAGGATTAAAAAATCTCTCAGTAATGCCTTATTGGGACAATTGAAATGCAGCGCAACTGATAATTAAAAGATAAAAATATTTTGAGAGTGTAAAACAACAAATAAAGCTTGCAGCGTAATATCAAATATGCAATGAACTACCACAATATGGACAGAAATTGCCTAAATTTTGTAAACAAATGAACTGAATAAAATGCTTTAGAGTTACTACATAGAAATTTAGATGATTCAAAAGTTTTCATAATCAAAAACTAACTGGTAGTTAAAAGATGTTCAGGACTTTAGAAACTTGCAGATAAAAAAAGATTTTGCTAAACCTACATCTCACTTCAACCTTGTTCATAGTACAAGGAAAAGAGAAGGTGCATAAAAAAGTACAGATTTTACACTACAATAAAATGTGATCACTCTTCCAACACACATTTATGTTTTCATAAATTCAAATGAGTATAAAACACAAAAAAATGTTATAAACAGAAAATCTACTGTTGGCCTTTATTTCTAAATCTTTAAAAGTATCTAAGCATGGAATATTTAACAAGTATGGAAACGTAGTTTTATAGTGAAACAAGAGCTAGTTTTATTATCAAACAAGTCAGGAACAGTTTTGTGATGCTATCATTGCATGTTTCCACATACTCAAATAAGTCTCAATACCAGAAATGCCAGTAAAGTGTTTATTCCAATGAAGTTCCTTAGTTATGAGTAAAACTAATGGTTAATTTCAGAAGGGATAAATATATTTTATAATGAATAATGGTAGAAACAATATAAATCTGGACACAATTCAAAAACCAATTAAGATAGACGAAGTAACAACTTGGAACATTGTTTGCATCATAAAATGACAACACAACTTACACTTCTAACTCACATGTAACTTTTATAATAACGTTACAAGTTATCAAGTACAAATAAATAAACAGTTTAATGGGAAAGACATGTTTTCATTAGAAATCTCATTATAAAACATTATGAATGTTTTTTCATCATGGGGTGTCCCAAATTGATTGCTCTAATTAAAATTGCTCCTACTTTTTATGGCATCATATACACAAATCCATTACATTTTAGAAAAAAAATTGTACCAAAATAGATGATGGTGCAGTTTAATGTAACACCTTGTTTTTACAGGGGGAGCAAAAATCAGTAGGGTAAGGGCACATAGGATTATCCGAGCAACTTTAATTGGATCAAAAAATTTAAAACCCTGTTGCTTATACTTTCTAAATCTAACTTTAAAAAAAATTTTTACTTAACTAAAGACTAACGAAAAACAACTTTTAAATTTAAAAAAAATCAATGCACTTCAGTTAAAAATCTATATGGTAATAAATCACACCGTAAATACATTGCATGTATAAATATATCCAAAACCATTGCTGATAAAAGCAACTAATTTTAAAAACTTACCAATTCAATGCTATATGTCACAAGTTTTTCACAGAAAAACATGCATTTGGTCATCATTTATATACAAATACTTTATTATACGTGACAAAATTTAGGTTTTTTTAGCATTATACTTCTAAACAAAAACACGAGTCCGAATACAGAAAATAATAACATTGTCTCGTAAACAGAGGTTCTATCAAACAAAATGCATGCTTTTTACGGAAAAGAAAACAGTCATCTTTTGATCCATCAAACTGATAATGAGTACAACAGATAGATTTTGAAGGGAGTTGGGTTATGATTGGCTTCCTAATCAACAGCAGCCTCCTCCCTGATTGGATCCTTGCCCATTCATAGGCATGTTGGGATTGGTGGGGGAATGCTGAGGACCAATCTTAATGCCATTAGCCTAAAAATATAAAAGAATTGGAAGAGTTATGTACAATACAAATAAAAAAACTTATTTGAAGAAAGTCAAAGGATTAACAAAAAGAAAGGAGGTTTAGGGTACACTTGTCAGTTGAAAAATGATTTAGAAAAGCAAATAACAAAGAGCAAAGCAATAATACCAGCAAATTTTATGAATGAAAAATCATGAAAATATTTCTCTCACTAGAAAAACTTTCAAGAAAACTTCAGTGAGTCCAAAAAAAATTCCAGTTACAAAACGAATAACGCATGTCTAATGAATCAGGGGTCTGTCTAGGTTTTTTAAGAGGCACCTATTTTGTGAAAAATTTTCTGTGAATTTGTGAAAATTTAAGTAATCAACTTTAAAACATATAAATAATTTTTTAAACATTATAAAAAATATACTTTAGTTTAGAATGGCTAAAAATTGAACTATTAAGAGAATATAGCTTTCTAGAGAACTTTTTTTCAGAAATTTATTTTGTGAAGGTTCTGCGAAATTGGTAGTAAAATTGCCTTGAACAGACCACTGTGAATACTGCCCATGTCTGTTTTGAAATACTAATGCAGCTGCGGAGAAAAACTAGTAGTTTTACGCAAAAGAGTTGGCAAGTTGAGGTGGACCCCCCCCGGGAAAAACACTCAGGCAATAGGTTATTGCTGGTTTTACACACTTTTCGCTACTGTTGAAATACTTTATAATGATGGCAAACTGGCCAACCCTGCTGCCATGTTAGCACCTCAGAAATATGTTTGAAACCCTGCTTTCTATGATTCTGAACCTTTTTGGACTGCTGAATCATACCTAGAAGTTTTTACAAGGAATCCCCCCTAATTCACAGTTAAAGCTTAATGAGACTACCTTTTTATTCTCACATAAAACACAGTCCTTATACAAAATTATTGTAATATTTTTTTAGATATAAACTTTTTAAGAATTCAAGTTAGTGCAAGAAACCCAAGTTCCATAAATGTTCTTTCCAAAACCATAAATGAAAATGTGTAATCTTGCACATTACTAATTCTTTTTATAGATTTATAAGAATTATTTACCTAGATTTTAATGAAGTTTTGGCATATACCTAATCTACATAGTAAAAATCACATACCTCATTGTTAATATCAAATACTCCCTCTTGAATCTTTTCATAGATTTCTTTGGCAGTATTGATGAAAGCCTATAAGATAAAATTGCACATTTTGAGTACAGAGCTATATAAAATAATCATTAAATTTTTGCCCACAAATTACTAAGCTTATTTTTACAAATGCATAGGGTAGTCAGGGTATTAATAAAATTTGATTAAAAAGAAGAGTGGTTGCATGAGAAAAACTGAATCATAGAAATAATTTAGAGGGTAGAAAATAGATTTTTGAAGCAGCTGTAGTAACTGGCAGTTTCTGAAATAGGGAAATTGGAGAGTCATATAATGGGCAATGCCAGAATTTTTTTATTTTTTATTTAATAGAGGTACCCAGTGTTATTCTTAGGATTTTTTTGGAGGAGCAAAAATATTCCTTGACTTTTTTAGGAGACGTGAAATTTGTTTATGAGGTGTAAATTACGGAAATAGCAATAGAATAGCGTATTACTGATTTTAAATGCGTGAAATACGCTCGCAGAGGCGTTAAAAATATCTTTGGAGGTACCCAAGAGGAATATACGTGCAAATTATTTTTTAATTACAATGATTATTTTTTTATATATTTAAGTTTAAAGTTTGACTTTAAAAAAAGGAGCAAAAATGTTGAATGTGACATACTTTAATCCTAAACATTGATTTTAAACAATGGTTCAATTATTCATTTTCTGGGATGGATGGTCGTTTTGATTGGAATTTATCTCCAAACGTTTCACCCTCTTCTACGTCATTTATTTTCATCATTTTATAATGGTTCAATTGTTTAAACAATTCAGAGTGATTGTTGGTTTCCACTTTAAAGTAAAGCCGAAACATATCTGACATCATTCAATCCTAAACAAAGGAAAAGCGATTGTGTCGATTTTTTGTTTCAAAATATTGAATTAACAAAATTTTTTAATGTTAATTTTTGAATTCAGATCTATTTCTTTTACTGGAAAAATGCATTTTTCTGTTTTCAAAAAATGCTGGCTTTGCCCATTTAAAAGTATAGTCTGGAATTATAATTGCTTCATGTGACCTTAACACATGGGTGCCACTCTTCAAAAATTGCAAGACGGAACTTAAAACTATCATCTTCCCCCAGTCTACCAATTTTTTTAGAGTGAAGAAAAACTAAAAAAAATTATCATATGAACAATTAAATAGCTCCTTAAATTTTAAGCTAAAACTTTATCTGAGTAAAACCAGTTTATTTGTGAGCAAAATGAGCTATATAGGTAAGTACTGAAATTTAGTACAAATAGCTGTCAATTGATCAGCTAACTTAGGGTTAGGTCGTGGGGAGCCTAGTGATTAAGGCATTGGAGGGTCCCGGGTTCGATTCCCGACACCGCTTAAGACCCACCGAGTATAAAAGGAGTATGTGCTCGTTAAATCTGTGGGTCCGAAAGTCGTGTGGTCCGTCATGGCACAGTTTACCACGGGTCCAGGTGTCTGGAGACTATTTCCCTCCCCTTCAGATACATGGCAAAATTGTGGAGGTGGCGATAGATAGTGGAAGCATCTATCATATATCATGGACTCCTGCTATTTATGGGCCTCACTTTCTCAGGAGCTGCACCCCCTTTGCCTTCAATCCTTATGGAGCTTGGGTATTCCACACACAAGTGGCACACCACGACAACAACACTTAGGGTTTCAATATACCTGGGATGGAATTACGTTCTCAAAGTTTTAAAAAGACGGAATTCTGTCCCCAGAACAGAAGAGTGGCATCATGCTTTATACTGCATTTTAATTACCTAAGCTTTATAATTGTAAGTTTGGTTGGCACAGTAAGAAAAAAATAATGCTAAAAATAATGTGTGCTAAGAAGATAAACTAGTGTATTTTTGCAGCAAGGAATTAATGGAAGAAATAATTGCTAAGCAATAAATCTTTTAAACATCCTTAAAAGAGCTGTTTTAAGCCAATCAACCTTGATGGTTTTGTGTTTATCATTTAATGCATAATTAAAATGCTGGTCTTTCACTTTCAATCTGTTTTTATGCTAAGCCTGTGCAGATCACTGCCCTATCAACAATCCTGTCTAAAATCACTGTTGTAGTCATATATTTAAGCCCCTTCAGTAAAATATCCTGTAATAGCTTACTGAGGTAATTTGAAATCAGCTTGCAAAAAATAACATTTTTAAGTTACTAACAAACATTTTATGGCCTAAATTCAGGTCCATAAAATTTGTACATCAGGGTTCAAATTCATTTAAAGCAAGACTGAAAGAGCACTAAATTAACTATAATAAATAACAAAACTTGATGAACTTAATTTCAAGAAAACAATCCCACAAAATTTTTCACTCTACCCATTTAGATTATACCCCCATCTAAATTATGTTGGTGGTATTTTTATGTTATGATTTATTTAATTATTACAATTAGAAGTGGTGACTATATCAGAGAGAAGAACCTGGATAATGACCTCAAATATCAGCAAAAAACAAAAAACTACCATTAACATACAATTGATACAGAATTGATTTAGCAAGTCAAAGGTAGATGCAACCCAAGAAGCCAACATTACACAACCAGGTAACCACTATGAAAACTTTAGAGGTAAAGACAAAAAAAATCACACATATAGAAAATTTTTTCTGAGAAAAAACACTTATGTTATTAAAAGAAGGAAATAAAAAGCCTGAACACAATTAAATTTATAACTTGGGTTAAACAAAACCAATCAAATCTTACTTCTTCAACATTAGCTGCTGTCTTAGCAGATGTTTCCATGAAGATCAGTCCATGCTCACGAGCAAATGCATCTCCTTCCTCTTTCTTTACTTCTCGTCGGGACTCTAAATCACTGAAACAAAGTTGAATTAACACCTCATAGTTGTTATATAAAAAGTAAATCCTAGTTTTAAATAAAATTTTATATGGAAAAACAGAGCAAAAGCAGCTTCCATTCAACAGAGATTAAATTATATCATTGTTGGTTCGTATTTTTTTAAAAGTTAGAAATAACAGAATCAAAACAATTTGCTAATACTCATAATTTTTCAATTTCTTTCTTTGGCATTTCTGAACCCAATTCCCAACAGGGTTGGAAAAAACATGTTTTTTTAATTTTTATATAAAAAAACAAAATATATTTACATAAATACAGTGCAAACAGTCTGTCCATTTAAATAATTGTCTGAACTTTTCATCACAGAATCAGGCTCTTTATCTAACAATGTGATGGGGATTTGGTGGTTTGTACCCAAGCTTATACTTTACAGAGCGAATTCAGGATTTTCGTCTGTGGAGGCTGAGCTATCAAAATTGTGTATAATGCCACAACTCACTTGTTTTAAAAGAATTTAATCATCATATTTTAAAGGGAGGAGGGTAAAAATTTATTATAATTCCCAAAAACTACCTGTTTTAATGGAAAAAAGTAGAAAAAATTAAAATCATTGAAGGAATTTGCACTATAATTGGAAGAAATTTCGAAATTTAGCAGGGACGCAAGATCTATAGCCCCTCCCCCTGGATTTGAACTGGACACCAACTTTTTTAATTTTGAGTGATCCACACATGAAAATGGCAAGTTCATTGCATAAATTAAGCTGAAAAATACTGTTTCAAACAATGTTTTTTGTTTGTTTCAGGGTTCATACAGAAGTTTAAAGAGTAAAATTAAGTGCTTTTTAAGGACATTGGAAAATTTTAAGGACCTTCTTGAAAATGCAATTCATATTTAAACTGTAAATAAAATGCTTACAAAGACTTTTTAAGAATACTGTTTTTCATAAGTTTCTGACTAAAGGTAAATTAATTTTTTCCACATTGCAATCAGAACACAACCAGCATCCTGCTAAAGGAATTTGCTGGTGGACTGTACTTCTTCCTGAAAATTCGTAATATGCATCGGCAAAACTTTCAGAAAAGTACGCTAATATTTATGATAAAATCCCTTTGAAAAATTGACATAAAGAGAGGAAAAAAATGTGTTCTTCTGAAAAGTAAGGACTTTAATGGGTAAATTAAGGACTTTAAGGGCCTTATTGTAAGGACTAGGGGATCTAAGAAGTTTTTAAGGACTGTGCGCACCCTGTGGTTTTTAAACAAGTATTTTAAACGTAACAACCCTAGTTCCCAAGCATGATAAATAACTCCCTGTTTATAACTTATACAATATAGTTCATTGTACATCTTGGTCAGTGTTAATTATTATTTTTTTAATTTTTTGCTTTACTCAGATTTTATGTCTTCTTGCATGCATATAACATTATTTCTCTTAGGTTCCTTGAATGAGACTAAATCAGGGTTTCCCTGTATAATCTTATGTATTTTCCATCCACCGTCAGTTTCAGTCACAAAGTTAGCTTTACATTTTCGTTTTCAGGAGCACAGCCCATGGGATAATACAGAAGTACCACAGTTTTTATAAGAGAAATTTGCCTTTTCTTGAGTAGTCATGGGGATCTTTCAGACAGAATATTTGATTTTTAATAACTTATAAATACAATAAGTTTGAACAATAAGTTACACCTATTCACAGCCATGCATATCAACAAGCAGTTTATAAATTTCCCACAAATTTTGAAACCATATTTTTCCCCCAAAATACCTTTTGTTTCCTATTAGCATGATAACCATATTGGAGTTGGAATGTTGTCTGGCATCTTCAAGCCATGTGGTCAGGTGGTTGAAGGTGTCTCGCCTGAAAAACAATTGATAGAAAATAAACCTCCAAAATATTTTTGATCCACAAAGAGAACCAAAATTTGGTTTGGTCATTAACAGCTCTGTACCATTTACAGAAAATTATTATTAATATGATAACATTAATGAGGAAGGCAAGGGCCCAACCTGGGCTGTCTGTCCATTGAGGAAGGAAGGAGGGATTACATTAAAAGGTTTTTTGGTTTGCTGATATGATTTTGTTTGTATTTTCTTTTAAACCTGTAGTAGAAAAATTGAAGAACACTTGCCTAGTGATGTCATACACAAGCAGAGCACCAGCAGCTCCTCTGTAGTAAGAACGAGTAATGGATCGGAATGCCTCTTGCCCAGCCTAACAAAAATATAATAATGCAAAATTATTTAATACTTCTGTAACCTTTAGGCAGCTTTATGTTTTAGTAATATACAGAATATGAGGTGGTTGGTAACCAATAGTTGAAAACACATGAGGTTTATAAGATGAGACTTAAAAGGTCCAAACCATGTTATTTATGATTTTAAGTAATTTAAAAAATCAACAAGAGCTTATTTAAAGGCTACTAACATTTTTAATGAACTAATCTTCTAACATAGTAACTTTTGGAGGAAGACACTAACATATGCAATAACAATTTGGAGGAAGCAATTCCACTTTTATTTAAAGTCAGTTATTTTTGAGATAGTTAAAAAAATAAAAACTCAGCAAATTTTTAACTTCTCTTCATAAATATTAAGTATTTTTTAAAGGATATTTTTACCTTAACCATCAATGAGCCACTAATTAATTGAACCATTGACAGTAATTCTTTATAAATATTCAGAACATTTTAAAATTACAAAACAAAATATGTCCCCCAAAATCAATTTACAGGACAACCCTAGCAGATTTCATGAAGGCGGCTTTAGACCACGCGGTTCGCGACAGCGATTCTGCGACATCCGGTTCGCGACAAAAAATTGACCCTCTTCCCTCAATTGAACAGCGCCATCTCTCGAGAGGTCGCTCAGTTACTGCGGTTGTCGAAATTTCCGAAAACCGCGGAATCGCTGTCGCAAACCGGGTGGTCTAAAGCCGCCTTGAGTCTATTACATTCAGTGGACAGATGCTACTGTTTCCTCAAACCTTGTTTCTCTGTAGCTGCAAGTTGCACTAAGTATGTGTGATGCTAGGTGAATAAACTTGACAGTTTAAAGCCAAATAACTAACAAAAGCACCCATTTTATTTTTGAAAATTTTTTAAAAGAGGAAGAAACAACGGAGCACTTAACTTCTGGATTTTATGGCATTATAGCTTGAGTGCCCATTTAGTTAGGAACACAGGAGGAAACACTGAGAGCCAGATTGAGAAAGAAAAATTTACAAAACCAGTATGTAGGAAGCCGGTAACCATCTTCCTAGGCGGTCCTGGAAAAAGTACCCGAACCTGCAAACCTGGTTCAGGGAAAGCCACTGCCAGCTTCCATAGGTGCAATACATAAGGTTTGTGTAAATTTCGGTTTGGTTCGGGGGAAGGTTATAACTTTTTCCAAGTCCGTTCCTAGGGGACCTAAAGTGAAAACTATTATTTCAGAGACCAAGACCCCAGTTCAGTGAAAATCCTGAAGCATTTTTGAAGCATGATTGAGATTTTATAGATTTCATATACAAATCAGACATGAAATAACCAACAAAAGAAAAAAATGAAAAGTCCAACTTATTCTTACAGTATCCCAAATTTGAAGCTTAATTTGCTTCCCATCAATGGTTATCATACGGGCTCCGAATTCCACACCTAAAAAAATTAAGATTTATTAGAACTAAAATTACAGATAGTGAAATGAATGATAGTGAGTTATTTTATGCACCAAGCCTAAGAATCACTAAACCCAGCATACCCCCTCTTTGTAGGCCTTCGGGAATCCAACAAACAAGAGGGTTGGGTTTTTTTTCAACTTTCATTTTGCTGCTATAAAAAGTAGTAGGAATTTCAAAATATTTTGCTACTGGTAGATAGTGACCTACTTGACATACAATTGGCATCTTTAAAAGAAAAAAATTAGACGTTTTTTATTATTTATAGAGTTTACAAGCACTCTTTGAACTTCACAGAAGTAACTCAAAGTGTAAGTAATTCAGGGGTGCAGAATATGTCTGTAAGCCCCAAGTAAATTCTAGAAGCTCTGGGGAAATTTTTGCCCCAAGATAGAAGGAAAAACTAAAAATTAGCTGACAAACAAATATTTTGAGTAGGGACTGCATCATAACCTTCAATTTCAACGGAAATCAAGTGAAAACTGTGGAGTTATGAATGTATAGTGGGTAAACTACGGATCTGCGCTAAAAATCCCAATTTTCTAGGTGAATACCTGAAAGTTGGCTTTTCTTTGTTTTTTAATTGGTATACAGGAAAAACAACGTATTTCTGGTAGGATGGGTAATTTTCACTATAAATTACATTCTCGTTTAATCACATGGATGTTCTTTACAAAAAATTAAAAAATTAAGTGGAGTAATTTACAGATAGCTTAAATTTTGAGAAAAATAGACAATTTTTCATACTTTAAGAAAAGAGGCACTTCTGAAGGTTATAAGTCTGCAAGAAAGACTAAAAACCAGAGCCTTATGACCATTTAAATTTATGGATTATGAAAATTATTGAATCTGAAAGGAGTTTAATTATAGAAAACTACTTTTTTAATATAATTTCATTTTGGGAGAAATTTTGGAGAAAACAAATTGTGTTATGGGGAAATTTTGATATCCACGGGTGCCACTCTTCAAAAATTGCAAGACTGAACTTTGAACTATATTTTTAACCATTTCCTTTGGAACTCTTTATTAATTTGTTGATTTTTAAAAATTGCAGAAAAACCCATAAATATCATCTGAATGACTAAATAGGTCCTTAAATTTTATACGTTAAAGCTGAATCTGTGTAAAACAGGATTATTTCATGGCAAAATGAGCGATGTAAGTACCAAAATTTAATATAAATCGCTGCCGATCAGTCAGCCAATTTTTCGTTTCACATTTAATTCGGGACAGAATTCCATTCATAAAACTTTTTAAAAAGACGGAATTCCGTCTCCAAGTCTGAAGAGTGGCACCCATGTTGATCCCTAAAATATTTTCTGCACTCCTGATGTAAGTACTAAGTGTAAACTCAATAACTAATAGAAAAATGTATTTTTTATTTTTTTCCAATTGATTATCAAGGATGCATCAATACATACACGTAGTGATATATTTTTTAAATTCTTTCTGATTTTGTGGGGGGAAAGAGGTTCAATACTTTTTCAACAGATCTCGTAATTAAACACAAAGGTATTTTTGACACAAATCACAATTAGAAAAGGTCTTAAAAAGGATTAAAAACGTAAAATCATTACCAATGGTCAGATCATGAACAGGCTGGAATCTTTTATCAGTAAATTGAAGCAAAAGGCATGATTTTCCAACACCTAAAACAAGATAATGTTAATAAACAAGACAATGATAAATTTATTTACAGTAAGGGACCCTTAATCTGGCAAGCTTGGGACCCGCATCATCCCAGATTTTTTAATTTTCTAGATTTTGGAACAATTTTCGAAAAAACGCCTAAAGATAGGGGAAAACGGGGATGAATGGGACAAGGGATGAACAGGACAGCTCAATTTTTTATACCTTAACTTCACTTTAAATTTTTGTTATTTCAGCAATAAGATAGTATACTACGAAAATATAAGAGTAGTTCAATCAATAAAAGTATGAAGTAATCGCTTACTTTGTAGTATTATTTGTATAGAAAGGTATCTTTTTTCCACTCCATTATATCCTTCCACTCCAATAAACCACTTATTTATTAAACCCAAGGTAAAATTCAAATCTCTTATCAGACATCTGCAAAGTGTCGATCTTGGTGGTTTCCTTAACCAATCACAAGCATGGATTCGGACCCCCCATAACCATTTTATTTCAATATAGGCGGAATGTTTTCTTTATCTTACTCATATACTGAGTTGCAGAAAAAAGAAGCGCCAGATGCTCTCATGGGGGAGATGTTTACTTGTAAAAATTGACCTTCAAAATGAAACTCGAACTCAAAAGCGGTCGTTTTAAAGGGAATATGGACAAATTTTGATAACATTAAGCGGAATGATGATTCATAGTTGATCACATTAAACGATGTATTTTACATTCAATTAAATAGGAATGAATCAGAACCTGTTGATTTTGATAACATTATCCGATTGATAACATTAACCGTGATCACATTAAGCGGATTCGACTGTAGTATGAAAATCCATGGATTTTTTCCTAGTCTAATTTTAGTTTTTCAAAAATGAGTGGGTACAGGGATAAATGGGACATGAGTTGCGGGGATGAATGGGACAGTTCAATCATCAGCTTCATTTCTTGTTTCCAAAACTTTCCATCAATAGCTTGGTGTGTTTTATGTTCAAAACTAATGTGTGAATATGCATAGTCTTTATGAGCTAATACTTGCAACTTTCATCTAAAATATGTTATGATTAATCCATTATTCAAACAAGTTAGGTTCAAATGCTCAATTTTTATGAAAAGTTCCTTCAGATTGGTAGGAAAATGTAACAGCTGGAAAGGAAAGGTTTAGGAGGTTTGGTCCAGGCGCATCAAAAATACGCTATTTGCAATGCTAAAAGTAAAAATCCATAAAATGCAAGTAGCATTAATAGAAATAACACCAGCCTGAACCTCTGAGCTGAAAGAACAAAATGACTTGCTTCAATTTTTGTGTTAATTTTACCCATCAGGAAGTCGAATAGTGTAGGCTGTTTTTGCCCTTTAATTTTTTTATAATTTTTGTCTTTGGAAAGTAGAAGTGTGTTGTTCCTTTAAAAAGCTAAATGTTACACAATATTTAAACTATTTTATTTTGTAAATTTCTGAAATTGTTAACTGTATCATTCATCCCCACTTTTCCAATACAGATGAAGTTCAAAAAAGTAGGGGAGAACGGGGATGAATGGGACAAATTTCACATTTTTGCTAATATTGGGTAAAAAAATTACATTTTTCAACTCTGTAACAAGTTTAAAACCAATAATTGAACTCTGTCACATTATTAATGCATGTATTCAATCAATTAGCCATCATTTAAACTCCAAGAGAATTTTTTATGAATGCATGTATTTTGTCTCATTTATCGCAGTAGCTGGTCGACTCTTATCAAAGCTGAGTCAACTTTTCTATTTATTTATCTCGCGCAGTCCTGCAGCATTCCTCTTCTTTTTTTTTGTTCTTGAAAGCTGCAGAGAAATACACAATCCATCAGACGAATATTCACCAAAAGGTTTGAATTCCCGGTGGATGAAAAAGCTTTGCTCAGGCCATAATTCATTACCAATCAAGTGGCACTCATTTGCTGCACTGCTAACAGATCCAATTCTATAAAACCTTAACCATATCAATATTTCTCGGCTTATTTATTTTTTCCCGTGTTTCATGAAATTCAGGGTTGGAAAAAAGTTTTTTTTCTTAAAATTTAAAATTAGAGCAACACATCTTTCATGTCTCTTCCCCGCCAGAATATAAGACAAATTTTCCGTCATTCGTTCTTAATTTACCGAAATCCATCTTAATACCATATTAACTTTAGGGCCATTCCATAGTGACGGATGTGACGTTCAGAGAAAATTTCGGATGTTGTACCTAAATTTGGGGGTATTTATTAACCATTAAATCTCTAAAAGTATTTTTAGTATGTTGTTCTATGCTTATACTTAATTTTAGAAGCAAAAGTATGACTGCAACAACTTTTAAATTTTTTAAAGAAAATTTTAAAACGCTGTGACGGGTGTGACGCTCCCAGGACAAGAGTTTTCACTTATCTACACATTTGTTGAAATTCTTGTGAATTTATGAATGTCATGAATGAAACATTTTTTTCTTATAAAGGAGATACAAATAAAGAATAATACATAAAATTTATTAAAATATTTATGTAATTTAATTTATAAGAATTTTTTTCTGCTGTGACGGGTGTGACAGGATTTGTGACGGGTGTGACACAGTGTGAATTATGCAATTTTAAGGTTATTTACGGAATAAACAATGATCAATATAGGCAATTAACTTGATTAAAGCTACTATACAAACATAAATTTATAAAACTGACGACATTTTATGGTGTTTTAAACTTTTAGGGTTGATTATATTTTTGGTTGGGTTTGATGAGTTTTCCATCTATTTATGTCAGCATAAGTTTATTTTCTAGCATTTTCTTTGGTGCAAAAAGCAATGTTTATATTTCCCTTATTTTTTGGGTTCATATAAAACCTTCGATATCAAATTTTGGTGTTGCTTTCTGTAATTTTCCAATATTGCAAGTCTAGTCCAATATTGCAAGTCTTTCCCATAACTATTAGATAGATCCGTATTGCATTTAGTATAAAAAATTCGGACAGGGTTTAAGTTTATAAAACTCATCTCTTGACCCAAATTTTAAAATTTCATTGATATTTTTATTTATGAATTTTTTTAGGATTTTATGCATTCCAAAAAAAAGTCTTTTAATATGTTATTGCTTTAATAAAATATTATCAGCAAAGTAAAAAGTATTTAATATCAAATTTAGTACTCAAAAGTTTTTAAGCATAGTAATCTTTCTGGCAAAAAAGATTATTTTAAATGTTTAATTCAAAAATTATATTTACTAATTACAATTTTAATGCAAAACGATAGAGTAGAGTAGGTAATAAGCATGTTTTATTTATTTTGTATTCCCGCTATCTGGCTTTAACTGCGTAGAATTCTAATCAACTAAATTTAATTTTGTTTTGATTCTTTAAGCTTTGAAAATAAACTATTCAGTAACACGGAATAAAAATTAGTTTATTTTACTTTTGAAGAAGTCAATGCTTCATAACACGAATTTCTTCGAAAAATATTGCTAAATCAATAATACTCATCAGTAAAAGATATTGAAAATTAAATTTATATTATTGTAGTCTAAATGGACTATAAAATTTCACAAGAACTTCCCGTAGCAGTAAATAAACGAAGCTTTAGTGTCCTAAACTTTAATCGAAGGAATTAATTAAAATATGTTATTTATAAATTATTAAATTAAATAGTGGTGACTTCACTTATTCTGCACAATATATTATTCTTATTTGATGGATCGGTTTCATTTATTTAAATTTCAGATCGAGTATGGATAAACCTTAGAAAAAATGGTCCATTCAGGTTCATTTCCCAACTTTGGAAAAAAGTACTCGATACCTATAAGTATTCGATACCTAAAATTATCGATTTTGCCCATCACTAGAAAATACCCTATTTTACATAGTTGATAAGTTTTTAAATTTTTCTAACTTTGAGCCCTCAAAAAGTAATCAAAAAATTTTTCTTAAAGCTTAGCTCTCAGTAATTTCATCTGGTTCACATCTTTAACTTTAATTTGATGCATAATTTATAGTAATAACACCAATTCGAAATTTCAACCCTCATGTCCACTTTTTCATGGAAAGGCCCTTTATTGAAATAACAATCAAATTCAAAATTAAACTTTACAAAGCCACAGAGAAATGCTATATAACCAAATATTATAATCATTTCAATGTAATCAAACATTATAATAGACAATATATGCATGATTTTCAAATTCACTTTAAAAAGAAAGAGCATGAAAAATTACGTTGAAAAATGCTAATTAAACTGCAATTCCATCAAATAAATTCGATTTAAAATGCATTTAATTTAAAGTTGCTCTGACGTCACTATCAACAAAAAACTTCAGTGCTTGACGATTCTGACTTATGACGTCATACTTCAACGGTTCAAATTACGCTCGAAAGGCATCCATTGAAAAGCAATGGTGTTTGCATTTAAGTTGGGGTTTTTTGGTAGCCTGTAGTTTCTTATTTCGGCAGCTATGGACGGTCCTAAACAAGTAAAAAAGTACTATAAAGGATGTTTAGTACCTATGTGCAAAAATACAAGCATTAGAATGCCGGATGAATTGTTTTTCTCAGTACCAAAAAATGAAAGAATTCGTCATAAATAGTGTAACTTTATGCTTAGAGACACAAAGAAACAAACAAAAACGTGATGCCAGCTGCATAAAATGTAATAATGCATAGCAAAAGAAAACTAGAATTTTTGTGATACTAGTACATTTCCATTGCTGTGAATGGAATGCTTGATTATCATCAGCTTAAATTAATAAACGAAAGAATTTAATGAAGTCGAATAAATTATTTACTAATGCAAAAGTTCAAAAATTCAAAGATTTTTTGGTTTTTAAATGTTTTTTACATTTTTATTTTACTAGTGATTTTTTTAATATTTTATACTGACTATAACTAAATTTAATATTGTGAGAAAAACCTACATGACATTCATTATTTATTTACAAAATTTCCAAAGTTAGTTCTAATGCTAAGAACAGGGTTCATACTCTATCTAACATAGTAAATTTCAGGAGTCTTTAAGGAGTTTTTCAGGAGTAAATTACTAATAAATCAGGAGAGATAATGTGTGTAATTATTAACCTTAAATGACTGCATGTTACGAGTAGAATGAGTTCAGAATGAAGTATTGAGCAAGGTAGTACAAAAGTGGTTAGAATTTCACATTTCAATAGAATTTTATCGATTAAAAAACAATTATTTCAACTAAATCCATAATAAAACTTCGATATGCTATAGGAGAGATATTTTTCAGGAGTCAGAGGGTAAATTCAGGAGAAAAAATATAATTTTCAGGAGTTATGAGGGCCCTTAGAAAAATAAAGCAAATTTCAGGAGTTTTTCAGGAATTTCAGGAGGCGTACGAACCCTGTAAGAAACTGAATGAAAATACAAGAAATCTGTGTACAAAAGGAATAAAATTTTAATTCTAAAAAAAACATTTTTGAGTTTCAAGAACAGTGTTATCCAGTCTTAAAGAGATGCATAACGGGAGAGGTCAAAAAAGTAAGTTTTTATGCTCCATGTGCTCAAAACAGTATTGCCTGAAACAAATCTGCTGAAGTATGACGTCACACAAGGTTACGCTTCGTTTTGAGTCGGGTGACTTAAGGGCGTTTTTTAAACACTTTTTGCGCTTAAATTAAAACTTTTTGCGATTTTTAAAGTTGATTTTCGGGTTTTTCATGATCGAATTAGTAAATTGGGTAAGTTTTTAGGATGTTTCGTGATATAGCGCATATTGTCTATTATTTGGGTGGCATAAACTCTTTTTGTCATTAAAATTGAAATAAAAATACAGTTTCTCTAGGTTTTCTCAGATCTTATTTTCTATATTCATCCCATTTTCAAGTTTTGTATTTAGTTATTATAAATAAAATAAAAATATATCGTTTCTTCGGTTGCCTTGTTTTGAGGGAACTGGATCTAGCAATAACTTTAAAACTCTTCGACTTATGACGTCACCTGACTACTAATATTTAGCGGTGAATCCACTTTTTGTTGACTTCTGCGAAGTTTTAAAATTCAGCGTTATGGTCAATGGCTTAGTAGTACATATGTAAAAAAAAATTTTAGCGCAACTTAAAATTTTCCATTAGCGGAATTCCACAAATCAATTTTTTTTTCTATTTCATATTTTTGACTCACAGACTTCACTTGTGCCGCTCTCCAACTTTACTTATACAAAATTTTATCTTTTTTTTTTAAATTAACGCGCTTACTGGGGAATTGGAATTGAGATATCTATTGTGTGAATTAATGCATGATGATAAACTGTTTCTTTTCTCTCAAAATTCGTTCAGAAAATTCTTTAAACAATTTCACAGCACAGTAAAAATTGCATCCAATTGGTTCTAATTTCCTCTATCCTTTTCCACTGATAAGAAACAACCGTGCACATTAGGGTGTATCGAAAAAAACTTTTTTCGATTTTGATGACGTAATAGTGCGGAAAAGTTGTCTAAGGTGCCAGAGAGTACCTGTGAATTTTTTCAGAATTTTTGGATAATTTCTTAAGGTGCCACATTGGCCCTGAAGTTCCCCATGTTAATCCAATGGGGCGCGCCGCCAAAAAGGCCGAAAATCGGTTTTTCGCTCCTCATTTCTACCCTAATCACACGACGAATGTCTCGTCTCGAGTTACGGACTCTATATGATGTATGCTACCCGAAAAAACTTGAATAATAACTTAAATCTCTATATTATGTTGATTGTGGGCTCTGATTTGAACGAGGAAATACGCGATTTTCGACGAAATTTGAGCATACAAAAAAACGTAATATAGATATTTAGGCTATTATTCAAGTTTTGTCGGATAGCCTAGATCAGGGATCCCCAACCTTTTTGTACCTCAGAGCACATATACCAGAATATTGGTTGAATGGGGGGCACCATTTATTTTTTCAAGTTAAATTTATAGTTGGTGGACATAGTTATACTCTGTTCATTTTGAACTGGCGCTTGAAAATATTTCCTTCCCCCACCACCGATCGGTAACCATAGCAACTATCCACGTCAAATGAACGAAGAAGGCTTACTATTGGCTCCTCGAAGAGCGTAACTGTGGTTACGCTTCTAGCGTGGGGGAAAGCACTATTTCTCAAGCGCCAATTCTAAATGAATAGAGTATAATAATACACACTACATATAATGCAAAAAAAAAATTAAAAATTAGTTTAACATATGAATATTATTAGTATTAATATTATTTTGTAAAAAATAAATGATTACTTAATTTGCTTGCAATTACTTATTTTATTACACTTGTTTACTTACTTTGCTTTACTTAATTTTTATAAGAAGTATAAATATTATCTCTCTATTCTAAAAAAAAGTTTTTGGTGAACGGTTTCCAGAGAAAGGCTTTTTAATTACTGAACCGAATGACACATATCTGGTATCAAAATGTTCGGATTCTTTCCGGATTTCCGAGTAGGCTATTGGATTTTCAAAAAAAGTTCTCAATTTCAAAATATTTCCATTTTTTTAGATTTCGGATAAGGTCTCAGTTACAAAGCAAGAAAGTATGAATTTTGAAACAATTGAAAACATATTTCACTGGTTTTTTAATATTCAAATAGATTAAATAATCATCTTTCTATTTATACCACGAATTTAAAAAATATATTTTGGGTTATTTTTAACAATATTTATATTTTTGCTGTTAAAACAGTTTTAATTATATTTAAAACTTATGCATAATTAATTTATCTTTTATTTTTTAAATAACAAATTAATATTTTTATATTTATCTTTGCCGTTGTGGCAACCTAATCATTACTATATTTACAATAAAATATAAACTCGCTTTCGGAAATTTTGAGAACTTTTGCATTTATTTTTTACAATAATTATTATTTTTATATCCTTTTGCAGGTATGTTTTTTAAGGTAGTAAAATGTAACTCTTTATTTCATGATGCCAAAACGCAAGCACGGATGAATGTTTAAGAAATAAAGATAAAAATCGGAAATGTTGGAAGTCTAGAGTCATTTCTATGAACATGATACAACTTCGACGTTTGTTTGTTCTCATGAAGATAAAATTCAAAATTTTCGCGATGTTTGCGATAATTACTACATTTTTCACAGCCAATTACAAATTTTAAGAAAGTTAAATTTATTCCTGAGATGTTTCAGTGCTTCCTTAATGGATCTGTGAAAAAAACATTACCTTGGGGAAATGGGCAAAAGAATGCTTACATTGCCCTGTTGTTAATTTTCTTGGAAATATAAGGCAACCCACCAATTCATGTTACCATAAAGAAACTGTTAAAATTCCGCCACTGAATAAATATCCGCCATTTTCGAAAGAATACCCCGGAGAAGTACTAACCCTGTTTTAAGAATGTTTTATATAGTGTGTAGTGCAGTGAGCTGGGTTTTGTGAGGAATTGAGAAGCGGTCCAAAAATGTCTGCGTCAGCAGTTAACGGGGGTTTGCGAGCGATAGCGAGCAGGGGGCGGTAGCTCCCTAGTTTATAAAATATATAAAATACAGTCAATGTGATCTTTGGCATAACATTTCACTAGCCAGTGCTTCATAATTGGGAGAATATGATGAAATTCCTGTTCGCAAACAATCGTCAAGGTGTTCATCCGTAATTCGTGATCTATATTTTGATTCATTGTCGAAAATAATGATTTACACAAGTATGTTGAACCAAAAAACGACTTTATTTTATATGCTGCTCTTTTTCTGGCGTTTTCTATTTTGGTTGTGTTCATCATTAATATTGAAAAAGCAAAAAAAATGCATTGTATTTTATGGGATAAAGGAAAACTGAAATATATTATAGTTTTTTGCACAAGCAGGCGGGCGCACCTAAACCGATCGACGGGCGCCATGGTGCCCGCGGGCATACGGTTGGGGACCCCTGGCCTAGATCATATAGAGTCCATAACTCGAGACGAGACATTTGTCGTGTGATTAGGGTAGAAATGAGGGGCGAAAAACCGATTTTCGGCCTTTTTGGCAGCGCGCCCCATTGGATTAACATGGGGAACTTCAGGGCCAATGTGGCACCTTAAGAAATTATCCAAAAATTCTGAAAAAATTCACAGGTACTCTCTGGCAACTTAGACAACTTTTCCGCACTATTACGTCATCAAAATCGAAAAAAGTTTTTTTCGATACACCCTAGTGCATGCTTGTCTAAAGTGCCGCCTAAAAGCCTTTAAAATGTGGCCCAAATGAAAATTATGAAAATATTTAAATTTGCACATTTTTATTTTTAAAAAATAAATGTTTGCAATATTTTTCATATAAATCGATTCGAACTGAAATAAAAATATTTATGGAAACAAAAGGGGAACCCCCTGGTGATTAAATTTAAAGACGAAGATTGGGTTTTATATTCAGCTTTTTTAGTAGACTTAACAGAATATTTGAATGGTTTAAATTTGAGACTTCAAGGGGAAAAATCAATTTATTAATGATATGTTCCAGAGTTGACATTTTGGCACAATCAAATAAAAGTAAAATATTTGACACAGATTAGTACTTTGGTTGCACATAAGCCTGTGAATTGCACAAAATATATGCTGCATTAATTTGTGATTTGATTCAAGAGTTTGAAAGTAGATTTCAAGATTTTCGAAAAAAGGAAAATCCTTTCAACATATTTTTACTTCATTTTCTTTAGAAAATAAATTACCTTCAAATAAAATGCATTGAACTGCAAAGCGACATTCAACTGAAAGAAAAATTTATGAATGTTTCTTTACTGGAGTTTTATAAAGATTACCTTCCCCGCAATAAATATCCTAATTTTCACCATAATGCTTTATTAAAGTCTTCAGCTTTTGGCAGTATAGTATCTATATTTGTGAACAGACATCTTTAAAATGCATTAAGAAATGCAACCAAGTCTATTGAACCCTATTTAAATTTGCTTGTTAATCAAAAGCAAATTTATCCCTCTCATTAATTTGAGAATGAATTTCTATCTTTAAGGAATCCAAACTAAATGAAACGAAACTTTTACAAATTTAAATTATATATGTAACTATACATATCTAATTAAAAATTATAATAAAAAGAAGTTTATTTTAATAAAACTATATAGAGTAAATTTTTATTTCAAATTGTTGAAAAAATATTGTGTGCGGCCCAGCAAATTTTTTTCGTTGTAATGTGGCCCTCAAACGGTTGTAGTTTAGACACCTATGCCCTAGTGCAAAGAATTATGATAAATCTAAAGAATCCGAGCCCGGGTGACATTTTTGGCAAAATCCTACAAGTGAGTTTAGGTTGGCGCTTTTTGGTGACTTTGGTAAAAATCTAGAAGCGGGTTTGGGTTGGCAACTTTTCTTACGCTAAAAAATGCCATCTTTTGGTATGTTTTCCTGATAAAATTTTTCAGAATTCTACATTGCTTGGCGATTTTTCGCTGGCGCCCGGTAAACAGAATAAAGTACCACTGTCACTACTGCATTTATATCTTGATACACTTTTTCTTTTTAAAATTTCTGATAAATTATCGATAGCTTGTACCTTTAATTTTTAAATTTAATTGTTAATCCTCCAATATTTGATGTCTTCCAATAAATTGTTGATCATTTGAAACGTAATAATTTTGTGCCGCTTCAATAAGAGTCAACCAGCCGCCATGTTTATCAACAGCTCAAATGATGACACAAAACCATATAGATCGAATTTGAGCTGTGGGTAAATATGACAGCGGGTCGACTCTTATCGAAGCTGTGTCAAAAACTATAAGAAGAATGGAAATGCTTTGCTTGGCGACTTGGCCCACAATTGCACAAGATATGCATTGAAAGCGGAATTTAAATATTTTTAAACAAAAGGAGAATAATTTTAATAAGGGGGGTTTGAGGGGTCCCTCCTCAAAATTTAATAATAATAATAATTAATCATTATAACTTTCAAATGATAAACAATTTAACGGAAGAAATCGGAATATTGGAGGATTAACAATCAAATTTAATGATAAAAATATGAAGTACTTCATGTTTATTTTTTCCGAGATATTTTCATTTAGTAGCATAGGGATTTATAAAAAACGGGCGTGTCTAATGAGTACGATTTTCATAGTAAATAGTAAAACATTGAAAATAGGAAGTGTTTAAATAATTGGGATAATAATGCGAGAAATTAATAACCGAAATCAATAATTCAAACACTGAAACGACACGCATGACGCACATATTAGTCATTCGTTGTCACATATGTCAGATAAAGAAATGATAGAACATTTTGTACAACATATTTTAGAAATTTATTAAAAATTACCTGTATCTCCAATTATTATGTACTTAAAGAGATATGCGTAAGACATATCTGAGAATGTTTAATAAACCTTTACTCGAAGTTTTAAAAAAATTCGTCAAGACTTTTTCCAACCTTCTTCACAACACCACAACAATACGAAATGATATATTTGTTGCCATATTCTAAATCATATACTCGCAAAATATATAGTAACAGAGCGTCCCATTGCCAAACGATACAGATTACGTTCATCGATTTTATGACCGAGACCGTCACCTTTCTTGTTTACCAACATCCAACATCGTTCTTCCGCTCACCTCTGCCTCTGATAGCAAAAATGTTTAAATTTACCCGTTTTTGCGGGGTTTCCGCTCGAAAATATCCAAAAGTATAATTTTTACTCATTTAGTGTTCATATATTTACCTCTATAACCATGTAGCATTGTTTTAATTATGAAAAATTTAGAGGGCCATATAGCCTACATAGAAATTTCTGTTTCTACCTTCCCTGTAAAATAATTTTTTTAAATCACTCTTTATTGTTTATAATAGCGATTTGATGAAAAACAAGCTATATTTAAAATTTTTAACCAAAAATACTATTTTATTAAGATTTAGTCCTTGTTTTAAAACAAACTTAATACTCCTCTTACTTTACTGTAAAGTTTAAGTTGTAAATAATAATAATGCTTTTATGGTTTACTAGGTCATTCGCTGTGCATCCACCCAAGCAAAGTCTGAGTTAGCTATTGATATTCTTCCCAAGCAAGATCCTCAGGTAATAAATGAACTATGTTACCTGTCGGGTGTCATTAATTAAAATCACTACGTATGGTACAATACTATAAGTATGGGCGTAGCCAGAGTTCCACTTGGAGGGGGCAAGCAGGGTCGTCTTTTACTTTATGTTTGTGGAGAAAAATTTTAAAGCCCCGTGTGAGAGGGCCGTAGTCAAGTCACAGTATTGTTTCTAGAAGGGTCTTTAACTTTAATGAAATGATGTGATAAGTTTTGTGGGTAGCGTGGAAACAATGAGGTTTTTTGTTTTGAGGTATAAGTTTTTGTAATCTGACACTAAAAAGTAATTTCATGACAATATAATATTGGAATGGGGGTCAACTAGGTAGAATTTGAGTCCAAGAAAAATGAAATTTCAGTAATAAAGGTTCAAGTTTCAAAGGGGGGTCTGGGGGTCCTCCCCCAGAAAATTTTTGGAAATTTGACCCTAAGAACAGGGTTTTAAACTGTTTTCTGGTATGCGTAAACATAAATTTGGACATACAGTTTTGAATTTTGATTTTAATGAACTTATTACAAAAACAGTGTGAATAACAAAAGTTTAAATACTAACGGGTGGCCTGGCTGCCCTCTCCCAGAAAATGTTTGAAAATTTGACCCCTAAGAACCGGGTTTCAAACTGTTTTTACCCAAATTTGGGCATACTTTTTTAGATAGCATTTTGATTTTAATGAACTTATTATAAAAAAGTGTAAATAATAAAGGTTTAAATACGAAAAAAGGGCCTGGGGGCCCTCCCCCAGAAAAATTTTGAAAATTTGACCCTAAAAAACTGGGTTTAAACTTAATTAAAAGCTGAGTAAAAGCAAATTACTCGGGACTTAGGAGGGGGGCAGCTGCCCCCCCTGACTACACCCATGACTATAAGCTTAAAGAGTTATGAAGAATATTGAGAAATGGTGATACTTACAAGCAAAACATCTCTAGAAGCTTAATGCTTTTGCTAACTGGGAATTTGGTTTATCAACAGTCAAATAGAGTAAAAATGGGTTTTCTCCAAATCTGACTGGCTTAGACAATTTTTATCCATAAAATTTAAACCAACTTCCATAAAAAAATACCATTACACTAAGGGAACAAATATTGCACATTTTATAACTCACCCCACCGGTTAACGAGTGGTCCATATTTGTTCAAATTTATGGTGGAAGTAGTATGGATACTGCTGTACCTCATGAAATAATTTTTTCCATTCTATTATGTTTTGTTTCGTAAAACAGGCCTTAGGAAAACCGCCTTTCATAACGCCCTCTCATTCCATTAGGGGTTCTAGCTCTTTAACGGTGCATCTGAGACCCCTCATTCCTATTCAAAACATGCTTGCCTAGGTCCCCTGTACCACCTCTCAAAGTTTGTCCACGGTGTTGCCGAACACCTATTGTCTTAATTACAGATTTCAGTACTTATGTCATAGCGGCCAACTCTCCCGATTTTTTCGGGAGACTCCCGAATTTCACTGTTATCTCCCGATATCCCGAAAAAGTATTAAATCTCCCGAATTTCTTTATAAATCAAGTTTGAGGATTTTCTCGGTAATTTTCGTTTTTCCGATTGCGAGTGTCTAAGAAACCGATCGATAATAGCCTAGGGGCAAGTTTAAAATGTGGGCAATGTTTAAAAATGATGTAGGCAAGCTTTTTTTGCAATGTTTTTATGATAAAAATTAATAGTAAAAGGTAATAAAAACGTTTAAGTAGTATTTCTGTTGTAAGAATCCTTACATAGTATTATTTTAAATTTTTTTTACTTTTAAGTCTTAGAGTAGTACTGTATTTCTAACAAGGTTAGAAGTCGTAAAAATCTCCCTAATTTATGTTTTCAAATGTTGGCCGCTATGTTATGTACTACGCTGACGACCATGCTGCTAAACTTGAAAACATCGCCAAAGAGAACACTAGACCAGAGGTTCTCAAACTGTGCGCCGCCGCACCCCAGGGTGCTGCAAGGGTATGCCAGGGGTGCCGCTACAATAACCAAGAAATGTAGCAAAATATTACTAAAATTTAAATATTGAACAAATCTTCTTAACTGTTAATTGGGGGTGAAAACAGTGGATATTCAACTTCTTCACTCTTTAATTCTTGTGTTCGTAGAACGCCAAATATATTTTTATAACTTACACAAAATAAATGATCAAAAAAACTACTTTTCACAGAAAAAGGGACAAATACATACCTATTTTCTTTTTCTGTTGGGGAACTGCAGTTGTACTGAAGTAACAAAAAATATTGTTGGAAATGAAAAAAAATATGGAAAGGTGTGTATGGGGGGGCCGAGAGTGCCCTGTCCCACCGAAACTCAGACTTGGTCTACCAAAACAAGTTAAAACCCTGATAATTAGCATCAATTTATAGGGGAGAACCTACCTAACCTCCTTTCATATACTCAAAACTTTTTATAAGTTCATCAAAAGGAAAATCCTACCTAAAAATATTACTACACCAAAACCAAGGTAAGCCCTGTTTTTAGGATTAAATTTCCAAACATTTTTGGGGGATGACCTCCACATCCCCTTTTTTACTTGGATCTTTATTATTCACAACTTTTTTATATTATATTGAGTTCATCAAAATGCAAATCCTGCCAAAAATGTTTATCTAAATTTTGGAATAGGTGTTCTAAAACTACTTAAAAACCTGTCTTATACGGTCAACTTTCCAAAAATTGGAAGGGTTCAGGGCTAATTTTGGGTCCTATCCTGAAATAAATTTCATAATACACTACTGGAGACTGATGTGGACACATTTTTCCCCCAAAATTTTAACCTTTTTTTTGGTGGGTGCCCGAATTTTTTTTAGCTTGCTAGGAGTGCCACGGCTGAAAAAGTTGACTGAAAGTGACTCAGCTATAAATAGGGGTTTGATAACAGTTTCAGTTACAGCAGCACAGTCGACAGGATAATCTATAATTGTTATAATTTATAAAATTTAATTGTAGTAGAAATTACTTTTCCATTCACTTAATAAAACCTTTAGTGGAAAATGCTATTTTCATGCTACTCAGTTATTTAGGTTTCAAGATGTCTGTTATTTACTGCATACTAGGGAACATACTGTATAAAAATAGAAAAAAAATAAAAAATACCTTATTCTATATAAGTTTTGTATTTCCCTTATTTTTTCTTGGAAACTAAACTTTACACTCCTTGTGCATTGATTCCTATTTCTTTCAAAACAGATTCCTAATTTTTTCCTACACAGTCATTCTGTTTTCTAATCCTTCAAGCTTCTGTACTGATTGGTTATGTTTTTATGGCACAAGGCCCATATTTGGGCATAAATCACCATGGTTTCTGTTCTGAGCATGATTGATAGAACCAAAAAAACAGTGTACACATATTAAAATTTAGGAATCTAAGTGAATATGGTTTGACTAAAAATGTTTCAAACAGGTTTCATTGCATCTTTTCAAACAATATTCTATTTAAATTAGAAGTTTGCTATCATAGTAAGTAGTTAAAATATTAGCTATTGGACAATCTTAGGAGTGGATACCTGTTAAGATAATTCACCATAATATACCGAAAAGGTACAATCCAGTTATCTATCCTGTTAAAAATTTACAAATATTTTGGACACCCAAGGTTTTAAATGTCAATAAATGTTTATCGTCATATCAATAAAACTATATTTAAATAGATTGATTAGCCTTTTTGGCATCTAAAACATCATCCATCAATATTTTTAGTTTGATCTATAGCAGGAAAGTACCTCAAAAGTTATGATAAACTTTAATTATATCTAGGTAACCCAAGCTTCCGGAATCACTGTAGCATCAATAGAAAACTACAGTCCTCTGTCATCAGTGGCGGTTGTTATAAAGGCGGGCAGCAGGAATGAGAACCATCAAAATCAAGGTTTGGCTCACTGCTTAAGAAATGTTTCCTGCCTATCGACTCGAAACCAAACTTCATTTATCATTACAAGAAATCTAGAAAAGCTTGGAGCAGAACTCAGTGCTTCTTCTGACCGAGAGAATATTGTTTATTCTTTGAAATGCCCTCGAGATAATGTGTAAGCAGAATCTTAATTTTGTGTGGTAGAATTCAATCAGTTTTATGCTCTTAAAAGTATTAAATCTAAACAGCAGGGAAATTTCTTCAGGTTTTTTGATAAATGAATGTGTAGTAAGATGGGATGCATCAAAATATTAGATCAATTGTAGACAGTAAATTAAAACAGATGCAACCATTGGATAACCTCGTCATTGGGTATGCACCCTGACTCCGTTGCCCAATGGTTGCATACGTTTAAATTTATAATTGCATTTGATGTTTATATTTTATCTAAACTTTGTTTTTTGTTCTAAGCAGCTATATGCAGTAGTATAGAATTGAAGATTTTAATTTTAAATTCTCTAGTAGTAAATTTTCTCGCATCAAAGTATTAGGATTTACTTAGAAATTCATTACCTAAATCAGAGTAGAGTAATCAGCCCTCGCAGAGATTTTTACAGCTAAAACTAAATACATTGCATAGTCTCTACCTCTTCTGTTAGCCCATAATAGCCTCTCTTTAATTCTTTCTAGTAACTTTTGTCTAGGAGGGTGCTTATTAACTGAACTTTTATATTTTGTGCCTACCCCTCCTAGAAGTTTGCCCAACTATGAATTTAAAATCACTCTTTTTAACCTATTCCTTTTGCAATCAATTTTCTAGAAAGTTAGTTATTACAGTCTGACTACTGTGTTTATGAAATCTCCTTCGTTAAAGATGTTTTAATCTAGTGTTTGTTTAACATGTATTTCAGTGATTCTGCTCTTGAGATTCTATCTGATGTTGTGTGCAACCCTGCCTACAAAGCCCATGAGGTAGAGGCAATAGTAGACAATCTTCGTGTGGATTTATCTATTCTTAATACAAAACCAGATGCTCTCTTATTTGAGGCGCTTCATAAAGCTGCTTTTCGGGGAGGTTTAAGTAACTCATTATATTCCCCTGCTTTTATGATTGGAAAGCATACACCTGAAATGGTATGTAGTCTCATTATTACTGGTTGTATATAATATTACTTTAATTTTTTTATTTGCATTAAAAATATATTTCTGCTAGCATATTAATGCTGATTTCTGCAAGAGCATTATACAACTTTAAAATCACATACCTTTAATATTCATAAACATTATCACCAATGCTCCAAACTTTATACCTCCAAAAAATAATGCATTACCTTAGAACTCCAATGCATTGCATTGTAAAGAAATACTCAGTCCCAACTAAAATAATTGTCTGTCATCTGTCTGGTTTAAAATTGTCAAGCTATTTTCACCAATGAGAATGTCTTCCAAAATCGAAGGTGAAATATCTGAGGATAATGTCCCCAAACCATGGCCTATAATCCCCCAAATTTTTCTTTATGAAAATTAATTCTGGTCGTGGAAGTTTTCATCATTATAATGTTATGTTTTTTATCTGATATGAAATTGATGTTTGTTAATTTTAATAGTATAATATTTAATTTAAAATCAAGTTTTTTGTACTTAAAAAAAGTTATAAACTTTAAAACTTTTAGCTGCAAAACTATGTAAATGAGAACTACACTACAACTAAAACTTCAATTATTGGACTTGGATTGCCACATGAGGAACTCCAAGAAAGTGTGAACAAATTGTTTGAAATGAGACCATCTTCTTCAAGTAACCCAGCCTCAAAATTTTCTCCAGGTTGAATATACTTTTTCTCATTTCCCAGCTTATAAACTTTCTTTTTGTTTAGAAACAAGTAGTGTTAATTACCTTAAACTATCAGAACTAGACTAAAGATTAATTGTACTGCTTCAGTAATTTTTTCACACTAATTTTTTTGCAATTTCATTTTCTTTTTTTTGGGGGGATAAAATTGTAAATAAAGATTTTAAGAAGGAATTTTTAATTTTTTACCTCAAAGTTGCTTCTCTCATTGAGGCATTTTTTCAAAATGTTTATCAAAACCATCAGGGAAAGTTCATGTTCACATCTGATACCCATTTGTTCAGTTGGATGTTTAACTTTGTTTTTGAAAAGCTCACGCTTTTAAAGTTATTATTCCTTCACTGGACCAAAAACATAAAACTCATATGACTCAAGATCAAAGCAATGAGTACTGATTTTTTCCCTGAGGCAGTTCAATTTTTGACTGGACTTTAGATTGAATAAAAAGTTAAATTCTCTCTGAAATGCAGAGCACCTGGTCTAAACTAAAGTAACTGGTAGAACTCTAAAGTGTTTGTAGATTACCTATCCATTTATCAAATTTCTGGATTTATTTTTCTTTCCAAGGTATAGAATAGTTAAGAACTTCCCATTAAATAGTATACTAAGGAACGTTTACTTATTTAACTAGGATGGTATTTTACTAACAGAGGTTTTAACTGAGCTTCACATGCATGATTTGACTTGACATATTTGAAGTTCTTATTTTTTACTTTGATTTTCTTAGGGGAAGTAAGAGTCACTGCTGATATCCCATCTGTGCATGCTGCCATAGTTACTGAGGGAGCTAGGTATAAAACTTCTTACTTGTCTTAGGCATTCTTTGTTCTTTCATTTTGCAAAAAACTAGTCTCAAAATTATAATTACTACCTTATAAAGTGGTGTAAATGTAAAACGGGACATCTCACATTGTCCTGTGGCTAAGCGGTGTTCCATTTTTTTAAGCAATATTTTTAAAAAGAGCGAAATATTCTGCAATTGTTTTTTTAAACATTGCCAATAAAGGGTTCTAGGGATTGTTAATTATTTACATATTTGTTTATTTTGGTCTTTAAGTTTGAATAACTTTAATTCTTTTCGGCAATATTGTGTCCTTTCTTTGGTGATTATTTCCATTGAAGAAGTATGATGGATTCAATGAGTTAGTCTAGAAACAGAAAATTCAACATCTTTTACAAAAATAATAAAACTGATTTATAGAATGGATATATTTTTAAAGTATTAATGAAAAAATTTTGTTTTGATAAGTCAGCCAGAATCAGTCTGACTCCACCAGAAAAAAAAGCATTTAATTCTGCTTCAAAAAAAACTAAAAAAGGAGTTATATTTGCTTAAAAGTTTAATTCTTTTTTTTTGTGTAGGAGACATTGTGAATGAATATATTTTATTATTGATATGCAGGTTCTATTTATATATATTTAAAATTTAAGTTAACCATTAAATTTTTAATCCAGGTGTTCAAAATTTCCAAATAGTTGTTCAATTTCATTTTATTTTATTTATTTAATGCGTAGTTGGGTTTTTTTTACCAAAACCTTTGATTTCAGGGTCTTGATTAATAGTTTGAACTTTTAGCATTCAATTTTCTCGTTTAGTTTTAATTCCTTTCTTTGAATGTTTTTTTTCATTAATATGACTCATCTTTTATAAACAGGCTACAGCCTAATACAAGTAAATTTTCTTCTTCTGATTGATATACACTAAATATTTCTGTATAAAAGCCAAGACATTTTGGAAATGTTTTCAGTTCAAAATTTGGGGGTCAGGTTATCTATAGATCCACCAATCTCTTGGAAGTAGTTAGCAATTTCAGTTGACAGAGTGTTAAATATTGCAATCAATCAATATGTTAAGGAATCTTACTTATTATTTAAAAGATAAACCATTTATACAGAAATAGGTTTAAAGACAAAAATTTAGAAAATATTTATGTAAATGAAGTTTGAACATCTTTAGGGTACGATACTAAAACCAAATACTATTATTTGTGCAGCCCTTTTTAAAAAATTGTAGTATGATAAATCAAATAATTTAATATTGGCCTATACATTGGTTTTTGTTTTAAATTGAGTTGTTGGAAATCATCATCAAATCAAATGGGAAATCAAACCATAATCTTGGTTTGGATACTATACTGATGCTTATAATCATTAGTCATTTATGTACTCATTTTGTAAAAAAATTCTTTACTTTTCTCGTAATTGGAATCTATTTTTGTGATAGCTTTAGCTTATTTTTCACTTTTCAGCCTGTCAAATGTGAAGGAAATGTTATCTCTCCATCTACTGCAATGTCTTTTAGGAGAAGGTTCTGGAGCCTCTGTTCTGGGTCAAGCAGCTGCCAAGTCCACTAACAACCCATTTCAAGTAAGTAAAAATTCATTATACATCCTACCCCCAAATACATGCAATTAAATAAAGTACATCTGCACTGGTAAATTTCATGCTATTTAGGGTAGGTGGGGGTAAAAACCCGCACGAGGCAAAAGCACGCACCGCAATTTTTAATTGTTAATGATCGATTCAAAAGTTGAAAACCAGGTGGTTGGTTTGTCTTATTGTGACCTATTGTTCTGTGAAAATTCGTACCCCTAAGTCACTCATGAGTTTAAAAAATGCCAAAAGTTTGTTTTTCATCATTTTGATGTAATTTTTCTGATCTCAGGGGTGGAAAATCTGCGCCAAACTGCGCCGAAATTGGTTACCTGCGCCAATCTGCTCCAAAAATGGCAAAATTCCGATTTTTGCGCCAAACTGCACCAAAAACGCGATAATCCATTCAATCTGAATTTGTAACCCTGAAAATCCAACTGATAAGAAAAGAACCAATCCTCAGACACTATGATCGATTCTCTTCCCGCTAGGATCGCTATGAAACGGGGGGCCGGATGCAACTACGTTTTGCGACGATTTTGAGACCGGTCGAATCCTACTTCCACAGCTCGCGTTGCTACGTGGTGGAACGCTTCAGCAAATGAGGAGGAAAACGTCAGCCCGATCGTCGTAGAACCCGTCGTAGAGCCCGATCGTCCGGCGCGGTGGAAATTGAAATACTAGAACGATTGTAACGGAGTACGTTATGCGTTGATTTGATTTTTGGCCGTGTTTTTCGGTGATAAGCACAGGGTTCGTACGCTCCTTGAAAATTAATTTCATTTTCAAGCACTGGAAACTCCTTGAATTTGGGTTGTACTCCTTAAAAACTTTTAAATTTTCATCTTGAATATTTCTTCTGTAAATTTATTTCTCCTATAAAATAGGTTTCAATCCGCAGCGTTTAGTGCGTTGAAAAGTCGGAAATCGCGATATTTTGCGAAAGTTTCGGGGGGTGTTTTCTTGCGGAATGTCCCGTTCTTCCCCCGACTTTCTTGGACGGCCCGCGGGTGTTGCTGTTGATTCAAGTTGGCTTCTTTATGCGTCATTATTGCGATGAAGAAAAAACAACTTTACCGTGGTTAGAAGCCCACAAGTCCGGTGTTCCGGAAGCCCGAAAAATAGCAATATTTCGGAATTTTTTTTCGGAGTGTTCCGTTCTTCCCGCGACTTTGTTGGATGGCCGCGGGTGCTGATTCAAGTTGGCTTCTTTTTGCGTCATTATTGCGATGTAGAAAAAACAACTTTACCGTGGTTGGAAGCCAACAAGTCCGGTGTTCCATCTAGTCTTCCGGAAATCGGGAAAATAGCTACTTTTCGCGACAGTTCCGTTTTTCAGGGTGTCCGCTAACCCTGGAAACCGGGAAAACCTGGAATACTCAGGGAATTACGAAAATATTCTGGAAAAATTTTGTACGATACGTAACGTTTTCCAGCCTTTCTTTACGTTGTGGAGTTACCATCTCCGGTAATTAGTCAAATACACGGCATCCTAGCTCGCACGCGGATCGGCACGGCGGCGATGCGATCGCGCGACTCGGCCTGTAAAGGCCCCTTCTCCTCGTTCGTTTACTGTATTACGGAAAAACGACTTTTATTGGAAGAAAGCCGTGTTCATGCTGTTCCTACCATGCAGCCTCAAGATGAGGAGAAGCCTATTTTACGGGGCGTAATCGTCGGCTTCTCGCATTTGGTGTATTGTGGAAAACGGACTTGAGCTTTTTCATGGAGAGATATTCTAAAGTCAAAGACTTGCTTATGAAGTCTTATTTTATTGGTGCTCAAATTAAAATTATTTTGAGTAGAACAATTGAAAGAAACTTTATTGGAAAACTTGAATTACTGCTTAAGTCTTAATTTAAATTTAATAATTTCATAGTTATTGTATGGTTGTGAATGATAGGTAGTTTTTCCTCCAAAAAATATAACCTGATAAGATTTTCAGCTTATTTATGAAAATATATTATGAAATTTCTTTATAAGGTAGTCTTTATACACAAATAGGATTCTTTACTTAAAATTGAAGTTTTAATTTTTCTCAGTTAAATTTCTGAATAATTTGATACTTTTTAAGCACTAGCCTTTTACAGTTAATTTTTACTGAAGGCTCCTGATTATCAATTAAACATTTCTAAATTTTGGTTTTTTAGAATAATTTGAAGATCAAATATAATCTGACTTCAGTTTTCATTAAAATAATTTCATTTCGCAAAAATGCACCCCCAAAAATTAAACCTGGAGTACTCCCATTCTAGCCAGTGTATTGTATAGTCATTTCACAAATCTTGTATTCCTTTTGAGCTCTTGCTCAGTCTCAGAATTGGTCGAAGCTTTTCTAGAGAAAAAGAAAACGGATTATTTTTCTCAATGAGTAAAACATCTATAAATTAAATGTCTAATTTTAAAATTAATATATCATTTAACGAATTAATACTAATCTATAGAAGATATTTTTTCAGTTTTTTATCAAGTTTATTTAATATATGGTATGAATAGAAGGAAATTAAAGTTCCATCTTATCATCAAAAATTAAAAAAAAACGCCTTAAAGCTTTAGTTTGACCGAACCTGATGCTGATTCACTGTAAACTGATACGGAAATGAAATTTGTGTTGATACAAAACCACTAAAAGCTGATACAAAAATGCATTTTGACTTGATACAAAACTGCCCTAAAGCTGATACAAAAATCATTTTTGGATTTTCCACCCCTGTGATCTTTTACTTAAAAATTACGTAAAATAGGGCTTGAGGGGAAATACAAACAAATAGCCCAATGATAAGATAGCAATTCAACTTCAGTTTCATTTTGAAAGAATTGCCTCAACATGTCTCTAAAAATAATAAGGCTTGTTTTTCAAAATAGTGTAAAACGGGGCAAATCCACGCAGGTGTTTTGGGGCAAATGTACGCAGCTTAAAAAACTCAGGAATTCCTCCCAAAAGGAAAATGGGACTACTTGATCACTAAAGAGGTTAATAAAGGTGATTGAGATGCCAACCCTCTACCTAAAACCATCCTTTCTCCCTTTTGAAAGATATTTGGTCAATCTGAAATGAATTGCAACAACAGATTGACAATTTTCATTAAAACTTATCATATTTATATTTAATATTGTTGGTTTGCTTAGAAATATTAAAACAACTTTAAGAGCATTATTTTTAGTGTTTTTATAATGAAAAATTATGTTTATCCATGTTTATTTCATTTGGGAACCAAGATTTGCAAGTGCGTGTCTTTGCCCCATTTTGCGAGGCAAAGCCCCGCAAATTTTTTTCTACTAAATTGTAAATTTCTCCTAAAATACTATCGATAAGAGTTTAAACTTGGATTGGTTTTGTAGGTAGGATCTCAATCTAACATCTCCAATTATAATTTCGGGATTATCTACCCCCTTTCGACGACAATGTTAAAAATACTGAAAATTGTGTGGCTTTGCCCCCACCTACCCTACTTGTTTTTATAGTTTTTTTATTTATTTTGATTGAATTTTCTTCAAAAGAAGGTATGTATATGCCTCTTTATTTTAATGTTAACATTAAATGAAGACTAAATCAATTCAACTGTTAGAGACCTTACTCTTTTTACCAATTTTCTGCATGCATTGCTGCCACATTCACATATTTTGTTTGCAGTCTGCTACTGGAAATCTAAGGGAAAGACCTTCTTTTAGTATTTCTTTTGTTAATTTTAATGTTTTTTGTCTGAATATATATACATCCTCTAGGTTTCTGGTTTGTCTGTAAATTACTCAGATGCTGGATTGTTTGGAGTTTATGTCCAAGGTCATCCTGATGACATGAGAAGCTTGGTTAAGGGTGTTGTGTCTTCTATGCGGGAGTTGCCAAAACATGTTTCTGGAAAGAACTTGGATGTGGCAAAGTATAGCTTTCTTTTTTTAACCTTTAAAACACAAATCAAAGCTAAAATTTTTTAAATATAAATTGCCTAAAAATTTTACTGCTCTCAAGTTTTCAGTGCTTTTGAACTGAATCGCTAAAAATCCATTACAATTGAAAATTTAAAACTACTACAAAAGTTAACATTAACATTAATTTCAGTCAAATCAATTTCTGAAGATTTTTTTATTTGTATCATGCAATTGAAAAATCAATTGATTAAATCACCAATGCTACATTCCATTCTTAGCATTCTCTGTTATGGTTTCCTTTCAAAGAGTTCAATCCTGTAAAAGATTATGGAATTGAATAACTGATTATAAAATGTTTCAAAATAAACAAGTTTATGTAGTGTTATTGAATTCAGATGGGAAAAAATTAGTGTATCAAAAAGTTAATAGAAAAATGTACATTTCTCCTATTTTGTTTTCAGGCATAAGTTAAAGGCTAAATTGATGATGGATAGAGAATCTTCTCAGGATTTGTTGAATGCATTTGCCACCGAAGTTGGTACATATGGAAAAATCATGGATACCCAAAGTTTATTGAAGTCAGTGGAAGATTTAACTGCATCTGATGTTTCAGCGGTAAGATAAATCATGCCTCTGAGGGGGAAATGCAATAAAAATTAATTTAGCAGTTATCATTTAAAGTGCACTCTGCATTTATTTATTTAAAATAGAATACCATAGCTTATACTGAATCTTGTGAATAGAATGCTTAAAGCTAAATAAATACTCTCTTATAATTACATTTTCGTTAGATTTTTTTCCCCTTTATTAAAAATTTCTGTTATCTTAATGCTAAGTTCTCATTTCAATGATTGCAGTATGTAGAAATGACAGTTTTTCTCTCACTCTAGTACAGAGTTATGAATAAAAGATTAGCTAACTTCAGTGTTTTTCTACATTATATATTTCTCTATATTGATATTTTAATTTTCATATTTTTGTTAATTCATAATTGCAGGGCTCCCAGCAGGTCTCTTTTTTCCCTAAAAGTCTCTTTTTTCATCTCAGGTCTCTAAAAGTCTCTTTTTCACAGTCAAGGTCTCTTTTTCCTCTTTTTCAGCGATTTCTAGATTTCACTTTTGAAAAATTCCGAAAAAAATCAAATTTTCAGTTTTATCTGTCAGAGAAAATCTTTTATCTCTGCTAGAGGCGAAAAATCGCCAAACCTGGCAGAGAAAACCGGTTTTCAACCGCGTAACGCACGGAGCGAGTTCACAGGACGCACTAGGCGATTTCTCAGCTTGGTCTATGATTGGCTGAATGGTATGACGTTGGGGTAATAGTGATAAGTTACGCCCTAAAATTGACCAATCACGATTCGAGTTGGTAATCGCCTAGTACGTCCTGTGAACTTGCAACAACGGAAGACAAGCTAGTGCAACCCTAAAGTGTATCTCCCAAAATACAGGATTTCGCAATACTCGGCTAGTTAGCTCGGCCTTAGCGAGCCTTTTGTGGCAAAAACGTTAGGATGTTTTCCTCTGATTGGTTGAAGTTCCGTTACGTCACCACAAAGCGGGAAACACGGGGCCACTCAAGACTCGATTGGATGTGGATGGGACAACGTGTCGAAATTTTCTTTTGTTTGAATGCTGTGGTTGTAGAGTTTGTTAAGAACTCACACAACAATCGCTGTGCATAATTTAATTCATAGCTATCCGTAAAATTTTCGAATTTTCGTTTAGTTTTACGGCGTTACGAATGGATCTGGAATAGGACTGGGCGATATATTAATTTATTAAACCGATTTAATGTTCATCATAAAACCGGTTTAATGATTAAATCGATATTATTCAAGTCCCTGCCAGTGGTTTCTTAAGTTCGAATTTCCTAGGCCATGATTTTTTTATTGTACAACTAACTCTTCTGTACGGAACTGAGCGAGATTATGCGTCTTAATCATTATGTTTAATATGATTATTAACAAAATCTGCTGCACATAATTAAAAAATATTTATGATTTTATGTTATTAAGATTCTCAGCTTCTAATTACCCTTTAATATTTAGATACTCCATTAAAAATTTCGACGATTAAAAAAGATTGCGAAAAGACGAATTTCGTTTAATGAGCTGCTATTATTGGAAGGTATGCATTTAAATATTTCTGACAGAGCATTATTATTTAAAATAGTACTTGTTGATAAAAAAAATACTCGATCTTGAGCAAAAGGCTTTCTGTATGGCTTATTATTTTAATGATTTAGCATTATTTTGCATAATTAATGAGGCAATTGATTTCGATTTAAAAAGTATCTTTTTAACTGATTCTGAGAATCGAAACTTGCCGAGTAGATAAGCGATAAATACCGCGACGATTCGCCGTTACCTCACGTTTTTAATGCAAATTTTGTTAATCGATATAGCATTTGTTTCATCTCCGCGGAGGTTCTGTGGGAGGTTGCAGAGCTAATGCCATCATTGACATTAGGCGCAGCACCGCAATATGCTCGTGCGACAGATTCGGAAAGAAAGTTTTATCCTAATTACTAAACAAATAATTATATTGTTTATCAAATTAACTAACTATAATAAAATGTATTTAAAGTACATTTGGAAAATTAACATCAACAAGAAATATTAGTAAGAAAGAAAAGACTGATTAAGAGCTACCATCTGGAATTTTTTTTCAATACATTTGCTGGATAGCATGCCATGGTTTGTAAGTCTCCTTAAATTCCTGAGAAAATACTGAAAATCTCAACTTTTTTCCTAAGGTCCCTTAAAACTCCTAAAATCTATCACTCTTAAAAAATATTCAAGATTAAAGAGATGTGTTGAAATTGTGTGGGGGTTATTTTTTTAATTAAAAAAGTCCAGTTAAAAGTGAAATTTTAATCTCTTGCAATTCTTTATTCTTTTCTAAATTATCTGAACTTTTTCCTGTTTCGACAGAATTGAGTGAGTTGTTATTCGTCACCTCCTGTTTTTTTAATTTACTATTTTAGAGTATGAACCCTGTATATGCAAGTTTTATTGATCAATTTATATCAATAAGGTAACATTTTAATTGAGCGGGTTAACATTAGCAGGTTGACATTTTAATTCATGGGCGAATCAAACACTAAAAAAATGCATCGCGTTTAATTTTGACCTAAAATTTGGTCTCTTTTTCCTCTTTTTTTAAGATTTTAGGTCTCTTTTTTCCCTAAAGACAAGCCAAATGTCTGCTGGGAGCCCTGTAATTGGCAAAATCACATTTTGGTTATTAGTTAGTGTTAGTTTATTTATTTTATAGTATTTTTGATCATTTTCTTATCTGAATTAATTCTTTTACTTCAGATTGCTTCTAAAGTTGTCAAATCCAAACCAGCCATGGCATCTGTTGGACATCTACATTCTACACCATTTATAGATGAATTATTGTAATTGAAAAGTTTATCAAGTTAATTTTGTAGAGCTATTTATTAAAGATTCTTGTTGATACTCATTCATCAATAAAGTGCAGTGAGTGGAAATGGCTTCCTAAGGATATGCTGATTTTATTTTATGTTGAATAACAATGATTTGATATTTCGGTTTTTGGTTGAATAAGAATGATTTGAGTTAAGCTAATATTTTCAATGAGGTCCACCATGGTAAATATCTGTAGAAGATTCAGATCCCCCTTTTATTTATGATCTTAAGATTTCATTTCAAAACATTTCACTTATGCAATTTATCCAATCTCCAAATGTTTCAAACTTTCGAAGCTTTTGAAAAGGTAATTTTTTAATGGATGCTGTCCACAGATTATAATAGAAAACCAGTGAAATTTATGTTTAACCCTTTAGTGTGCAGCTTATCATATATGCAAAGCAATGTATCCATGCCGATTCTCCCCCTCCTGTTAAATTTAGATGCTCAAATGTGCGGTTTAGCACATCTGTAAAGCTGTGTTTTGAAATGTATGGCATGAGTTTGCTGATCGATTGCTTTATATTCAAGTAATAAGGCCAAAAGTATTGAAGATTGCGGAAATCACAGATTACCGATTTTGGGCTAATTTGATTGCAATTAAAAGTTAGTAAAAGTGTTCAGATAGATGTGATAATTTTTTATAACGAAATTTAGACCTTTCTTGTCATATCAGACATCTTGGCTTTTAATCTTCAGAGTAAGTTTTTCTTGATTCTCCAGGGCAGAATTTAACTACTTATCATATATGCAAAGGTGCGCATTTAGGTTGCTTTTCACATTTCATTATGAGATATTTGTCTCAATGTTTCTATGAATCTATTTTATTATTTTAGGTAAATTTGCATGGTTTATGGGTTGTATCGTTGGAATCCATTTTTTTGACACCGAAATTAGTTTTTTTAAGGGTGAATAAGATTTTTTTTTTACTTTTAATTTGTTTTCATTTATAAAAAATTTAATTATTAAATATTTTATTTTTTACCAACATTTGTTTACCAGTTCCAGAGAGGGTAAATATAACCTTCAGCCCCTCTGGACCCATCAGTTTAAGAATATACATAGTTATTAACTCATTATCGCCGAGCCAGGGGCATATTTCTAGAACACTAGACAGCATGAAAGATGCACTTTTAAATTACCTTGAATTTATCCCATGAGAATGAAACTGCACACGTGGCAAGACAAAAACATTCCTTCAGAGGTCATAAGGTTTTTTTTTCAGATTGTTATGATTTTTTTATATATTTTTTATTCTGCTATAGTTATGACAGGGGAACGTTTTTCTGATGGTTTCGTTTTGATGTTTTTTTGTGTGTAAAAAACAGCAAATTGTTTCTGGGTGGTTTATTGGGTTTTATTTTTTATCAATGTAGCTATAATACTGTGTATGATGTGGTTATTCATAAAAAATTAATATTTTTTGTAGAATTACAGGTTGATATGTAGTTAAATAGCTGGACGTTGGATCCACCTTTTTTCTGTACTGCTGTTAGTGAACAAAATATTAGGAAAAATACAGGATTTTATATCCCTAAGTTTGCAATAAACACATTACAGTTTAGTTTTCTCAAATACAAAAATCAGATAGAATTATTTCAAAGTCTCAGAAAATTGACCCTGACAGCTGAAAAAGAGGCAGCCCCGATGTACAAACAGATCTAAAGTCTAAAATTAAGTCTAATTAAAGATAATAAGTGATTAAAAGCATTAAACAAGTTGAAATAAGTATTTTTGTGCTTAAATGAAAAAGTTTCATTCTAACTCCATTGTTTTTAATAGTGTGTTCAAAATAGAGCTAAATGCGCAGCTTTGCATATATGCAAAGACTAAATAATTGCCGATAATTAAAAAAATTATTAAGTGGGAATTTTCTTAGTATTTTTCCCAGTGCTTGGGGCTCATAAGTAATCAATAAAAAAATATTGACACGAATAGGAAAATGTGCGCACTAAAGGGTTAAACATTCATTAATTATTTGAAATGTGTGTACTGAAGGTCTAATTTCAAAACAAGTAAAACCAGGTAATGTTTTGGCATCCATCTATCAGAATTCATATTTATAAATAACAAATTAATTCTATTCTGGACAAACTTTACTAAATAATTAAGGTTTCTTGAAAATTTAAATTGGACTTCAAATTAATTGGTATCAAAACGTTTTTGATGTGCATTTTAAACAGAAAAAATAAAGGTACCTAAAACATATCGAAGAAATTTTAAAAGTTACAGAGAAAATCTCTTGTGATAATTTAACAGGGGTTCAGCAAAATCTCACAAAATTGGGAAAGATGGTTCCACATTATTTGGGGAGGACACCTCTTGGATGTCCCCTAATACATGTTTATTGATTAGTTTTCAGTATATACCAGTAAAAATTGAAAATTAGTGAACAAATCTTTAATCTTAATTCTTTGAAACTAGTCCCTACACCTAGAACATATTGAAACAAAATCTTTTTCAATATGGTTTTCGCTTAGAAATTGCCTAAACAAAAATATAAATAGGGCTATGGGAAATTTAATTTTGGAAATTATAAATAAAACAGTTCTCCAGAGCAAAATTTTTTTGCGTTGGGGCATGTAATACATGAAAGGAGAATTTCACCATTTATTGCTGGTTAAGAGGACAATAGGTGTAAACTCTCAACTGCGTTACCATCCTATACCGTGCTGATGAGTCCTAACAAGGACGAAACCGGTCCACGGTTGGAGGTGACGCTTGAGAGTTTACACCTATTGTCCGCTTAACCAGCAATAAATGGTGAAATTCTCCTTTCATTTACCTTGCCTTTCAGGAATTAAATCTGTCCTAGGAATGCCATTGTCATTCCAGCAGATGAGTGGAGGCCTAATCAATGGTCACCACTTTTTCAGTTATAATCGGCTAGACTAGTACTTGCCCTCCTCTATCTTGCGTTACCATCCTATACCGTGCTGATGAGTCCTAACAAGGACGAAACCGGTCCACGGTTGGAGGTGACGCTTGAGAGTTTACACCATGTAATACATGTTTATAGCATATGCCAATTTGTATGTTATTGTTGAACGTCATTCACACCCATAAATAAAAGCTGTTACGAAGCTTTTTATTATAATTTGTCTGTGGTTTGTCCTATTTCTTTTCGCTATTTTTAGTGTACTTACAAAAATTTTCAAGGAGGAACCCTAATACCTCCTCCTGGAATTTTGATGTTGATATACCTTTTTATCTTGAAATTTTGTAGCATACAAGAGTAGTTATCTTCAAGCACAGTGTAACCCAAAGGATCTGAAAATGAGAAAAAAAAACAGCTGATTTTAATCAAAAAATTTTAATCGCCACAATTTAAAAGAATTCAGGGGTGCTATTTTTTCATGTCAGGCTGGGAAATTTTTTTTAACAGCGTGAATTCCAAAATTCCTGGTTTTGTCGAAAATTTAAAGCTCAAAATAGCCTATGTAGCAGTAAGGTAAGAAGTGACATTTTCAAAACATTCATATCGAATTTTTTTTATGTTTTCGAGTGCATTGATCACGAATATAAAGGTTGCTGCAACGTGAAAGGTCGGCTTCATATCGAAAATCGCTAAATTTTTTTTGCTCTTTTTTATTTTTCGCTTACATTTCAAAAACTAAAAATTTCTCGAAGATAATCTCACTTACAATGTTGAAGTAAACAAAATTTCCTACAAAATGCAATTTTTTACTTTGATTATCTGAAGAGTGGTTTTGCCACTAGAGCGCGCTGAAAAACAACGATTTTTTGGCCTTTTCGCAAAAAAGTGGAAAACGCGGGCTTCTACCCTCTAAAAAGGAAAACTATTCACGTTATCAACGAAAATTTTGTACCACGGAAAAAGTGAAAGATCATTTAATTGTTTGTAAATAGCGTACCTCACATTACTGTTTTTTGAGAAGGGGGAGGGAGCCAAAGACCGAGAATAAAACTTATGCGTATTACATCCAAAACGAGCTTTTGCAATTGTTAATCTCCAATCTGCGCTTTAATTCCGGTATATTACCAAAAAAGTAGATTGTTTTCGATGAATTTATAACTAAGGGAACGTACCCATGCCCATGACCCATTTTTGACCCTCCTCCCCCCCCTTGGTGACCATCCGTAGTATATGCCAAGACCCCCCTCCCCCTCTAGTTTTCACATAGTAATTCATAAATACGGTTTTCAATCATTTTTTTGCAAGCAAAAAGTTTTAAAAAAAATAATTTGGCTTAATTTGTCAAATTTTAATAATTAATTTGGCAAATTTGAAAACCCTAAGCCCCCCCTCCCCCCTGTGACTGTGACCGAGCGTGGTATTTTGAAGACCCCCTCCCTCCCCTGAATGGGTCACGTAGTATGGGTACGTTCCCTAAGCATGGTTTATTATTTATAAGATAGGTATTTTAGGCAGGAATTCAATCTATTTTTTAAATTGAATATTTGATTACAATTAATAAAACTAAAAATCATAAAACCAAATTACAAATATAAAAATTGATTTTAAAAAGAGTGACAAAATCCTCTCGAGAGAAATTAGTTTGTATACTGTTTTAGGGGGGTCGAATTATCTGGGGGGAACCCCCAGCCCAGACCCCCTTTTATACTTGGATTTTTACCAAAAAACATATATGTTTTAGTTTTACAACATGACATCTTTTAACTAAATATGGATGCATGGAGGGGACTTTATTAGGATGGTCCCCAGGAGCAAAAATCTAGCTGAGGGCCTGACGTTGAAGAGAAATATTAGGGTTCTCCCTGAAAAATATTTTTTAAATAAGCCACTGGTCTCCTGTCCCGCTTTTCTGACTAATTTTCATGAAATGATGGATTTAAAGTAGTAAAGAAAGACCTAGATTTTTTTCAATTTTATAGGGAGTTAATCCTTTAAAATTTCTTTATTGGTAGGCTGAATCATTGCTCATTTATTAGTCACGTCAAAATTTTAGAAGCGCATGCGTTCAGGGTGCTCTTTTAAGGCTCAACCTCCTCGAAGTTTTGGGTGATTAGTTTTGTATAGTTTTTCCCCTTTAAAATTATGTTACGAAGCTACAAGTCAGTCAGTCCCAACTGTTAAAAAATGAGCCGGAAAAACTGTTATAAAGAGTTAAATTTACAAAATTTTCTAAGGGAGGAACCTATTCGACAGAGACAGATTAAGGATAGTTCCCTAAAACATTTAAAATTTTTATTTTCAATAGGAAGTTTAAAAAATATTTTTCAATAATCTTAAAAGCGTCCTTTTACCTTATTAGCTGTGCTTGAGAGATCAGTGTTTATAAAGGATGTTTTGGTTCACTCTCTAATTCCGAAAACACTAGTTTATGAGTGTATTTCATACGATTTTTATTGCTAAAATCTTTCGTTTCATTTAGCTATTGAAATCTGAAAAAAAATTGACCTGGCCTTGACAGTCATATGACTCATATGTTCCACTTTTATTTGCCCTCTCCCACAAAATTCGTCACTGCATTCGGTTCGATGTTATGAATAATAGAGTTGAAAATTTGGCTAAGCGCGCTCTTGATACTTTTGTCACGGCGACAGAGACAAAATAATCACCCTGGCTATTGCAAGAAGCTAGAGCGCTCGCATAGGCAACGAGACTCTTGGCCGATTGCCAAGAATCTCACCATAGAAATGTATTGCTCTCGAGTGATCTAGTGTTTATGGTCGCTGTGACAGAAGTCTCTAGCGCGCGCTCTATGTTTTAAACTAGTTTCTGTAGTCTAAATTTCGAGGGAGGCCGGGCTCCCCCTCGGCACCCCCTTTTCCTTATATACCCCACTGATTTTAATAGGGTTTTCAAAACCTGTTAAATAGACATATTAAAGAAGATTGATAAAAATTTTTAGAAAATAATAGTTCAATTATTCCTTTAAAAAAATCTTCATGGTGATTAAGAAGTCTCCAAAAACCTTATTTAAGTACAAACCCCCTTTTTTTTCTTTAGAAATGTTTTTAAAATTTTAGTGGAGGCAAATTTTCCAGACTCTCCTTTTGTAAACGAACTTTAACTCATTTAACTTTCATTTTCATGAATTTTTATTCACATTTTCTTACACTTATCAGAATACCCGTATCTATAAGTGTGATAAAAAGCTACATTGCATGAGGGGGGGGGCTTAGAAATAATTTTGGGTCCACTCCTCCCTGGACTAAATCTGAAAAAAAATATCAATTAAAAAAACTTCTGAACTAACAAGAATTAAAAAATTACCTGTACTTAAAAAAAAGTAACAGCTTACATATTCCACGAATTTTTGCATGGAAAGGGCGCAAGGAAACTTTCTGTACAGAATAAAATATGAAACTTGTGGCGAATACCCTGAAAAATCGGTCCGGTCATGCATCAGGGCCTCTCTTTTAAAAAATTACTGTTTAATTTTTTTTTACCAGATCCATGAGGCCAAAAATGTCCAGTGTAGTATGTGATGAGAAGAAAAGGGAGGGGAGTGCGAGTGACGTCGCATTTGGGCATGATGAAAATCTTCTTTCGCCACCCTCAAAAGTACCAAGGGTGAGCAAGCAGGAGGTTTTATCAAGGTTTTTTCGTTTTTTCTTAAACGTTTCCAAGGCATGGAGGAGATCTCAGCTGAAAATATATATGTAGTTAAATCTGAATGTTTCTCTATAACAGTCTGGTGAGAGGAAAACAAAACTGTCACCAAAGTATTAAAATATTGACCATTATTTCAATAAAAGACCGAATTTTTAATGATGAATTTCGAATGATGAAAGGCATCGCTATTGATGAGGTGAAGGATAATTAAAGCCTGTAATGAAATTAAAGTAGTAGTATATAATTTTTAATTTTTAAAACTAATTTAAAACCAAAACCAAAAAGAGTCAGGGAGGGTATTGCCATTTTCCTTTTTGGGTTTTACTGTTCCGTTCCGGTGCGTCACTTCCGGCTCTGTTCCTGCTGTGTTTGATGGGAGAGGCTTCGTCGGGATTTTGGTTATCTCGGTCTGTCTGCTACTGTTAGGACTCAAAGGAATCGGATGATATCCTAAAACTATTTATGGAAAATTACACTTTTATGTAATCAAACTGTAACGAAAACACCTAACAGGTAAGGCAATTTTAAGGTTTGTTTAATTAAATCTTGAGTTCTATTTCAGGCTTAAGCGGCCGATCATGCCGGTTGTCACCTTTCTTTTTTTCTTGATTTATAATTTAATGTGTTTCTGACCAGATTGTGCGATTATCAAGAGCGATATGCATGCTATGAATTAAGATGGGTTTCTTTAATTTTTATTAAAAATTATAGATGATGTTTTTGGGCAGTATGTGCGACAATATTTTAATAGATTCTGTGCAGTTTTCCTTCCTCACCTTTTTTTTTAACTAAGAATGTTTTCCGAAAATACAAATATTTCGCGCTTTAACGTATTTAAACTATTTGTTATTTAATTATAAATCATTTTGCAATTAAAATTTCCTTGCTTGATCTTGTACCATGTTGAATCAGGGATGAAGATAACTTTTTATCTTTATTGCTAAAAACTAAAACAAAGCTAATATTCTAATCAATTTTTAAGTTTATTTGTATCATTTGTACAAATCCTGAGGTGTTTGGTGTTATAATTCAATCATGTGTGTTAAATTGCTCTTACTACCTACTTAAAATATTACAATACTGTGAAGTTTGACTTGATGTTTGATGCATTGGATTCATAAGGTTCTTTTTATAATGTTAGCATATTTTGCTCAGTATTTGTACTTCGTTTTTTAGTTTACTATTTAGTATCCATTCTTCTGAAAGTTACATTAAACTAAAAACTCTTGTTATTAATCTTCTTAATGTTTCAATTTTAACTTTAAAGTTTGCGAATAATCCAATGTACTACTTTTAAATAAAAACACGTAAAAAATTATACAAAGGAGACTAAAATAATTAAACTTGGTTAGAATATTATATTAAATTTCAACGAGCTATCTTCTTTACTTTTAAAGCATCCCTGATTTCAGCTTAATGTGACAATATTCTATGTTTATTAACTTTAAGATTAAACTTGTGATAAACCTTGCGTTTCATCTTGAATCTGTTTATTTATATACGTAACATTGAGAAATTGTTTTGTAAAATAAAATATCAATGATTGTAATCTCAACTAAAACAGCATTTCTTTTAGTTTTCTTTACAATTTTTTTAATAATAATAATAATAATAATAATAAATTTATTTACAGAAAAGAAAAAAAAACAAATACATATGTTGTTCACTAAGGGGCACAAGCCCTTCCAAGTGAAGCACTAAATTAATAAATAATTATTTATAATAAGAACAAAATAAAACAAATAATCGAAATACACATACAGTCATGAACAAAATATACATACAAAATAATACACACTAAGTACACACCAGAAAAAAATAATAATTTGGCTAACACAGAGCAACAAAATATAGTTAAAAATCAGGCTCATCTTCATTTACTAGACCTTTACAGATTTGTGTCCTTTAAATTCAATAAATATGTAGACAGACCCTTTTTAAAAGAAAATTTATTTGAGTTTGAGGTTAGATAAGTTGGCAAATTGTTGTAAAAGAACGGACCCTGATAAAGAAAACTTTTACGCAAGATCTCTTTATATGGCTGTGGGATATTTAATATAGGTGGTTGTCTGAGATTATAATGAATATTAGTACTACCAAATGAGCTAATGTTATTATAAATAAAAAGTGATAATCTAAAATAATAAAGTTTCTTTATAGTTAATAACTGATCACTATTTTTTTAAGGTAAATAATAAAATGTTGCCAATATAGTCCGATTGGAGAGAATAAGGAAGTTGCATATGTCAGATTTTCATTAACATTAAAGTGTTCTGTATGTTTTTTTGTATGGTAAAAGGATATATCTAGTCAATTTTTCAAAAAAATGTACAAGTAATGAAATATTTTAATTTAAAAGTCGAGAAAAAAACATGTGACTGAAAACGCTTCAGTGAAAACACTGTACAATGACGTCGACAATCATACCATCTACTCCGCGGCTTTCCAACATTGGTCACCGTGCAATGACGTCACATCCCAAAATCTTAGCAGTTTCGCGCGCTTTGAAAAAGGGGATTTTTGTTAATTTTTTTGCTATGAAAAAATCTCTTGATAGGCCTCAAATTTTGGGTTGTTGCTTATTTTTGCATGAAGATTCCATTAAAAATATGTAAAAAAATCATGCAACTTCCTCATTGTGTCCTTCTAATCCTTAAGTATTTAAATATATGTTCATGACCACTTATATCTAAATGGCCTAGGCACTTTGTCATAGAAATATGACTGTAAACCTCAGAACTGAAGTTCAGATATGTCTGAACGCCCAACATGGTTTTCGGGGATATTATGGCAGTCGTGGGAAAATTTTTGCCTATAACTTTACAAATCCAAGTTATTATTAGTAACAATAATTTTGGGGCTGGTGACAGTATCATGCCTTCAAAATTCTACGGAAAATTTGATTAATACTACCGAAAAAAATGTAGAGGGGAAAACTACGGATCTATGCCAAAAAAAACTAGTTTTCCTTGGTGAATACCCTGAAAGTTAGCTTTTCTTTGTGTTTTAAATGATGAAAAAACAATTGAAGTATCTCTGGAGATTGAATTGGAGACAAAATTTGAGAATTTCACTAAAAATCCCACTTTTGTTTAATCACTAAGTTTTTGACTTTTAAAAACCATTTTTGAGCTATAAGGGGACATGTCTATAAGAAGAATAAAAGAATGCATTTAGTAAAAAAAATTAAAACATGGATTATATGGTGATAAATTGAACCCTTACAGAATTTTAGTGAATAAGAAAACTCTGTTTAAAAAACTCTTTATAAGTAGTAACATAAACTAAAAATAAAATAGTAGGGGGAAAAATTTTGATGAAAATATGGAGGCATTTATGTGGGAAATTTTGGACAGTAATTATAGTGTTCTGGGGCAATATTGGGCCCTGGAACATTTTCTGCAAACCTTTTTATGATTAAATCAATAAATATTTCTGAACCACAAATGGAACTTGTTGAGTGAAGAACATAAGATTAAGAACTTTAATTTTAAAAATGCATCTTATGTGTTTTGAATTATAAAATTTATTTCAGATGAGCCTCTAGACACCCCTAGCAAAGATTTTGCTTTGCTTTGTTGTGTTGTAAGCAAACTCACTTTTGATAAAATATCTCACAATCGCAAACATTAAATTTTCCATAAGCTTAAATTGCCATTAAAGAGATCTGAAGTGTAGTATGAAAAAATGGCAAAAATATATATCTAGAATTTTGAGGACATGGGATTTTAGTTGTTTTCTGTGGTCTTAAAAAGTAAAATTTGACTTCCAAGAGGGGCAGTAGTCTATGCCCCTTAATGATCATATAAAAGGATTTTTAAAACATTATTATAATTTCTCTTGCACAATTTATTACTGGAAACTGCTCTAAACTCAAAGAAATTAATTAATCGATTTTGAAGTATACAGCAAGTTAAAACTGCTCTATACTAAACAAAATTTCTGTTAAATCCGAGAATTACTTTAAAAAAGAAATTTATTTAATGGGAATGCACATTTTTTAGTCAAAATTCAAAATATATTTGTTATCCTAACACAACCGTGAGTAATTACTAGTTTGTTATGATTTTTAAAAAATATATGGTGATGGTTTTTCATTTTAAATGAGTTTCTTGAAAATTTAATAGGTACTGACATGTATGAAGGGTGATTGCACAATTTTATGCTATATAACCTAATTTCTACCTTGAGAGCATTGTTTCTGAACTAGAAATTAAATTGACCATTGTGAAGGTTTTGGGGTGTTAAGTAATTGTTCTCCATTCCATTACTTTGTTGATTCCACCCTATTCATGGTTTTAAAATAGTTAATACTCGCTTGGGTCTGGGCTGGGTTAAATTTCTTCTTGAAACACATTCGTGAATTAGAGCATAGTAGTAAGTAAAAATTTAAACTTTTTGTTAGATTTCTAGTGTCTTTTTAGAGATTAAATTTGGGGTTACTTAAATTTATTTTTAATTTATTATTTTAATATAAAAATAGGACACTGATTACAACAACTGCCTTACATTGGAGGTAACCTGTTGTTGCCACATACACCCCTTAAATTACTAAGTTGTTATTACAAATTTCATTCTTTTAGAATGTTTAAGCTAGTTTTTTGTTGCTTAAGTATTATTTTCTCCTTTAAATTGATGCAGTTTAATTGACAAATTTTAGGGTGCTTACATTACTGCTTGTTTAAGTGTTCGTCATTTTAACGATAACAACCGAAATCGCGAGGGCTGGTCTGCACGTATACTCCTGTAATTTAAAAAAAAGTACTAAAAATTTTAGCCTATTTATTTAGGAAAATATTGTTTTTAAAAAATTATTTTATTTTCTAATCTCCGGTCTCCGCATATCTTTTACCAAACAGCTGAAATCCGTGCACGCTATTGATACAGTCTCTCCATCTTCTCCTTTTCCGAATACGATCATTTATCGACGGCCGTGCGCGGGAAGATGAAAAGGCTGTATTTGTTGCGTATGATCACACCTCGTCGTCTAGCTTTTATAGTTGTTTTTCCCTCCGTACACGTGCTTACTTTTGCTTTGCTGCAAGGTTTCTGCTTCAAGGTTATTTTTTCCGTTTGTTTTTATAATGCGCGAAATAACCTTTTTGCATCTTTTTTTTAAAAAAAGACACCCTGTCTGAATTCAGTTTTATCCATAAATAAAAACTACTATTCGAAAATGTTTCTTCAATATATAATTTAATTTTATACCATTCGTAATAGTCAGTGGCTCATTGTATTCTGGAATATTTAAGTTTATTGAGCATTCAAAACAAGGCTTCTATTTTTAGGTGTAACTTTTATTCAATTTTCTAATGAACCCACATTAATGAATAAAACTTTTAAATCTTAGCTCATTCCTAACCTCTAATTTAAGTTCGTTAATTGAGAATTAGTTATTACTGTAAAATCAAAGAAATTCCTTCATTTAGATTTTTAACAGCCAGTGATAAAACACTGTGTCATAAATTTTTGATTGGATCTTTATCTGCTAATTTCGATATTTTCTCATGTTAATGATTTAAAATGCCTTCGTCACAAATACATTTTCTTTAACCCATTATCATTACAATGAAACATAACTGCTTATTACCATACATTTTGTGTGGATTAAGATAATTTTCTTATAGTTTTTTTCCCCAAAGCGTATGAAAGCCTTCTCGATTTAAAACTCCGTCGTTCTATCGCTGTATGAAATCGCACCGACATCTTCTGATCCCTCGATCATCGTTATGGCGTAGCTGTTACGCGGGTTACGCGTCATGAATTGAGATGCTTTCCATTTTCACTGGACTGTGAAGTGAAAATGTAGGACACCGTGCCATTACTTCCGTAGCCAGGGTCTCAATGGATCGAAGTTCTATACAAGGGGAGCCTCGGATCCACCGTTTTCATTAGTGTCCCACCCCACAGTTACTTAACTCAATGTAATTTTAATCTGTTTAATTGTGGGCGTCATAGAAGTTGAAGTTTTAATAATGTTTAACATGTTAAAATAAAGCATCAAACCCGATGAAGTTGGCTCCTGTTTTAGAAGTTAATAAGTGCCAAAGACGCTTTCATTTCTACTACCGATAGTACAGCTTCTTTTCCCAAATGTTTATCAGACGCGTCGTGTGAATTCCGTTCGGTTTCAAAAGCTCTTTGTATAAATATTTAAATTCTATTTTTCCATATCAAAGAACAGGAGATTCCAAAAGTCTCTTAGTTGTGTATCCGTGATTTGTGGGTGTTCTTTCGCATGACAATACCGTGTGTTTGAAAAGCAGGTGGCATGTCGTTCAGGAATTCCTGGTGGCGGAATTGAGTAACTCTTTTCAATGTGTCGGTCCTTTTATATGCTTGAATATGAGCTGCATTGTGTGTCAAGTCTTCAGTCTACCCAATCAAGGTCGTAAAATTAATCCATTTCCTGGAGAATTCAAGCTTTTCCGCATGTCCATTCTTTTCTTATGAATGATAAAACGATCGTTCTTATATTTTTAATCTCGAAAAATCAAATTGTATTTTTAACGTGAAGAAAAATTTAAAAACAATATTGTAATCGTTGTGTTATCCAACCACACGAAATTGACTTTCTCTCGAAGTCTAGTCTCGCTAGGGGAGTTTCTCCGTTAATTTTAGCACAATCAAATTTTAGCTTCAGGCCCTGCACACTGCAGGAAGGGAGAAAATTACTATACTATATTTCGGTTCATTTTCATTTACTATGTGAACACGACCCGGATTTATCCTTCCTCTGTGTTCTTTGTTCGTTAATGGATAGTTGTGGGTTCAGTTCAAAACCTTGACCTGTGGGTGTATGAGCTGTGCCATGGATATAAATTCTAGACGCCTTTTTTGAAAATTATTCTTTTTCCCGAGTCAATCAACTGGAAGTTTCCAACTTGTTTAAGTTCTGTATATCTCCCCTGTTATATATTTTCTCTGTCATAGGTTGTGGTGCTTATTTTGTAACTGGTGCGTTTGATTTCAAATGACAGTTATATGAATTGTGGTATAGCTTTTTGTACGCGAGTTTGTGGCAATGATTGATGTATTCCAATTGAGGTTTCATTTGAAGAAAAAAAATTCGGTTACAAAAATTCAGTTTACAAACATTGCGTAGCAGGAACTAAGGGAGGCCAATTTTAATACAGTTTATCGTCACCTTCACAAAAATTATTTTTAATTACACGTGGATTGCTTATAGTTAATTGAGTATTCAAATTGCTATAAAATTGAAGAAATAAGTAATATAATAATGCTGATTTCATTAATTTTGCAGTTTCCATTAAAAGTAGTAATAAAAATTTCACATTAATTAAAAAGATCTTACAATTTTTCTCAAAAAGTGAAACACTGTTTAATTTTTTTCACAAAATGGGGGTTAAGTTTAAAATCCTGGATTGGTCTCTGAGTAGGTACTCTCCATAACTGAAACTCCCGATACCTCACAGTTACTATTTTTGAAAAAATATTAATATCCTCGATTTTTTTTATCATGTGGCATCGACGTTTTCTGTCCTAAAAACTTGATATCTTTGGCAATTCCATTGTTCTTAAAAGTTTCCGATAAAGTGTAGGATTGTATTTGTTATAAAAAGTAAGATGTAATCGTAAGATGTAATATTAAAAAACAAGTGATGATCAAAGGCCGCGGTTCGTTTGGGGGCCCTTTCTCTTTAAATTGTAACTCTTTTTAAGCCACCTAAATTCTTATCCTCCTGAAGTCTAGTTTGTAAATCACTATCCGCTTTGAGAACAAGATTAAAAATCACATACTACTTGCCTCTTGATAAATAGTTTATTTCTGAAATTGAGTGACTATAAGTGACCTCATCCAAGTCTTTATCCTCATCGGCAAAAGAGTTTTCGAGGCCACTTAACTGATTGTTTGTGGAATACCAGTTTCCTTCTGAGATAAACTATCTTATCGTTTTTTACCAAGATTTATCGATATCATTGCCATGCTTCACCACCATGTCTCAATCTATAAATTAGTTTTGTATTGTTAGGGGTATCTTTGATTCATCAGTGCTTCCCACAGTCCCACACTTGTTCGAGTCGTATCTCAATGCCTTGACTGATAATTGAAGATTTTCCCCTAGCGCAGTGTTTCCCAACCTTTTTCTATCCATGGGGGCCCCACCAAAGCCTTTCAAAATTTTTCATGCCCCTCATATTCTTCTTAATAAAAACTTCTTGGAAATTAAATAAAACCTGGTTATCCATGTCCCACATGGGTGTGAATTTTGTTGAAAATTTTCAAATTACCCCCCTCCGCCCCTTGAAAATACTCTTGCCCCTTGGTGGGGCGTGCGCCCCACGTTGGGAAACACTGCCCTAGAGCAACATTAAAGTATAAGATATTGATATTTGAGAATTAACAAAAATGGAAAATCGGACAGCTTATCTTTATTTTTTTTTCAATTATTTATTTATTGAATGATAAACAGATGGTTTTAAATGAAGACGAACTTGCAAATAGGTACTCTTTTTCTCGAATTTTTTATTATTTGTTTCTATAAAGTTAATAATCCCCAAACCATCTTTGTACAAATTCTACGTTAGTTGTTTTAAGAACACGTAGTACTAAACTTTATCACCCAAAATGAGATGAAAAGCAAAACTCTTCCTCCTGTTAAAAATTATTGTTAATTTAAAATTTTATTAACTATTCTATTGTTTCTTCGAATATGAAATGATTATCTCTTAAAAAGATTTTCCAGAAATGTATTAGGGAGAGGAAAATCTATTTTTTTTCCAAAGAGGGGAAAAGTTTTTCGGTTAGTGAATTATCTGATTCACCATTTTGTATAGAAAACGTGATTAACCTTGAGACTTAGTTATAGTTAAATAAGTTTTACTACCTCTTTTTATGTGTTTTTATCATTTATATAATAAATTATTTTCCTCTGGGATATTTAAATTTCTTCTCTTGAGGAAAAAAATAAAGGTTGTTTAATTTCCCGACATTGTTCATTTTTGAAACTTATCAATGGCATGCCTAAAACGTTCGTTTTGATTTTAAAATATTTCACTGTGGAATACTTTTATTATTAATTTTTACATTTTTCACAGGATGGATGAACCGTTTTAAATTTAGGAATATACTTTTATTTCTTTTAAGAATGTATGATCAAGTCACTGGTGTAACAGATCTGTCTGCAAGATTTCATTAACACAAAAGCTGATAGGAGTATAAAATTTCTCATCGAGAACACCTGACGAAAAAAATACTCGTCAAGAGTGTTGTCATTTGTCATCTCATGCACAGATGTTAATATCATGTTGTCTATTTTATACAGCACCTACTTTCCCTTGCATGCAGAAGCTAGTTTTCTGATTATTTTGATACTAGTAATTTTGCTTCGTGCTTATTCATTTTTCTTGTTTTAAAAAAACTTAAAAGTTTTGTTCGTTATCCTCCCCCATGGGTTTGAAGGGAATATATTTATCTTTTTGCATTATTGTTCTTTCTTTGGAAACTTAGGGAGACTTAAAACCCAGCTTATAAATTTTGTGACATTTCTTAATTCAGTTGTCTTTATCCTACCTCACCTCCTCTATAGATAACTATTGCGCGACTAAACCACACGTTGGGTTGGAGAATGATTAGAATATCTCCATGGGCGTATTTAGGTGAGTAAACCTGGGAAGGGGTGTAAGCTGTCTCGGATGGTTCTGAAAGAATGATTTACCTTAGTAAAAATGTAATTTTTACAAAGTGTTGGGGGCATCGTCCCCTATGACTCCTCTTAAATCCTCCTTTAATTGTGTCGTTAATTATTTTGCTCCCAATTAAAGGCCCAAATCCCTACTCCAATTTCTTCCAGTAACGTGAAATTTGTTGACCTCCTCCGACCCTCTTTCCAGCCATCATGCGATATATCGGTGGGTCGATAACAGCCTTACCAACCGAAACAGCCAGGTTTCATTCAGCCTTACCGAGCCACGTGGTTCTTAGGGCTCTTTTATAGTGGATCTGGATTTCGGCTGTGCTGGAAAACTATAAATCACCTGAACCTTGACCTGTTCGGCACGCGCCCCCCCTCTAAGCGTTCGTTATACAAAAAAGGGGGTGGAAGTGTCCGAGGGGAGATGTGTTTACGTTTCTGACAGGGAAGATCATTAACGCTATCTCCCCCGTTTTTGTATGGCCAAGCTTGTGACGGAACCACGTGCGGGAGATCGAATTACTCCAGCCGGGATTTTGTGCTGGGAGTATGTAGAGGCCCTAAGGGCCTCTACATACTCCCAGCACAAAACCCCAGCACATACTCCCAGCACAAAATCCCGGCTGGAGTAATTCGATCTCCCGCACGTGGTTCCGTCACAAGCTTGGCCATACAAAAACGGGGGAGATAGCGTTAATGATCTTCCCTGTCAGAAACGTAAACACATCTCCCCTCGGACACTTCCACCCCCTTTTTTGTATAACGAACGCTTAGAGGGGGGGCGCGTGCCGAACAGGTCAAGGTTCAGGTGATTTATAGTTAGGCCTAGGAGCTGAGGGCCGCGTATATTGAGCGGGGGCACCCGCCGCGGTCGCTGCATGGGACGTGTTCCCTCCCTCCTCTCCCAGCTGATGTGTGAGGGAGTAGGAGGGCGATTCCAAGTGTGCAGCGCAGCGCCATCGGATCGATGAGACGAGACTTGCATTGGGCGCCAGTTGCGGCAGGAACCGCCGCACCTTCCGACGGTGGCTTATTCCCTTTCGATCCGTATTATTAGAATTTGATACCTTGAAGTTTTTAAGGTCTTGGTCTTATAGGGTCAGCGCAAACTTTTATGACCGTCTTGGTAACGCTTCTTCGGGCAGTCTCCCCGATCTCTTTGCGTGGTTAGGTGAGGTCAATTAGCGAGCAAAAGAGTTCCCCTCCAACCCTCTACTAACCACACAAAGATATCAGGGAGATATCCACTGACCGAAGGAGTGGTGGCGATCCGGTCATGAAAGTTTGCGCTGACCCTTAGTTTTGCATTAATGTTTGACACAGGATCGCTTGAAATAAACGGTTTAGTAATACTAAAAACCCTGGAACCGTTGTTTTCGCTTGTTATCGCTACTTCGCATTTATGGAGATGCGTGTTACAGCAAGTTAGTTTTTCTCCTCTTTGGGAAAATTGGGATTCGTCTTATGTAAGCGACGCTTTTTTTGAGGGGGTTCTGCTAGGATGTGGGATTGTGAAACTGTAAGTTTACTTGCATAGAAACACTTAACTTCTCATATAGTACAGTGTAAAGTGAAAATGTTATGCTAAAAAAAGTAAAGGGTATTAAATATTTCATTTTTTTTTCATTGAAACATTTCATATACAGTTTGCATTTCATATTGAGTTTATTCATAAGGGAAAAGAGAGATTCTAATCAGGGTTTTCAACCCGCCAAAAATCTAAAAAAAAAGTTTTCTCAAACTGCACTGCTGTGCAAAAATTAAGGACGGATCTGTTTTTTCAACATAACACCTAGTAGAATTATTGTTCATCCATGAAAATCATACCAAAAGATGTTTATTGGGTGAGGATACAGGGCCCGGGAACAAATTTTCCCTATCGCTATCCATATTTTAAGGGGGTAAATGGACCCTCCATTGATAATGGAGTTCCGTTACATATTTAGAGCAGTGACAGAAACGTCTATGTAAGAGGTATTTAACCGAGAAATTTAAGTTTTTTGCAAAGAATATGATTATTCCTGAACTCAATGCATATTTTTAAACGTTTGTGCCGCCTTTAAATGCTATTTTTTAGGTTTTATTGAGAGATATCGATCTAATAATCGTTTTTGGCAAGTTTTAGCTTCTGGGTCATTTTTGGTAAGTGGTATTTTACCGTTAACCATGTTTTTAGAAGGTCTCACATATGCCTGATTGTGTTTAGGTCTGGGGACCTGAAAAGTAAATTTATTCTTTCAATATTGTTTCTAATGAAAAACCTTGAGATAGTCAAATTGTGATTTTCTGCAGCTTTTTCACTAATAAAGAGAAATCCTTGACCCAAAATGTCTTCTAAAAGAAGCAAATTGGCCATGAGAATACAGGTATGCAATTGCAGACATTAGGGAAAATCTCTTTTGAGTATTTATAGGGGGTGTTGAAATGTCTGTAAGGATAGTACAGACTTAGAGGAGAAATTCGATTTCTTTAAACTTGATTTTAAAGATAATGGAGATATTTTTACAAACAAATCTTTCTTTTCAGACAGGATAAAGTCCATAAACACTAAAAATACTTCTTTTTTTAAACTTTAATAACAGATGTCATTTCTGTGAAGCTATGCAATTCTTTATGCCGTTTCAACACCCTTTAGACAGCACAGAAGTTTTCACTGAAATCTGCAATTGCGTACCTGTGTTCTCATGTTCCTTTTATATCTTTTAGAAGACCTCTCGGATCAAATATTTCTCTTTATTAATTAAAAAGCTGCTGAAAATCACAATTTCACTTTCTCAAAGTTGTTCATAAGTAACCCTATTGAAAGAATAAAGCTACTTTTCAGGTCCCCAGACCCAAACTCAGTTAGGCACATGTGAGACCTACTAAAAACATGGTTAACGTTAAGATACAACTTACCAAAAATGAACCAGAAGCTAAAACTTACCAAAAATGATGATTAGACCAATATATCTCAATAAAACCTAAAAAATACTATTTAAAGGCAGCACAAACGTTTAAAAATATGCATTGAGTTCAGGAATAATCATATTCATTTTAAAAAACTTAAGTTTCTCGGTTAAATACCTCTTACATAGACGTTTCTGCCACTGCTACAAATGTGTAATGGAACTCCATTATCAATGGAGGGTCCATTTACCCCCTTAAAATATGGATAGGGAAAATTTGTTTTTGGGTCCTGTATTCTCACCCAATAAACATCTTTTGGTATGATTTTCATGAATGAACAATAATTCTACTAGGTGTTACGTTGAAAAAACAGTTCCGTCCTTAATTTTTGCACAGCCGTGTACATAACATTTGAGGAAAAATATATAAAAAAACTGAATATTGGGCTAGTGCAATAAAACTAACAATATCTAACAAGGAGGTAAAAAAAGAATGGGGAGAGAGGTGAAAATAGAGTGGTAGGTGAAAATGTGAGATCAGATGAGGATATCAATGATGAGGATAGCTCATGAAGTTATATATAGTTTAAATGAGCCTTAAGAAGAAAGAAGAGCGGTTGATGAGAGTGGAAAAATTTGAGGGAATAGATAGAAGAGGAAGACAATGATATATGAAGAAGAGAAAATGAGTAAGGGAAAGAATCAAAAGGAGATATTTAATACGAGGCAAGAGGAGAATGAGGGTGAAAGAGTGAAATAAGGAGAGAGGAGATGGGAAAGGAGAATACCGAAACTTGTTTTTGCATCGACATCCCTTCTTGCGGTCACTCTGGCTGTCCCACGAGTGGGCAGGAAGCCGCCTTAATTTCGGCCGAGGTCGCCCGACACGCGATACCCGATGACGCCACCGCCCCACCACTTTAAAATGCACGCGCCGTGAAATCTGAAGTGGGGAGGATTGTTTTCACTTTCGCGAAATCCCCCCCTTGCCGACTTAATATCCTGGGTTCTGATTCGAACGGGGAAGCTTCGAGAATCTCTTATGATGCAGGAGGACATTTTTCTAACGCAAGATTTAATACGCTGTAAAAGGGTGTTCAATCTGTTTCCATGCTACTAAAAAAACTTAATTTACCTTCTGACTTAGTTTATTGCTGTCTTCCGGTTTTAATTGGGAAAGAGAAGAATATATTCGATATAATCATCTGGTTCTCATTGGGGAGACTCTGGAAATCCTGTTATGATAAAACGTGTTAGTATTATAGATCCGAATCAACTTAGGAGCATAGCCTTGAAATTTAGCGAAAGAAAGTGAGTGCGCTTGCACTTATTTTGCAAGTATTCTAAACTAGTCTAGTGCAACGAAGTTAAAATCTTTAGTTCTTAGACCCTGTTTCAGTATTTCGGGATTTTGTTGGTTAACCAATTTGCTGGCATTATATTACCGTTATCCCATTTTAACTTTTCATCTTTAAATAAGGCAGTAAAGGTTTTATGGAAGTAATGGATTAAATCTGTTTAATAAATTTGATTAAATCTGTTAGAGATATCATAGTTCTGAGTACTTTATTAAAAATCCACGCCCTGTTCAATATTGCTCCTCTCTGGTTAGGGTTGGTGAGGTGAAACGGGTGAAACCATCGAGCTTTACTATACTCGCAGTGTGGAAACTTAAACCAGAGTGTTAAAAAAATTACATTAGTATAGTACAGGATTTCCCAGAGGGGTCGATTGGGGGTCTATGAAAGTTAAATAGTCATAAAAAAGAAAAGTGCAGAAAAAAAAATTCGGTTCGGAGGTTTGAAGACCTTGTGAAGCCATTAACATTCCTTCTTGGGTTATCAATCCGTTTGATTTTGACATCATTGGATTTGATTTTTCCCTCCAAGTATAGAAATAAGTGAAATTGAAGTAGACCTGGAAATAAAGTCCCGGTTCTATTCCTTAGAGTATTTATTCTAAGTTTTGGAACGTGCCACGATAAGGAAAGACTTTCCTGAAGTTATGAAGATTACTGAGTCCTTAGGGCGCTTTTTCACTGAGCGATAAAATCGTACACGATTTTTGAAGGACGACACAAGTGTTATCGTGTCGTTCGCGAGACGTTTTTTCATTGCACCGATATCGTTCGCTGAAAAACGTTTTTTCCACTCTCATTTCGATTTAGAAGTTCAATCAGTAAACATCTTCTGAAATGGCCCACTGCAATCACCGCCATTATAACAAACTTAGATTGTTATATTTATTATATTTGCGAAGAAAGAAGAGGGGTGTAGTTAAAAGATTTTGGATACATGATATCGTTAAATCGAGACCAACGGAAGGCGCATTTTATACGCTATTTGAAAAACTGCAAAAAGATCCAAACAAGTTTTTTAATTATTTCCGGATGAGTGAGGAAACGTTTAACTATATTCTGCTCCATATAAAGGAAAAAATACAAAAACAGAATACACATTTGAGAATGTGTATTCCACCAAAGGAAATGCTGGCAATAACTTTAAGGTAAGTTATCTATTTTCTTATATATTACACTCCAATCTTTATTATCATCATTAGATAAATTAAAAAATTTTAATCAATAGTCTTGACACTAAAAATTAAGTCAGAAGTAGAAATATCTATGTAGTGTTTTCGCTGTTTCTACATCAGTTTACTTTAAAAGGATACATGTGAATATTAGTTAAAATTTGTAATTTCTTAAAATATTAGTTTTTTAATTTGTAAAAAGATTCTTTACATTGCATCATATAGTGTCAATTGAGAAAATATCAGTGGTGTAGAACTGCTATATTGAAGTGAGACAACTGAGATTATTAAAAATTGTAAATTTTTCTAGGTACAGTTCCAAGAAAGCAATTTAAAAAAATTGTGCATCTTTATAGTTTGATTTTACTAAACTAAAATAATAACTGTAATGGGTTAAAATATGTTAACAACATTGAAAATTAGTTGGTAGCTCAGTCTTTGAAAAATAATAATAGGTGTATGGGGGTCTAGTACACAATAATTAATATGCATTATTTGACAATCCCTAATAGGAATTTTTTGTGTATAACTATATTATATAATGCCTTTTTTCTTACAGATATCTAGCTTCTGGATGCTCCTTCACCGATATCTATTACAGCTACCGAGTAGGAATTACGACTGCTTCCAAGGTAGTAAAAACCACATGTAGCAAAATATGGGAAGTTTTCCATCAGCAACATTTCCCAGAAGCCACTCAAAATAATTGGATTGCCATTTCAAAGAATTTTGAGAAATTTGCAAACTTTCCACTTTGTCTCGGTGCAATTGATGGCAAGCATGTGCGGATAGAAAATTTTCCTAATGAAGGTTCTATGAACTACAATTACAAGAAGTTTCATTCGTTTGTATTGTTAGCAGTCGCAGATGCTGATTATAAGTTTACTTATGTGAACATTGGGGGTTATGGCAAAGACTGTGACTCCAACATTTTACAACAAACTGAGTTTTGGAAATTACTGTGTTCTAATAAACTGAACATTCCAAGTCCAACTCCTTTGCCGCCAGAAAACACTAAAGTACCATATGTGTTCGTGGCAGATGATGCCTTTCCCATGCATCAAAATATTATGCGTGGATATGGGGGCCACAATTTGACAGAGAAGCAAAAAGTATTTAACTACAGGCTCTGTAGAGCCAGAAGATATGTAGAATGTGCTTTTGGTATTTTGACGAATAAATGGAGAATTTTGCATAAGGCACTAAATTTGTCTCGTGAAACTGCAATTGATGTTGTTAAGGCATGTGTAATGTTACACAATATTGTACGTGAGAGAGACGGATACCGTCCAGAGGACTTAGTACCTTGTACTCTACAATCCATGACAAACGACACATTAACTACAAAAAAAACTGGGAGGGGTATTCGTACTTCTTTTGCTAATTATTTTGTAAGTAATGAGGGTGCATTGCCGTGGCAGCTGTCTAAAATTTAATGAATAAAATATTTAAAATTATTAGCATTCAATAACAAATTTAATGTATGTCTATAATGCAGGGGTGCCCACAGAGGGGGACATATAACAATTTAAGTTTTTAAATGGGTGGAACAAAAAGTGTGGGGGGAGGTCATTACACTTTTTTGCAAGGGCTTGCCTCATTGAGTCTAGGGGGTGGGACCCCTGTAGACTGACTATCAACATCCTCCCTCACGTACAATATTGTGTTTACACAGCAATTTTATAATAATTTTTATCATTCTGCAGTATAATATTCATGATTTTGTATAACACAAGTTTTAAAAGTATTTCATTGTGTTTCTTTTGTCTACTCTGTATTTTTCTTTAATGATTCTGATGTTGCTGCTACTTCTTTCTTTACATAAAACAAATAATTATATTATCATTTTTTTATATATTCCTTTCAATCTATACCAATTTTTTGCATAATTTAGAATTAGAAATAAAGTTTGTTTTTATTTAAAGAGTACTTTTTTTACATGCTACTGTGTTTTACGCTGGTAATTTTACATACAAACTAATATTACAGATAAAGATTTATACATTGTTTAAAGCTTAAATAGATCATCTGTCCGACTTGTATTCAGAGGAATACTTATATTTAAGATGTGTTAAAACAAAAATCTGAGCTTATTGCCTGAGCTTAACTTGAAAATAGCTGTATTTAAATTCATTTTATCCACACCTATCCTAGGTAATAACTTTTATTTAAAGGGTGCTTTTGAGGCCAAAGAAAATAGTAAATCTGTATTTTAAAAAAGTCTTTGATAACACATTCATGATTATTAACACAAAAGGAAACTCCAATTTTGGTCTCTACATTCATAAAACTTCTATTTACTTTTTTTTAAAAATGTCAGCAGTAGAGTTTAATTACTTATTATTTAAAATCATTAAGTTTTTTTAAAATTCTTGTTTGTATTAAAAACAAAATTCATGACATGAAAAAAGCTGGTTAACTCATTGGCAGCTGTCTAACACGAATGAATATTTTTTAAATTCTTCATGTTTAAAATTAATTCACAAAAATATATTTACAATGACAGTGAAAAGTTGGTGTACTTCTTCCTCACATTCTATATTGTGTAAAATGAAAGACAAAACCAAAATTCAATAACTGCAGCTTCAAAACAATGAGACCCATCTTTTTTATGTCAAGAGCAGAAATAAAAATCTTAAGTATTTTATTATTTTTTTATAATAAAATAATCTGTAAAAAGGCAGATTACAGTGAACCCTCTCTATGATACTCTATGGACCTAAAGAAAGTATTGATATGGTCAGGTTATTATAGACAGTGCTGTTCTATCTGTCCGATATTAATACGGATTAATATATCTTACGGATCTTAAATATTTTTTTCACTATAGGGACCTTGAAAAAGTATCAGTATGGACTGTCATACAGAGGTTTCACTGTAAAAAGAAAGAAACTGACTGAGAAAATTCTATAAGTTGAAATTATTTTTTAATAACAATATTAGTATATCAAAACTCATTTTGGTAATTATCATTATTTACAATGTACACAGTATTGAGACGTTTTCGCTTTATATCCATAATTGACTGTAGCACAGCTGAGTGCAATTCTAATTTTTCATTTTCAGTCATGTCACTGACATATTGTTCAAATGAACCAAAAAAGGACGGTTCACTTTCGCATTTTGATTTTTTAAGTTCACCCATAATTTCTCGTTCAAGTTCACTAAGATCTCTATCAGACCTTTTCACTTTTCTACTATGCCCGGCCCGAGCACTAAAGCTAGGCGAAGGGGTACTGGCAGCAACTGGCTCAGAAGTTTCTACAACCTCGTCCACCTGAGCCTCCACTGCTTGTGAGTCACTTACATCCTCAGCTGTTAGTAGAACACTCGACTCTGTTGAGCTAGGCTCTTGTATGGACAAGAGAAAGAGCATGCTATCTTGGTATAGGTACGGTTTCTTCGCTTTCTGCCCACTTTTTGTTTTAAGACTTCTGATGAATGCGTCTCTCATATTGGTCCATTTCTGGGTGATTTGCTTACCTAAAATGAAATTAAAATCAATTTAAGTACTTAATGACAATCACATTCGTGATTTGAATGGAAACTTTTCATTATTTTGTCAACAAGATCAAATATTGAATTTACAGTGTAGGTACCTGTCGCTTTAATCAAGTTTGAAAAACAATTGAAAACAAAACATTATGTGAACTAAACTGATCAATAAATTCAGAAATAATGTACAATTTGAATTTATAAATAATATATTTACCTATTTCGGTCTTTTCAGCACTTGTTTTGTTTTCAAACCCATCGTCCAAGAAACTATAGATTTCCTTCCAGGCCTTTTCTTTTACAATATTATTACGATAATCGTCATGCCTTTTGTCCCACAGACATGGCCTATTTTCTACCAGTTCGCACAAATTGATCACATCAAACTTAAAAACCATGTTAAAACAATAAAATCAAATTAAAAACGTGAACACTGAACAAGAAAACCAACAAACGATCAAAACAAACATGAAATGTCGTCACGATACATTGGGATTGCCAGATACCCAACGGTAAATCGTTCCGATAACCGATATCGGTTCCGTAGAAACGACATAATCGCTATCGTATCGGTAAGTGAAAAGCGCTCCGGCTTTCTGAATGCATTTTGCGTTCCCCGATATAATCGGAACGGAATTATCGCTGTCTTATCGTGTAGTGAAAAAGCGCTCTTACTGTTGGCATTTCCCAGCTCTAATTTGGTTGAGGCTGGTTTAGCCATCTGAACAATTCATTGAGAAAGTCTAGAAACAGATTGAATGTTTTAGAAAGAGAGGATTAAGTAATTTTAAAACAAAAATACCCTCTTTAGCACCGCAGCATTAAGGTCACCCTTCTCATTAAATATATTCCGTAATTACTTTTATTTGTATAGTAAAAATAATAATTTTGTTTCCGAATTCGTTCATTAAAATTATTTACTTTTATTGTATTTTAGTTCATTTGAGTGTTTCAAAATTTCTTTTTTTTCTTTAGAGTTTTTTTTACTTTGATAAAATCATGCTGCCTCTTATTGCACAATGCAATGCTGCGGATAATTCAAAGAATTTACCTGGTTCCTTGAAATTTCTTTAGATACTAATTTTTAATTTCAAAGTTTTGAAAAATCAATGCTTCATTGGTGGTCTATTGCTTATTTGGTTTACCTATGAATTATTCATATTGAACGGTATATTACAAATGAATGAAACCGGCTGTAAAATTTCAGTTAGACTTCATTCATAAATAATTTTTCTTAAAGAATTTAGTCGGATTTTTAAAAGCGGGTCGATAGCCTTGGTAAAATACAACCAAGGGGTCGATGAATGAAAAAGTTTGGGAAACCCTGGTATAGCCTGGTATAGTATTAAGTTAATGTGGAAGAGTTTGTCATTATTTTATTAAACCTGTCTCAATACATAACTTATTATTGAACTAAACATACTATTATTAAAGTGTTAACCCCGCTCCCCTTACTCATTCTAATTAGCAGACCAGAAGCCGTCGCTCGAAAAATCGCATTAATGGGTGACTTGCAGAACCCTTACAACTGTGGAACTGTGGCTGTAATGAAAAATAAAAACTGATGGAACAGATAAGGAATGTGGAAACCTAGGTCGCGTCCGGACACACAGTTTCTGGGTTTTCTCAAAAATCTTTGCAGTTGAAATCGTTCCGACTTAAATATTATTTCTTGCATTTCTTAAGGGATAATTTTTCGCGCATCTAATTACGCCCGTTAGTATCGAATTTTTAATCAGTTTTATCAAAAGTTTTGCGAAAGTTCATAAGAATGCAAAAATTGGATTTCCATGATCTTGGATTTATTAAATCTGAATTTTCCCCCGCCCTCCGTTTTTACTATGCATTCATCCTGCTTTCCAGTTTAAAGTTTTGGGGACCCCTACCTTAATGTAACATGGCCCACTCACATTATTGTAATTTTCTCCCCTCGTCTGCATTTCTTTCAATACTACTTACTCGCTGTCTCCCCTGCATACCTTGTTACCATTTGCGCCCTGGAACTTTTCTTTCCTGCCACAAATGAATGCTTGCTGTAAAGAGGGTTTTACAGAACAGGGTTTGGTAACGGAAGTTAACTTACAGCCAGGCAGGGTTACAATTTATACAAGTTACATACACGATTAATGCTTTTTGTAAATGAAATTTACATCTTGCGGAGATATTAATTTTGATTGATATGCTTAGTCTTTAATTTGTTGAAAAGTGAGTAAAATTTTCGTGCGTGTTTAATGAATGTTTACTTATATAATTTGATTAGAGATTAAATAGGTAATTTTAAATTCATTGAAACTTTTTTAATATTTTAAGATATTTTTTTACAAGTACTGCCTGTAAAATATGAGGTTTCCAAGGAGATGCAGACGCGAAGAGCGCTGTAACGGGGGACTTGGCCACACTGGCAGGTTCTGGCTCCCTTTTTACAAATCCCCGCCCCAGTTAGCTGTTTATGATGCTTATTATAGGATTGGCTGCTCTTATATTCTATTAATTTAGAATAGGCCACTGAGACGTAATGTATTAGAAGCAGTTACTACTGAAATTATCATCGAAGAAGTAGCTAAATACTAAAAGAATCGGTCCCTGTAGTTGCGTGATGAGAGTTATTAGGCGTTGTTGAGAGTTTTTGATCCTGTTTCAGTAGCCTATTCTAAATGAACAGACTAACTGCGCCTGTGGACCTTCATTCCCGACTGTGTGAAGTCTACGGAGAAAAGTGTATGACTGTACAAAATGTGAGCAAATGGTACAGAGAATTCAAAAACAGACTTGAGACTTCCATGACGAACAACGTACTGGACGACCAACGTGCTGGCGACGCTTCAGGCTGGCGGGAGAAACGAACGAAAGCTCCAGCTCTTAACTGCTGCCAATCCTATAATAAATAAGCATCATAACTGGACGGGGATTTGTAGAAAGGGAGCCAAAGTACGTGACAGTGTGGCCAAAATCCGCGTAACAGTGTTCCTCGCTGCTCCCGGGAATCATATTTTACGGACAGACCTCTTGTTGTTGTTGCCGTGTGCCACTTGGAATACCCAAGCTCCACAAGGATTTAAGGCAAAGGGGGTGCGGCTCCTGAGAAAATGAGGCCCATAAATGGCAGGAGTCCGACTTCTGCCTCATGAGATGATAGATGCTGCCACTATCTATCGCCACCTCCACAATTTTGCCATGCATCTGAAGGGGAGGGAAATAGTCTCCAGACACCTGGACCCAAGGTAAACTGCGCCATGACCGACCTCAGGACTTTCGGACCCACAGATTTAACGAGCACGTACTCCGCATATACTCGATGGGTCTTCAGCGGTGTCGGGAATCGAACCCGGGACCCTCCGATCCCAAGGCCGATGCCTTAACCACTAGGCTCCCCACAGACCTCTTAATAGTTCTTAATACATATAAATATCAATAATTGTTTTAATCCAAACCTTTTTCGGATATCATAGCAAACCATGTTAAAATGATCAGTAGGGTTTCATAAAATGTTCTTGTTCATTTTTCTAACTTATTTTAATTGTATAATTATGGTAATTTTCCTTGGATCTTAGCCAATTTGAAACTATCGGGTTCCGGTTTGCTCTACATCCACCTGACACAATTACAAATGGTCCTGTTTAAAAAAGTTCATGTGATTATAAAACTTTTTGGAGATAAGTTATTCTTATTTTACTGATATTTTATGCAGGGTGAATCACTCATGGAAGGAAAGGTAGAAAGAGTGTAGAGTACCCAAGACAATTCAGAATCACCCTGGAAAAGGGAACTATCCGAAGTTGCCAAAAGCAATGAAAGTTGGGTTTTTATACGGTTGGGAACTGAAATAAAATTCCCTGGGCCAATATCATAGTTTAACTTGTTTATATAAGCTGGGTAGAGTTTTTGTCTTCAAGGGGTCGTCTTTGAAAAAAAATTTGGGGATTGAGCAACATCGTTTGACTTAGCTTAAACCTTGATGAAAACAATCAATTTTACTTTTATCGTGTATCATTTTGCGTTGCATTTGTAAAACAAAAGAAAGGTCAGCAAAAAAACCCCAATTGTAATAAGCAAGAAATATAAATGAATTATTATGAATAGCTTGTGTTATGTTTGAAATTTTTTACTGAAAAAAAAACTTGAAAAGTCTGTATAAAAAAATGTAGGGGAAATAACTGAACCATTACCCCCGCTCATAGCAATATGACGGGCGTCATTTTAGAACTATGAATGAATGAGTTGAGCGTATATCTTGAAGGACTTGTGAAGAGCTTATCTTTATTCCTTTCTCTTTCGATGATGGGTCATAGTTCAAGAGCAGTTCTATCTATAGATCTGTGTCACTGATCAGAGGTCGAAAAATAGGTCTATCACCTGAAGAATGACCGGAGTTTTGTTCTTAAGTGGTTTGAGTATTTTATGCATTCACAATACTTTGCTTGACGTATCCCAAAAGCCCGTGGTTTTTAGGGTTGTATAAGTTCTGATTCAGGGTAATTCTTCTTATGAAATATCCTATAATTCTTTTCAGTCATATGACTACACTTTTTTTTCTAAGTGTTTCATAGCTTTAAAAGTTTAATTTGATAAGAAAATAGTTTTTCTTTGAGTACACGTGCTGGACCCCCTCAAATTATCACGTATTATTTTTACTGTAACTTTTTAGCAAATAGATTTTTTCTAGGTATGTTTTAGTCAGTTTATTCTTATCAGCATCAAACCTTAACATATACATTACAAAAGTACAAATCTATGTTGAAATCCAGAACATGGTCTCAACTTATAATTATCATGACTAACTGGCTAAGGATTCGCTCTTTTGACTAATCTAAGCATTTTTTTCTAAACTTGTGCTGAAAAGATAAGAGAAAAAACGCTTATTTTCTTAACAAAAAGGTGACGTGAGATTTCAATTGACACCCCCTCCCCTCTGATGAGATTTAGCGAAATTTTGCTGGACCCCTCCCGGACTTGGAAAAAGTTGCAACCTTCCCCCGAACCAAAAAATTTCCCAAACCTTATGTATTGCTCCTATGGAGCTGGCAGGGGCTTCCCCCGAACCAGGTTCGTAGGTTCGGGCACTTTTTCCAGGTCCGCCCCCTCCCCCCCTTTCGACCTCGCGTAATGTATGGATGTCCCCTAAGGATCTTTCTTGCTTTAATGCTTGTTCTCTTTTTGAATTTTTTATGTTGAAACATCCTCGATCGATTACCAAGTAATTGAAGGAAATCAAAGCTAGCTGGAAAAACATCCCTCTTCGCTTTTGTTTTATTAAAAAGTCTGTTATATTAGATTTCCCTTTTCGCTTCATAAAATATTCATTAACGTATAAATGAGAATTTTTTGTCTTATGAGCAGGTACAGTTATGCAATCCGTTTACATACGACATATCATTTTTATAACGTCTTATCTAGTGGCACAGGGAAGGTTTCACAATTGCTTCATCGACCACATGTAATTCATTAAACACTTTTTGATTGCTTAGAAACACTTTTTTTTCCGATAAAACGTCTTGCAAAACTATCCGTATTGACGTAAATCTTACTATTAAGTCTCGACTGAGTGGGGAATAGAGTTGTGATTATAGGAATTGTGATCAAATATTACGGGAAATTAAAAAAAATGCGTTTCAAAAGAAGCAGGCTTGGAAAGAGAACTATGACACACAATTCATCAGAAGGAAATCTATACAGGGTGTTTCAGATAAGTGTTTCATAACTTCTAGGGGAGGTAGGGTATATTAAGACGAACAAGAATTGTTGTAGGTTAGGGGGTCGTAAGTGGGGTTTAAGGGGTGAAAATTAGCAAAAAACCTTGCATATCTGGGCAGAAAGAGGTACAATAAGGAAGTTGCATGTGTCAGATTTTCAAAAACAAACAAGTGTTCCGTATGGTTTTTTGTATGGTAAATTAAATATCTAGTCAGTTTTTCAAAAAAAATGTACAGGTAATTAAATATTTTAATTTAAAAGTCGAGAAAAAAACACGTGACTGAAAACGTTTATTGTTTAAATCGTAGGATGACATCAACAATCATACCATCAACTCCATTGCTTTTCAACAATGTTTATTGTAAGATGACGTCACATCCAAACTCTTGGTTTCGCGCGCTTTTAAAAAGTGGATTTTTGTTAATTTTTTTGGCAATCAAAAAATTTCTCGATCGGCCTCAAATTTTGGGTAGTTGCTTATTTTTGCAAGAAGAATCGATTAAAAAAATATAAAAAAATCATGCGACTCTCTCATTGTTCGATTCAGGCATTTACTTCATTCAACCTATTCGAATGCTTTGTGTAGAAATCTTATGAAAATGTTTATTTCATTAAAAACAGACCAATAAAGGCAACAGGCATGCGTTGTAGGTAAATAGACAGCAATAGAAAAAGTCACGATGAAAACATCTTAATACTAGAGTCTAGTTGGTTGGTTGGTTGGTTGGTTGAAGTTTTACGGCACAAGGAACGAGAGTGTAACCAAGGAACAATTTTAACTTTAATCTACCTATAACGCATGTCTGTTTCATTTGTTGTTTTTTTAATAGAATAAACATTTTCAAAGATTTGCACAAAGCATTTGAATTGGTTGAATGTAATAAATGCCTTAATCGAACATATGTATCATCTCTTTCTTCTCAGATATGCGTGGTTTTTTGCTAATTTTCTAGAAGTTATGAAAAACTTATATCTGAAACACCCTGTATAGATGTTGTGGGTTGTCGAAATGGCTTGTCGGATGGCACAGCTTCTAAAAAGGACTTTTAAGTGTTTGAGGACGTATTCGTATCTAAAAAGAAATTAAGATCACTCAAAATCTTTTCATCCTTATAAGGATCGGTTTTAAAGGTGTCAGGGTCTAATTTCTTCATGGAAGCAGTACAATCCAATTAGTCATTGCAACACCCTTAACTTCAATATATAGATTTTCACTGATGTCTGCTAATGTACGAGTATACCATGGATCTATTGTTTAGACGGCTTTTTTTTAAAGGGCAATTAGGGTCCCGATTATATCTATGGATAAAAATATCGCATCGAATCTTTCTTCAACTATCTCAGCGATTCTTGAGGGTCAAAATATCAAAAGAATAAATTAGCTTTCATTGTCCCCAGACCAAAATTCAAGTTATCATCATTGCTACTAAAAATGCAGATAATCAGAAACGATCCAGGAGCAGTTGATATCGGCCCTAAATGGAGATTGGGTCTGTATTATTCAAGTGTCTAAAAATGCCATTCAAAGATAGCACACGGCCCTGTTATCATGTATAGAATCCAGGGACATCTCTCACTAAATAAAAGAGTTCCATAACTAAAGGTCACTCACGTGAAAATTTCCAATCAATTCAACATTTCTTGACATTTTTTAGTGTATAAAAATAGTAAATAAAATCGACTAAAAACTGAAACATAAGGGGTCGTCTATAAATTACGTGATACAGATGTTTTCCCCCCAAATTTTGGACCCTTCCTCCCCTTCGTTAAAATTTTGTGAGATGTAATATGACCATCAGGCGCGGATCCAGGGGGGTGGCATTCTGGAAAGTGACCCCCCTTGGAGACCCAAAAAGGTTCTCAAAATGAGTAAAAACCCAACTTTTACAGGTATAATTTCAAAATTTTTTCTGGGGGAGGACCCACCATACCCCCATTAGTATCAAAATGGGATCTTCAGTGTTAATTTTTAGGAAGTCTCCAAAATTTTGACATTTTGAGTCAAAAAGTAAAAGTAATAGTGTTAAAAAGGGCCCCCTTAGACTCAAATCATTTCTAAAAATGAGTTAAAACCAGGGGTCAGGGCCCTTTTGCTACCCCTTCACAAGATTTCCCCCTCTTTAAATCTGACCCTTCAAAAAATAAATTCATAAAAACGCACGTTTCATGAAATTCAAATTAGGTTTAGTGATAATTTGCAAGAAAACATTCGCACAAAATATTTGAATTTTTCATGATTTTATTGATTTGTGAGTTAATTTTACTTTTACTCACTCATCTGATAACTATCACTGATTAAATTTTTCACAGAAACGATCACGAACGAAACGAAAAATTCTCTGGGGGTGACCCCCAGACCCCCCCTTTCTAGAGTGTTCTCAACCCTTAGAGCTCCGAATGGGGGCTGCATAAGTCTATCGAAAAGAAGTTGAAGGACATGGTCAAATCAAAAATCAAAGTCTACGCGGACGCTAGCCCGGGCCTAGTGGCCCATCAGGCGGTGCCCATCCCCGTTTCTGTAGTCTTTTGGGCCTGGGGTGCTAATTACTAGCGTGTGTCCAGGCCGAGTGGCTAGCCCGACGCTGGACCCCCAGTTGATTCCCCAAGCAAGCTTGGTCCTCATTTATCGACCCCGGAAGGATGAAGGGCTGAGTTGACCCATGACCAGCTACCCAAGCAGGAGCCGCGAGGCATCGAACCTGGGTCGGTAATGCTTGTTAGGACATGGTCACCAACACATTTTTATCACTAACTTTAGCTACTTTTAAGCAGCCCATTATCAGTTTTAATCGTATGGTCGTATGGAATGAGAACAAAAAAAAGAAACATGCTCTATAGGCATATTAATGTGAAGGAATAAATATTTTTATTTAAAAAATGATATAAGGAGGCCGCTAAGTCCCGAGTTTAACAAATTTGTTGCCTAATTACAAAAAATTGGGTTTACTATACTTAGAATTACTTTTAATATTAACTAATCAAATCACCCTATCCTATACCCTAAATTCTATATTTTTTTCACTAAGGGGGCGTCCGATTTAAACTTTTCAGGTTTATTTCATCAAAAAATTTTTTACTTTACTTTAAAGCATTCAAAATCCTACAAAATGTCCAGTGGGAAAATATCAACCAATTTTCTTGTTTCTACCAGGGTTTTGTAAATACTGTGAAAATAATGCTGTATATTTATTATTAGTAAATAAATATCCTTTTTCAAAGTAAAATTTAAAACAACAGTTTTTGATGGTATCATAGCTTTCTAGGTCAGGGCCGTATCCGAAAGTTTTTAGGAGTTCAATCCCCAGGTCCGTAATTTTGACATCAGTATTTATACAGGGTGTCCCATAAATAATGGGCCACACTTCTAGGGGGATAGTACACACCTAGAGGAGTCAGAATCACATAGGATTTGGGGGTCCCAGACCAAATCCCAGGGAGTTAAAAATGGAGCGACACCCCCAAAAAAATTATTGAAAAATTCAATTTGTAGAAGAACTACTATTGGTAAAAGTTTAATTATTAATAATAATAATAATAATAATAAGCTTTATTATCACATATAGCATATGTACAGAAAATAAGATACATATTCGTCACCAAGGGGACTTTGTCCCGTTCAGGTGACAGATAAATTTGAATAAAAATATGGATTATGGTCTCAAAAATTGTGGTTTAATATGATCTTTAAAACTATCTTAAAAGTTTCGAATTTAAAATTTTTTTATTACAAAAAAAGTTTAAAAACCACACAAAAAAATGAGAAAACTCTGCCAAAACTTTATTTTGTATTCCGAAATCCTTTCTTTTGATTTAATAATCTGAAAGATCATAGTTGAAAACCCTTAAGTCCAAAGTATCACGTAAAAACCATCAATATTAAATGCTTGAGATCCTGTTAAAGCATGGTTTAAGTCCATTTTTTGCGTCCGCAAACTGCCGTTTTGGAAACGGCTATAGGAAACCAGTTAGCGCACCCAAAAAACGAACTTTAACAAGATCTCAAGCGTTTAATATTGATGGTTTTTACTTGAAACTTTGGACTTAAGGGTTTACAACTATGATCTTTCAGATTATAAAATCAAAAGAAAGGATTTCGAAATACAAAATGAGGTTTTGGCAGAATTTTCACATTTTTTTGTGGTTTTTAATTTTTTTCATAATAAAACAAATTTTAAAGTGAAGACTTTTGAGATAATTTTAAAGATCATATTAAACCAGAATTTTTGAGACCATAATTAAATTTTTACCAATAGTAGTTCTTTTACAAATTGAATTTTTCAATAATTTTTTTGGGGTGTCGCTCTATTTTTAACTCCCTGGGATTTGGTCTGGGACCCCCAAATCCTATGTGATTCTGACTCGTCTAGGTGTGTACTATCCCCCCTAGAAGTGTGGCCCATTATTTATGGGACACCCTGTATATTGTTTTATCTCTTAAGAATTCTACAACTTACAAAGAGAAGTCCTTTTTGGGTGCAACCTGAAGAGTATCAAAATGAGTTAAGAAAGCACTTTTTATAGTCAAATTTCAAAAAATTTCTCAGGAGAGAACCCCCAAACCCCCCTCTGAAACCTTGACGTCTGTTAACATTGTTTTTCCTTTGAAAATTCAGCCGCTTTCTAGAAGCTGTCCCTTTCGGGTGTTTTCCTAAAAATTTCAAACTATTGTAAAAAAATTTCCGGGGGAAGACCCCCAACCCTCCTAGCAATTTAGAAGTCCATTTATAATTTAATTCCATCAAAATTTTTTGGATTAAACGGAGCTGTTCTCTTTTGATGTAACCCAAAGGTTCTCAAAATATTGAGCTGAAACACTACTTTTAGAGACAAATTTTCAAAGTTTTTCTGGGGTGATCCCCAGAACCACAGTGTTACTTTTAAGTGATTAAAAAAATTTAACGCACAAATATACTCGTTTGGGGTACCTTAGAATTAACGTTGAATCACCCCCCCCCCCCCGAAGCAAAAGTTTTGTTATTGCCGTGTCCCAGGTAGGACTAAAATTTCAGTGGTGCCCCCCCAAAAAAAGAAAATCCTGGATCCGCCCCTGCCCCCAAAGGACCACAAGAGGATCTTGCCCCATTGGAGCCGTGCTGGATCCGCGCCCGGTGTGACCCCCTCCTCAGCATCTTATATGAAATTTATTCTAGATATTCAGGATCGAATCTGTGGAAACGGGCTGTTGAGAGTTCCGGCCCTCCCCGGTGAGATGGTGTGAAATTTTGCCCGACCCCCGTTTTGATCTCGCGTAATTTAGGGAATCCCTTTATGGGTCAACTGTCTTAAAATATATTTTCTAATATTGCTGATAAGATTAAAATTTATTTTGGAAACTAATAAAAAGGTTGGTTGATGTAATCGGTTCTTTCCTCGTCTTTAATTCAGATTATGATAGAAGATATACGTCATGATATCAAATTATGTTATTTACTTAATTTACGAATCTTTTTTGATCAAACTCGTAGTGTAATCATCCCCGATTTTGCTAAAGGAAATTTTTATGAATCAAAAAAGTTTTCCCTCTTTGATAATGCACTTGTGTGGTGATAACACCAAGGAGGTCAATACTTTTCCACTTGTTTGATGCGACCATTGCTTATGGTCAGTGGTCTATTGGTGTTCTCTAACCGATGGTCTTCGCTTTTGATGTTATCGGTAAGAAATGCGATTTTGTTTTTTAGTGAAGTGCTTTTCTAATGTGTCTTGCTTGTAATTAATTAGTAGGCAAATTAAATTTTTATTAATGTAGAAAAATTAGCATTTCAATTAAATTACAAGGTATGAATTGTGAGTTTTAACTGTGACTTCTTAAATTAAAACTAAGAAAAAACGCTAGCAGAATTTTAAGCTGAGTAGGTTTTTTCAAGGCCTGTGATTGGACCATTCTTGACTTGTGAGCATAGTTTTAAAAGAAAGTATTGCCCTTTTCTTTAGGGAAAGCAGGGAAGCGTTTTTCGCTAGCGGATCTTAAACCGCATCTCAGGTAAGGGGAATTGGGCTTGAGTTAAAAACTGTTGTAGTATTAGTTGTAAGTTGTTATACAACCAAATAAGCGTGGTCAGTATTGTGACTTTTTCCCAGCAGAATTAATAAATATAAGTCTGCAAAATATATCCATTGAATTCTTGCTATTCGTAATATAAAAGACTTTAGAAACTTATTTTCAAACATGGGTTATCAGGGTTTGTTTCCGATTCACATTCTTGGTATTTACCGGATACGTTCTAGGGAAGAAAAAAAGATTGTCCTAAAATCTGTGTACATGAAAAGGTCTTATTTTTTTTATCTGGACAACCTCATTTCCCTCATTTACGCAAAATGAAACATCTGTCATTCATCTTGGAGACTGCATTTATGCTTAGATCCTGAGCAAATCAGATATCAAATACATACACAGGATTCGTACTTTTACAAGGTATGGAATACCTTCTATAAAGCATTGTAATCAAGTCAATTATTACGAATACGTCCATATCTGACACCCTTTAAAGTACTTATATTTTTATGTTTTATAACAAGGATTTTCCTGGGTGCTCTGCGAGAAACCAATAGGATAAAAATGAACAAGTCTTCAGGAATCAGAAAAATCTTGTCTATCTTATTTTAGAGCATAAGCTATTGGAGTTTATATCTACAGGTTGTTTCTGATAAGTGTTTCATAACTTCTAGGAGGGGTAGGGCACACCTGGACGACTAAGAATCACCTGGGAATGGGGGGCCGGAAATGCACCCCTAGCGACCTAGGGGTTTTTATAAGCCGGCATGGGAGGTTGTGTAATCCACAGTGGAAATTGACACGTAACCTTTTTAAGATTGGATAAAACCAGCAAAATTGTTAGATTCCGGCATTTTTTACATAAAAACCTATTTAGTAGCTGAAATTTAAGCTCTTTAAATAGCTTATGGAATAAATACCTGAATCGATGGTTTTAATTCGATCTTAACAGGTTACAGTCAGTTTCCACCCGGATTTTTACAGCTTCCCTTGCCCCCTTGCTCGTTAGGGGTGCATTTACGACCGCCCATTCGTAGATGATTCTGAGTCGTCTAGGTGTGCCCTACTCCACCAGGAATTTATGAAACACTTATCTGAAACGCCCTGTATATCTGAGCAAACTCGGATTATCAGAAGTACTTTATTGGGAGAAATCCCGGTACAGAAGGATTGACAACTCCACTGGCGCATGTTTCCCTGCCGCACTTGAATTCCCCATAGTTTGACCTCTTTTGGATATGTGCGATTGGTGGGTGATTGACGTCGGAAATTCCTGTTGACCTCCCGTTCGGTTATCGCAATCGCAGATAGGCCGCCGCGGATCGATCTTTTCACTCCTCGCTCTTCTCGGTCCTTCACCCTTCTTCCCAGGGAGACGACCGCAGCGCTCGGTTTTGTGAACATTCGAATGGGAGGGGGCTCAATTATTTTGTGATTCTTAACGTGGGGCAGTTACCGATTCTCAGAATTTCCTTATGGAATTTGATTGCAAACTACCCCAGATCCCTGTTCAAAAACCCTGCACTTTACTTAAATTTCAAGCGGCTATTATTAGATAGATGTGCGCTCTGTGATAGTCCGAAAATTGTTTTGTATCAATATTTTGTCCGGCTATCACAGAAAAGGCCTTAAATGGATTTCCTTGTTGTGGGTGACCCCCTTATGAAGTCCTCAGTCGGGTTGTCCTTTTTCCTATTTTGGTTAAATATTAATTTCTTGATTTATTATGGAAATACATCAAGGGAGTTATTGGAAATTTTGTAACCAACCCGAGTATTAAAAGATAATAATTTTCTACAACTATGATGCAATTTTACTTAAATCTCACGCTTAACCGATTTTTTACCAAAAAAAACCCCAGCAAATTTGTTGAAAAATTCCTAAAATCCTCATGTAGGGTGAACCGACCAGTAGTTGACCACCTACCAGTAGTTGACCATTCGAGAATAATTTTGCAAAAAACAAGAACTCTTGTGTGTTTATTTCGAATCTGATGCGTTGAAAACATAGCTAACATTTTATTAAAAGTTCATGCATAGTCTTAAGTTCCAGTATTGTTCTTAAAAGACACAATAAATAGTTGAAAACAAAGTTATCAACAAAGCTTCGAAGCATGCGCTTTCACTACTAGCTATAATGGTATGGAGTATTTAGTTCAATCTCAAATCATCCAGCTAGTTTTTATTCCAATATTTTATTGATTGATGTATTTAGGTTCTATATGTTTAGTTTAATTAAATAAAACCATCATTATTTGTATATTAACCATTTAATTTGATATTTGAGGGGTGGTCAACCACTGGCTGTCTAAAATAGAAAAAGTGCTAGTATTTGACCAAAGTGGTCAACTACTGGATTTTATTTGCTTTTAAGATTTCTTTTCAAAACAAGAGCGATCATAAAGATTTTTACCTGCAGTACAATTTTTGCTTAGATTTACTATAAAAAAAGTTACATTTCCAGTAATTAACCAGTATTGTTAATGGGGACTCTTTATTCAATATAACTCTTTCATTGGTTCTTCACATTTTCAACACCTGCGCTTTGAAAATATGTCACTCCTCTCACTAAGCCCTAAAATACGTACCTACGGGTAGTTGGTTGGTTGGTTGTCAGACATATACGCATTTTAGTTTTTTAGATAGCCTTCTGTAGTAAACGCTGGAATCTAACGACTCGCGGTGCAAGCGCTCGCTAGGTAGCTTAGGTGGCGAATCGTGCTGGTTTACAGTCTGGTTTTAAAAGGTTAAACAATAACAATAAAAGCACATGTTCTACTTCTTGCTTAAAATATATATGAGTTTGCTAATACATCTTAAAAATCATTATAATTACTAATCAAGTAGTTTTATATTTTTTCTAACAAACTATTTTTTAAATTGACAGTGATTTAATATTAATAAAGTATGAGAATTAATAAGTAGGAACATTTTTCCGTGTTCTCTTCCAGAGTTTAATTTATTGATTGTAAAAGCTGCAAAGGGAGATTTTCCCAGTAATAAAAAATATAAATGGTTAAACCAAATATAAATGGTTAAATGCCAAAAGGCACGGGTGTTTAAAAGAATGGAATATTAGATAAGTTCAAAATTTTAAAACCATTCAAACAACTGAATTTTCGCTTAAAATTGTTAAAAAAAACAATAAACTTAAAAATTTGATGAAATTTGCCAATTCTTAATTTTTGTGAGAGAATTTTAAACTTATCAGATTGAATGAAAGCTTGTGTAAGGGTTTCTGAAACGTTTTCTTCAAACGTCACCGTTGCGTATTTTTTTTCAGCCAACTTAAGGAAGAACACCCTGTTTTAAAGAAATGGGGGAAATTTCAGTGGGACTCAAACAAATAGCTCTTTTGGAAATGATAGGTTGCGTTGTGGATCAGTTGGTTGATTCGTGCTTGAGCTGTGTATTTTGATTTTTATTCTGGAAATGGTGAATATGGCAATGGTCAATTACTGGAATAATGGTGGTCAAATACTGGATGTAAGTGGTCAACTACTGGCAAAATCTCAATTAATTGCTTTTAAAATAAATAAATAAAATTCTATAAAAGTGAAAGGGAAAATGATTATCAGTTATTATTCCTCATACCTTCATTGATATTAAACCACTATCCATTTTTTTAGAAAAATTTTTTTCTTTGAAAGAAAAATAAAACTTGGAGGAATTTCCACTAACTGGTCAATTACTGGTCGTTTCACCCTATTTCATGATTTTTCAGGCATGTTCAATAATGTTCACAGATTTTGACATTTTGAATGCGTTTCCCTGCCGAGCGCCTCGCCTTAAAGGCGGCTTTTCCTTACACAGTACAAGAATCTTAATTTTTCTGGGATGATTGATTATTGATGACGTAAATCCTAAATCAAAGTATGACACCTCTGCCTGGAGTACCTTACTAGAGTACTATCAGATTCCTCTACAGTGAATTCCTGGTTATAATTTACCTTTCCCGTAGACCCGACTCTGCACTTTATTAATGTAGGTTATAGTCAGTGAATCTGTTGATGTAAATAGCTGAGCTATTCTGTTGATTCTTTGGCGAATCACTATGCAACATAATTCGACTGTAATCACCTGTTTTGGCCCTCATTGGGAGGACCAAGGGAACATTTCTCACTTTGCGACATAAGTTTTTTACCAACTGTTCTGTTAGACTTTGGTTGAAATAGACATGTCTCTTACTCTTGGTTTGATTTAGCTGTAAGCCTTGTAGTAAAACAACAACAAAGAACAATAATTAAAAAATTGAATCCTCAAATTTATTTGGTTAAGTTTTTTAAGTTTCACTAGTGACCTCGCAATGGCGCAGAGTGACATTTAAATGTAACAACGCGTCACATTGTTTGTTAACACGATCCTTAGGGAATGAGAAATATTTGACAAGACTTTTCAACCAAGAACACAGACCACTAACTTTGTTCTCAGCAACGTTTGATAAAATAAGCAGTCCATCGAGCGCCGCTAGATGCGTGAAGTCATCGTTTTATATTTGCATGTTACTCACTACTTCATTGCAGCCTCGCCTTTTTGGAAAGGATATCCCACTTCCTACCTAACTTGCAACTGGGTTTTATCAATTCGGGGATGTGATAAGAGCATCTCGACTCGAATTTATTCTTTCTTAAATGAATGAAACGTGGCTTTTGGTGTCTCACTTTGATAAAGTTCTTTAAGAATGAGTGGTGGGGTCATAGGTAATTCCATCCTTAGGTGTTTAAATATGTAGTGTGATAACAATTTGATTTGATTTTTTGAAGTGCATCATTCATTTTAATTTGGTGCTGATAAACGAATTAATTCATAAGTTCATTGGTGCTTTATACTTATTGAGTTTTACGATACTACTTTTTAAATGTATTTTCTACTGTTGAGAATCGAGTTGAAATGCATTTAATTACTATTACTAAATAAACTTTTAGCTGAATTTTTTTTATAAAGTACTGCAGGATGCATAACGTTCATTTCTCAAAATGTATATGCACTTCGGGGGGAGGCAACAATCAACAGGGCCCATAACTACACAAATTTGACGCTTCCACATACCACTGAAAGTTCCTTACTTCGTATGTTTTCTGTGTAATTCTAATTATGTATCTCTTTTAAGACAATGTTATCGTTAAACACGTTGGCGTTAAAATCTATACCTATAAACACTATAAAGCATGCCTGATCTTTTTTTGATCCTCATTTTTCTTTACTTAAGAATGATAGATTTATTGTTGAGAGATAACTCTATGGTTGAAAGAGAGAGAGTTATCTCCATCTTGGTAAATTATCATACGATATGATTGTAGTGATTTCGCTTTTCATTTAAGGGAAAATTTCAACGTTATTTCTCTAATTCAGCTTCTTGTCTGAAAAAAGAAATTCGCGTCACATCTTGATAAGCGACGGTATTGCCTCTAATTTCCTAAACATATCTGCTTTTGCGGAAGAATGAATTCCAGTTTTTAAGTAACAAATTATCTTTCAAATAACCAAGGACAATGTTAGCAAGTTAATTTTAACTTGACGCTGAAACTTCACGTTTTACAACCTTTAAAATCTGTTTCTAAAATTCGCTGCAATGAATTTCAAATTATCGCGCAATACATTTCCCTCAGTGAATAAACTCTTTATATATTTCATTCTTTCTATAAAGATATGGCTGAGAGATTAATCCCTTTTCCCATTGTTGATAAAGGATTTTCATTAGAATGTATCTTCAATAACATTCTCAGTGGACCTTCATTGTTTTTGGTCAGTTGTTGGTCGTTATTTATGGTAGTTTGAAATTTGTGTCTTCTTGGTTACAGCTTAGCTTAGTAGTCCAAGAAAAGCTTTTTACTATGTAAGTAGTTTAAATTTTTACTTGATTTGATATTTAAACGACGGATAAATAATAGTCAAATCTTTCTAAATCACTTTCGAGTTCTTGTCTCTGAAGCAGTTAATTTCAGGCGCGCTTCAACTATACATGAGCGATTTTTATTCTTGTGTATCCAGTGTACTTAAAAAAACTCAAGCATTTTCAAAGTGATAGTTCAAATATTCATAGATATCTAAATGTATTTTCAAATCCTAAATCAATGTTTTGCAAGTAAGATTTAACATTTGTTTTGAAATTTCATTTTTGCGGCTCCTATAACCCGCAAGAAAACAAGTATGTCTGTTCTTTACAAAAGTTTTAAACACGTTTATCGGACTGTATCTTTATTTATTCCCACAACAATTTATCCTCTCCTTCGCTTGGATTTCAGAGAATCTTCATTCTCGATTATATGCAGATAAACAGGAATTTACACTTTCGGGATATGTCGTTGTGAGAATCGTCGGAAAAAGCAAAGTTGCATGGAACTTTTATCCATCCTGTTTTGAAGTATCATATTTGAATACTAAATGTACTATTATTCCAAGCTGTGGAGTTGAGGGATCAGTGATTTTACGATTCCTCTCGGCGGCGTAGTCGGGAAGAAACTTTCAACTATAAATGAGCTGTTGGGCGTTAAGTGCTTTTAGTTCCTGACCTTGTCTTTTATTTTCCAAATGGATGACTTGTGCGCTCCCCTTTATTAGCGATTGTTGTATCCTCGCCCGATGGCCGCTTTCCTGAAACTGCAGGTGCTCCTCTTTCCTGTTCGAAAATAGTTTTAGTTGCTTTTTCGGTGCGAAATGTTGAGGGGGGCATCCGCATTGTTTTTTAAACACCCGCAAGAAGTTATAGCGGAGCTTTAGATGAAGCGTGTACGAATTTTAGAAGATACGGATTTTAAGAAGAGTTCTGATTGTTAAAACTGCAGTTGTATCAGCTTGAACTTGGGTGTCAAACTCGGGGCTTTTTCATTATACTCAAAACTGCAAACAATTTATTTTTACAGGGATGAGATTTTTCAGACTTTTGAAGGATTTTCAGACTTTTTAAAACTTTTCAATAAATATTTCATACTTTTAATGGAAAAAAAAATTGGCTTATAAACTGATATTTTAAACTAAAAATTACATCTTTTTCATTTTTTGTGAATAATCTTGGTTTATGAGGATCTTTCCTATGGTAAATTTTCATATCTGAGGCAGCTTATTAATTTTATTGGGTTTGGTTTACGATCTTCTTATCAATCCTTGCAGTTTTCAACTTTTTACTTTTTTGCCTATCTCATCCCTGTTTTTAAAGTACTTAAAATCTCTTAACCCAGTCAAATTCCATTTATGTTCAAATGTATGTGGTTCTATAGTTTTGGACTTTTCCAAAACTTTTGAAGGAGAACCCTGGACGCCCTATTGAAAGAGTAATTTTCAAATATGGTTAATTTTAAAATAAACTTATGACCAAAAATTCAATTGAGGTATTAAATGGTATTTTTAAGAGTTTCACCACACTTGAAATGAGACAGGAGAGTTTCATTTAAATTTTCAATCATGATTTGATTGATTTTGGCTTATTCATGTGTCTGTTAACACAAGTTTTCAGGGCTCCCAGCAGGTCTCTTTTTTCCCTAAAAGTCTCTTTTTTCACCTGAGGTCTCTAAAAGTATCTTTTTTAGGAACAAGGTCTCTTTTTTTCCTTTTTTCCCTACTTTTAAGGGTTAGATTTACAAAATTTTTCTGGGGGAGCGCCCCCAGACCCCCTCTACCTTTGAAATTTTTATGTCTTTTTATATCCTGTGATTTTCCGTAGAAAATTCTGACTTACAAGATATCGGTCTCTTTGGGTGTTAGCAATGGGTCAACAATATTAGTTGAAACAATACTTTGAAGGCTAATTTTCCCCAAACTTTTCCAGTGAAGAACCCTCATCCCTGTATCTTTACTTGGGGTTCATATTTTATACAAACTGCGAACAAAATTTTACAGGGTCTGTTAGTTTGAATCAATTCGTCCCCTTCCAACCCCCCCCACAAAAGTCTGGTTTGGGGTTTCAAGTGTGAAATAACTTTTAGGTTGCAGAACTGATATAACTTGATTATAATCAAGGCATCTATTAGGGTAAAATACAAAAATTTTACGGAAGCCATGGAAAAAATTGTATGTGAAAAATAGTCTGAAAAGTATTATCCGAAGAAATTATAAGTATCATCCTGTTTTGATTATGTTAAAGGGGTATGAAGGATAAATATGACCTTATGACATCCTTATTTAGCGGCATAGCCAGGATTTTCCTTTGGAGGTCCAAAAAATGCATTATTGTAAATCAATGAAATTTCTGTAGTTACCCAAATATATTGGTCATTTTTAACTATACTCCTCTCTGTTAATTAAGAGGTTAACTCCTCTGTGTTAGTTATAGGATCTCTCCTCAAAAACATTTTGCAAATTTGCCCCTTGGAAACAGTGTTGAACTCGTTTTTGGCCTCAGGCCCATAACTAGATATTTGTTTTGGGGATTTGACTCAATACTTATGAGAGTACTAAATACTTATGAGAGTTTTTACATGCTTTATTTTAAAACGCTTACTGTGATAGGATGTTAATCTGTGTGCAATAAGTCTAAAGTTTGAGGGCGCTTCACCAGAAAAATTTTGGAAATTTGATCTTTTGAAGCAGTGTTTTAGCTCATTTTGAGACCTTTTCAGTTACATCCAAAGACTTCCTTGTAAGCCACACTGAGTTTCAAAGGGATGTTTGGGGTCGTCCCATAGGAAATATTTGTTATTTAAACATTAAAAGAGTATAGTGTAAACTCACATATTTGAGCCCTATTGGGTTACAACTACTAGTAAAGAGGATCGCTCTTTTAAAGTGTAGAATTTTTATGAGAAACACAGTATCAAAATTTCTCCCTTGAGTGGCAACTGGTTATTATAAAATCAAAACTATAGGGTCTGAACCCAAAGAACCCCCCCCTTTTGGCTACAGCACTATTTTTTTATTCAAGAATAATCTCAACTTTTCAGTTTTTTAATTTTAATTTGATTCAAGTTACGAAAAGTATACTTTCTGTTTTGAAGGATTATCCGAATACTTCATTTCAACATTTAAAAATTACCTTGAAAATATACTTTATTATTTTAATTAATTTTTTTTATTGTACCAAAAATAAAAAAAGGACACAATTACAAGTTCACATAGCCACCTGGGATCTAATCTTTGGCAATCAATCGCCTTTTTATCTAATTTTATAACATTAACTATTTTGTGAGGATAAAACTGAAATTTTTGTTTCATCGACCTATTTTTTTTTCGTGACACTGTTAAATTTTGACTTAAAATTTCGGTCTCTTTTTCCTCTTTTTTAAAGATATTAGGTCTCTTTTTTCCCTAAAGACAAACCAAATGTCTGCTGGGAGCCCTGAGTTTTTATTGTGTTTATAAGGGGCATTTTATTGTTGAATACAATAAAAACTTGCTCACACTAAATGTCCAAAACTTGACTTTTCGAAGTTGTTTTTTTCTTGCGTTATAATCTTTTGACTTGAAACTAATTCATAATATTTTCGCCTTAAATTTTAAAATTATTGAATTTCAAACAGTTTAATTCTGACCATAAAGTTCACCTGACCCACCCATTCTAGGTTTGTTAAGCAAGTGTGAATCTTTGTTCATATTTAAGATAGAGGTTGAATTTTATTTTTTTTCAGTTGCAAGACAATGGCTGGAACACATTTAGCTGCTATTGTTTAACATTGAAGAATTAATTCCTGAAACATTCACTTCATTAGTTAAATACCAAAGCTGGTAAGTAGGCATTCATCCCAGTGACTTCAATATTTTGGTTGTGTATATTATAGTTTTTAAACCTATGATGAATTTTCTTCAAAATTGACGTATAAAGTTACTGTCACTTATCATAAGGATGTTAAGAACTTTTTTAATGTGAAGTAATTTTAAGTAGTATTTTATCATTACTAATATAAGATTTTTAACCTTTTAAGGAGTTACAATATTACTTGTTAATGTCTATAAATAACATTTTCCCCTTTTATCAACATTAATATCTTATTTCATCATATGGTAATGTTATTTATGTTATTTTAATTTTAGGAACCATGACTACTACTACAGCCATTTCATCTCCAGTTGCAGACTTTTATAAAGATAGAAATGTACTCATCACAGGAGCCACAGGTTTTATGGGCAAGGTTAGATAAAAATTTGGATTGAAAATAGTATTTTTCAAAAACTTGAAATGAAGTTTAATATGGTACTTATAATAATACTTTAATGTTGGTACGAGGTCTTGATAGGAAGTGAAGTTTATTGAATAACAAAAATATATACAAATGTACATTGCCATCTGGCGGTTGAAATTAAAACACTTTGTAGCAACCAACACTCTCCCCCTGCGAAAAGTGTTTTACATTTGATGCTACACACTTAGATCATAACATTCAAATAATCACATTAATGATATCTCTTTCATGGAATACAGCAATTTATCTTGTGTTACAGCTTTAGTTAAAAAATCATATCATCTCGTTCGTATTAGCATACACTAGCTTAATAGTTTTATCTTCAACTAAATCTTTAACAAAATGAAACTTAAGATTAACATGTCTAGTTTTAGTAGATGATTTTCCACTGTTCAACCAATCAATTGCAGCTTGACTATCAGAATTAATTATTACAGGTAATTTCACAAATTGATCACTTTTAAGTTCACTTAACATATTTAAAATCCAAGACAGTTCTTTAGCAAGATCAGATATAGCTAACAATTCAGATTCACAAGTAGAAAGTACTACAGATCTTTGTTTTTTACTTTTCCATAATACTAATGAGTTACCTAACATTATTACACAACCAGAAAAGGACTTACCTCCTTCTCCATTACCATAGCTAGCATCAGCACAACCTTTTAACAATTTTAATTTATTATCATAGAACAAAATTCGATCCTTGGAACCATTTAGGTATTTTAACACTCTTTTAACTAAATTATAATGTCTTTTCTCAGGACGTTTGTTAAATTGAGACAGATAGCTTGTAGCAAATGATATGTCAGGATGTGTCCTGTTAGCCAAATACAAAAGTTCACCAATTAATTCCTGATATTCTTTTTGATTAACTAAATCATCACTTGGCTCAAAACATCTATCCTCTCCTTTAACCATAGGAGTATTAGCCTTTTTGCAGTTATCCAGACCATATTTATCAATTAAAGTATCAATGTAATGAGTTTGTGATAAACTATAACCATTTTTATGTTTTACAACTTCTATACCAAGAAATTTAGAATTATCTGTTGTTTCACTTAACTCAAAAATTTTTCTAAGTTCAACAATTATTTCATCACACAGTTCAGTAGAATTTGAAAAAATAGCAAGATCATCAACATATACACAAATAGTTACAAAATCAGTATCGTTATATTTGGTAAATACACTATTATCAGAAGCAAGTTGGTGGAGACCAATATTTTTAATTCACTTTTAAGTTTTAAATGCCAATTACGACCAGATTGTGGTAAACCATAAATACTACGATTTAATTTACAAATATTATTCTTACCAAATTGATCCTCAAAACCAGGAGGGTTTTCCATATACACAGTTTCTTCAATATTACCATATAGGTATGCTGTTTTTACATCAAAAAATCTTACAGACAGATTTAACTTTTCTGCTAATGCAATCATTAACCTAAAAGATTCAATGTTAAAAACTGGTGCATAAGATTCAGTATAATCCACATTTTTTACTTGATTATAACCAGCAGCTACAAGTCTAGCTTTATAAACATCTTTATCATCAACCTTTTTCACAGTATAAACCCATTTACTCTTAACTGTTTTTACATTTTTAGGTCTTTCAATTATCTCAAACACATTATGTTTATTCATAGAATCTAGTTCTCTTAGCATAGCTTCTTCCCATTCTTTGTTTTTATTACTGTTTTTTGCTTCCTCAAAATTATTTGGGAGGGTATGGAAAGATCAGTGGCGAATCCAGTAGGGGGGGCTGTGGGGCTGCAGCCCCCCCCCAGGAATAAGACATTCAAGTTTTGCTAATAGCAATAAAGCCAAAAAATAAATTTCACACATTGCGGACATTCGGTTTGTTACCCAAAGGGTCTCAAAATGAATCAGAACCCTACTTTTAAGGGTAAAAAATCCAAAATTTTTCTGGGGGAAGACCCCCCAAACCCCCTCGAAATTTGGAATCTAATAAGTATGGTTTTTCCTTGAAACTTTAGGGATTTTCAAGAAGTGAGCCTCTTTGATGTAACCTAAAGTGTCTCAACATGAGTTAAAATGCCACTTTTAGTGGCAAAATTAAAAAAGTTTCTGGAATAGGAACCCCTAAACCCCCTTGAAATTTTCCAATTCATAATACTTTTAACTTTTTTCCTTGAAAATTCTGCCCCTTACAAGGAGTGGTGCTCTTTGGGTGGAATCTAAAAAGCTTCAAAATGAGCTAAAACACTATCTTGAGGGGCAAATTTTCAAAAAAAATCCCAGACCCCCTTTTTAGAGTTGACATTTTTACACAATTTTGAAACTTAGTGCACCAAAATTAAACCCTTACAAAGTCATCTCACCTAAAACTTAGTATTCCTAAGATTAGGCCTCAGAAAAGATGTTGCGTAACCCACCTAAATAAAAATATGGCTATGGCACTGGAGACCCCCTCTCCCTTTCTGTTACATTAAGATTTGAACAGCCCGTAATAGAAATTAAGTTATTTGTGAAACTCAGCCCCCCCAGACAAAAATCCTGGATTCGCCACTGGGAAAGCTTCATTAGAAACATTTGAACTCGAATGTTTGTTTTTCTTTGCCTCGACCCGTTCCGATCTTCGAAGTGCGTTTTCTGTGTCTGATTTTGTTTTTTCATTCTCTCTAGTTTTGGTTTCAGAAAGTGTCGATGGTGTTTCATCGCACAAACTTTCTTGTTGAATGTCAAATGGAACGCTTATGGTTTCTTTTTCTAATTCAGGTTCTGTGGTTACTTTTTCAATTTCCCACAAATCTTTGGAGGGGTTGTTTAGATATTTACTACCCTTTAATTTCTCATTAAATTTAAGGGAATGTACCCATACTACGTGACCCGTTCAGGGGAGGGAGGGGGGTCTTCAAAATACCACGCTCGGTCACAGGGGGGAGGGGGGGGATTAGGGTTTCGTCACGTAGTCAATTTCCTCTAGTCAATACGACAAAATTAAGCCAAATTAATTATTGAAATTTGCCAAATTAAGACTAATTAAGCCAAATTAATTATTAAAATTAGACAAATTAAGCAAAATTAATTTTTTGGAACTTTCTGTTTCCAAAAAATGATGGCAAACTGTATTTATGAATTACTACATGAAAACTAGAGGGGGAGGGGGGGGTCTTGGCATATACTACGGATGGTCACCAAGGGGGGGGGAGGGGGATCAAAAATGGTAAAAAATGGGTCACGTAGTATGGGTACGTTCCCTAACTGCTCTTTCCTCAATGACTACCTTTTTGTCAATATCATAAATTCTGTAGGCACGTCTATCTCTAGAATATCCAACAAATATTCCCTTTTTTCCTGGAACATCAAATTTACCACGGAATTGTTTAGGGGTATGGAAATATGCTACACTTCCAAAAACTTTTAAGTAGCTTAACATAGAGGTTTTACCTGTCCAAATTTCCATAGGTACTTTATCTTTGTTTTTACGTGGGGTTAAATTAGATACATGAGTACTACAATTTATTGCCTCTGCCCAAAACCTTATGGGTAATTCACTTTCATAAAGTATAGTTCTAGCTCTTTCCACTAACACTCTAATTGCCCTTTCTGCTTTCCCATTACTTTCAGGGTTATAAGGGACTGTTTTTTCACGAACAATACCAGATTTTTCTAATATAACATCGAATTCTTTGTTTACAAATTCTAAACCATTATCTGTTCTAAGACGTTTAATTCTAGCATTTAACAAATTTTTATACCTTTCCTTAAATACAGTAAACACATTACATACTTTGTTTTTATGTTTCAGAAAGTAAGTAAAGTACATACCAGAGTAATCATCAACAAGCACAAGAAAATATTTAGAACCACCAATAGAAACAACATTTATAGGACCTGCTAGATCAGCATGAATTAATTCCAAAATTGATTTACTTTGATCAACATTAATTTTTGAATGATGCTTACGAGTTATTTTACTAATGTCACATGATTCACAATTACTTATATCCACTTCTTTTACATCAATATCAATTAAATTTTTCATTTTTAACAAATACTGAGGATTTAAATGACAAAGTCTATTGTGCCACAAGTTATAAGTATCAATCTTTTCGGTATTTTTAGCAAAATTACATTCCACATTAGGCAAAACATCAATTGAATTATCATCGTAGAATGGTTTCATATTAATTTCCAGTCTATCATTCACTTTTTTGGCTTTTAACACAACTTTACCATTTTTAATAATCAAAACACCATTTTTTGTAGATTTAATATTACACCCTTTATCCATTAGTTTAGTAACTGAATAAATAAGATTACATCTTAAATTAGGTACAAACAAAACATTTTCTATAGTAACGTAATTTTCGTCTTTATCAATCACTAGCGCTAAAGCGCTAGACCCGGCATTGCCCGGGAGCAGTAAATTTTTAAGTATACCTACTCGGGTTTAAAAGTTAACGTCCTTTTCTAGTTGAAAAATTTGTACGGGCTTTTCGCCCTCTCAGCGCACCCGCCATAAAGAAATCGAAATTTCCCTGTGCCCCCCTTTTCTTGTTATCGACACTGCAAGCTAACTACGGTATTTTGTAGTGTAAGAAATCAGAAAACCATGTTTCAAAGAAGTGAAAAACTACATAAGATTGTTAAGTGTACGAAATTAAAAAATAATGCAAGCATCCTAAAAGCATTCATTCATCGCATTGCCCTCCGATTACCGCCTTGAGCAAATTTTGCGAAATCGAAATCTACACTCCCAAAGCAAAACATAATAAAATAATCGGCGTCAAAAAGAATAAAAAGAGTATCTGAGTAGGAACGAAAATGGGATAAAAATACATAAATCAATCAGTGCATCAATAAGCACTCATAATAAAAAAAACGCTTATCCTTCGCAGTCTCAATGAATCACTCGAAACTCCAAGAGGAAGTGAAATTTTTCGCCTATCAAATGCCTGCCCGAAACAAACTCCGGGAAACAGTAACCGTAGTGCGCTTATCGACAGGACTAATCTTTCTAACATAAGGATGGCCTGAGAGGACAAATCTTTGAAAAGCAAACCAATCAAATGCCCGAAACGCACAGAGCTCCAATCAAATGGCCGAAACGCACACACAGACACACACAGGCAGCTTCCGGGTTTCTTTTTTATATATTAAGATTGCTTTAATTTTACCAATACCATTAACATCTAAAGAAAAATCTTTACCTGCTAGATTGATGCTGCCGTTTTCTCTTTTTAAGGATTCTAAATATTTTAAGTTGTTGCACATGTGTGAAGTTGATCCCGAATCTAAAATCCAAGTGTTCTCATCGTCAGATTGATCAAAATCAGTTCCGTTTTGGTCAACAGTCAGGGCGGCTTGGCCGGTTCTCTTTGGTTTTTGCTGTTGTCAATTCCGAAAGTAACAGTTCCTTGCAAGATGTGAGGGCTTTTTGCATATGTGACAGTCTCTTGTTCTTTGAGTAGAAAGCTTTTTCTTTTCTTTGACTATGTACAGCGGTTTCTTTCGTCAAAGTCTTTTCTTCCTCTCGTAATGTTTCTAAAATGTCGTCCAAGTCTTTATCACGCTGCGTCTTTAAAATGTCCTTGATTTTGCTGTAGCTTCCACTAAGTCCACGAACTGTATAGTAGACCAGTTCTCTTTCGGTAGTGGTTAGTCCGAGTGAAGCGCATTTTATGGACAATCCTCTTGCACTAGCGATGTAGTCGTCAACCGTTTTGGTTTTCGCCATTTCCAAGTTCTTTACTTCATTACTGGCGTCCATTTTCCTATCTTCGTTTTTTCCTGTGAATGTTACTTTGATTTTGTCCCATAGTTCTCTAGCACTTGTGATGTTTGAAAATTGCAGGCACTGTTCATCTGATAAGCTTAGAATGATGTAGGCCACGGCATCGTCGTTGTTCGTAATCCAATTATTCTTCTCTTTCTCACTAAGTTTCTCAGGCATATCTTTAGACACAACATGGAAGATTCTTTTTATGGTTAAAACCGACTTTATCTTTGTGGACCATGTTAAATAGTTTTTACTTGTGAGCAAAGGGACCGCCGGTAATTTATCCATGCTCCCCCGGCGCCGACGACGAGCTCCTTTTTCCAACGGCAAAATCAAAAACGAAAATCAACCTCTCGCTCTGCTACCACCTGTTGGTACGAGGTCTTGATAGGAAGTGAAGTTTATTGAATTACAAAAATATATACAAATGTACATTGCCATCTGGCAGTTGAAATTAAAACACTTTGTAGCAACCAACATTTAATATGGTAGAAATTTGAACTTACTACCTTTTAAGTATGACTTCTTATACTGTGTAGCACTTTTTTTGTACCGAAACAAATATTTTTTATTTATGTTTCGTTTACCAGGGTTCAATTAAATAAAATATATTTAGCCCTCACTTTTCGTACATGAATTTGTTACTCATTAGCTTTTTAGTAATTTCTTTGTCTATTGTATCTACTTTTTGTTTTTAGTGTAGCATGAATTTATTTGATTGACTGTTATTTTCTGTTATGAAACCCCTGATAAAATGCAATTATAATTTCATGAATTTTGCCATCATTTAAGTTTTTAAATAAGGAAAAAAGTCACTAATTTAGATTTTTACCTAAAAATTTTCTCTTTTACAGGTGTTGGTGGAAAAACTGCTTAGATCGTGCCATGCTGTGAAAACCATCTACCTCTTGCTACGGCCAAAAGAGGGCCAGGAGCCCAAACAGAGATTAGAAGAACTTCTTAAAGCAAAAGTAAAACCTTTTAAATCTTTGCTGAGCCATGAAATTAGCTTGAGTAGAATGTTAGTACGAAAAAAGCTGTTAAACAAAGATTAAACTGCTTTTAACAAAGAATTTTTTCAAAACAGTATCTGGTCCTGAAGAATAACAAATTTACCTGGTTTAAAAGTGGAGTAAAAGGAAAATACCTAAACTAATCCTACAGTGCTTCTCAAAGCAATTGAAATTCAAGAAAAAAATTACTGCTCTTTTTAATGTTCAAAAATTAAGATTTTTATCTTGTTTTAGAATGAAAAAAAGGCAAGATTTGTAATTTCTTTGGTTTATAAGCCAGGGTTTGATTAAATTCACAAAAATGTTCGGTTCATTGGTAAAGTTTTTATTTTTTTACCATTTTAAACTAAATTCCCTGTAAAAAGTAAAGTAATGAGTTTAAAGTTCTTATATTTACTTTACCTGAATGTTTCACTTTAGATATTTGAAAGAGTGAAAAAGGAACAACCTGGCTCAATTTCTAAACTGGTTCCCATTCATGGTGACTTGACCCTGCCTGGCCTGGGCATCAGTTCTGCTGACCAATCCCTTCTGACCTCTAATGTGTCCATTGTATTCCACTCAGCTGCGACTGTTAAATTTGACGAACCTTTAAAGTATGTGTTAAGAACCATTAAATAGTAGTGCTGCTATTCATTTAAATCTATCTGCTTTTTAAATCCTATAACTGTGTGTTATTATTCCCTTTGATTATAACCACTTTTTTTGTTGTATGACCTATTAGTTGCCTCTTTGATTTTTACTATAATTCTTAATTAGTTCCCTCTTTTGGGAAAAGGGGCAACTTAACAAATCCCTTGCATTTCATATTAATATTTAACTAGAAAGCCTGTTTCATCCTATTTTTGAGTTTATTTATCCATTTCATATTCAAATATGTTACAGTGCAATTAAGGTGAAGGTAATTTGTAAAGTTATAAGACATAATGTCAATTAGACAATCCAAGCAAATGAAACTAACCGATGATGGAAATATAGTGTATTTTATTTCTTGTTTGTTTCATACAAAGATAATGAGAAATTTTATTACCCATTACTAACTACTGCTCTAGAGCTTCAATTCATTTTGAATTGAGAAAGATTTGGGAAAAAAAGAGGGGAATTACTGTTCTAATATACAGTGACTCGGATACTTACAGTTTTGGTCATTAACTAAATTTAGGTAAATTAAACTTTTAAGTTTGCTGTATTTTCTATGTGTGAAAATACTTAAAGTATGATGCTTATGATTATAATCAACTCTATCAACAAGTTTATTTGTATTGCAAAGTGCATGATTTATATGTAGCGTTATAGATTGTAATTAGCTTTTTCTTATATTAGGCGTTCAATTGATATGAATGTTTTGGGAACTCGCCGATTGGTAGAACTTTGTCATAAAATGACACACCTAGAGGTACGTTGAAAACGTCTATATTTCTAAGATAATAGTTAAATTCAAAATTCTATCTTGTAAGAACTACAATATAAAAAGTATTGTATAATAAGTGGGACTAGTTGTAATGATATTGACTTGTTAGTTGATAAGTTTTAACTCTATATATGATGCATCAACTCAAAGTAAATTAAATTTATGTATATTTCTAAAGTAAACTGTCAATTGTCTATAATTGACTGGTCAAAAACTAAAAAGAAAACTACCATCACAAATATAAAAAGGAATAGTTTTAATACTTTAAACAAAAACATGTTTGTCAAATTAACATCTAAATAAACCTCCTTTTGACTAACTCACATAATTCATACAGCTTTTACAATATATTCTCACTGATTAACTTTGCACATCACATTTAATTAGATGGAAAGAAAATCAGAGTAAAAAGTGTGATGCTTTACTATTTTGATCATCTAAAATCATCAAATTTACTATATTCACATAATTATTTTATTCAAAGAGCTTACACACTTCCTGTTAGCAGCTAGAAAGTATCTGTTTATACAGAATGTGGACCTCTTATTTGAATTTCCCTTTATTTTAGAATTTTAAAATTAAGAGTCAGGTACAACTATCCTTAGGCACAACAGTCTTCCCTATAATTTGAATTCTTCCTGTAGTTGATAAAAAATCTAACTTTATTATTATAGGCACTGATTCATGTATCTACAGCCTACTGTAATTGTGATCGTGAGACAATTGATGAAGTTGTATATGAGCCTCCTGTTACCCCACAGAAAATAATTGATACTATTGAGTAAGTTGGTTAAACTATGATTTTAAAGCTAGCACATTATGGCTTGTTTTTATGTATAATATGCAGCCCACCTGCTACTTCCTTAGAGTAGTGGAATCAATACCCAATGATAGTGTTATTATTGCTTTACGGTTCTAATAGGGACCTCTTCATTCAGCGTTCCCATGGGCTACTAATCTTGTGTTTGGCACGGAATGTCCGATATAGGGACCTTGCGCCATAAAACCCAAAACAACCAACCAACCCATGGGCTACAAAGACCTTATTTTACTTCTGTAGACTCCTAAAAGTCCATATTTCCTAAATCACTTAAAGGGCCCTATTTTTCATCTAAACCCTTCACTTGCTACTCTCCAAGGGGAGGGCACTGGCTCGATGTGACTTAAAATGTGGGATATAGGGTCAAAGTTAAAGCATTTCAGGGGAAAGCCCCGAGACCCCTTTTTTATCATATGCATTTTTGGAACTTAACTTAATTGACAGAGTTTCATTCATAATTTTAAACTATTGTTCTTTAATTCAATAAAAAATGGTTTCAAAAATATCCTATTTTTGCTTTTGCTGAACCTATGGAAAGAGTGGAAACCCTGCCATTAGAACTGGAGATCTTGCCACCTGTTCCTTTAACATTCCAGACTCTTCCTAAATAGAGTGAAGGAAAATTTTATCGCGAATTCTTCTCATTGCTCCATGATGTTTCTTATTTTTTTATTTGAAACTTAACTCACTTGTTATAAGTAGCCTAATGTTTATAATAATAATTTTATTTGTGTGCAATGTGATACAATCGAAAATTGGGGGAAAAGCGTATTAGTCAGATTGGGGCATCAGCCCGTTTAGCTGACCAAAAACATGATTATAAACAAATTAGTACAGATGAGAAATAAAATTAAAAAATATATCTTAAATATAAATGATACACATACATGATATACAAAAAAAAGAAGAAAAACAATTTGAATAACAATATAAAGAGATAAAAGGCAAAACAACATAGGAATACAAATTACATGTTGCTTCTATAACTTAAAAATAGTTTCTAAATCGGGTTTCCAACTGGCGGCCCGCCGGGTCATTTTGTGCGGCCTGCGAAGCTCTCTGAAAACCCTCCAAAAAGTAGCTTCAAAACACTTTTTAGCACACTAAAATACAAAATTTTTTGGGGCAGAACCCCCGACCCCCCTATATACCTCTTTGATCATGGATAGCTTCGATCGTTTTCTATGGTGAGAGGTGCAAGAGTTAAAAGTTTGAAGTTTCAAGAGTTGGTTTGTAAAACCTGAAATTCCTCCTGAGCGTAGCAAGGGGGTATGAAGGCTTTTATATAACCTTTATCATGAGGAGGGACAAAATGGAGTATCAAAAAAATTAGGTAAAACAAACCTCTAAGGAAAATTTACAAACATTTTCTTAAGGAAGACCTTTTCATTTAAGTATAATATTCAGAATATTAAATATATTCAGTTTCAGTATTCCTACAAGTTGTATAAGAGTAAAAAAACTCATATAACCTCTGGAATTTTGGAAAATACAGTAGTGCATACATAGTATATGTTAACAATCTTTGTTCCTCTTTAGCTGGAAAAGTTTCATATTGATGACTCTCACCCCAAAAAAATTATCATCGTTAAAAAGGAGCCAGATTACTTTGCGGCCCGCCACTTGACTTGTGTTTTCGATTGCGGCCCGCGAGTACTTAGAAGTTGGAAACCCCTGTTCTAAATCATCAATGTCCAATAAAAAATTAAATAATAAGTTCTTAAATTTTTGATTACTTGAGATGTTTAGGTTCAAAGGCAAGTCATTAAATATTTAAGTTGCTAATGTTGTGAAAATATTTCAGGTGGATGGATGAAGACTTGGTAGGTGTGTTAACCCCCCATCTTATCAAAGATCGTCCCAATACCTACACATATACCAAAGCTCTGGCGGAGAGTTTATTGGTGGAAGAGAGTGGAGCACTGCCAATAGCCATTGTCAGGCCTTCCATCGTCACAGCATCATGGAAAGAGCCATATCCAGTATGCATTGAGTGAATTGCATTCCCCCCCATATTATATATGTTCTAAAAAACCATTTAACTACTTAAAGGGTCAGAACACCAGCTTTTTTTTTAAATACTTAGATGCCCAAGCCTTTTTGGAAATCAGTGGTTATTTGCTAATGGAAAAGTTAAAAAAAAGTTTTTAAAAATAAAGATTGACAGATATAAACAACAGGTTTATAAATTATTTCGTTCAATAGAGTAAAATTTGAAAGGGTGTGATAAGTTAGTTGATAAATCAGTAAGATAGGAAATTAAAAAAATATCTGAAGATAATACAACTTTACTGTTGATTAACAGTACAGATTTTACTGTTGATGTAAAAGGCATTTTACAACCAGACTTTGGTCATTTCGTCTCACTGTTAGTTTACTACTATCCCCTTTAGGAAGTAAACAAAATGAGCTGGAGAGTGAATTAAACTATATTTCTTATTGTGTAATACTGTTTTTAGGAAGTAATATAAATTTTAACAAAATATATTGCATTTTAGGGCTGGGTTGACAATTTTAATGGACCAACTGGACTAATAGTGGCTGTGAGTAAATATTTATCAATTAATTAATTTGTAGATTTAAAAACTTATGTATCCTTGTATCTTGCATGCCTGAAATTCTAGTATTATTAAATAATTATAAGCTATTGGTATGGCAGCAGTTGTTACAGGTCCTGAGATATTATACTTGCCAACTTTTACTGATTGTTCGTAATATTTAGATTTACGGATTGATTGAAAAAAATTTACAGATTTTGCGTTTTTGTCCACTTAACTATCCTTGAAAACGCAAAACACTTGCTACGTAAACGGTTTTCTCTAATCGTATCTTTTTACTTCAAAACCAGATTCCTCTACTAATCAATTTTGGTTCTTTTATTGAGTGAAGTTTGGTTTTTTGAAAGTTTTTTCGGGTTTGGCAAGTCTTGACATGCGCTCGCCCATAAAGTTTGCTTCTTCGTGTGTTTCGTTTACAATGCAGAAAAAACAACTTAACTAAGATTGGAATTCGCGTTGATGTTTTTCAGGCTTGCTAACGCGAAAAGCTTCAAACTGTAGTTTTGTAATGTTACTCTAAAAATTGATGTTTGTAATGTTGCGGATGTAAGTTTTCAAAAGTTAGCAAAGTATGGATATTATATTATGTTGTTAAAAAGTATTGTTGTGTTTTTAAAACTTGCATAAAAATATTATAAAATAGCTGTTATACCCGGCCTTGCACGGGTGGGGTGTATAAATTTATTTTTTAAAAGTTTTCTTAAAATACATTTTTTATAATTTTGTAAATTAGCAATATTACAAATTATCCTGGTATCCCAGGCGCTTCATTCCTATCCCGGTGTTCCCAGTAATTTTCTAATCCCAGTGTTCTCGGTAATTTTTCTAATCCCGGCGTTCCCGGTATTTTTCCTATCTCGGTGTTTCCAGTAATTTTTATATTCCGGTATTCCCGGTGTCTTTATGGTAAATTTCCTATCTCAGTGTTTTCAGTAATTTTTATAACCCGGTAATTTTTCCTATCCCGATGTTCCCGCTAATTTTCCAATCCCGGTGTTCTTGTCACTTTTTACAATCCCGATGTTCCTGATAATGTTGATTTGTCTCATTTGAAACAATGTTTTATTTTTAACTCGTATTCCATGAAAAAAAATTTATTTTTCAGTAAATATATTTATTTCAAAGGAAAAAATCTTGAAATGGAGGAAATGTCCACGCCTTCGGTGTGGTCTAAAAGGAGATGCGGAACACAAATACATACACACACAGCCACAAACGTTTTTATATAGAGATTAATAAAATTGCCTAGTAACTACAACACTGGTACTAAAGTTTCCTATTATTGGCTTGCATGACTGGTAAAACAGGTTTTCAAACACGAAAAAAAAAAGTGAAAAAAGCAGGAAAAATGGGAAAAAAAGAATGAAGGACGTATTTTCTCTTTATAAATTATAGCCTATGTCCTATTCTGATGTATAAGCTACATTATTGTAAAATTTCATTGAAATCCATTCAGTAGTTTTTGCGTGAAAGAGTAACAAACATACAGACAAACAATCACAATTATAATAGTAGTAGGATATCGTTAGCCTGTTAAATGTTTATTAACATAATAAGTAGTAATAACACGCTTCAATCTCCTACTTTGAGAAATATTTTTTTAATTGTTAAAATTATGCTTTCAGTTTTATCTATAGGTGTTTTCTTTGTTGCTAGTTCATTCTTGTCTTGTTTATTTTTCACAAACTTAGATGTCTAAACATAAATGTTAATTTAAACAAAATTTTAATTTGTATAAAAAATTGATCTCAACAGTATTGTTTAACAGAAGAGACAGGGATTAATCATATTCACATAATTGTATTTTATTCTTTATAATCTGAAGGTTTTTTTAAACTTAACTCTTCACAAAGTGTAAAACCCTTGTTAAACAAAAAAAATATCTTGTTAATATGTGTAAATGACATAAATTATATTAGTTTACCATTTTATTCCCCTTAAAATTAGTTAATTCCTTTAACCTGTGATCAAATTACCTGTGATTTCATGGATACTAAGATTTTTTGGTACTTGCGTATTATCCCGTCTACCGTTCAGTGGCTGTCTAATTCAGCGGCACATCAATAGAAAATTCAATGGGATTTTATAACGTTTTGATTAAGTGTTAAGATCGACAGTATAATACGTAACAACCAATTTTTTAAAGGGGGAAAATGTCTAATTTAACTATTTTTTTTTCAGACAAGTAAAGGTATTCTCCGATCAATGCACTGTAGGTCAACCAGTATAGCTGATCTGATTCCTGTAGATGTTGTAATCAATCTAGTCATTACTGTTGCATGGTATACAGCAAGTCATAGGTGAGTATTGGTATAGTTTACATGCAGTTTTTCTTTCGTTAAATTTTACCATTACCTAGTTGAAATTGTCTAATGAAATAGATAACAAATAAAGAGGTTATTTAGATTTAAAAACCTTATTTTTATATCTGAAAACTACTACAAAAAATCCTTTTAAATTAAATTTACAGCTGATAATAGTTTTGGATAAAAATTGATCTATATATAACTGCCACAACTCTCCCTATTTATATGGTAGTCTCCTGGTTTTCAATACCAAGCCAGTGTTTTTTTAGGGTTTTACAATAATTTTCTTTTTTTGTAGCTGCAAACTTGGCAAACAAATTATCTGGATTGAACTTAAATTTCTTTTTAACATTTTCCTTTTGACAAAATAAGTATTAAAAACCTTGGTTTGGATGCGAGGGCTGCAATTTACGTCAGGGTTTCAAACTCAACCAAATGGCCCACCTCTAAAATTGAAAATGTAAATATCTTAATTCATTGGTGGTCCAGAAATATTGTTGGTTGCTGGGTTAAATTCTCCAGAAGGGAACTCCCAGGCTGGAAAGGCAGATTTTCTAAACTTAATACTAGACGTTTTTGTTAAGAATTCAAACAGAAAACTGTGTTAGTTGAAGAATCTTTTATCTTGAGAGCCAATTTCTTATTTTATTCTTTTTTGAACACTATCTCTGCTTCTTTCTTTTGCTTTATATGAGAAATTATCCCATTTAATACAAATTTGATGAAATGGGATAATTTTTGAGATTTTGCTAGACCTTTTTGACCTTGCGTAATTTATGGACGTTCCCTTATCAATGAAAAGATTCAAGCCCCTGTGTGTTTGTTGTCAGACCCAACAGCATCGTGGTGTACAACTGCTCGTCGGGCAGCACTAACAAGCTGACGTGGGGGGACGTGGAGCGGCTGGCCATCCCCCTGATCCTGCGCCACCCCTCGCAGGAGGTGTTCTTCTACCCCAACGGCAGCTTCACCAACAGCCGGCTGTGGAACAACCTCTCGGTCATGCTCTACCACCACCTGCCGGCCTACTTCATCGACCTGGTGGCCGTCCTGACGGGGAACAAGCCGCAGTGAGTGCCATTCAAAATTTTGATTACAACTACTGATATACGTACTACTGCACTGTAACATTTCAATAAAGTTTTCAAATTAATTTTGAATATAAACTGTTTTGAAATGTGATTGAATCATTCTATCGTCCTAGGCTTGTTCCTTTGTATCGTAAACTGCACCGTGCCATTCAGTGTCTGGAGTACTTCACTACTCACGAGTGGGCCTTCAGCTGCAATAACATGCTCATGCTATTAGACAAACTTACACCAGAAGATAAGCAGGTAAAGTATTCATATATTCACTTACCCTGGGCTCTGGTTGAAGTTATGCTACTCAATGGCATAGATTTAGAAGGGTAGAATTTTCTTTCCTTCATTGAATTGAAAGATTTCTTTAAACTATAAGTGTCAAGTTTGAACAACTGAAATTGAGAGTTCTAATTCTTTTGTGCTAGAGAGTTAATTTTTTTTATTTCTCAATAATTTAAATCACTGTTGATCCAAACTTGAAAGACTACATTACACTTCCCACCTTCATTTCTTATTGTTCTGAGGATTTTTTTCATGATTTTTTTATAGAATGTATTAGTAAAATTATGCAGCTTTGGACTCTTGTTCACGTTTTTTATGCTGTTCTTTTAACACATTTTAAACTGAAGTTTTAGCTAAAAGAATATAATTTATTGAATTTGCGTAGCTGAAATACATATTACCAGGGGTGGGGAAAATGTCTTAGGGCCCAATATTTCCCCAGAACACAAATAACTTAGGGGCCGTTCAAATATTACGTAAGCACCTAAGGGGGGAGGGGGGTTTGCTCTTTGCTTATTTTTGCTGACAAGGGGGGAGGGGGGATATGAGTGATGCTTACGTATAAGATGGTGCATTTTCGAAAATCTCTTGTTTCTTGCATAAATAATTTCAAAACTCAACCAAAATAAATGTAACAAAAAATTTAATTAGGAAATCTGACGTAAGCACTTTTTTCTGGGGATGGACCACCCTAACGTTTTGAAATTGTAACCCCGAAAAGTAGTGTTTCGACTCATTTTTGAATCCTTAGGGTTACACCCAAAAAGGACAGCTCCTTGTTCGAGTCACCTAATTTTCAAGGAAAAAAAATAGTACTTACATAGGGATGTCAAAATTTCGGGTGGGGGGGTCCGGCAGTTTCTTACGTAATTATGGTGGGGGGGTTTGAGGTTTGCTTATATTTGCTGACAAGGGGGGAGGGGGGTTAAAAATGACCAAAAAAGTGCTTACGTAATATTTGAACGGCCCCTTAGTTCAAAATTTCCCCCTTGGATTTGTAGTTTTTCTTTATAAACTTAGGCAAAAATCTCCCTGCTACTGCCGGAATTTCCCCTCAACCATGTTCAGGTGTTCAGACATATTCTGCACCCTTGCATATTAGGTATAAATACCTCAATGTAAAATGAAACATCTTAATAAAATATATTTGTTATAAGTTTTTGGTTAAAAAATGATTGGATATGAAGCAGTTCTCATTTACATTTGATACTTACTGTGTTTTGTGATTTCCCGAATTTTGGGAAAAATTTTCATCTGGTTATATTGAAAAAATATATTGTTTGTTTTACCATTACAGGAGTTCAATTTTGATATCAGAAACTTGCACTGGCCAACGTATATAGAGTACTACATTTTAGGCATTCGTCAATTTCTATTAAAAGAAGACATGGCCTCCCTGCCATCAGCAAGGAAGAGTCTAAAAAGGTATACTACTTTCTATTTTTGCTTCAGCATTGTCTACCTACATATTTTAACATTCCATGAAATTAAATTTATTGTCTATTCCTACTGATTTCATTCCTTGTTTGATTCATTTGCTGCCTACCATATTATTTCTTACAATATTTTGGAAAGTTAACAGTTCAGAATCTTTTTCTAGTTGGTGTTCTTACAAAAAATAGCTTTAATGGCCTTTCTGATTTAGTTTCCAAATTTTTACCAGCTGTTGAAATTATAATCCTTATATTTACATTATTCATGTTACTGCTTCACGTGTGTAGGGGGGGAATTCAAACAAATTAATTAACTTCAGTTACTCATTTACTAAATCTATATTATTTATACTTATGATTACATACTCGTCATTTATCTACTAATTTATAAATTTAAATGTAAAATAGAGCTCCAAATCTGGTGTGGCCCACCTCATCAAAAATGATCAAGGGACTGCCCGACTTCTTTCTAAACCCTCAGTATTTGACAAGTTTAGGAGGGTATTAAAAAATTCATGCAGTGGAGGGGGTTATGCCGGTACACTTAAGAATACTACCATTACCAGAATCATTGATAGTACTATTTAAATAATTTTTATGATATGTGGTAAAATATACCCGTAAAAGTTCTGAGTAAGTTTAAATGAATTTATGAACATTCTTCTCATTCTTGGTTTCAGAATATACATGTACACAAAAGCAGCCCACATCCTGGTCATGTTTGTAGTATGGAAAACAGTGTTCATGCGATACAATGCAGCACGCAAGCTATGGTACGTTTTCCTCTCCATGGTCCTCAAGCTGTACAACATGCTGCCGAAGGCTATCATCAGCTCCTGAAGAATCAATTGCTAGCCCTTAATTACAAACTCTCTCAATTGGTGCACTCCAATCTAAGATATAGTCACTGAACTCTTAAGAATAATATTAATAGGTACATTATTGATTTAGGTTTACTGATCTTCATAATAATGCGAATGCTGCTTGTATAAATTATTAATAGTTTGGAAGCTTTTCTTTATCCAGGAGTTGTTAAGTTTGAGTTCTTTCCCTTGTTGTTTTCTGTTCATTTATTTAGTTTCTGTGTTATTTTATGTTCCTTGTTAACCGAAATGTGGTAGCTATGACCAAATGGAACTGATACCTGAAAACCCTGATGTTGAATACGAAAAGAACCCATTCATTGAATATTAATATATAGTAGGTTGGGTATATTGTTGGGGAATATTAGTAGTCATGACTTAATTTCAGTCGGTTAAAAACTAAAAATTTAGTTTTTACTTATCGTCAAATGTTTTTTTTATTTTCCAGTATGGTTTATCAGCACTATTTGGTGCCTTGATTTAAGTTTCCCTAACTTAAGCAGTCAGTTTTTTTGCAAAAATATTTTGTATTGTAGTTTTGGTATCATCACATCCTTGATGTATCCAATCATGTGACTTGTTTTTGTTTATCTGTGCAATGTTTGTTTTAAGTTAAAGCTCCTGGATAAAAAAAGTAATAATAGTGTTGATTCTTTTCATTCCCAAATCAGATGTGAATGACAAGAACATTTTGATTGTCATCCTGGTGAAGAGGTGTTAGGCTGAAAGCTTATTGGTTGTCTTTATGACATAAAAATGAAAAATTTAGTGAAGAACAGAAAGTAATATTCAAAGAATTTGCAATTGACTTCGCTTTTTAAAGCATTTACTTAATCTGTAACAACCCTGATTTATTAAATTTTAGTTTACTTTGTAAAAAAACTCTTTAAATTTAGCATATATAGTCATTTAAATTTTAAAAATATTATCCGTGTCAGTTTACCTTTCTTTGTCTTTCACTATTTTTTTTTCACTTGTGTAACTGACAAAGCAATCTCGAAAGGCTACTGTGGTATTGAGTCAAAATTGAAGAATATGATTGTTTTCTTACGACTTTGCCTTTGAGAATTGAAAACTGAGGAAGGTGTTATTTATTTTAACTTTGCATTTTTGTACCTGTGAGCTCTATAAAAACTTTTCTTGTGTTTCTATGAAATGTTTTGCAACTAAATGGGGGAAAACTTGCACAGTAAATTTTCATCAAACTAGAACACTTATTTTAGTTTTCATTTAACCCTAAATGTTGTTTTGTAATCCCAATAGATTTTCCATTGAATTGCTGCATCTATGAAATTCAAATATGCATCAAAAACCTTTATTCTAAAAATTAAGATCTTGCGTTTAGTTCAGTATTTACTGCCCTGGGACAGTGATTCTCGCTGTAGCATTTTTAAAAAATGTAGATATTTAGGATGTAGTAAATTCAATTTTAATTCACTGTATTTACTACCCTGTGGCAGTGCTTCATTCAGTTGCAATTCTTTTGAAATATTTAATTCAGAAAGTAGACTTTTGGGTTCCGCAAACAATCAACCTTGATTATTTTTATTTTCACTAGAATTTAATCATTAGAAAAATCTGATTATATCCATTCAAGACATTGTTTGTTCTGCAATAATAAACAGTTAAATGGTTTCTAGTTCTTGAAAGTTTACAAGTTCATTTTTTCTAAAACCACATTCAGTTGTTGTCCCAGTTTACTTGCAACTCTTTTATTTTCTCTTTCAAGAGAAATATTTCTTTTACTTTATTTTCTTTACTTGAAATTATTTTATCCCATTTCTTTCTACTTAATTTAATATAAAGCAAATATTGCTTCATTCTTATTTTCAAATGTGTTGTTTCAAACTTGGGTTTTATTGTACAATATTGTTTTAGTTTGAGATAATAATTGTAACAAATTTATCTGTGAAAACTACGTTTTAAAGCCATTTAATTATAGATGCTAGGGAGGGTGGCATTAGGTGACATTATTGGACATTATGCTTTTTGGATTAAAGCATTCTGATCAAAAACTTTTGCTCAACAGCATTTTAAAAATTATTGCATTCTACTAGATCAAAGTTAGTTGCATAGATTGCTAATATTCTAGTAAACAAACTATTTTCCATTGAATGAAAAATGCTCCTGTAACTATCCTATTTACAAATTAATGTGTAATGCAAGCATATTTGAAGGTTCCTTGTTATATTTACAACATAATTCACTTTTATTTTGTTATTAAAAGCTAAGTCTTTTTTTCTCAAAGTTTTAACCTTGTGATTCCCTTTATATTTATTTGTTTGTTTCTGTTTTAGTTAGGATTTAAGTGCAGATTTTATTTTTACTCTTAAAAATGTAAAATATATTTTTAAAAATATCTTTAAAAAAGCCCAGTGGTATTATCAGTAAAGTAAAATTGAATAAGTATTACATTGGTCTAATTTTAAATCTGTGAGAAAATTGTGCTGCTTATTACTTATGAATGTTATCATTCATTCATCTACTCATTATTATCTCTTTGTTGGAATTTTTTTTACTGTATTAGTATAATACAGTGACAGTTAATAATTCTAACCTAAGCTATAGACATAATGCAAGATGTTGCACTTGGGCAAGGTAAAGGGATTTTTATGAACTCATTCGAAGATGTTTCCATGAGTATTTAGAAGTATTCTTTTAAATAAACTTATACCTGCTGCAAGTTTTGTTTTCATTTACTGACTAGATTCTTCATAGTTAAAATATATGCATATACTGTACATATATTTAACCTAATAGTTGTGTTCTTTTCTATAAAAGGAAAAAGGTGAAAATCATTTTTTTCAAAGTTGTACCAAAGTTATTTACAAATTTAAGACCAAAGATTAACATTGTTATCTCTATACAATATGTGTATAAAATATGTAGTAGGCAGTAAAAACAAGTAAAACTGAATTTTCTCTCAAAATATGAAAAATGTTTTTATGAGTAGATTTTTATTGGCAGGTTTGGGGGTGATGGCTTAGGTAATTAAAAGAAAGTTATATGCTAAGAAGTAAGCTAACTGTAAAAGTGCAACACCTTGTCATCCTGTCAATTTTTAAGATGTTTAATTTAACACTGTAAACTAACAGTCATCAGGAGTGACTTTCTCACCTGAGTAGCAATTTTCAATATAGATCCATAAGGAATTTTCTGTATGAAATTTTGTTTGGAATTTATACTTGTGTGTACAAAGCTTATAATGTTAAATACTTGTTCAAAATGTATCATAGTAATAGCTAGTTCATGTATTTATTCTGAGAGTCTGCAATGTTTTAGTACTTATATAAAAGCTATCATAACTAGCAAAAAATTAATAAATTAATTGTTTTTAGATATTTCCCATTTGTATGTATCATACTTTTTATTAAAGAGTTGTTTAGTAGAGAGCAACTAAACTTGCATTAAGTAATTAACATAGTACCTTGCAAGGCAAAGACATTTTTACTGAGCATGGGTGCCACTCTTCCGTCTTGGGGACGGAATTCCGTCTTTTCAAAAGTTCTGTGAGAATTCAGTCCCAGGTATCATCATCAGTCCAGGTATCCCTAAACATAAAATCAACTGCCCAATTAGCTGGGATTTGTACTGAATTTTGGTACTTAAATCGAAAATTTTGCCCTAAAATAAGCTGTCTTACTGAGATACAGCTTTAACTTAAAAATTTAGGGACCTATTTAATTGCTCTTATGATATTTTTATAAATTTTTCTGCAATTTAAGAAAAAATGCACTTGACTGGGGGAAAATTATTAAAAAGATAGTTCTAAGTTCCGTCTTAAGAGTGGCACCCATGTTACTGAGTCTAATGGCATTATTTTCCAATTTAAAAAAATTAAATAGTTGTGACATTTTTAGTTTATGAAGTCAGGGGTGCATTTGTTTTATTCTGACATGTATATAGGCCATAGTCTCAATTCTGTTGATACTTTTCAGTCATGGAGACACTGAATTTGTTCAGTTACAGAAGAATTATTTTATATTATTTGATGATCATGGAATCATTAACTACAAGTGCTTAGCATGCATTTCAGGATAACCCTGAAGAAAAAATATTTTTCTTCGAATGGTTTTCATTCAGTCAATGTCCTTTATGTCAACATTCTGGTTGTGATTACGTTTTTGATAATCAAACATATTTCCCCGTTACTTTTATTTCTTATAGCTAAAAATCCTTTGTTTTTCGCTTTTTCCTTATATCCCAAGCTAAAAATTAATCCAACAGTTTCAGTAGATTAGTAAATAAACAGTGAAATATAAGCTCTTGTTAGTTATTCATCTTTTCTTTCTCCTTGATTCTAAACTTTAAAAAATCAACAAAAAGGATTTTCCAGCTATTCAGAAAAAAGTTTTTGTCAGTAGTATAAATCTGTTCTATATGCTTGAAAGGAATATTTGAATAAATTGTTCCTTAGCTTAAAATCATACTTTTATACTTTCTTATCCTCCCTTTTGAATGCCTTGTTGTTTTATTAAAGAGTCATTGATTTTTATATCAAACCAACTCAAAAACAGACAATTGCTTTAAAATTGTAACTTAGACTTACAGTTTTCAGACATGCATTTGCAGATCAACAGGTTTGTTAAAGGAATTGGGATTCCCATTAATATTTGGAACTAGCCAGTTTGATAAAATTATGTTCTATCAGAGCATAACAATCAAATGCAACTAGTTTGAATTTAAAAATATTCTTATGTAACTGAGAGAAAGTACATAACAGTGTTTTGAGCACCATTCTGGTTTTAAAAAATATTTCAAATAGTTGAATTCTTACAATACCTTTTTTATAAATTGAAATGTTTTTATTTATTTAAGGTTCAAGTTATGTATTGATATTGATAGTTCAGTGGGGTTAAAATTTATTAATGCAACATTATTTAACATAAATTCTTTTAGTCTATCAACTTATTAAGTGTGATAATATACTAGAAAATTAGTTTATCTTCAAGTTTATGTAATTTTTTTTTTCAATTTACAGTGAGTGAATACATATTTTTTTACTTCAGTTGATAATAGTTCTCATTGTTAATTTTGTTTAAAATAAGTTCTTTATTTTGATGAGGTGTTCATACATAACTTCATTTAGGGGCCGATACTCTTACTATGTTTTAAGTTTCTTGTCCACTGAACTGTCTGCATTATCTATGGTTGTACTTTTAAGCAGGGGTATAAATTAAAAAAATTAAGGTTGTATGCAGGTTCAAGGGACCAGTAACTATCATATTTCACTAGTCCATACCCTTACTGGTTCGTTTGCATGTTTCATTTATATTTGTTAAAATACTGGTCCCATGGACTTCTCTCGTCCATATTTTGCTGGTCCATTGGATATGTTAGAGATCCCAGACCAGCAGATTATTTATTTCAAACCCTGCTTCTAAGTTTGAGGTATAGTGTTCTGAAACAATATAGTGTTGAGATATAGCCTTTATTGGGGCAGATGTATCCAAGTTTTGGAATGGCTGGAACAAAGGACTGTTTTCATCATTCAATGATTAAGATGAAAGTTGATTAACCATTTGAATTTAACTTTTATTCACTTTAATGCTTTTGGCAAAATGCATCATGCACATTGTGATGAATACTTTCAACCTATGCAATCGACCAATGCTCATATGTGCAAGTGTATGGTGCTTGTTAATTAGCTGACAAAATTGTATCCATTCGTAAAAATTATTATGTTTGAATTGAAAGTGTGAATAAATTTCGTTGATTGTCTTTTTATTTTATTGCTTATTTTTCAAGGAAGTACATATACATAGCTTTTATTTTGCGATCATGTCCAAAGTCATGTAAGTATAAGCCATGTGAGCTCTGAATCCTTAAGGAAAACTCAACTAAAAAGTATTCGATAACTTTTTTAAAAATTAATCTTTATATTAAAGAAATGGGCGTGTAAGAAGAGATTGAGATTGAAAATTGATTAAAAAAATTTATTTTTTAAAAATAAACTTTCAAAAAAAATTTAAATGGTGAAATTTTTTATGGTAATCGATTCTTGTAGTAATTTTATGTAGGAAACCAAAATTTCAATTGATTTTATCTAATAGTTTTTGATAAAACGAACTAGAAAGATCATTTGCGGTATGCATTCTGCAACGGTATACGGCCCCTTAAGATATTAATTCGTTTTTATCAAAAACTATTGGATAAAATCGATTGAAATTTTGGTTTCCTACATAAAATTACTACAAGAATCGATTACCATAAAAAAATTTTTAAGTTTATTTTTGAAAAATAAATTTTTTTAATCAATCGGATGAATCCGGGTATTTAAGGGTTTGGGGGATGGCCTTTCAGAAAAACTAATAATAATTGGGGGTCCTCATTGGAAAAAAAGTTAGTGTTTCGTTTGATATGAAGACGACCCCCTAAGGACTCGAAAATTTTTTTGGTAAAAGAATACTTTAATTAATGAAAAACGACCCCTATTTTGTCTTCCTAACCCACCCAAGTGGTTCGCCAGAAATCACTACTGAGTCATTTTTTTCCTCAACTGTACAAAAAATTAAATTTCATTTTTTAGAGGTTTATTCTAATTTATTTAGAAGTTTTTTTAAACCCTTTCACACTTAAGGTGCCCGACGCCCGAGATTACCATTGGATCCTGCGGAAACTTTGTGGCACCTAGGACTAAAAGGGTTAACCTTAAGTTGAATTGTCCATCAGTGATCAGTTATCGATCTTGGCCAATATTGTTACAACATTGATCAATGTTCGTATGTTAGGTTGCTAACAGGAACTACTTTCATGACGTAACTTCTTCATTAACCATTAACGTTTGGGAAGTGAAAATGCCAGATGCAATTGAATGTAAGGCAATAAAATTGTAAGAAAAAGCTCAATTAAAGCTACAGGGGCTCTTACGTCCCGAGGCGCTGGCATTCCAAAACGAACTTCCATGACCTGCGACGCGACGACCGGTTTTTGCGCTCTGCTTGGGGAAACGTTCTGACCGACTCACTTCGGACTCGGCTGCCAACACGGCGAACACGTAAGTGGGTTTGTTTATACGTTTTGGGTACATGTGTGTTTTGTTCTCTGTCAGTCATTGAAAATTAGTGAGATAATTTTCTGTGTCGCATGAAGAGTTAATATAAGTTGATTTTACTTGGAATTATTAGTTTAAAGAGTATCAATTACGTAGTTGCCAAAAGTACGCGACCTTTGGAATAATCCGAAGAGTATCCAACGCTTGTGAGAAAATAATAATTGAGTTTTAAGCAGGGGCGTATATAAGGGGGGGTGAGGGGGTTTTGCCCCTGGTAAGTCCGACTTGTACCAATACAAGAAAAATAACTGTTTTTAGATTCAAATTTCCAGAATATTTCTGGAAGATGACCAGCAGACCCCCCCTTTGGTACTTGGAACATAATTTTGGGCCCCTCCCGAAATAAATTTATATATACGACTCTGAGTTATAAGGTATGTAGTATAAAGGGGGCTACCGGCTACCACAAATTACCTAATATTTTAAGGGGGAGGAGAATCTCGTATGGACACGATGTGGTAACAAGGGGTAAAGGAAAATTTAAACATCTGTGAGACGGTACTATAAACGTTTTAACTAATCTGGTCATTGGTGATATTATGTGACAAGTCCTTTGAAATGTGGAGATTGTTTAGGTCTAGTTTGTTACTCTGTACCTAATTAAATAATTAAAGTGGATGTAGTAGCCTTACTTTTCAACAAATGCCTTGATTTTAAATTTTAAAATACGATTTTTGAAATCTTGAGCACAAAATTCTTTGTATTTTAAGGCAATTTTCTCACCACTTATATTTAGAGCATAGGTTCTCAAACTTTGAACCACCGCTCCCTAAGAAGAAAATATTCCACCGCCCCCTTAAATTTTTGTCTCTAATTAGTATATATTTTATAGATTTTTATGCAAACATTTTGTAGTAAAAATACAAATTTATAAAAAAACAATTAAAAATTTTAAAGTTTGTATATATGGGCATGGACAATATTCAAAAGTTAGTTTTCTATGCATCTTAAAATTTTATTTGAAATAATTAGGGAATAATTCTACCTATTATAAGACTACCCTTTTAAAAATCTTTGATTTAAAGATAATTCTTTGCCTGACTCTAAATGAACTAAAATATTTGTATACGTCCAAAGGAAATTTTGTATATCCATCCAATTCCATAGGTAAAAGGGGGGTCTGTGGGCCCTCCCCAAGGAAAATTTTTGAATTTTAACATGTTAAAAATTGATTTTAAGCTACTTTTACCTGTATTCTTAGTATTTTTTACACATAAAAATGACCTTAAGCAATAGTTTAAAAGTAGTCAACGACCCCTTTTGCTCTAATAACGCTCCCCTCACCTTCCTTCCTCACCTCATCACACGCCCCTAGAATTCTTTAACGCCTCCAGGGGCGGTACCACCCACTTTGGGAACCACTGAATTAGAGAGAAGTTTAACTAAAATATGTGAGTAATTACAGAGAAGCTGCATTATCTCTAGTTCGTAATTAAGTTATCACGCTATGTCAGTGGCGTAGCCAGGATTTACCTTTTGGGGGGGGTCCAGTGGGAAAAATTTACTTTTGGACATCAAAAGGTTTCCACAATTGGAGAAATAAATTTATAATTTTCACATTACTTTTAATATCTTATCAATGTTAATTAATAATTTATTAGTAATTAGTGTAATAATCAAGATTAAGTATTACTTTGATTGAGAGTTCTCATCCACATAATTTTTTATTAGGTGCAGGGACCATCAAAAAACAAATTAAGAGGTTTCAGTAGCTCGAGCTCCATATAAAAAAGGGGGTTGGGGGGTCAACCCCCAGAAAACTTTTGGAAATTTGATTTTTAAAAGGAGTTTTTTACTTCATTATGAGGTTATAACCTAGGAGCACGTCAAAATTTCTGAGGCAGTGGTTGATCCAGGATTTGGTTTCGGGGGCTAAAAATTTCGAAAATCAAATTGAATCTTCTCAACGAATATAATATTAAAAAGTTTAAAAATAATCGTGTTCGAATTACCGTAACGGGGGTTTGGGGGGAAATTTTTTGGAAATTCAAGTCTAAAAAGCAGGTTTTCAACTCGCTTTGGTACACCTAATCCGAATTTCAAACATTTTCAGGAATTTATTATTTGCTGTAGGAGTTGAGTATTTTGACGAACTCATCATAAAAAAAAGTTGTTTATTATAAAGTTCCAATTCCCAAAGGGGGTCAGGGGGTGCTCCCCAAAAATGTTTTTGGAAATTTGACCCCAAAAACAGGGTTTATTCGTTTGGTACCCTATGCCGCCTCCCCCTTATCGCCCCTCAATTAATACGTTTGTTATGGGCGAACCGGGGGTTCCCCCGGAAAATTTTATATTTTAGTATACAAAAAGTGGATTTTAGGCACTTTTAAGGAATATAAAAGCATTTTTTTGAGTAGCCACTGGAATATTTAACGCCTAAAAAAGGGTCCAAACATTTTGGGTCGGGCCCATGGGGGGGTCCGGACCCGGGGACCCCCCCTTGGCTACGCCACTGCGCTATGTCACCCCTAGTGAACAATTTCGTTTTTCTACGAAATTTAAAATAATTTTTGATGAAATTCTTATTTTTAGCGGTGTTTATCCTTGGAAAGATATGCTCCAAAGCTGTTTAAACAAAGGATGTCGAAATTCCTGAAAGATTAATACTTATTCTCACTCTCATGTTTCAAATCTTCACAATTGTTAGAGGTTTCGTTGATTGAAATGTAGGTGTATGGAAAATAAAAGGGTTTAGTTTTGTAGACCCTCCTTCAGAAAATGTTTTCATTAAAAACAAGATTTCAACAAATTTTATGAAACTACCCTTTATCTACATAGAAAGGATCTCAAGGAAAAGGTTTGTTTCCGTTATAACTACTATAGTCCAAATACTTTAGATTAGACTGAGGGGTTAAAAATATTTTGGTAGACTAAAATAAAGGATTCGCGGTCGACATAAAGCTAGATCACACAAATAAAGAAATATATTGGAAATATTGTTCTCATATCAATACTATTACTTGCTTCCTTCTTTTTTTTAAATCCTTAACATCTTGAATGTTATAAAACAGCATCATAGACATTAATGATAATTTTACATACAGACGTTTGTAGATGAACTTTGATAAAAAAAATTGCCACGAAATTGGCGTAGAAGAGGAGTGAAAGTGGAGTTTACAAACCCGTCAATCGACGACTTTGTAAGAAAGAAAGTAAAAGAGAAAATTGAAAAACCCAAAAATTTAAACCCTTTCCTGATATTAATTCCAGAAAGCGTCGCTTATAATATAAACCGTCACGTGACGTCTTTATAATTGACATGAAACGATTGCAATTGGAAGAAAGTCAAAAAGACAATGGCCTTCAGTTGCACAACAATAGGCCAGTTTATTTTGAATGAATTTTTATCAGATATTGCTACCGGACTTCTCAGCTTCCTTCCTGCTGAGACGTTATTATCTACCTGCTAGGAATTAATTACTCGGTTAATTGTTATAGAATTTAATGAGATGGTTTCTCATTTCTTTATCACTCACTCTGTAAGACCTGACCCACATGTGATAGCATGGACGAGTTACGGCATGTGTAGTAGGGCGTATCACGAAAAACTTTTTTTCGAAATTCAAAAAGGCATACTGAAAAAGAGTTGCCTTAGGGGTCACATATTCACCATGAAAAATTTCAGCCCGATCAAAAAATGTTTAGGTCCCCCGGAATTGGGTCAAAGTTTTGGAAATTGCCTCATTTTTCAATAAATTGACCGAAACCTCCAAGATAAAATTTTTATATAAAGTTCATAATTTTTCTAGGATAATCTAATACCATACCTTATAGTTTACAGTTGGTTTCATATTTTTAATACTCTTCGTTTAGGAGTAATAATTTTTTTAACAATACGCGATATTCGTGAAGTTGTTTTTCCTGCATTACTATAGTTGCCACAAATAAAGTTCTATCTACCCTAGAAAGTTGTAGTTTGTGTCATTTTGATTAGTATTTTGTAACATATTTATGCCCTGTACAAGTGATTTTGGCCTTGTTTTACCTAAAACACCCTGTAAAATTATAAAAATAGTACTGATTTTGTCGTTTACACTAATATTTTTTAAGCTCCTATGATATGAATTTATTAAAAGAAATTTATGCATAAAAATGCTCAAGAACCTCTGATAACAGTACATAATAATTTAACTTTCATATGTTTACTAATAATTCTAGATATTCTAATTAAATTGGAAAGTATTTGATGTATCCGTTTTAAGACTAATTTTGTTGGTACAGAGTAAAAATTTTAACTACAAAGGACAAGTAACAAAAAAGGACAATATTACAAATTAGAAATAAAATAACATTTATTTTACAAAATTACCAAGTATTGCTATATTAAGTAGTAAGGGATACATACACTTACTCATATTACAAACATACATTTTTATTACTTTGTTTATGAAGAAGCACCTGAGAAATCCCATTTGTTTCGAACTTGGGAAGGAATTTACTGTCCAATAACCTTGGATTTAATTTATATTTATACATCATGATTTTTGAACCCACAAATATGAAGGGAAGCTTCAGTATGACTTCCTTCACAATTCTTTCAGTTGCTTGGGTGTGCGAAGGAATTTTAAACTCCTTTCTATCACTCAATCCAGTTTCAATGATTAGCTCGATTTCTTCTTTTTACTTAAGTTATTTAGAAGTGGTAGTTCAGTTACAGTCACAAACTCCCAGTTCATGATGTCAACGATATCATCCGCCTAGAAATTTACTTCAGGGGGGTTTGAAAACTTTTCCCCATTGAATATCTTTCTCGAGCTGCCTGTATTTTTTTATTTTCCATATATAGAACTAACGTTTCTTTTTTAGGGTAAAATAACATTTTTAAAAGATGATCTGGATGCACCATAAAGAGATTCCTTTGTAAGGTATAGTTAAACACATCAATTAGATCATATTCTAAGTACATATTATGCTAATTCCCTAGGAAAAAGGGTTTTCATTCCCCTGAAGTAAATTTCTAGGTGGATGATATCGTTGACATCATGAACTGGGAGTTTGTGACTGTAACTGAACTACCACTTCTAAATAACTTAAGTAAAAAGAAAAAATCGAGCTAATCATTGAAACTGGATTGAGTGATAGAAAGGAGTTTAAAATTCCTTCACACACCCAAGCAACTAAAAGAATTGTGAAGGAAGTCATACTGAAGCTTCCCTTCATATTCGTGGGTTCAAAAATCATGATGTATAAATTAAATCCAAGGTTATTGGACAGTAAATTCCTTCCCAAGTTCGAAACAAATGGGATTTCTCAGGTGCTTCTTTATAAACAAAGTAATAAAAATGTATGTTTGTAATATGAGTAAGTGTATGTATCCCTTACTACTTATTATAGCAATACTTGGTAATTTTGTAAAATAAATGTTATTTTATTTCTAATTTGTAATATGGTCCTTTTTTGTTACTTGTCCTTTGTAGTTAAAATTTTTACCCTGTACCAACAAAATTAGTCTTAAAACGGATACATCAAATACTTTCCATTTAATTAGAATATCTAGAATTATTAGTAAACATATGAAAGTTAAATTATTATGTACTGTTATCAGAGGTTCTTGAGCATTTTTATGCATAAATTTCTTTTAATAAATTCATATCATAGGAGTTTAAAAAATATTAGTTAAAACGACAAAATTAGTACTATTTTTATAATTATACAGAGCGTTTCGGCTAAAACAAAACCCAAATCATTTGTACAGGGTATGAAATATGTTAAAAAATAAAATACTAATCAAAATGACACAAACTACAACTTTCTAGAGTGGATAGAACTTTATTCATGGTAACTTTAGTAATGCAGGAAAAACAACTTCACGAATATCACGTATCTCTCTATTCTAAAAAAAAGTTTTTGGTGAACGGTTTCCAGGGAAAGGCTTTTTAATTACTGATCCATGTAACACATATTTGGTATCAAACTGTCCGGATTCTTTTGAGGATGTGCAAAGTGCCTTTAGAATTTCTAAAAAAATCTCAATTTTAAAATATTTTTATTTTTTTAGATTACGGATAAGGTTGCAGTTATAAAGAAAGAAACTATGAATTTCAAAAAAAATTGAAAACATATTTCACTGGTTTTTAATATTCAAATAAATTAAATAATCATCTTTCTATTTATAACACGAATTTAAAAAATATACTTTGGGTTATTTTTAACAATATTTATATTTCTGTTGTTTAAACGGTTTTAATTATCTCTCTATTCTAAAAAAAAGTTTTTAGTGAACGGTTTCCAGAGAAAGGCTTTTTAATTACTGAACCGAATGACACATATATGGTATCAAAATGTCCGGATTCTTTCCGGATTTCCGAGTAGGCCCTTCGATTTTTCTAAAAAAATTCTCAATTTTAAAATATTTCCATTTTTTTAGATAACGGATAAGGTCTCAGTTACAAAGCAAGTACTGTCATTCAAATTATTATGCAATATGCATCCAATCACAACGTCCGATTATCGCTATATTTTAAGATGAAACATGTTTTTTAACCTTTTAAAAAAGTACTTTCTTGATGAAATATCACTCAAAGACTGATAAAAACATATTCTAAAAACTTACATGAACGCTATTTTATACTAAAATTTCACACTTTTTGTCCAATATTTATAATTTTTAGTCTGATTTTATCGAAATTAATTGTAAACATAGAGTTATGTTTTGTCTCTTATTATTTTCAATTTCTTAAACGGTATTGTTTAACAAGTCTGGGTTTAAAAAATATGAATGATAAACACTAGGCATATTATACTAACGAGTTACAGTAGAGCCCCGATTATCCGCGCAATTGGGTGGCAAGGGTACCGCGGATAGCGAAAATCGCGGATAACCCGAAAAAAGACTAAAAATGAGGTGAAAACACGAAAAAAATATTTCAGCATAAAAACTATGTTTTATTGTACAAAAAACATGATAAGTAAAACTTTTAAAATATGTACAGTACAGCAGAAACCTTTGCTCTACATCTAAAATTTCTCTAATCTCATCTAAAATTTGCTCTCATCGTTAAAAAATTGGTTTCGGAGCACTCGCGGATAATCCGCACCGCGGATCATCCGCTCGCGGATAATCGGGGTTCTACTGTACTTTAAAATAATATTTTTTGTTATGTCCGAATGTTGATAAACAATTAGAATTAGTTATTTTTATAATCGTAGATTAAAAATAATTAAGATGAATATTTTTAAAAACATTTCGTTTAAATTTTTGATAATTTCGAGTTAATATAATTCAAACTTAGGGATATTTATTCATGGAGGGGATTTGGTGAAGTATTTTTGGAAAGTTGGTTGACGTTTTTTCTGTAAATTGTTTAATTGTTTTATAAAGTGTATTAAGTTCAGCGAGTTGGAATATGTGGCAATTGCGATGCAATTCCATAAGGTCCTGCGTCAGCAGTTTACGGGGGTTGGCGAGCGATAGCGAGCAGGGGGCGGTAGCTCCCTAGTTGTTAAAAAAATTATTACTCCTAAACGAAGGGTATTAAAAATATGAAACCAACTGTAAACTATAAGGTATGGTATTAGATTATCCTAGAAAAATTATGAATTTTATATAAAAATTTTATCTTGGAGGTTTCGGTCAATTTATTGAAAAATGAGGCAATTTTCAAAACTTTGACCCAATTCCGGGGGACCTAAACATTTTTTGATCGGGCTGAAATTTTTCATGTAGAATATGTGACCCCTAAGGCAACTTTTTTTCGGTATGCCTTTTTGAATTTCGAAAAAAAGTTTTTCGTGATACGCCCTAATGTGTAGGTATAGGTACTATACGTATACATTAGGGTGCATCGAAAAAACTTTTTTTTATTTTGCTGATGCCTTAGTGCGGAAAAGTTGTCTAAGGTGGCAGATAGTACCTGTGAATTTTTTCAGAATTTTCGGATAATATCTTGAGGTGCCGCCAAGGCCCTAAAGGTCCCCATGTTAATCCAATGGAGCGCGCAGTCGAAAATTGGTTTTTTGCCCCTCATTTCTACCTTAATCACACGACGAATGTCTTCCCTCGAGTTATGGACCCTATATGATCTTTCTAGGCTATCCGACAAAACTTGAATAATAGCCTAAATATCTATATTACGTTTTTCGTATGCTCCAATTTCGTCGAAAATCGCGTATTTTCTCGTTCAAATAAATCAGAGCCCACAATCAACAGAATATAGAGATTTAGGCTATTATTCAAGATTTGTCGGATAGCCTCTAGACTAGATCATATAGGATCCATAACTCGAGTGAAGACATTCGTCGTGTGATTAGGGTAGAAATGAGGGGCGAAAAACCAATTTTCGACTGCGCGCTCCATTGGATTAACATGGGGACCTTCAGGGCCTTGGCGGCACCTCAAGATATTCGAAAATTCTGAAAAAAATTCACAGGTACTATCTGCCCCCTTAGACAACTTTTCCGCACTAAGGCATCATCAAAATCAAAAAAAGTTTTTTTCGATACACCCTAGTGTTCATACATGTAATGTGTCCCTTAGGCTACGGATGTTTTAGGGCCGTATTCAGAAACTTTAACACGAGATGGAAACGAGATGAGAACGAGATGGAAACGTTGTAAAATCTCACGTAACGATCACGAAACGATAAATTGGAAATGGTCGTTCAGGAGCACCCGTCTCTTCAAAAGCGAGAAATTTAGCTGACTCTGATTGGCTGAAAAAAAAATATCGTCTTGGTCTGCTTGGTGACGTGGGAGATTTTATCCAATGAGGGAAAGGATCGGAAACTCCCGTTAGTGTTTCGGGAAAATATCGTTTCAAATTCATCGTTTCCATAACGTTCTCGTTTCCATCTCGTTCTCATCTCGTTTCCATCTCGTGTTAAAGTTTCTGAATACGGCCCTTAATTGAGAGTAAAAATAGACTTAAAAAACTTGGAATTTTTTTGCGTGTGGTTTAGCCATTAAAAAATTGGTGGCTGTTGTGTGATGCTCTCTCTACATAGGTTGTTGTTAAAAATAGGAACTTCTGATTAAGACAGTAATTTTCTCAAGAAAAGCTATCAAGACAATATCTGACTATGAAAAAGATGATTTGATATTTTGGTGGCTACCTGTCTGTAGGTAATAACTAATCACTTATTTGACTAACAGGAAATTTATTAAGTATTGATGTAATTGCCGGCTTACCAATTTTATTTGGATATTGGTTATGAAATTGGTTGATTGATTGACTGTAAAGTGAAATATCAGTAGACAATTTTAGTGATTTATTAACTAATAACTAACTAATTAACTAACTAACTACTAACCAAGATTTATTAACTAATAAATGATATATGCCGCACGCTACATCAATAAAGAATATTTAAAATTTTAAGTCACGCTCACAAGTTTAGTTCTCAGTAAGATTAGATATCTTAAGGAGTTATAAATAAATGCCATTATTTATTTTAAAATTAAAACAAAGCTTAATCCATGTAAAACATGCTACTATAATCTCAAACTTGAATTTTTAGTTAAAGAACGGAATTTCCAAGCAATCGACTTAGAAATAACTTGACCACCAAACCCATTATGTGTACAATAAATTTACCTACAAGTTGACCTTGGTTATTGTAAAAGCTAGTTGTTTCTCCTTCCACATTACACACAATAAACATAAGAACGTTCTAGAAAAAGGCACCTTAAAACCAGTATTTGAGGGTTTTTTATGGATGCATGTTAGGTTTTGGAAAATAAATTGCCTAGAAGAGCTTCGTGGAGGTAAATAAATGGAGGTGTTGTCAATATTAGGATAACCCAGAATGCCATGGCCAAGCTCTCTGTGTCATAATCTGGTTTCAACCTGTTTTCTGCTTCGAAATGCATTTTTTTCTTTTCAAGTGAAGGATCTTTAGAAAATATTTAAGTTAGAAACGGAAAAACTATCTACTAAACTATAAACTTTTATAGGGACTAAAGTACCTATCTTATATATTAAAATAATTGGGTTTTTCTTTCGGCCGGCTGCCAGACCGAACCCCCGAACCAATTTGGACGAACTCGGTCTTTATCGAAAGCTTTCCATCTCTAGATGAGCCAATAATATAACACGTTCCTCCAAAACCTTCTATTTTAACGGCCATATTCACCATAAAAACAAACTTGAGTTAATAACTTAGGTTATGTAACTGGAACTTGAGTTATATGACTTGAGTTAGTAACTACAGTTCAATTTCCTATTCACCAACATTTTTTCATCTTCGGTTACTTAACATAACTTCTAACTTAAGTTTCTTGACCACAGATTGCTGATCGATCCTGATTGGTCGAAACTAACACCTTGTGACCTCAATTGCTTTCGTCACACAGGCGGGAAAGGCGAAATTCCCGCAAAAAAACTTCTTACTTGCATAAAACTTTATAAATAACAAAAGATAATTATCTGAAATAGTACAAATATTTAATAAATCAATATTTGTAATGTATAATAAGGTGTGTATAGGTTGTAATTACATCCAGGATTGGAGTTTATAAGAAAAAGCTAGATTAAAAATATTTTATTAACTTGAAATTTATTTTTAAATAGACATCACAATTGTCCTTGTCTTATGGGAAAACTAATTTATAGTGTATCAGAAGTGTAAGCTCCACTACACTCTCTTGAGTTAGTCGAAATCTTTTCTGGAATTCTAGGTCAGAATATTCAATAAAACAGTCTTTTCTCTCTTTAATTTTTTTTATTTTCTTTTATTCAATATATCAATGAGTTCAAGACGCCCAACACATGAAATTTTGCGGAGTTTTTCCATCGTTGATTACAAACGGAATGATTTGCTATGTTTGCAAAGCTATCAACACTTAAATAAAGATATTCAGGAGAAAGGAAGTAAATTTTCAATTACCTAATTACTACTAATAAAATAGCTGGTGTAAGTATTTCTGTAAGAAAAAACACGTGGTTGGATATGAAAAAAATTTTTACTTACGTTTTATCATATGTAGAGAGCAAATTGGAAACAAGAAAATCAAATATAATCACATTCTAACTTCAATTTACAAACATTGCGCAGAAACATTTTTTCAAAATTTGTGGAAAACACATTTTCCAAAAACATTTCACCAAACAAAACAAAAATCTGGCTCTTAAGTTGATCCGCAAAAATCATACCTTTTAAAATTGCACAAAAAAATTTAAATTCAACCAATAATTTTTTAATAACAATTTGTAAATTTTTTAACTTAAACAGGATACATAAAAAATTCTTGTATATTTTTATTTGACTATTTATATCAGTGTCCCTTATGAAACACTTGATTAATCTAGACAGTAAATTTATATTCTAAATTGACAATCTTTTTAAAGAAATTTATAAAAATTTCTCTCAAAAGACAATTGATAATAACCAAAAATTACTACAACATTGAGTAGGACATATTTTACAAAGACATTACTTTTTATTTCACTAATTTAGACTTACCTGGAGTTTGCCCTTGTAAGAATTCAAAAGTATATATTCAATAAATAGTTAAAGAATAAAAGAAAATATAAATTGAAATTTTAAATGAATCAACAAAATTCTTAACAATAAAGTGTATTTTCATTGCAAAAGAGTAACTTCTTTTTCAAATAACTCTATAAAATATTACCACATCTGTTCAATATGTTAACATACAAAACCTTTTAACTTTTATACATTAATAGTTGTTAGTATATACAATCGCTATTAAGATTTTTTTCATTAAAACTAAGTACACAAATCAAGTTCAACTCAAAACATACAAATCATTCATCATTTTTCCACTAGAATGGTTTTTTTTCACTAATAGAAGAAAACAACTTGATAATTTTAGTGGAAGTAAAGTTAAAATGATGGACACACTGCAAAATATTACGGAATGGGACGATTCGGCGCGGGCGTTTGGGCGCGGCCGATTTGGCGCGGCCGTTTGGGCGCTGGCCGTTTCGGCGCGGGTCGTTTGGGCGCCGGCCCGTTTCGGCGCGAGACAAAAAAATTTTTCTTCGAATTTTTAGAAGGATTATGAAAGAGTTCTATTTACTTTCATTTTATTTCTGGCGCCGAAACGGCCGGCGCCGAATCGGCCCGCGCCCAAACGGCCGCGCCCAAACGGCCAGCGCCGAAACGGCCGCGCCGAATAGTAGTAGACCGAAAATATTATGCTTCAATTTTGTAAACATCATGTCGGCACTGAAGTTGTGTCTCCATAATTCAATTAATCTTCAATATTTCTTTCATGTAATCACAAGGAACAGCATTCTCTATAAAAAATAAAAAAAAATGCATTAGTGATCATCACAATGCATTGTGATCACAAAATCGAGAAATAAAACCAAGCAAAAATTAAAAAGTGATTAAGATTATAATATTTATATACGAGGGTTGTTTTTTAATTAACTTCTGTTTTGCTCCTAAAAAAAGTAGTAGGAATTTAGAAATAATTTTGCTACTGGTAGATAGGTACATTGGTGTGGATCAATTTCCTCCTTTTTTTACAGGAGCAAAACGAAAGTTAATTAAAAAACAACCTAGTTATAATTACATTATAGTATGCATTGACACTATCATAAATATAAATTCAAAATAAATACAATAATTTAATACAACATATAAATATAAAAGAATATAAATTTTATAAATTCCATTTAAGTCAACTAAACAAAACGTCTATTTTGTTTCATGCAGAAGAAATGTATTTACAGAAATCACCGAGAGGAGAATAAGAATTTAAAATATTGATTTTACCTAATGACATGAAAAAGTAAAAATTTATTTGTATCAGAACAAGTAAAACAATACTAAAATCTTTGATCTCGTTAAAATTAAGAACTACCTATATAACATGAAAAATCAAAATTAAACATCTGTGCAAAAATTAATATCCCTTATACTCAATAGAAATTAAGGCAATAGTACTTTAAAAAAGAACAATTATTAAAGATTAATATAAAAGAAAACAAAACAATTCAAATAAATATTATTTCTGAAAGAAAGCTTTCATTGAATCTTTAAATCAATATTGAGTGTATTTACCTTTTTAATTCCGAAGTCCCAGGCAGAAAACCAGAATTCTTTCACAGAATCGGAATCCTGTATCTTCTTTTTCAATTAAAAAAATAATAACAATGATTCATTGGGAAATTAATTGTCTAAAATCCGTATTCTATTACCTACAGCTTGTAAAGATATAAAATCTTCCAACAGTATGGGCAATATGCAGGAAAAACATGGCGTCGAGAAATCATTGCTTGCAAACAAAAAACGTGTTCTGAGCATGCGCGGTTAACTCTAACTGAAGATAACACAACTTTGGGCTCGGTTATTGAAATAAACTCTAACTTGAGTTAGTAAAATGAAATCTGTGGTTACTTTTCGCTGGTGAATAGGATTTTCAGAGTAAAACGACTTTTTCTTCGGTTATTAACTCAAGTTAGGGTTAGAGTTTATGGTGAATACGGCTGTAAAATTATGCGCTCCTTTCACTTTTCTCTAATGTTAACTCTATGGAGAGGTTCCTTTCGGCCGGCCGCCAGCCCGAACCCCCGAACCGATTTGGACAAACTCGGTCTTAAACAGAAGCTTTCCCCTCCTAGATGAGCCAATAATATAACGTTCCTCCAAAGCATTCCATTTTTGAATTAGAAATTTATTTCAATTTGCCCCATTGTTTTTAGTTAATTTTTTTACCAACACTGGCAAAACGTCCTTTAAAGAGCGTGAAGAAAATCTACTTTGAAATTAAACTTCAAAGTTTTGACGGTTCACTAGATTCATCTCAACAGGAGACTAGGCATATTGACTTTCTAAAAAAATTACTGGTACATGTTTGGTTGTTTATTTCTTCTTTCCCTTTACACAGAAGGGGATCTTATATATTAAAATAATTGGGTTTTTCTTTCCGCCGGCCGCCAAGCCGTACCCCCTAACCGATTCCGACAAACTCGGTCTCTATCGAAAGCTTTCCACCCCTAGATGAGCTAATAATATAACAAGTTCCTCCAAAACCTTCTATTTTAAAACTATGCGTTCTTTTCGTTTTGCCCCCATGTTAACTCTATGGAGAGGTTGCGTTCCGCCGGCCGCCAGGCCGAACCCCCAAACCGATTCCGACAAACTCGGTCTCTATCGAAAGCTTTCCACCCCTAGATGAGCCAGTAATATAACACGTTCCTCCAAAAACTTCTATTTTAAAACTATGCGTCTTTTCGTTTTGCCCCCATGTTAGCTCTATGGAGAGGTTGCGTTCGCCGGCCGCCGGGCCGAACCCCCGAACCGATTTGGACAAACTCGGTCTTGATTAGTGATGGGCAAAATCGATAATTTTAGGTATCGAATACTTTGGTATCGAATACTTATAGGTTTCGAATACTTTGGTATCGAATACTTATAGGTATCGAGTACTTTTTTTCAATGTCGGGAAATGAACCTGAAGGGACAATTTTTTTAGGGCCTATCCATAATCAGACTAATATTCAAAAAACTGAAAGCGATCCATCAAAAAGCCCCGTAGCTACGGGCCTGGAGGTGGATAGAGGCGAAGGATTTGGCGGGGGAAAAACCTAGCCGCGTCAAATTTCTCTCGCGGATGATAACGACTTGGGTTTGAGCGTTGCAAAATGAAAACGGAAACAGGCTGCGTTTGATCTACAGTAGGTATTATAAAGATTACTTCATTGAAAAATTTAAAACGAAATATGTCAATAAAGTATCGATACTTTTGTGGGTATCGAATACACTCGATACCTATAGGTATCGAGTACTTAAGTATTTGGTATCGATACCTGCCCATCACTAGTCTTGATCGAAAGCTTTCCATCTCAAATAAGAATCAAATAATAATTTAAAGTGGAAGGTTTTTTGAGGATGCCACCTAAAATGGGTTTATGTAGGGGTAGTAAGATTTCATTTACGAACAAGTTTGTACAGATCCGGTTCGATGGATTGGGCTGACGACCGGTCAAAATTAAATGAGAATTATTTCAATGTAATAAATTTGTGACAATTCCATGTGAAATTGGAGACAAAACCCCTTTCAAAGATAATGAATTAAAGCTGCATATTTAATGACAGGGAATGAATAAATACGAACAGGTAGTAACGAGTGAATCCAAGACCATCTATATTCTATACTACTGTAGTATAGAGGGTCCTGGTGAATCTCGCTTCAGCGCCAAAGTAGGCTAGCTGTAAAACCCGGCTTTGCCGGGTTGTAACAGCTAGTAGACATTTAACTTCAAACAATGAGACAAATAAAAATCAAATAATAATTTAAAGTGGAAGGTTTTGGGAGGATGCCACCTAAAATGGATTTATATAGGGGTAGTAAGATTTTATTTAAGAACAAGTTTGTACAGATCCGGTTCAATGGATTGGGCTGACGACCAGTCAAAATTAAATGACAATTATATCAATGTAATAAATTTGTGACAATTCCATGTGAAATAGGAGACAAACCCCCCTTTCGAAGATAATGAATTAAAACTGCATATTTAATGACAGGGAATGAATAAATACGAACAGGTAGTAACGAGCGAATTTCGCTTCAGCGCCAAAGAAGGCTAGCTGTAAAACCCGGCTTTGCCGGGTTGTAACAGCTAGTAAATCTTAGTATCATAATTATATAAAATAAAAAAGTTTGCATTATTAAAATAATGTTTTAAAAATTTCTTTAGAAAAATTTTCAATGATTTGTCACTTTTTAAAATGAAATTGATATTGTAGTTGGGTTGATATTGTGTAGAAAAACATATCTGAACGGAGATTGTTCATGTGATCTTGGATATAGAAATTATTCCATTTCAAGATATTTCTTTATATTAAAAATGCAATATTAAATAAACTTTTTAAAGGTAACCCAATCTTAAAATCGTTTTTTTTTGTAAGAGGCACACATTAAGTCTCCCTAACAGCTAACAGCTTACGGCCGTATTCACCGGTAACCTGACCGGCGGTCAGGTCAGGAAACCATGGTTACAGCCTCTGATTGGTGGAAGGAAACTATTGAATTATTTTTCCACCAATCAGAGGCTGTAACCATAGTTTCCTGACCTGACCGCCGGTCAGGTTACCGGTGAATACGGCCGTTAGTAGTCTTAAAATGGTTTAAAAAAATACGCGAAACTTTTAAAATCATCACTTACCCAGAACTGTTTCTCCTCAGCAAATCCCAACTCTTGTTGTTCTTTAATAGAACGTTTACAACCCTGGTGGATTAAGAATAGTCTTTTTAATTGCAATATAGACAACGTTTATTTTGCACATTAATTTAAAAGATTGAAAAAAAATCAAAAACAGACATGTTTCGAGAATGCCTGGATCTTTTACGTCAGTATGAAGATATAAATCTTCACACTAACGAGGATTTTTAATTTTTTTAAAAATATTTAAAATTAATATGCAAAATAAACGTTGTCTATATTGTATTTTCTACTTATTTGCACAGCTTGCCCTCATTGCGTTAGTCTTTGAATTGTTTAACGCATCCAAACAGCTTACCGTGAACTGAGAATTTGTTATGAGAAAAATTGGAAATAAATTTTGAATAATATTAGCAGGAATTTTTTTCAAAACTATAAGCATTAACTCAATAGTTGAAATTCCAATTTATTAACTGCCTGCTCTTCAAGAAGCTTGGACTCAAGGTTAAGGTCAGGTGTTCACGCATGCAAATATCCTGTCATTTTGTTCAAAAATAAGGAAGAGAAGGAAAGAAGTCTGAGAAGCTCTCTTTACCGTGTTAACATCAAAATATAAGTTGCTCTCTCCGATGGAGATATACAGAGCCCAAAATTTAAGCTATAAATAAAACAGTCCCGTCTGGTTCTAGTTTTCTGAGAATTTTGAATTATACAAAAACAACAACCCTGCACTTAATTACGTTTAGCTTATCTAAGGTACTTTTTCGGAATTATTTGTATTGACTTTAGTTTTACAAGATACAAACTGAAATCCTACATTTATGTGAAAAAGTTGTTTTGTTGAATCTGAACACTTTAAGGTAATAAGTAGTCTTAGAATTGTTTTCTAACTTTTATTAATTATATTACATTGTTTCTCAAAAGTGTAAAAATTTAATTAGTATTTATGTTAACTTTTTAATAACTATTATCTGGTATAATACTTGAAGACGTTGGGGGAAAGAACGGTTCATGTCCGAATTTCCATGAAAGCTGATTTTGATTGAAAAAATAATTAAAATGTTCGAGAACTCCCACAAAGCAACAGCTCTCTGGAAGAACTCCACGTTCCATGTCAATGATTTGTCAATGCTTATTGCTTAGTAATCCTATAAATACAGCAGATGACGATGCAATCGCCATTTTGGCGGGAAATGCACAAAAAAGGTTGTCCTTGATTTTCACAAATAGCTCAACAATGAGAGGAAAGCATCATTTTCCTTCTTCTTTAACTATGTGCTTATGGTTTTAAAATGGGATATTGCTAAAAGACAGGTAACTGTTTGAACCACACTAATTAAATTGACAGTTAAAATTCCAATACCCCGTCTTCCGTTTTTAGAGAAAGGATGTGACCCCTTCTATTATACAGGGTGTAAAGGAAAGTCCCTTTACCCTGTAATAAACTGCTAACGGGGCAAGCTAAAGCTATACAGTTAAGGTAACGGTATAGTAAAGTGACTATGCGCAACCAAATGCGAGCGAGGAGTTTAGGAGTTAGAAATTTTATTTTAAAAACTATTAGAAATTTGGTAAAATAGTCAATTACAAAGTTGTAGAACAGCATCGATTTAGTAGGAAAAGTCACCTTAAGCAAAAAAATATCTTGAATAGAACCCCTAAAACGCACGCTCAATTAGGTTGAATTTACGTAGATTTTTCGTCTTAAAACGCTTCTAACGAAGCGAAAATGAGAAAATTTCAGTTTTATGAGTTAAGAATACTTTTATTCATTATTTAAGTCATTAAATTGAAAATTTCTCACTTTCGCTTCGTTAGAAGCGTTTTAAGACGTAAAATCTACGTAAATTCAACCTGATTGAGCGTGGGTTTTAGGGGTTCTATTCAATATATTTTTTGCTTAAGGTGTCTTTTCCTACTAAATCGATGCTGCTCTACAACTTTGTAATTGACTATCTTACCGAATTCCTAATAGTTTTTAAAATAAAATTTCTAACTCCTAAAATTTCCGCTAGAGGGCGCTGCGGTCGCTCGCATTCGGTTGCGCATAGTCATTTTACTATACCGTTACCTTAACTTTATAGCTTTATCTTGCTTCGTTAGCAATTTATTACAGGGTAAAGGGACTTTCCTTTACACCCTGTATACCTTAAATTTAATTTTCTTTTAAAGACGAAACGACGTGCTAGCATCGAAAAATATAAAATTAAAGTATCTCCCTCTCTCTCTACTCAAAAAATTTTTTTTGGTGAATTTGATCCTAGAGAAAAACTTTTTAATTTCTGATCCGTATAACACATATTTGGTATCAAACAGACCGTATCAACAGACCAAACAGACCGGATTTCCGAGGAGCTATTGAAATTAAATTCGTAGTTCTAAAATAAATAAATTTTATTAAATTACGAATAAGGTTGCTGTTAGATAACAAGCAACTGTCAAACAACCGTCCAATCTTAACCTCCATTGGCACTCAAAAGTATATTTCAGATTTAGTTAGGGGATTTACTAGGGAGCTACCGCCCATGGCGGAATTTTAACAGTTCCTTTATGGTAACATGAATTGGCGGATCGCCTTATAATTCCAAGAAAATTAACAACAGTGCAATGTAAACATTCCTTTACCATTTCCTCGAGGTAATGTTTTTTTCATAGATCCATTAAGAAGCACTGAAACATCTCAGGAATAAATTTAACTTCCTTAAAATTTTTTAATGATTTTCATCGATTGGCTGTGAAAAATGTAGAAATTACCGTAAACATCACGAAAATTTAAGAGTTGCATTTTACTACCTTACAAAAACAAATAATAATTATTGTGAAAAATATATGCAAAATTTCAAGTTCAAGTTCAAGTTCCATAATAGAGACATGTGCTGACTGGGGAGTCGCTGCAAAATTTCAAAATTTCCGAAAGCGAGTCTATATTTTGTTGTAAATATAGTAATAATAAGGTTGCCACAACGACAAAGATAAATATAAAAATATTAATTTGTTATTTAAAAAAAAGATAAATTAATTATACATAAGTTTTAAATATAATTATTATATACGGATAAATATGTTATACGGATCAGTAATTAAAAAGCCTTTCTCTGGAAACCGTTCACCAAAAACTTTTTTTTAGAATAGAGAGATTAATATTTTTATCAAAAATAAAATAAATATGATCTATAAGCTCATATAAAATGCCCCTACACGCGATTTTCAAAGTATGGGGAAATAATAAATTTAAATTCAATTTTTAATTAATTTTTTAAAAAGGAATTTTGCTATTATCAACATAGAGTTTTATGAGGTCAAATTCGCTTAAAATATACTAATTAGTTGTTTGCTGAACTTATTCTGCCAAACTTAGCCGAAGTTTTTCCGACATGAAGTAGTTTGTAAATTATGCATTATTTACTTATTTTACTACTTATTTTCTTCTCTGTAACGGGTGGGTTGTTAGAAAAAATAATGCTGAAAGAGGTACAAAGTGGGCGGTATGTATAAAAATGAATTTATTCTTATTATCCCTAATAGTGTAGTAACATAATTCCATGGACAAGAGAGGCACGTATGAAAACTATAATCACACAATATCGAACAAATCAAAAACATTTGAAAAGTCGAGGATCTGTAAGGCATTGACCGATAAAAGTTGAATTAAAAAAATGACCTACTCTGCCTGTGTGTTATCAATTCCGGAAAGTACAGATCTTGCCCATCGCACTAATGATTTACTTTTAATAAGCGTGTTGTTTACCTTGCAGAATCGGGATGGCGGATCGCGACAGTGACAGCGGGGACTACGCGTCCCCTGAGGAGGAGGATGTGGGAGAGAACGCTTCCCCCGTCTCAGAATTCTTTCGAGAGAGGAGCATCTTCATCACCGGAGTCACGGGATTCCTAGGGAAGGTCAGTTCATCCATGTGTAACAAATGTTTGGAACAAGACAATGTCTGTCCATTAAATAATGAGACCGATGGTAAAATTTAAAGAATTGTCTGAATGATTTCAAACATAATAAAACTAAATGAGATAGGACATATGGTTTGCTGCGCCCCTTGGAAGACCAGGAATTTTTCCACAAGAAATTGTGGAAGCGCTTTAGTTTATAGATGTATGTGTGTATGTCATATGATATTAAGTTTTTTTAAATATAATTGAAATGTACCTCTAAATAATGTAATTGTAAGTGTGCATAGAGGAGATATAACAATATCTCCTATTATATCTCCTCTATGTATGTGTGTTTTTCTCGTGTCTTTTTTTTAATAGTTCTAGTTATATCCTGATTTCAATGCACTTTGTCATACACTACAAAAACAAGAACTTATAAAAGCTTTTTTGAAAGGGAAATTTTATTATTATGGTTTAATAAATCGGTAAAATATTACACAAATGCAAAATTTTATACTATACTGTATAGCAATTGGGTCATTAGGTAATCTGATATTCATTTTAAGAAATCTACTAAAAATGTAAATAAAGGTATATTTTGAATAAAGAGTTTTATTTTATGCTTTACTAGCTGATATGCCCGGCCTTGCACGGGTGGAGTGTATAAATTTTTTAAATTAAGTTTTCTCAAAATATATTTATAATTTTTAAAGCAGCAATTACCAATCATCCCGGTATCCCAGATGCCTTTTTCCTATCCCGGTGTTCCCGGTAATTTTTCATATCCCGGTGTTCCCGGTTATTTTCCTTATCCCGATGTTCCCGATCATTTTCCTTATCCCGATGTTCCCGATCATTTTCCTATCCGGATGTTCCCGGTAATTTTCCTATCCCGATGTTCCCGATAATTTTCCTATCCCTATGATCGAGGTAATTTTTATGTCCCGGTAGTCCCGGTACTTTTTTCCTATCCCGATATTCCCGGTAATTTTTCTTTTCCCGGTGTTCTCGGCAATGTTTCCTAGTAAATTAATGAGTCTAGTGAACAAAAATAATAAATTTGAAACAATAATAAAAGATCTAGTAAATTTAAAAGTCTAGTGAACCGCTTCATTTGAAACAATGTTTTGCTTTAAAGTCCTCTTCCATGAAAATAAAATTTACAAATTCCATAAATATTTTTATTTTAAACGAAAATATCTTGAAGTAGAAGAAAATAACGTTTGAAAATAAATTATTTGAGTTTATTTTCGCGTTTTCACAACTAATATCCTTTTTAAATGCGCAAATATCCAGTTTTTAGTATTGAAATATATTTATTTTTTAAAGTTTTCATCTCGTTCGCAATAGGTAGTCGAGCAGATCTACTCTGGTAGAGAAATGGAAAAATAAGCGTTTCGGGCTATAAATTCGCTAATTACTCGTAATTATTCGATTTTAAAGCTTTGAAAACTATCCCAAGTTACTCCCCGACTCGGAATACGTCTATACGTCGAGTTTGGTTTCGGTCCGTGGCCTATTTCAAGAGATTACCCCGGACATACCCACACACACACATATATACCCACATACATACATCGCCCGTTAGCCTTTTATTTATACAGAGACTAGCTGATATGCCCGGCCTTGCACGGGTGGAGTGTATATATATTTTTTTAAAATTAAATTTTTTAAAATATATTTATAATTTTTAAATCAGCAATTACCAATCATCCCGGTATCCCAGACGTCTTTTTCCTATCCGTGTTCCCGGTAATTTTCCTATCCCGATGTTCCCGGTACTTTTCCTATCCCGATGTTCCCGATAATTTTCCTATCCCGCTGATCGAGGTAATTTTTATGTCCCGGTAATCCCGGTACTTTTTTTCCTATCCCGATGTTCCCGGTAATTTTCCTTTTTCCGGTGTTCTCGGCAATGTTTCCTAGTAAATTAATGAGTCTAGTGAACAAAAATAATAAATTTGAAACAATAATAAAAGATCTAGTAAATTTAAAAGTCTAGTGAACCGCTTCATTTGAAACAATGTTTTGTTTTAAAGTCCTCTTCCATGAAAATAAAATTGTTAATAATATCCGTGTTCCCGGTAATTTTCCTATCCCGATGTTCCCGGTACTTTTCCTATCCCGATGTTCCCGGTACTTTTCCTATCCCGATGTTCCCGATACTTTTCCTATCCCGATGTTCCCGGTAATTTTTCTATCCCGATGTTCCCGATAATTTTCCTATCCCGATGTTCCCTGTAATTTTCCTATCCCAATGTTCCCGATAATTTTCCTATCCCGATGTTCCCGATAATTTCCTTATCCCGATGTTCCCGATAATTTTCTTATCCCGATGTTCCCGATAATTTTCTTATCCCGATGTTCTCGGTAATTTTTCTTTTCCCGATGTTCTCGGCAATGTTTCCTAGTAAATTAATGAGTCTAGTGAACAAAAATAACAAATTTGAAACAATAATAAAAGATCTAGTAAATTGAAAAGTCTAGTGAACCGCTTCATTTGAAACAATGTTTTGTTTTGAAGTCCTCTTCCATGAAAATAAAATTTACAATTTTCCATAAATATTTAAATTTTAAAGGAAAATATCTTAAAATAGGGGAAAGTAACGTTTCAAAATAAATTTTTTGAATTTATTTTGATGTTTTTACAACTGATATAGTTTTTAAATGGACAATTATCGAGTTTTTTCTGTTAAAATATTTAATTTTTGAAGGTTTTAATCTAGTTAACAATAGTGAGTCGAGCAGTCTACTCTAGTAGAGAAATGGAGAAATAAGCGTTTTTGGCTATAAATTCGTTAATTACTCGTAATTATTCGATTTTAAAGCTTTGAAAACTATCCCAAGTTACTCCCCGACTCGGAATACCTCTATACGTCGAGTTTGGTTTCGGTCCGTGGCCTATTTCAAGAGATTACCCCGGACATACCCACATACACACACACACACATATATACCCACACACACACATCGCCCGTTAGCCTTTTATTTATACAGAGACTAGCTGATTTACCCGGCCTTGCACGGGTGGAGAGTATAAATGAATTTTTTAAAGTTTTCCCAAATTTAAGCACAATTTTCAATACCATTTACCAATTTCATCCCGGAATCTCCCTCGACTTTTCCCTATCCCGGTATTCCTGTTAGTTTTCCAAACCCGTTCCAGTAGCGGATATACCCGGCCTTGCACGGGTGGAGCGTATAAATTAATGTTTTAAAGTTTTCCCAATTTTAAACACAATTTTCAATACCAATTACCAATCTCATACCTGTATTTCTCTCGACTTTTCATATCCCAGTCTTCTCCTTAGTTTTCCTTTCCTGATGTTCCCGGTAATTTTCCTATCCCGATAAATTTAATTTTCCCGGGGTTCTAGTATACAATAAATGAGTCTAGTGAACAAAATAACGAATTTGAAACTTAAAAAAAATAACCAGTAAAGTTTATTGAACCGGCTTGTTTAAAACAAAGTAATGTTATATTTTTGAATTGTTTTCCAATTTACTTCAGACACTGTACTATATAGCTGATTCTTTTTACATATATACAGACACTGTGAAGAGAGGAGTTTAAAGGAACCTATTTACATACTTACATTACACTGAGAGTTAATTGAGAAGATTCTTTTTACATATGTACATACACTGTGCATTAATACCGATTATTCTATTTACATTTATACAATCACTGTGCGTTAATAAAAATAGAGAATACTATTTACATATATATAACTTCACGGTGCAGTGACAGTGAGAGAATTATCAATTTACAAAATTTGATCAGAATTCAAAAGTAGCGAAGAGATCAAATACATTTCTAAACATCCACCGCAACTTTAAGAGAGGAATCTATTTACATACTTACATTACACTGAGAGTTAATTGAGAAGATTCTATTTACATATGTAGATACACTGTGCATTAATACAGTTTATTCTATTTACATTTATACAATCACTGTGCGTCAATAAAAATAGAGAATACTATTTACATATATATAACTTCACGGTGCAGTGACAGTGAGAGAATTATCAATTTACAAAATTTGATCAGAATTCAAAAGTAGCGAAGAGATCAAATACATTTCTAAACATCCACCGCAACTTTAAGAGAGGAATCTATTTACATACTTACATTACACTGAGAGTTAATTGAGAAGATTCTATTTACATATGTACATACACTGTGCATTAATACAGTTTATTCTATTTACATTTATACAATCACTGTGCGTCAATAAAAATAGAGAATACTATTTACATATATATAACTTCACGGTGCAGTGACAGTGAGAGAATTATCAATTTACAAAATTTGATCAGAATTCAAAAGTAGTGAAGAGATCAAATACATTTCTAAACATCCACCGCAACTTAAAGCACACACTCTCATTATGAACGCATAATCTTTTAAATTATATTTAAGGTGGCTTAACAAAAGTACAGTATTTTTACTTCTGTGCATTAATTACAGAAAACTGAAAAACGTGATATTTCTAAGAACTAAAAATATATAAATAATTTCCCTCAATTTCATTCACTTAATTAGAAAATAAAACTTATCAACAATCTCCATTTGGTAAATACGCTAAAAAGCACTTTGAATTTTCAAAATCAATTTTTTTTAATATCAAATAGTAGCTTCTTAAAATAAGAAATGCATTTTTAAGAGAAGAAACACTAATTTAAAGAGGCATGAAAAATATATTAGCTCTTAATGAAAAACCGTACAAATATATTGAAAGAAAAGAATACGCTATCATAAAAAATTAAATGACATATGAAATTACTTTGTTTAAATTAAAACGTGCTTGTAAACGACATTTTTAGTTTTACTACCTGGAGCGAGGATGGTGAGGTTTTTGGAGGACCCGACTCTGGAACAGGCGACGTATAACTGTCCATGGGAAAAGCAGGGTTCGCCGAGGTTGATGCCGCACCGTTGAATCGACTGTCCTTGCGCCTTGTTAACAGTCATGGCAAAAGCCAGCTTGACTGGAAATTGAATCCTCTTAAAAAGGATGGGGAAATCCGAAGGGATCAAAGGTAACCGAGGAATAAAAACATCCTCTCCCTTCTCACTCCCAGTGAGGATTGTGGCTTCTATGATGTTCGCAGAAAGCCTCTTGACTGTTAGCCTTGTCCCATTGCACAATTTGGGAGGATCAATGTTCCGCAGAAGCATGACGACCGACCCCACTTTCAGTTCCAAGTGATGTGGAGGAGTTCCAGGGGGGTTCAAGGAATTCAAAAACTCTGGTGGAAAGTTGACTGCGTCATCGTCGTCCATCGCTGTGTCGATCGATTTATACGAAGTCATTTTCCCTGGAATCTTCTTCTGGATCGAGACGTTCAACTCATGGACGGCATCGTTTTTAGGTGCTAGAATGGCTCTTTCGCGCAGCCATTCTTGGTTTCTGAAGTTGGTGTGGATGTTAGGGTATATATGATCTATTAATTCTTTGGTAGATTCTACAGTGGTGCAAAAATCCTCTGAAAGGGATATTTCTCCGTTAGTGGTCGGAAATCTGCCTTCTCCTATCTCCAAAAGTTTTCCGGCGAAGTTCTCCTCCTCTCCGGTGATTCGCATGTTTTTCTTCAACGTGATTTTCCGGACAAACTTCCAAAGAGAGGACATCTTCAGGCAAGCGTTAAACTCGTCAGCGGGAGTAGACTTGGGAATCACCGGCAGTGTTTGCCGGAAGTCACCGGCAAGAAGTAGAAAAACTCCTCCCATCAGTTTGTCTGTCGATCGTATGTCACGCAAAGTTCTGTCGAGAGCTTCCAGAGACTTTTTGTGTGCCATCGTACACTCGTCCCACACGATAATCTTGCAGGATTGGAGCACCTTGGCTTGACCGCTCGATTTGCTAATGTTGCAGCTTGGATTTTCATCTCTTCCGGCATTTAAAGGCAGTTTCAAAGCAGAATGGGCAGTCCGACCACCATCTATGAGAGTTGCAGCTATGCCAGAGGAAGCAACAGCGACAGCGATGTTTCCCGCGACTCTCACTTCCGCCAGAATCAGGTTTATTAAAAATGTCTTTCCGGTCCCACCTGGAGCATCCAGAAAAACGATGCCTCCTTCTTCGTCATTGACTCCTTTCAGAATGACGTCGTACGCAGCCAGCTGTTCTTCCGTCAAAAGAGGTTTTCTCGACTCTATATGGCATCTTAACTTTACTGGGTCATAGTTTCTTTCCCGAAGAACTTCTGCATCAGTGGCGAGTGACGCCTTCTTCGAGGGAGACTCTAGTCCTAACTGAGGAAGAGTTTTACCGCAGATAGACAGGCATTTTCTCTCGATTAGGACTAAAGCTTTGTTGAAAGTATCAGCGTTGGCTTGCATGTCTTGATTGAGGAGCCTTTTCTGTCCATACAGGATATCTTCGCTCATATCATCTCTGTAGCTCTCCCACAACGCCTTGGGTTTCGCAGGATTGGCCAGAGATAAAATGACGGCAAACAAATTCCGCATTCTTTGGGGAGAAGATGAAAGGGACGCTTCCGACATGGCCTTCTCCAAATGCTGGTCGTCCTCCAGAAGTCCAAGTTCCTGGCAAGCCTCCCTGTAAGTGTCGCAAATGTGGCCACCTACAGTTTTCAGACTCGCGAAAGAAGTCGGGCCTCTTACTTCGTTCAACAGCATTCGCAAGAAGAAGCATTCGGCGTTAGACGGATGTACGCTGTAGACCCTTCCTAAAGCATCGCTCGATACCATGCCTCCTTCGTCCGATCCATGGCTGCTCCTCTTTCTTCTGGAAAACATCTTTTTCCCCGCGTTCCAAGTGTAGTAGCGAGGGACTTCCGCGTATAGGAGAGTCTTGGCAAAGTCGTCTGTTTCGCAAAGATGGAAAAATGCGGTGAGGGTTGTCTTCGGAGGATTAGAGGCCACACTTGCAGCGGTTTCCTTAGTGAAATACGCTCTCTGTCCGTTTTCCAAATGGACGCTGAGGTGCAGCACGGTGGGATATCTCTCATGGATGGGGAAACTAAAAATTCTCCACACAGCTTCACTTGAACTGATGTATCTACCCAGTTGGTATTGGGTGATTTCGTCCTTGTTTTCTGTTAAAACGAAGGTAGCCATATCGCTGCCCTTGTGGATGTACTTGCAGATGTACTTTATCGCCTTTACGGAATTGCAGTATTCCACGTTGATGTGGGCGTTAAATATTTTCGACAGAAGAGGCGAGTACGGTACGATCCATTTATTGTCCACTTCGATGTCTTTACCGCGAACTTTTAACTTGACTGTGAGTCCACCCTCGTCGATATCTCTCCTCCTATACTTGGGGTATCCATCATCGCCTGTTTGTGTCTCCTTAATTAGTGGTCTTGGGTATTTCTTCGTGCATTTGCCCTCTTTCATGCACGGTGAATCCTTGTTTAAGTTGCCGCAAGGACCGTGAATCATATTCTTCTTTACAATTTCCCAGAGAAGAGGATCCGTGTCTTCATTAGGAATTTCGGCAGAAATCACATCATCGATTTGACTCGGCTTTATTTTTTCTTTCAGCCAAATCAGGTTGTGGGAATGGGGAAGCCCTCTTTTCTGCCATTCAATGGTGTATAACCAACACCTGACCTCTCCAAACACGCAGCTCTTTGTCAATGAATGGATTAAATTCTGTTGTTTTTGGCGAAAAACCCGGGCGACAACGTCGTGTCGATCACTCGAAGTTTGTCCACGAGTCAGTTCCTCCGCAATTTCAGGCCAGTTAGGGTTGCAGGTGAAGGTTATAAATAAATCCGGCTTCCCGTACGCCCGTACATAAGCCATCGCGTCCTGCGCATACTCGTGCATCTGGCGAGGACTCCCGGTAAAGGTGGCGGGGAGAATGACGGCTTTACCGATGTCATCGGCGGCTTTATCCTTGGATATGGCATCTCTCAGATGGATGTACTCCTCGCTTCGAAGCTTGCTTTGGTTGAGCTTGATGTAGAGAAGTCGTTCCGCTTCGATTTTGGCATATGCATCCACAACGAATTGTTGAAACAGGTATCTGCAGTTAAGGATGTGGTTGCTGGAGTCCCTCCTCGTCATAAGCCGGTAAGCATAGAACTGCTTCATGCTGACTTTTTTGTCCTTGGAACCAGGATTAGACTGCAAGATGTTGATGTCGTATCCGTCCTCTCCTTTAGGGAAAATTAGGGGATATTGGAGAGCATCGTACGATCGGTGAGTCTCTGTTATTCGTTGCAGATGTCCGCTTCTTTTCTTCAGTATCACGTCTCTTTTGTTGGCCGCTCCCTCCGTGATGATTACGGCCATATCGTCACTTTGGGGAACGTTGAAGCGCCTCTCGTGCTCCCCTACCGGCCTCTTCTCTGCATTTAACACCAAGGTGCACTCGTCCGAAGGCATGTCTTCCAGCGAAGTTTTGAAGGTCTTCAAGAGAATATTATTCTCGTGAAGCATCTTTTGAATACTGCACACAACTTCAGGTCTCACTCCGGGAATGTGGTTGCAGCGTATGGATGCTTCAGCTTCTTCGTTGACACCCACGAAATAGATTTGTAAAAATTTCGGGGTTTCACCTTCAGGAGGAAGTAAGGACCCGATATTGTGGTAGACTTGGCCTTGGACACGAAATGTGGATTTGAAGCCTCCTTGATCCGCCATAGTTGCTCCAAATGAAGTCATTTGGAAGCAACTATTATATTTTCTAATATTTTTTAGGAAATGTTTCGACTCAGGTGTGGCTCCCGACATGTAGGAAAACAGAGGCTCCGGAGGTGATTCTAGGGCAGGAAGGCAAACTTTCCCGTTGCAGCAACATATCCCAGAAGGTTCTCCCTTAAACTTCAAGGCTCCGCAACGTTTGCATTCTCGGTCCATTTTTCCGATTAGGAAATCACTATCATCATGGTACGTTTTCGTAGCGTCGTAATGAAATCCTTCCAAGAACAAACTTGATTTCAAACGACATTCCCAGTGGATTTTAGGCAATTGACGTTTCTCCGAAAGTCTCTCTGTTCTGTCATCGTTTGATTCGCACGCAAGATTCAAGGCTCTGGTCTCCCGCATCGATTGAAGGCGACGTTCGTGCTCCTCTTCAGTTTCAATGGCTCTTGATAGGGCGGAGGTCTCCCGCATCGATTGAAGGCGACGTTCGTGCTCCTCTTCAGTTTCAATGGCTCTTGATAGGGCGGAGGTCTCCCTCTTCGATTGAAGGCGACGTTCGTGCTCCTCTTCAGTTTCCGTGGCTCTTGATAGGGCGGAGGTCTCCCTCTTCGATTGAAGGCGACGTTCGTGCTCCTCTTCAGTTTCAATGACTCTTGATAGGGCAGAGGTCTCCCGCATCGATTGAAGGCGACGTTCGTGCTCCTCTTCAGTTTCAATGGCTCTTGATAGGGCGGAGGTCTCCCTCTTCGATTGAAGGCGACGTTCATGCTCCTCTTCAGTTTCAATGGTTCTAGATAGGGCGGAGGTCTCCCTCTTCGATTGAAGGCGAAGCTCACGCTTATCCTCGGGTTCTGAAGCTCGAGATGTGGAGGCAGCTTCTCGCATAGCCTGAAGACGATGGTCTCGTTCAATATTGCTTTCATTAGCCCGTAAATTCTTTTTTCTTTTAGCTGCTGGCGTGGTTTTTCCAAGACAACTTTTCTTCTTAGGCATTTTAACGTGTTGAGTCTAATAAGTTAAGCCTAGAATGCTTACTACATTAAAAATTTACTATAAGTTGAAAGCAAGGAGTTAGAATGAAATCGCTACTCGTGAAATCCTGCGACCTCTCGCATTGCTCTCAGACAGAATTGTGAAATTCGTGGCCAATATCCGTTAAAGAAATTTAATCAGAACACATAAAAACTCATATTTCAGAATTCAGCATCCTATATTCAAACGCATTAAGAACATATTGAAGAAACAAAAGTATCAGAACAAAGAAAAAAAACCATAAAATAATCGCTTTTTATTCACAACTGTCAAATTTAATGCATACACCCCGTAAAAAAGTAAGAATATATTTACAAACGTGTTCTTATTTTGATAATATATATTGTTTAATATCCTAATGCCTTTTCAAAGTGACAGATTGTAAAAATCTAGTAAATTAATGAGCCTAGTGAAGAAAGTATAAATTTGAAACAACAATAAAAAAAGATCTGGTAATCTGAAAAGTCTAGTGAACCGTCTCTTTGAAACAATGTTTTGTTTTTTTAAGTCCTCTTCCATGAAAATAAAATTTACAAATTCCATAAATATTTTATTTTAAACGAAAATATCTTGAAGTAGAAGAAAATAACGTTTGAAAATAAATTATTTGAGTTTATTTTCGCGTTTTCACAACTAATATCCTTTTTAAATGCGCAAATATCCAGTTTTTCGTATTGAAATATATTTATTTTTTAAAGTTTTCATCTCGTTTACAATAGTGAGTCGAGCAGATCTACTCTAGTAGAGAAATGGAGAAATAAGCGTTTTCGGCTATAAATTCGCTAATTACTCGTAATTATTCGATTTTAAAGCTTTGAAAACTATCCCAAGTTACTCCCCGACTCGGAATACGTCTATACGTCGAGTTTGGTTTCGGTCCGTGGCCTATTTCAAGAGATTACCCCGGACATACCCACACACATACCCACACACATACATCGCCCGTTAGCCTTTTATTTATACAGAGACTAGCGGATTTGCCCGGCCTTGCACGGGTGGAGTGTATAAGTATTTTTATTTTGAGTTTTCTTAAAATACATTTATTATTATGTAAATCAGCAATAACCAATCTTCCCGGTATCCCAGGCGCCTCTCTCCTATCCCAGTGTTCCCGGTAATTTTAAAGTCCCGGTGTTCCCGGTAATTTTTTCCTGTCCCGGTGTTCCCGGTAAATTTTCTTATCCCGATGTTCCCGATAATTTTCCTATCCCGGTGTTCCCGGTAAATTTTCTTATCTCGATGATGTTCCCGGTAATTTTTCCTCTCCCGATGTTCCCAGTAATTTTTCCTCTCCCGATGTTCCCGGTAATTTTTCCTCTACCGATGTTCCTGGTAATTTTTTCCTTTCCCGGTGTTCCCAGTAATTTTTCCTCTCCCGATGTTCCCGGTAATTTTTCCTCTCCTGATGTTCCCGGTAATTTTTCCTCTCCCGATGTTCTCGGTACGTTTTCCTATCCCAGTGTTACCAGTAATTTTTAAATCACAGTGTTCCCGCTCTAGTAAATTAATAAATCTAGTGAACAAAGTAAAAAAATTGAAACTAAAATAAAAGATCTAGTAAATTTAAAAGTCTAGTGAACCGCTTCATTTGAAACAATGTTTTATTTTTAAGTCGTTTTCCATGAAAAAAATTTTTCACTTTTCCATAAATATTTAAATTTTAAAGGAAAATATCTTGAAATAAAGGAAAGTAACGTTAGAAAATAAATTATTTGAATTTATTTTAGCGTTTTCACAACTTATATCCGTTTTAAATGGACAATTATAGAGTTTTTCCTGTTAAAATATTTGATTTTTGGAGGTTTTCATCTCGTTAACAATAGTGAGTCGAGCAGATCTGCTCTGGTAGAGAAATGGAGAAATAAGCGTTTTCGGCTATAAATTCGCTAATTACTCGTAATTATTCGATTTTCGAGCTTGAAAAACTATCCCAAGTTACTCCCCGACTCGGAATACGTCTATACGTCGAGTTTGGTTTCGGTCCTTGGCCTATTTCAAGAGATTACCCCGGACATACCCACATACACACATACATACACACATCGCCCGTTAGCCTTTTATTTATACAGAGATTAACATAATTTTACACTCACTGATAACTAGGTAATAAGGAATTCTTGGTAATTTAAAATTGAATTACATTTTTGTTGTTTGAAAAACAAGTATTTTTTTCCCACAGGTTCTTCTAGAGAAATTGCTCCGATCGTGTCATAAGCTGCGCACTGTTTACGTGCTACTCAGGGCCAAAGATGGGGAGAGCTGCCGACAAAGACTTGACACCCTCCTCGCCTCTCAGGTAACTCGGGGTAATTCAACCATAATAAAACTAGCCCAATTTAGCTAATTTTAGCTTATTTTAATTTTAAAACTTTCCTACCAAGCCCAATTTATTCCCCTTTAAGTAAATTAACTTGATGGAAATTGCAGAAAAGTTTTAAGCGTTTGGTTGGTTGGTTTGGGGTTTAATGGCATTAGGTCTTCATATTTAAGAGTTAGGAAATAATGATTAATAATGTTTCGCGTTGTTGTACAGTTGTACAATGCGAAACATGGTGGTGATGGGAAAACCACAGAGTATAGAGGTTACAGAGATTCCAAACGGCCGTTTTCCTCTTTAGGTACCTAATTTAATTCCTGTTCCCTGATTATAATTAATTTCACTAGCAGCCAATCAGAAAAGGCGAAATGCGAAAGTGATTCCTGATTGGATATGGAACTTCTATCATACGGCATTTAAATTTCATCGGTGTTGTTTTCTTCCCTCCAGTTCCGATTTGGATTTGAGTGACAGCTTCAGTGGGCGAATGACAGAATTAGCAGGAATGACGTGGTATTAAAAAAGAGGCGGATCGTTTGTCTCGAAGTTAGCCTATGAGAAAAGCCCTGTTAAAAAAGTTGCCATTAGCGTCTATGGAGATGAATATTTTATCCCTCCCGCATTGCCACTCGTTCCCCTCAGAATCTTCATAATTAATTATCATATAAAATATATGGGTTCCAAGAGCTTTAAATATTTTTGTGTGATTACTATTTTTTATAATCAAAAGCTGGAAACGATTGCAAGAATCCTTGATATTTTTGTGTTTCAGGTGTTCGGGCGCTTGCGTTTGGAGCGCCCTGCACTGCTGGGACGGGTGGTGCCCGTGGAGGGCGACATTTCCCTGCCAGGGCTGGGGCTGAGCCAGTCGGATGCCAACATGCTCTCCAAACAAGTGTCCGTCGTCTTTCACTCGGCCGCCACGGTTCGCTTTGACGAACCTCTCAAGTGAGCATTCCCTTTGAAATTGAAGATTATTCATGAATAGATGTCAATACACTGAATGTTTAGATCTTTACAACAATCATTTTAACTTGGAAAAAGGGGTAACTGTTAAACTATAATTGCGTTAAGAGAGTTGATTATGCGCGAGAAGGTTGGTTGGAAATCTTAACGAAATTAGTTGATAATTGTGTAAAGATTTAATAAATGAGAAACTTTTTATGAGAATGTTTAAAAAACACACGGAGACAAAGATTTTATGGCATGGAAATATCTTTTAATAATGAAAATAGTTATTTTCAAATGTTAGAGATTAGGTATACTATTTTATTCACACAATGAAACCTGTTTGGGGGATCCGTCATACACTGTTAAAAAAAGTTCAACCTTTCACCACAAACTGGTTCAAATTAAGCTGCAACTTATAGTTCGGTAACAGGTTTCACCAAGTTTTCGGTGCTTTCACTAGCGAAAGTACCCAATTTCACTAGTGAAAGCACCTAAAACTTGGTAAAACCTGTTACCGAACCTTAGGTTGCAGCTAAAATGAACCAAGTTTGTGGTGAAATAGCCCATCCTTTCACCACAAACTGGTAAAAGGATGATTTGTTTTTTAACAGTGTTTGTACATTACTGAATGTGAATGATACAGCAATTAAGAGGTCATAGGCAAAGTCATTATGAAGGTATACGGTATTTTTTTTAAGTAATCGAGCTTAAATTTTACAGATATTATGGAAAAACTGGGATAAATTTGCCACTTCAAACAGATTTCTAATATTTTCAAAATTTTTATGTTATATGGAAAATTTTGATACTTCTCTCCAAAATTTCTCAAAAAGTTTTTCTTAAATACAATTCTTCATAGATTTACCTACTAATATTTGCAAACATGTAATTTCTCTTTTCTAGAAAATCCATTCAGCTGAATCTTCTAGGAACTAAACGAGTGTTTGATTTAAGCAAGAAAATGCCAAAGCTGGCTGTAAGTAAAGTACTCGAATTCCCTTCCTGTATTTAAAAAGTTTTTAATGAAATATAATAGCAAATGATATTTTGATAACTTCCTTCAAACCTCTTTCCAATCTTAAGAAAAAGACACCAAGATTTCTTTTTACAGTTATTCATTCTTGTCGTTGTAGGCATTCGTTCACGTATCGACAGCCTACAGTTACTGCAACCGCAGGGAAATTGATGAAGTCATCTACCCGGAGAAGGTGTCACCTCAAAAAGTCATTGATATGACCGAGTAAGATATGATGAAGAATGACTTTTTATAAGTTCTCATAAAATTTTTTGTCGGTTTGCTCTATCCTTTAGAAAAATATGAGATTACGTTAGCCCTTGAAGATTGGCTGAAATTATATCACTAAAGGTCATACATTAGGAATATAATTGCTTTCAATTGCAAAGCAAATAAAGTGTTGAGGGCCATACCTTCTTTGAAATCTCCTTTTGTACAAAGATAAATAACTTGAATTAAAAAGTATTGGAGTTCCATAAATTTATGGGAAATTCAGTGGTTAGTACCTAAAACGTTTTCTTCTATTGCCTCATAATCAAAATATATGTTGCGTAATAATTCTTGGATTTCTTTCTTCACTGTTATCCCTTAACACAACACCTATTTGAAGAACATGATTTCACTAGTGTGTTCGTGTTGGTATTATAATTTAGAGCAGGGGTTCTCAAACTTGTGAACATCACGACCCACTTATTAGAAACAAAATCTAACGAGACACGAGACCATCCTCATATTCAGTTAATTTTCTTATGCCCCCAACATTACTTTAACTTCGTAACTAGGGGGGGATGTTCCTCAACTATTTCGTTACAACAATAAATTACTACATGCACGTGTTAGAAGAGAAATTAACTCTTTAGAAAATTAAAAGTAAATATTTGAATGTGAGCGTATTAAAAAGTTTAATTGTGGGTTAATATTGAGCCCCACAATATAAAGGGGGTCTGGGGAAAATTTTGAAATTTGACCCTTAAAAACATGGTTTTAACTTGTTTTTTTAGTAATATGGGATAAATTGCAATAGCATCACTTTTCCTAAGAAAAATCTTAAAATTTGCATTGCTTACCTCCCCTGTGTGAATGGTAGTTTTGCATTATCGGCACATTAAAGTGACACATATAGTATGTATTTACATTAATTGCCTTTTTCGTTCGACACCAAGTAGGGTAGTTTTTCACAAATTTCTCTTATTGCTATTATTTTTACCACATGGTAGTTTGATAAATTTCAAAAGTCAATAACAACTGTGTAAAAATAATTAAAACATACTACATATACAGAAAATTTCTAAATCTTCTCGCGACCCACCAAAAACTGACTGGCGATCCACCAGTGGGTCGCGACCCACAGTTTCAGAAACTGATTTAGAGAATAGCCAAACATAAAACAAACTTTCTATACAACCTGTTTTTCTTCAGGTTACTAGATCATTAGATAGAATCTCTCCAAAACTAAACCCCCTTAAAAGCTTACCCTGAATTTCTCACTCATTCAACATATTCCCCTCACAAGACATATCGTAATGATAAAGGGCTTAATGCAGCATCATGAAGTTTTTTAATGATATTTTCGTTAAGCTATCCCTACAGAAAAAATTATTCTTGAACAAAATGTTAAGAACCCACCCGAAGATGGCGTCTTTGTGCATTCGTTTTTTACATTTCGTTCATTTGGTTGACACTATCTCTCCGTGTGCAGCTGGATGGACGACGACCTGTTGGAGTTCCTGCTGCCGAAGCTGATGAGCGGCCGTCCAACCACCTACCACTACAGTAAGGCGCTGGCCGAGAGTCTGCTGCAGAGCGAGGGTCAGGGCATGCCCATCGCTGTCGTCAGACCCTCCATAGTCACTGCCGCATTCAAGGAGCCCATGCCGGTAAATACACACACTCTCTCCCCCTTGATCAAACATCTCCATTCTTTTTCAAATGTCTCGCTTACTCTCAATGTATCTCGTTCATCTTTTATATTCTTCTCTCTATCTTTTTCCATCTCTCTTTTCTCTTACCAAAGGCTCATTCAGACTTATCCCTTTGTTGTTGTCTTGTCCAGCAAGCAGTGCAATTTGATCGAATTGATCCAAAAGTGTCCAAGACAGATCTGACCACATCAATAACTTCCGCGGAATACAGGAGTTGATGCGGGTGATCAAGATGGATCCTGAGGGAGCTTTGCCAAAATGGCAGGGCAATCAAACAAAGATATGGCTGGGAGATAGTACTTATCCCTTTTTTTATTCATTTTGGAGGAATCATCCAAGATGCAAAGTGTAACTTGGCGTTTAACTCTTTAGTCCTTCACTTTTCAGTGGAATTTACTGATTCATAGGAGTGAATCACCCAGGATGAACAATGGAAGTGAAACATTGCGAATGATCCTTTACTGTCAATAAATGTATCTTTTATTATGATAGTATTGGGTTGTCCCATAAGTTCTGTTACTTTTTACGAAGTTTTGTCTTTGAAAATTTTTTATGAGAAACTGGTAATAGGTGGAGATTTCAAACAAAGAGGATTTTGATATATGTATATATATATATATATATTTATGAACATAATGTGTGATTTTGGTAGTTCTCGTGATATTATTTCTTTTCAAAATGGCGGTTTAAAAATAGACCAAAAACGACGATTTTCACGTGATTTTTTCTTTTGTTTAAAAAACTAGGAAGAACGCAAGTAGTGTAAAAATGCCGGTTCAACCACATCGGGAAGGTGGGTAGGGGGCGTGGCACCTTCCCAATCTACTGGTTTGGGGCTCCCTTCCCAATCAACCAAATTGCGATTCCCTTCTCATTCTACTGATTGCGGAGTGTCTGCTACTTTACGGTTCTACCAATAAAATGGGGCTCCACCACTAAATTAGGGCTCTGCTACTAAATTGCGGCTCCAACAACAGCAAGAAGCTAAAATTAAAGTTATTTAACATCAATATATCTCCCAGGAGAGTTAGCCCAAGATATTCTTGGTTACCGAAGTACGCTTGGCAGAGCTTAACGCAAATCCTTGATCAGTTTGATTTGGTAAGTTACCGGAAGCCTCTCCTTTGTACTTCATCCCCCCAACCCCCTAATTAAATATTTTAAAGTATTTTAAATTGAGGTCCCACCAACCACCCGACTTTCTCAATTAACAGTTACTATTTCAGTTACTATTAAATTTATTTACTATTAACAAACTGTAACTGCTGTTTAACTGTAATATGGATGAAATTAGCAAATTGCAGCTCTTCCACTATATTGGGGCTTTACCACTATAACACCGCAGGAAGTTAAAGTTATTTTACTATTAACAGTTACTATTTAAGTTATTTACTAATAACAAACTGTAACCGCTATTTAACTATAATATGGATAAAATTAGCAAATTGCAACTTATTGGGACTTTACCACTAAGACACAACAGGAAGTTATTTTACAATTAACAGTTACTACTAAAGGTATTTAATATTAACAAACTGTTTAACTGTAATATGGACAAATTGCAGCTCTTCCACTATATTGTGGATCTAGAACACATGCAACAAAAAGAAGCTAAATTGTGACTTTCTAAATTATTTTAAGATAACATTAATTGATAGTTAAAGTTATTAACAAAGGTTAATTAACAGTTTAAGTTATTTTACATAAAATTATAAGGTTAATGAACAAACTAACCGCTGTAATACATTACCTATTGAATGCCCATACTGGAATAAAAGACCAAGACAATCACAAACTCAAAAAAAATGTAGACTGCACTACTCACCTGTCATTGAGACTCCCTTTAACAATGCACCGGCGAACCACCCCTCTTACCTTTCACAGAGCAATATGTGTGGCGATAACGGGGTAACCTCCATTGGGATTGACAGCGATTGCATCTTTTCCCGCAATACCAAGGGGAGAGGGTTTTCAAAAGATATATATTTTTTCATTACAATCATTTCTATTTCGTTAAATTTACAGTTCAATATTCACTTTAGTTACAGTTTGACACAAAATGCTTATCCTATCACAATCCTTAACTTTGAAAATACAGTATTTTCACCAGAAAGGATGCTTTGAAAAATTGAGAATGATTGAACATTTTCAGACAACCAGACATCTAATACGTTATCCTATTGATGGAATTATTTTTATTTTACTTTGATCAGGAAAGGATGCTTTGAAAAATTGAGAATGATTGAACATTTTCAGACAACCAGACATCTAATACGTTATCCTATTGGTGGAATTATTTTTATTTTACTTTGATCAGGAAAGGATACTTTGAAAAATTGAGAATGCATTTTCAGTGCAAGCATTTTCAGACCACTTGACATATAATACGTTATCCTATTGGAGGAATTATTTTACAACTTCGATTAAAAATTACTAATTATGTTCATATTGGATAAGATCTTCAATATTTTAAGCATTTTTTTAAAATAAAATATACTTTTATTACGAATTCTGTTCGAGGAGTTGATTTTTTTTCATAGAATGTTAGAATCATTCAAGTTAAAAATGATAAATCCATTAATTTTACTATAGTTCAATTGAAGATATTACTTATTTTATTCGCATAGTACCTTTTTCTAGATTTAAACGTGAGAATATATGATTAATCACCTAGACAAAAACTATTCCATTACTCTTTTTTCTGAAATCATTGTATAAATGAGAGAATTTTTAAATTTTTATACAAAAATTGAAAAATATATATACGATTTTCCCAACAGTTGAAAAAATTTCAATCATTAACCTTTTATTTAAAGTACGTTATTAGGCTACCACTACAGAACATATACTATATACATTCATTGTATTCATAACTTTTACTATATTTATTGAACATGTAATATTTTTTCTATACTAAAGAGAACTGCTTTGGTTATTTTTCAATTCATGGAATGGTTACGTTGATCATTTTCAACCTTTTTTTTGAAAATAATAACTTTTTAACCCATCGGCTATACTTGCTCTACAAGAATTTTACCCTCTGCTGTACATTTTTACTATCAATTTATATTATTCACAAAAGCAAACAATATAATACATATAAACTAACTTATGAAAGAAATCCTTTATGGATATAATGTTTTCTCTTACCTAAAGCCTTCTTTCATCTATAATCCATATAGAAAATTAAACTATTCTAATAAAAATTAAAGGGGAAACAAGACTTAAAAGGAAACATACATTATAAAAACCAAGAAAATTATTACAGAATCTAAAAGAAAAACTAAAAACTCTGCTAAAAATAAAAACTTAACTGAAAATTTCGTTAAAAATTAAGACACATGCAGAAAAATAACTTAATACTTTGTGAAAAATAAAAACGAACACAGAAAAACTTTCACTGAAAAACTAAAAATTTTGTTAAAAATAAAAACTTAACTAAAAACTCTGCTAAAAATAAAAACTTATCTGAAAATTTCGTTAAAAATTAAGACACATGCAGAAAAATAACTTAATACTTTGCTAAAAATAAAAACGAACACAGAAAAACTTTCACTGAAAAACTAAAATCTTTGTTAAATATAAAAACTTATTCACTTCGAAACTAAAAACTTAACTAAAAATTTTTTTAAAAATAAAAACTTAACTAAAAACTCTGCTAAAAAAAAACTTAACTGAAAATTTTGTTAAAAATTAAGACATGTAGAAAAATAACTTAATACTTTGTTAAAAATAAAAACGAACACAGAAAAACTTTCACTGAAAAACTAAAATCTTTGTTAAATATAAAAATTTATTCACTTCAAAACTAAAAACTTAACTCAAAATTTTGTTGAAAATAAAAACTTAACTGAAAATTTTGTTAAAAATTAAGATACATGCAGAAAAATAACCTAATACTTTGCTAAAAATAAAACGAACACAGAAAAACTTTCACTGAAAAACTAAAATCTTTGTTAAATATAAAAACTTATTCACTTCGAAACTAAAAACTTAACTAAAAATTTTTTTAAAAATAAAAACTTAACTAAAAATTTTGTAAAAAATAAAAACTTAACTGAAAATTTTGTTAAAAATTAAGATACATGCAGAAAAATAACCTAATACTTTGCTAAAAATAAAACGAACACAGAAAAACTTTCACTGAAAAACTAAAATCTTTGTTAAATATAAAAACTTATTCACTTCGAAACTAAAAACTTGACTAAAAATTTTTTTAAAAATAAAAACTTAACTAAAAATTTTGTAAAAAATAAAAACTTAACTAAAAATTTTGTTAAAAATAAAAACTTAACTGAAAATTTTGTTAAAAATTAAGACATGTAGAAAAATAACTTAATACTTTATTAAAAATAAAAACGAACACAGAAAAACTTTCACTGAAAAACTAAAATATTTGTTAAATATAAAAACTTATTCACTTCGAAACTTAAAACTTAACTAAAAATTTTGGTAAAAATAAAAACTTAACTTAAAATTTTGTTAAAAATTAAGATACATGCAGAAAAATAACTTAATACTTTGTTAAAAATAAAAACGAACACAGAAAAAACTTTACAAGAAATGAAAACTTATACACTGAAAAATTAAAATCTTTGTTAAATATAAAAACTTAACTGAAAATTTTGTTAAAAAATAAAAACTTAACTGAAAATTTTGTTAAAAAATAAAAACTTAACTGAAAATTTTGTTAAAAAATAAAAACTTAACTGAAAATTTTGTTAAAAAATAAAAACTTAACTGAAAATTTTTTTAAAAATAAAAACTTAACTGAAAATTTTGTTAAAAATTAAGACAAATGCTGAAAAATAACTCATTACTTTGCTAAAAGTAAAAATGAACACAGAAAAAACTTTACAAGAAATAAAAACTTATACACTGAAAAACTAAAGTCTTTGTTAAATATAAAAACTTATTCACTACGAAACTGAAAACTTTGTTTGAAATGAACTAGAAAACGAAAAAACTTTACACAAGAAATGTAAACTTATACACTAAAAAACTAAAATCTTTGTTAAAAATAAAAGCCTAACTATAAATTTTGTTAAAATTAAGACAAATGCAGAAAAATAACTTAATACTTTGTTAAATGTAAAAACTTTTAAGCTACAAAACTAAAATATCTCTTTAAAATAAATAAAAACTTTGAAAACATTTTACAAAAAAAAAAAATTACACTAAAAACTTTACCAAAAAGAAATTATTACGAAAAACTTTAACAGAAAGAAAAACTTAAAAACCATAAAAATAAAACCTTTGTTAAAAAATAAAGGCAAGTGCAGAAAATAACTTAATACTTTGTTAAATATTAAAACTTAGAAACTATGAAACGAAAAACTTAAACATAAAAAAACTTATACACTACAAAAATAAAATATTTGTTAAAAATAAAATAAAAACTTTGAAAAAATTTTACAAGAAATAAAAAGTTACACTAAAAACTTAATCAAAAAGAAATACTTCGTGTTAAAAATAAATAAAAACTTTGAAAAATTTTTACAAGAAATAAAAATTTACACTAAAAACTTTACCAAAAAGAAATTATTACGAAAAACTTAAAACTATAAAACTTAAACTAGGTGGGCTGAAAACTCCTTCTTAATGAAGGAAGTTTAAAAATAGTACTTTTAAATTTTTCAGCCCACGTTTTACATAATAATTAAAAAAGGGTCCCAATGAAAGGAGGATGTGAATCTATCTGTCTTCTAATTTTAACAAAGTATGAGCGTTATTGGTAAAGTTTTTAGTTTATTTCTTGTACAAATTTTTCAAAGTATAATTTTTTTTAACAAGAAGTATTTCGATAAAGTTTTTAGTGTAACTTTTCAATTTCATTTTATTTTTAACAAAGTTTTTTTTTTGTTTTATAATTTGTAAGTATCTCTTTTTGATAAAGTTTTTAGAGTTATTTTTTTATTTCTTGTAATATTTTTTCGAAGTTTTTATTTATTTTTGAAATTTTCTGTATTGGTTTCTTTATTTTTAACAAAGTTTTCCTAAAGTTTTATTTTTTAGCAAAGTTTTTAGTTTTATAAGTTCTAAATTTTTATATTGAACAAAGTATTAAGTTGTTTTTCTGCGTTTGTCTTGATTTTTAACAAAGTTTTTAGTTTTATAGTTTTTAGGTTTTTCTTTTGTTAAAGTTTTTCGTAATAATTTCTTTTTGGTAAAGTTTTTAGTGTAAATTTTTATTTCTTGTAAAAATTTTTCAAAGTTTTTATTTATTTTTAACACGAAGTATTTCTTTTTGATTAAGTTTTTAGTGTAACTTTTTATTTCTTGTAAAATTTTTTCAAAGTTTTTATTTTATTTTTAACAAATATTTTATTTTTGTAGTGTATAAGTTTTTTTATGTTTAAGTTTTTCGTTTCATAGTTTCTAAGTTTTAATATTTAACAAAGTATTAAGTTATTTTCTGCATTTGCCTTTATTTTTTAACAAAGGTTTTATTTTTATGGTTTTTAAGTTTTTCTTTCTGTTAAAGTTTTTCGTAATAATTTCTTTTTGGTAAAGTTTTTAGTGTAATTTTTTTTTTTTTTTGTAAAATGTTTTCAAAGTTTTTATTTATTTTAAAGAGATATTTTAGTTTTGTAGCTTAAAAGTTTTTACATTTAACAAAGTATTAAGTTATTTTTCTGCATTTGTCTTAATTTTAACAAAATTTATAGTTAGGCTTTTATTTTTAACAAAGATTTTAGTTTTTTAGTGTATAAGTTTACATTTCTTGTGTAAAGTTTTTTCGTTTTCTAGTTCATTTCAAACAAAGTTTTCAGTTTCGTAGTGAATAAGTTTTTATATTTAACAAAGACTTTAGTTTTTCAGTGTATAAGTTTTTATTTCTTGTAAAGTTTTTTCTGTGTTCATTTTTACTTTTAGCAAAGTAATGAGTTATTTTTCAGCATTTGTCTTAATTTTTAACAAAATTTTCAGTTAAGTTTTTATTTTTAAAAAAATTTTCAGTTAAGTTTTTATTTTTTAACAAAATTTTCAGTTAAGTTTTTATTTTTTAACAAAATTTTCAGTTAAGTTTTTATATTTAACAAAGATTTTAATTTTTCAGTGTATAAGTTTTCATTTCTTGTAAAGTTTTTTCTGTGTTCGTTTTTATTTTTAACAAAGTATTAAGTTATTTTTCTGCATGTATCTTAATTTTTAACAAAATTTTAAGTTAAGTTTTTATTTTTACCAAAATTTTTAGTTAAGTTTTAAGTTTCGAAGTGAATAAGTTTTTATATTTAACAAATATTTTAGTTTTTCAGTGAAAGTTTTTCTGTGTTCGTTTTTATTTTTAATAAAGTATTAAGTTATTTTTCTACATGTCTTAATTTTTAACAAAATTTTCAGTTAAGTTTTTATTTTTAACAAAATTTTTAGTTAAGTTTTTATTTTTTACAAAATTTTTAGTTAAGTTTTTATTTTTAAAAAAATTTTTAGTCAAGTTTTTAGTTTCGAAGTGAATAAGTTTTTATATTTAACAAAGATTTTAGTTTTTCAGTGAAAGTTTTTCTGTGTTCGTTTTATTTTTAGCAAAGTATTAGGTTATTTTTCTGCATGTATCTTAATTTTTAACAAAATTTTCAGTTAAGTTTTTATTTTTTACAAAATTTTTAGTTAAGTTTTTATTTTTAAAAAAATTTTTAGTTAAGTTTTTAGTTTCGAAGTGAATAAGTTTTTATATTTAACAAAGATTTTAGTTTTTCAGTGAAAGTTTTTCTGTGTTCGTTTTATTTTTAGCAAAGTATTAGGTTATTTTTCTGCATGTATCTTAATTTTTAACAAAATTTTCAGTTAAGTTTTTATTTTCAACAAAATTTTGAGTTAAGTTTTTAGTTTTGAAGTGAATAAATTTTTATATTTAACAAAGATTTTAGTTTTTCAGTGAAAGTTTTTCTGTGTTCGTTTTTATTTTTAACAAAGTATTAAGTTATTTTTCTACATGTCTTAATTTTTAACAAAATTTTCAGTTAAGTTTTTGTTTTTAGCAGAGTTTTTAGTTAAGTTTTTATTTTTAAAAAAATTTTTAGTTAAGTTTTTAGTTTCGAAGTGAATAAGTTTTTATATTTAACAAAGATTTTAGTTTTTCAGTGAAAGTTTTTCTGTGTTCGTTTTTATTTTTAGCAAAGTATTAAGTTATTTTTCTGCATGTGTCTTAATTTTTAACGAAATTTTCAGATAAGTTTTTATTTTTAGCAGAGTTTTTAGTTAAGTTTTTATTTTTAACAAAATTTTTAGTTTTTCAGTGAAAGTTTTTCTGTGTCCGTTTTTATTTTTCACAAAGTATTAAGTTATTTTTCTGCATGTGTCTTAATTTTTAACGAAATTTTCAGTTAAGTTTTTATTTTTAGCAGAGTTTTTAGTTTTTCTTTTAGATTCTGTAATAATTTTCTTGGTTTTTATAATGTATGTTTCCTTTTAAGTCTTGTTTCCCCTTTAATTTTTATTAGAATAGTTTAATTTTCTATATGGATTATAGATGAAAGAAGGCTTTAGGTAAGAGAAAACATTATATCCATAAAGGATTTCTTTCATAAGTTAGTTTATATGTATTATATTGTTTGCTTTTGTGAATAATATAAATTGATAGTAAAAATGTACAGCAGAGGGTAAAATTCTTGTAGAGCAAGTATAGCCGATGGGTTAAAAAGTTATTATTTTCAAAAAAAAGGTTGAAAATGATCAATGTAACCATTCCATGAATTGAAAAATAACCAAAGCAGTTCTCTTTAGTATAGAAAAAATATTACATGTTCAATAAATATAGTAAAAGTTATGAATACAATGAATGTATATAGTATATGTTCTGTAGTGGTAGCCTAATAACGTACTTTAAATAAAAGGTTAATGATTGAAATTTTTTCAACTGTTGGGAAAATCGTATATATATTTTTCAATTTTTGTATAAAAATTTAAAAATTCTCTCATTTATACAATGATTTCAGAAAAAAGAGTAATGGAATAGTTTTTGTTTAGGTGATTAATCATATATTCTCACGTTTAAATCTAGAAAAAGGTACTATGCGAATAAAATAAGTAATATCTTCAATTGAACTATAGTAAAATTAATGGATTTATCATTTTTAACTTGAATGATTCTAACATTCTATGAAAAAAAATCAACTCCTCGAACAGAATTTGTAATAAAAGTATATTTTATTTTAAAAAAATGCTTAAAATATTGAAGATCTTATCCAATATGAACATAATTAGTAATTTTTAATCGAAGTTGTAAAATAATTCCTCCAATAGGATAACGTATTATATGTCAAGTGGTCTGAAAATGCTTGCACTGAAAATGCATTCTCAATTTTTCAAAGTATCCTTTCCTGATCAAAGTAAAATAAAAATAATTCCACCAATCGGATAACGTATTAGATGTCTGGTTGTCTGAAAATGTTCAATCATTCTCAATTTTTCAAAGCATCCTTTCTGGTGAAAATACTGTATTTTCAAAGTTAAGGATTGTGATAGGATAAGCATTTTGTGTCAAACTGTAACTAAAGTGAATATTGAACTGTAAATTTAACGAAATAGAAATGATTGTAATGAAAAAATATATATCTTTTGAAAACCATCTCCCCTTGGTATTGCGGGAAAAGATGCAATCGCTGTCAATCCCAATGGAGGTTACCCCGTTATCGCCACACATATTGCTCTGTGAAAGGTAAGAGAGGTGGTTCGCCGGTGCATTGTTAAAGGGAGTCTCAATGACAGGTGAGTAGTGCAGTCTACATTTTTTTTGAGTTTGTGATTGTCTTGGTCTTTTATTCCAGTATGGGCATTCAATAGGTAATGTATTACAGCTGTTAGTTTGTTCATTAACCTTATAATTTTATGTAAAATAACTTAAACTGTTAATTAACCTTTGTTAATAACTTTAACTATCAATTAATGTTATCTTAAAATAATTTAGAAAGTCACAATTTAGCTTCTTTTTGTTGCATGTGTTCTAGATCCACAGTATAGTGGAAGAGCTGCAATTTGTCCATATTACAGTTAAACAGTTTGTTAATATTAAATACCTTTAGTAGTAACTGTTAATTGTAAAATAACTTCCTGTTGTGTCTTAGTGGTAAAGTCCCAATAAGTTGCAATTTGCTAATTTTATCCATATTATAGTTAAATAGCGGTTACAGTTTGTTATTAGTAAATAACTTAAATAGTAACTGTTAATAGTAAAATAACTTTAACTTCCTGCGGTGTTATAGTGGTAAAGCCCCAATATAGTGGAAGAGCTGCAATTTGCTAATTTCATCCATATTACAGTTAAACAGCAGTTACAGTTTGTTAATAGTAAATAAATTTAATAGTAACTGAAATAGTAACTGTTAATTGAGAAAGTCGGGTGGTTGGTGGGACCTCAATTTAAAATACTTTAAAATATTTAATTAGGGGGTTGGGGGGATGAAGTACAAAGGAGAGGCTTCCGGTAACTTACCAAATCAAACTGATCAAGGATTTGCGTTAAGCTCTGCCAAGCGTACTTCGGTAACCAAGAATATCTTGGGCTAACTCTCCTGGGAGATATATTGATGTTAAATAACTTTAATTTTAGCTTCTTGCTGTTGTTGGAGCCGCAATTTAGTAGCAGAGCCCTAATTTAGTGGTGGAGCCCCATTTTATTGGTAGAACCGTAAAGTAGCAGACACTCCGCAATCAGTAGAATGAGAAGGGAATCGCAATTTGGTAGATTGGGAAGGGAGCCCCAAACCAGTAGATTGGGAAGGTGCCACGCCCCCTACCCACCTTCCCGATGTGGTTGAACCGGCATTTTTACACTACTAACGCATAATTCATGGCTAAAAAAAGTTTTACTGCATATTTGAAATGTTAAAATTAAGATGTCATAGTTTCAAGATGATTCGATAAGTTTAAGGTAGGAAATTTTGACTTTAAAACTTCATATATTGGTAATTTCACGTGTTTTTCAAAGCACACCTATTGTTTTTCTAAGCAGCTGGTATGAAGCAAATTAAAGGCAGATGTTTTTTGAACCATAATGATTGTTTCAAAGGTTTAAACATTGAAAGCCTCTTTTCATAATCTCGTTGAATTGATTTATTTCTAAATTCCAACGAGTTGTTTTTATTGTAGTGTTTTCGTATGAAGCAAATAATTGCTTTGTTCGCTTAGCATAAGTGCAGCGAGTGTAATTCTGATAAGCTAAAACGTTGCGCGCTTGAATATTGCGCACTACTTTCTGAACTTAATTTAAGATATAATAAAATATATTTTGCATATTTTGAATACTAGGGTATTTCGTAAGCTTTTTATTGATTTTGGTGCTTTTTATCGTGAAAATTTCTTCGAAATGACTAACATTACTGAGGTAAGTTTCTTGCAAAGATGTTATGTTTGAGACCGAAATTTCCTAAGTTAAACTTATCGAATTATCTTGAAACTATGACATCTTAAACTAAACATTTAAAAGATACAGTACAACTTTTTTTAGCCATGAAATATGCGTTCTTCCTAGTTTTTTAAACAAAAGAAAAAAATTAAGCGAAAATCGTCGTTTTTGGTATTTTTTTCAAACCGCCATTTTGAAAAGAAATAACATCACGAGAACTACCAAAATCACACATTATGTTCATAAATATACATACATCATAATCCCCTTTGTTTGAAATCTCTACCTATTGCCAGTTTCTCATAAAAAATTTTCAAACACGAAACTTTGTAAAAAGTAACAGAACTTATGGGACAACCCTATATATGTTACGGGCAAAGTGATCAGTTGGACATTATTAATAATGCCCGGGCAATGTGATAAATTCAACGAAATTTATTAATAAAATTTATCACTTTGCCTGCTGCCACTTTGGGCATTAATAATAATGCCCAATTAATCACTTTGCCCGTAACATATATTCTTTTTCTTTCTTTCTTCATCTCTCTTCTCTCTTACTAACTCTCGTAACCTCTATTTAATTTCTGTCCTCTTTCTGTTATTCTCTAAATATCTCAATCAATATCTTTTACTCTTTAAAAATCTCTCATTCTCTTTTACTTTCTTTGAGTATCTTTAAAGAATATAAACATCCTTTTCTCTCTAAAGTTCTTAATTTCTTTCCTTCTCTCTCGTATCTTTCTTACTCTATCTCCTAATTATTATCTCACTATCCTTCTCAACATCCTTTCATCTCTGAATGTATCTCTCATTTTCTTTCACTTTCTCTAACTATTTCTCTGTTCTCTAATGACCTCCCTCTATATTTTAAACCTTTCTGAACTGGGCAGGGACACAACTCTGGTTTGGCAATGGGAGAAATTTCACAGTTTTAGCCGCGGCACATAGTTTGAGATCTTCTACTAACACTTTAAATTAAATTATTTTTTAAACTGAGGGAATATAGAAAAGTATATTTCTTCTACTAATTCACTATTATCAGAAATTGTATTTTGAAGGTGAAAGTTTCTATACACTTGATTATTTTCTGTTGTTACATTTTATTTGATAACTCTTGTTTTTTCAGGGTTGGATTGATGGATTGAACGGGCCTACAACTTTCATCATAATGGTAAGACCCACAATGTTATAAAATTTTTAGGAATATAATGGAGCTATTATTACTGATATGAAGTTATTACAAATGAAAACCTACTAGGTATCTTACATTTGCGTTAGAGATTATAGGAAAAAAATTACAGAAGATATTATACAGTCGAATACGCTTATTGTGATCACGGTTTTTGTTATCAATCGGATAATATTATCAAATTTGACCGGTCCTGATTACTCCTATTTAAATTTACGCAAAATTCATAGTTTTATGTGATAATAAATGCGCTTAATGTTATCAATACCTGATGAAATTTCCTATAAAACTCCCTTTTCCCGTTTGAATCCCCATTTTAACACATAATCATAAAAATGAGAAATTACTTTATTAGTGTTCTATGTTCCACTCTCATATTTTTCTTTAAGAATATAAAAGCTGCATAATATATATGTTACGGGCAAAGTGATTAATTGAGCATTAATAATGCCCAGAGTGGAAGCGGGCAAAGTGATAAATTTCATTCATAAATTTCGTTGAATTTATCACATTGCCCGGGGATTATTAATAATGCCCAATTAATCACTTTGCCCGTAACATATACACTGTTTGAAACTTTCTAGTATCGGATCGCTTATTGGATATTGTTATCCTTTTACTCTTGGACAAAAGGGATCATATTAAGCGGAGTCGACTGTGTAATTATATTATTGTAGTATTTCTAGCACATAAAAAATCACTTTTTTAGTGATCAAACAATATAGGTATTTTCGAAAAAAAATTTATTTTTCGGGTCCTTTAATTAAGAAAAACCATTTCACCTACATGTAACTGTAAGGAAAATTACATAAAGAGGTCAATTTTGATAATATTATCTAAAATATAATAGCATAACGAGAAGCTACACAGTAAAAATTGAAATGTGTAGAATAAAGTTTATAATGGACTTAAGAAGGCGCAAGGGAATTTTGGATCTCGCTTTTCTTAGCTCCCTCTACCAACTGAAATTATTGACAAGATGTTTTTGTAAATAGCGTAGTTTTAATTTATACACACATTTCACATTTCTTACACATTATTTATTGATATTATGTTTTCGAAATTCACACCCCTTCATTTAATTTTTCTATTCCAATATTGTTCACCTGACTGTTAATAATTTTTTACTGACACCTGCCTCAATATGATCGTTTCCTTTAGACGGGAAGAGGCTTGCTGAGGACCATGCTGGTGTACGAGGGCTCGGTGGTGGACTGGATGCCAGTGGACATGGTTGCCAATCTACTCATCACCTCCGCTTGGCACGTTGCGAACAACAGGTATAGCTTCTTGATTCAAATTCCAGCGGTGTTTCATGTTACACACATTACTACATAGTTTATGGTATAACATTTCACAAAACGAGTAGTTTATTTATATTTTACGATAATGAGCAATAGTGTTACCTAAATCATCATTTTTGAGTAATGTGACCAACTCTTGACAAAAAGTTTTGACCCTTGTCCAAATAAAAATTAAACAGAAATTCGTAATATTTTCAAGAATCAATCAATTCAGAATATTTTCGAATGTAGTAAGCTCCACACTGTAAAAAATAATCCTGCAAAAAAACAGAAAATTTCTGGCAGCAAAAGTTGCCAGAAAAAATCTGTAGGTTGAAAAATCCTGTAAACAGAAAAAAGCTGTAACCTACAGGTAAATGCTGTAAAAAGGAACTTTCTGTCAAGTGGGCTACAGATTTTTCTGTTGCCTCTCAGTAATTTTCTGCTTGTGCGCATGCACTTATTTTAGTAGAGTTTTTTTTAATTTTAATTAATTGATACCCGGGGATAGAACCCGCGACCTACCGCATGCTAAGCACGCACGCTACCACTGAACCAAAGAAGATTCAGTATAATGTTGCCAATAGCTGTATTGGTTTTCAATGCAGTAAGTTTCTGTTTAAGTACAGATAAGCTAAAAAACTAGGTAAAAGCTGTTATTTTACATAAAATAAATAGAAGTGCGGTGGGAATGTTACATGACAGAATATCTCTGTAAACATAAAGTCACTGTTATTGAAACTTCTGTTTTTCTACAGTTTTTTTTACAGTGCATATCTCACCCAATCTCCCAATCTTAAAACTGCATTTATATTTTGACTGTTACCTTTTACATGCCCGTCTTTTTCTAAAGTTATCCATGTAGTTCATTAATTAAAAGGACATATTTTACGAACAATTAATATTTAAATGCTTCTCAAAACATTAAAAAGCGTTTCTTCTCTGAATTTAAATTTGCAGTTTGTAAAATACTGCCTTAATTTTAATTTTTCGAATGCACTATGTTCTTTTCAACAGGAACAACAGCGGACCAGCGGTATTCAACTGTACCTCCGGAGACTTAAACCGTGTTACGTGGAACGACGTACAGCGCACAGCATTTCCTCTCATCATGAAGTACCCCAGCCTAGATGTACTGCGGTACCCTGGGGGAAGCTTCAAGTCCAGTTCCTTTCTCAACACCCTTTCTCTGCGGATTGAACATGCGCTTCCTGCTTGTATAGTCGACACATTGGCACCGCTGACCGGCCAAAGGACACAGTAAGGGCTCATTGAAATTATCCCGTTAATCCTTGACTTAAGCTTAAGATATTTTAATGCCGTTTATTATACTATGGATATAAAAAAATATGAATAAAATAATTAAGGGCAGAGAAGACTATTCGCATATTTTTTTTATCTGTTTGCAGCTTTTAGAGCAACTGTTGAATTTATGTTCTGATTACTAACAATAGTCTAATTTATAATTTGATTATTATAATCTGTTCATTTAGAATTGGTGCCTGATAAATAGTGCTTTCCTCCTCGCTAGAAGCGTAACCATAGTTACGCTCTTCGCGCAGCCAATAGTAAGCCTTCTTCGTCACTTTGACGAGCATAGTTGCTATGGTTACCGATCGGTGGTGGGGGAAGGAAATATTTTCAGGCGCCTATTCAAAATGAATAGAGTATAGAAAGCGTTGTGATGGACCTTAAGATTTGTAACTTACTCGTATACATATTTTGCATGCTTAGAAAAAATATATGTCGCTAAAAGGATCCGATTTGATTCAGATTTTTCAGTTTTACCTGATGACAGTTATATTTACAAACTATAGTTTATCCTCTCAAGTAGATATAAGATTTAATACTTATGTTTTAATCTAATGATATTTTGTTTGTAAAATTTACTACACTCTTAAAACGACAGTCTCAAAACTGAGTAAAAATTACTCTAACTGGCTCCGATCCAAATTTACTCAAATTTGATACTAAAAAATGAAACATCTTGAGCTTGATTCATGAGAATGCCATGCACTAGCTCAAAAATGAGCTCATGATGCTTCATTTTTTAGTATGCACATTTTCAGAAATGAGTATTCAATGAGTTGTCAAATTTGAGTACATTTAGATCGGAGCCAGTTTGATTACTTTTTACTCAGTTTTGAGACTGTCGTTTTAAAAGAGTGTATGATCCAATGAACACGGTATACTAATAGTATGTTAATGAAGTACTTATTTTTGACTCTCATGCTTCAAACCTTTCAGGTTCACGAGCATGGTTAGACGAATGGAAAGAGCAGCTGGCTACTTAGAGTACTTCACCACCAAGGAGTGGAAATTCAGGTGCAACAACCTTGTCAAGCTGAGGGAGTCTCAGACACCAGTGGACAGGAAGGTAAGCAGATAATTTAGACACAAGTCTCCAATTGAATACTTTGACATGAAAACATTAATTGGGTATAGTGCACCCAGATAAAAATATAATGTACGCTTTGAGTTTCGCATCCCAATTCATAAAAGTAACCAAACTCTACACATAAATAGTTCATTCAAAATATCTTTAATATCTCTCTAATCTAACAAGAAGAAAAACTTAGTTAGTTAATAGTAACCTTTGGTGACCTTTTATGTTTTATGGAGTTTGTCAAACAGTACTTATTTTATTCCTGTTTAAGGTGTTCGACTTTGATGTCCGCCCCATTGAGTGGACGCCATATTTGGAAAGCTACGTAAGAGGAGTAAGGAAGTTCATACTCAAGGAAGACGATTCCACATTGCCTGCAGCTAGACGAAGAATACGAACGTAAGATATCATTTTATACACCTCAAACAATTTTTTTCCATTCATATATTAGTAGTTATATTTCAGGGTGTCTACTCCTAACATTGTCTATACCTAGAAATTTCTTATTTTTTATGTTGTATGTATAAATAAACACTTCTACGAGTAGTAAACAGCCTGAAGATAAAGGATTCGGAATCCCAAAACGCATTTTTGTGGAGATAATTTGCAGAAAAAAGTTGGTAGAACCAACGAAGGAGATATCAATGTGAGTTAACTTCTGAGGTATAAAATTCGGGTGTCAACTTTCTTGGTTTAACGTACCATAAAATCTATGCTAAGAATGTATTCTAAAGAAGAATCTTTGTTTTTGTTGTACTCAGTGTTATTCTTAGGATTTTTTTGAAGGAGTAAAAATACTCCTTGACTTTTTTAGGAGGAGTGAAATTCATCTATGAGGAGTGAGATATGAAAATAGCATAAACTGCTTATACAGACATAATTTTTTTTATAAACGCTTTCTTTTGTAATGGACAAAATGGAATAGAAAAAAAATAAGGATTCTAATATTTAGTTTTTTAGTTTAGGTATAGCATCTGTTTTAGTATTAGTAGAAAATGTTAAACATTATAAATAAAATAATTTAATTTACAAATAAACATTTTAAATGAAATATTTATTTAAGATTATAAATTTGAGTAGGAAAAATATTTTTTTTCGATTTCAGAAGGGCGCCATGCATTTTTTCAAGCAAAACCTTCGTTAAAAATCCAATGCGTGAAATACGCTCCCAGAAGCGTCAAAAATATATCTGGTTGTACTAAATAATAAGTATTGTTAAGTATTCAATAAAATAACTCTTTGAAATTTTACTGAAGACCAAAGCTACATATGTTTTTTAAAATACGACATGATAACTGACACCCAAAATTTTAATTTACCCCATTTGTTTTTGCACGATACTTCAAATAGTCTTTAGGCTGTGTACCACTCCTGGAAGTTTGTATAATGAATTTGAATCACCTTCTATAACATAAAGCTTAAGATATAACCCATTTTGTTCCCAGGTTGTATTGGACTGAGGCATTGGCTAAGTTGGGCATAGTGCTTGGGACAATATATCTGATGCTGACCAAAACCCGGCTGTCCAACCACCTGCTGTGGGCACTCATCAGCCTTTCTTTTCGGATAATGCAGCACATCCCTCCTTCTTGGTTCCGCTACCTGCCGATGTGATTGAAGATTCCGATGTATGGACTGGACAGTTTACGAATCATGGCGCGTTGCAATAACTCAGGATACCGCTTAAAAAACCATCTACATTCCATATGACTGACTGATTGTGACAGCACTTAACAATCTATTTATTTATTTACTGAGTATTGAATGTATTTGAATGGCAGTTCTGATTCGTGTTACATGTGTGATATCTGGGGACAGATTTTTCAAACGAGAGTTTTAACAATGACTTCTAATTTAATAAACAATTCCTTTCAGACTGATTTACTTGGCAGCATTTGTTTTGATCAAAAATAAGTTATCTTTTGAATGTAATGTGATGGTTACAGATAATTCAGCAACAATGATTGTTACTGAAGATTTCAATTCAGAAATTTATATAAACTTAACACTCAGAAGCCATGCATGTTATGTATTCAATATTATAAGAAAATCTACGGTAATATATCGAAGAGAGATTGACAAATTGTGTATTTTAGTTAAAAATTTTAAAAAATTGTGTTTTCTTAGAGTTTTAACCCTTTAAATCTCCTAGACAACCCGAGAATGTCTTTGAATCCTATAAAAAATTTGGAGCGTCTAGGACATTAAGTATTAATTAGCATTTTCATACTGGCCAGTGAATTTGGAAAACTTGTCACCACAAATTCAATGATAATTACGTTCTTTTTTTCATTGAAACTACCGAGCTTTATTGATATAGAATAGGAAATGTTGTGGGTTAAATATTTTTTCTAGAAATTGTGAAAACTTGAATACACTTTAATCTGTCTATTTTTCATAAACCATTTATTTTGTATTTTTACTGTTTATATCCATATTGTATTTTTAATAAATTTTACTTTAAATAGATTTAAATCTTGTGAGTTCTTTTTGTAATAATGCACAATTTGAGGTGAAGAACAATTACTGAAATGGTTCATTTTAATGAAATTATAGAAAAAATAAACTGATTAAAATTACTATTATATATATATTTTTAGAATTGTACTGCTATAAAATATTACCT